>CM038670.1:804611052-807011052 GCA_021605145.1 Aegilops bicornis
TTCCTGAAAGGACGCAGGCTAATCATGAAGAAATGAACATTCATTTCACACGTCCTCATACTGCTATATCTGTTTTACTGCTTGATGAAATTCATCTGATGAAATTGATATTATATTCTTCACTGATGAAGTATATGAGATCGTAAGTTGCACTAATTCATCTGCAGGATGATCAACCCAAAGCCAATGAGTGGGTCCTCGATAGTGGATGTACAAATCACATGATTGGTGACAAGAATCTATTGATTGATGCTCTGTTATCACCGTCTCATCTGAAGCATATCATCTTTGCTGACAGAGGTAAAAGTCAGGTATTGGGTCTTGGTAAGGTTGCGATCTCTAAGGACATACACATGGACAAAGTCATGCTTGTTGAGTCCTTAGGATACAACCTCATGTCAGTCTCAATGCTTTGTGATCTTGATATGGTTATTGTCTTTGGCAAGTATCGTTGTGTTGTGATCATGGAAGCTGAGAATTCCAAAGTCTTCGAAGGCTTTAGGAGAGGAGACTTGTATATTGTTGATTTCTCTACAGGACCACAACCAGCCGTGTGTCTACTTGCAAAAGCTTGGAAGGCTGGCTATGGCATCGATTTACTTGGTCACGCAGGCATGAGGAATTTGCACACGCTATGCGAAGAAGAAGCATGTCATTGGCATTGAGAATGTCAAATTCCTCAAGGATCACTTGTGTGGAGCCCGTGAAGCTGGAAAAATGACCAAGGCCAAGCATCCAAATGAAGACTATCATGACCACTACTCGTCCATTTGAATTGCTTCACATGGACCTCTTTGGTCCTAATCATTACTCAACAAATCACTAATGATGCATCTCTATATGGCTTTGTTATTGTTGATGATTACTCTCGTTACACATGGGTACACATTGTTACTTACAAACATGAAGTGCAGGAAGTCTTCAAACGATTTTCCTCGAGGGCTTCAACCAACTTTGGTGTGAAGACCAGGCACATCAGGAGTGACAATGGAACTGAGTTCAAGAATTCGGTCTTGATGACTATCTTGATGAACTTGGTATTACTCATGAGTTATCTGCTCCCTATACTCCTCAAAGAAATGGCGTCGTGAGCGCAAGAAGAACAGAACTCTTGTTGAGATGGCTCGCACTATGCTTGATGAATACAAAACGCCTCGTCGCTTTTGGATTGATGCAATTGATACCGCGTGCCACATCATCAACAGAGTATATCTTCACAAATTCTTCAAGAAGACTGCCTATGAACTCCTCACTGACAAGAAACCCAATGTGAGTTATTTCAAAGTCTTCGGTGCTACATGCTGGATTAGAGATCCTCATCACAATGCTAATGATGAAGAGCGAACCTCGAGACGAGGGTCGATCCATTGTTGGCCCGATCTTTCACGGCACAAAACTCCATCGCAGCAAGAACTAGTTGCGGGTTTACGAAGATGTTCACAAACCTCGCAAAAACAACACGCCAACCCCTCGATCCGAAGGAATAACGTGGACGAACCGTATATGTTCAGCTTGTAATCTCCTACGCGTCACGTCGCAGGAACTCACACACCAGTAGAGACTTTTGACAAGATTTCTCAAAAATCGATAATGGCCGACGGCCGAAAAACACACATGTGTCTAATTCATCTCCCAAAAATAACCTGAACTTTTCCCATGATGCGCTAGGCTTTATATACTAGCCAATCATCTAACAAAACACACGCACGCAAGCTAGCTTTCCTAAAACTTATGGACTCTTTCTCACGTCTAACCCTCTCCTTAACTATTACTTGATTCCATGCTTTATATTTTAACAAACAACCAACTGGTATAAAACTGATACAGATATTCCTAACTTGGACTCCTATTTTCTGGTACACATCTTTAGTTTGCTCCTTGATCTGTTTTTTCCAACATGGTGGCCCCCACCCAGACTCCTTTAAACTCATGATCTTGCACCTGATAAAATTTCCTTGTGCGTGTAACTCTTGGTCGTTCAGGTGGCCGATTCCTTGCAAAGAAATAACCAGATTGATCTTCCCTTGCCGTAACCGAGCTATGTGCTGGCACGTACCTGACTTGATCCTTGTACTCAACTAACAAACAAGTTGATCTTTTAATTCGTGGAAACCAATCAGCCAAATAGATAATGTTGCATGCGATCTGGACATCTTCCCATTCTCTTTTATTTTCACGTTGCACCATCTCATGCTCTAGCTTGACCTCTCTTGCCTCTCTCCACGTGACTAGCACATAGACAAGAAAAGTAGGACGGACACTAATATTGGACAGCTGCATGTCTGTATCAGCTAAATTTGCACCGAAAGCACATGAAAGTTTTATTCTTGGTTAAGGAAAGGACTCGCACACCTACAGAGTCTTCAACATCGCTCTTCACAAGATTGTTGAAACTGTAGATGTGCGGTTCGATGAAACTAATGGCTCGCAAAGAGAGCACCTACCTTCTATGATAGATGAACCAACACCAGAGGAATCTATCAAGTTCAAGGCTACTGAGGATGTAATTCCTACTGAAGAATCTGTCAAGAATTCATTCTTAACGCGAAGAACGTCGAGCTGATGCACCTGAAGATAATGCTTTGAAGAAAATGGTGCTTTGAAGAAAATGTTGATCAAATTCCTCGACGACAACCAGCTCATCCTCGCGTTGCAAAAGAAGTGCAAGTTGACAAGATCATCGATGACATTGAAGCACTGTGTCCTCTCACACGCTCAAAAGCTTCACATTTATCTAACTTTTGTGGGCACTATGCTTTTGTCTCTATCACAGAGCCCACTAAGGTAGATGAAGCATTTACGGAGCTTGAGTGGATTCGTGCAATGCAAGAAGAATTACATCAGTTCGAGCTCAGCAATGTCTGGGAACTGGTCAAACGTCCAGATCCTCGCTAGCATAATATCATTGGCACAAAGTGGATCTACCGCAACAACCAAGATGAAAATGGCCTTGTTGTGAGGAATAAGGCACGACTTGTAGCTCAAGGCTACACACAGTTGAAGGAATTGATTTCGATGAAACTTTTGCACCTGCTGCTAGACTTGAGGCTATTCGCATATTACTTGCTTATGCTAACCATCATAATATCACTTTATATCAAATGGATGTGAAAAGTGCATTCCTCAATGGTAAGCTTGAGGAAGAAGTATATGTTTCTCAACCCCCAGGTTTTGAAGATCCAAAGAATCCCGACAAAGTCTTCAGACTCAACAAGGCCCTCTATGGCCTCAAACAGGCCCCACGGGCGTGGTATGATACATTGATGGAATTATTCATGAAGAATGGCTTCACACCCGGTTCACTCGACCCTACTCTATTTACTAAATCATATGATGGTGAACTGTTTGTGTGCCATATATATGTTAATGATATTATCTTTGGCTGTACTGACCAACGTTATAGTGATGAATTTGCCTATATGATGAGTGAAGAATATCAAATGTCTATGATTGAAGAATTCAAATTCTTCTTAGGTCTTCAAATTCGTCAACAACACAATGGCATATTCATATCTCAGGAGAAATACCTCAAAGATGTTCTGAAGAAATTCGGCATGCAAGATTGCAAAGGCATCAAAATTCCTATGCCCACAAATGGCCATCTATGCAATCGATGAAAATGGTATTGACTTCGATCACAAGGTATACCGCTCCATGATTGGTTCTCTATTGTACTTATGTGCATCTAGGCCAGATATAATGCTTAGTGTTTGCACGTGTGCCCGATTTCAAGCTACACCGAAGGAATCACACCATAAGGTTGTGAAGCATATTCTTCGATATATAGCTCACACACCAACACTAGGATTATGGTACCCCAAGGGCTCTACGTTTGATCTCATTGGATATTCGACTCGACTATCTGGTGATCGTGTGGACCGTAAGTCAACATATGGTACTTGTCATTTCCTCGGACGATCTTTGGTCCGTTGGTCCTCGAAGAAACAGAACTGCGTATCACCGCTTCATCATGGAAGCTGAGTACATTGCTTCTTGGCTCTTGTTGTGCTCAATTGTTGTGGATGAAGCAAACTCTCAAGGACTACTGAATCAACGTGAAGAATGTGCCTCTCTACTGTGACAATGAGAGTGCCATCAAGATTGCTCACAACCCAGTTCAGCACTAGAAGACAAAGCACATTCAGATTCGTCATCATTTTCTTCGTGATCATGTGTTCAAGGGCGACATCTCCATCGAGCATGTGAAGACCAAGAACAGCTAGCCGATATCTTCACAAAGCCCTTGGATGAGAAGAGATTTAGCAAGTTGCGGTGTGAGCTAAATATCTTAGAATCTTTGAATGTTCTTTGAAAGGACACACATCCTGACACTTATGCAAAATTGATGACTTAGATGTGCAACACATGAAGAAACGTTTTTCTTCAATCAATGAAGAATAACACTCTAAGTGTGAAGAAATTAATGAAGAATTTGATTCTCAGAACCCTACGACAATTGTACACGGTGTCTGAAATCATCATTCTTATACGGTGGGACACGCCACCACCAAAATTGAAAATCTTCAATTTGAGTTTTTCCTCAGTTTTGAAATTATTCAGTTTTTCAAATACTTCAACTTTGCAAAATCTTCACAGTTTCCGTTGTCTTTCTTCATTGACTATATATATATATATATATATATATATATATATATATATATATATATATATATATATATATATATATATATATATATATATATATATATGGGTTTATGTCCTCTACAGCATTCCCTTATGGCGATTTCTTCAAGTTGCTTTTTTTGCTAAGTGAATGTGATCGGACCCTTCCCCCTCTATGCTATACTCAACCCAAGCTATTCACAAATTCTTCATGTGCGTTCTATTTGAAACTCGTTCAAAATCTTCATCGTGTCCTTGTCAGCTGATGAAATTGTGAACAGAACTTTTAACTTATCTTATCCAAATTTTCGCTTTGCCGCTCAAACCGTTCCGCATCCCACGATAAACTTATCTATTCACCCACGATCTAACACAACCTCCACTTTTCAGTACATGGGTAACACATGTCAAGCGAATGAGAAGGGCCAGGGGCACGTTCATCCAAAATCTTCGGGCGAACGGTTTTTCACCGTGGCTATATATATACCCCCTCTCCCCTTCCTCACTTCCTTTACTCTGCTCGACCGCTCTCTCTCTTGCTCGAGCTTCTCAAACCCTAGCGCCGCTGCTACTCCATCGTCGCCGGTGAGGAAGAGCTTCACTGCCTCGACCTCGTCGTAAATGGTACTTTCGCGCCGACATGGAAATCTTCACTCCGCCGCCGCCGTAGCTGTCTTCCTCCGTCGAGTTAGGGCGTGGGAGATCTGAATCGACGATTTCTAATCTACACTTCTCAGTTCGTGTTCTTGAGTTCGGGTAATTAAAAGTTACTTTTATTACTCGCTTTGATTCTCAAACCTTCCTGAAAATCTTCAAAGGTGTTTATTCTTCAAATCTTCACACATATGAACACCTCAAACGAAATATGCTCTTGATTCGTTTCTCTAAGCAATGATTTTTCTTCAAGATTTCTCAATTGTGTGGATGCTCGATCTATACAACTCTGGAACCTAAGACAAAGATCGCTTAGTGAAATTCTTCAAGGCTCATCTAGTCAAATTCCTCAAACTAGTTCTTTTTGAAAAACCTTCTGAGAACGCATATGACCTCTCCAAATTCCTCGCAACTATACTCTGTTCACAGTGTACTCATGTCCGCTGCTGAATCACTAGGTTCTCATCAACTTAACTCATTTGCAGCGTTCCTCGAAGAAAAGTTGCATACTTCTTCAGAGAATTCGATTGTTCAAATTCCTCAGCTAAAGAATATGGTAGAAGGAAAGAAGCCGCGGAAAGGAGGAAAGAGGCCTGGGGTCATGACTGCTTTCGAGATACCTGAGGACATATACGCTGACTATTGCGCACCTAATGAAGCCAAGTTTGGCAAGGAAAACAAAAATCAGCGCAACGTGCACATTCAGAGGATTGAAAAGGAGATGGGCAAGGGAATGGAGGGAGTACAGATATGTTACTCCAAAGTACATGAAGAAATTCGCATTGAATCCTCAATGCCCAAGAGCTCCATTGGCACCTGGCCAAGAAGGCGACCCCACCAAAGATCAAGCGTGGTGAGGACTTTCTGAAGAATGGGCCAAGCGCCAAGCCAAGTTGGCGAGACAAGCCAAAGAAGCAGTGAGGAAATTCAATGAAGACTCACATCGCCTCCTGCCACCGAGGCCCCTGCTCAGCCTGAAGATCAATGGCAAAGAAGCCAAGCACAAGCCAAGTGCTTCACCAACAGTGCCCTCACGGCCAAAATCCTCAGCAATGCCCTCACGGCCAGAATCTTCAATGCCCTCACGGCCAGTTCCTCATGCTGCTCCTACTCCTCCCAAATCCTCAGCTCCTACAAAGTCCTCAAGACTTCTCCAAAGTCCTCAAGACTGTGCATCCGGCCACGTGCCAAAGGACTGCAGGCATCTCTATTGCCTCTGGTGTCTCAAAGAAGTTCCTCACTTGCACCAAATTCTTCATCAGGCCCCACTCTGCTGAAGAAAAAGGCAAGCTTCTGGACGAGGTCCTCGACCAAGTCTCAAGAAGCAACAGGTCGCCTTCCAAGTGCCATCTCGATGATGAAGGCGATGATGACGAACTTGCGTAAATCATCGAGACCGACAAGAAAGGGCCGCTAGAGCCAAAGGCACATGCCACTTCGCTTTTGGATCCAAGGGCGATCCTCGAGTACATTGATCTCTTGCACAAGGATCCAGAGACACCTATGCCTGATTTTCATCTGACACCTGGACAAAGTCACATGCTGACCCATTTCATCTCTGAAGAGAAATGGAAATTTGAGAAGGCAAGGCAGATCAAGAAGGCTCAATTCAGGAAAGAGAAGTTCCTGAGGAAAAACGTTGTCAGAATGACAACTAAGGAACTCCTCAAGATCCAGTCTGAAATCAAAGCCCTAAGTGATAAATTTGATGCCTATTATGCTGATTGGCAAGGAGCCAAAGTCAGTTTTGTCAATCTGACAAAGAAGTTCACAAATGTTGCAGCCCCAATGCAAAAAAAATTCCTCTGGCTAGAGCCTTTCGCTCAGCCCATCTTGAAGAACATGCCAAAGATCACCGATGTTTTTCAGTCTGCTGAAAGACAATGCTAGTTCGGTGGCTGATGACTCCATTCCAGCCGCTGAAGAAATTGCCAGGCATCCACTAGTGGTGCGCTGAAGAAAGCTGAAGAAGTCAGGCAATCCCGCATCGCCATACCGAGGAAATTCAACCATATTCCTCAGCTCCTCCCGGGCCTACACCAACTCCAATCCTCCCATCTACATCTGATGTGAAGAAGACCAACGCTGCACAGCGAGCTGCAGTGAAGAAAAGGAAAGCATCAACTGCTTCAAATTCTTCAGCCCCGAAGAAAATGAAGCCTATGACAAGCTCTTTTGAAAATCCAATCGATGTTGTTCCAATTTCCTCCATTCCATCAAAGGACCTTGTTCCTTTTGGTGAAGAGTATGAGATCCCAAGCGGATCCGATGAAGAAAATCATTACGCTGCCCGTCGAGCAGATTGATGAAGAAATTGAAGTGGATGCAATCCCTTCAACACCAATCATTTCCTCGCCTATGCCTCAGTTCACGGTGAAGAGGCTGGTGTTGAGGAAATTGAAGGCGAAGACGTGGATATTGGATGCACCACGCTTTGTGATGAACGATGACTTTTGGGAAAGTCGGCATCCCAATTCTCCACTCTTCACCCCAATCCAACAGATTCCTCACCCCCGCACTAACGGTTCAAATGGGCTCAAGAAACTCATCCCAACTCATCCGTGCATGAAGAAATTCCAGCCACTAGTCTTTGAAGAACCCGCTGCTGATCCTATGAACATGCAGACTGCATATAAAGAGGAACCAGAAATTCCTCAGCCTGAAGAACCTTCGATTACGATTCCTGAGGTCGTGATGCAACTCACTAACACTCCACTGCTAAAGCCAAAGAATCCATTCTCAATGAAGCAAAAGTTCAAGGCTGAAGATTTCTTCGGCGAGCATGTATTCTTCACTGACTACAACCCATATGACTCTGCTTTCGCATAAGGAAGAGGCGTTTACGACTGCTAGTCAATCCAACTTCTATTCCTCCGTGCTATTCAACAAAGACAAAGTCTTCGATCATGCACATATTCCTCATGTGGACATGGAATCTCCGCCAGCTTCGAGCCACCCTCGGTGTTCTTCATGATGCAGATTGCTGAATTTCAGACCGACATCTATGATTGGAATGAAGAACTCATTCTTCAATTCTATGCGACGCTGCACATCACTTTGGAGATTCTCAAGATGTGAACTCATGGGTATTGGACTGGATGATGAAAATACTCACTACAAGGCACCAAAGAATCGAATTGCTTCGTGCCCTCCCACTCGATCCTCCCTTGATGGTGCTCGTTGCATCTACAACGAACACGAGCTTTCAAATCATTACATGCAAGTGCTTGATGAAACCTTTGAAGCCGTGACAGGCACCTCGAACCAAATTCTTCGTCAAGGAATTATCAGTATGTGCCTCGGACTGTCTATCGCATTCGACGAAGACAATGAGTCCTATCAAAGGCCACGACTCAAATGATGAAGAAGTCGTTGGCGTCATGAAGAATATGCTTTTCAATATCATTCATGGCGTTCCCGTCAACTTCCATGATTTCTTCATGAGGACTCTGGCAAATATTGCTATGTCACCTTTTGAGCTGAAGCCTTATGCACCATGGATTATGAGGTTCATCAGGACAAGGTCTTCACTCAATTACAAGGCTGATACTCTGAATCACTGCAGCTACTTGCCTCCAATTGAAGTCCTCAAATGGACATTTTCCTCAGCTGATGACAAGGGCAAGGCAACTGTTGTGATAGATGAAGGCATTCGTCCATTGGATGGTCAATTTCACAAAGCTGCATCCTACTCCACCAATGATGACTCTGCCACACATGACTCGCCGCCAATACATCACCAAGCAAAATCCTCAAGCCACAAAGACCTGTGGTGATGATGATCGTGAAGTTACTCCTCAGTCTTCATCAGAAGGTTGATCGCAATCATAAATGGGTCAAGCGTCAGTTTGATTCAATTCTTCACAACATGACCTCAACACATAATGCAGTGAAGAAAAACCAATACTACCTCCATGAAACCTTCAACCGCACCTGGGCTGTTCTTTCTAATGTCTACAACGCAGAAGAACTGAAGACAATGGGTCTCAAGGAAGAATTTGATCGGTCTGTACCTCCACCGAAGAAATTCAAGAAGGTCAAGGTTCCTTCCTTGGTAGCCAGCTCCTATTCTTCATCGCGACAATCGATGAAAATGAAGACTTGGGCGACATCGCTGCCGGCCCTACTACGACAACCGACCCGATAACGGCGGCGCCTTCATAAACTTGAAATTCTTCAGGGGCGTTAGTCCTCAGTTTCAATCCTTTTGGTCATTTGATGACAAAGGGGGAGAAATGTGAGTTAGTCTTCAAGCGGGTCTACTATATGGGCGTTTTTTTGCTAAGTTACAACTCTCGTTCTTCTGAAACTTTATTGGATCGAGTTGTAATCTTAAACCCGATGGTGCTCTTATACTTTTGATTTGTTCCTCTGAATGCTTATTCCTCATTATATGTTAATACACGCATGCTTTGAACTACATCGACCACCATATTTCATCATGCATTTCAAATTCTTCATATTATATGTCAAATGCGTGTATGAATTACAAGATATAGGGGAGATCTCCATGATTCAACTCTTCAAATGTGCAATGCCTCAAAAGCAAAATTCCTCACTATGCACATCTTCGTGGGGAGTTCTTCTATATCTTGCAATCAAATTCCTCAATATCAGTATTTACACTTCATATGTTTATCCTCGTTGAAAACTTAACCTATATTGTCATCAATCTCCAAAAAGGGTGAGATTGTAAGTTCATCTAGTGCGCCTTAGTGATTTTGGTGTATTGAAGACTTATAGGTTAAGGGACTAATGTTTTTATGATTGTACACAGGTATTTAAGTCTATGATGAGTTTTTTATTTACAGAGAAAGTCGACCCTAAAAATGAAGTTCTTCGAATCAAGACTTTGATATTACGAAGACTTTTGAAGACTTTGAAAGTGAAGAAATTGGTGTGACCTTGAAGACTTGGTATTCATTTCAGGAACATGAAGCGTGAATACTTTTGTTTTCGTAGTTTCGTTTTCTCTTTCTTGAGTCATAGGAAACACCGTACTGTTAAAGGGGATCGAGGAAATACTAAGGAAAAATTTCAATGTGATGCTCAACAAAAAATCCTACACCTACCAATCACTTCGAGTGAAGCCTTTGGAAATCTCATACAGCTTAGTCAATTTCTTCAAAGGATGTAGACGAAGTTCTTCCGGTCACGAGGAATTTGTTCTGACTGAGGAGTTAGGAATTCGCCAGTGCGGATTGCCTACACAGTAAGGAACATGATAGCCCTGAGGAATTTGAGAGTCAAATTTCCGACCGTTGTTGTGTTGCGCGCTAGGTGTTCCAAAATATCTTATCCGCCTAACGGTCATATCATTGAAGGGCATTTATGTCTTATCATGTCGGGCTGCTCCCTAGGCTATTAATAGCCGCCCCCTACAACCACTAGCTGGTTGGCTGCTCCGAGAGAACTTGACACTTGTCATTTGAGAGCAATCCATCCTCCGAGGACTTTGAGCAAAAATCATCGAGTGAGGAAAACCCAAAACCAAACCCTACAAACCCAAAGTGATTGAGCATCATCAAGAAATTGATCCTGCGTGGATCCGACGCTTGTTACCTTTGAAGACTGTGCTTCTTCCAGACGGTTAGGCATCATGGTCTAGAGCATCCAAGAGGAATTGTGGATTACCGAGTGACCAAGTCTGTGAAGGTTTGGAAGTCGCCTGAAGACTTACCACGAGTGATTGGACGAGGTCTATGTGACCTTAGTTCAAGGAGAATATGGTGAGGACTTGGTGTCCTGAGCTGCGTGCTCAGCCGATCGGGTGTCCGGACTATGTGTCCTCGAGTTTAAATACTCGGCCGCTCCAACCAGGCGTACAACTGAGACAGCAGTTGGAACTGGTCTACCAAATCATTGTCTTCACCAACCTTACTGGTTCTATTTCCTCAACTCTTTCATTTCCTCATTATTGTGTTAAGTTTTCATTCATATCTGTGTTTGAAGATTTTGACTGAAGACTTTCTCAATTTCCTCAGTTCAATTTCTTCAGTCTGGTTGTCTTCATCTTGTGTTATCCTGTGTTTACGCTTTCTGTACTCTGTGATTGTCTTCATTTCATCATGATGACCATGCCCGCATTCTGTTATGCTTACTTCTGAGTACTTATTCCGCTGCAAGTAGTTCTTCGCTTAGGTATTTCCTCACCAGCAAATTCCACAGTGAAGAATTCATAAAAATCGCCTATTCACCCCCCTCTAGTCGATATAACACACTTTCACACCGGAAGTGTTCCGGGTGATTTTGGAGAAACCCGGAGTGCCGGAGGGTTACCGGAACCCCCCGGGAGAAGTAATGGGCCTTATGGGCTTTAGTGGAGAGAGGGAGGGGCGGCCAGGATGGGCCGCGCGCCCCCTCCCCCTATGGTCCGAATTGGACTAGGAGAGGGGGGCGGCGCCCCCCTCTTTCCCTCTCCCTCTCCTCATTCCTTTCCCCCTCCTAGTAGGAGTAGGAAAGAGGGAGTCCTACTCCTACTAGGAGGAGGACTAGTCCTCCTTGGCGCGCCCCAAGGGCCGGCCGGCCTCCCCCCTTGCTCCTTTATATATGGGGGTAGGGGGCACCCTAGGACACACAAGTTGATCTTCGTGATCGTCCCTTAGCCGTGTGCGGTGCCCCCCTCCACCATATTCCACCTCGGTCATATCGTTGCGGTGCTTAGGCGAAGCCCTGCGTCGGTAGAACATCATCATCGTCACCATGCCGTCGTACTGACGGAACTCATCCCCGACACCCTGCTGGATCGGAGTCCGAGGATTGTCATCGAGCAGAACGTGTGCTGGACTCGGAGGTGCCGTACGTTCGATACTTGGATCGGTTGGTTCGTGAAGACGTATGACTACATTAACCGCGTTGTCATAACGCTTCCGCTTACGTTCTACGAGGGTACGTGGACAACACTCTCCCCTCTCGTTGCTATGCATCACCATGATCTTGCGTGTGCGTAGGAATTTTTTTGAAATTACTATGTTCTCCAACAGTGGTATCAGAGCCAGGTTTTATGCGTTGATGTTATATGCACGAGTAGAACACAAGTGAGTTCTGGGCGATACAAGTCATACTGCTTACCAGCATGTCATACTTTGGTTCGGCGGTATTGTTGGATGAAGCGGCCCGGACCGACATTACGCCAGACGCTTACGCGAGACTGGTTCTACCGACGTGCTTTGCACACAGGTGGCTTGCGGTGTCAGTTTCTTCAACTTTAGTTGAACTGAGTGCATACGCCCGTCCTTGCGAAGGTTAAAACAGCACTAACTTGACGAACTATCGTTGTGGTTTTGATGCGTAGGTAAGAACGGTTCTTGCTCAGCCCGTAGCAGCCACGTAAAACTTGCAACAACAAAGTAGAGGAAGTCTAACTTGTTTTTGCAGGGCATGTTGTGATGTGATATGGTCAAGACGTGATGCTGTATTTTATTGTATGAGATGATCATGTTTTGTAACCGAGTTATCGGCAACTGGCAGGAGCCATATGGTTGTCGCTTTATTGTATGAAATGCAAACGCCCTGTAATTGCTTTAGTTATCACTAAGCGGTAGCGATAGTCGTAGAAGCAATAGTTCGCGAGACGACAACGATGCTACGATGGAGATCAAGGTGTCGCGACGGTGACGATGGTGATCATGACGGTGCTTTGGAGATGGAGATCACAAGCACAAGATGATGATGGCCATATCATATCACTTATATTGATTGCATGTGATGTTTATCCTTTATGCATCTTATCTTGCTTTGATTGACGATAGCATTTTAAGATGATCTCTCACTAATTATCAAGAAGTGTTCTCCCTGAGTATGCACCGTTGCCAAAGTTCGTCGTGCCCAGACACCACGTGATGATCGGGTGTGATAAGCTCTACGTCCATCTACAATGGGTGCAAGCCAGTTTTGCACACGCAGAATACTCATGTTAAACTTGACGAGCCTAGCATATGCAGATATGGCCTCGAACACGGAGACAGAAAGGTCAAGCGTGAATCATATAGTAGATATGATCAACATAGTGATGTTCACCATTGAAAACTACTCCATCTCTCGTGATGATCGGTTATGGTTTAGTTGATTTGGATCACGTGATCACTTAGATGACTAGAGAGATGTCTGTCTAAGTGGGAGTTCTTAAGTAATATGATTAATTGAACTTAAATTTATCATGAACTTAGTACACGATAGTATTTTTCTTATCTATGTTTGTTGTAGATAGATGGCTCGTGCATGTTGTTCCGTTGAATTTTAATGCGTTCCTTGAGAAAGCAAAGTTGAAAGATGATGGTAGCAATTACACGATTGGGTCCGTAACTTGAGGATTATCCTCATTGCTGCCTGTAAGAATTACGCCCCGGAAACGCCGCTGGGTGCCAGGCCTGCAGAGAGCAACGCCAGATGTTATGAACATCTGGCGAGCAAAGTCGATGACTACTCAATAGTTCATTGTGCCATGCTTTACGGCTTAGAACCGGGTCTTCAACGATGTTTTGAACGTCATGGAGCATATGAGATGTTCCAGGAGTTGAAGTTAATATTTCAAGCAAATGCCGGATTGAGAGATATGAAGTCTCCAATAAGTTCTATAGCTGCAAGATGGAGGAGAATAGTTACAAGGTGAGCATATACTCAAAATGTCCGGGTATAATAATCACTTGATTCAACTGGGAGTTAATCTTCCGGATGATAGCATCATTGACAGAATTCTCCAATCACTGCCACCAAGCTACAAGAGCTTCGTGATGAACTATAATATGCAAGGGATGGAAAAGACAATTCCCGAGCTCTTCGCAATGCTAAAAGCTGCGGAGGTAGAAATCAAGAAGGAGCATCAAGTGTTGATGGTCAACAAGACCAATAGTTTCAAGAAAAAGGGCAAAGGGAAGAAGAAGGGGAACTTCAAGAAGAACAGCAAGCAAGTTGCTGCTCAAGAGAAGAAACCCAAGTCTGGACCTAAGCCTGAGATTGAGTGCTTCTACTACAAGCAGACTGGTCACTGGAAGCGGAACAGCCCCAAGTATTTGGCGGATAAGAAGGATGGCAAGGTGAACAAAGGTATATGTGATATACATGTTATTGATGTGTACCTTACTAGAGCTCGCAGTAGCACCTGGGTATTTGATACTGGTTCTGTTGCTAATATTTGCAACTCGAAACAGGGACTACGGAATAAGCGAACACTGGCCAAGGACGAGGTGACGATGCGCGTGGGAAATGGTTCCAAAGTCGATGTGATCGCGGTCGGCACGCTACCTCTACATCTACCTTCGGGATTAGTTTTAGACCTGAATAATTGTTATTTGGTGCCAGCGTTGAGCATGAACATTATATCTGGATCTTGTTTGATGCGAGACGGTTATTCATTTAAATCAGAGAATAATTGTTGTTCTATTTATATGAGTAATATCTTTTATGGTCATGCACCCTTAAAGAGTGGTCTATTTTTGATGAATCTCGATAATAGTGATACACATATTCATAATGTTGAAGCCAAAAGATGCAGAGTTGATAATGATAGTGCAACTTATTTGTGGCACTGCCGTTTAGGTCATATCAGTGTAAAACGCATGAAGAAACTCCATACTGATGGACTTTTGGAACCACTTGATTATGAATCACTTGGTACTTGCGAACCGTGCCTCATGGGTAAGATGACTAAAACGCCGTTCTCCGGTACTATGGAGAGAGCAACAGATTTGTTAGAAATCATACATACAGATGTATGTGGTCCAATGAATGTTGAAGCTCGTGGCGGATATCGTTATTTTCTCACCTTCACAGATGATTTAAGCAGATATGGGTATATCTACTTAATGAAGCATAAATCTGAAACATTTGAAAAGTTCAAAGAATTTCAGAGTGAAGTTGAAAATCATCGTAACAAGAAAATAAAGTTTTTACGATCTGATCGTGGAGGAGAATATTTGAGTTACGAGTTTGGTCTACATTTGAAACAATGTGGAATAGTTTCGCAACTCACGCCACCTGGAACACCACAGCGTAATAGTGTGTCCGAACGTCGTAATCGTACTTTACTAGATATGGTACGATCTATGATGTCTCTTACCGATTTACCGCTATCGTTTTGGGGTTATGCTTTAGAGACGGCCACATTCACGTTAAATAGGGCACCATCAAAATCTGTTGAGACGACTCCCTTATGAACTATGGTTTGGCAAGAAACCAAAGTTGTCGCTTCTGAAAGTTAGGGCTGCCATGCTTATGTGAAAAAGCTTCAACCCGATAAGCTCGAACCCAAATCGGAAAAATGTGTCTTCATAGGATACCCAAAGGAGACAGTTGGGTACACCTTCTATCACAGATCCGAAGGCAAGACATTCGTTGCTAAGAATGGATCCTTTCTAGAGAAGGAGTTTCTCTCGAAAGAAGTGAGTGGGAGGAAAGTAGAACTTGATGAGGTAACAGTACCAGCTCCCTTATTGGAAAGTAGTTCATCACAGAAATTGGTTCCTGTGACACCTACACCAATTAGTGAGGAAGTTAATGATGATAATCATGAAACTTCATATCAAGTTGTTACTGAACTTCGTAGATCAACCAGAGTAAGATCCGCACCAGAGTGGTACAGTAATCTTATTCTGGAAATCATGCTACTAGATCATGGTGAACCTACGAACTATGAAGAAGCGATGGTGAGCCCAGATTCCGTAAAATGGCTTGAAGCCATGAAATCTGAGATGGGATCCATCTATGAGAACAAAGTTTGGACTTTGGTTGACTTGCCTGATGATCGGCAAGCAATAGAGAATAAATGGATCTTCAAGAAGAAGACTGACGCAGACGGTAATGTTACTGTTTACAAAGCTCGACTTGTTGCAAAAGGTTTTCGACAAGTTCAAGGGGTTGACTACGATGAGACCTTCTCACCCGTAGCGATGCTTAAGTCTGTCCAAATCATGTTAGCGATTGCCACATTTTATGATTATGAAATATGGCAGATGGATGTCAAAACCGCATTCTGAATGGATTTACGGAAGAAAAGTTGTATATGATGCAACCGGAAGGTTTTGTCGATCCTAAGGGAGCTAACAAAGTGTGCAAGATCCGATGATCCATTTATGGTGCAGTGCAAGCCTCTCGGAGTTGGAATAAACGCTTTGATAGTGTGATCAAAGCATATGGTTTTATGAGACTTTTGGAGAAGCTTTGTATTTACAAGAAAGTGAGTGGGAGCTCCGTAGCATTTACGATATTATATGTGGACGACATATTGTTGATTGGAAATGATATAGAATTTCTGGATAGCATAAAAGGATACTTGAATAAAAGTTTTTCAATGAAAGACCTCGGTGAAGCTGCTTACATATTGGGCATCAAGATCTATAGACATAGATCAAGACGCTTGATTGGACTTTCACAAAGCACATACCTTGATAAAGTTTAGAAAAAGTTCAAAATGGATCAGGCAAAGAAAGGATTCTTGCCTATATTACAAGGTGTGAAGTTGAGTCAGACTCAATGGCCGACCACTGTAGAAGATAGAGAGAAAATAAAAGGAGTTCCCTATGCTTCAGCCATAGGCTCTATCATGTATGCAATGATGTGTACCAGACCTGATGTGTGCCTTGCTATTAGTTTAGCAGGGAGGTACCAAAGTAATCTAGGAGTGGATCACTGGGCAGCGGTCAAGAACATCCTGAAATACCTGAAAAGGACTAAGGATATGTTTCTCGTTTATGGAGGTGACAAAGAGCTTGTCGTAAATGGTTACGTCGATGCAAGCTTTGACACTGATCCGGACGATTCTAACTCGCAAACCGGATACGTGTTTATATTAAACGGTGGAGCTGTCAGTTGGTGCAGTTCTAAACAAAGCGTCGTAGCGGGATCTACATGCGAAGCAGAGTACATAGCTGCTTCGGAAGCTGCAAATGAAGGAGTCTGGATGAAGGAGTTCATTTCCGATCTAGATGTCATACCTAGTACATCGGGACCAATGAAGATCTTCTGTGACAATACTGGTGCAATTGCCTTGGCAAAGGAATCCAGATTTCACAAGAGGACCAAGCACATCAAGAGACGCTTCAATTCCATCCGGGACCAAGTCCAGGTGGGATACATTTTAGATTTGCAAGATACATACGGATCTAAATGTTGCAGACCCGTTGACTAAGCCTCTTCCACGAGCAAAACATGATCAGCACCAAGACTCCATGGGTGTTATAATCATTACTGTGTAATCTAGATTATTGACTCTAGTGCAAGTGGGAGACTGAAGGAAATATGCCCTAGAGGAAATAATAAAGTTATTATTTATTTCCTCATATCATGATAAATGTTTATTATTCATGCTAGAATTGCATTACCCGGAAACATGATACATGTGTGAATACATAGACAAACATAATGTCACTAGTATGCCTCTACTTGACTAGCTCATTAATCAAAGATGGTTTTGTTTCCTAACCATAGACATGTGTTGTCATTTGATTAACGGGATCACATCATTAGGAGAATGATGTGATTGACTTGACCCATTACGTTAGCCTAGCACTTGATCGTTTAGTATGTTGCTATTGCTTTCCTCATGACTTATACAAAGTTCCTACAACTATGAGATTATGCAACTCCCGTTTACCGGAGGAACACTTTGTGTGCTACCAAACGTCACAACGTAACTGGGTGATTATAAAGGTGCTCTACAGGTGTCTTCGAAGGTACATGTTGGGTTGGCGTATTTCAAGATTAGGTTTTGTCACTCCGATTGTCGGACAGGTATCTCTGGGCCCTCTCGGTAATGCACATCACTATAAGCCTTGCAAGCAATGTGGCCAATGAGTTGGTTACTGAGAATGATGCATTCTGAAACAAGTAAAGAGACTTGCCGTAACGAGATTGAATTAGGTATTGGATACCGATGATCGAATCTCGGGCAAGTAACATACCGATGACAAAGGGAACAACGTATGTTGTTATGCGGTTTGACCGATAAAGATCTTCGTAGAATATGTAGGAGCCAATATGAGCATCCAGGTTCCGCTATTGGTTATTGATCGGAAATAGTTCTAGGTCATGTCTACATAGTTCTCGAACCCGTAGGGTCCGCACGCTTAACGTTACGATGACAGTTTTATTATGAGTTTATAAGTTTTGATGTACCGAAGGTTGTTCGGAGTCCTGGATATGATCACGGACATGACGAGGAGTCTTGAAATGGTCGAGACGTAAAGATTGATATATTGGACGACTATATTCGGACACCGGAAGTGTTCCGGGTGATTTCGGAGAAAACCGGAGTGCCAGAGGGTTACCGGAACCCCCGGGAGAAGTAATGGGCCTTAGGGGCTTTAGTGGAGAGAGAGAGGGGCAGCCAGGATGGGCCGCACGCCCCCTCCCCCTCTGGTCCGAATTGGACTAGGAGAGGGGGGGCGGCGCCCCCTCTTTCCCTCTCCCTCTCCCCCTTCCTTTCCCCCTCCTAGTAGGAGTAGGAAAGAGGGAGTCCTACTCCTACTAGGAGGAGGACTCCTCCTCCTTGGCGCGCCCCAAGGGCCGGCCAGCCTCCTCCCTTGCTCCTTTATATACGGGGGCAGGGGGGCACCCTAGGACACACAAGTTGATCTTCGTGATCGTTCCTTAGCCGTGTGGTGCCCCCCTCCACCATATTCCACCTCGATCATATCGTTGCGGTGCTTAGGCGAAGCCCTGCGTCGGTAGAACATCATCATCATCACCACGCCGTCGTGCTGACAGAACTCATCCCCGACACCCTGCTGGATCGAAGTCCAGGGATCGTCATCGAGCAGAACGTGTGCTGAACTCGGAGGTGCCGTACGTTCGGTACTTGGATCGGTCGGATCGTGAAGACATGCGACTACATCAACCGCGTGTCATAACGCTTCCTCTTACGGTCTACGAGGGTACGTGGACAACACTCTCCCCTCTCGTTGCTATGCATCACCATGATCTTGCGTGTGCGTAGGAATTTTTTTGAAATTACTACGTTCCCCAACACTAAGCCCACCATCCGGGTGCCACTTGGTACACTGTGTCACCGCACCTAGTCTGTCCTAAGCCCACCTGTACTGGGTGCCACTTGGTAGACTACTAGCACTACCTACAAACACAAGAAACTAGTTGCAACTCCTGGACAGAGGACAGGGGGTTAATAAGTCGAGAGGGGCACTTAAGCATTCCAATGCGTTGTAGTAACTGTTCATGGATCACAAACACAGAACTCAGTTCCTGAGGACGGCTTCAATGAGACAGCCCACCATGTACTCATACATGGCCTCTCACCGCTACCTTTACCAAATCGTGTTCACACACTTAGCTCACACATAGTAGGACATGTTCACACACCTCCAATTCGTCCCCGATGAATCAGACCTGACTCAACTCTAAGCAGTAGAAGGCAACACAACAAGCATGAATGATTAGGCACATCAGGGCTCAGACAACTCCTATTCATGCTAGTGGGTTTCATCTATTTACTGTGGAAATGACAGGTCATGCAGAGGAAAGGGGTTCAACTACCGCAGCATGTAACAGTTGAATCACTATTGTCCTAATGTAGTAAAAGAGAGCGGGAGTGAGAGAGTGGGATTGTATCAGAATGAACAAGGGGATTTTGCTTGCCTGGCACTTCTGAAGATAGTATAGCTCTTCATCGGTGTCATTGAACTCATCGTCGGAACCACGTCTACTGAGAAGGAACAAACACTAGCAAACAAGAGGGAACACAATCAATGCAATGCAGCAATGTGATGCATGATCATGGCATGGCAATATGCTGTGATTTGGGCTAATGCAACAGCAAGTCATTTTGATTGAAGTGGAATTCAAAACTACATCAAATTCCAACTCCAAAACTATTATCAAAGTTGTCATATTGATGTTTCATCCTAAACAGTGAAGTTAACTTGCTCAAACATGCATGAAAAAGCCATAAACGGATTCTTTGGATTTGTCTGATAATTTTTCATATGTAACTTATTTCATTTGGAGTTCTAGACTATTTTCTATGAATTTTAGAAGTTTTGAGTATTTTCTGAAATAATAAATCATTTTCTGATTTATTTAAAATTCCAGAAAACCTTTGTGACGTCAGGGTGATATCAGCACTATATCAGCAGGTCAAATGCGCCAGCCTAGGTCAAACCTGATGTGTGGGGTCCACATGTTAGTGACAGAGGGCTGGTTAGAGTCGCTGACAGGTGGGCCTGGTCAATGACCACATCAGCAGGGTCAAATCTGACGCGTGGGTCCCACTGGGTTAATCTAAACTAAATAGGGAATAAATCCCGGGGATAATTAGGGCATGGGGCCCATAGTCTGTGAGAGAGGGGGTTAATTATTAGAGACATTAGTCGCTAATGATGGGGCCACGTCGACTTCGCCGGAGTTCGGCCTGCGATGACTAAACAGACGGCGGAGCGTTTCGAAAAAAATCGCTATGGGGCTCTGTTTTGAGCGCGGTTTGTTGCTACGGCTTGCTAGCGCTCTCGCGCATCTAGTGGTGGCAGCGAAAGCAGCTGGGATGGCCTAGGTTGGCCGCAGCGGCCGGAGTTTGGGGACATGCGGGCACGGGGCTGCGATGCACTATGTGGCCAGCTAGCGGCTGTGTTGGCCTCCTGGAGGCACCATGAGCACATTTGGGTGCATAGGCACGGGTGGTTCACGCTCAGTCCATGGCGGCAGCGAGCTTCGGCCGCGGTTGTTAGTGCGGCTACAACACGCAATCGAGGAGGAGAGGAGAGGGGAAACGACGAGGTGCTCACGGCGGAGTCGAGGCGGAGCTCAGCAGGCTCGGGGAGGCGTCAGGGATGGCGTACGGTCTCTGGCAATCTTAGTGCAGAGGCGGCAAGGTCGAGCTTGATGGCGAGGAGCCCCTGCTTCCGGTGACGCGTGGCTTGGCGACAAGGAGGAGGGCGTCGCGGTGGACCTCGGGGACAACTCGGAGAGGCGGTGAGGTAGCTGTGACCGCATTGGCTTTGGACGGCGACGACGATGCGGTCTGTCCTGGCGAGAGAGGGAGCAGAGGAAGAGGAGGAGGGAGTCCAGGGAGAGAGGGAGAAACAGAGAGGCTGCAGGGCGTTTCCAGACATAGGTTAGGACGAGGAAGGCAAGAAGGAGGTGGCCCGGGTTGCGCGTGCGCTCGACAGCGAGCTGTCTGCCTTCTCTGGCAAGAGGAGGAAGACGACAAGGAGCCTAGGTGGGCTGGGCCAGTGAGCTGGGCTGCCAACTGGGCCGGCCAGGTGGGCTGCACAGGTGAGGCCAGGTAAGCCTTTTTTTCATTTGTTTCTGTTTTCTATTTTTTTTCAAGTTTGTTTTGAATTTGGTTTGCTAACCAAATTATTTTTGCAACTTCTGGAAAAATAATGTGGATGCAATATGGTTTATCCCAGAGCTCCACAAAATGATTCAGAATAATTGAAGCAATAAAAATATTTATAATATTTATTTGCTCCAACTCAAATACATTATGGGTTAAATCAAAAATTCAAAAATGTCCTAGAAATATATTCATCATTTTTGGCAGGGGTTTCCACCTTAACCAGAAATAATGAACTTTTCTTAAGGCATTTTGGGTTCATGAAAATATTTTTATTGTGATCCTAGTTGAATTCCATTTGCTGCTAGTGTTTATCAGTCCCCATTTCAAGTTTCTTTCAAGTTTAAACATGATGCACACATGAAGCTATCCTAGTGCAATACCAGAAGCTAGGGATGTGACAACTCACCCCCACTCAAGAATCTCGTCCTGAGATTCAAGACGTGAGGTAGGAGACAGAGGGGACACAAGGCCACACCATCTTCACGATCCTAGTTGCACTTCTCGAAGATGTGGATTCATGCATCATCTTCATCTTGACATCTTTGCTTTTGAGATCTTCACCCAAAACGACGATGGAAAGAAACTCTATCGGAACGATCTTCTTGAAGTTCAAGCAACTCAGGATCAACTCACGGAATGAGACATGGAAACATCTCTTGAGCTGAGAGGCAAAACACACATCGGGAAGGACGGAAGAAACAAATTAACGAGGGTTTTCCAATAGCGAGAAGTTTATTGCCAGGATTCCGTAACGGGCACCTGAGGGAAGGTGACTCGTAGATATATTCCATTAAGTGGCAAAAAGAATTACTTTTGATTCAGAGATCATTGAAATTCTCTATACCAGCCTAAGGCAATTCACAAATGATCATTTAAAGGAGTTGGGAAGAATGCCATTATTGGACTAGAATGGATGATGTGGATTACCTTGTTGAAGACAATGCAATGGATAATTTTGCTTATCATCGGAAATGGATGGGACCCATGGTAGGACCACTTTGGAAGATGACCCTGACCAGTAATTACCGAGAAGGATAGTCCATGGTAGAATGGCACAATGGTGGTGCAAGCTAGGAACAAAATGCTAATGCTGGGAATGATTCTAGTAACTGGGGAGAAACTCAATAGTAGGGGAGTGATTCCACTGTTTGAAAGGTTATGGCATATTCGAGGAAACTGAGAGCAAATCCCAATTAATGCCAATGATAAATCCTAGTGATTGCGCGTGCTCTCAAGAACTTGAGCATTTCCATACTCATCAAGGTTTTACCAATATCCGTGTCAAGGATCCTGGAAACAAAACATACTACCATGATGAATAGTGATGGACAATGCAGACGCAAAGGAAGATAACACCTTGTCAGATTTCACCTTAGCGAGGCCAAGGAAACAAAATATGGATGATCGACCGAGAGTCATTTAGCACTACGCCTCTAATGTTCTCCTTGATGTGCTAGCGTAATCCATTCATAGATATGGTTTGATATCTAGAACATCAAGCAAAAGGTCGGACTTCGGGAACACAAAAATCCATAAGAAACAACTTCTGGAGTAAATCCTATGAGATCCTTATGGGGAGGTGGCCAACTTCCTCAATCAAGATACTACAATAATAGATCTTCCGGCTGGGTGCTTTGGCCACGACATCCACTTTACCAGTTACAGAGAGACCAATATTATAGTTCTTGGGAGACGTTCCAACCATCATATCTGCCTGAGATTCAGATCTGGTTGGTGTCAGGATATTCCAGACTCGTCAAGTCTAGAGAGAAAAATGAAAGTCTGCAACAGAAATCGATGAGACGGCGTTGCGAGATTCTCGGGAATAAACTATGATAGCAAGCTCTAAAACATGAGCTGGTTCTGCTATATACACGTGAACACGCTGTCCGAGACAAGCATGCCCACATGGTAGTCTTATAATAAAACACTACTGAGTTCCGATTGGAAACCATCATTAAAATAACGAAGTCTTGTGCATGTCCGTTTGGGCCCTTCAGGATTAGCACTTGAACTTCTTATCCTTGAACAAGTCAATCAGTGGCTTGGTGTGCTATGGAGTTCATATGGAACGAAGATGATCAGTCTAACAGACCACAAAATACTTTGCACATGCATGACTGACTTGGGATGATTCTAGAGGAGGTAAAACAAGCCTTCTCAAATTCATGGCGGCAACTTGCATCAAGTGCACATGAATTAGAGGGACTCACTTCCTTCATCCAAACATATGCTTCACGAACATGTCATGAAGAAAATGCTTACACAAGTTTCCAATGCTAACTTAGATGTTCAACATGAATCATGGAGAGGATAAAATGTTGTTGATGAGCTCAACAACAAGTCATCGGAATTCCCATGGAAATGGAATTCCACAACTACGTGAACAAGGTTATAGCATTGGTCAGACCCAAAAGATATAATGGTGTATGCTCGAGGGACAACCACGAGTAAGACAACATTACGACCATCGTTGGTTCTGATTTGATTTGACAATAGCCCATACTCAAATCAAGGTTTGGACAAGACAATAGATCCAATTACTAATGATGAGGACCAATTGACGAGGATATCATCTTTCTTCAACACACACACAAAATATAACCCTTGGAGATGAACTAAGTCAGGTAAGCTTTTATCCTCCAACTCTCCAGGTTGTTGTTTAGCTTAACCAACTAGCTCAGGGTATACGACACAGATTCTTGGAGAAAGGGCCGTTTATAAGAAAATCAACTTGATCACGAACTCAACATAGCGGTCAGGTAACTACTTGGTGATACTTCCGAGAGGATACTCGAAAAATCACGAACCACCGATATGTTACTATGCTCGAGAACAATCTTGCTTTTCAGGGCAAGATGATATGATCAAAAGAGCAAGGGATTGACACAATCCTAACTCATCAATCGAAAAGTGCACCAGGAAAGTGGACTAGGTAGCACGATCAATCTTAGAATGGTGATTCAGACCAACACGCTAAGAATGAGATTATTGTCCTTTAACTACCAAGCAACGGGGTTGCTAGAAGTATTGATTTCACACATCATAGTTCACGTGTCGGCATTCCGGTTGCAACAACACGGGAACCGAGAAATGAATAATGAGGTGAGAAGTATCACTGTATCAAGAGTTCATAGGGTGGTGTGCAATTCCATGATGTTCTTGATATAAAGATGGTAATACTCCAATGTAGAACAAAACAAAACCTGGATTGACATTTTGATCTGCGGAGTACAACTACTTTGACCCAATCCTGGATATGGATGAGGTTCTGGAGTTTTTTTCTCCTAGTCATTCCGGAATAGAATGGCTTGTCGGACCACAGAAATAATAGGCATCGATAACACGAATGCATAATCACTCCTGACTATCAATTGATAGACGAGGGCCAGGAAACAACTAAAGAGGGACAACTCAAAAGAACATATGATTTTCTAAGTTGTGGATGCATGGATTAGCATGTCGAACGAGTTCAACATATTTCTTTCGGATAACCCATGCAGAAAGGTAGAACTGGCAGAGTCACAATATAGAATGGAGAACTCATCGAGAGAACTTTTGTTGTGATCTTTTGATTCAAAGAACTTCTGCCATAAGCGGTTCATAGTATTTGGAAGAAGGAAATACCACGAACCTCGAGGACTAACACGAAGGGTACTAATATCCTAAAGGAACTAGCAAACACTATCAACACGAAGTAAGTAAGGTGAATTCTTTGATGGGAGATAACCAAATCGTGAAGCAACTGTGGAAGAGTTGAAGATGCTGCAATACAATGCTCAAGCTTGTGATATCCTCTTCAATGGATTATTCAACAAAATCAGCCGTCTTGAGAATGCAAAGGATATTTGGGATATAGGAATTCAGCTTAATGGTGAAGAACTTCAACAAATTCTACAAGAGTAGAAGCAAAGAAAGAAGCTCCAAGTAAAGATCCTACCATGACAAAAGATCTTCTAGTCGTGAGAGAAATTGCTACAATTGTGGAAGACCTGGACAATAGTCCAATGAGTGTACGACTCCCTACAAAAGAAGAGAAGACTGACCTAGAAGAAGAAGTAGAAGAGGAGAATCACCTCCAAGAGAGAGAAGGAGAAGATATGATTGTTATGAACGAAGAACCTCTCGCAAAAGAAAGGTTTCGAAAAGGAAGGACAAGTCATAAAAGTGCTACAAAAAACAAAGACATCAATCTCATGTTCGTGATTGGGTATCCAGTTCTTACTCCGACCACCACTTCGAGAGAAGTTATCACTCCGACTGCGAATATACTCAAGATGAAGGTGTTGCCAATCTTGCACTTGTGTCAACAAACTCCTATGACATATTTGAGTCACTAAATGAAGGAACTGGAAGATGCTTCATGGCTAAAGGCCCCAAGGTATCACACCCCGAGTATTTTGATTTCAATAGTGATGAACATGACTTGCTAGGAGATGATGATTTACTTGTTGACAATGCTAGTGATGAAAACTAAGATGAAATTGCTATTAATCATGCTAATCAAAATGAAACAAATGACAATGATAAGAAGGAGATTGAGCATCTAACTAAAGAACTAAACACTCTTAAGTTAGCTCATGAAACTACTTTAGAAGATCATCGAGAACTTTTAAAAACTCATGAGAAGCTACGCTTCGAGAAGCTCAACCTAGAGCAAGAACATGGGTTCTTAAAAGCCATCAATGATGATCTTTGGAAGAAAAGTTCTTCTTACTTCCAAGCGTTTACTCTTGTCTACTTACATGCTACAAGTAAAATCTAGCAACAAGAGTAAGAAATATTCTTCTTCTAGTAGTAACAATAATCATGCTAAATACAATATTGTTGCTTCTAGTAGTTCCCTTGATTCCACTAATGATTCTCTTAGCCAAGTTACACTTAAGCAAAAAAATAGCTTATTGAAGGGAATTATAGAGAAAGGTGTTTACAAGAGCCTTGCCGAAAGTACGCAATTTGAGGAAATTGTACGCAAGCAAGGAAGGCACCGGAAGAATCAAGTTGTTGGTTTGGAATGAAAGTTCATTGCCAATGGAGTGGAGTGGGAAGAAGATCAATACCCCAAGAAGAAGTTTGTTCCTCAACAAGAGAAGTATGATCCTACTTCCTTCAAGGGGACACAAGCTCAAGATGATCTTCCACCACAAGACCACAAGCTAAAAGGCAAGGACAAGCTTCAAGAGGAGATTGATGCATTTGAAGATGCTCCAAAGGCCTTGGTCAAGTGGGTTCCCAAGTCTACCTCAAGCTCAACTTCATCAAGTACATCTACAACCCCAAGAATTCCCATCAAGATGATGTGGATCCCGAAGAAGAAGAACTAGAGAGTTCTTGAGGGTGACTCCGCCAACATACTTCACTCATATTCACATTGGCAAGAACAAGTGCAATCAACTTCCACATCTTGCACTAGTTCAAGGAGTCACAAAACCTCTGCATAGTAAGTCAAGGGACAAGTTAACCTAATGCTTCCATGGACATCATCATGTGTGTGGTTCACTCTATGTTTATGGATATCCTTGCTTGTTCCTTGTGGGACTAACCCATGTAGGTACTGAAAGTGCAACTCACTCCAATGGATTGCTCCAAATGGTCTACATCAACTTTGAGCATCCACATCTTCAACTTCTACATGAAGTCATCATTGAAAAAACCCAAGGTTAGTTCATCCCTCTAAAAGGGGATATCACATCTAGGGGGAGCTTTACTCTAAGAATTGAGCTAATGCAACTCTAATGGTGTGAACACAACAATGCTTTATTTAGAAGTGGTAGCCCCACTTGTGCTTAAACGATGAGTATGACCTATGATTAAATGTTCTCATTTGACTCCTAAGTCAATATACTCATATATAGATGACCTAGTCATCGCCAGTTGCTTGATAGATGCTAGAGTGTTTGTGCATGCCTTGCCACATATTTCATTTGATATCTTATTGTGTGAGCATGTTGGTTGCATAATTTTATCCGTTCGAGGACATCCATTTGTTATTTTGATTGTTTGGTCTTTTCTTTTGCCAAATGGATTGGCAAGAATGCCTAAGTACTCCCTCTAGCTATCTATTCTTTTCTTGTCTCAAACTCTATTCATGCTACATCACAAAGTTTGATCTAAGTCAGATTCGAACCCTCTGGATGAGGAGCACTCGGAGCCACCAATTCGTCGTAGACTTAAACTTCCAAAACCTCTTGATGCATCTCGGTCTGACCGATTCATTCCTTTCGGTCATACCGAGTTCATTAAGTTGATCTAGGTTTCAATCTTAGTGCAATTGATTTGAACACTTCGGTCACCGAGTTGTAGTAACCGCTTGCAATTCTGCATCTCGGTGCCACCGAGTTGTTCCACTCGGTCTCACCGACGGAGTCTGGATATATATACTGACGGGTCTAATTTTTGGAAACTTCTCTGAAAACCCTTCGCCCGCGCTGTCCAGCTCTGCCGACCCCAGGTCTCCGTATCATCGCCTCCATCGCCAGCATCCTCCTGCCGCTGGTCTCGGCCGCTGTCTACGGGATCTCCTCCGTCGTTGTCACTGTAGAGAACTCACCGCCAAGTTAGGGTATGAGTTCAATCCTTTGTGCTTCCTCAATCTGATTCTTAGCACAAAGATAATTTCATGACTCTTGCCATGATTGAAACTATTCTATCCATCAGAAACTTCCTTTAGATTAGTTTTGATCCGAAAATTTAGAGTTAGGTTTCCGCCGAGCTCATCTCGGAACGACCGAGTTGTGGAAATTGGTCCCATCGATTTGGCCTAGGCCATTGCATTGTGATTTTCGGTCTGACCAAAACTCGAAAGTCGGTGTGACCGGGTTCAGAACTTTGTGAAATCCTAGCAATATCGGTGTCACCGAACTATGCCTCGGTCTGACCGAGTTCACTAGTTTAGACACTATGTGTTGCTTCGGTGTCACCGAGTTCAGCAAATCGGTAGCTCCGAAATGACTTCAGTAGAAAACTAAAACAAGTTTTTGGATCATTTGTCTTGCAAAAACTCTGCACTTTGTGATTCTCATCCACTCTATCTCATCTATATCTATTCACAGGGTCAGCTTTCAGTTTGCAACATGTCTGACAACAGTGACAGCCAGAATATGTCAGAGGAACAAGTTCAGATGAGTGAGGGCACTAGTCCCTCAGAGATCAGTGAAGATGATGGGAGCAGAATCACTCCTAGTAACCTGCCCAAAGCTGCAACTAGGTAGAGGAATAAGAAGACATCTGATTCTGAGGATGAAGATTTTGTGATTGATGAAGAAGTCTCTTCCAAGAGGAAAGGAGACAAGAAGGAAACTGGCACTGCTACTAAGCCAGGGTTGAAGACAAAAGCTCCTGCTAAAAGTGTTCCTATGTCCAAAGCCAGAGCCTGAACCCAAGAGACCATGGTGTTCACTCTAGAACCCAAAGAGGCTGGTGAGGGCAAGAAGAGGAAGGAGAGTGTCAAGAAGACAACAGCCAGAGTCATTGGGAGATCTTCAATGATGAGAGACCCAGAAGAAGATGAAGAGCAAGAGGCACCTCCTGCCAAGACTCGGAAACTGATGGGGGATGCAATCAGATCAGGGGCTGCTCCTTCAAAGCCCAAATCTGCCCCCAAGCCTGCTGCTCAAGCTCCAAAGAGATCCACCAGAAACATATCAGCCGCTGAAAAGAACAAGGCCCCAGTGCCTGAAATGGAAGAAGAAGAAGATGAACAAGTGCTCAGAAAGTTGAAGCGTAAGATTCCTGATCACGATGACACTCACCCTGTTGCTGAAAACATGAAGCTCAGGAAGGATGCAGGTCTCGGGCTATGGAAGAAAAATGACCCATATGCCATTAGAAGGAGAACAGCTGTTGACTAAAGGTTCCACACAAAGGAACAACAAGACTTCTATGAGACTGTGCTGCTTGAAAAGAAGCCTATAGTCAGTGACATGAGATGGGTCGACTGGGAATACATTGATAGCAATGAAGATCACTTCCTAGGAGTCCATGAGAGCTTCAGTTTAACAGGTGTTGATGCATTTGTTGGCCAGAAGCTAACAAAATGGAATGATGAGTTGATCATGCAGTTCTATTCCATAGCACACTTTTACTCTGATGGTAATATTGTGTGGATGAAAGAGGGTACCAGGTAACAATCAACTGTGGCTGAGTGGGCAAAGTTGATAAATGCCCCAGAAGAGCTTGATGATGATACAGATGTTTATGCTAAGCCAAGGAAGGGACATGACTCCATGGCTCATATGTACAAGGAAATCCCAGCTGCTTCCTTGGACACCCACAAGTTTGGGTCTGTTTATTATCTACTGTCAGGTCTACCAACAGTCAACACTATTCTCAGCCACACCTTGCTGCCCAAGTCTGGAGATGACATGATGATCAGAGGGCATTCAATAAATCTGTTGCATATGTTGGATGTGCCTGAAAAGTTCAAGGTGATGACATTGATTGTTGAGACAAACAAGAGGACTATTGCAGACCAGAAGAGATCATGTGATTATGCTCCACAAATTCAGATGCTCATCAACTCCAAGATGGGCAAGAGCATGTATCTTCTGGATAAGGAACATCTTCCCCTGCTGCCAGAGTTTGAAGATAATGTCAGGACCCCGATCCTAAGTCACACCGATCTAGCATGTAACACATCATATCACTTTGCGGCCTCACGCATGGTATTCCCACGGGTGTCGCCTTACCATGGCTGGGACCGTTTGCGCCTTTTGGCTCACGTATATGATAGTGTCGCTAGCATCCATATGACAGAGAACCCGGGCCGACATGACTAGTCGTGAACCCAAAGTGGCACTAACCTATGGGGACAGGCATACATGAATCAACATCGAGCATGTCGATTGACGTCATAATCCAGGCTGAGCACTGGCTAACACAGGACTCCGGGAACCCGGGCTGTAGCAGGCTAGGCAGGACTCGGATGTCACCGCATGACATATCCTCAAGGGATGTATACAGAACGAAGTGAATCACATGTCGGCCACCAAGTGTTCCGGAGCAGTAGTGCTGGGCTAGCAGGACTCCGGTGAACCGGGTCAGAAAGGCACTACCATGGCTCAGTGGAAGCACTAGACTACATTTCCCCACAAGAGAGGCTACCAAGGATAAACAACTAGGTTGTCGGATCCCACACATAGCAATACAAGTTACACGTACGCATAACATGCAAGTATGTGTTGTACAACATGGCATCACAACATAACGCAAACTCATATAGGTAAAGGCTCAGAAGAGCCACATAGCATTAAATACAAACAGGGGTCACATGACCCATCATTCAGAGCATACAAGCAACAAGCGGAAGCATTACATGTCTGAGTACAGACAACTACAAAAGAAAAAGTCTGAGAAGCCTGACTATCTACAAGACCCTCCCAGCTTTGACTCTGTGGCTATCCTGTTCTACGACTACCAGAACTTCTTTGAGGTGATATGGCGCACACGAGTCCACTAGTCACCACATCAATACACTACTATGGATTCATCCCCGTCTCCCTATGAGAAGGCCATCCATAGCACTCACACTTGTCTTGAGCATTTTAGAGTATCCACTTCAAGTTGTCTATGTACCACGTAAGCATCCAAGAAGTCCATAACCGAGGACACGGCTATTCGAATAGATCATGATAACCCTGCAGGGTTGTACTAATTCACACACGCTCTCGCCACTTACCGCCATATATACGTCATGTATCTCGGCAACCTTCAAGCGGAAGCCTGGCGAGGGTGTCGGCCACGGCCTGACTAACCACACAAGACTCTAGTCCAGGTTTATCTCCTATTCGGGTTCCATCCGCAAGGAGATCCGGCCGGGGTGTCGCTCACGGCCCCAAACGATGTGAGCAGGGTTCCCAAGCCCACCATCCGGGTGCCACTTGGTACACCGTGCCACCTGTGTTTAGTCTGTCCCAAGCCCACTCGCCGGGTGCCACTTGGTAGAAAAATAGCACTACCTACAAACACGTAAACTAGTTGCGACTCCTGGACAGAGATCAAGTTGGTTAATAAGTCGAGAGAGCTTGGAGCGCCCGGAGCCCAATGTGTGGTAGTATCGAGTCATTGGACGACATACATAGAACTCAGTGCTTAAGGACGGTTCCAGTGAGACAACCCACCATGTACTCCTACATGGCCTCTCACCGCTACCTTTACCAAATCATGTTCACATACTTCACTCTCAGCATCAGAACATATGTAACACTCCAATTCATTCCCAATGAATCAGACCTGACACAACTCTAAGCAATAGCAGGCATAGCATGGTAGGAACACAACATGGCTCAATCAACTCCTACACATGCTAGTGGGTTTCAACTATTTACTGTGGCAATGACAGGTCATGCAGAGGAATGGGTTCAACTACCGCAACACAAAGTAGCAGATGAATCGTTGTTGTCCTAATGCAATAACTGAGAGCAGGAGCGAGAGAGTAGGATTGTATCGGAATGAACAAGGGGGTTTGCTTGCCTGGTAATCAACAAGGGAGGCAATCGCTTCATTGCATGTGTACTCTCGAGCACTCTCCGTAATCTGGACCTATCGAGAAGGAACGGTGCCAACAATCAATACACAAGCATATGCAACAATATGATGCATGAACATGGCATGTAGATGTGATGTTGTTTGGGCTAATGCAGCTAGAGTTCATTTGGTTGAAGTCCATTTGAACCAAAGATTCAAATGCACTTCCAAAGTAAGCTCTTATATATGCCATTATAGTGTTTCACTTATACAGCAGGTATAAGTTAGTTTTTCATGCGTGAAACTGGTACAGATGGATAGATTGCATTTTTCCGATAATTTTTCATATATAAATTATTTCAATCTGAATTACGGTTGAATTTCTATGATTTTTTGAAGTTTTGCTAATTTTCTGGAATTCCTGATTTAATTTAAATCCAGAAAATAAATAATTGCGTCAGCACTGCGTCATGCTTGCGTCAGCAAGTCAACAGCGCTGACTGGTCAAAGCCGACGTGGGGTCCACACATCGGTGACACGGTTAACCAGGGGGTTAGTTTTAACTTAATTAAAGGATTAGTGGCACTGGGCCCACTAGTCAGTGTCAGGGGGTTAAATAAGCGGTGATTAGCACTACGCTAATCACCTAATGGGCCGGGCCCACGTGGCAGGGCTCAGGCGACGGGTCGGGCTGGCCGCGCACCTCGACGCTGGCGGAGTCCGCGCCACAGGCCACGGGCGGCGCTCGAGAGCACCGGGCGTAGCCCGGCTCGCGCATCTAGTGGGGGCGGTGGGAGGAGCTGGATGCCGTGGTTTCACGCCGGAGCGGAGCCATGGCGGCGGCCGAGCTTCGGGCTCGAGCGGGCGTCGCGGCTACAGAGCGCGGGAGGCGGCGGAGAAGGGGAATGGATGCAGGGCTCACGGCGGACTCGATGGCGCCGACGGCGAAGCCTGTGGACGGCCGGACGGGCGACGCAAGCGGGCGGTGGAGATCTGCGGGCGGCCGGGCGATGAAGAAGACGACGGTGGCGACGATGGAGGCCGTCCCGAGGTGCGTGGCTCGACGAAGAGGGAGAGGGGATCGCGGAGGAGCTGTGGAGCGCGGCTTGGGGCGAGGCCGTGGCTGTGGGCGGCAACAAGGCTGTGGCGGCGGTGGCGTGGGCACGGTGTGGCGCTGGAGAGAACCAGGGAGGAGGGAGAGCGAGGGAGAGGGAGAGAGGTACGGGCGATGCGTGGCGTCGTCCGAAGCGATCCAGCGACGGAGGGAGAAGCAGGAGGTGGTCGGGCGACGTGGTCGGGCGGAAGGCCAAGGACACGCACAAAGGCTGTGAGGGCTCGAGGAAGAAGACAGAGGAGGAGGCGGTCACAGCTGGGTCAAGACAAATGGGCCTCTGGGCTGCACAGGGAGGTAAGCCCAGGTAAGCTCCCTTTTTTCCCATTCTGTTTTTGTTTAATTTTTCTATTTTCTGACATGTGTTTGGTTTAATAAAAATACCAAACCATTTTACTAACTTATGCCAATTTTTATAGGAGCTAGTTATATTATTCCAGAGCTCCTTAATAAATGGCATAATTTTTGGACAATATTATATATATATATAACAATAGTTATCCAACGCAAATGATTACTGCATTAATTCCAAATGCCCAAAATAATTACTTATGGACTCCTAAAAATATTGGTTTGATTTTTATCTCTGTCCAATATTTTCAGAGAGCAACATGAGCATTTTCTTGGACCTTTTTGGAGCAATTTTTATTTGATCAATTTCCAAAAAGATTCAGGAGGGTTTCACAAATCCTCATTTCAATTTAAATGGAATTTAAACATGATGCACAAATGACTAGCTAGTCTAGGTCATACCAGAACTAGGGATGTGACAACTCGCCCCCACTTGAAAGAATCTCGTCCCGAGATTCAGGGGTCGATGGAAAATAGGTGGGGTACTCCAATCGAAGATGATATTCTCACTCCCAAGTAGCTTCTCTCTCGGAATGATGAGACCACTGAACCTTGAGAAACTTGATGTTCCGACGTCGGGTGACACGCTCTTCTTGATCAAGAATGCGAACAGGGTACTCTCGATAGGTGAGGTTATCTTGGAGATCAAGCGTTTCATGGTCCATTCCACGGATGGGATCCGAGAAGCAACGCCTAAGTTGAGAGACGTGGAAGACATCATGCACTCGAGAAAGATGTGGGGGTAGTTCCAATTGGTAGGCAACCTCTCCTCGTTTAGCGAGAATGCGAAAGGGACCAATGTAACGAGGAGCCAACTTGCCCTTGATAATCAAAACGATGGGTACCCTTCAAAGGAGTAACCCAAGGTAAGCCTTGTCGCCAATTTCATAAGCCACTTCCTTATGACGACGGTCATACTGGCTCTTTGACGAGATTGGGTTGTTTTCAAATTCTCACGAATGATGCGAACTTTCTCTCGCCTCCTGGATCATGTCCGTCCAAAGAATTGTCTTTCACCGGTTTCGACCAGTTCAAAGGTGTTCGACATCTTCGTCCATAGAGAATCTCAAAAGGAGCTTTCTTGAGACTGGATTGATAGCTATTGTTATAAGCAAACTCGGCGAAAGGAAGACATTTCTCCCAATCCATACCGAATGAGATAACGCAAGCTCTAAGCATGTCTTCGAGAATTTGGTTGACCCTTTCCACCTGACCACTCGACTGAGGGTGGAAAGCGGTACTGAAGAAAAGATGGGTTCCCATGGCAGTTTGGAAACTCTCCCAGAAATGAGAAGTGAAAAGAATGCCACGGTCTGAATTGATCTCTAGTGGAACACCATGAAGTGACACTATTCGAGAAATATATAAGTCAGCAAGCTGGCTAGCAGTGATACTCTCTCGAACAGGAAGGAAGTGCGCCACTTTGGAGAGACGATCAATGACTACGAAGATAGCGTTATTCCCTTTCTTGGTCCTAGGAAAGCCGGTGATGAAATCCATACCAACTTTATCCCATTTCCACTCGGGAATAGCTAAAGGCTGAAGGGTGCCAGCAGGTCTCTGATGCTCTACCTTAACGCGACGACAAACGTCATAGTTAGCAATAAACTGAGCGATTTCTCTCTTCATCCTAGTCCACCAGAACCTCTGGCGTAGGTCCTGATACATCTTAGTACTACCGGGATGAATCGTGAGAGGGGATTTATGCGCCTCCTTAAGAATCAACTGTCGAAGATGCTGCTTCTTGGGGACCACCAAAGCGGTTCCCAAAGAAAGCGACACCTCGATCATCTATATAGAAACTACCGGCAATACCCTTGGCAATGTTTCTCTTGATCCGGTAATCCCGTATCATGCTTCCGGGCTTCTATGATATGATCCACAAGAGTAGGTTTCGCCACCAAGGTAGAAAGGAATCCGTGAGGAGCAATGTGAAGGTTAAGCTTACAGCATTCCTCATGGAGAAGTGGTTGACCCTGCTGCAACATGAGATTGTTGCAATAGTATTTATGTCTTAGCGCATCAGCCATGACATTAGCTTTGCCTGGGGTGTAGGTAATACCTAGATCATATTCAGAGATCAACTCCAACCAACGTCTTTTCCTAAGGTTCAAATCTGGTTGGATGAAGATATACTTGAGACTCTGGTGATCGGTGTAGATCTCGCAACGTTTACCAAGAAGGTAGTGTCGCCAGGTCTTAAGTGCATAGACTACAGCTGCAAGCTCTAGATCATGTGTAGGATAATTCTCCTCATGTGGATGCAACTGACGAGATGCATAGGAATCACATGACGATCCTGCATAAGAATGCAACCTAGTCCCTGTCGTGAGGCGTCGCAGTAGATAACAAAGTCTTTAGTGAAATCCAGTGGCACAAGTATGGGAGCAGAAGTCGAGCGTCTTTTCGCCTCGAAAACTGTACTCACACCGTGGGGACCCTCAAACTTTTTATCTTTCTTGAGAAGTTCCGTGAGGGGTTTGTCTACTTTGGAGAAGTTTTCAACAAAGCGGCGACAATAGCTGGCTAGACCAAGGAAACTCCTAACGTGTTTAACTGTTTCAGGTGGAGCCCAATCGAGAACGGCCTTAACTCTCTCGGGATTGACAGCAATGCCCTTACCAGAGATTACGTGGCCTAGGTAGGTCACTTCTGGCAACCAAAATTCACACTTGGAGAACTTGGCATAAAGGCGGTGCTCTCTGAGTTTTTCTAGCACAAGTCTAAGATGTTCGGCATGCTCTTCCTCGTTCTTCGAGTATATAAGGATATCATCGAGGTAAACCACGACGAACTTATCTAAGTACTCCATGAAGATCGAGTTCATCATGCGAGAGAATGTAGCTGGGGCGTTGGTTAGACCAAAGGACATGACGGTGTACTCGTACTGGCCATAACGAGTGACAAAGGCTGTCTTGGGGATGTCCCCGTTTCTGATCTTCATTTGGTGGTAGCCTAACCTCAAATCCATCTTGGAAAAGACCGAGGATCCAGCGAGCTGATCATACAGATCGTTGATCCTGGGAAGCGGATATTTGTTCTTTATCGTGACCAAATTAACGGGACGATAATCTACAACCATCCGGTCCGTACCATCCTTCTTCCTGACGAAGAGGACGGGGCAAGCCCAAGGAGAAGAACTAGGACGGATGAAACCCTTTTGAAAGGACTCATCAAGTTGTTTCTTAAGCTCGGCTAGTTCTAAGGGTGCCATCTTGTAAGGTCTCCTAGAGATTGGAGCTGTTCCTGGGATAAGATCTATGACGAACTCTACATCCTCGCTGTGGAACACTGGCAGTTCCTCTGAAAGTCATCCAGGAAAGTCACGGACTACCGGGATATCTTCAAGGTGCAGGAGAGGGCTGGCATTAAGAGAATAGAGTTGTCGCTTTGCAACTCTAGTGGAGACGATGACTATCTTGCCGATGGGTGTGTAAGCTGAATGCAGACCTAGTGAAACAATCAATCTTGGCATAATGAGCTTTCATCCAGTCCATACCCAAGATGATGTTAATATCTGTGGACTTGAGGGCTATAAGTGAGGCAAGGAATACAAGTCTATCAACAAGGATTTCATTACCATGGCTTACACTAGAAGTTTGCCATTTGGATCCAGGGGTTTGAATGACTAGTGGAGAGGGCATATCACAAAATGATATGTTGTGCAAGTTAGCATAGCTTTCAGAAATGAAGGAATGAGATGCTCCAGTATCGAATAAAACCGAAGCTGGATGACAGTTGACAAGGAGTGTACCAAGAACGACATCCGGATCATCATGAGCGTCTTTAGCTGAGATGTGATGCACACGTCCACGTTCAGTGGGGGCTGACTTGACACTGATCGTCTTGCTTGATGGCTTAACATAACCAACAGTCTTCTCGGGCTGGGGTAGAGCATAACTGGCCTGAGAGCAGTCACGTGCATAGTGTCCTGGCTCTCCGCATGTGAAGCAAGTCCCTAAAGTAGGACGTGGACCCGCACTAACAAGCGGTCTACCAATAGGCCTGGGTGGAGCATTCTGCTGAACTGGGTGAGGCGCCACACAAGATGGCCTCGGTGTATAACCGGGTGGAAGAGCGGAGTTCGGAATCCAAATCCAGCGCTTCTGCGAACTAGAACCGGAGGAAGAAACCAAATCACGGGTGTGCTTACGAGACTTCTCGTAAGTGAGCTGAGCTATCTCTGCATTACTGGCCTTGTTCACAAGAGCTTGGAATGTATCACAATGATGTAGGTGGAGATCACGACGCAACTTGGGGTTGAGACCCTTCCGGAACCTAGCCTGCTTCTTGGCGTCCGTGGACACCTCTTCTGTGGCATAGCGGGCAAGGTTCTCAAACTCTCTGCTGTAAGCATCAACAGCCATCTTACTCTGGGTGAAACTACAGAACTATTCTCTCTTGCGATCGATGAGGGCTTGTGAATGTGATGCTCGCGAAAAGCCTCGGTGAAATCTCTCCGGTAGGAATCTGGCCAGGCTGGAAGCATAGCCTCATAGTTCTCGCCACCAAAGACTAGCATGACCTTCCGTGTGGTATGCAGCATAGGTGACCTTGTCACTTTCAGCTACGCTTGCGTAATGGAGCTTGCGTGTGATACTACGGAGTTACCATCCGCATCGAGTGGCTCGATGGAATGATGAAAGGTAGGTGGGTGCAAGCGAATGAAGTCATGAATGGTTGCAGACCCTTTGAACTGTCAGGCGGTGTTCTTCTCGATACGTGCAAACAAGCGGTTAGACTCACGCTTGTTTCTCTCCATCTCTAACATAAACTCTGCCAATGAAGGCTGGCCAGGAGGATCCTCATCCCTACCATCTCCACGGTTCTAGCTACGAGCAACAGAACTTCGCTTAACTGATGACATCCTGAGAAACGAAACCAAGGACGGAATCAACATCAACTACAAACTGAAAAATGTAGGACACAGAGATTAGTAACTCTCGAACTCCTGGGGAAATTTCGGCAGCATAACGGCAGTAAAATGCTCAAAATGAGACATCCTGCTAAAATGCGGTAGTAACATACTCAACATCACCACTCAAAGGTTCTGAGATATTACTAAACAGACTACACCGGAAGTACTCGAAAACTGGGGTATGACTTTGATCATCCAATCCTATGGGACTACGGAGTAGTAACACGTGATCCTGATAGACAGAAGAGGAAGCCTAGTTCCTTAACCCCGTAAGAAAAAAGTAAGATGACTCAGATCAGAGGGCCATGAGGTAAAGGAGTAAAAAGAGCCTTACGTTCCCTCCCACAATCAATTCCCCTACATAACTAAAGCATTTCTAGACTCAACTTCGACCAGGTTGGCTTGGAAATCCTACAGGCAGTCAGGCTCTAATACCAAAGCTGTCAGGACCCCGATCCTAAGTCACACCGATCTAGCACGTAACACATCATATCACTTTGCGGCCTCACGCACGGTATTCCCACGGGTGTCGCCTTACCATGGCCGGGACCGTTTGCGCCTTTTGGCTCACGTATATGATAGTGTCGCTAGCATCCATATGACAGAGAACCCGGGCCGACATGACTAGTCATGAACCCAAAGTGGCACTAACCTATGGGGACAGGCATACATGAATCAACATCGAGCATGTCGGTCAGCAGCGTGCGAATCCGGGCTGTAGCACTGGGCTAACAGGACTCCAGGAACCCGGGCTGTAGCAGGCTAGGCAGGACTCCGGATGTCACCGCGTGACATTTCCCCGAAGGGACAGACACAGGAACGAAGTGAATCACATGCCGGCCAGTCAAGTGTTCCGGAGCAGTAGTGCTGGGCTAGCAGGACTCCAGTGAACCGGGCTGTAGCAGACTACCACGGCTCAGTGGAAGCACTAGACTACATTTCCCCATAAGAGAGGCTACCAAGGATAAACAACTAGGTTGTCGGATTCCACACATAGCAATACAAGTTACACGTACGCATAACATGCAAGTATGTGTTGTACAACATGGCATTACAACATAACGCAAACTCATATAGGTAAAGGCTCAGAAGAGCCACATAGCATTAAATACAAACAGGGGTCACATGACCCATCATTCAGAGCATACAAGCAACAAGCGGAAGCATTACATGTCTAAGTACAGACAACTACAAAAGAAAAAGGCTGAGAAGCCTGACTATCTACAAGACCCTCCCAAGGGTACAAGATCGTAGCTGAGGTAACAAGCTACTCGTCGAAGTCCAAGCGGAACTACTAGTAAGACCGAAGTCTCCGCTGCAAAACATAAATAAAGCAACGTGAGTACAAAGGTACTCAAAGAAGACTTACATCAGATCCTATTATACATGCATTAGTATCAAGAAGGTAATGTGGAGTTTAGTTGCAGCAAGCCAGCTTTAACTCTGTGGCTATCCTGTTCTACGACTGCCAGAACTTCTTTGAGGTGATATGGCGCACACGAGTCCACTAGTCACCACATCAATACACTACTATGGATTCATCCCCGTCTCCCTACGAGAAGGCCATCCATAGCACTCACACTTGTCTTGAGCATTTTATAGTATCCACTTCAAGTTGTCTATGTACCACGTAAGCATCCAAGAAGTCCATAACCGAGGACACGGCTATTCCAATAGATCATGATAACCCTGCAGGGGGTACTTCTTCACACGCTCTCGCCACTTACCGCCATATACACGTCATGTATCTCGGCAACCTACAAGCGGAAGCCTGGAGAGGGTGTCGGCCACGACCTGACTAACCACACAAGACTCTAGTCCAGGTTTATCGCCTATTTGGGTTCCATCCGCACGGAGATCCGGCCGGGGTGTCGCTCACGGCCCCAAACGATGTGAGCAGGGTTCCCAAGCCCACCATCTGGGTGCCACTTGGTACACCGTGCCACCTGTGCCTAGTCTTTCCCAAGCCCACCCTGCCGGGTGCCACTCGGTAGAAAAATAGCACTACCTACAAACACCAGAAACTAGTTGCGACTCCTGGACAGAGATCAAGTTGGTTAATAAGTCGAGAGAGCTTGGAGCGCCCGGAGCCCAAGTGTGGTAGTATCGAGTCATTGGACGACATACATAGAACTCAGTGCTTAAGGACGGTTCCAGTGAGACAACCCACCATGTACTCCTACATGGCCTCTCACCGCTACCTTTACCAAATCGTGTTCACATACTTCACTCTCAGCATCAGAACATATCATAACACTCCAATTCATTCCCAATGAATCAGACCTGACACAACTCTAAGCAATAGCAGTCATAGCATGGTAGGAACACAACATGGCTCAATCAACTCCTACACATGCTAGTGGGTTTCAACTATTTGCTGTGGCAATGACAGGTCATGCAAAGGAATGGGTTCAACTACCGCAACACAAAGTAGCAGATGAATCGTTGTTGTCCTAATGCAATAACTGAGAGAAGGAGCGAGAGGGTAGGATTGTATCGGAATGAACAAGGGGGTTTGCTTGCCTGGTGAATCAACAAGGAGGCACCGCTTCACGCATGTGTACTCTCGAGCACTCTCCAGAGCTGGACCTATCGAGAAGGAACGGTGCCAACAATCAATACACAAGCATATGCAACAATATGATGCATGAACATGGCATGTAGATGTGATGATGTTTGGGCTAATGAAGCTAGAGTTCATTTGGTTGAAGTCCATTTGAACCAAAGATTCAAATGCACTTCCAAAGTAAGCTCTTATATATGCCATTATAGTGTTTCACTTATACAGCAGGTATATGTTGGTTTTTCATGCATGAAACTGGAATTTTTACGATAATTTTTCATATATAAATTATTTCAATCTGAATTACGGTTGAATTTCTATGATTTTTTGAAGTGTTGCTAATTTTCTGGAATTCCTGATTTAATTTAAATCCAGAAAATAAATAATTGCGTCAAGATCGCGTCATGCTTGCGCCAAGAAGTCAATATTGATTGGTCAAACTGACGTGTGGGGGTCCACACGTCAGTGACACGGGTTAAACAGGGGGTTAGTTTTAACTTAATTAAAGGATTAGTGGCACTGGGCCCACTGGTCAGTGTCAGGGGGTTAAATAAGCGGTGATTAGCACTACGCTAATCACCTGACGGGCCGGGCCCACGTGGCAGGGCTCAGGCGACGGGGCTCGCCGCCGGCGACCTCTGGACGCGGCGGAGTCCTCACCACAGGCCACGGGGGCGGTGTCTGAGAGCACCGGGGCATAGCCCGGGCTCTCGCGCATCTGGTGGGGCGGGTGGGAGGAGCTGGGGGAGCCGGGGCTCGCCGGAGCGGAGCTCGCGGCGGCGGCCGGAGCTCGGGCTCGAGCGGGCGGCGGCTACAGAGCTGGGAGGCAGGGAGAAGGGGAATGGATGCGAGGGCTCACGGCGGACTCGATGGCGTCGACGGCGAAGCCTGGGATGGCCGGACGGGCGGCACGTGGCGGTGGAGATCTGCGGCGGCCGGCGATGAAGAAGACGACGGTGGCGACGATGGAGGTTGTCCGGAGGTGCGTGGCTCGACGAAGAGGGAGAGGGGATCGTGGAGGAGCTGTGGAGCGCGTCGGGGGGGCGAGGCCGTGGCTGTGGGCGCGGCAACAGTGGCTGGTGGCGGCGGTGGCGTTCGGGGACGATGGCGCGGGAGAGAACCAGGGGAGGAGGGAGAGCGAGGGAGAGGGAGAGAGGTACGGGGCGATGCGTGGCGTCGTCCGAGCGATCCAGGCGACGGGAGGGAGAAGCAGGAGGTGGTCGGGCGACGTGGCATGAAGGCGCAAGGCGACACGCACAAAGGCCGTGAGGGCGCGAGGAAGAAGACGGAGGAGGAGGCGGCTGGACCAGCTGGGCCGCACAGCTGGGCCTCTGGGCCTGCACAGGGAGGTAAGCCCAGGTAAGCTCCCTTTTTTCCCATTCTGTTTTTGTTTAATTTTTCTATTTTCTGACATTTGTTTGGTTTAATAAAAATACCAGACCATTTTACTAACTTATGCCAATTTTTATAGGAGCTAGTTATATTATTCCAGAGCTCCTTAATAAATGGCATAATTTTTGGACAATATTTTATATATATAACAATATTTATCCAACGCAAATAATTACTGCATTAATTCCAAATGCCCAAAATAATTACTTATGGACTCCTAAAAATAATGGTTTGATTTTTATCTCTGTCCAATATTTTCAGAGAGCAACATGAGCATTTTCTTGGACCTTTTTGGAGCAATTTTTATTTGATCAATTTCCAAAAAGATTCAGAGGGTTTCACAAATCCTCATTTCAATTTAAATGGAATTTAAACATGATGCACAAATGACTAGCTAGTCTAGGTCATACCAGAACTAGGGATGTGACAGATAATGTGGTTGTCATGGATCCATCCCATCCCACATCTGTGCAGGATCAGGAGAAGAAAGAGAAAGCTAGAGCTAAGAAGGCTGCCAAGATTCCAAGTGCAGAAGAAGCCTCTCAAGTTTTCCTGAAATCCAAGCAATACCAATTGGGCAATCTCATTAAAGCTACCTTGAGGATTGAGGAAGGGTTGGCAACCCTGACTCAGAACCAAGAGAGTCTAGAGAGGATCATTGAGACTAAAATTCATGACTTAGATGTGAAGGTCACAGAAATTCAGTCTATACTGGAGAAGATCCAAGGAGAGCTTGAAGACAGGGATGAGGGACCTACTACAGATGCTTTTTAGCAAGTCCCAAGGGGACCAAGGTCATCAGCTGTGCTAGTTGTAACAGATCCCAGACCCACAGTGTCAGCACCTGCAGCTACAGCTTCAGTTGCTCCTCCAGTTGCAACTCCACCAGCTCCTCGGGCCTCTTCGGGTGCATTCATCGCGGGACTCCTCTCCACGCCACCTTCGCACTCTGGAGCTCCCGGAGATCGTGCTTAGAGCCGCATAGCACTATGCATTATTGATAACTTGTTTCCAAAGGGGGAGAAAGTGTATAGATCATAGGCTTCGAGAGAGAGAGAGAGAGAGAGAGAGAGAGAGAGAGAGTGCTTGCTTCTTTTGCCTCTTTTTGCTACTCCATTTGCTTTGCTTGTTTGGATGAAACAATATTTTATGATTGTGTGTGAGATACTTCTATGATCATATGTTTGATCATATCATACTTTAATGCTTGTGCTTAATGACGATACTCTTATCTCATGTATGATCATCCATATCTTATTTTTGTGATGAGTGCATATTCCATATTTTATCATTTTGAGCGCTCCACCAAGATGTATGTGACATGGAAGAGTGACCCATAATCCTAATTGGTTGTGCATTTGCATATAAAGCAAATTTAAATAATGCACAAATTTGGGGGGAGCTCTTACTTATCACATACTTCTCAAAGTGACGATGTACTTCATTTATATTATCATTTGTCGAAGCTTTGATCTATATGTTGTCATCAATTACCAAAAAGGGGGAGATTGAAAGTTCAACTAACTCCCGGGTGGTTTTGGTAATTCATAACAACATATAGCTCATTGAACTAATACTCTTTCAAGATCAATGTTTTAGAAAGTTCAATGATTGGTATGGCATGGACTAGAGATGTGGACCCCTCAAAATGCTAAGTGCACATATTGGCAAAAGCTCAAGACTCTACCTTTTTCATTTTAGTGATCTAAGATGACATTGAGTCTATAGGAAAGCGAATACTGTTAAAAGGGGGTGAGGTGTTGCTTAAACTCTGGCTTACTCAAAATTCTTAGTGATATGCTCCAAAATCCCTGAACCACTTTCTCATTTCCACATATGTCCTAAAGCCAAAGTCAAACTCAGCCCCACCGATTTGATTCATCCGGCGCCACCGACTTCACTTGACATAGCCATATCCACAAACCATAATCAGTTCGGTCTTACCGATAGGGATCTCGGTCTCACCGAGATGGGAATGCAAACTCTTTGTTTCCCTTCGTAACGTTTTGGTCTAACCGAAGTGAGCGATCGGTACCATCGAGTTGGCATTGCAAACTCTCTGTTTCCTTTCCATAACGTTTCGGTCTAACCGAGATGAGCGATCGGTCCCACCGAGTTTGCCTGACCAAGTCTCTGTTTGCTTATTACTGAAATCGGTCTCACCGAGTTCACGTGATCGGTCTCACCGAGATGAGGTATTGCCCTAACCCTAGCACATCGGTCTCACCGAGTTGATGTTGTCGGTCCCACCGAAATGCCTAACGTTCATATTTTGAACCAAGTCGGTCTGACCGAGTTTAACCATTTGGTCCCATCGAGTTTGGGAATTTGTGTGTAACAGTTAGATTTTGTGTGGAGGCTATAGATACCCCTCCACCCCCTTCTCCATTGGAGAGAGAGCCATCAGAACGTGCCTACACTTCCACTACTCATTTTCTGAGAGAGAACACCTACTCATGTGTTGAGACCAAGAAATTCCAATCCAACCATAAGAATCTTGATCTCTAGCCTTCCCCAAGTTGCTTTCCACTCAAATCATATTTCCACCGTAGCCAATTCTATGAGAGAGAGTTGAGTGTTGGGGAGACTATCATTTGAAGCACATGAGCAAGGAGTCATCATCAACACACCATCTATTACCTTTTGGAGGGTGGTGTCTCCTAGATTGGTTAGGTGTCACTTGGGAGCCTCTCTCAAGATTGTGGAGTTGAACCAAGGAGTTTGTAAGGGCAAGGAGATCGCCTACTTCGTGAAGATCTACCCTAGTGAGGCAAGTCCTTCATGGGCGATGGCCATGGTGGGATAGACAAGGTTGCTTCTTCGTGGACCTTTCGTGGGTGGATCCCTCCATGGACTTGCATAGTTGTTACCCTTCGTGGGTTGAAGTCTCCATCAACGTGGATGTACGATAGCACCACCTATCGGAACCACGCCAACAATCTCCGTGTCTACATTGCGTTTGCTCCCTCCAAACTCCTCCCCTTTACCTTCATATGCAATGATTTACATTCCGCTGCTATACTCTTAGAATTGCATGTGTATGTTGATTGCTTGACTTGTGTTAAATTGCTAAAATCTTCCAAGATATAAAATTGGGAAAAGGCTAGATTTTTATTTGGTCAAGTAGTCTAATCACCAACCCCCCCCCCTCTAGACATACTTTCGATCCTACACATAACCCTGAGGTAAAACATGCAATTCATATCTACGGGGAGAATCTTCATCATCACTTTCATTAATATCATCGGTTTCAGTAATTTCATTCTCTCTAACCCTAGCAAGTTGTTCATCAAGAAATTCACCTAGTGGCACAATATTATCAAGCAGAGAAGTAGTATCATCATAAGTATCATGCATAGCTGAAGTGGCATCATCAATAACATGTGACATATCGGAATCAATAACAAGTGTAGGTGTCGCAAGTTTACTCAAAACAGAAGGTGAATCAAGTGCAGAGCTAGATGGCAGTTCCTTACCTCCCCTCGTAGTTGAGGGAAAAATCTTAGTTCTTTGATCTTTCAAATTCCTCATAGTGATCAACAGATATAAATCCCAAGTGACTCAAAGAATAGAGGTATGCTCTCTTACAACGGCGCCAGGAAAAGGTCTTGATAACCCACAAGTATAGGGGATCACAATAGTTTTCGAGGGTAGAGTATTCAACCCAAATTTATTGATTCGACACAAGGGGAGCCAAAGAATATTCTCAAGTATTAGCAGATGAGTTGTCAATTCAACCACACCTGAAAGACTTAATATCTGTAGCAAAGTATTTAGTAGCAAAGTAGTATGGAAGTAACGGTAACAGCGTCAAAAGTAACAGTAGAAGTTTTGTAGCAATCGTAACAGTGGCAACGGAAAAGTAACTTAGCAAAGATCAATATGAAACAAGCTCATAGGCAGTGGATCAATGATGGATAATTATGTCGGATGGCATTCGTCATGCAATAGTTATAACATAGGGTGACATAGAACTACCTCCAATTCATCAATATAATGTAGGCACGTATTTTGAATATAGTCATACATGCTTATGGAAAAGAACTTGCATGACATCTTTTGTTCTACCCTCCCGTGGAAGCGGGGTCCTAATGGAAACTAAGGGATATTAAGGCCTCCCTTAAAAAGAGTAATGGACCAAAGCATTAGCACTTACTTAATACAAGATCTCCTCAAATTTCGGTCATCACCGGGAAGTGTCCCGACTATTGTCACTCCGGGGTCGCCGGATCATAACACGTAGTAGGTGACTATAACTTGCAAGATAGGATCAAGAACACTCATATATTCATGAAAACATAATAGGTTCAGATCTAAAATCATGGCGCTCGGGCCCTAGTGACAATCATTAAGCATGGCAAAGTCATAGCAACATCAATCTTAGAACATAATGGATACTAGGGATCAAACCCTAAAAAAACTAACTCAATTACATGGTAAATCTCATCCAACCCATCACCGTCCAGCAAGCCTATGATGGGATTACTCACGCACGGCGGTGAGCGTCATAACTTTGGTGATGGAGGATGGTTGATGATGATGATGACGACGGATTCCCCTCTCTGGAGCCCCGAAGCGGACTCCAGATCTGCCCTCCCGAGGAAGAACAGGGCTTGGTGGTGGCTCTGTATCGTAAAACGCGATGAATCCTTCTCTCTTTGATTTGTTTTCTCCCTGAACGTGAATATATGGAGTTGGAGTTGAGGTCGGTGGAGGTCCAGGGGGCCCACAAGATAGGGGCGCGCCTAGGGGGGTAGGGCGCACCCCCACCCTTGTGGCTATGGTGTGGGTCCCCTTCGGTTGATTCTTTCGCCAATGTTTTTTATTTATTTCTGCACAAAAATAACACCATGGAAGTTCTACTAAAAACAGCGTCAGTCCGGGTTAGTTCCATTCAAACCATGCAAATTAGAGTCCAAAACAAGGGCAAAAGAGTTTGGAAAAGTAGATACGATGGAGACGTATCAATATCTTCCACAGAGAATTCACGCCTCTGATGTTTCAGAGTGGTGGCAAAGTTCCTCCAGAAATTAGGGAGCTTAGCGATTATGCAGCCCGCGACAAACTTGCCCGGTAAATCACACTTAAGAAGCTCAAGCTCCGTAACGATGCATATTATCTCATGAGCCTACTCCAGTACAGGACGGTTTTCAACCATCTTGTAATCGTGGAACTGCGCTATAACATACATTTCGCTCCCCGCATCGGTGGCCCTGAATTTAGATTTGAGCGCGTCCCACAGTCCTTGGTGACATGCACATGTAAATATGTGTCGATCAACCTCCGATCACGCTAAGAACTGCTCCGAGAAACACAACAGTGGCCTCCCTGAATGCCTTCCCCTGTTCAGGAGCAATCGTTCCCGTGGAGACACAGTTGACCCAGAACACGTTCATAGTCGTGAGCCATAAAGTGGTCTTTGTCTGCCAACGCTTAAAGTACGTACCGGTAAACTTATCTGGTTTCAGTGCAGTGGCAAAGCCACTTGCCAAAAAATTCCTACACATAATAGGTTTTTGGATTGCTAAGTAAATAGGCAATTTTTTCAATTAACTTAATCCACGAGAAAATCACTAGCATGGCATTGACACAAATAAATGCATACTGATATTCAATCATGCAAGCACATACTATGCTAATTGCAGAAAGATCTACGTATAACGCTAGCATGGCTAAAACAACAAACAGTAGGAGCGGGATAAACGAGTTATACCCTCTAGTAGGCCAATGCAGAAGCAGCGGCAGCAGCGTCCTCGGCGGCCTTCTTGTCGACTTCAACTTTCTCGGTGGCGGCACGTTCGACGTCAGTGGACATGGTGATGATGAAGGCGACGCGGACGTAGAGGAAGGAGACGAATAACGAGCAGTCGCGTAGTCGCTTCCCAAAAACCTATTCGCCCCTCTCCTGTACAGGATCTGGAGAGGCGGGGTTTCGGAGACCTGCTCTCCCGTCGACCTGTACGCGGCGGACGGGATGCAGTCACCGGCGGCAGCAGCAGCAAAGGAACGACAGTGGGCCTGCGCGTGGAGCAGAAGCCATCTGATCATGGCGATTAGGGTTAGTAGACACCGCACACTTATATAAGCGCATCCGCGTGGAGAGATGTGGGCTCGACCCACGTTCTAGTCCATGATAGCTCACGATCCGACGTCTCAGATCGTGGCCCAGCCGTCAGCAAACTCTCCATTACTAACTGGCAAAAATAAGCGTGTAGGTGTGAGCTCGGCTCGGCTCATTCCCGCAACCCGCGGCGCGTCGTGACGAGGTTGGCGGCGGAGGAGGAGTGCACAAGGGCCTCTTCTCTTCTCAAGCTCCAATAGCATGTAGAAGAGAAACCCTTATAAGGAGGTCCAACTCCTCTCCAACTTTTGGGGTGGGACTAAACTTCCCACTACACCTAGTGCCAATAAACTCACATGGGCCCTTAGAGATTTTAAAAAATTGTTATATGGGCCTAAAGCCCATCCCAAATTTCAGCAATCCCCTACCAGATCTGGAGGGCCCACTGTGTCCTGTGTTCCAATTGATGTTTCGATATACCAGTGTTTAAGTGAAGACCTGTTAAGGTTGAGCTTCACCTAGAGCAAGTAGCTATAGTCCTTCACAACTGAACAATGGACTATGCCTTGAATTGTCAGTTTGGCGGAAAGAAGCTTCACCACATGTCTTACTAGTACTAGGCTGCCGAAGGCTGACCCCTCGGGTGGAGCATATAAATCACACTCCTGGTCTATTCATGAGCTTACTAGATATCAACCCAATCTCATAGACTATGACCAGCAGTCGAGCTCATATAGGTGTGTTCCTCCAAAGATCACTCTGTAGGATAGCATCTTGCTTACATAAGCTTTGGAACACATTAAGACTATAGTCACCCTACCGTGCAGTATTGAGAGTATTGCATCTCCAACAGAGTGGGTTAGTGTAGTTACTCCCCTCAGTTCACCACTGGCTTGTTTTCCCAGGTCCTACTTCAAGGGATATCCGATCACATAGGTTGGGTTACCACCATGGCAACTCATGTGGGTCTCATACCAATCTCCGTCGAGGCACTGTCTATCACAACACACATGATAGCCCTTTTGTAAAGGGATCTGCCAGATTCTTAGACGTATGGACATACTCCAACACAATCACTACAGAGTTTCTTAATTTTCTGACAGCTTTTAATCTCATTCTTATGTGTTTGTTGGACTTCATGTTGTCCTTTGAACTCTTTACCTTGGTGATGACACTCTGATTGTCACAGTTCATAAGGATAGCTGGAACTAGTTTATCAACCAATGGCAAGTCCATCAAAAGATCTCGAGGCCATCCCGATTCGACACCAGATGTGTCTAATGCTGTTAATTCTTCTTCCATTGTCAATCTCGTTAAGTTCGTTTGCTTGCAAGACTTAAAGGAAACAGTGCCACCTCCAAGAGTAAACATATACCCGGGGCCAGGCCTTCATCTCATCAAAGATCGAGATCCAATTCGCATCACTATACCCTTCGAGTACCTATGGGTATCCGGTATAGTGAAGTCCATGGTTCATAGTACCCTTCAGATAGCGGATATATAGCATGCCAACACAGCAAACACGATGTTAGGCCTCGTTGCGCTCGCTAGGTACATCATTGAACAAATAATTTGAGAGTATCTCAGTTGATCTTTAGCTGTGCCTTCAAACTTTCGAATCAACATGCTAGGATCATATGGTGTTTGAGATGGTGTTCTGAATATCCTAAACGACTCAACCCCCCTCTCAAGATAATGGGATTGCAGATGTGTAATCCCACCATCATCATCTCTCGGTAGCTTAATGTTCAAGTTAACATCCGCCACACCAAGGTCTTTCATCTCAAAGTTCTAAGACAGAAATGTCTTGACCTCCTTAATGACTTTGGGGTTGGTTCCGAATATCAGTATGTCATCAACATACAAGCACAGTATAACTCCTTCGCTCCCACCATGGCGATGGTATACACATTTGTCAGCTTCATTAACAACGAAGCCAACAGATGTCAGAGTTGTATTAAACTTATCATGCCATTACTTAGGTGCTTGTTTCAGGCCATATAAAGATTTCAGGAACCTACACACCTTTATTTCCTGACCATCTATCACAAAGCCATTTGGCTGTTGCATGTAGATTTCCTCATTTAGCTCTCCATTTAGAAAAGCTGTCTTAACACCCATCCGGTGGACGAGAAGACCATGCATGCGAGGCCACCAACGAGAGTATACTCGAATGGTGGTCAGTCTGGCCATAGGTGAATAAGTATCGAAGAAATCTTCCTCTTCTTTCTAGTCATAGGCCTTGGCCACAAGCCTAGCCTTGTACTTTTCAATCGTACCATTGGCCTCTGCTTCTTTTTGAACACCCACTTACATCCCAATGGTTTACAACCATAGGGACGCTTAGTGACCTCCCATGTCCCATTAGCCATGATGGAATCCATCTCTCTACGGACCGCATCCTTCCAGTAGTCAGCTTCTGGAGAGGCATACGCTTCTGAAATAGAAGTGGGAGTATCATCCACAAGGTACACAAAGAAATTATCACCAAAGGTCTTTGCAGTCCCTTGTCTCTTTCCCCTACCAAGGGTTTCCTTGTCATCCTCCTCAGGATTATCATCATATATTCGTTCATAATATACCATAGGGATGGAAGGCTCAGGAGTCTCCTCAGATTCATGTCTAGAAGTGCTTTGCATATCTCTCATAGGAAAAATATCCTCGAAGAATGTAGCATCCTTAGACTCCATAATTGTACCGACCTTCTAGTCAGGTACCTCAGATTTCGCTACTAAAAATCTATAACCAACGATGTTCTTAGTGTAGCCCAAATTAACACAGTCCACAGTTTTTAGTCCAAGCTTACGCTTTTTGGGGATTGGCACATTGACTTCGCCAAATAGCCCCAAGTACGCAAGTATGAGAGTGTTGTCCTTCTCTTCGCTCATTTATTAGATGGAGTGATCTCATTATCCTTTGTCGAAACTTTATTCAGGAAATGACATGCCATCAATATAGCCTCCCCCCACCATGCCTTGGATAAACCTAATGTATCTAACATGGCGTTAACCAAATCAGTTAGAGTACGTTTTTTCCGCTCGGCAACCCCGTTTGACTGAGGTGAATAGGGAGGCATCCTCTCATGAATAATGTCGTGTTTAGTGCAAAAAGAATCAAACTCACTCGAGAAGTACTCTCCACAACTATCTGATCGGACTCGTTTAATTTTCTTTTCAAGTTGATTCTCAACTTCCGCCTTATAGATTCTAAAGTAGTGTAGAGCCTCATCTTTAGTATTTAACAGATACACATAGCAATATCTAGTGGAAACATCTATCATTCTCGTGAAGTATTTCTTTCCACCTTTAGTCAACACACCATTCATCTCACAAAGATCAGAATGTATGAGTTCTAATGGTGCCAAGTGTCTCTCCTCCGCGGCCTTGTGAGGCTGGCGAGGTTGCTTAGCTTGCACACATGAAAGGCACTTAGAACCTTTGCCTAAAGTGAAACTCGGGATTAATTCCAACTTAGGTAGCCATGTCATAATACCGAAACTGATGTGACAAAGACGTGAATGCCAAACTTCAGATTCATTAACACTCGAATGAATATGGTCACGACTTTATTACAATAATCTGCGAGGGAAAGGCGGAACATCCCTCCGCTCTCATAACCTTTTCAAACAAATAGTCCATATTTAGTAACAACTAATTTATTAGTCTAGAAAACCAACTTAAACCCTTCTCTACATAGAAGGGAGCCACTAACAAGGTTCTTCTTGATGGCGGGGACATGATGCACGTTCTACAGCTACACGATCCTTCCTAAAGCAAGCTTTAAATTGACCGTGCCAACACCATGAACAGAAGCACTCGCGCCATTCCCCATCAATACGGACCCGTGGCCTGTGACCTGGTAAGAAGAGAACAATAAATGTCAGCACACACATGAACACCTGCACCTGTGTCCACCCACCAATCGGTGGACTGAAACACTGATAAGACAGTAAATAAATTACCATACCCAGATGCACCATTCTCATTATTGCCCACAATCATGTTGACAGACTTGGAGTCCTGTCATGGCTTCTTATACTTGTTTGGGCACTTGTTGGCCCAATGTTCAATTGAACCACAAGTAAAGTAGCCCTCATCCTTCTTGTTCTTCTTGAAGGTCTTCTTTCCCTTCTTCTTAAAGTTCGTATTGTGTTGGACACTGTTCTTTCCCTTAGGCTTGTGGGAGTTAAAGTTCCTCTGGATCACCATGTTGGCAACAGAAGTCCATTCGGCCCCTTTTCTGTGCGAGTCCTTTGCCCTCGAATTCTGCTCAACACTCGGATGGCCAATGACATCCTCCACAGATAATTCATGCCTCTAATGTTTCAGAGTGGTGGCAGAGTTCCTCCAGGAATTAGGGAGCTTAGCGATTATGCAGCCCGCGACAAACTTGCCCGGTAAATTGCACTTAAGAAGCTCAAGCTCCTTAACGATGCATATTATCTCATGAGCCTGCTCTAGTACAGGAGGGTTTCCAACCATCTTGTAATCGTGGAACTGCTCTATAAAATAAATTTCACTCCCCGCATCAGTGGCCCCGAATTTAGATTCCAGCGCCTCCCACTAGTCCTTGGAGACATGCACATGTAAATATGCGTTGACCAATTTATCTCTAATCACGCTAAGAACTACTCCAAGAAACACAATGGTGGACTCCCTGAACGCCTTCTCCTATTCAGGAGCAATCGTTCCCGTGGAGACACCGATGACCCAGAACACATTCATAGCCGTGAGCCATAAAGTGGTCTTTGTCTGCCAACGCTTAAAGTACGTACCGGTAAACTTATCCGGTTTCAGTGCAGATGAGGGAGTCCCTGACTATGGGGTCCTCGGGTAGCCGGCCTATGTGACATGGGGCCGGACTGATGGGCCATGAAGATACGAGATAGAAGGACCACCCACGTGTCCGGATGGGACTCTCCTTTGCGTGGATGGAAAGCTTGGCGTTCGGATCATGTACCTTCCTTTCTCTGTAATCGACTCTGTATAACCCTAGATCCCTCTGGTGTCTATATAAAACAGAGGGTTTAGTCCATAGAGGCAAACACAATCATAAAGGCTAGACATCTAGGGTTTAGCCATACGATCTCGAGGTAGATCAACTCTTGTAACCCCTATATTCATCAAAGTCAATCAAGCATGAAGTAGGGTATTACCTCCATTAAGAGGGCCCGAACCTGGGTAAACATCGTGTCCCCTACCTCCTTGTTACCTTCGATCCTTAGGCGCAAAATTCGGGACCCCCTACCCGAGATCTGCCGGTTTTGACACCGACATTGGTGCTTTCATTGAGAGTTCCTCTGTGTCATTGACAGAATGATTGATGGCTCGCCTTGTCATCAAGGATAGCATCACTTCTGGAGAAGCCCTAGCTTTAGGGCAAACCCTCCGGCTCGGCAGCTTCATCATGGGCGCTCGCCCGACCGTTAAGCCACTAGCAGCCCAACTCATCGCCAAAAATTGCCTCTGCATCGGCCCTGAATACTCTGACAAGATAGATCCGGCAGATGTTTCGGCCTTAAACGAACTGCTGGATCGCATCACCGCCCTAGGGGTCGCAACTGACTATGATCGGGTTGGGCTTAAACCCGATCAGAGGGAAATCAGATCTCCGCCAATCACCCATCATGTGGCAATCGTGGAGTTACAAGCCGACAATGACTCTTCTCCTACGTTGAGAACAAAGTATGTTCGGGTTTCTGAGCTCGGAGTACGGACTCCCGTCTTCTGGAATACACTTCTTGTCCTCCGAACATGAAGTCGGGCGTAGAGCCTAAAAATGCACTGGATGCTCCGGAGCCCAGGCCTGTAACCTCGGAAATTCTTCAAATTCCAGACTTCTCAGTGGGACAGTGCTTGGATTTCAACCCGCCCACCCACCACAAGCAATATTCCCCGAGCAACTCCGGTCCTCCGGACATATGCGACTTAATGTATGTGCGGTAGCAGCCTCAGGAAACAGTCCACCACTTCTGGGCTAGATTCCTAGTTGTTAAAAAAAGGTTAAGGAGTGTTACGACAACGACGCGATCTCGGTATTTTGCAATAATTGCATGGATGAGGGAATCCTTAATGCCCTCAACCGCTGTCGCGTACTACAATTTGCCGATTTGGCACACATAGTACAAAAGTACTGCGCAATGGAAAGCGTCTGGAAAACCCAGACAGCCCGCTGGGAGCGCAGGCCTTTAGGCCATCCCCCGGGCGGGCAAAGAGGATACACCCCCGCGGAGCACCCAATCATCATCCCGTGGATAACAAGATTAAACCTGTTACGGGGCATAAAACTATTCACAAGGAATGGCTCGACAAGCCCTGTAAAATTCTCATGATGCCGGACAACGAGCCAACGCATAGCCTTTGAGCATGTTGGATACTCCGGCAGGTGGCCAAGAGTGGCGAGGGTATCCTAACCAACAACACTCCAGAGAACTAATTTTCAGAGGACAATGATCCCAACGTATTCACGGTCTTCGAGACCTTCTCTTCAAATAATCGGCACAAAAGGGCGCTCCGCGACCTCGCCGAAGTCTGACATGTGGCAACAGTAAATCCTTGAAACGATACAGCGATCGCTTTCAACGCGATGATGAACCAAGAGCCCGCTTAGTCCGGGCACCAGCCGCTTTGGTCCTAAACCCAATCGTAGACGGTTTTTGGCTCACTAAAGTGCTCATGGATCGCTGTAGCAGACTGAACCTCATCTACGAGGACACGCTCAACAAAATGCAAATGGATAGGAGTCGCGTTGAGCAAAGTAACACAACCTTTCGCGGTCCTAGTCGAGAAGCCAGATGCTCGGGAAAAAATCAAACTCGACGTGGTATTCGGCACGCCGGAGAACTATAGGTCCGAAGAGTTACTCTTCCACGTGGCACCATTCAATAGCAGGTATCATGCTTTGCTGGGGCGAGACGCGTTCACGTGCTTCCAAGCCATACCCCATTACGGGTATATGAAGCTCAAAGTGCTCGGGCCCAATGGAATTATCACTATCACCAGTGATCCGGACATAGCACTCCGCGCCGAAAACAAAACCACCTCTCTAGCCCTTGAGGCATTATCTGAGGCGCTCCCGGCCGAGGAATTGACCACTCTATGTTCCATAGTACATAGGGATGATGTAATCCTCGACAAGAGACCCAAATCTACTTCCTTCAAGCCAGCAGACGAAATAGTCAACTTTCGGGTCCACCCGACGGACCCCAAGGAAACAGCTTCCATTGGAGCACAGCTGGATCCAATGGTGGACGCTGCATTGCGCGCATTCCTGCGTGAGAACTAGGACATTTTTGCCTGGCACCCTTCGGATATGCCAGGTATCCCACGATTACTGGCCGAGCATAGTCTCAATATACTGAAAGGATAAAAACCAGTCAAACAAACTCTGCGCCGATTCTCCGAACCCAAACGATAGGCTATGGGGGAGGAGCTAGCCAAGCTACTGTAAGCTAGGTTTATCAGAGAGATCAAACATCCGGACTGGTGCTACATCTTGAGCTTGCTTGGTTTTCCTTGAAGAGGAAAGGGTGATGCAGCAAAGTAGCGTAAGTATTTCCCTCAGTTTTTGAGAACCAAGGTATCAATCCAGTAGGAGGCTCCTCAGAAGTCCCACGCACCTACACAAACAAACAAGAACCTCGCAACCAACACTATAAAGGGGTTGTCAATCCCTTCACGGCCACTTGCAAAAGTGAGATCTGATAGAGATAATATGATAAGATAAATATTTTTGGTATTTTTATGATATAGATTGCAAAAACACTAGTAGAAAAAGGGTCAAACGTGAAGCACATTAGTGCCGGTTTGAATTTGAGCCGGCACTAATGTATACATTAGTGCCGGTTCCAACAGCTAGCCGGGCCGCTTTCATTAGTACCGGTTCGTGGCGAACCTTTAGCACCGGTTCGTGCCACGAACCGGTACTAATGAGAGTGGTGGCAGGATGTTGTCAGACTGGGGCCCCTCCAGGCCCTTTAGTACCGGTTCTTGGCACGAACCGGTACTAAAGGTCGTCCTACATAAACCCTTCGTCCACCCACGCTCGCTCTGTTCTTCCCCTTTCCCCTCTCCTCTCTGTTCTTCCCCTCTTCCTCTCGAGCTCATCACACATTTTGTCCAAAATTTGTCAAGATTTGAAGGCCCCCATCCATTCAAATGATCACAAAGGTTAGCAACTTTGTCCTTTCATCTCTCATTGCTAGATTAGCTCTTACAATGCTTTATATAGTGATTAATTTGTGAGTTTAGTAATTTGGGAAGATATATATATATATATATATATATATATATATATATATGTGTGTGTGTGTGTGTGTGTGTGTGTGTGTGTGTGCTAGTATTTGATATATATGCAATTTGAGGTCAAAAATAACACTTAGTTTGCATATGTAGGTGTGTTTTACTTAGTGCCTTCTAAATCTTCGTCGTAACCACCATCGATCGCTCAAGCACCGTCTCTGTCAGCCGGCACCACCTTGTGGTGAGCCTCTTGTTCATGAAATTTTATATAAAAATTGATGTTTGTGTGATTTGGATATATAGTTACTCGTACAATTATCTTACCCGTCGTTGTTTGTTATACATAGTGCCATGGTTTTGATATCCGTCCCGTCATTTACGTCCTTGTTATGATTCGGATGTGGTATATTCTCTTTTAAAACTATTTGTTGCATTTCGTGTTTATGACAAATTATGCCCATCAAGTTGAGGTAGATATTTTTATCTAGGAGGTATGTGAACCGGAAATTCCAACCGACCCTATTGTCGAGAGGTTAAATTTAGTTGAAAGAGAAAACGAGTACTTGAAAGAAAAATTGAAAAGAATTGAGGGGAGAAGATGGAATTGGAGTTGCATGTTGCCGATGTAAATCGATGATCACAAGATCAAGATGGAGAAAATGCGCTTGAAGATTAGAAAGATTAGAAAATATGCCATCGATAGTGAGGCTTGGTATCATTATCCGTTGGATCAATTGTTACCTTAGTTGCGATCTTGATCGCATTTGTTGTTGCATTTAAATGTTTTAGCTAGAGAGTTATTTGTTTGTTGCATTTAAGTGTTGTATGAACTTTATGTATGAACTTGTATTAATTTTGTCTATTCGGTGTTGTGTAATGAAGATGAGCCGGCAATGGATGTACGATGACCGATGCTCTCCCCAGTTCGTTGAGGGCGTGCATACTTTTACGCTTATGGATGAGGCAAACAAGCGGCGGATGGTTTTATGCCTTGTCCATGTCTTGGCTATAAGAATGGTCGCAATTACTCCACGTCAAGAACCATTCACGTCCACCTGTTTGAGTCCGGTTTCATGCCCCACTATAATGTTTGGACCAAGCACGGAGAAAGAGGGGTTATGATGGAAGACAATGAAGAAGAAGAGGACGACGACAGCTATCCTGGCCATGGGTTCCCTGAATACGATGATACAACAATGGGGAAGAAGCTGAGCCGGTAATGCGGGAAGAAGCTGAGCCGGCAATGCGGGAAGAAGCTGAAGAAGAGGCATCAGATGATCCTGTTGATGATCTAGGTCGGGCCATTGCCGACGTATAAAGAGAAACTACGCAAGTGATTTGCAGAAGAAGAAGTTGCAGCGCATGTTAGAGGATCACAAAAATTGTTGTACCCGAATTGCATAGGTGACAAGAAAAATCTGGGCACCACATCGAATTGCTGCAATGGAAGGCGAGAATGGTGTATCTCGACAAGGGATTTGGAAAGTTGCTGGTAATGATAAAGGATATGCTTCCAAAGGACAACGAATTGCCCGAGAGTACGTACGAAGCAAAAAAGGTTGTCTGCCCTCTAGGGTTAGAGGTGCAGAAGATACATGCATGCCCTAATGATTTCATCCTCTACCGCGGTGAGTACGAGGATTTGAACGCTTGCCCGGTATGTGGTGCATTGCGCTATAAGATCAGCCGCGATGACCCTGGTGATGTCGAGGGCGAGCGCCCGGAAGAAGATTCCTGCCAAGGTGATGTGGTATTCTCCTATAATACCACGGTTGAAACGTTGTTCCAAAACAAAGAGCATGCCAAGGCGATGCGACGACGCAGAAGACCGTAAGGAAGACAGAAAGTTGAGAGTACCCGCTGACGGGTCGTAGTGGAGAAAAATCAAAAGAAAGTACGGGAAGGAGTTTGCAGATGACGCAAGGAGCGTATGGTTTGGTCTAAGCGCAGATGGCATTAATCCTTTTGGGGAGAAGAGCAGCAACCATAGCACCTGGCCTGTGACTCTATGTTTGTATAACCTTCCTCCTTGGTTGTGCATGAAGCGGAAGTTCATTATGATGCGGTGCTCATCCAAGGCCCTAAGCAACCCGGCAACGACATTGATGTGTACCTAAGGCCATTAGTTGAAGAACTCCTACAACTGTGGAATGGAGCAGGTGTACGTGCGTGGGATGAGCACATGGGGAAGAATTTGACCTAAAGGCGTTGCTTTGTTCGTGACCATCAATGATTGGCCTGCTCTCAGTAACCTTTCGTGACGGACAAACAAGGGATACCGCGGATGCACGACCTTTGTTTGGATGATACCGGCGGTATATATTTGAATAGTTGTAAGAAGAATGTGTACCTGGGACATCGTCGATTTCTTCCGAGCAGGCATCTCGTAAGAAAGAAAGGCAAGCATTTCAAAGGTGAGGCGGATCACCGGACGAAGCCTCGGGACCGTACTGGTGCTGATGTACATAATATGGTCAAGGATTTTAAGGTGATATTTGGAAAGGGTCCTGGCGGACAACCTGTTCCGAAGGACGCTGACGGACGCGCACCCATGTGGAAGAAGAAATCTATATTTTGGGACCTGCCATATTGGAAAGACCTAGAGGTCCGCTCCACAATCGACGTGATGCACGTGACGAAGAATCTTTGTGTGACCCTGCTTGGCTTCTTGGGCGTGTATCACGAAGACAAAAGATACACACGAGGCACGGGAGGACCAGCAACGTATGCACGGAGAAGACGGCATACATCGAGGTCATGCAAGCTACGCTCTTACCAAAGAAGAGAAGGAAATCTTCTTTGAATGCCTTTCGATATTAAGGTACCGTCTGGCTTCTCGTCGAATATAAAGGGAATAATAAACATGGCAGAGAAAAAGTTCCAGAACCTAAAGTCTCATGACTGCCACGTGATTATGACGCAACTGCTTCCGGTTGCATTGAGGGGGCTTCTACCGGATAACGTTCGATTAGCCATTGTGAAGCTATGTGCATTCCTCAATGCAATCTCTCAGAAGGTAATCGATCCAGAAATCATACCAAGGTTACTGTAATGATTTGGTGCAATGTCTTGTCGGTTTCGAGTTGGTGTTCCCACCATCCTTCTTCAACATCATGACGCACTCCTAGTTCACCTATGCTGAAGAGATTAACATTTTGGGTCTGTATTTCTACACAATATGTTCCCCTTTGAGAGGTTCATGGAGTCTTCAAGAAATATGTTCATAACCGTGCTAGGCCAGAAGGAAGCATCTCCAAGGGCCATCAAAATGAGGAGGTCATTGAGTTTTGTATTGACTTTATTCCTGACCTTAAGCCGATTGGTGTTCCTGAATCATGCATAAGGGCGCATCGGATGGAAAAGGCACGCTAGGAGGGAACAAATAATATGTATGGACGGACATTCTCTCATCAAGCACACCACACAGTTCTACAGAAATTCCGCCTTGGTGGCTCCGTATATGGATGAACACAAGAATTTGCTACGCCCAAACACCGGGCGGTCTCGATGACTGGATTACACGTGAACAAACCAGGAGTTTCGCCACTGGTTGCGGAACCGCATTACCATGCATGACGCCTCTATTGAAGATGACCTGTACTTGCTGTCCCAGTTACCATCTTGAATATAATGACTTTCAAAGGGTACGAGATAAATGGTAATACATTTTACACGATCCCCAAGATAAGAAGAGCACCAACCAAAAGCAGTGGTGTCCGCTTTGATGCGTAAAACCAAGACGGGAAAGGAAACATATTATGGTTATATACAGGACATATGGGAACTTGACTATCGACGTGGTTTAAAGGTCCCTTTGTTTCGGTGCAAATGGGTCAATATGACACGAGGCGGGCTAATGGAAGACCCGCCGTACGGAATGACAACAGTGGATCTCAACAATCTTGCGTATGCAGATGAACCATTCGTCCTAGCCAATGATGTGGCACAGGTTTTCTATGTGAAGGACATGTCTACCAAGCCAAGAAAAAGAAAAGACAAGGAAGCGAATGCATCATACGATGAGCCAAAGCGGCACATAGTTCTTTCTGGGAAGAGAAACATCGTGGGAGTGGATGACAAGACAGACAAGTCAGAAGATTATGAAAAGTTTGATGAAATTTCTCCATTCACAGTGAATATTGACCCGAGCATCCCGTTAAATGATGAAGAATTTCCATGGTTACGGCGCAAAGGGACACATGTGAAGAAAAAGTTTCACACCCAAAGATCTGGGATGTGATCGGCTTCACTATCATCACTTTCTTCTGTGTTTCACACCCAGAGGGGAATCTCTGTAATAGTTAGGGTAGTTATGTGTTTTGGCATTTGAAACGCGAAGAAATTTTATGTGCAAACAAATTCTTTCATACGACTAAAGCAAAAATATTCACAAAGAAACTCTAAATACACAAAAAAACAACACAAAAATAAAAAAGCCCGCCTACTAGGCCAGAGCGGCCTGCATACGACTAGAAACCCAACCTGTTGTTGGGCCAGGATGCAGGCCCGCAAAGGCCAAGTGGGCCCACAGGGCAGCAAAGAACACGTAGGCCTAGTAGGCCTGCTTTGGAGAGGAGCTCGAGAGAGCGACCGCACGGGGCTAGCGAGGTGGGACTAAACTTGCCGCGATCAAGACTGCGCACAAGACCCCCTTTAGTACCGGTCGTGGCACAAACCGGTACTAAAGGGGGCCTTTTAGTACCGGGTTTGTGCCACCACCCGGTACTAAAGGGGTCGCTTCCACGCTTGGGCTGACCAAAACAGAGCTTTAGTACGGTTGGTGGCTCCAACCGGTACTAAAGGTGCCTTCTATATATACAACACTTGAAAAATTTCATTCTCCTCTGTTTCTTCCTCTGTTTCCCCATTGAAGCACCGCCGCTTGATCGATCGACGCCGTCGCCGCCCCTGTCCCCGTCGCCGCCCCCGTCCCCATCGCCGCCCCCGTCCCCATCGCCGCCCTCGTCTCCTTCGCCGCCCCGGGCCCGTCCCCATAGCCGCCCCCGTCCCCGTCGCCGCCCTCGTCTCCTTCGCCTGGCCCGTCCCGTCGCACCGTCCCTGTCGCCGTCCCAGCGTCCACGCCTGCCCGTCGCTGCCCCGGCCGTCGCCTCGCCGTCGCCGTCGCTATGAGCTCCCCTCTAACCCCTCTCCTCGCCCCGGCCACCATGGCGCCGCCCTCCCGAGCCCATACACACACACACAAGCATGATGAACACACACACACACACACGTATATATGTATGAATGCATGTATATATTAGTATATACGTACTTTGTATGTTTAATTAGTTTAGATTTTTAGATTATTATTTTTTTCACTAGTATATATGTATGAATGCATGTTAGATGGATATAATTAGTGTTTAATTAGTATGGAATTTTTTATATAATGTTGTTTTTCTGTTTTTAATGGATGTATAGAAGTTGATTTTTCTGTTTTTAGTGTTAGATGCTTAATTAGTATGAAATAGCATATAGAATTTTGACATATGCAATGATAGCATAATTAGTGTTATATAGAAATGTTAGAAATTTTAGTTATCAAAATCCAATCATTAAAAAGATGTTACTTTTTGCGGGCATATAGCTAGTATTTGTTCTCGACGATGCCCGACCCGCATCCTCGCCGTCGACACGTCATGACGACGTCCGCTGACCCATGTCCGGATCGGGCTCCGCCGGCCGGCACCGGGAGGTGCTGCTCGAGGGGCGCGCCGCTTGATGAGGAACCCGCCCCGGTCCCGTCGTCGACCCTGATCTCGCTTTGGTGGCGTTCGCGTGGGCCAGTTTGGTGCGGAGGGAGCGGACCCGCCGGAGGTGGTACGTCGCCCGTGTCTGGGAGGAGGACGAGCACGTACATCTCTACATGGTTGCGTTAGATGGCTGCAGGTTCTCCAATACCTGGGAGTTTCTTCAGGGATCTCTCTTAAGCTATGATCCTGTGATGGTTCCTTCTCTTTGGTTGTCCACAGCCGCACCGCAGAACCGCGAGTGTCCTAGATTCTTCTGTAGTATTCGATCTTTATTAGCTACCTAGCCAGTGATGTATTCGAGATTATATCTATTATTCGAGACGATGTATTCGAGATTATATCTATTATTCGAGACGATCTTTTCAAGATTATATCTATTATTCGAGACGATGTATTCGAGATTATATCTATTATTCGAGACGATGTATTCGAGATTACATCTATTATTCGAGACGATGTAATTTGAATACTAAATTGTTTTATATTTCTTTTGGATTAGTTAAATAAAAGCTATGGCGGACAATGCCGGCAGAGAGGTAGAACAGGCCATGTTCGATATGATACGCCATCCTAACGGGCCAGATGATGATCAGAATGAAGAAGATTATGACGGTTCTGAATTTCTAAACAACACCGGAGAGGGTGATATGATATTCGATCGCGACGACCGAATTGATGAAGTCATGAACTATGATTATGATGATGACGAAGAAAATGTTGATCTTGAAACAACAAAGACCGGCGAGGTATATATATTTATATAAGCGGGCATCTAGTGATCATCACATGTTTTAAATGACTTGAAGATATATTAACGAATCAATCTTTGTTCTTTCAGCCATCCGGATCGAGCAAATCTTCACGCAAAAGGATGAAACGAGGCCCGAACAAAAAGTTGAAGGAGGGCGTAAAGTACAATATCGAGGCAATCAGACCTAATGGCGAACCATTAGCGCCTAAGAAGATTGCGGACAAGTTCGTTTGTCAGTGCGGAGTTGTTGTGAAGGACCGACTCGATCTCCCTTCAAGAATGGAGAGAGCCAGCAAAGACAAAAGAAAAAAGACAAAAGGACACCGCTCCACGCCCGGATGTTACTTTTGCCGACAAAAGACAAAAAGAACTGCTTTGGGATACTCTCATGGAACATTTCACCCTACCAGATCATTTCACGAAGCGGATGTGCAGAAAGTCAAGGACGCTGCTCTTAGGAAGATGGCGGTTGCATTCAAGAACCACAAGAATCGTGAATGGGACAAGTACGTCAAGGGAGGAAGGAAGACTCCAGATTCGAGGGAACACTAGAGAACCAACGTGCTCATTGGGACGATTTCGTGAAATTCAAGGATTCGGAATTAGCTAAGGAACGGTCGAGAATAAACAAGAAGAATGCGAAAAAAGGATAAGTTCCATAAGCTGGGGCGGTGGCTATGCGGTGGCAATGCCTAAGTGGGATAAGTCTGAGAAAGAGATGGAGGATGCAGGTGTCACTCCGGTTACTAAGAGCTGGCCCCCCAGGTGCAGGACTTGGTTCTATGCGCATGGGGGGAGTTGGACCCGAAGACAGGCAATGTTTCGACGAGGGCAAGTCTGAAGGGAGCTGACGATGCGATACTTGTTGCAATAGAAGAGGCACGATCGGGGGTGTTCCAGCCCAACAGAGAGAACGACGAGCTTACGCGTGCCCTGGGAAATCCTGAACACCCGGGAAGAACACGAGGCATGGGCGCTATTCCGTGGTATGAGGGGTTTTCAGACTGGAACAACGACTACAGAACCCGTGCGAGAAAGAAGATTGCGGAGGAGAAGAAGAGGAAGATGGAGGAGGAGCAGAGGAAGCGGGACTATGAACGCCTTCAAGGACTAGAAGCAAGTCAAGCGGAATTGGCGGTCAAATTACAGCGGCAGCGAGCAGATCGACTCACTTAGCCAGCAAAGGGGGTCTCAAAGAATGCAGCAGCTAGCGGATGATCCAGCATTGGATAGCACCGCCCCATCCATGCCGAGAAGCAGCGTGGGTTCCGCCGGACGATGCAATGCTGGATAGATACCCGTGGATGACATCACGGAGAACACTAACTGCAAGCTACACGTCAGAATGAAGAACATATCCATGAAGGTGGCGGATGTCGTTGCTTTTACCAATCCCCCCAAGGCAACCTTCCATTGCAACCCGATTCCAGCGGGCTATGCTCGTGTCTTGGTTGATGAGGTGGTGGACCCATATTCGGAGCTACTGACGACATTCCTGGAGGTGACGACGAGCACTTTCTCGGAGAGGCCAAACATCGTATCATCCTATGGAAAAAGGATTGCATCATCTTTCGAAGGCCACCGACACCGCATCAGCCGACTCTTCATCGAAGTCCGCCACCGAGTCAGCAGACTCCGCTCCCGCAAGTCCACCAAGTCCGGCAAAGTGTCAGGCCACTCCTCCTCCAAGTCCGGCAAAGTGTCAGGCCACTCCTCCTCCTCCAAGTCTGCCACAGCATCAGACGTCCACTCCTCCTCCAAGTCCGGCACAACCTCAGGCCACTCCTCCTCCAAGTCCGGCAAAGTGTCAAGCCACTCGAGAAAACAACAAGCAGCTGTCGAAAAATGCGGGAAAACCATTCCCCAGCTGGGAGAACAGGCGGCGCAATCGATCCCCTCGCTCGTTGTGCCAACAACACGTGATGACGTCGCCCAATATTATTGTGGGCAAACAGTTTACGTTCGAGGTGGGAAATGTGGTAATAACCAAGGACCATATAATGCAGGCTGAAGTTCTCAACATCGGTGTTGGACAACTCCTCGAGATCGAGCCCATGCCTGTGCTTACAGAGGATGAAATAAAGCGGAAATATGTTCGGGCCAACCTTTGGTCAAGCCAGGACAAGGTCAAGAACCTCCCAACGAGAATGTATGAATTGCATCAATGGTACATGAACATTACCAAGATTTCCAATCGATTGTCCCTCATGGTGAATGTCAAGGAGGAGCATTACTTCCATGAGAAAGCTCTGTCCGTTGAGTATTCTGAACTGTTTCAGTTATACAATCAAGACGCACTCGACAAATCTATCGTCTGTTGCTATTATGCGTAAGTGATTTCTTTACGTAATTTAAGTCTCAAGCTTAGCTGTAGTGATCCTTTTGATCAATCATTACCTGTAATTATCCTCACTATATTCTTTTCTGTGGTATTATGCATGATGAAGATGTATGAAATGAGAAAAGGTGGACGTTTTGGCATTGGGTTCATTGACCCAAACACCGTTAATGAATACACATGGAAAATAAATGCACATCATCAAAAGGCCGTAGAGGAAAACATGCTAGAGTTCTTGAAGCGCCTCAAATACAATGAAGATATACTACTTCCTTACAACTTCCAGTGAGTCACACTGTCTTGTACTACAAATTGTCTGTTTTTGTCTACTAGCTAGCTACATGTTTTTGCTTACATATGCCCCTTAATTAAGACATGCAAACGTGTGTGCATGCAGATTTCACTGGATCTTGTGTATCATTAAAGTTGACGCCTTGAACAGTTGAAATCTTGGACTCACTACTCAAAGCAAATACTGACTATAACATCTTGTTTGGGATAGTCAACAGGTAATTTCAATCATTATTAACTATCTATCTCGGCCTATTTAGTTCGTCATTTCATGATATGAACTATTTAATAACCCCTTTATTCATTTTCTTTGTCGGTAGGGCAGGGGCTTGGGCAAGGTTCATCGGCGTCACGGAAGGCGAATGGAAAAAAACTTAAATGGTTTCGACCCAAGGTAAGTAATTAAGTAGTACTAGCTAGCTCGCTAGCTGCCATCTCTTTAATTATCATGCTTGATTAATTATTATCTGATCAAATTCCATTCTCGTAAAGGCCCTTCAAGCGGTAGCAGGGACTGATCTGTGCATTCTGCGTTTGCGAGAACATTCGCATGATGGCGTCCGAAAGGAGCAGATCTCAAAGACAGGAATGGGTACGCTTGTCAGAACAATATTCACAATTTTTACACCATTATCAATATCTAGTCACACAACTAATACATATGCATAACGTGTACAATGTGTAGTATCGTAAAATACCAGCAAACGAAAAAGAATTAAAATGGAAACACAAAATTAAATGAAAAACAAATCATAAAACTAAAAAAAACCTTATAGTACCGGTTGGTGTTACCAACCGGTACTAAAGGGCTCCCTGCCCCCGGAGCTGCCTCGTGCCACGTGGTTGGCCTTTAGAACCGGTTCGTGCTGAACCGGTACTAAAGGGGGGGGGGGCTTTAGTGACCACACTTTGGTGCCGGTTGTGGACCCGGCACTAAAGGGCGTTACGAACCGGTGCTATTGCCCTGTTCTGCACTAGTGAAAGTAAAGATGCAAATAAAAGTAGATGGAAAACTTATATGATAAAAGATAGACCCGGGGGCCATATGTTTCACTTGTGGCTTCTCTTAAGATAGCATAAGTACTACGGTGGGTGAACAAATTACTGTCGAGCAATTGATAGAAAAGCGCATAATTATGAGATTATCTAGGCATGATCATGTATATAGGCATCACGTCCATGACAAGTAGACCGAAACGATTCTGCATCTACTACTATTACTCCACACATTGACCGACTCTTGCCTACATCTAGAGTATTAAGTTCATGAAGAACAGAGTAACGCATTAAGAAAGATGACATGATGTAGAGAGATAAACTCATGCAATATGATACAAACCCCATCTTTTTATCCTTGATGGCAACAATACAATACGTGCCTTGCTTCCCCTGCTGTCACTGGAAAAGGACACCGCAAGATTGAACCCAAAGCCAAGCACTTCTCCCATTGCAAGAAAGATCAATCTAGTGGGCCAAACCAAACTGATAATTCGAAGAGACTTGAAAAGATAACTTAATCGTACCAACGCTAAGGAGTGATGTGGCGCAATGTCTTGTCAGTTTCGAGCTGGTTATCCCACCATCCTTCTTCAATATCATGACGCACGTCCTAGTTCATCTAGTCGACGAGATTGTCATTACGGGGCTGTATTTCTACACAATATGTACCCCTTTGAGAGGTTCATGGGAGTCCTAAAGAAATATGTTCAGAATCGCTAGGCGGAAGGAAGCATCTCCATGGGCCATCAAACGAGAGGATGTCATCGGGTTTTGTGTTGACTTCATTCCTGGCCTTAAGAAGATAGGTCTCCCTAAATCACGGTATGAGGGGAGACTGACCGAAAAGGCACGCTTGGAAGAGACTCAATAATATGCAGGGACGGATATTCTTGGTCTCAAGCACACTACAGTTCTCTGAACTCTACCTTGGTGACCCGTATGTCGATGAACACAAGAAACGATCTGCGCTCCAAACACCGGAGCAAAGGCGACGATCGGATTACATGTGAACACATCAGGACTTTCAGCAGTTGGTTGGAAACACGTCTCGAGGTGACAACCTTTGTTTGTGATGAGCTGTACTTGTTGTCCAGGGGACCATCTTCGATTGTAATGATTTGGAAAGGATACGAGATAAATGGGAATACATTTTACACGATTGACCAAGATGAAAAGAGCACCAACCAAAACAGCGGTGTCCGCTTTGATGCAGCAACCGACAAGGGAAATGACACATATTATGGTTACATAGTAGACATATGGGAACTTGACTACGGAGTAGATTTTAAGGTCCCTTTGTTTAAGTGCAAGTGGGTCAATCTGTCTGGAGGCGGGGTACAGGTAGACCCACTGTACGGAATGACGAACCGTTCGTCCTAGCCAATGATGTGGCACAGGTTATCTATGTGAAGGACATGTCTATCAGACCAAGGAAAAGAAAAGATAAGGAAGCGAATACATCATACAATGAGCCAAAGCGCCACATAGTTCTTCAGAAAAGGACATCCACGGAGTGGAGGGCAAGACAGACATGTCTCAAGAGTATGAAAAGTTTCATGAAATTCCCCTTCAAAGTCAAGGCTGACCCAAGCATCCTGATAAACGATGAAGATTATCCATGGTTATGGCGCAATAAGCAAGCGACACAAGCGAAGAAAAGTGAAGACTTTCTCCCGCAACTATTATGATGATACCATGCCAACTTTGTAATGCAGACAGTATGATACCATTGTCCGCTTTTGTACATGCACATGCTATGCCAACTTTTTCATAGTTCATTTGACAACTATGAATTTGAAAACCTCGCCAACCGAAGGGCGCTCACACCGGTTTATAAGCCCGTCCCTCTACACACCCCGTTTTGTTGTAAGCAGAAACAAAATAAAATAAATACAGCAACAAAGAAAACAAAAAAGTGTTTTCAAATTTGAAAACTAATGGCACTAACAGAAAGTTTATAATTTTTCTAAAACTAAAAGCAAAAAGAATTAAAAATAAACCAAAAACAACAAAACTAAATAATGCAGAAAACATAACAAAAAACTGAAAAAAAATAAAAATAGCAACAATAAGTATTTTGTTGTAAGTAGAAACAAAATAAAATAAATAAAGCAACAAATAATACAAAAAAGAGTTTTCAAATTTGAAAACTAATGGCACTAACAGAAAGTTTATAATTTTTCTAAAACTAAAAGCAAAAAAGAATTAAAAAATAAAGCAAAAAACAACAAAAACTAAATAATGCGTAAAATGTAACAAAAAACTAAAAAATAAATAAAAATAGCAACAATAAGTATTTTGTTGTAAGTAGAAACAAAATAAAATAAATAAAGCAACAAAGAAATCAAAAAAGAGTTTTCAAATTTGAAAACTAATGGCACAAATGAAAGTTTATAATTTTTCTGAAACTAAAAACAAAAAGAATTAAAAAATAAAGCAAAAGACCAAAAGAAAAATAAACCAAAACCAAAATAAACTAAATAAAGCAAGAAATAAAACAAAAAACAAAAAAGTGCCACCCTCGGGCCCCCATGGCCTGAATACGACTAGAAACCCTATGGGCCAGGATTCAGACCAGCGGAAGGCCCAAGAGGGCCCACAGCACAGATTGCGAGTTAGGCCCGAAAGCCTGCTTTAGAGAGGAGCTCGAGAGGAATCCGCACCGCACCTTATAAATAGGTGCGGCTCCTCTCAACTAGCGAGGTGGGACTAAACTTTGGGCGTGAGGCAGCGAAGGCCTTTGGTCGGTTGGTGGCACCAACCGGGACTAAAGGGGCATTGGTCCCGGTTCGTGGCACCAACCGGGACTAATGTCGCTTTAGTCCCGGTTGGTGCCACCAACCGACCAAAGGCCGCTCTAATGTCAGCTTTAGTCCCGTTGGTGCCACCAGCCGGGACCAAAGGCCGCCGCTTCCCGCCCTTTGGGCTGCTGAAAATTGGCCTTTGGTCCCGGTTGGTGGCACCAACCGGGACTAAAGGGTGGCATTAGTCCCGGTTTGTGTCAAAGGATTCAACAAAACCATGTCTTCATCATTAGGCGAAAGTAACAGGTGCATGATGGTACGAAGCTCTCCAAAATTGGCCTTTAGTCTCGGCGATCCACGACCCTCTACCCTACCGCGGGCGTCGATGCCCACGTCACTTGTGGGACATAGATGTAGTGTTCAACGCCGACCCCCTCCCGATAGCTTCAACACGTGGGGCGTGTACCCCTCCTAGCTCGAACTGGGCGCCTCCGCCTCCTCCTCCTCCTCCCGTGAGTCAGGGCACTCCGCCTCCTCCACCGCCTCCTCCTCCCGTGAGTGACGATCAGGGCACTCGGCCGGCTCCTTCTCCGGCGCGTGGCGGCACTCCGCCTCCTTCTCCGCCTGCACGGCGCCCGAGCAGCCAGCCTCCTCCTTCTCCGCCTCGTCGGCAAAGGCGGAAGAGACCCGCCGCCCGCTCCGGCTGCTCCGGCGCGTCGTAGTCCTTCTCCTCCGCCTCGTAAGCAAGGAAAGAAGACATCCGCTCCGTCTGCTCTGCCGGCGTCTAGCAGTACAGCCAAAGGCGGGAGGAGATACGGATACGGTCCTTCTCTGAAGACTCCAGAGAAGTTACCGTCTGAGAGGAGCGAGGAGGAAAACACGAAGATCGCAGACCGAAGTGGATGACTGGTTTCAAGGGTTGAAAGCAAAGAGACATCCACCTCCGGAGGAGAAGGTAGATCCGGTCAAAGCGAAGCGCATTGGCTGCCCCGACAAAACCACCCAAGTCTCCGCCGAAGGCAACTATGAGCGCATTATTGGAAAGGCATTTGCCAAAGCGGAGAGGTCGGGAAGTACTGTCGGTGATCAAAGGATGAAAGAACGACGAGCTGGGAAACAAATTGCCCAGCTCGGCGAACAAGCGAAGCAATCGTGCCCCGCTCAAGGTGCTGCTAGCGACATCGTCGATCCGAGGATGGTGCCCGGTATGGCAATCCTGCAGATTACCTGCCCGACGATGTACATTATGATTTCTTGGAGGTGCAGATACAAAGATACGAGTACGGGAAGCCTCTCGTCAAAGATGAAAGCTCTCTATCAACGATGATGCGAAGATTGCATCATTGGTACATGAAAACCTGCAAAGAGTCTGAGGGGAGTACTTTGTATGTGAGAGTTAAAAGGAGCATGACCTCCTTGGAATTGAATTGTTGCCTATTCCATTTGAGGAGTTCTATCGGTTTATCAATCAATTGGCCCTCGATAAAACAACGGTCACCTGCATCGTTCTGTAAGTAGTACTACTTACATCATTAAGTATCTCTATATAACTCAGCCCTTTCATTGCATGTATTTATAAATATCTTCACTATATTATGCAGATTGAAGATCGCGAATTGAAGAAAAGACAAGTGGGTGATATTGGGTTCATTAACACATATCTCATAGATGCAACTGAGGTTCAATTTACGTGCCCAAGATACCGAGGCCAACTTGCTACAATCGTTGGTAATAAATGAACACAAAGATATAATACTCTTTCCTTACAACTTCAAGTGAGTGTTCTTGTCTTGTGGCATATTCGGTTTCCTTATTAGTCCAGGTTATAGTAATGTAATATTGATGAGTTATGCATGCGCGCAGCTACCACTATATTCTCCTAGAGATTAAGCTTGAGCAGGGAGTAGTAATTGTCTTAGACTCGAGACGAAAAGATCCCAAGGAGTATGCGGACATGACTGAAATGCTCGAGAAGTAAGTTAAATCGATCATTATCCACCATATCAGCAACTTTGTTCATTTACGATATCAAGTAATTGTTTTGTTTGTATGGCAGGGCTTGGGAAAATTCACCAAAAAGCTCGGGACTACCGAAGAAGCTGCAATTTAGACACCCGAAAGTAAGTACTATATAGTAGCATATTCCACGCTCATCTCCTAGTGATTCAAGCGCTAGTTTCATCAATACCATTTAGAATGCTTGCTAATTATCAGTTTGATTGACCTCTCTTTCTTGTAAAGTGGTTGTGGCAGGAACAAGGGAATGATTTCTGTGGATACTACGTTTGCGAGTCCATCCGCCACACGACCTGTGAGAGGGGCTACTCCGACAAACAATATGAAGTGCGTAAATAAAAATATTCACAATTTTATTTTATTACCATCATTTGTGTTGAGTTTCATTCATTCATATATATATGTATTGACCCCTTCTTAAAATTAGATGTTTCGGATGCGGGATGAACTACTAGCACCAGATCGCTGCGAGCAATTCAAGAGGAATTGGCGGCATTCTTTCTTGACCACGTGATCGCTGAAGACGGAGAATACTATGTGGACCACGCGTCCGTATTGTAAAAGATAATTATTGTATATATGTAGCGGTAGTGTCGGATAGATATACGAGAACTTGTTGTTCGACCAATCCCTCGGAGAAGGAGAGGTGGTCGATATCACTTCTCTCTGTATGCATATATGTTCATGACGATCTTACATTTGCTTAATTACTAGCTAGCTAGCGTGTCTATCTAGTCCTCTCTATACGTATGTATAGTACGAAGCGTCGACCAAGCACGGACAAAAGAGAGGACACTTTTATCTATTAATTAGCTAGCTATAGCACAATATATGAAACACCTAAATTAACCCGCCAAAACCCCCAAACCACCCCCCCATTAAAAAAAACAAAAACCCCAGCCACAGAAATGCTGACGCGTGGATGACTATTGGTCCCGGTTGGTGCTACCAACCGGGACCAGAGGCCCTCCTGCTTGGGCTCAGTGCACAGGCCACGTGGAGGTCCATCAGTCCCGGTTTTGGATTGAACCGGGACTAAAGGGCCAGGGTATTAGTACCGACCCTTTAGTCCCGGTTCATGAACCGGGACTAAAGGCCCTCACCAACCGGGTCAATAGGCCCCTTTTCTACTAGTGATCTTGGAAACCTAGAATATCACATAAAGTTTTCTGAATCGTGGAAACACTAGCACCCAAATCACATAAAGCATAGCACTCATGATCTTTAATTTTAATCTTTATAGTAGGTTCCCACTCATCATAAAGTTTTCTAGGTATAGAAACTTCCAAATTAAGTTTTTCTTCATAAGATTGCATCAAGGCATCAACAATATGTTTGGTAAAAGCTTTATTTTGACTATAAGCATGAGGAGAATTCAACACGGATTGCAACAAGGAAATACAATCTATTAAAGAACAATTATCATAATAAAATTCCTTGAAATTCAAGATAGTGGGTTCAATGCTATTTAAAGTCTTGACCTCTCCAATCCCACTTTTACCAAATTTTGCATTAAGATCTAAAAACTCTGAATCATTGGGACGCCTTTTAACTAAAGTTGACTTATCTCCAGTCCCATCATTATTAAGATTCATATTGCAAAACAAAGATTTAATAGGAGACACATCAATAACTTTTAGATCTTCATCATTATTTTCATGGAAACTAGAAGAATAAAAAACACGCTTTTACAAAGAAATCTTTCTTGGAATGCAACCTAGCGGTTCTTTCTTTGCACTCATCAATGGAAATTCTCATGGCTTTGAGAGACTCATTGATATCATGCTTAGGAGGAATAGATCTAAGTTTCAAAGAATCAACATCAAGCGAAAGTCTACCAACGTTCCTAGCCAATTCATCAACTTTAAGAAATTTTTCTTCAAGCAAAGCATTAAAATTCTTTTGAGAGATCATAAATTCTTTAACACTATTCTCAAAATCAGAGGGCATATTATTAAAATTTCCATAAGAGTTGTTGTAGGAATTACCATAATTATTAGAGGAATTACTAGGGAACGGTCTAGGATTAAAGTTTCCTCTATAAGCATTGTTACCAAAATTATTCCTACCAAAAAAATTCACATCCATAGATTCATTATGATTTTCAATCAAAGTAGACAAAGGCATATCATTAGTATTAATAGGAGCACTCTTAGTAGCAAAAAATTTCATAAGTTCATCCATCTTTCCACTCAAAACATTAATTTCTTCTATAGCATGCGCTTTTTTACTAGTAGATCTTTCGGTGTGCCATTGAGAATAATTAGCCACAATGTCATAAAGGAGCTTAGTAGCTTCTCCTAGGGTGATTTCCATAAAAGTGCCTCCCGCGGCCGAATATAAAAGATTTTTAGAAGCAAAATTCAATCCGGCATAGAAATTTTGTATGATCATCCATAAGTTCAAACCATGAGTAGGGCAATTGCGAATCATTAATTTCATTATTTCCCAAGATTGGGCAACATGCTCATGATCAAGTTGTTTAAAATTCATAATATCGTTCCTAAGAGAGATGATCTTAGCGGGAGGAAAATACTTAGAGATAAAAGCATCTTTGCACTTATTCCATGAATCAATACTATTCTTAGGCAAAGACGAAAACCAAATTTTAGCACGATCTCTAAGTGAAAACGGAAATAACTTCAATTTAACAATATCATTATCTGTATTTTTCTTCTTTTGCATATCACACAAATCAACAAAGTTGTTTAGATGAGTAGCAGCATCTTCATTAGGAAGGCCGGAGAATTGATCTTTCATAACAAGATTCAGCAAAGCAGCATTGATTTCACAAGACTCAACATCATTAAGAGGAGCAATCGGAGTGCTAAGGAAATCATTATTGTTGGTATTGGAAAAGTCACACAATTTGGTATTATCTTGCGCCATCGTGACAAGCAATCCAACACACAAGCAAACAAAAAGGTAAGCGAAAGAGAGAGGAGATTGGGAAAGAGAGGGCGAATAAAACGGCAAGGGTGAAGTGGGGGAGAGGAAAACGAGAGGCAAATGGAAAATAATGTAATGCGAGGAAGTTGACTTTTTGATGGGTACTTGGTATGTCTTGACTTGAGTGAAGACCTCCCCGGCAACGGTGCCAGAAATCCTTCTTGCTACGTCTTGAGCTTGCGGTGGTTTTCCTTGAAGAGGAAAGGGTGATGCAGCAAAGTAGCATAAGTATTTCCCTCAGTTTTTGAGAACAAAGGTATCAATCCAGTAGGAGGCTCCTCAGAAGTCCCACGCACCTGCACAAACAAACAAGAACCTCGCAACCAACGCAATAAAGGGGTTGTCAATCCCTTCATGGCCACTTGCTAAAGTGAGATCTGATAGAGATAATATGATAAGATAAATATTTTTGGTATTTTTATGATATAGATTGGAAAAGTAAAGATGCAAATAGAAGTAGATGGAAAACTTATATGATAAAAGATAGACCCGGGGGCCATAGGTTTCACTAGTGGCTTCTCTCAAGATAGCATGAGTACTACGGTGGGTGAACAAATTACTGTCGAGCAATTGATAGAAAGGTGCATAGTTATGAGATTATCTAGGCATGATCATGTATATAGGCATCACGTCCGTGACAACTAGACCGAAACAATTCTGCATCTACTACTATTACTCCACACATTGACCGACTCCTGCCTGCATCTAGAGTATTAAGTTCATGAAGAACAGAGTAACGCATTAAGAAAGATGACATGATGTAGAGGGATAAACTCATGCAATATGATATAAACCCCATCTTTTTATCCTCGATGGCAAAAATACAATACATGCCTTGCTGCCCCTGCTCTCACTGGGAAATGACACCGCAAGATTGAACCCAAAGCTAAGCACTTCTCCCATTGCAAGAAAGATCAATCTAGTAGGCCAAACCAAACTGATAATTCGAAGAGACTTGCAAAGATAACTTAATCACACATAAAAGAATTCAGAGGAGATTCAAATATTTCTCATAGATAAACTTGATCATAAACCCACAATTCATCGGATCTCGACAAACACACCGCAAAAAGAGTTACATCGAATAGATCTCCAAGAAGATCGAGGAGAACTTTGTATTGAGAATCGAAGAGAGAGAAGAATCCATCTAGCTAATAACTATAGACCTGAAGTCTATGGTAAACTACTCACAACTCATCGGAGAGGCCTTGGAGGATATGTAGAGGCCCTCCATGGTCGATTCCCCCTCCGGCGGAGTGCCGACGAAGGCTCCAAGATAGGATCTCGCGGATACAGAAGTTTGCGGTGGTGGAATTAGGTTTTCGTGGTGCTCCTGGATGTTTTCGGGGTACGTGGATATATATAGGAGGAAGAAGTAGGTTGGTGGACGCTCAAGGGGCCCACGAGGGTGGGCGGCGCGCCCACCCCCAGGGGGCACGCCGGGCACCCTCGTGGCCGCCTCGTCTGTTGCTTGACTTCCACTCCAAGTCCCGGGGATTGCATTTGTTCCAACAAGATCGCTCCCGAAGGTTTCATTCCGTTTGGACTCCGTTTGATATTCCTTTTCTTAGAAACATTGAAATAGGCAAAAAAACAGCAATTCGGGCTAGGCCTCCGGTTAGTAGGTTAGTCCCAAAAATGATATAAAAGTGTAAAGTTAAGCCCATAAACATCCAAAATGGGTAATATAATAGCATGGAACAATCAAAAATTATAGATATGTTGGAGACGTATCAACTGGCTAGCAAACCTGGTCATGTTACCTAAGAAGGATAAATCATGGCGCCTGTGTGTCGATTTCAACGACCTTAACAAGGCTTGCCCTAAGGACCCCTTCCCACTACCTCGAATCGACCAGATTATTGGCGGAACCACAGGGCACGATTCCTTGTGCTTCCTCGACGCATATTCCGGATATCATCAAATTAAGATGAAAGTATCCGACCAAGCCGCAACCGCATTCATCACTCCGTATGGGCCCTTTTGCTTCAACAATATGCCTCTCAGGCTCAAGAACGCCGGTGCAACCTACCAACGCATGATTCAAACATGGCTGGAAAAACAGATCGGCAAAACTGTAGAGGCATATGTAGATGACATAGTCATCAAGACCAAACATGTCGATTCATTGGTGGAGGACTTACGCCTTACATTCGACAACCTTCGAGCATATGACATACGGCTCAATCCAGAAAAATGCGTTTTCGGCGTTCCAGCCAGAAAACTGCTTGGGTTCATCGTCTCCAATAGAGGAATCGAAGCAAACCCCGCTAAAATCCGAGCCTTGTCACAGTTGGCAACACCAACAGACCTCAAGCAGGTCCAAAAATTAGCTCGGTGCGTGGCAACTTGATACGTCAATTTTGCATCATTCTTTTATATTGATATTTATTGCATTATGGGCTGTTATTACACGTTATGTCACAATACTTATGCCTATTCTTTCTTATTTTACAAGGTTTACATCAAGAGGGAGAATACCGGCAGCTAGAATTCTGGGCTGGAAAAGGAGCAAATATTAGAGACCTAGTCTGCACAACTCCAAAAGTCCTGAAACTCCACAGAAGTTATTTTTGGAATTAATAAAGAAATACTGAGCGAAGAAAATACCAGAGGGGGCCACCCGCCATCCACGAGGGTGGGGGCGCGCCCTACCCCCTGGGCGCGCCCCCTGCCTCGTGGCCCCCTGGCAGTCCTCCGTTGACCATCTTCTGCTAATATTAAGTCTTTTACCCTGGAAAAAAATCATAAGCAAGCCTTCGGGACGAGACACTGCCGCCATGAGGCGGAACCTTGGCGGAACCAATCTAGGGCTCCGATGGAGCTGTTCTCCCGGGGAAACATCCCTCCGAGAGGGGGAAATCGTCACCATCGTCATCACCATCGATCCTCTCATCGGGAGGGGGTCAATCTCCATCAACATCTTCACCAGCACCATCTCCTCTCAAACCCTAGTTCATCTCTTGTATCCAATCTTCGTCCCAAAACCTCAGATTGGTACGTGTGGGTTGCTAGTAGTGTTGATTACTCCTTGTAGTTGATGCTAGTTGGTTTATTCGGCGGAAGATCATATGTTCAGATCCTTTATGCATATAAATACCCCTCTGATTATGAACATGAATATGATTTGTGAGTAGTTACGTTTGTTCCTGGGGACATGGGAGAAGTCTTGCTATAAGTAGTCATGTGAATTTGGTATTCGTTCGATATTTTGATGAGATGTTTGGTGTCTCTCCTCTAGTGGTGTTATGTGAACGGCGACTACATGACCTTCACCATTGTTTGGGCCTAGAGGAATGCATTGGGAAGTAATAAGTAGATGATGGGTTGCTAGAGTGACAGAAGCTTAAACCCTAGTTTATGAGTTGCTTCGTAAGGGGCTGATCTGGATCCATATGTTTCATGTTATGGTTAGGTTTGCCTTAATACTTCTTCTGTAGTTGCGGATGCTTGCAATAGGCACTACTAGGGAAAACCTTATACACAGAATCTTACTAGTAGCGCGTGTTAAAATGAGGCGCTACTGCTACTTAGCAGTGGCGCGTCGGCTAAAAGGGCGCTACTGTTACCCACTTAGCAAAGAGCGGGCAGAATGTAACGCGCTACTACTATAATTGCCACACCGTTCCCGACGTGCAGGGTATAGTAGTAGCGCCCTTCTAGAAACAGCGCTACTACTACGGATTTTAGCAGCAGCGTGCTCCCCCACGCCATCTGTTAAAGCTATTTTCACCTAACCCCCCGCGCGACCTGATTCCCTCTCCTCTGCTTCCTCCCCCAGTTCCCCACTCTCTCTTCTCCCCCTCGTCGCCTCCGCCAGAGCCCCTCCCCTTGCCCTCGCCGGAGGCCCTACCCTCGCTCTCCGCCGGAGTCTGCCCCTCGACATCGTCGCGCGCCTGTGCCTCCTCCTCCTCGACCTCGACCTTGCCGGAGCCCCTGCCCTCGCTCTCCGCCGTTGTGTCCCTCGACCCGCCTCGCCGCCGTCTCCCCGACCCGCCTCTTGGCGCCTCGGTGCCGTCTCCCCGACTCCGCCTCTTGGCGCCTCGGTGCCGCCCGTCTCCCCGACCCCATCTCTCTCCCCGCCCTCTATAAGCACTCTCCCCTTCCCTCTTCTCTACTTAGTATGAACCCTAGCTATTTAGTGCTAGTTAGTATGAACCCTAGGCTATTTTTAGTGCTAGTTAGTTAATTACAATTAGTATTAACCCTATTTAATTAGGTAGTACGAACCCTAGTTAAAAAATGCATACTTATATGGTAATTAGGGCAGTAGTTCCTAGGTACTAATTAGTTAGTAAGAACTAGGTACTAATTAGGTACTAGTTTATTTTTATTTATAGTAAGTTTATTTTTAGTAAGAACTAATTGAATTAATAGAACAAGTTAGTAAGAACTTGTTGCTATTTTTTTAGTTAAAGCAATTTTTCCCGCATCGACATGGACGATGCCTATCCCGCATCCTCGTCGTCGAGTCGGCGGAGGACGACACCTGCTTGACCAGATGGGCCATGTCCGGGATTGGGCTCCACCGGAGTGGTACTAGGAGGCGCTACCTACCGGGGGGCGCAGGTTGGTGAGGAGCCAGCCTGTCGTTGACCCGAACCTTCTTTGGTGGCGGTCGCGTGGGCTAGTGATGGTCCAGAGGCTCGAGGACCCTGCGGAGGTGGTGCGTCACTGTGTCTGTGAGGAGGACACGCACGTCCGTCGCTACTTGTTTGCGTTGGAGCACAGGTTCTCCAATACCTGGCAGGTTCTCCAGGGATCTCACTGGAGCTATGATCCCGTGATGGTTCCTTCTCTGTGGGTGTCCACCGCCCGCGCCGATACCCTTCATGTGCTAGGGTTTTAGTTGTATTAGTGATGTTATATGTATGATACTATTCGGGATGTATTAGTGATAATATTCAACGATGTACGGACGCATGAGATGATTTACTTTTGCTTATTGAATGCATGCTAATTTGAGTCCTATAAGATATTTTGAAATGTATATCTTGTGTTTCTCAAATAGTATATGTGCTTGCCCGAGTGGCCGGTCATGTTTGCAGGTTACACCTTCGAGTGGCCTATGTTTTGCCGGAGTGTTGGTTCATTTCCATTCCGGCAAATTTCAGGCGCTCGATATGTCCTATTTTAGCAAATGTCATGCCGGATTTTTCCGTGAATTTTGGCATGACTTATGCCAGAATATGTAGGAAATATCGAGTGCCCCGGATTTGTGTGTTGAGTATCCTGGTAGTTGTCTTTGATCGATTTTCAATTAATGTTTTAACTATGAACATAGGAAATGTCCGACGATTTAAAAGGATTTCGGTATTTGCAAATCTGCGAAGATGAGCCGCCCGTGCGACGGAATCTTCCTAGATGATGATAGGCGCTCAAAGATCAAGCTGGACGAGAACTTCGAAGTGGATACAGTAAGTCATAACGACAAGTCTTTTTTCGTAATTAAGCATGACATCTGCTTCATTTGCTTCAACTTATAATTTTTGACAACTAATTTCTATTGATAGCTTATTTCCAATCAAGCAAACATGTCTAGCGCTTGGCAGACAGGACCTACTACTGTCCCGGGGCTGAACTAAACTGCGAGGAGATAAGTCATTATGTTTCATGGCTTGAGGATCTTCATACTGTCAAGACAAATTATTTTTTTGGACTTGCAAATCTTAGTACTCAATACGTGCGACCAGTAGTGTTCGTATTGAACTATGGTCACATCTATTTAGGAAAGATGGTAAGATTCCTACTATTTGTACTCAGTGCATCTTTTGCATACATTATTTTTTAAGCTAAACTTCATTGCTAAGTATGTTACTATACAATGTTCTTCAAGAGGGACTCCCGCTGAATGTTGTGCCTCATTGGATCAAGACTAAAGGTCAGACGAGAATTGTTAGCTCACAGCCAAGATATCCTATAATGCACTTTAGTGCATTCAGGGTTTCTAATAGCGAGGAATGCTTAATAGTGAATGATTGGAGCAAAATTGTGAACGATCGCAGAGAAGTACTAGGGGACAGCAATCAGAAGCGCAGCCCTTAATTAGGAGACAGGTTTATCTGCATGCTCCAACTTGATGAAGAACGAGTGCTACACATGTTTTATGTTATTTTACCTGAGAGAGAGCAGCAGGAGTGATTAGCTAGTGTTGGTGGCAATGACTGATGATTTTTATTAGCTAGTGTTGCTGGTGATTAGATAGCTACCGCGGTTAGTGTTGGTGTTGATTAGCTAGCTAGAATGAGTTTGAAGATGATGATGTGCTACACTATGACTATGATGATTAAATAACTACTGTGATGTTATTACTATGATGATGATTAAATAGCTTGTGTTGGCGGATTAGATTCAACTGGAGGCAACATGTGGTGCACATCGAAAGTACTACTAGTCCAAACTAGATCAAGTTTGGTTTAGTAGTATACTTTTGACATGCACCACATATTGCCTCCACTTGAACCTAATCCACCTTCATTTGACACACTATTATGGACATAATGATATTAACCTCATAACTGGTATTGTACCAATATTTGTACGATGGCGCATAAATACACTAAAAATAAAAAAATAAAAAAAGAATACTAGAAGCGATGGAGAGTAAACATGCTGCCACTAGTTACATTAGCAGTAGCGCGGGAGTGAACAAACGCTGCAGCTATTTGTCCTAGCAGTAGCGCGTGCGGGCATGCGTTACTGCTAAGCAATAGCTGTAGCGCCTTATTAGTAGCGCGCCTCCCCGCGCTACTAGTGAGCACAAAACCAGCGCTACTGCTAGGGTTTTCCCTAGTAGTGAGGGGTTAATCATAAGTGGTATGCTTGTCCAAGAAAGAGCAGTACCCAAGCACCAGTCCACCCACATATCAAATTATCAAAGTGACGAACGCGAATCATATGAGCGTGATGAAAACTAGCTTGACGATAATTCCCATGTGTCCTCGGGAGCGTTTTCCTTCATATAAGAATTTTTCCAGGCTTGTCCTTTGCTACAAAAAGGATTGAGCCACCTTGCTGCACCTTATTTACTTTTGTTACTTGTTACCCGTTACGAATTACCTTATCACAAAACTATCTGTTACCGATAATTTCAGTGCTTGTAGATAATACCTTACTGAAAACCGCTTGTCATTTCCTTCTGCTCCTTGTTGGGTTCGACACTCTTACTTATCGAAAGGACTACGATAGATCCCCTACACTTGTGGGTCATCAAGACTCTTTTCTAGCACTGTTGCCGGGAAGTGAAGCGCCTTTGGTAAGTGGAACTTGGTAAGGAAAAATTTATATAGTGTGCTGAAATTTACTGTGTCACTTGTTACTATGGAAAGTAATCCTTTGAGGGGCTTGTTCGGGGTATCTTCACCCCGACCAGTAGAGCTAAGAGTTGCTCCTCAACCTACTGAACCTACTAAAAATGTTTACTTCGAAATTCCTTTGGGTATGATAGAGAAACTGCTAGCTAATCCTTTTACAGGAGATGGAACATTGCATCCTGATTTGCACCTAATCTATGTGGATGAAGTTTGTGGATTATTTAAGCTTGCAGGTATGCCCGAGGATGTTATCAAGAATAAGGTCTTCCCTTTATCTTTGAAGGGAAAGGCATTAACATGGTTTAGGCTATGTGATGATATGGGATCATGGAACTACAACGATTGAAATTGGAACTTCATCAGAAGTTTTATCCTATGCATCTTGTTCATCGTGATCATAATTATATATATATATATATATATATATATATATATGTATAATTTTTGGCCTCGCGAAGGAGAAAGCATCGCTCAAGCTTGGGGGAGGCTTAAGTCAATGTTATATTCATGCCCCAATCTTGAGATCTCAAGAGAAATTATTATTCAAAAAATTTATGCTCGGCTTTCTCTCAACAATCGCTCCATGCTCGATACTTCTTATACTGGCTCTTTCATGATGAAGACTATTGAATTCAGATGGGATTTATTGGAAAGAATTAAACGCAACTCTGAAGATTGGGATCTCGACGAAGGTAAGGAGTCATGTATGACACCTAAGTTTGATTGTGTTAAATCTTTTATGGATACCGATGTTTTCCGTGAATTTAGCACTAAATATGGACTTGACTCTGAGATAGTAGTTTCTTTCTGTGAATCATTTGCTACTCATGTTGACCTCCCTAAGGGTAAGTGGTTTCAATATAATCCTCCCATTGAAGTAAAATTAGTTGAACCAATTAAAGTTGAAGAAAATCACTTATAATGATCCTATTGTTCCTACTACCTATATTGAGAAACCACCTTTCCCTGTTAGGATAAAGGATCATGCTAAAGCTTCAACTGTGGTTCGTAAGAGTAATACTAGAACACCTACACCACCTGAGCAAATTAAAGTTAAACCTAGTATTGCTATGGTTAAAGATCTCTTGGCTGATAATATTGATGGGCATGTTATTTACTTCTGTGATGAAGCTGCTAGAATTGCTAGACCCGATACTAAAATAAACATAGACCTGTTGTAGGCATGCCTGTTATTTCTGTTAAAATAGGAGATCATTGTTATCATGGCTTATGTGATATGGGTGCTAGTGCAAGTGCAATACTTCATTCCTTCTACAAAGAAATTATGCATGATATTGCACCTGCTGAGATAGAAGAAATTGATGTTACAATTAAGCTTGCCAACAGAGATACTATTTCACCAGTTGGGATTGTTAGAGATGTTGAAGTCTTGTGTGAGAAAGTTAAATATCCTGCTGATTTTCTTGTTCTTGGTTCCCCACAAGATGACTTTTGTCCCATTATATTTGGTAGACCCTTCTTGAATATTGTTAATGCTAGGATAGATTGCGAAAAGGATATTGTTACGATTGGCTTAGGGGATATGTCTCATGACTTTAATTTTGCTAAATTTCATAGACAACCCCATGATAAGGAATTTCCTAGTAAGGATGAAATTATTGGTCTTGCTTCTATTGTCGTGCCTCCTAATGATCCTTTAGAACAATATTAGCTAGACCATGAAAATAATATGTTTATGAATGAAAGAAGGGAGATATATGAAGTGTTCTTTAAACAGGGACCTATTTTGAAACACAACTTGCATGTTGAAATTCTAGGGGATCCTCCACCACCCAAGGGTGATCCAGTGTTTGAGCTTAAACCACTACCTGATACTCTTAAATATGCTTATCTTGATGAAAAGGAGATATATCCTGTTATTATTAGTGCTAACCTTTCAAAGCAGGAAGAGGAGAAATTATTGAAAACTCTGAAGAAGCACCGTGCTGCTATTGGATATACTCTTGATTATCTTAAGGGCATTAGTCCCACTCTATGCCAACACAAAATAAAACTGGAGAAAGACGCCAAACCAGTTGTTGATCACCACCTACGGTTAAATCCTAAGATGAAAGAAGTGGTAAGAAAAGAAATACTAAAGCTCCTGGAGGCAGGTATAATTTATCCCGTTGCTGATAGTCAGTGGGTAAGTCCTGTCCATTGTGTCCCTAAGAAGGGAGGTATTACTATTGTTCCTAATGATAAAGATGAATTGATCCCGCAAAGAACTGTTACAGGTTATAGGATGGTAATTGATTTACGCAAATTAAATAAGGCTACTAAAAAGGATCATTACCCTTTACCTTTTATTGATCAAATGCTAGAAATATTATCCAAACATACACATTTTTGCTTTCTATGGTTACTCTGGTTTCTCTCAAATACCTGTGTCAAAAGAGGATCAAGAAAAGACCGCTTTTACTTGCCCTTTCGGTACTTTTGCTTATAGACGTATATGATACGTCTCCAACGTATCTACCTTTCCAAACACTTTTGCCCTTGTTTTGGACTCTAACTTGCATGATTTGAATGAAACTAACCCGGACTGACGTTGTTTTCAGCAGAATGCCATGATGTTGTTTTATGTGTAGAAAAGAAAAGTTCACGGAATTTCCTCAAAATCCACGGAGGCACTTTTTGGAAAATATAAAAAATACTGGCGAAAGAATCAAGACCAGGGGGGCCCACACCCTGTCCACGAGGGTGGAGGGTGCTCCCCCTCCCCCTGGGCGCGGCCCCTGTCTCATGGGCCCTTTGGACCTCCACCGACCTCAACTCCAACTCCATATATTCACGTTCGGGGAGAAAAAAATCAGAGAGAAAGTTTCATCACGTTTTACGATACGGAGATGCCGCCTAGCAATAATCTCTCTCGGGAGGGCTGATCTGGAGTCCGTTCGGGGCTCCGGAGAGGGGGATTTGTCGTAGTCATCATCATCAACCATCCTCCATCACCAATTTCATGATGCTCACCGTCGTGCGTGAGTAATTCCATCGTAGGCTTGCTGGACGGTGATGGGTTAGATGAGATTTACCATGTAATCAAGTTAGTTTTGTTAGGGTTTGATCCCTAGTATCCACTATGTTACGAGATTGATGTCGCTATGACTTTGCTATGCTTAATGCTTGTCACTAGGGCCCGAGTGCCATGATTTCAGATCTGAACCTATTATGTTTTCATGAATATATGTGTGTTCTTGAACCTATCTTGCAAGTCTATAGTCACCTATTATGTGTTATGATCCGACAACCCCGAAGTGAGAATAATCGGGATACTTCTCGGTGATGACCATAGTTTGAGGAGTTCATGTATTCACTATGTGCTAATGCTTTGTTCGGTTATCTATTAAAAGAAGGCCTTAATATCCCTTAGTTTCAGCTAGGACCCTACTGCCACGGGAGGTAGGACAAAAGATGGCATGCAAGTTCTTTTCCATAAGCACGTATGACTATTTACAGAATACATGCCTACATTACATTAATGAACTGGAGCTAGTTTTGTGTCGCCCTATGTTATAGCTATTACATGAGGAATCGCATCCGGCATAATTATCCATCATTGATCCATTGCCTACGAGCTTTTCACATATTGTTCTTCGCTTATTTACGTTTCTGTTGCTATTGTTACAATCACTACAAAACCCAAAAACATTACTTTTGCTACCGTTACCTTTATTATCATACTACTTTTCTACCAAATACTTTGCTGTAGATACTAAGTTATCCAGGTGTGGTTGAATTGACAACTCAACTGCTAATACTCAATAATATTCTTTGGCTCCCCTTGCGTCGAATCAATAAATTTGGGTTGAATACTTTATCCTCGAAAGCTGTTGCGATCCCCTACACTTGTGGGATATCAAGACTAATTTCTGGCGCCGTTGCCGGGGAGCATACCTCTATTTTCTGAGTCACTTGGGATTTATATCTGTTGATCACTATGAAGAACTTGAAAGACGTGAAAACTGCGATCTATCCCTCAACTACGAGGGGAGGTAATGAACTGCCATCTAGCTCTGCACTAGATTCTCCTTCTATTTTGAGTAAGCTTGCGACACCTAAACCTGCTACTGCTATGAACTCTGATATGTCGCATGTTATTGATGATGCCACTTCTGCTATGCATGATACTTATGATGAAACTACTTCTGTGCGTGATACTACTTTGCCATTACGTGAATTTCTTGATGAACAACTTGCTAGGGTTAGAGGGAATGAAATTGTTGAAGATGCTATTATTAATGATAGTGATGATGAAAATTCTCCCAATGATTATGAATTACCTGTTGTTCCTGATGGTTATGTTATGAATGAAGAAGCTGCTAGAGCTATCTTTGCTTGCAATGATAGATATGATCTTAAGAAATTATTAGCTAAATGGAAGCAGCAGTCTCTTAATGCTAGAATGAAACCTGACCCTGCTTTTGCTACTTCACCTATGTGTGTCACTGATAAGGATTATGAATTCTCTGTTGATCCTGAGATTATTACTTTAGTTGAATCTGATCCTTTTTATGGCCTTGAATCTGAAACTGTTGTGGCACATCTTACCAAGTTGAATGATATAGCTACCCTATTTACTCATGATGATAAATCTCGCTATTATTATATCCTTAAGATATTTCCGTTCTCATTAAAGGGTGATGCTAAGACTTGGTATAATACTCTTGCTCCTGGTTGTGTGAGTAGTCCCCTGTGATATGATTTATTACTTCGCTAAATATTTCCCTGCTCATAAGAAACAAGCTGCCTTATGGAAATATATAATTTTGTGCAAATCAAATAAGAGAGTCTCCCACAAGCTTGGGGAGGCTTCTCGACACTTAATGCGCTGCCTGATCATCCTCTCAAGAAAAATGAAATGCTTGATATTTTTATAATGGACTAACCGATGCTTCCAAGGACTACTTGGATAGTTGTGTTGGTTGTGTTTTCAGGAAAGAACAATGATTTAAGCTGAATTACTATTGAATAATATGTTGACTAATGAAAATAATTGGACTCTTCCTGAGCCAATTCCTGAGGCAATTCCTGAACCAATTGAGACAACTCCTGATCCTATTCCTAAACCCACTCCAAAGAAGAGAGGTGTTTTATTTCTCAGTCCTGAAGATATGCAAGAGGAAAAGAAATCAATGAAATAAAAAGGTACTAAAGCTGAAGATGTTAAGAATTTACCACCTATTGAAGAAATACATGGTCTTAATATACACTTTGTTGAAGAACCACATTGTCTTGATAACCCGACACAGGTAGTAAAGGTAAATTCTCTCTATAGATATGATAAAGTTGAAATCCCCTACTAAATTTCATAGCCCGTGCTTAGATGAATTTGATGACTTCATGGCTAGACAAGAAAGTTGTAATGCTTATGTTGGTAGAGAGTTAAAGAATAATGCTTTCGAGATAGGACGCGTGAGCGATAACATGGCTAGAGTTAAAGGTGAACTCAAACTAGTTAGTAAATATGCGTCTATGGTTGCTACTCAAGCTGAGCAAGTACTTAAAGCTCAAAATGATTTGCTTGAGGAATTAAATAATAAAAATGACTTTGCTGTTAGAGTGGCTAATAGAACTGGTAGAATGACTCAGGAACCTTTGTATCGTGAAGGCCACCCTAAGAGAATCGAGCAAGATTCTTAGAGAAATAATTTAGAGGCACCTAGTTCTTCTAAAAAGAAGAAAAAGAAAAACGATAGGACTTTGCATGCTTCTAGTGAACCTATTGTAGACACACCTGAGAATCCCAATGATATTTCTATTTCTGATGCTGAAACTCAATCAGGTGATGAACATGAACCTAGTGATAATGTTAATGATAATGTTCATGTTGATGCTCAACCTAGCAAAAATAATGAAGTAGAGATTGAACCTGATGTTGATCTTGATAACCCACAATCAAAGAATCAATGTTATGATAAGAGAGATTTTGTTGCTAGGAAGCACGGTAGAGAAATAGAACCATGGGTTCAGACACCCATGCCCTTTCCTCCTAAACCATCCAAGACAAAGGATGATGAAGAGTTTGAGCGTTTTGCTGAAATGATTAGACCTATCTTCTTACGTGTGCGCTTAACTGATATGCTCAAAGTAAACCCTTATGCTAAGTATATGAAGGATATCATCACAAATAAAAGAAAGATACCGGAACTGAAATTTCCACCATGCTTGCTAATTACACTTTAAGGGTGGAATACCAAAGAAACTTGGAGATCCGGGTGTACCAACTATACCATGCTCCATTAAAAGAAATTATGTTAGAACTGCTTTATGTGATCTTGGAGCCGGTGTTAGTGTTATGCCTCTCTCTTTATATCATAGACTTGAATTGAATAAGTTGACACCTACTGAAATATCTTTGCAAATGGCTGATAAATCAACTGCTATACTTGTCGGTATTTGTGAGGATGTGCCTGTTGTGGTTGCAAATGTCATTATCTTAACGGACTTTGTTATTCTTGATATTACCGAGGACGATAGTATGTCTATTATCCTTGGTAGACCTTTTTTGAATACTGCAGGGGCTGTTATTGATTGCAACAAAGGCAATGTCACTTTTCATGTTAATGGTAATGAGCATACGGTACACTTTCCGAGGAAACAATCTCAAGTTCATAGCATCAATTCTATTGGAAAAGTTCCAACTATTATTATTGGAGGTTTTGAATTTCCTCTCCCTACTGTCAAGAAAAAGTATGATATTCTTGTTGTTGGGGATTTTCATATCTCTGTTGAGGTAACTTAGTGTTATTACAAATTTCTCCGGTTCCATCTTATTCGGAATGAGTTTGTTAACAAGACTTGATAAAACTTGTTAGTGGATTCATTTTGATGATCACGAGATGGATGAAACTAGAAGGCACAACCTTCTGTACCCACTTTTTACTTTCTGTTATTTAGAATAAATAAAGCAAAAATAGTAATATCTGCCTGTTTTCTGAATTATCCGTGCAATAAAAAAATCCTGAAAATAAAAGTGCTCCAAATGCCCTGCAAATTTAGTATGATTTTTCATGGAATATTTGAGGATTTTAGGCACTGAAATCACTGCAGGAGGAGAAAGCACCAGGCCACGAGAGTGGAGGGCGCGCCCACCCCACCTGGGCACGCCCCCTGTCTCGTGGGCCCCTGGTGGCCCCCCTCCATTTATGCCAGCACCCACACACTTCATCTTCTACCCAAAAAAATCCCCATCCAGCTCAAGCACGAGTTCTAGCTCATTTTGCTGCGATTTTTGATCTCCTTGCTCAAAGCTCCATTCACAAAACTGCTTTGGGAGATTGTTGCTTGGTGACCATGTTCTTGAGCTTGCATGTTGAATTTATGAGGTCCCAAGCAATTCTAATGCATGATAGAGGCTCTAGGCACTTGTAGGAGTAGTTGCTACCAATCTTGTTTAGTTTTATTCACTTTTATTTTGAAGTTACTAAAATTTCAGAAATTTTTCAGAAAAAGAACTATGTCTAGGAGAATGTACCAAGGTGGTTCCTCGGTAAAGAAAGGGCCCAGGATTGCTATACGTGAGTAAGATGTCGAATTACCGAGGGACGCGAATGTACGAGCTTGTGAGTGGCCATCCAATGATTTTATGGTCGAAGCAGGCTTTAAGGAGGAATTTGACGCGTTTGTGGTAATGCTGAGCTAGAGGACTTCTTACAAGATAAGTGTCCTCAGTACTATCAATTGACTGATTCCTTTGTGCGGAGGTTTAAATATAACTGTACGCGTAATTCTCCTAGTGTCATATTTGATATTTATGATACATCTTATACCATGGACTTAGAGGATTTTACAACTGCTTGCAAACTCCCGCAGTGGGGTAATATTAATGATCCTCACAAATATGAATTTAGAGATTTCCTTGCTAGTATTACTACGGGAGAATCCAGGGACATAGCACAAGCTACCATAGGGAGCATTCATTTTCCTGCTATACATTATTTTGTTCTCTTCATTGGTAGATGCATTAATGGTAAAGATGAAGCATGTCACATGTGTGTCCCTGATCTATGTGTCCTCAAGAGTGATGTGTTAGGATATAAAGGTTATAACTTGGGGGCAATAGTTGCACGTAGGTTGCAGAATAATAGTAGAAAGGGAGATTTATTTGGAGGAATTTATGCAACACGTGTGGCTAATTATCTTGGTATAGCCCCACGAGAGGGAGATATGATGATACCTCCTGTTCATTTGGATTATGAAGCTATGGTCAATCATCAATTTCTAAGGAGGAATGAACAATTCCTCCATTATCGACTAATCTATAACAGACGCAACGTCATCCATGTTACTCTTCCCGCTCCTCTCCTTTTGGATTATCAGGCAAAAGGAAGATATGTTGTTACTAGGGAGGAAGCAGCTGAACACGAGGGGAGAGCGGAGGCAGCTCGCCAACATGCCGCAGCTCAGGAGGCGGTTGTCATTGCATCTCAAGACGACCCAGCTACAACTACGGATATCAGCCAGGCGGTCCTTGGTATTAGACCAACTTAGGCCAAGAGCCTAAGCTTGGGGGAGTACGTATTTCTCACCGACTTTACATTCATGTTCACACACTAGTCGTCGGTGCTCATACTCTTTCATTGTATTATCCATGTTAGGTTAATTTTCTTTTTCTCGCTTTCGTCTTGTGTGTTTGATAAACCTTAAGAAAAAACAAAAAAATTAGTTAGTTTAATTTCCATGCTTGTAGTAGAAATTAAGATGAAAACCCACAAAAATGTATCGTTCTTCTTCTTACTTGTTGGGAGCTTTCCCGTGTAAATAGTTTTATTTTCTTTTCTTTCCTTTGGGGGTCGAGAAGACCATATTGAAAATGCTTAGTGGCTCTCATATGCATGATTGTTTATTTAATTTAGAGCCCATATTACCCTGTCTTCTCTTTTGAGTTGAATGCTTGCGGATTCCAGCTTAGTCCAATGCACGTGCACTCTTATTATTTTACACATCGTTCGGTCGTGCAAGTGAAAGGCAATAATGATGATATATGATGGACCTATTGAGATGAGAAAAGCTGGTATGAACTCGACCTCTCTTGTTTTTTGTAAATATGATGAGTTCATCGTTTCTGATTCAGCTTATTATGAGGTAAACATATTTGCAATGACATTTAGAGATTATAGTTGCGTGTGCCATGCTTGATTTGCTATGAGTTATAATGGTTTACCTTGCGTGCAAACATGCTATTAGAATGATTATGATGTGGTATGATGGGATGGTATCCTCCTTTGAATAAATTGAGTGACTCGACTTGGCACATGTTCACGCATGTAGTTGAAAGAAACCAACATAGCCTTCATGATATTTATGTTCATGGTAGATTATATCCTACTCATGCTTGTACTCGGTGTAAATTAATTTTAATGCATGTTTATGACTGTTGTCGCTCTCTCAGTTGGTCGCTTCCCAGTCTTTTGCTAGCCTTCAATTGTACTAAGCGGGAATACCGCTTGTGCATCCAAACTCCTTAAACCCCAAAGTTGTTCCATATGAGTCCACTATACCTTCCTATATGCGGTATTTACCTGTCGTTCCAAGTAAATTTGTATGTGCCAAACTCCAAACCTTCAAATGAAATTATGTTTTGTATGCTCGAGGAGCTCATGTTTCAACTAGGGTTGTCTATATCTTCCATGCTAGGTGGGTTATTCTCAAGAGGAGTGGACTCCGCTCCTCATTCACGAGAAAGGGCCGGTAACCGGATGCCCAGTCCCATGATCCAAAAGATCAAAGCAAATCAAAATAATTAAACAAAACTCCCCAGGGCTGTTGTTAGTTGGAGGCACTCGTTGTTTCGAGCAAGCCATGGATTGATGCTTGTTGGTGGTTGGGGGAGTATAAACCTTTACCATTCTGTTTGGGAACTGCCTATAATGCATGTAGTATGGAGGATACAGCCAACTCATAGTTGTTGCGTTGACAGCAAAAGTATGCCACTCAAAATGTTATTCAATCTCTATTTTAAAATCGAGCTCTGGCACCTCTACAAATCCCTGCTTCCCTCTGTGAAGGGCCTATCTATTTACTTTTATGTTGAGTCATCACCCTTCTTATTAAAAATCACCCGCTGGAGAGCATACTGTCATTTGCATTCATTACTATTGATCTATATTGGGTATGACTTGACTGGATCTCTTTTACCATGAATTACAATGTTTAGTCAGTCCTTGATGTTTAAAGGTGCTCTACATTTATGTTTTGCGGTCTCGGAAAGGGCTAGCGAGATACCATTTTGTTATATCATGTTATGATTGTTTTGAGAAAGTGTTGTCATCTGAGTTTTATTATTATGGCTCGCTAGCTGATTATGCTATTGATATGAGTAATTGTGAGACCTAAGTGTTATTATGAGTATGGTTAGTTCATAATATTTGTTGAAACCTGAATGCTGGCTTTGCATGTTTACAACAACAAGAGCAAACAGAGTTTGTAAAAGTTTTTCTTTATCACTTTCAGTCTATCAACTGAATTTCTTGAGGACAAGCAAAGGTTTAAGCTTGGGGGGGTTGATACGTCTCCAACGTATCTACTTTTCCAAACACTTTTGCCCTTGTTTTGGACCCTAACTTGCATGATTTGAATGAAACTAACCCGGACTGACGCTGTTTTCAGCAGAATCGCCATGATGTTGTTTTATGTGTAGAAAAGAAAAGTTCTCGAATGTCCCGAAAATCCACGGAGGCACTTTTTGGAAAATATAAAAAATCGGGCGAAAGAATCAAAACCAGGGGCCCACACCTGTCCACGAGGGTGGGGGCGCGCCCCCCCGGGCGCACTGTCTCGTGGGCCCTCCGGACCTCCACCGACCTCAACTCCAACTCCATATATTCACGTTCGGGGAGAAAAAATCAGAGAGAAAGTTTCATCGCGTTTTACGATACGGAGCCGCCGCCAAGCCCTAATCTCTCTCGGGAGGGCTGATCTGGAGTCCGTTCAGGGCTCCGGAGAGGGGATTCGGCCGCCGTCATCATCAACCATCCTCCATCACCAATTTCATGATGCTCACCGCCGCATGCGTGAGTAATTCCATCGTAGGCTTGCTAGACGGTGATGGGTTGGATGAGATTTACCATGTAATCAAGTTAGTTTTGTTAGGGTTTGATCCCTAGTATCCACTATGTTCTGAGATTGATGTTGCTATGACTTTGCTATGCTTAATGCTTGTCACTAGGGCCCGAGTGCCATGATTTCAGATCTGAACCTATTATGTTTTCATGAATATATGTGTGTTCTTGAACCTATCTTGCAAGTCTATAGTCACTTATTATGTGTTATGATCCGACAACCCCGAAGTGAGAATAATCGGGATACTTCTCGGTGATGACCATAGTTTGAGAAGTTCATGTATTTACTATGTGCTAATGCTTTGTTCCGGTTCTCTATTAAAAGGAGGCCTTAATATCCCTTATTTTCCGCTAGGACCCCGCTGCCACGGGAGGGTAGGACAAAAGATGTCATGCAAGTTCTTTTCCATAAGCACGTATGACTATTTACGGAATACATGCCTACATTACATTGATGAACTGGAGCTAGTTCTATGTCGCCCTATGTTATAGCTATTACATGAGGAATCGCATTCGGCATAATTATCCATCAATGATCCATTGCCTACGAGCTTTTCACATATTGTTCTTCGCTTATTTACTTTTCCGTTGCTATTGTTACAATCACTACAAAACCCCAAAACATTACTTTTTCTACCGTTACCTTTATTATCATACTACTTTGCTACTAAATACTTTGCTGCAGATACTAAGTTATCCAGGTGTGGTTGAATTGACAACTCAACTGCTAATACTCAATAATATTCTTTGGCTCCCCTTGTGTCGAATCAATAAATTTGGGTTGAATACTTTACCCTCGAAAGTTGTTGCGATCCCCTACACTTGTGGGTTATCAAGACTAATTTCGTATCTCTATGCCTTTTGGTTTATGTAATGCACCTGCTACCTTTCAAAGATTCATGATGACTATATTCTCTGACTTTTGTGAAAAGATTGTTGAGGTTTTCATGGATGATTTCTCCGTTTATGGATCTTCTTTTGATGATTGTTTGAGCAACCTAGATCGAGTTTTGCAGAGATGTGAAGAAACTAATCTTGTCTTGAATTGGGAGACGTGCCACTTTATGGTTAACGAAGGTATCGTCTTGGGGCATAAAATTTCTGAAAGAGGTATTGAGGTTCATAATGCTAAAGTTGATGCTATTGAAAAGATGTCGTGTCCTAAAGACATTAAAGGTATAAGAAGTTTCCTTAGTCATGCCGGTTTTTATAGGAGGTTCATTAAGGACTTCTCTAAAATCTCCAGGCCTCTGACTAATCTCTTACAAAAAGATATTCCTTTTGTTTTTGATGATGATTGTGTAGAAGCATTTGAAATACTTAAGAAAGCTTTGATCTCTGCACCTATTGTTCTGCCACCTGATTGGAATTTACCCTTTGAAATTATGTGTGATGCTACTGATTATGCCGTAGGTGATGTTCTAGGACAAAGAGTTGATAAGAAACTAAATGTTATTCAATATGCTAGTAAAACTGTAGACAGTGCCCAGAGAAATTATGCTACTACTGAAAAAGAATTTTTAGCAGTTGTATTTGCTTTTGATAAGTTTAGACCTTATATAGTTGACCCTAAAGTAAATATTAACACTGATCATGCTGCTATTAAATATCTTATGGAAAATAAAGATGCTAAACCTAGACTTATTCGATGGGTTCTCCTACTACAAGAATTTGATTTGCATATTATTGATAGAAAGGGAGCTGAGAACCCGCTGCGCATAACTTGTCTAGGTTAGAGTATGTTCTTGATGACCCACTACCTATTGATGATACCTTTCCTGATGAACAATTAGCTGTCATAAATGCTTCTCGTACTGCTCCATGGTATGCTGATTATGCTAATTACATTGTTGCTAAATTTGTAACACCTAGTTTCACGTACCAGCAAAACAAAAAAAAATTCTATGGTTTAAGACATTACTTCTGGGATGATCCACACCTTTATAAAGAAGGAGTAGACAGTGTTATTAGACGTTGTTTACCTGAGCATGAACAGGAACAGATCCTATGCAAGTGTCACTCCGAGGCTTATGGAGGACACCATGCTGGAGATAGAACTGCGCATAAGGTATTGCAATCCGGTTTTTATTGGCCTACTCTCTTCAAGGATGCTCGTAAGTTGGTCTTGTCTTGCGATGAATGTCAAAGAATTGGTAATATTAGTAGACGTCAAGAAATGCCTATGAATTATTCCCTTGTTATTGAACCATTTGATGTTTGGGGCTTTGATTATATGGGGTCGTTTCCTTCCTCTAATGGGCATACACATATTTTAGTTGTTGTTGATTACGTTACTAAGTGGGTAGAAGCTATTCCAACTAGTAGTGTTGATCATAACACCTCTATTAAGATGCTTAAAGAAGTTATTTTTCCGAGGTTTGGAGTCCCTAGATACCTAATGACTAATGGTGGTTCACATTTTATTCATGGTGCTTTTCGTAAAATACATGCTAAGTATGATGTTAATCATAGAATTGCATCTCCATATCACCCACAGTCTAGTGGCCAAGTAGAGTTGAGTAACAGAGACCTTAAATTGATTTTGCAAAAGACTGTCAATAGATCTGGAAAGAATTGGTCCAAGAAACTTGATGATGCATTATGGGCTTATAGAACTGCATATAAAAATCCTATGGTATGTCTCCATATAAAATGGTTTATGGAAAAGCATGTCACTTACCTCTCAAACAAGAACATAAGGCATATTGGGCCATTAAAGATCTCAATTATGATTTTAAACTTGCCGGAGAGAAGAGGTTATTTGACATTAGCTCACTTGATGAATGGAGAACTCAAGCCTATGAGAATGCCAAACTGCCGGATTTCGGGATCCGGCAAACCTTGATAGGTTCGAACTCTGGGGTGCGTGCGGAGATCTCAACCTGCCCAGCCTGCCTACTTGCGATCCTCCCTAGCCTAGCGTGCGGAGCTCACAGAGACACAAAGACACAGAGATTTATACTGGTTCGGGCCATCGTTGTGGTGTAATACCCTAATCCAGTGTGGTGTGGTGGATTGCCTCGAGGGGCTATGGATAAACTAGTACAAAGGATGAACAAGCCTCAGGAGGTGAGGTGTTCTTGAGCTGGTGTCCTGCTCTACTTGTTCTGGTTTCGGTCCTCTTCTATTGTGGTGGCTAGGTCCTATATATAGTGGCCTTGGTCCTCTTCCCAAATATGAGCGGGAAGGGATTCCACAATGGCGGGATTTGAAAGGGGACAAGTAGTGCAGTCTATCCTGACAAAAGTAGTCTTCGCCTGTGAAAAGCCTCTGGTCGTGATGCTGCGGTGGGCTCGGTGTTGACCTCCGTCCTGCCGTCCTGGCGGTCTTGGTCTTGTTGCACCAGAATGTAAACCTTTGGCTGATTCCTCGGGACTCCGCGCCTGTGGCTTGCCTCCCTTGCACCGAACAGGAAACCTGCGCTCATGCGCCGCTGGCGCCTTTGCCTTGGTAAATCATGGCTCACGTCAGCTGAGCCTCATGAGGTAGCTGCATAGAACTCTCCGCTCCTCAGGGGCCGTCCTGAGGAGGCCACTTCCTTCAGGGGTCTTGGCGCCATCCGCCTCGCGAGGCTTGGCCCCTCGCGAGGGTCTTGTGGTGTTGGTGTTGAAGCTGGGCCATACCAGACCGTCGATGGAGCCACGCGGTGGGCCACAGGCAGGCAGGACTGGATACCCCCAAGTCCAAGACACCGACAGTAGCCCCCAGGCCCAAGGCGCGCTCGGACTTGGCTTCTAGGCGAAGCCAAAGGGCAAGTGGGGAGCGCCGCGGGCCCTAACCGCCTGCGGCTTTGATGACGCGTGGCGATTGATGGGACGTGGGCGACTCCATTTCCCCATGCTGCCTCGGCAACTGCTCGACTTGACAACTGCATGCTGCATGCAGAGAGGATCATCATTACTAGAAATCATGGGAGGCCAATGATTTACCTTCTCCCGGCTATAAACGTGCGAGCGGGTGGAGCCCCTGCCCATCTCTCTTTTGTCTTGCTCCTGCCTGCTGCTCCTCGTCTCCATCTTGCTCTCATGGCACGATCAGGAGGTTCTCTGCGACAGAGAAGGGGAAGGATCCTAGGGATGGGCCGCACCCTCTCCCGCCAAAGAAGCGGCTCCACCTCTCTGGCGACGTCGGCACTGGGCGAGAGGTGGCAAGGCCTTGTCAATCGAGGCCTCCGCCTGGCTTCCCCGTCCCCCTATACCCCCAGGCACAAGGTGAAGGAGTGCACCGTCGAGTGGCGGCTCGTGAAGTTGGCAGGGCCGCCATTGCCCTGCCAACTGCACCACGGACCCATGCCGAGGGTAGCTCGCGCAAGTTCGTGGTGTGGGCAGTGATGCCTCCCGATACCTGGATCCGACTCCCGCGGTTCTTCGCCAGCGAGTTGCCTCCGAGGGGACTGGTGGAGCTGTGGCTGCAGCAAGCAGGGTGCAGCAGCCTAGCCACCGGAGCTAAGGTCGAGGTCGTGCCGCATGGAGACGTCTTCACGACGCGAGGATGGGGCGAAGTCGCCCGGGCTTGCCGAGCGGAGGGAGCCCTGGCGATCCACTTCGAGTATGACGGTGTGGCCACCCTGTTCTTCAAGGTATTCAATGAGCAGGGCGAGCAGCTGGAGTGCTGCCCTGGAGGAGACAGCTCGAGGGACGCCGCAATGGGTGCTGGATATGCCGCTGCCCCCTTCAGTGCTTCGTCCAGCAGCAGCGACGAGTCCTGGGAATCCATGACTCTCCTGAGCCCAGTGATTCTCCAGAGTCGAGCGACGACAGCTACGTGCCACTGAGCTCCCATCGAGGCCGGAGTGCTGTTGCGGCTGTCGCCCGGCATCGTCAGCGACACTGTAGGGCCCTGTAGTTGTTTCTCCTGCGCGAGATGAAGATCAGCCCCCGTGGGGCTTGTAAGGACCGGGATGTATTTAATAGTATCACTATTCCTTTTGATTTTCTAATGGATGCATGTATTCCAGTTCGGCCGAGTCCCTCCTTTTTCTCTTCCTAGACAGTGTGGCGCTCTACGCCGACAAGACCCAGTCCCCAGGCAGGCTTCAGCCGTAGATAGTATGCCAGGTCGTGATGCCGTGGTCAAGGCTAGGAGGTGAGCGGACCAAGGTCCGGTAAGAGCTCGCGAGACGCGATGCTCACAAGGTCCCCTTTGGCGTGCAAGCAGCTATATAGAAAATCGAAAAGGGGAGTCGAACCGCCCAAGTGGAACTGCGAGGCGGGGCGTAGGGAGCAAAACCGGTGTTGTAGAGAGCCAAGACTTATCTTTTGTTGTCTGAGTCCATCGGAGAGGCAATGCTTGCTATCGCGCCCGTGGTGCCGTCAGGCGCGGCCTGTCTTGGCCACCCTCCTGCCTTACTTGCCAAAGTGCTCTACGTCCTCGGGACCCGGCCCTCGAGCGAGCTCAGCCGCCGCTGGTATGCCAGGTCGCGATGCTGTGGTCAAGGCCAGGGGGTGAGGGCTGGAGAGCCAGTAGGAGCTCCCGAGATGCGATGCTCAGGAGGCCCCCTTTAACGTGCATGCGACTCGCGAGGCTAGACGGTGGTTGTCTGGGCCGACCTTTGGCTCGTTGTGGGGTGAACCTGCAGGTTAGATGACAAAGGAGGCCGAGAGCCCCCAGGGCCTGAGATGGAGGCACCGGGGACCCTGCGAGGTGGTGTACGCGAGGCGGGCCGCGAACCAGAGCTCGATCCCCCCGGTTTATCAGCGTTGCAGGGACAGACCTTAGCACAAGCGTCGTGCCGACGTGAGTATCGTGCAATGATGTGGGAATGGCGTTAGTCAGAACACATGAAGGGCGTAAGGCGGTGGTCACGAGATGACGATCATAGATAAATTCACAGAAATGATTAGATAGTCCAGGTGAATGCAAAATGATACATGCCGCAGGGACGGACCCACACGGCTTGGGGTTGATGCAGCCCGAGGGGCGCCCCCAAACTGAACGAACTAGGGAGATGTCACCTAATACCGTTGCTGAAGATTTGTTGAAGTAGCCAAAAACGCGTGTTGCTGAAGCCGCTCCGGTGCCGAGCCTCGGGAGGCTCTGAGGGACCGGAAGGCTCCTGAAGGTGCTCCTCCATCTCCGCCAAGATCGTCTGGTGCCTAGCCTTGCTGGCCATCCGGGCGTCCCTCATGCAGCGCTGGAACGCCTCAGCCGCACCCGCAAGGCCAAACGGCATGCAGATGTAGCTATGAGGCGGACCCTCGCATCGGCCGACACGAGACTGCCACATGAGCTGCCGAGACGCGGCCCTGTTGAGCCCAGGGATGTCGATGCAGACGCGGAACTGTTTAACCACGCTAGGGCAGTGAGCTCCGCCTCGCGGCAGGCGACGATCGCCTTTCAGAACCCTTCCTTCATGAATCTCCTCCATCGCCCTGCTGATGAACTCCTGAACGCCTGGTGCCTCACATATGTTGCCTTCTCCTGGGAAGCGTGCTCTAAAGAGCGCCTCCACATGGTGCCCGAGTGCCGCTCTCGCGATGTTGGCTAGATCTGAGGCCCTCCAAAGGAGGACCCCCGAGGCCAACCTGAGAGGGGCACCGGGCGTGCCTTCCTATGCGATGGGTGAAGGTGCCGTGTCCGGAGACGCGAGACTCAGCGCTGCATCCTCAAGTGATGCTCCCTCACGAGACCCCTGGCCCAGCTGCAGCTTCTTCGTCTTGGGGGCGACCTCAAGAGGTAGGGCGCCGTCTTCGTCTTCTGGGTTCTCAACTACTGCAGCCTGGAAGGCGCGCTCGAGGGAGCACACTGCATCCTTCTCTTGGCAGGCAACCGTGATGATGCCGCCGCTTCCTGGCATCTTGAGGACGTTGTAGCCATGGTGTGTGGCCGCCGTGAACTTGGCTAGTGCTGGGTACCCTAGGATGGCGTTGTAGGGAAGACGAATGTCGGTGATGTCGAAATCGATGAGCTCGGTGCGGTAGTTGCTGCGCTCGCCGAAGGTGACAGGGAGGCGAACTTTCCCGATCAGTTGTGTTGATCCGTCAGTCACTCCTGAGAATGGCTTGGTGGGGTGCAGCTGGTAGTATGGCACCTGGAGTCTGTCGAACATCTGAACGGAGAGAACATTGAGCCCTGCTCCACCATCGATGAGGGTCTTGGTGACGGTCACGTTGCTGATGACCGAGGAGCAGAGCATGGGGAGCGCGCCAGCGGTGGCTGCGCACTTGAGCCGGTCTGAGGAGTCGAAGGTGATGGCGCACTTGGACCACTTGAGAGGGCGAGTTGCTTCAAGCTTGGGGAGTGCTGCATTCACCTCGCGCGCAAACTGCTTGAAGACACGGTGGGAAGCTGGGACTTCTGAACCGCCCAAGATGCAAGCGATGGCCCGTGGCTCCTGGAAGCCCCCAGCCCCCTCGTCTTGGTGGTGATATTCATTCCTTCTCGGTGGTGGAGGCAGAGGAGGCAAAGATGCATTTCCCTGAGGGCGGTCCTCACAAGGTTGCTCCCTCCAGTTGCCCTCGCGAGGCTGGTCCTGCCAGCGGTCCTCACGAGGCTGGTCGCACCATCCTGACGGCGGTCTTGTCCATCCCAGTGTCCTCCACCTCGGCCACCTCCGCGACCGTAGCCTCGATCGTTGCGCTCGGGGCGTCGACCGAGGCGCCCGTCGCGGAGAGCCCTGAGCTCCTGGCAGTCGCTGGTGTTGTGGCTGTAGACGTTGTGGAATGTGCAGAATAGCCGCTTTCCCTTGGATGACTCGGGGTGGTCGCAACCACGCTTGGTCTCTGGCTCTGCCGCAAGTACGGCTGGCCCCTTGCGCTTTGTGTCCTTGGCCTTGGTCTTCTTGTCCTCTGGTTCAGCATCAGGGAGCTCAAGGAGGGAAAGGCGTCCCTCCTCAGCCCTCGCACACTTGTTCGCCATGTTGAACATCTCCAGAGCGGTGCAGAGGTCCTCGTGGATGGCAAGCTCCTCCTTCATCTTGACATCTCGGACGCCATCGGTGAACACGGAGATGATGGCCTCATCAGACACCTTGGGAATCTTGAGGCGAACGTTGTTGAAGCATTGCATATACTTATGCAGGGTCTCTCCAGGTTGCTGCTTGACGCGGCGCATGTCGCCCGCGGCCAGCGGACAGTCGCGAATGCCCTGGAAGTTGGCGATGAAGCAGCTGCGCATCTCCTCCTAGGAAGAAACCGACCCCTCGGTTAGGTTCAGGAGCCAAGAACACGCACCATCCTTGAGGGCCATTGGGAACCAGTTTGCCATGATCTTCTCGTCGCCGTTGGCCGCCTCGATGCTCAGCTCGTAGAGTTGTAGGAACTCGGCAGGGTCTGCGGTGCCGTCATAGCGTGGAGGCAGGTCAGGTTTGAACTTGCTCGGCTAGATGATGTTGGGGAGCTCTGCAGTGAACGCATGGCATCCTGCCGTGGCCACCAGAGGTCGTCGAGGGGGTGGAACGTAGTCCTGGTGCACGCGCACCGCCACCTCCTATGGCGACTCGTGATCCTGGTGCTGGGGTGCTGGAAGCACGCGCGCTTCTCCTTGGGGACATTGCACCACCTGGCAGCTCACCTCATCTCGAGCCGGCGCCAGGCACTGTGGGTCGCGCCGCGGGGCCATACGCCTTGGCTCGATGATGGCGCCCCGGGCCGGAGGTGGAGGAGGAGCCCCATCCGCGACGTCGCCCGCTGCGGGTGGTTGTTGAGGCAGCGAGGGAGCCGGCCCGTCGGAGCCCCCGTGGGCGACGCTGATGAGCTCGGCGATCCGCTCGAGCCACTCCTCTTAGAGGTCACCCACCGGACGATAGCGAAGAAGCTCCCACACTATGAGTAGAGCGGCATGCGTGTCCACCTGGCCGTGGCGCGCGTGGGATGACGAAGCTGCTGGAGTCAGTGACGGAGTGGCGGTGCGGCCATCACGGCGCACCGACGGGTGCAGCGATGAAGCTTGCTGCTTGTGGCCGGCAGGGCCCATGGCGGCGTTGGCCACCAGAGAAGGAGCACGGCGGGCACAGCCGTCACCCTCCGGATCTGTCTGAGCGATGTGGGCAGCGACTGTAGCCCGACGCTCGGAGCGAGCCCTGCGCGCGTCGGCCATGGAGGTAACGGAGCGGAGACGGGTCGAACGGCGGAAGAGAGGATCCGATGCACCCCTACCTGGCGCGCCAAATGTCGGATTTCGGGATCCGGCAACCCTTGAGAGGTTCGAACTATGGGGTGCGTGCGGAGATCTCAACCTGCCCAGCCTGCCTACTCGCGATCCTCCCTAGCCTAGCATGCGGAGCTCACAAAGACACAAAGACACAGAGATTTATACTGGTACGGGCCACCGTTGTGGTGTAATACCCTAATCCAGTGTGGTGTGGTGGATTGACTCGAGGGGCTATGGATGAACTAGTACAAAGGATGAACAAGCCTCAGGAGGTGAGGTGTTCGTGATCTGGTGTCGTGCTCTACTTGTTCTGGTTTCAGTCCTCTTCTATGGTGGTGGCTAGGTCCTATATATAGTGGCCTTGGTCCTCTTCCCAAATATGAGCGGGAAGGGATTCCACAACGGCCTGATTTGAAAGGGGACAAGTAGTACAGTCTATCCTGACAAAAGTTGTCTTCGCCTACGAAAAGCCTCTAGTCGTGATACTGTGGTGGGCTTGGTGATGACCTCCGTCCTGCCGTCCTGGCGGTCTTGGTCTTGTTGCACCGGAATGGAAACCTTTGGCTGATTCCTCGGGAACCCGCGCCTGTGGCTTGCCTCCCTTGCACCGAAGAGGAAACCTACGCTCTATGCCTGCCTAGCGCCCGCCTGGCCTTGGTCGTCATGGCTCACTTCAGCTGAGCCTCATGAGGTAGCTGCATAGAACTCTCCGCCCCTCAGGGGCCCTCCTAAGGAGGCCACTTCCTTCAGGGGTCTTGGCGCCGTCCCCTCGCGAGGCTTGGCCCCTCGCGAGGGTCTTATGGTGTTGGTGTTGAAGCTGGGTCATACTAGGCTGTCGATGGAGCCACGCGGTAGGCCGCAGGCAGGCAGGACTGGATACCCCCAAGTCCAGGACGCCGACACAAACTGTTTAAAGAAAAAATTAAAAGATGGCATGACAAAAGGATGCAAAAGCGTGAGTTTAATGTAGGTGATTATGTGTTGCTTTTCAACTCTCATTTAAGATTTTTTGCAGGAAAACTCCTCTCTAAATGGGAAGGTCCTTACGTTATCAAGGAGGTCTATCGTTCCGGTGCCATAAATATCAACAACTTCGAAGGCACAAATCCTAAGTTGGTGAACGGTCAAAGAATCAAAAATTATATCTCAGGTAATCCCATAAATGTTGAAACTAATGTTATTGAAACCCTAACCCCGGAGGAATACATAAGGGACACTTTCTAGAATGTTTCAGACTCCAAAAAGCAATAGGTATGTGGTACGGTAAGTAAACCGACTCCAAAACAGTTATAATAGCGATTTTTCTCCGTTTTGGAATATTTAAGAAAATAGGAAAAATAAGAAGTAGTCCGGGAAGGACACGAGGCGTCCATGAGGGTGGAGGGCGCGCCCTACCCCCCTGGGCGCGCCCCCCCTGCCTCGTGGGCACCTCGTGTGCTCTCCGGACTCCATTTTCTTGCACGATACTTCTTTTTGTCGGTAAAAATTCATTATATAATCTCCCGAAGGTTTTGACCACCGTACCATGACAAAATCCTCTGTTTTTGTCTTGAGTTGTTTCTGTCACAGATTAGAGCAAGATGTCTTCTCAAGAGTCAGTAGGGGAGAGTCAGGTGTCTCATCCGACACCGGGACCAGGAGCAAACAGCAATGCTGCCAACTTTGGGCCATCGATGGAGGAAGAGATGGAGGCCGATTTGAAAAGGATAGATTCCATGGAGGAGGATCAAGAAGTTACTTCTCGCTTCCGAGCCGAATTCACGATGGGGGAACTACAGAGCTCAGCTATTCCAAACTTGGTCATCCCTTCCAATGTTAGATTTCTTTCTTATGAAAATATGAAAAAGAGTGTCACTTGTTCTCCAGCAGCTATGCAACATCCATGGGTGAAAGGAGCTTTAGCCGTCACGGGTAAGCTCCATAAGGAAATAATGGACCTCAAGCAGCAAGTCAATTAGCTCAAGGAGGAGAATCGTATCCTGAGGGGCATCATCGCCAAGAATATCACACCACCACCTTCGAAGAAGGAGACATAAACACATGGGTATGGGCACTCCCCTTGGCAACTGCCAAGCTTGGGGGAGGTGCCCCAGTATTGTATCACCATCACACTCCTATCTTTACCGTTTTTTCTTAGTTTGATCCTTTTGGTAATATCTTGATCTAGTAGAATAAAGTTTTGGTATGATTTAGTTTTGTTTTTTGCTTTATGATCCCTCTATGTTATCGAGTTCGTGAGCTATATATAATAAAGATTAGTGTTGAGTCAAGGGCTTGGTTATCTTGCTATGATCTTGAGGGAATAAAAGAAATAAAAGAGATCATGTTGATCTTATGGAGAGTAATGACTTCACATATAAAGAGTATGATGAATAGAAGTTGTTGAGGGTTGATAAACATAATTTTGGTCATCATTGCAATTAATAGGAAGTAATAAAGAAAGAGAGGTTTTCACATATAAATATACTATCTTGGACATCTTTTTATGATTGTGAGCATTCATTAAAATATGACATGCTAAAGAGTTGATGTTGGACAAGGAAGACAACGTAATTGGTTATGTTTTCTTATATCCGAAATAAAGTATATTGTCATGGATCATCCAACATGTTGATCTTGCCTCCCCCCCCCCCCTCATGCTAGCCAAATTCTTTGCACCAAGTAGAGATACTACTTGTGCTTCCAAATATCCTTAAACCCAGTTTTGCCATGAGAGTCCACCATATATACCTATGGATTGAGTAAGATCCTTCAAGTAAGTTGTCATGTTGCATGCAATAAAAATTGCTCTCTAAATATGTATGACTTATTAGTGTGGAGAAAATAAGCTTCATACGATCTTGTGGTATGGAAGCAATAAAAGCGACGGACTGCATAATAAAGGTCCATATCACAAGTGGCAATATAAAGTGACGTTCTTTTGCATTAAGATTTCATGCATCCAACCCTAAAAGCACATGACAACCTCTGCTTGCCTCTGCGAAGGGCCTATCTTTTACTTTTGCCTTATACATTATGCAAGAGTCATGGTGATCTTCACCTTTCCTTTTTACATTTTATCCTTTGGCAAGCACATTGTGTTGGAAAGATCATGATATATATATATATATATATATATATATATATATATATATATATATATATCCAATTGGATGTAAGTTAGCATGAACTATTATTGTTGACATTACCCTTGAGGTAAAAGGTTGGGAGGCAACACTATACGCCCCTATCTTTCTCTGTGTCTAATTAAAACTCCATAACCATAAGTATTGCATGAGTGTTAGCAATTGTTAAGGACTAAATGATAGTTGAGTATGTGGACTTGCTGAAAAGCTCTTATATTGACTCTTTCCGGTGTTATGATAAATTGCAATTGCTTCAATGACCGAGTGCATAGTTTGTTAGTCCTCAATGAAGTTTCTGATTCATACTTGACACTGTGGATAGATTATTACTTGAGCATAAGAAATCATATGACAATATATATATATATATATATATATATATATATGTTGCTGTTATAAGAATGATCATGATGCCCTCATGTCCATATTTTATTTTATCGACACCTCTATCTCTAAACATGTGGACATATTTTTCTTTATCGGCTTCCGCTTGAGGACAAGCGAGGTCTAAGCTTGGGGGAGTTGATACGTCCATTTTGCATCATGCTTTTATATCGATATTTATTGCATTATGGGCTATTATTACATGTTATGTCACAATGATATGCCTATTCTCTCTTATTTTACAAGGTTTACATGAAGAGGGAGAATGTCGGCAGCTAGAATTCTAGGCTGGAAAAAGAGCAAATATTAGAGACCTATTCTGCACAACTCCAAAAGTCCTGAAACTCCACGGAAGTTATTTTTGGAATTAATAAAAAATACTGAGCGAAGAAAATACCAGAGGGGGGCCACCCACCGTCCACAAGGGTGGAAGGCGAGCCCTACCCCCTGGGCGCGCCCCCCTGCCTCACGGGCCCCTTAGCAGCCCCCCGGTGCCCATCTTCTCCTATATGAAGTCTTTTACCCTGGAAAAAATCATAAGCAAGCTTTCGGGACGAGACACCGCCGCCACGAGGCGGAACCTTGGCGGAACCAATCTAGGGCTCCAGTGGAGCTGTTCTGCCGAGGAAACATCTCTCCGGGAGGGGGAAATCGTCACCATCGTCATCACCATCGATCCTCTCATCGGGAGGGGGTCAATATCCATCAACATCTTCACCGGCACCATCTCCTCTCAAACCCTAGTTTATCTCTTGTATCCAATCTTTGTCCCAAAACCTCAGATTGGTACCTGTGGGTTGCTAGTAGTGTTGATTACTCCTTGTAGTTGATGCTAGTTGGTTTATTCGGTGGAAGATCATATGTTCAGATCTTTTATGCTTATTAATACCCCTCTGATTATGAACATGAATATGATTTGTGAGTAGTTACGTTTGTTCCGGAGGACATGGGAGAATTCTTGCTATAAGTAATCATGTGAATTTGGTATTCGTTCAATATTTTGATGAGATGTATGTTGTCTCTCCTCTAGTGGTGTTATGTGAATGTCGACTACATGACACTTCACCATTGTTTGGGCCTATAGGAAGGCATTGGGAAGTAATAAGTAGATGATGGGTTGCTAGACTGACAGAAGCTTAAACCCTAGTTTATGAGTTGCTTCGTAAGGGGTTGATTTGGATCCATATGTTTCATGCTATGGTTAGGTTTACCTTAATACTTCTTTTGTAGTTGCGGATGCTTGCAATAGGGGTTAATCATAAGTGGGATGCTTGTCCAAGAAAGGGCAGTACCCAAGCACCGTCCACCCACATATCAAATTATCAAAGTAATGAACGCGAATCATATGAGCGTGATGAAAACTAGCTTGACGATAATTCCCATGTGTCCTCGGGAGCGTTTTCCTTCATATAAGAATTTGTCCAGGCTTGTCCTTTGCTACGAAAAGGATTGGGCCACCTTGCTGCACCTTATTTACTTTTGTTACTTGTTACCCGTTATGAATTACCTTATCACAAAACTATCTGTTACCGATAATTTCAGGGCTTGCAGAGAATACCTTATTGAAAACCGCTTGTCATTTCCTGATGTTCCTCGTTGGGTTCGACACTCTTACTTATCAAAAGGACTACGATAGATCCCCTACACTTGTGGGTCATCATAGCTTTAAGCCATTTTATCTCCAGACTAGGGGAAAAGGTGTTGCCATTATATCGCTTGCTACGCCGCACTGACCACTTCGTGTGGACGTACGCTGCCACAACCGTACTGGAAGAAATAAAGGCTCTATTAGCGAGTAACCCAATCCAGGCCGCACCAAGCTTCAGTGAACCGATGCTTCTCTACATATCTGCAACTCACCAGGTGGTGAGTGCGGTGCTCGTCGTCGAACGAGAGGAGGAGGGACATAAATTCCCACTGCAGAAACCAGTATATTATGTATCAACGGTCCTTACGCCATGCAAATCCCGATACCCGCATTATCAAAAGATAGCATACGCGGTCTTTATGGCATCCCGCAAGCTGCGGCACTACTTTCAAGAGTGCTCCATCACGGTGGCTTCCGAAGTACCACTTAACGATATTATAAACAATCGGGATGCCACCGGCCGGATTGCCAAATGGGCCATTGAGCTCTTACCATTTGAAATAACTTACAAGCCACATCGAGCTATGAAATCTCAGGTGTTGGCTGACTTCGTTGCCAAATGGACAGAGGTCGAACTCACTAAAGAATACGGCACATATTCCAACTGGGTGATGCACTTCGCCGGCTCTAAAATGTTAGTCGGATTGGGGGCTGGTGTCGTCTTGACATCCCCCATAGGAGACACAATCTTTTATGTGCTCCAAATAATGTATACAGACTCTAACAATACAGCCAAATATGAGGCCCTATTGCACGGTCTCCGGATCGCTGTCTCCATGGGCATACAACGCCTCAAAGTGCGCGGAGATTCAAACCTCGCAATATCTCAGATAAACGGAGACTTTTGAAGCAAAATATTTGAATATGGTGGCTTATCGTAACACCATACTCAAAATTTTAGCTCGGTTTGAAGGGCTCGAGATTCATGATGTGGCTCGAGAGAGTAATCAACCTGCGGACATACTTGCCCGCATGGGCGCTAAACGCGACCCCGTCCCACCTAACACCTTCGTGGAGAGGCTCTTCAAGCCATCTGTAGTATGGTAGGACGATAGCGGCAACACAGTTCCAGAGCCGATCATACCCCTAGATTCCGAACACAGCTCCAATATCGTCAGGGGTTCGAGCACTGTGATAACACCATCGGTCCATGAAATCATGGCTATAATTACCCCATGGACCAAACCTTTCCTCGCCTACCTTACTAGGAATGAGCTCCTTGATGATCAGACAGAGGTCCATCACATTGTTCGATGCTCGAAGGCCTACAAAGTCCATGAGGGGGAACTGTATAAGAAAAGTACCACCGGAGTACTCCAAAGGTGTATCTCCGAACAAGAAGGACGGCAGCTCTTGGCTAAAATACACGCCGGTCTTGGTGGCCATCATGTCGCAGCTCGAGCCCTTGTAAGTAAGGCCTTCCGTATGGGCTTCTTTTGGCCCACGGCCCGAGCAGATGCACAGGACCTCATACAACGTGGTGTTGGATGTCAGCTTTTCGCCTATCAAAGCCATATGCCGCCCACAACCTTACGAACAATCCCCATTACTTGGCCTTTTGCGGTCTGGGTGTTGGGGAACGTAGTAATTTCAAAATTTCCTATGCACACACAAGATCATGGTGATGCATAGCAACGAGTGGGAGAGTGTTGTCCACGTACCCTCGTAGACCGTAAGCGGAAGCGTTATGACAACGCAGTTGATGTAGTTGTACGTCTTCACGATCCGACCGGTCTTAGTATCGAAAGTACGACACCTCCATGATCTGCACACGTTCGGCTCGGTGACGTCCCAGGAACTCATGATCCAGCGGAGTGTCGAGTGTCGGTGTCAAAACAGGCGGATCTCAGGTAGGGGGTCCCGAACTGTGCGTCTAAGGCTAATGGTAACAGGAGGCAGGGGACATGATGTTTTACCCAGGTTCGGGCCCTCTCGATGGAGGTAATACCCTACTTCCTGCTTGATTGATCTTGATGATATGAGTATTACAAGAGTAGATCTACCACGAGATCGTAGAGGCTAAACCCTAGAAGCTAGCCTATGACGATTATGATTGTTCTTGTCCTACGGACTAAACCCTCCGGTTTATATAGACACTGGAGGGGGCTAGGGTTACACAGAGTCGGTTACAAAGAAGGAGATCTAATATCCGGATCGCCAAGCTTGTCTTCCATGCAAAGGAGAGTCCCATCCGGACACGGGACGAAGTCTTGAGTCTTGTATCTTAACGGTCCAACAGTCCGGCCGAAGTATATAGTCCGGCTGTCCGGATACCCCCTAATCCAGACTCCTCAAGAGTCTCCCTAACCAGGCTTCAATGACGATGAGTCCGGCGCGCAGTTTGTCTTCGGCATTGCAAAGCGGGTTCCATCTCCGAATACTCCAAAGCAAGTCTCGAACACTCAGATCGTGTCCGGCTCTACAAGACGATTTTCACATGCCATCATAGAGAGAACAATATTCCACAAATATAATCTGCTGACATCTTTAGATAACGTGCATCACACCATGGTCGAATCATTATTCGAACCGTTTTCCCACAGCCAGCCACCGCACATATTGCGAGGCAGCTTCCTCGGCACGTCTTGTCGAAGCAGAGATCATGTCCCCTTATCACGTGATTCTCATCAATACGGGTACGGGTAACCCAACCGCGCCATCAATTGTGGCGCTTGGGAAATAAGCGATTTTTAACGGGCAAGTGGGGAGGTGCATAGTTTATACCGCCTTTATAAAGAGATAAGGATTCCCCATTTTTACCCATGCCTTCTTCCTCTTTTGCTCATCCATTCTCGCACCCTCGAGCTCCAGCTCCCTAGTTCACGCCTCCTCCACACAGCCAAACACATCCGGAGTGGGAGGCAAGTGGGTGGCCTCCACCGTCAAGGAAGAGAACATTGCAAAGCTCCGGACGGCCGGATACTTGGTCGCAGACGTTGCGCACCGACTCTCGGATGCAAGGCAGATCATCCCGACTCTGGGACCCCACGAGAGGGTCGTGTTCCTTACCCACTTCGTCCGTGGACTGGGATTTCCACTTCATCCCTTTGTCTGCGGGCTCATGTTTTACTATGGGCTGGACTTCCATGATCTAGCCCCAAATTTCGTCCTCAACATCTCGGTGTTTATCGTCGTGTGTGAGGCCTTCCTCCGCATCAAGCCCCACTTCGGCCTATGGCTACGAATCTTCTGCGTGAAGCCGAAGATCGTGAGCGGCCACCAAGCAGAGTGCGGAGGCGCCATGGTGGGCAGGATGCCCAATGTTACCTGGCTTGATGGCTCCTTCGCGGAGACCGTGAAAGGGTGGCAATCGGGGTGGTTCTACATCACCGAGTCGCGCGACGCCAACTGGGCGGCGGCCCCCGAGTTCCGATCCGGAATTCCCATGTGGCTCACCTCCTCGGAAAAGAAGGGCCTGGCCTGGGGAGAACCTGCGGAGCTGACAGGACTTCAGAACTGCGTTAAAAATATGGTGGACAAGAAGATCAAACTTGTCAACGGGGTCCAGGTCATGCTCTTTCGCTGAATCCTTCCGTGCAAAAGACGGGCATTCAATCTATGGGAGTTCGATCCGGCTGAACACCAGACACTTTAAGAGCTTTTCGGCACGACGCACAAGGACACATGGAAGGTGCTATTCAAGGCCACCGAAATACCTCCTCCCACATCCGAGGACCGCGGACTCCACGCCACGCGGCTCGCCCATCCGGTGAGTTTTCTGACCATCACCAGATGTACCTTTCCCAGCATATTCATGGGAGGATTTTAAGTCGTCATGTGTATTTAATCAGGATTACGTGGTGACGGCGGAGCGGATCGACCGTCTGCCCACCGCCGAAGATCCAAAGAACCGCCTCCCGACGGAGATGTTAGTCCCGCGCCTTACAAGGTGCCGTAAAAGAAGGTCAAAAGAAGGCCACGGGACCAGGAAGGGTCTCCCATGTAAGGTCGCAGCGGACGCCTCGTCCGAAGACGATGAGGCATGCTCCTCCCACGAAGGGGAGGAGAAGAAGAAAAGGGCCGCCCCATCCGGGGAGGCCGAAGGGTCTAAGAGGACGGCCTTGGGGACCAGGAAGGGTCCCCGGTGCAAGGCCGTCATAGACTCGTCGTCCAAGGACGACGAGGCAGATTCCTCCCGAGGAGGCGGGGGGAAACACGAAGAAATTCTGCCTCCCCGCATTGGGGAGGAGAAGAAAAGGAAAGCCGCTCCGCAGGGGCAGGCTAGGACGCCAAAGAAGGGAAATGCGTCCCTTCCGGATCACTCCACCACGGCCGCTTACAGCGAGGAGGAGTGGATGCCCAGTGGCAAGCCCCTGGTGAGATCGTAAGTATCTGCACTCTGTAATACTTTTAGTGCGACTTAGCCTCATAGTTTGTTATACCGCCAAACACGTATATGCAATCCGGCCAGGTCCCATCCCGAGGTATCCTCGTCGGATGGGTCTCTGAGTGATTCGGCAATGAATTCACTCCCGATGGCCACCTCCCCTCGGCCTGCGGATGATACGGAGGTGTGGTCCCAAAGGATACCAGGCCAGGGGGAGGCGGCTCTGGAGACGCCCCAAGGCGAAATTCCAGACGCCGGGCACATGGGGAGTAAGATCCCCATGGATCATGTTGACGAGAGCCGCAGCAAGTCGGGCTCCCAGCCGAATACTGCACCGGAACCTCCAAAGGTTTCAGATTCGGGTAGGCAGCCCCTCGCTAAGGAGGGCGAGCCGGCCATGCAGATGACTTCCGTTGCGCCAGAGGCATCGGATAGTCTGATGGAAGTGCTTCGCGGCGCTTCCATGGATGAAGAGCACCGTACTCTTATGAGTGTGGTGATTCAGAAGGTTCGGTCCGCCAAAAGCGGATTGACCGAAGCCTGCACCAGCCTCCTGACAGGCTTTGAGGTAAGTAATCAAAAGCGTGAGAAATTATCACCCAATAGATATTAGCCCCTGATACTCTGTTTGGTGTTTGGAAATAAAGCCAAACGGAGGGTCAACTCTACACCATAGGAGTCTAACAGTATGTTTGTATGTGAATAAGCAGGCAGTGCTGCTTGTCGTTGCTGCCCGCACAGCAGAGGTCACCAGACTCAAACAGGACCTAAAGCAGGCCGAAGAGGAGCTCAGCCTCACGATGAGGCGGCTCGAAGAGAACCAAGGTGAGTGATACCCCGTTCATGTGTTGTATAGAGGGGGAAAATTGGTGACGCTAACAAAAAGCGTCATGTTTTTAATAGGGGCCACAACCGAAGTGGCGGCCCTGAAGAAAGCGCTATCCGAGGCCGAAGACAAGGCGGCCACGGAGCGCATTGAGCATGAAAAGCAAGATGCTAGGGTGGGCGAGGTACAGCAAGAGCTCCAGGAGCTCGGCAAGAAGTTCGAGTCCTTGGAGCCTGACTTCAAGACGAAAGAGTCTGAGCTTGCGAAGACCCTTCTGAGCACGAAAGACGCCAAGGCCGAAGCACAAAAGGCCCAACAGGAAATCCAGGCGGCCAAGAAGATAGTGGTGGGTAATGCATTCATTATGCAAAGCAAGCATGTGGAGGAGACATTTCTTTACTTAACCGAGTTCGGAGCTCTCCAGGGGCATTCGCAGATCTGCCACGCAGCATATCGGATGCCACGGAGTTCTACCGTGCCGAAGAGGGGAGCTCGACGGAGAAGCTGTTCTGGCCCCGATGCCGGAGCCGAACACCCAATGCCTCCGAAGTGACCAACTGGAGCAATTGGTTGAACTCCATGTATGCGGCCGGCGGCCATGAAGGACTTCATAGTCCGGATGTGGCCTGGTGAGCCCCTGCCCGACAGCTACTTCGGCCTTATAAAGCGGATGGTAAATGCCTGTCCGTGGTTTGAAGTTATCAAGCGATCCGTTTGTATTGAGGGTGCCCGCCGGGCCTTTGCCCGTGCAAAAATGCATTGGGCCAAGCTGGATGCAGAGAAGCTGGTGAAGGATGGACCGCCGGAGGGCAAGGCGCATCGCTACCCCGAGAAATATTATGATGGCTTTGTGAAAGGCGTCGTCTCGTGGCCGATGAATGTACCAAGAACACAATCTTTGAGTGAATGTACTCATGTCGTCTTTGTAATATGAGAACGAATTTGTTCGCGCTATATGGCGCTTTGTTGATTTAAAATATTACCTTCAGGCGGCTGTTTATAAAATTCTGAAAGTAGGCCAGTCGGCTTCGCCTCGCCAGAACTAGTCCTAGGGTGTTCGTGGAAAACCCAAACACTCTTTTATCCAAATTTTTGGTCCTTGAAGGAGGTGTTTGGCGCAACGAACAAGGCAGTCGGACTATGCGGCTTTATAACTCTCACTTAGCCATAGAAGTCTACAATTTTAAATTTCGGCGAAGCCCCTAGAATTTGGAAAGCCGAATTGGGGCGCTATACACGCCTAAATCGGACAAGGCCGATTCCTCGCCTGAAGCGGAAAAAATCTTTAAGGATTTAAGACCTCTCGAACAGCGACCAGCTCTCGCTGCATCATGACAGTCAGTTTTCGGCTTTCTCTACTGAGGTGCTCATCCGGAAGAACCGGGACACAATCACAGTAGTTCTCCCTGTGCTACCTTAGCCGATATAACGGAATGTAAGGTACCAAAACAAGGGAGCCGGGCAAACCCAACTATTGACCCAAGACATGATTCAGAGCTGATGCATATAATGCTATAAGTTTCGGGTGCCGCACTATTGAAAGTGTTCGGATTTACCTTGCCGTATTATGGTGGCAAACTGAACGTACCAAAGTGTACGGATTCAATATTAAATAAACATTTTTAGGAGAAATGTGAAGATAGGAATAATAAGCTGACGCTGTATATTATTTCCCATTGTTAAATAATACGCCCAAGCGTATGTGTACAATTAATGCGTTAAGCAGAAGCAAATAGGACTATTTGACGTGTCCTATCCAAGGGCGGGCCGCATGCGGGTATGTAAAACAGGTGTAACTATCATTGACAGATACCACCTGGGTATTCCCTGTGTGCGCAAAGCCTTTTGCCTCCTTGGTTTTCTCTCCTGTGATAAGCCCGATGATCTGGTCTTCTGAGGGGGCTGCCCGAAAGTAGGGTCCTGAAAGAGAAATAAGGTCATTTAAAGTATGTGGCGGTTGAACCGCACTATGGACTGTGTTACCGTTGCGCCTCCGCCTATGCCCATGGTATTTTGAGTGCGTAATTGTGTACGCGTGGCACAAATGCTGCCTGAATGGGGCTAGGGCAGAGGCCGGACTGCTAGTCGTGCTCCTGGCGTGCCTGGTGATCCTGTTGCAGGGTACTCCAGACTCGCTTGACAGTGTTCGGGGTTGTTGTCGCCGGATTGGTGGTTTGCCGAAGAAGGCTGCTTTGTACTTCTGCCGCGAGGGCCGCAGTGTGTTCTTCTATACGGAGAGAGCAGTCTGTGTTTCCATTGACTATTATAACCCCGCGAGGTCCTGGCATCTTGAGCTTGAGGTATGCGTAGTGTGGTACCGGATTGAATCGAGCGAATGCGGTTCGGCCCAACCAAAGGTGCATGATAGCCACTACGGAAAGGGACGATATCAAGATTAACTCCTCGCTCGGAAGTTATCCGGGATCCAAGACCACTTCGGTGTTATGGAGCCCGCATAACGGGCCTCTACTCCTGGAATTACACCTTTGAAGGTGGTTTTGGTGGGCTTGACCCTTGAAGGATCGATGCCCATTTTGCACACCGTGTCCTCGATAAAGGTGTTCAGCATCGCCACCGTCCATAAGGACTCGCGTGAGGTGGAATCCGTCGATGATTGGGTCTAGTACCAATGTGGCTGAACCGCCGTGACGGATGCTGGTAGGGTGATCCCTACAATCAAAAGTGATCGGACAGGCTGACCATGGGTTGAACTTTGGGGCGACTGGCTCCATCGCATAGACGTCCCTTAGTGCTCGCTTTTGTTCCCGTTTGGGAATGTGGGTGGCATAGATCATATTGACCGTTTTCACCTGGGGAGGAAATTTCTTTTGTCCCCCCGTGTTCGGACGCCGGGGCTCCTCGTCATCGTCGCTGTGCAGCCCCTTGTCCTTGTTTTTGGGATTTATTTTGCCGGCCTATTTGAACACCCATCAATCTCTGTTAGTGTGGTTTGCTGGCTTATCAGGGGTGCCGTGAATTTGGCACGAGCGATCAAGTATGTGGTCTAGACTGGACGATCCCTGATTGTTTCTTTTGAACGGCTTTTTCCGCTGACCGGATTTTGAGCCACTGAATCCGGCGTTGACTGTCGTGTCTTTGGTGTTGTCGCCATTGTTTCAACGCTTGTGTCTGTTGCGCCGTGGCTTGCCGTTGCTATTGCGAACATCTGAAGTGCCGGAGGTTCTAGGCGTGGTGCTATTGCGAGCCAACCAGTTGTCCTCGCCCGCGCAGAAGCGGGTCATGAGTGTCGTGAGGGCCGCCATGGACTTCGGTTTTTCTTGGCCGAGGTGTCAAGTAGCCACTCATCGCGGATATTATGCTTAAAGGCCGCCAAGGCTTCGGCGTCCGGACAGTCGACAATTTGGTTCTTTTTAGTTAGGAACCGAGTCCAGAATTTCCTAGCTGACTCTCCGGGTTGTTGGGTAATGTGACTCAAGTCGTCAGCATCCGGTGGTCGCACGTAGGTGCCTTGGAAGTTGTCGAGGAACGCGTCCTCCAGGTTTTCCCAACTGCCGATGGAATTTGCCGGCAGGCTATTCAGCCAGTGTTGGGTCGGTCCTTTGAGTTTAAGTGGAAGATACTTGATGGCGTGTAGATCCTCACCGCAGGCCATGTGAATGTGGAGAAGGAAATCTTCGTTCCATACCGCGGGGTCTGTTGTCCCATCGTATGATTCGATGTTTACGGGTTTAAACCTTTCTAGGAATTCGTGTTACATCACTTCGTCAGTGAAGCAGAGGGGGTGTGCGGCGCATCTATGCCGGGCTATGTTGCTACGCAGTTCGAATAAGTCTGGTCGGCTATGTTCAGCCCGACCGGACTTGTTGATAGTATATCCGGCATGACGATCATCGTCACGTGTTGGGGCGCACCCCCGCGATCCGTAGATCGGTCTTGGCTGTCCTGCCTTGTTTTCCTGTGTGTCTTGCAGGTCCTGCCTATTGCCTCGGGCCGTAGTGTATTGGCGTGGGGGTGCGGGCTGGTATTCAGGCTGATACGCTGTTTTATCCCGGCCACGAGGTGGTCGGTCGGCCTCGTCCTGTGCTAGTAGTATAGGCTCCTCCTCGAGTTGAGGTAGCAACTTGTGCTTTGGGTAACCTTTGGTGTGGCGCTCGAGTCCATATTCCTCGGCTGCCAGGACTTCAATACATCTGTCTGTGAGCAGATCTTGATCAGCTTGGAGTTGCTGCTGCTTCTTTTTCAGGCTTCTTGAAGTGGCCATAAGCTGGGCTTGAAGCGCTCCTGCTCTACGGGATCCTTAGGCACACCAAATTCATTGTCGCCGAGGCTCAGCTTGTCTTCAGAGGGGGCATGTATTTGCCCTCCTCCAGGTATCCGTCCGCCGCCTGTTCGTCTGGGCTGACCTGCCCGTCTTCCTGTTCGGCCTGCTCGAAGGCAGGCTGATCGGGATTCATTCATCTTCGGCACCATCCGGATTGTTTTCGTCTCCTGTGCCGGAATTGCTGTGGCGGGGCTTGGAGCGGCGCCGATGACGCCCATGCTTTGATTTCTTCCTTGAGGGGTTATCCTCCATTGCCTCGTCGCCATTAGTTTATTTGGGAGTGTCCACCATATATATATCATACGAGGAGGTGGCTGTCCAACGCCCCGTGGGCGGTGGTTCCTGTTCTTCTCCTACATCGTCGTCCACACCGTCGATGTGTTCAGAGTCGAAGTCAAGCACGTCGATCAAATCGTCGACAGTGGCAATGAAGTGGGTGGTGGGTGGGTAACGAATTTCCTCGCCGCCTGCTTCCCACTCGAGCCGGACATAGTTCGGCCAAGAGTCTCCTGACAAAGAGAGAGACTTTAATGAATTTAGCATGTAGCCAAAGGGCGAGTGCTGGAAGATATCCGCAGCGGTGAACTCCATTACCGGAGCCCAACCGGATTCAGCGGGCTCGGGGGCGCACGGTCTGGAACCTACAGCCGGACACAAGTCCGGGGGTCCAGTGACACAGACCTCCTTGGGGGTGGAGTCTGTGTTCGGCTCTACCGCTGATGAGAGTGCGGCCTCCGGGGCGGGGTCCATCCACCCGTCCTCGGACGACGCGATCTGCCACGGATTTAGGTCCGGAGCTACTGCAGGTGCGATATCCCGAGTATTGTTTGACAGCGGGTCTAAGTCGTGCTCGTCGTGACTGTTCAAGTGCTCCTGGCGTTGTCCCAAATCCATCAAAGATCAAGTCTCCGCGGATATCGGCCGTGTAGTTCAAGTTTCCGAACCTGACCTGATGGCCAGGGGCGTAGCTGTCGATCTGCTCTAGATGGCCAAGCGAATTGGCCCGCAGTGCGAAGCCGCCGAACACGAAGATCTGTCCGGGGAGAAAAGTCTCACCCTGGACCGCGTTGTTGATGATTGAAGGAGTCATCGAGCCTTGCAGCGACGACATAGAGGAACTCTCAATGAAAGCACCAATGTCGGTGTCAAAACCGGCGGATCTCGGGTAGGGGGTCCCGAACTGTGCGTCTAAGGCTAATGGTAAGAGGAGGCCGGGGACACGATGTTTTACCCACGTTCGGGCCCTCTCGATGGAGGTAATACCCTACTTCCTGCTTGATTGATCTTGATGATATTAGTATTTAAAAGAGTAGATCTACCACGAGATCGTAGAGGCTAAACCCTAGAAGCTAGCCTATGATGATTATGATTGTTCTTGTCCTACGGACTAAACCCTCCGGTTTATATAGACACCGGAGGGGGCTAGGGTTACACAGAGTCGGTTACAAAGAAGGAGATCTAATATCCAGATCGCCAAGCTTGTCTTCCACGCAAAGGAGAGTCCCATCCGGACATGGGACGAAGTCTTGAGTCTTGTATCTTAACGGTCCAACAGTCCGGCCGAAATATATAGTCCGGCTGTCCAAATATCCCCTAATCCAGGACTCCCTCATCGAGGTAGAGCTTCGTCAGCACGACGGCGTGATGACGGTGATGATGAAGCTACCGGCACAGGGCTTCGCCTAAGCACTGCAACGATATGACTGAGGTGGATTATGGTGGAGGGGGGCACCACACACGGCTAAGAGATCAATGATCAACGTGTGTGTCTATGGGGTGCCCCCTCCTCCGTATATAAAGGAGTGGAGGAGGGGGAGGGCCGGCCCTCCTTTGGCACGCCCCATGGGGAGTCCTACTGCCACCGAGAGTAGGATTCCCCTCCTTCCCTAGTTGGACTAGGAGTGGAAGGAAGGGGGAGAGGGGGAAAGGAAAGGGGGGCGGCCCCAACCCAGTTCGGATTGGGCTTGAGAGGGGTGCGCCCCCTCCTATGTCTCCCTCTCTTCTCTCCCACTATGGCCCAATAAGGCCCATATACCTCCCGGGGGGTTCCGATAACCTCCCGGTACTCCAGTATATGCCCGAACTCACCCGGAACCATTCCGACATCCAAATATAGCTGTCCAATATATTGATCTTTATGTCTCGAACATTTCGAGACTCCTCGTCATGTCGGTGATCATATCCGGGACTCCGAACTACCTTCGGTACATCAAAACACATAAACTCATAATACCGATCGTCGTCGAACGTTAAGCGTGCGGACCCTACGGGTTCGAGAACTATGTAGACATGACCGAGACACGTCTCCGGCCAATAACCAATAGCGGAACCTGGATGCTCATATTGGCTCCTACATATTCTACGAAGATCTTTATCGGTCAAACCGCATAACAACATACATTGTTCTCTTTGTCAACGGTATGTTACTTGCCCGAGATTCGATCGTCGGTATCTCAATACCTATTTCAATCTGGTTATCGGCAAGTCTCTTTACTCGTTCCGTAATGCATCATCCCGCAACTAACTCATTAGTTACATTACTTGCAAGGCTTATAGTGATGTGCATTACCGAGAGGGCCCAGAGATACCTCTCCGACAATCGGAGTGACAAATCCTTTGATCTATGCCAACTCAACAAGTACCATCGGAGACAGCTGTAGAGAACCTTTATAATCACCCACTTACGTTGTGACGTTTGGTAGCACACAAAGTGTTCCTCCGGTATTCAGGAGTTGCATAATCTCATAGTCATAGGAACATGTATAAGTCATGAACAAAGCAATAGCAATATACTAAACGATGAAGTGCTAAGCTAATGGAATGGGTCAAGTCAATCACATCATTTTCTAATGATGTGATTCCGTTAATCAAATGACAACTCATGTCTATGGCTAGGAAGCATAACCATCTCAACGAGCTAGTCAAGTAGATGCAAACTAGTGACACTCTGTTTGTCTAGGTATTCACACATGTACTAAGTTTCCGGTTAATACAATTCTAGCATGAATAATAAACATTTATCATGATATAAGGAAATATATAAATAACAACTTTATTATTGCCTCTAGGGCATATTTCCTTCGGGCCTCCCACTTGCACTAGAGTCAATAATCTAGATTACATTGTAATGATTCTAACACCCATGAAGTCTTGGTGTTGATCATGTTTTGCTCGTGAGAGAGGCTTAGTCAACGGGTCTGCAACATTCAGATCTCTATGTCCCCTTCCGACACTTGATGACGGATGGAATTGAAGTGTCTCTTGATGTGCTTGGTTCTCTTGTGAAATATGGATTCCTTCGCCAAGGCAATGGCTCCAGTATTGTCACAAAAGATTTTCATTGGACTCGATGCACTAGGTATAACACCTAGATCGGATATGAACTCCTTCATCCAGACTCCTTCATTTGCTACTTCTGAAGCAGCTATGTACTCCGCTTCACACGTAGATCCCGCCATGACGCTTTGCTTAGAACTGCACCAACTTACAGCTCCACGGTTCAATATAAATATGTATCCGGTTTGTGACTTAGAGTCATCCGGATCAGTGTCAAAGCTTGCATCGACGTAACCATTTACGACGAGCTCTTTGTCACCTCCATAAACGAGAAACATATCCTTAGTCCTTTTCAGGTATTTCAGGATGTTCTTGACCGCTGTCTAGTGATCCACTCCTGGATTACTTTGGTACCTCCCTGCTAAAGTAATAGCAAGGCACACATCAGGTCTGGTACACAGCATTGCATACATGATAGAGCCTATGGCTGAAGCATACAATAAGGGAAACAGGAGATTTGCCGTCAAGATCGTTTTCTTGCTGTCGGCATTTCGCCTAGCTAGACGGCAAGAAGACAAATTTTGCCGACAAAGAAATGACGGCAAAGAACAACTGACGGCAAATACATACTTTGCCATCTCTAAAAAAACACAGATGGCAAAGACTCTTTACCGTATGGGATTTTTTTACAGACAGCAAAGAGCTCTCTTTGCCGTCTGTAAACGAAATTGCAGACGGCAAAGACTTTGCCGTCTGCAATTTCGTTTATAGACGGCAAAGAGAGCTCTTTACCGTCTGTAAAAAACGCAGACGGCAAAGAGAAAACACAGCACGCGGATTGATCCCACGGATCGGTGACATGGCGTGATTTGGGCCGCCCGCACCCGCCTATGTCTCTCACCAGTCACCACGCGCGCCCCAACCACCCATCCCATCTCTCTTTCTTATCCCCAAGGCCCCACCACGACCGGATCACAGATCTCCCTCGATCCCTCCTTCTACGGCACAACCCCCACCCCTCACGACCGATCGCATCTCTCCTCTCTTATCCTCGTCATTAACCGCCACGGTCGATCCCAAGATGTCGCCTGAGGCTGGCCGGCGCGTGATCCTACTCCACCTCCCCCGTCATTAACCCCGCTGCCGATCCCAAGATGTCGCTCGAGCCATGGCTGGGCGCGATCCTCCTCCACCTCCCCGCCACAACCTCACTGCTCGACCCGGCCTCATTGCCGCTTGAGCCGAGGCCGCAGGATCCTCTTCCTCCTCCCCGCCTGCGTGACTCCAGCGCCTCCTCCTCCCTTGCTCACAACTGCAATGGCCGACCCTACCTCACGGTGCGAGATCCTCCTCCCGCCATGCGACCCGTGCCTTCCTCCCTCGTCCAATGGCTGCCGCTTCTTCGACACGGTGACGCCGTTGCCAAGAGCTCGCTGGAGCTCCTCTGCAGCACAACCTCCCGCCTGGTCGACCCCGCCTCGCCGCTGCCTGAGCTGGAGGCCGCAGAGGGATCCTCCTCCTCCCCATTCATGACCCCACACCTCCTCCCGATCCAGGGGATCCATGGCGCCATGGTCAACTCCGCCCGAAGACCACCCTTCGCCTCCTCGAGCTCGACGCCCGCTCTCGGATCTCGACGCTGGCAAGGGCCAATTCGTCCGTTTTGTAGTAAATTTTTTCGTGTTGTTTCATTCGTCCGTCACACCACGGCCAGTTCGTCCGTTTTGTAAATGGAGAACATTATATTGTGTAACCATACTGTGATGATGGATATATAGTATGTAAAGAGAGTACTTTTGTCTCGTAAAAATTTGTTCGTTCGTCATAGCTGTGAAAGATTTTCCCTACTCCTTCGGCCATCTACGGCTTCTACATTATTTCGTTTTTTAAAAATAAAAATATTTGCTTTGCCGTGTGGGTATATGAGGATGACGGCAAAGACATAGCCTAGCTGACGGCAAAGTACTTGACGCCGTCCGTTAGCGCGACCGCTCCGTGTGTTGGCATATTTTTGCCGTCTGGATAGTCCGCTCACGGTGAACCCTATTGACTGATGGCAAACTCTTTGTCGTCATCCCGATAAACAGCAGACGGCAAAGTATTCTTTGCCGACTTATCTTTGCCGTCTGACTTCGCCGTCTGCTTCCAGACGTTAAAGTCTTTGCCGTCTGGAATTAGGTCTTTGCCGTCTGTAATCCACAGACGGGAAATTATCTGTTTCCTGTAGTGACAAGGAACATCTTTCATTTCTCTCTATCTTCTGCAGTGGTCGGGCATTGAGTATGACTCAACTTCACACCTTGTAACACAGGCAAGAACCCTTTCTTTGCTTGATCCATTTTTAACTTCTTCAAAACTTTATCAAGGTATGTACTTTGTGAAAGTCCAATTAAGCATCTTGATCTATCTCTATAGATCTTAATGCCCAATATATAAGCAGCTTCACCGAGGTATTTCATTGAAAAACTCTTGTTCAAGTATCCTTTTATGCTATCCAGAAATTCTATATCATTTCCAATCAATAATATGTCATCCACATATGATATTAGAAATGCTACAGAGCTCCCACTCACTTTCTAGTAAATATAGGCTTCTCCAAAAGTCTGTATAAAACCATATGCTTTGATCACACTATCAAAACGTTTATTCCAACTCCGAGAGGCTTGCACCAGTTCATAAAGCTGGAGCTTGCACACTTTGTTAGCATCCTTTGGATTGATAAAACCTTCGGGTTGCATCATATACAACTCTTCTTCCAGAAATCCATTCAGGAATGCAGTCTTTACATCCATTTACCAAATTTCATAATCATAAAATGCAGCAATTGCTAACATGATTCGGACAGAAGGTCTCATCGTAGTCAACTCCTTGAACTTGTCGAAAACTGTCACGCCCAATATGCGACCCTATCCAAAAGGAACTCGACGGTCCCACCAAGGATAGACCCGCATATTGAAACGCTTTTGCAAGGTGGATATCATTACATCGACATTACATAATAGATGGGGATACATACATAAGGCACAAGAATACATCAACATCATACACAAGAGATCAACATCCGACTATGGATGAAACATAAATGTAAACTCAAACAATATCCACTCGCTAGCCTGTGTCAGCCGACCGAACCTATCCCCGATCGAAGAAGAAGTAGAAGAAGGACTCCAACACAAGCAAACATCGCCTCACGCCATGATCATCGCAAACATGTACCGCAAGAATCGGTGGGGTAGTAATCAGGAGCCACGAGGACTCAAAGAATCCCATTACCATGGGTATCAAGACTAGCAAAGCTTAATGGGAAAGGAAGGGGTAAAGTGGTGAGGTTGCAAGCGACTAAGCATATATGGTGGCTAACATACGCAAATGAGAGCGAGAAGAGAAACAAAGGAACGGTCGTCAACTAGTAATGATCAAGAAGTGATCCTGAACTCCTACTTACGCCGACATAACTCCGTAAACCGTGTCCTCCTCTCGATCAACCCCGAAAAAGAGACACTCACGGTTACACACACGGTTGGTGTATTTTAGAAGAGTTTGCTTCAAGTTTACTACAACCGGATATTAAAAATTCCCATCCGCCACATAACCGCATGCACGGCTCTCGAAAGTTTATACCTGCAGGGTGTCCCAACTTAGCCCATGATAAGCTCTCGCGATCAACGCAGGATAGTCCTTCTCCCTTGGAAGACACGATCAGTCTCTGAATCCCGGCTAAAAGAAATTTCGACAGCAATAAAACAAGACCAGCAAGACCGCCTGGCGCGCCGACAATCCCGATAGGAGCTGCACATATCTCGCTCGTGGCAACACCGGATGAGACAAAGCTACGAGTAAAACCAGGCCTCGAAGTTTCCTCACGGTGGCTCAAGAAGTGTTTCGGTTCGAACCAAAGCACTTAGAGAAGCAATCGCCCGGGGGCTAAAATAAAGATGACCCTTGGGCTCCTAAACCCAAGGGAAAAAGGGTAGGTGAGGCAAATGGTAAAATCAATGTTGGGCCTTCTTTGGAGGAGTCTTATTCAAAGCGAATCTGTCAAGGGGTCCCATAAATCACCCGACTGCGTTAGGGACGCAAAATCCGGGAACATAATACCGATATGACGGAAACTAGGGCGGCAAGAGTGGAACAAAACACCAGGCATAAGGCCGAGCCTTCCACCCTTTACCAAGTATATAGATGCATTAAGTAAATAAGATATATTGTGATATCCCAACAAGTAAACATGTTCCAAGAAGGAACAACATCTCCATGTTCCAACAAGGAACAAACTTCATCTTCACCTGCAACTAACAACGCTATAAGAGGGGCTGAGCAAAGCGGTAACATAGCCAAACAACGGTTTGCTAGGAAGGGTGCAAAAGGTTAGAGGTCGACATGGCAATTTGGGATGGCTTGATAAACAGTAAAAGGTAGCGCAAAGAAAGCGATAGAACGAAGCAACTGTCATAGCAATGATAGTAGTGAGATCCAGGGTAGCGGTCATCTTGCCTGAAATCCCGCAAGGAAGAAGAACGAGTCCATGAAGAAGATGAACGGATGAAGCCGAACCAAGCGTAGACGAACGAATCCTCACAATCGCAACGAAACGGGAACTAACAAGAAGAAGCACACAACATAGTAAACACACCACACATGAACAAGACATGAAGCACAATCAAGCATGATGCATGACATGGCTACATGAAGCTACTCATGGCAAGGGATGATGCAAACAAGAGCAACACATCAAGGCAAGTTTAAATGAGGCCGAAACAACATATGACAATTCCGGTAAGTCCTCATATGCAAATTTCGAAATTGGTCCAGATCTGAATAAACCTTATGTTCAAGTGGTTAAACAGCAAGTTAAAATGCACCAAGATTATCTACACGAAATTCTAGTCAAGTTACATATAAAGTTCATTTAATTCGGAGCTACGGCCTAGAAGATATGAGCAAAACAAGATAAGCATGGCATTGATGCAAAATGCATGCAAACATCAAGCAAACACTCCCAAAACAAGGATGCAACATGATAATATGAAGCTACATGCAAATCAAGCAAGTTTCATATAGAGCGCACTCAAAACGGAGCAACGGTTCAACACATACACTCTATACAAGTTTAAAGGACAAGCTGTCCAAAACAGCAACTAGGCATATTGCAAGCATCAAAACAACATGCTACAGCACCTTAACATAATAACAAAAGGCATGGGCGTGATGTACAGATAAAGCATGACAAAACATGAACACTGAGCTATCTCCAGAAATCACTAGAACATGCTCAAACACACATGGCAAGATTGCAAATAGTAACATTTTCATTCTTTAGCAGAAATAACATCAGGTTGCAATGTTTAGAGCTATCAAACAACATGCTATAGGAAGTTAACATGGCAAACAAAGGCGTGCAATGATTCTACTAAATTCATAGCACAAAAGTCCCTTACTGACCATAAGCCAAAAAGGATCAGAAAATATGATGGCACCCATGTAAACATGGCAAGTTATATTACAGATTTATACATGGCAGGAACAACAATAAGTAGGCATGTTGGTGAGCTTGAACCACTCACCACAGAGCAATACATGGCATGGCAAGGCAACTCAAAGTAATAAGACATGGCATAGAAGCTATACATGGCAAGAACAACATCATAGCATACACGGATCAACTACAACAACCTTGGCAAAATTGAACAACATGTAAACAACCTGCCAGGAAACATTTTATAGCAAAAGTAGAGCTCGATTTACTCAAGCTATGGCACTCCATAATTTCAAACAAGGGCATGTATGGATAGAGAATAACCAAATGTTCAAAACATCCTTATTGAAGTATCTCAAAATAAACATGGATCTCTCTGTAGCATCAAGTTAACATGGCATAAAAATATCAGCAGAACAGGGGCTGAAATCAGCAACATCATGAAGCCTAGTTTGCATGCTTGTGCTAGTCACCACAGAGATCACAAAATACATGGCATACACCTGTAAATATGGCATGGCATATTACAAAACACATGTAGGACTCAAGTTCATAGGGTGCACACATCAATCATGGCAAAAATGACAAAAGTGCATGTTCTGATAAGAATCTGAAACTAACATCACATAGCACTCTTGCAACGAAGATTCAGGCATCCAGATGAACTCAAATGAACATGATGCAATGGAATGAAATGATCTAATCTTCGAGACAAACAATTTGACATATTACACGCATGAAACGGAGCAATATGCAGAGAGTTATGGCATGAAGAATATGGAAAATAATGTGCAAAATCTTGGGACTTTAGGAAATATCGGGGTCAACCTCAGATCTAGGGTTGCACGGAACCCGAGGCGTGGCTGGAGATGCTCGCCGGAGTTTGCCACCGGAGAGGAGGGAGATGGGGTCGGCGTGGCCGAGGGCGCCTGGGGTCGAGGGAGCCGGGTGGCGCCGGTGAGGGAGGGCGGCCATGGGTCCGGGCGATGAGGCGGGCATCGGGCGGGCGGCTGGCCGGGCGGAGGCGGCCGGGCGCGATATGCGTAGCGGCCGAGGGCGGAAGCTCCGCTGGCGAGGGCGGGGCTCGCTGGGCGGGCGCGGCCGGGGCGATGGGACGACGCTGGCGAGGCGAGGCGGCGTGAGGGCTGGCATGGAGTCGGAGTTTGCCGGCGAGGCGGCGGCGACGGGCGGAGGCGGGATCCGCACGGGCGGCGGCGGGCGGCAGCTGGGCCTCATGGCCGGATCTGAGCGGGGCCTGCGGTGGAGGCTGCGGCGGGAGCGACGTGGCGATGTTCGATTCGGCGGGCGGCGGCTGGACATGTCCGGTCCGATCCGGACGTGTCCGGCGACAGAGAGGAGCGGGGCTAGGGTTTCGGGGTGAAATTATCCGCGAATTTCGGGGGAGGCACATATTTATAGGCATAGGGAGCTAGGAGACTCCAAATGAGGTGCGGTTTTCGGCCACGCGATCGTGATCGAACGACCGAGAGCATGGAGGGGAGTTAGGTGGGTTTTGGGCCACTTTGGAAGGGTGTTGGGCTGCAAAGAGAAGGAGGCTTTTGCGGTTACCCGGTTAACCGTTGGAGTATCAAACGACCTCCAAATGGCACGAAACTTGTCAGGCGGTCTACCGGTGCTATACCAAGGCCGCTTGACAAACCTCGGTCCATTCCGAGAAAGTTAAATACCCGCACAAGAAAAGAGGTAAAAGGGAGCGCCGGGGGACATAGGAGTGCCGGATTGCAAAACGGACAACGGGGAAAATGCTCGGATGCATGAGACGAACACGTATGCAAAATGAAATGCACATGATGACATGATATAAAATGCAGATGATGACATGGCAACGTGCAACACGCAAGCACATGACATGGCAATGACGGCAAATAATCGCGTACACCTGGCGCATCGAATCCGGGGCGTTACAACACTCCTCCACTAACAAGAGATCTCGTCCCGAGATCTTAGGACCGAGACGGAAGGGAAAAAGGGATGAGGTGAAACAAGAAACACAATAGAGAAGAGGCAGAGAATCGAGAGCACTCGAGAAGAAGAGAGGAACGACAAGAATGACGAGAAACGAAAGCTCACTGAATCAGATAGACTATGAAAGCACTCGTTCTAACCGGAGTGGCTAGAATGAGAAAAGAAACGAAAAAGACTGAAAGGATTTAGGCAACACTCCGGTTAAAACATGGAAGGAAAAGAACATGAACTTGAGAGGATGGAATGATACTTGATGAAGACATGACACAAAACCTCCGGAAAGAAATGAAAGAGTGGAATGAAATGAGCTTAGAAGGAAGGGTTGAACGAAGTTGTTGAGAGAATCAACAACGAAAAGAATAAGCTTGTTGTGGACTTATGGATAACATCTCAAGATTATAAGGTGATAACCGGCCACAAATTGAAATGATTGGATAGCTGAGAAGAACGAAGAAATGCAAAACTCCACTTCAAAAGAATACAGAGAATTAATTGCACTTCGAGATACGAGAAGAAAAGATACTTGAATTTCTCCAACAAAATCTTGATGAACTCTTGAAGAAAAGATTAAATCATGAAGAACCACCATGAAGAACTCCGGTAACAAAAAAGGATGGTGAAATAGAATGAAGGACGAAAGAATAAGACTAAAGCCTTGCGATGAATTAGATGGAGGATTCCGACGAAATGGCCGAGGAAAATTGAACTCCGGAAAAGAAAAGATGAAAAGACTTGGAACTAGAATTTATTCCACAAGAACAAACTCCGAAGAAAGGGATTACTCACTTCGAGGAAATAAGAATAAGATTTATTGTATACATATCCTTCATCAAATTAAATTGATGACAAACAATGGATTTGGCATACTACTTATTCTTCTTGAAAAAGAATTGAGAAGTGACATAACGCAAATTTGAGAAGGTCTTCATGAACCACCAGTAGGATTGAAAGAAGGAATGGATTGATACGATAACAAAGGAAAAAGAATCTGAATGAACCACCGTAAGAATTCAAAAATGACTGATGAAAGAGAATGAATCACCGGGAAGAATTAGAAGAACCAATATGCTCGAGGGGATTTAGATGCAAAAGAACAAGGAGATCACGAGCTGATTAAAGAACACTTGAACGAAGCACTTGGATAATTGGATAACGGTAGCTGAAATGTGAGGACAAGAATTCTTCTGGAATAAAGGCCTCCGGTGAAAAGAAACGGGAAAAGAACTTCTGACATACTTCGGATAGGTAAGAAAAGAATATCTGACGAATGGAATAATTCGAGAGGATAATATGAAGCTAGAACCACGAAACTTCTCAAGAACGGGCAAGATTTAGAGGAAACTCTTCTTCGATCTTCAAATGAAGACTTGAAACACCACCAAAATTACTGAGGTACTCCGGTAGAAAGAAAAGCAGAGAGGTTGAGCCAACAATGAAAATGATTTGAAATCGATCTTGGAAAGGCATCTGACTAATGAAATTCATTCTTACGTCAAAATCCGAAAAGAATTGAGAATAATTCCGGGGAAATAGAAGAGTCAGGTAAGATCCTGGGAAAAGACCTGTGGGTTAGGGCCCACTAAAAAAACACCGTTGGAAAGGGATGTTGAATGTATAGATGATGCACCGGAAGAACTGAAATATTTGACCGAGGTGACAACCTCGAATTAATAGAATGCTAACATGAATCTTCCGAGATGTCTTCAACACTCCGGATAAAAGAATGGCGAGAGGAGGAACGAGCAAGGGAAAACTTCGAAGGAAAAGAATATGATTAACCCGAAAAACTTGATTTGAGTGCACCGGAAAAAGAAAGGGATGAAGAATGACGAACAAGACAAGAATTCACCGGTTGAAATAATTGAGGGAAGACTGAAGAAACTCCACACGAATGGAATTGATGGTCGAAACAGACTCAAACTCCGGGAAGAAGAGGGTGGGAGGGCAGGAAAACAAAGGCAACTTGGAAGGGGAAACCGATGAATATCTTGAAGATAAAACACCGGTTGAAATCATTGAGGGAAGAAAGCAAAGACTTCGCATGAATAGGATGGATACTCGATTACGGACTCCGGTTCCGAGAGGAAGAAGGGAGGGCGGGTGGGAAAAGAAAACAACTGAGGATTGAACTTGGCAAAGATGAAGAGGCTCGAGTCAATCTTGACGAGAAATGCACCGGACAAAAGAGCAGAGGAACAACGATCGAAAACCAACTGCGTGAACCTAAAGAAAAATTTGAAGGGGAAGAGAAGTAATTCCAAAACACCTACGTCAAGATTCCTCACCAGAGCGACGAACGGGCAGAGGAGTAAAAAGAATTCCTACACTCCGATATAACTAGACTCAGAAAACAGTTTTCTTCTAGACTCAACTGCGGCCAAACTACACGATCAATCAAGGGGGCTCCTAAGGTCGGTCGAGGCTCTGATACCAACTTGTCACGCCCAATATGCGACCCTATCCAAAAGGAACTCGACGGTCCCACCAAGGATAGACCCGCATATTGAAACGCTTTTGCAAGGTGGATATCATTACATCGACATTACATAATAGATGGGGATACATACATAAGGCACAAGAATACATCAACATCATACACAAGAGATCAACATCCGACTATGGATGAAACATAAACAGAAACTCAAACAATATCCACCCTGCTAGCCCAGGCTGCCGACCTGGAACCTATCCCCTGATCGAAGAAGAAGCAGAAGAAGGACTCCAACACAAGCAAACATCGCTCTCACGTCATGATCATCGCAAACCTGTACCTGCAACTGGTGGGGTAGTAATCTGTGAGCCACGAGGACTCAAAGAATCCCATTACCATGGGTATCAAGACTAGGAAAGCTTAATGGGAAAGGAAGGGGTAAAGTGGTGAGGTTGCAGCAGCGACTAAGCATATATGGTGGCTAACATACGCAAATGAGAGCGAGAAGAGAAACAAAGGAACGGTCGTCAACTAGTAATGATCAAGAAGTGATCCTGAACTCCTACTTGCGCCGACATAACCCGTAAAAACCGTGTTCTCCTCTCGATCAACCCGAAAAGAGACACTCACGGTTACACACACGGTTGGTGTATTTTAGAAGAGTTTGCTTCAAGTTTACTACAACCGGATATTAACAAATTCCCATCTCGCCACATAACCGCGGGCACGGCTCTCGGAAGTTTATACCTGCAGGGTGTCCTAACTTAGCCCATGATAAGCTCTCGCGATCAACGAAGGATATTCCTTCTCCCGGGAAGACCCGATCAGTCTCGTAATCCCGGCTACAAGACATTTCGACAAAGAATAAAACAAGACCAGCAAGACCGCCTGATGCACCGGCAATCCCGATAGGAGCTGCACATATCTCGCTCGTGGCAACACCGGATGAGACAAAGCTACGAGTAAAACCAGGCCTCGAAGTTTCCTCATGGGTGGTTCTCAAGAAGTGCTCGGTTCGAACCAACACTTAGAGAAGCAATCGCCCGGGGGCTAAAATAAAGATGACCCTTGGGCTCCTAAACCCAAGGGAAAAAGGGGTAGGTGAGGCAAATGGTAAAATCAATGTTGGGCCTTCTTTGGAGGAGTCTTATTCAAAGCGAACTGTCAAGGGGTCCCATAAATCACCCGACCAAGTTAGGGACGCAAAATCCGGGAACATAATACCGATATGACGGAAACTAGGGCGGCAAGAGTGGAACAAAACACTGCATAAGGCCGAGCCTTCCACCCTTTACCAAGTATATAGATGCATTAAGTAAATAAGATATATTGTGATATCCCAACAAGTAAACATGTTCCAAAGAAGGAACAACATCTCCATGTTCCAACAAGGAACAAACTTCATCTTCACCTGCAACTAACAACGCTAAAAGAGGGGCTGAGCAAAGCGGTAACATAGCCAAACAACGGTTTGCTAGGAAGGGTGCAAAAGGTTAGAGGCTGACATGGCAATTTGGGATGGCTTGATAAACAGGTAAAAGGTAGCGCAGCAAAGCGATAGAACGAAGCAACTGGCATAGCAATGATAGTAGTGAGATCCAGGGTAGCGGTCATCTTGCCTGAAATCCCGCAAGGAAGAAGAACGAGTCCATGAAGAAGATGAACGGATGAAGCCGAACCAAGCGTAGACGAACGAATCCTCACAATCGCAACGTAAACGGGAACTAACAAGAAGAAGCACACAACATAGTAAACACACCACACATGAACAAGACATGAAGCACAATCAAGCATGATGCATGACATGGCTACATGAAGCTACTCATGGCAAGGGATGATGCAAACAAGAGCAACACATCAAGGCAAGTTTAAATGAGGCCAAACAACATATGACAATTCCGGTAAGTCCTCATATGCAAATTTCGAAATTGGTCCAGATCTGAATAAACCTTATGTTCAAGTGGTTAAACAGCAAGTTAAAATGCACCAAGATTATCTACACGAAATTCTAGTCAAGTTACATATAAAGTTCATTTAATTCGGAGCTACGGCCTAGAAGATATGAGCAAAACAAGATAAGCATGGCATTGATGCAAAATGCATGCAAACAATAAGCAAACACTCCCAAAACAAGGATGCAACATGATAATATGAAGCTACATGCAAAATCAAGAAAGTTTCATATAGAGCGCACTCAAAACGGAGCAACGGTTCAACACATACACTATACAAGTTTAAAGGACAAGCTGTCCAAAACAGCAACTAGGCATATTGCAAGCATCAAAACAACATGCTACAGCACCTTAACATAATAACAAAAGGCATGGGCATGATTTACAGGTAAAGCATGACAAAACATGAACACTGAGCTATCTCCAGAAATCACTAGAACATGCTCAAACACACATGGCAAGATTGCAAATAATAACAGTTTCAGACTTTAGCAGAAATAACATCAGGTTGCAATGTTTAGAGCTATCAAACAACATTCTACAGGAAGTTAACATGGCAAACAAAGGCATGGAATGATTCTACTAAATGCATAGAACAAAAGTCTCTTACTGACCATAAGCCAAAAAGGATCAGAAAATATGATGGCACCCATGTAAACATGGCAAGTTATATTACAGATTTATACATGGCAGGAACAACAATAAGTAGGCATGTTGGTGAGCTTGAACCACTCACCACAGAGCAATACATGGCATGGAAAGGCAACTCACAGTAACAAGACATGGCATAGAAGCTATACATGGCAAGAACAACATCATAGCATACACGGATCAACTACAACAACCTTGGCAAAATTGAATAACATGTAAACAACCTGCCAGGAAACATTTTATAGCAAAAGTAGAGCTCGATTTACTCAAGCTATGGCACTCCATAATTGCAAACAAGGGCATGGATGGATAGAGAATAATCACATGTTCAAAACATCCTTACTGAAGTATCTCAAAATAAACATGGATCTCTCTGTAGCATCAAGTTAACATGGCATAAAAATATCAGCAGAACAGGGGCTGAAATCAGCAACATCATGAAGCCTAGTTTGCATGCTTGTCCTAGTCACCACAGAGATCACAAAAATACATGGCATACACCCCTGTAAATATGGCATGGCATATTACAAAACACATGTAGGACTCAAGTTCATAGGGTGCACACATCAATCATGGCAAAAATGACAAAAGTGCATGTTCTGATAAGAATCTGAAACTAACATCACATAGCACTCTTGCAACGAAGATTCAGGCATCCAGATGAACTCAAATGAACATGATGCAATGAAATGAAATGATCTACTCTTCGAGGCGAACAATTTGACATATTACACGCATGAAACGGAGCAATATGCAGAGAGTTATGGGATGAAGAATATGGCAAATAATGTGCAAAATCTTGGGACTTGGAAATATCGGGGTCAACCTCAGATCTAGGGTTGCACGGAACCCGAGGCGTGGCTGGAGATGCTCGCCGGAGTTTGCCACCGGAGAGGAGGGAGATGGGGTCGGCGTGGCCGGGGAGGGCGCCGCTGGGTCAAGGGAGCCGGGCGGGCCGCGAGGGGAGGAGGCGGGCCATGGGTCCCGGCGAGGGGAAACATGGGCACCGGGCGGGCGGGCGCGGCTGCCGGGCGGAGGCGGCCGGGCGCGGGATATGCGCAGCGGCCGAGGGCGCGGAGGCTCCCGGCGGCGAGGGCGGGGCTGGGCGGGCGCGGTCCGGCCGGGCGACAGGGACGACGCCGGCGGGCGAGCTGGCGAGAGGGCGCCATGGCGGACGGAGTCGGGCTCGGCGAGGCGGGCGGCGACGGGCGGAGGCGGGATCTGACGGGCGGCGGCGAAGCGGCGTTTCGGCCCCGCGGGTTCAGACTGGCTCGCGGGGCACAAGGTGGAGGCGGCGGCGGGAGCGACGTGGCAATGCCTGATTAGCCGGCGGGCGGCGGCTGGACATGTCCGGTCCGATCCGGACGTGTCCGGCGACGGAGAGGAGCGGGGCTAGGGTTTCGGGGTGAATTGATCCGCGAATTTCGGGTGAGGCACATATTTATAGGCATAGGGAGCTAGGAGACTCCAAATGAGGTGCGGTTTTCGGCCACGCGATCGTGATCGAACGACCGAGAGCATGGAGGGGAGTTAGGTGGGTTTTGGGCCACTTTGGAAGGGTGTTGGGCTGCAAAGAGAAGGAGGCTTTTGCGGTTACCCTGCTAACCGTTGGAGTATCAAACGACCTCCAAATGGCACGAAACTTGTCAGCGGTTCACCGGTGCTATACCAAGGCCGCTTGACAAACCTCGGTCCATTCCAAGAAAGTTAAATACCCGCACAAGAAAAGAGGTAAAAGGGAGCGCCGGGGGACATAGGAGTGCCGGATTGCAAAACGGACAACGGGGAAAATGCTCGGATGCATGAGACGAACACGTATGCAAAATGAAATGCACATGATGACATGATATAAAATGCAGATGATGACATGGCAAAGTGCAACACGCAAGCACATGACATGGCAATGACGGCAAATAACTGGCAGACACCTGGCGCATCGAATCCGGGGTGTTACAAAAACCTTTCACAACAAGTCAATCTTTGTAGACAGTAACATTACTGTCAGCGTCAGTCTTCTTCTTGAAGATCCATTTATTCTCGATGGCTTGCCGATCATCAGGCAAGTCAACCAAAGTCCACACTTTGTTCTCATACATAGATCCCATCTCAGATTTCATGGCCTCAAGCCATTTCGTGGAATCTGGGCTCATCATCGCTTCCTCATAGTTCGTAGGTTCATCATGGTCAAGTAACATGACCTCCAGAACAGGATTACCGTACCACTCTGGTGTGGATCTTATTCTGGTTGACCTACGCGGTTCGGTAGTAACTTGATCTAAAGTTTCATGATCATTATCATCAGCTTCCTCACTAATTGGTGTAGGGATCACAGGAACTGATTTCTGTGATGAACTACTTTCCAATAAGGGAGAAGGTATAGTTACCTCATCAAGTTCTACTTTCCTCCCACTCACTTCTTTCGAGAGAAACTCCTTCTCTAGAAATGATCCATTCTTACCAACAAATGTCTTGCCTTCGGATCTGTGATAGAAGGTGTACCCAACAGTTTCCTTTGGGTATCCTATGAAGACACATTTCTCCGATTTGGGTTCGAGCTTATCAGGTTGAAGCTTTTTCACATAAGCATCGCAACCCCAAACTTTCAGAAATTACAACTTTGGTTTCTTGCCAAACCACAGTTCATAAGGCGTCGTCTCAACGGATTTAGATGGTGCCCTATTTAACGTGAAAGCAGCCGTCACTAAAGCATAACCCCAAAATGATAGCGGTAAATCAGTAAGAGACATCATAGATTGCACCATATCTAATAAAGTGCGGTTACGACGTTCGGACACACCATTACGCTGTGGTGTTCCGGGTGGCATGAGTTGCGAAACTATTTGATACGTCTCCAACGTATCTATAATTTTTGATTGCTCCATGCTACTTTATCTACTGTTTTGGACTATATTGGGCTTTATTTTCCACTTTTATATTATTTTTGGGACTAACCTATTAACCGGAGGCCCGGCCCGTAATTGTTGTTTTGCCTATTTCAGTGTTTCAAGAAAGCAGAATATCAAACGGAGTCCAAACGGAATGAAACCTTCGGAAACGTGATTTTCTCACCGAACGTGATCCAGGGGACTTGGACCCTACTCCAAGGAATGAAAGAGGCAGTCACGAGGGTGGGGGCGCCCCCCCCCTAGGGCACGCCCCCTGCCTCGTGGGCCCCCTGCCACTCCACCGACGTACTCCTTCCTCCTATATATACCTACGTACCCCCAAACAATCAGAACAGGAGCCAAAAACCTAATTCCACCGCCGCAACTTCCTGTATCCACGAGATCCCATCTTGGGGCCTGTTCTGGAGCTCCGCTGGAGGGGGCATCCACCACGGAGGGCTTCTACATCATCACCATAGCCCCTCCGATGAAGTGTGAGTAGTTTACTTCAGACCTTTGGGTCCATAGCTAGTAGCTAGATGGCTTCTTCTCTCTTTTTGGATCTCAATACAATGTTCTCCCTCTCTTGTGGAGATCTATTCGATGTAATCTTCTTTTGAGGTGTGTTTGTTGAGACCGATGAATTGTGGGTTTATGATCCAGCTTATCTATGAATAATATTTGAATCTTCTCTGAATTCTTTTATGTATGATTGGTTATCTTTGCAAGTCTCTTGAATTATCCGCTTGGTTTGGCCAACTAGATTGGTAGTTCTTGCAATGGGAGAAGTGCATAGCTTTGGGTTCAATCTTGCGGTGTCCTTACCCAAAGGATGTAAAGGGTTGCAAGGCACGTATTGTATTGTTGCCATCGAGGATAACAAGATGGGGTATTTATCATATTGCATGAATTTATTCCTCTACATCATGTCATCTTGCTTGAGGTGTTACTCTGTTTTTAACTTAATACTCTAGATGCATGCTGGATAGTGGTCGATGAGTGGAGTAATAGTAGTAGATGCAGAATCGTTTCGGTTTACTTGTCATGGGCGTGATGCCTATATACATGATCATACCTAGATATACTCATAACTATGCTCAATTTTGTCAATTGCTCAACAGTAATTTGTTCACCCACCGTAGAATACTTATGCTCTTGAGAGAAGCCACTAGTGAAACCTATGGCCCCTGGGTTTATTCTCATCATATCAATATCCATCACTTTAATACTTGCTTTGTTTTTACTTTGCCTTTTACTTTTCACTTTGCATCTCTATACCAAAAATACCAAAAATATTATCTATCATCTCTATGATCTCACTCTCGTAAGTGACCGTGAAGGGATTGACAACCCCTTATCGCATTGGTTGCAAGTAGCTATCGTTTTGTGCAGGTACGAGGGACTTGTGCGTGGCCTCCTACTGGATTGATACCTTGGTTCTCAAAAACTGAGGTAAATACTTACGCTACTTTGCTGCATCATCCTCTCCTCTTCAGGGAAATCCAACGCAGTGCTCAAGAGGTAGCAAGAAGAATTTCTGGCGCCATTGCCGGGGAGGCTCACGCAAGAGCAAGACAACTATACCAAGTACCCATCACAATCCCTATCTCTCGCATTACATTATTTGCGATTTGCCTCTCGTTTTCCTCTCCCCCACTTCACCCTTGCCGTTTTATTCGCCCTCTCTTTCCCAATCTCCTCCTCTCTTTTCCGTTTGCCTTGATGTCTTACTTGGCTCGTTTGCTTGTTTGGTTGAAATTGTTGGGTATTTATTCCTAAACAGAGTAGCTAATATCTATGGATCCTCATCCTCTTGCCAATCTTTTTAATAGATCCAATTATGATGAACCAATTCCTAGTGATGTGGATGCACTAGATTATCTTTATAAGCTTTTGCCTGAAATCCGTAAATCTGAAAATTGTGATGAAGTGCTTCACGGTAGATCTTTGAATAAAAAGCATGATTGCAATGATTTTATTATAAATTCTATTGATGTAAATTATGCTAATAATATGCAAAACCCTAAGCTTGGGGATGCTAGTTTTGCTATGTCCAATAGTCATGATTGGGGAGATTCTTCTTATGATCTTGAAAATTTATTTAAGCCCCATGATGAATATAAGATTGATAATAGTGCTTGCAATAATATTGAAAGTGGTTTTGGAAGAGTGTCAACTTTAGATCCCACATATTTGGATAATATTCAATCTTATGAAATTTTTTATAAAAGTGGGCTTGGAGAAGTCATGACTTTAGTTAAGATAATCCCACTATTTTGGAAGAGTGTCAACTTTGCATGCATATGGATCGCGTTGAGAATATACTTTGTGATACCTATTTTGTTGAATTTGCCTATGATCCTACATGTAATTATTATGAGAGAGAAAAATATGGTTGTAGAAACTTTCATGCTACTAAATTACCTCTCGTTATGTTGAGATTGCTATTGTCTCTTTCCGCTTCCTTGCATATGCTAGTCTTTGCTTGCCTTGATTTGTTTGCCTATAAGATGCCTATGCATAGGAAGTTTGTTAGACTTAGATGTGGTTCTCACATGTTTTATGATGCTCCCTTTATGCTTCAATTCTTGTCTTTTATGTGAGCATCATTGAAATCTCAATGCCTAGCTAAAAAGGCTTTAAAGAAAAGCGCTTGTTGGGAGACAACCCAATATTTTTCCTTGCTGCTTAGTAATAAATAATCCATCTAGTCTCTGTTTATATGTGGTTTTATGTTTTAATTAGTGTTTGTGCCAAGCTAGACCTATTGGATCTTCTTGGATGATAGTTATTTGATCTTGTTGTAATGTCCAGAAACTTTGCGCTCAGTGCCCGAATTATTAAAAATCACCAGAACGTGATAAAATACTGATTCCAATTTCTGCTGATCAATAAACAAATTTTCTAGGTCGTCTAATTTTTTAGAATTATTGGAGTTCCAGAAGTTTGCGTTAGTTACAGATTACTACAGACTGTTCTGTTTTTGACAGATTCTGTTTTTCGTGTGTTGTTTGCTTATTTTGATGAATCTATGGCTAGTAAAATAGTTTATAATCCATAGAGAAGTTGGAATACAGTAGGTTTAACACCAATATAAATAAAGAATTAGTTCATTACAGTACCTTAAAGTAGTCTTTTGTTTTCTTTCTCTAACGGAGCTCACGAGATTTCTATTGAGTTTTGTGTTGTGAAGTTTTCAAGTTTTGGGTAAATTCTTTTGATGGATTATGGAACAAGGAGTGGCAAGAGCCTAAGCTTGGGGATGCCCATGGCACCCCCAATATAATCCAAGGACACCAAAAATTCAAAGCTTGGGGGCATCCCCTCTTTCATCTACTTCCATCGGTAATTTACTTGGAGCTATATTTTTATTCACCACAAGATATGTGTTTTGCTTGGAGCGTCTTGTATTATTTGTGTCTTTGCTTGTTAGTTTACCAAAATCATCCTTGCTGTACACACCTTTTGAGAGAGCCATACATGAATTGGAATTTGATAGAATACTCTATGTGCTTCACTTATATCTTTTGAACTTGATAGTTTTGCTCATAGTGCTTCACTTATATCTTCTGAGCGTGATAATTTTTTCTCTAGTGCTTCACTTAGATCTTTTAGAGCACGGTGGTGGATTTGTTTTAAATAAACTATTGATCTCTCATGCTTCACTTAGATTATTTTGAGAGTCGTTAATAGCATGGTAATTTGCTTAATGTTAATATACTTGGTATTCAAGATATGTGAAACTTTCTTTTGAGTGCGTTGAATACTAAGATAAGTTTGATGCTTGATAATTGTTTTGAGATATGAAGATGGTGATATTAGAGTCATGCTAGTTGAGTAATTATGAATTTAAAGAATGCTTGTGTTGAAGTTAGCAAATCCCGTAGCATGCACATATGGTTAAAGTTGTGTAACAAATTTGAAACATGAAGTGTACCTGGCTTGTGCATCCTTATGAGTGGCGGTCGGGGACGAGCGATGGTCTTTCCTACCAATCTATCCCCCTAGGAGCATGCGCGTAGTACTTGATTTTTATGACTTCTAAATTTTTGCAATAAGTATATGAGTTCTTTTGACTAATGTTGAGTCCATGGATTATACGCACTTTTACCTTTCCGCCTTTGCTAGCCTCTTGATTCGTGCATTGCCCTTTCTCACCTTGAGAGTTGGTGCAAACTTCACGTGCATCCAAACCCCGTGATATGATACGCTCTATCACACATAAACCTCCTTATATCTTCCTCAAAACAGCCACCATACCTGCCTATTATGGCATTTCCATAGCCATTCCGAGATATATTGCCATGCAACTTTCCACCATTATGTTCATCATCATCATGACATACTTTACTTTTGTCATATTGCCATTGCATGATCATGTAGTTGACATCGTATTTGTGGCAAAGCCACCATGCATTATTTTCATACATGTCACTCTTGATTCGTTGCACCATCCTGGTACACCACCGGAGGCATTCATATAGAGTCATATCTTGTTCTAGTTTCGATTTGTAATCCTTATGTTGTAATCAATAGAAGTGTGATGATCATCATTATTAGAGCATTGCCCAAAAAAAGAGAAAGGCCAAAAAGAAAAAAAAGAAAGGCCCAAAAAAAAGAAAATAAATAAAAAGGGCAATGCTACTATCTCTTTTACCACGCTTGTGCTTCAAAGTAGCACCTTGTTCTTCATGTAGTGAGTCTCATATATTGTGCTTCAAAGTAGCACCTTGTTCTTCATATAGTGAGTCTCATATATTGTGCTTCAAAGTAGCACCATGTTTTCATATAGTGAGTCTCACAAGTTGTCTTTCATACTAGTGGGAATTTTTCATTATAGAACTTGGCTTGTATATTCCTACGATGGGCTTCCTCAAATGCCCTAGGTCTTCATGAGCAAGCGAGTTGGATGCACACCCACTAGTTTTGTTTTGTTGAGCATTCATAGCTCTAGTGCATCCGTTGCATGTCAATCCCTACTCCTCATGTTGACATCAATTGATGGGCATCTCCATAGCCTGTTGATTATCCTCGTCAATGTGAGACTTTCTCTTTCTTTTGTCTTCTCCACACAATCCCCATCATCATATTCTATTCCACCCATAGTGCATATCCATGGCTCACGCTCATGTATTGCGTGAAGGTTGAAAAAGTTTGAGATTATTTAAGTATGAAACAATTGCTTGGCTTGTCATCGGGGTATAGAAGTTGGGGAACATCTTTGTGTGACGAAAATGAAGCATAGCCTAACTATATGATTTTGTAGGGATGAACTTTATTTTGCCATGCTATTTTGAGAAGACATGATTACTTTGATTAGTATGCTTGAAGTATTATTATTTTTATGTCAATATGAACTTTTGTCTTGAATCTTTGGTCTGAATATTCATACCACAATTAAGAAGATTTACATTGAAATTATGCCAAAGTGTCACTCCGCATCAAAAATTCTCTTTTATCATTTACCGACCGGGGGACGAGCAGGAATTAAGCTTGGGGATGCCTGATACGTCTCCAACGTATCTATAATTTTTGATTGCTCCATGCTACTTTATCTACTGTTTTGGACTATATTGGGATTTATTTTCCACTTTTATATTATTTTTGGGACTAACCTATTAACCGGAGGCCCAACCCCATTGCTATTTTTTGCCTATTTCAGTGTTTCAAGAAAGCAGAATATCAAACAGAGTCCAAACGGAATGAAACCTTCGGGAACGTGATTTTCTCACCGAACGTGATCCAGGGGACTTGGACCCTACTCCAAGGAACAAAAGAGGCGGTCACGTGGGTGGGGGGCGCCCCCCCCCCCCCAGGGCGCGCCCCCCTGCCTCGTGGGCCCCCTGTTGCTCCACCGACGTACTCCTTCCTCCTATATATACCTACGTACCCCCAAACGATCAGAACAGGAGCCAAAAACCTAATTCCACCGCCGCAACTTCCTCAGATCCACGAGATCCCATCTTGGGGCCTGTTAGGAGCTCACGAGGGGGCATCCACCACGGAGGGCTTCTACATCATCACCATAGCCCTCCGATGAATTGTGAGTAGTTTACTTCAGACCTTGGGTCCATAGCTAGTAGCTAGATGGCTTCTTCTCTCTTTTGGATCTCAATACAATGTTCTCCCCTCTCTCGTGGAGATCTATTTGATGTAATCTTATTTTTGCGGTGTGTTTGTTGGAGACCGATGAATTGTGGGTTTATGATCCAGCTTATCTATGAATAATATTTGAATCTTCTCTGAATTCTTTTATGTATGATTGGTTATCTTTGCAAGTCTCTTCGAATTATCCGTTTGGTTTGGCCAACTAAATTGGTAGTTCTTGCAATGGGAGAAGTGCATAGCTTTGGGTTCAATCTTGCGGTGTCCTTACCCAATGACAAAAAGGGTTGCAAGGCACGTATTGTATTGTTGCCATCGAGGATAACAAGATGGGGTATTTATCATATTGCATGAATTTATTCCTCTACATCATGTCATCTTGCTTAAGGCGTTACTCTGTTTTTAACTTAATACTCTAGATGCATGCTGGATAGAGGTCGATGAGTGGAGTAGTAGTAGTAGATGCAGAATCCTTTCGGTCTACTTGTCACGGACGTGATGCCTATATACATGATCATACCTAGATATACTCATAACTATGCTCAATTTTGTCAATTGCTCAACAGTAATTTGTTCACCCACCGTAGAATACTTATGCTCTTGAGAGAAGCCACTAGTGAAACCTATGGCCCCTGGGTCTCATCATATCAATCTCCATCACTTTAATACTTGCTTTGTTTTTACTTTGCCTTTTACTTTTCACTTTGCATCTCTATACCAAAAATACCAAAAATATTATCTATCATCTCTATGAGATCTCACTCTAAATAAGTGATCGTGAAGGGATTGACAACCCCTAATCGCGTTGGTTGCGAGTAGCTATTGTTTTGTGCAGGTACGAGGGACTTGTGCATGGCCTCCTACTGGATTGATACCTTGGTTCTCAAAAACTGAGGGAAATACTTACGCTACTTTGCTGCATCATCCTCTCCTCTTCGGGGAAATCCAACGCAGTGCTCAAGAGGTAGCACTATTCTGCATTGTTTCAAATGAAGACCAAACTCGTAACTCAAATATTCTCCTCCATGATCAGATTGTAGAAACTTTATTTTCTTGTTACAATGATTTTTTCACTCTAAAATTCTTTGAACTTTTCAAATGTTTCAGAATTATGTTTCATCAAGTAGATATACCCATATCTGCTCAAATCATCTGTGAAGGTGAGAAAATAACGATACCCGCCGCGTGCCTCAATATTCATCGGACCACATACATCAGTATGTATGATTTCCAACAAATCTGTTGCTCGCTCCATTGTTCTGGAGGATGGAGGTTTAGTCATCTTGCCCATGAGGCATGGTTCGCAAGTACGAAGTGATTCCAAAAGTCCATCAGAATGGAGTTTCTTCATGCGCTTTACACCAATATGACCCAAACGGCAGTGCCACAAATAAGTTGCACTATCATTATCAACTCTGCATCTTTTGACTTCAATATTATGAATATGTGTGTCACTACTATCGAGATTCAATAAAAATAGACCACTCTTCAAGGGTGCATGACCATAAAAGATATTACTCATATAAATAGAACAACCATTATTCTCAGATTTCAATGAATAACCGTCTCGCATCAAACAAGATCCAGATATAATGTTCATGCTCAACCCTGGCACCAAGTAACAATTATTCAGGTCTAAAACTAATCCCGAAGGTAGATGTAGAGGTAGTGTGCCGACCGCGATCACATCGACTTTGGAACCATTTCCCATGCGCATCATCACCTCGTCCTTAGCCAATCTTCGCTTAATCCGTAGTCCCTATTTTGAGTTGCAAATATTAGCAACAGAACCAGTATCAAATACCCAGGTGCTACTGCGAGCATTAGTAAGTTACACATCAATAACATGTATATCACATATACCTTTGTTCACCTTGCCATCCTTCTTATCCGCCAAATACTTGGGGCAGTTCCGCTTCCAGTGACCAGTCCCTTTGCAGTAGAAGCACTCGGCCTCGTGCTTAGATCCAGACTTGGGCTTCTTCACTTGAGCAGCAACTTGCTTGCCGTTCTTCTTGAAGTTCCCTTTCTTCCCTTTACCCTTTTTCTTGAAACTGGTGGTCTTGTTGACCATCAACACTTGATGCTCCCTCTTGATTTCTATATCCGCAGCCTTTAGCATTGCGAAGAGCTCGGGAATTGTCTAGTTCATCCCTTGCATATTATAGTTCATCACGAAGCTCTTGTAGCTTGGTGGCACTGATTGAAGAATTCTGTCAATAACACTATCATCAGGAAGATTAACTCCCAGATGAATCAAGTGGTTGTTATACCCAGACATTTTGAGTACATGTTCACTAACAGAACTATTCTCCTCCATCTTGCAGCTATAGAACTTATTGGAGACTTCATATCTCTCAATCCGGGCATTTGCTTGAAATATTAACTTCAACTCCTGGAACATCTCATATGCTCCATGACGTTCAAAAAATCGTTGAAGTCCCGGTTCTAAGCCGTAAATCATGGCACATAAAACTATCGAGTAATCATCAGCTTTGCTCTGCCAAACGTTCACAACGCACAGCGTTGCTCCTACAGCGGGTCTTGCACCTAGAGGTGCTTCCAGGACGTAATTCTTCTGTGCAGCAATGAGGATAATCCTCATGTTACGGACCCAGTCCGTGTAATTGCTACCATCATCTTTCAACTTAGCTTTCTCAAGGAATGCATTAACTTCAAAGGAACAGTAGCATGGGCCATTGGTCTACAACAACATAGACATGCAAAATACTATCAGGTACTAAGTTCATGATAAATTAAAGTTCAATTAATCATATTACTTAAGAACTCCCACTTAGATAGACATCCCTCTAATCATCTAAGTGATCACGTGATCCAAATCAACTAAACCATGTCCGATCATCACGTGAGATGGAGTAGTTTTCAATGGTGAACATCACTATGTTGATCATATCTACTATATGATTAACGCTCGACCTTTCGGTCTCAGTGTTCCGAGGCCATATCTGCATATGCTAGGCTCGTCAAGTTTAACCCGAGTATTCTGCGTGTGCAAAACAGGCTTGCACCCGTTGTATGTGAACGTAGAGCTTATCACACCCGATCATCACGTGGTGTCTCGGCATGACGAACTTTCGCAGCGGTGCATACTCAGGGAGAACACTTGTACCTTGAAATTTAGTGAGAGATCATCTTATAATGCTACCGTCGAACTAAGCAAAATAAGATCACAAAGGATAAACATCACATGCAATCAATATAAGTGATATGATATGGCCATCATCATCTTGTGTCTTTGATCTCCATCTCCAAAGCACCGTCATGATCACCATCATCACCGGCGCGACACCTTGATCTCCATCGTAGCATCGTTGTCGTCTCGCCAACTATTGTTTCTACGACTATCGCTACCGCTTAGTGATAAAGTAAAAACAATTACAGGGCGATTGCATTGCATACAATAAAGCGACAATCATATGGCTCCTGCCAGTTGCTGATAACTCTGTTACAAAACATGATCATCTCATACAATAAAATTTAGCATCATGTCTTGACCATATCACATCACAACATGCCCTGCAAAAACAAGTTAGACGTCCTCTACTTTGTAGTTGCAAGTTTTTACGTGGCTGCTACGGGCTGAGCAAGAACCGTTCTTACCTATGCATCAAAACCACAATGATTTTTCGTCAAGTATGTGTTGTTTTAAATTTCAACAAGGACCGGGCGTAGCCACACTCGATTCAACTAAAGTTGGAGAAACTGACACCCGCCAGCCACCTATGTGCGAAGCACATTGGTAGAACCAGTCTCGCGTAAGCGTACGCGTAATGTTGGTCCGGGCCACTTCATCCAACAATACCGCCGAATCAAAGTATGACATGCTGATAAGCAGTATGACTATTATCGCCCACAACTCACTTGTGTTCTACTCGTGCATATAACATCTACGCATAAACTTGGCTCTGATACCACTGTTGGGGAACATAGTAATTTCAAAATTTCCTACGCACACGCAAGACCATGGTGATGCATAGAAACGAGCGGGAGAGTGTTGTCCACGTACCCTCATAGACCGTAAGTGGAAGCGTTATGACAATGCGGTTGATGTAGTCGTACGTCTTCACGATCTGACCGATCTTAGTACCGAAAGTATGGCGCGATCTGCACACGTTAGGCTCGATGACATCCCACGAACTCACGATCCAGAAGAGTGTCGAGGGAGAGCTTAGTCATCACGACGGCGTGATGATGGTGATAATGAAGCTACCGGCATAGGGCTTCGCCTAAGCACTGCAACGATATGACCGAGGTGGATTATGGTGGAGGGGGCACCGCACACGGCTAAGAGATCAATGATCAACTTGTGTGTCTATGGGGTGCCCCCCTCCTCCGTATATAAAGGAGTTGGGGAGGGGAGGGGAGGCCCTCCTATGGCGCGCCCCATGGGGAGTCTTACTCCCACCGGGAGTAGGATTCCCCCCCCCCCCCCTTCCCTAGTTGGACTAGGAGTGGAAGGAAGGGGGAGAGGGGGAAGGAAAGGGGGGGCCGGCCCGCCACCCAATTTGGATTGGGCTTGAGGGGGCGCGCCCCCTCCTATTCCTCCATCTCTTCTCTCCCACTATGGCCCAATAAGGCACATATACCTCCCGGGGGGTTCCGGTAACCTCCCGGTACTCCGGTATATATGCCCGAACTCACCCGGAACCATTCCGACGTCCAAATATAGTCGTCCAATATATCGATCTTTATGTCTTGGCCATTTCGAGACTCCTCGTCATGTCCGTGATCATATCCGGGACTCCGAACTATCTTCGGTACATCAAAACACATAAACTCATAATACCGATCGTCACCGAACGTTAAGCGTGTGGACCCTACGGGTTCGAGAACTATGTAGACATGACCGAGACACGTCTCCGGCCAATAACCAATAGCGGAACCTAGATGCTCATATTGGCTCCTACATATTCTACGAAGATCTTTATCGGTCAAAACGCATAACAACATACGTTGTTCCCTTTGTCATCGGTATGTTACTTGCAAGAGATTCGATCAACGGTATCTCAATACCTAGTTCAATCTCGTTACCGGCAAGTGTCTTTACTCATTCCGTAATGCATCATACCGTAACTAACTCATTAGTCACATTGCTTGCAAGGCTTATAGTGATGTGCATTACCGAGAGGGCCCAGAGATACCTCTCCGACAATCGGAGTGACAAATCCTAATCTCGATCTATGTCAACTCAACAAACACCATCGGAGACACCTGTAGAGCACCTTTATAATCACCCAGTTACGTTGTGACGTTTGGTAGCACACAAAGTGTTCCTCCGGTATTCGGGAGTTGCATAATCTCATAGTCATAGGAACATGTATAAGTCATGAATAAAGCAATAGCAACATACTAAAAGATCAAGTGCTAAGCTAACGGAATGGGTCAAGTCAATCACATCATTCCCTAATGATGTGATCCCGTTTATCAAATGACAACTCATGTCTATGGCTAGGAAGCTTAACCATCTTTGATTAACAAGCTAGTCAAGTAGAGGCATACTAGTGACACTCTATTTGTCTATGTATTCACACATGTACTAAGTTTCCGGTTAATACAATTCTAGCATGAATAATAAACATTTATCATGATATAAGGAAATATATAAATAACAACTTTATTATTGCCTCTAGGGCATATTTCCTTCACTGGGGCTAGACATGGTCGGACCCCTTAAAGGGCGGAGCCATAAGAAGAAATATTTACTGGTCATGGTCGACAAGTTCACTAAGTGGATAGAAGCCAAACCAGTCAAAACGGTCGAAGCCGGACCGGTTATAGACTTCATATCCAGTGTGGTACACCGTTATGGTGTCCCGCACAGTATTATTACTGACAACGGCTCTAACTTTACGGCCGATGAGGTGAAAACTTGGTGCGCTAATTTGGGCATCAAGCTCGAATTACGCCTCCGTATATCACCCTTTGACAAACGGTCAGGTCGAACGGGCTAACGGCTTGATAATGAGCGGAATGAAACCAAGACTAGTGCGATCTCTGCAAGAATCATACAAGCACTGGGTTGAAGAACTCGATTCTATACTCTGGGGACTGCATACCATGCCCAATCGCACGACCGGATATACACCTTTTTTCATGGTGTACGGCGCTGAGGCAGTATTGCCTTGTGACATTATTCGTGAATCACCTCGAGTGCGCATGTATGAAGAGAGAGAGGCCAATCTCGATCGGCGGGACGATCTAGAAGGCTTGGAGGAGGAGCGCGACATCGCGAAGGCCCGTTCCGCATTTTACCAACAGCAAGCTTGGTGATATCAAAGCAGGGAAGTACGGGCTAAGACTTGTAATGTCGGTGAACTCGTCATGCGCCTACCAGAGAAGAAAATGGACAAGCTCAAGCCAAAATGGGAGGTTCCATTCATCATAGATGGAGTTCTCACTGGAGGAGCCTATCGCCTTCGCAACGCTTTGGATAGTCATTTGGAACCAAACCCATGGAACGTCGCTCGGCTCCGGAGATTCTACGCCTAACCTTTTTTGTCTTTTCTTTTCTCCCTCTCACCGCTTTTTTTCTCTTTTTTGTTTTTTTGTACGACTTCTACCAGTGTTCGGATAAACCGCGCACTCGAGGGATATACATCATTAAATATACATACCCCATGATACTTGGGGGCTTCTTTTCACAGAAGCTTATTATGATTATTATTTTGGAGCGTCAAGCTCACCGTGTGTGTATATATATATATATATATATATATATATATATATATATATATATATATATGTGTGTGTGTGTGTGTGTGTGTGTGTGTGTGTGTGTGTGTGTGTGTGTTGTCTACTCATATGTGTCTTGTCTTCGCCATTATATGCACCTTTATGACTTAAGTTTTTGCCAAGCTGGGTTGCCTGGCTCCTGTACTTATGCCCTACGTTCCCGCTTGTTCGGCTAGGGCATAAAGGGAGCACCTCTGTGATTGTTACAGTCGGGTTATCTGGACATGTACCTCAGACGGTGAAGCCAAAAGCTAGCGTTCTTAAGGGAATAATCGGTCGGCGGACAAGAGACGGACTGCCCACGTTGCAGTATACGCCCCCAAATTATAATGTGTACTGTGGTTTCTTGCATCACAGCTTATGCATGCGCAAAACGCATGCTGGCCCAGGGAAAGGAACCCTTAACGAAACTATTCTCTCTAGAAGATGTTTCTTACGATCAAATGTAATATAACATAACTCCCCAAATACAACTTGTTTGTTTAAGCAACTATGACCGGACTGCCTAGTTTCTGAAACATACCTTGGTGCTTACTAATGGTATAAATATTCGGAAACACTCCAAACCTTAGGTTCTGGAGGTCGAAGCGGAAAGTCTGCCATGACAATCATTTTACAATTCGGCTGGAGATAAGTTTTTTGATAAAGTACACTGCTACTTGGACTCAAAAACTTCTTCTTCCTCTGGACCCTCTAGTAGGTTGTCTAGTTCACAATCCTGTTGAGGAAACTTAGCAGTTGTTCTCACTTGGTCGTACACTAAGCTAACAGGAATTTCTTGTCCATCTGGTCCCCGAGGTCTGACCCAGGCCATATGATATGGATCAAGCTTGGTATACCGTGGTTTCACCATGGCCCAGGCTTCTCGGGCACCTTCCCGACATGCTGATATCTTCCATAGCTCCAAACAGCGATGATCTCCCTTGAATAAATTAGCAATCTCATCCATACTTCCTGGAGGGGGGTCGGATGGCCATAAAGCCTTAGCCATGTTCATCAATGCTTTCCGAGCTCGCTCGTGCACTTTGCATAGCTCTTGTAGCAGGTCGCCTTGGAATCCAGACACTTATCCTTCAGGACGTCCGGTTAGCACACCTACAGAAGCAAACTTGTCCAAATTTCAAACAGGAGACCTTGTGACAGATAAGTTAAAGAGCATACTGAATATGCCGCCTTTCAGCTTCTTGTTCTCCTTCAAAGCATCCGATAATTGGGCTCTTAAATCCTTCAGTTCTTCGGCTTGCTTGATATTTGCATCTTGTAGTTTGTGCTTCTCATTAATGGTCCGCGTCAATACATGTTGACCAGAGGCTTCTTGCCCTTCGGCATGTTGTTTATCCGCTTGAGCAGCCCTTAGCCTCTCCTCAAGTTGATCTGTCGAGCCTACCAATGAGACAAAAGCATAATTAAGCAACCTTGTTATGGGAACGGAGCCTTATTTCCGAGCTGCTGTTGTACTTACCATCAGGTGCCTTCTTGGATTTCTTCAAATTTTCCAGTTCGGCGGTGGCAGCAGTCAGCTTATTTCGGCATTTTTCTAGCTCATTCGATAGAGTGTTATTCCTCTCCGTGAGTACCTAACAATGTAACGACTCTTAAATCAGTTGGGCCAACTACTTCAAGACTCGGGGGCTACTGGCATATGATTATTGAATCTGTACAAAAAATTCTTACCCGCATATCCTTTGAAAGCTGGTGAGTGACTCCAGCAACTCCATCATGAGCAGCTCGGATATAAGCATCCGCTGAGCTGAGAGCATTGAAAGCCTCTTCAGTAAAATGTTGGTCGCGCATAGCCGCTCTCCGCCGTCGATGACTCGTCGCACTCTCCACTTTGAAGTTTGTGACGGATACATTATCTGAATCCTCTGGGAGATGACAATCCGGCATTGCTCCCGCATCCCTCCCAGTCCTTGGGGCAGGGTCCGGGGCTGATTAGTCTGTGTGCGGCCGGCCAGGTCTCTGGGTGCAGTCCGGCGTACACTCCTCCTGCAATATGGCACAGTAGGGAACGTCACCGCCCGGTCTATCCCCTGAGTGCGTGCTAAAAGATTATACCTCTTCGACGCAAAAGAGGGCATGGTTGTATCATTGTTCGCCTTCCTTTTCAAAGATGCGCCTTGTGCAAGCGTCGTCTTCTTAGAGGACACCTTTTATATGACACGCTGGTGCGAGCGTCGCCCCTTGGGAGCACGATGTAGTGCGGAGGGTGAGTCACAATGGGAAAACTCTTTTTTAGGAGATGTCTCCTGGGTACTTATATGGGAGGAAGGGAGAAGGCCGGGGTAGTCGGCTATAATGGCCACTTCTGTGCCATCGTAGCTTGTCTGATAAAAGACTCCATCCTTAAAATCTACAAATATGCCTGGATCCTCTTCGTATCCAGGATCAAGGTCTCGATTATGGTCCTCCAGCTGCGGAGCGGGGCTGTAGATCCCAATAATGACCTTTCTCCATTCCTGTTAAAGGCAGTCGGATTAAATTCGACTATAAAGCATAGTTAAAGGAAAAAGATCAATTAAGGCCTATAATCAAAGACTCACCCAGTCAATGGGGGTATACATGGAGAAACATTCTCGACACTTCAGGTGAGCGAAATCTTCCTTTTCCCCTTGGAAAAGGTCAGCCAATGTGGCGGCCAGCGCGGCAAAATTAGCCGGACCCTTGCGCCCACAACGTGAGGCGTCGTCCTCCCCGTTGTAATTCCACATGGGAAGCCCCCTGGATTGAAGCGGCTGAACGCATCGCGTCATTGAAATCGCCATTACCTCGACTATAGATAGTCCGGAGTGGGCAAGTATTCTGATCTTGTTCACTAGCCTCTTAACCTCCGCACTATCTTCTTCTTCATAGCTTCGAGGACGCCAGCTGGCGTGCTTCTTTAAAGGAGCGGAGGAAAATTCAGGAAGACCTTGCCGGATTGGGTCCGGAAGGACAATGTATTCGATGTAGAACTACTCCGAGGGCCACTCTTCGGAGTGTCGGGCAGGTATCCTGTTCCACCTATACGTCAAACTTCGGCACCGCCCACCTCGAATATGGATCCCTTTTGGGAGCGGGGGACGAGGCATAAATATTTCCTCCATAAATCGAAATGGGCCTCGCAGCCTACGAATAGCTCGCAAAGAGCAACAAAGCCAGTGATGTGTAGAATGGAGCCCGGCGTGAGGTTGTGCAGTTGGAGACCGTAATACTCCAGAAGACCTCTGAGGAAAGGGTGGATTGGAAATCCCACGCCCCTCAGCAAGAAGGAAACGAAGCACAGCCGCTCCCCTTTATTAGGATTGGGGAATTTCTCCGCCAGGGCTTCGCCATTGAAGGTAGTTAATCCCGCCCGAACGGGGACTAGCTCCGATGGAGGGAGGTATCCCTGCGCCTGAAGCTTGGTCAATTGGGTGTGGGGCACCGAGCAGCTCTCCCAGTCGCCTTCTTGAGGGTCGTGGGGACGCGAGGAAGAGCAAGGAGCGTTGGCCATCTTTGGTTGATTTCCTATGGCAAGCTCTAAGAATTTTCGTCTAGTGAGGAATGGAATTTGAGATTCAATCTCTTTAAATAAGCGCCTTCCCTACATAGTCAAGGGGTTATTTGTAAAAATACTTAGACCCTTCGTATTTTTCTGACACGTGGAAGCTGAGGTGACGGCAGCACAGAAGTTGAAGAGTACAATATTTAAATGTAAAGGCCGAACTATATGGAGTACAATGAGGAACTCGCCTTGCAAAGCCAAAGACATGAAGCTGGATACAACTCGTCATTGAAGGACAGTTCGGGGGCTACTGAGGGAGTCCTGGACTATGGGGTCCTCGAGGAGCCGGCCTATGTGACATGGGCCACACTGATGGGTCGTGAAGATACGAGATAGAAGGACCTCCCCCGTGTCCGGATGGGACTCTCCTTTGCGTGGATGGCAAGCTTGGCGTTCGGATCATGTACCTTCCTTTCTCTGTAACCAACTATGTACAACCCTAGATCCCTCCGGTGTCTATATAAACCGGAGGGTTTAGACCATAGAGGCGAACACAATCATATAGGCTAGACATCTAGGGTTTAGCCAGTACGATCTCGAGGTAGATCAACTCTTGTAACCCCTATACTCATCAAAGTCAATCAAGCAGGAAGTAGTGTATTACCTCCATTAAGAGGGCCCGACCTGGGTAAACATCGTGTCCCCTGCATCATTGTTACCTTAGATCCTTAGGCCTTGATTCGGGACCCCCTACGAGATCTACGGTTTTGACACCGGCAAAGCGTGGCAAAACCACTTGCCGAAAAATTCCTACACATAATAGGTTTTTTGGATTGCTAAGTAAATAGGCAATTTTTTCCGATTAACTTAATCTACGAGAAAATCACTAGCATGGCATTGACACAAATAAACACATATTGATATTCAATCATGCAAGCACATACTACGCTAATTGCAGAAAGATCTACGTATAATGCTAGCATGGCTAAAACAACAAACAGTAGAAGCAGAATAAACGAGTTATACCCTCCAGTAGGCCATGCAGAAGCCGCGGCGGCGGTGGCGGCAACAGCGTCCTCGGCGGCCCTCCTGTCGGCTTCAACTTTCTCAGTTGCCGCACGTTCGGCGTCAATGGGCATGGTGATGATGAGGGCGACGCGGACGTAGAGGAAGTATACGAACAGCGCGCAGCAGCGTAGTCGCTTCCCAAAAACCTATTCCCCCCTCTCCCATACAAGATCCGGAGAGGCGGGGTTTCGGAGACCTGCTCTCCCGTCGACCGTGTACGCGGCGGATGGGATGGAGTCACCGGCGGCAGCAACAACAAAGGAACAACAGTGGGCGTGCGCGTGGAGCAGATGTGATCTGATCGTGGCGACTAGGGTTAGGAGACACGACACACTTATATAGGCGCAGCCGCGTGAAGAGACGTGAGCTCGACCCACGTCCGAGTCCGTGACAGCACATGATCCGACACCTTAGATCGTGGCCCAGCCGTAAAAAAACTCTACGTTACTAACTGGAAAAAATAGGCAGGTAGGTGTGAGCTCGGCTCATTCCCGCAACCCGCCGCACGTCGCGACGAGGCGTGGCCGGCGGCGGAGGAGGCTCGACCCACGTCCGAGTCCGTGACAGCCCACGATCTGACGTCTCAGATCATGGCCCAGCCATCAGAAAACTCTTCGTTACTGTCGTGGATTTGTCACGGCAGATGTCCTTAGTGTCAGCACTTAGTCGCGAGGCCAACGCATCTATGCGGTAGCTTGAGAGGGGTTGATCGGGACGAGAGACGCAACACACAAGACAAGGATTTAGACAGGTTCAGGCCCCGGGAAACATCATCCGGTAATAGCCATACATGTTGTTTGTGGCTAGATCTCATTATGCTCATCAGGGAGAAACCGCATAAGCCGGCCCCCTTTAGTTGTGTCTAGCCTTAGAGATTGTTTCTTGCTTGTCCCTCTTGGGGTGCCCTGCCCCTCCTTATATAAGTTGAAGGGGCGGGTTATATGTGGAGTCCTATTAGGAGTAGAACTAGTCTATTACAAGTGGAATCCTAGTCTGCCCCCTTAAGGGAAAATTTCTTATGCCTTTCCTCGTAAACCGGCCCACCATAACATGAGCCGGCCTTCTGGGCCTTGAGCCTAGTCTTCTATCTGACCCGCCGTTGCCCGTTAGGGCCATCCATGAGTTGCCAGGCTCGTGAGTCGTCAGACCAGTGAGCCGCCAGTCTTCCGGTGGGTTACCAATGAAAACGTCAAGCCCGACCGGGTCATACCGCGGGGCATATCCCCGACATTTACTGACTGGCAAAAAATAAGCGCGTAGGTGTGAGCTCGGATCGGCTCATTCCCGTGCCACGCCGCGGCGGGCGGCAGAGGAGTGCGCGAGGGCCTCTTCTCTTCTCAAGCTCCAATAGCATGTAGAAGAGAAATCCTTATAAGGAGGTCCAACTCCTCTCCAACTTCCGGGGTGGGACTAAACTTCCCACTACATCTAGTGCCAATAAACCCATATGGGCCCTTAGAGATTTTCAGAAATTGCTATATGGGCCTAAAGCCCATCCCAAATTTCAGCACTATGTGTGGTTTTTTCAGGCCTAAATATGGACATAAAGTAGGGTATAATTTAATTACGCCAGTCGGGTCTTAAATTTTTTTTTTTTTTGGCTTTAATACCATGTAAAACTCCATGCACTAGCCAGTTCACCCAAAAGTTTAACCTACTAGGGAGGGCCAGACATTATCCAAGTACACTGAAGGAACGCCACTGAGGAACTCGTCTCGCCGTGTCCATGCATTAAAATGCATATGGCCGGGCGGAAGCCGCACTGGTGATTTCACCACATCAGATATGGGCGGCAGACGCGTCCGAAGACTTGACAAGAACTCGCGATCAGTAATTAAGTTGGCGTACGTGCAATGCAAGCACGCGACTGGTACAGGTCGATGACCGACCTGAAATACCTTCGGAACCACCCATTGAGCAGTTCAAATTTCCAAGATGTAAAGTCTCTCGGTCGATACGGTCACAGTCACACTCACACTCACACTCGGCCGATGCAGGCGGTCATGAATCTTGGTGCATATACGTACTCACGTACCGGTGCCGTCTCAATCCACCGGCTGTGATGTACAGTGACGCTTGATGACTTCACGGGTTACCTCGTAGTGAAGAACAGTGCAATTAAACCTGCTGACTTTTCCTGGCCAAGCCTTTGAAGGGCATCTATAAAGCTACTCCCTCCGTTTTAAAATAAATGACTCAACTTTGTACTAACTTTAGTACAAAGTTAATACAAACTTGGGTCATCTATTTTGGAACGGAGGGAGTAGCTCGCAAAGTCCATGAACAAGGACGCGGGAGTCGGCCATTCAATGCTATCCGCATATGTAAGATTATATTTCAAATGAATTTTAAAAAATTGATTAAATTTGATGCATATTTAAACGTACCAAACAATATTCATTCATACTTTGATGGTTTTTACATAAAATCGGATGCTTTCATCGAAATCGGAGTAAATTCATTATATTTAGACATATTTCAATTAGAGCGGACTCTAAGAGCATCTCCAGCCGTTGGCCCCTCAGGGGGCGCCTAAAATCGCTGCCTGGAGGCGAGCCGGCGCAAAAAACGGCCTGGGGCGAGTTGGCCCCCAGTCGCCGGCCCCAGGGCCGCACCCAGACGCGTCTAATTTTTTCAAAAAAAGAACGTTCGGCGAAATTCGGTTAAACACGGCTAAACTTTGGCATAAATTACATGTTCGCGACGCGTTTACACAGCAAATATAACTAAAAAAAGAAATCGCTAAACGCGGAGTAGTCGCCGTCGTCACCGTCGTCCTCGCAGCCGTCGGCGGCGGCGGCCTTCTCCTCCTTGATGAGGTCGTCCCCGCTGCACCCCTGCCCGGCGTCGCCATGGCGGACAGGTGCCGGCGGCGGCGGCGCGTCGTCGTCGTTGTCGTTGAGGACGACGACTTCTCCTTCTTCGCGGCCCGCAGTGCGGCGACCTGGCGCTCCCTCTCCATCCTGAGGAAGTCCTTGCGCGCCCATTTCAGGGCCGCATCGTCGTCGAGCGCCACCTCGCCGGGCTCCGTCTTCACGGCGGGGAGCCCCGGCTCCGTTTTCACCCGCGCGAGCCCGGGCTCCGTCTTCGGCTTGACGAAGCGCGGAGGAGCCGACGAGGGGGCGCGCCGACCGCCATCGTTGATAGCGATGCGGCGCTGCGAGTCGCTGCCGGCAGCGGCGTCTCCGCTGGGCTCGGTCTTGACGCCGGCAGCGCCGGAGAGCCGGAGGAGTGGAAAGAAGATCGCATAGCGAGGAGGAGGAAGACGATGAAGAGATGAACCTCTGGGCAGCCATTGCGCGTCGGCAGCCGGGCGGGCCGGGCGGCTGGGGAGGTATGTCGATGGCGGCTCGTTGCCGCCCTCAAAGACGCTGCCGACGCCGTCGGCGTTGTGGACGCCCCACCACACGCGGCGGCCCTCACTGTTCTTTATGCCGCCCACCACCGACGCCCCGTTGGTGGACGCTAGTCTCTGCTCCTGACGGCGCTCGAAGTACGCCGCCCATGCCGAGTGGTTGTCGGCGGCGTACTAGGGGAGGGCGCGCGAGCTCGACCTCGTCGGCGAAGTAGGCGGTCCGTGACGCGGCGTCGGGAAACGGCGTAACGGGCACTCCCCCGTTGCTGAGCCACCACCCCGACGGCCCGGCGCGCATGTCCGGCGGCGCCGGGATGTTGGCCTCGAACAGGAGCTACGACTCCTGTTCACGGAGCAAGCGGCGGCCGAAGCCGTTGGCCGCCGCCTCGTCACCGGGGAAGCGTTCGGCCATTGGGGGCTGTCGGACTGAGGGAGGGCTCGGAGGCGGCACACGGAGAGGGAGAGGGATGGCTCGGCGGTGACGGTGCACAGCAGAGGGAGAGAGAGAGAGAGGGCTAGGCGGCGAGGGCTGGTGTGGCATGAGGCGAGGGAGGGCGCCGGCTTATACAGCCGACCGTGTATGCTGCGGGCGGGAGGAGGCGACGCCACGCCGCCTGCGGACGCTGCCGCCCGCGTGAGGAATCAATGGCAAGGTCGACCGGCGGCGGCAGGCCGACAGCCTTGGCATTGATCCCGCGAACCGAGGCAATGAGGGCGACAAGCGCCCGTCTCGCTGACTTCAGCGGGTCTGCTGCGCTTCGCTTAAAACCACTTGTCCGGTGCCCCGGGCGCCCAAAGACGCCGGTTCGGCACAGGTCCGCCGGCTGATTTCGCCCAGCCGGCGAAAATCGGGCTGGGGGCGACCGGGCGTTTCGCCGGGCGCCGAAAAAGCGCTGGGAGGCCGTTACGGGGCGTGGCTGGAGATGCTCTAAACCTAGACCAAAATGACCGCCAGCGCCCTTTCCCCATCTTCGGCCGGCCATGAGCCCCGGAAAATGAAGCCCCACCTCCTCCAAAGCCCTCCGCAACCATGAGAATTCAAGTTGTCCGCCTCCATGTTGTCGCCAAGCGGCTAATTGGCCGGCGATGTTGAGCCCACCTTGGCTTTAACAGGAGAGGAGGAGATGTGGCCATCCTAGGACCGAGGGTTGATGACCTCCCATGCTCTACTCTTCCTCGTTTAGCGGCGGCGCTCGCGCACGTGTCGGCTTTGTGGTCGTGTCGGCAGGGCGTGGTGGTGGCGGAGCTGGCGATGTCCTCCTCATCGTCACTCTTGTTGAACACCTCATTCGCCGCCTCTTCCATCTCCTCGTAGGCGGCATATAAATCCGTCTGATACTGGATGTACCTCCAGTGCTCGTGGTGGATTTTGCGGGCGGTGCGGTAGGAGTCGACCAGCGCCTCCTTCTCGGCCACGTCCACGTCAACGAGGTTGTAGGCCTGGTTTGACCTACGCCTGCGGGAACGCGGTCTCCCACTCCTCCTGCACCATGTCCGTGTAGCGGGCATGGGCCTCGCCAATGGCGATGCCAACATGCACCGGCGAGGAGGGTGGTGTCGGCTCATCCTCGACCGCATCCTCCATTGGGACATCCACAACACCCGCCTCCAGCGCAGGCGAGGGAGGAGGGTTTTGGTGGGCCATGGTAGTCAGGAGTTGGCGTGGTAGCGGTCAGAACGCCTGCAAAGTCCCCTTCCCCAACTTTGTCTCTGGTTTGCGGGAAAAACGCGTCCGAACCAACCTACGGACCGATATAGGACTGTGTGGGATGACAAAACGCGTTTGAATCATGCGGTCCAGACGGTTGCGGATGGTTTGAGGGTCAACGCTGAAGATGCCCTATGTACCGGTCAAAAGAAACGTCTTCCGGTAGAAGCAGCTACGACAATGGTTAGCATTGTTAGGTCTTGCTACCACGAAGGCAGCATGCGCTTGAACTGAGCCGCAGGCTCAAGACGGAGCTGGCCTCCTGTGCCAACATCACGCAGACGACGTTACAGAGGCCGTGCTAGGTAACTCAATGCAACATTAAATTAATATCTGGCCCACTCCATAATAGTGCCGGGTCAAAAAAGAACGATACACAATACCGTGAGTCGTGAGTAGGCGAGAACGAGCACTCTTGTGAATTCTCGCATTTGAAGGCCCAAAAGGCCAAAACATGTAAATTCCCTACGTGCCTAGGCCTGTTAGTGTGGCGGCCACTATGTCTCGCCTAGCGCGAGTGCTCCTTTCGTCTTGCTGAAGCTTTTGCAGGTACGCAGTACCTACTGGGTCGATCTAGTTTCATATGTTGTTTTCCTTCCTTGGGACTCAGTCGGTCGAGTTCCCCGGCAGAGACGCTCGTCAGCGTCAAAAGGTCGTGCCTTCGCTGAGGCGAGCGTACGGTTGGGCCGGCCCACGTACGGGATTCACATGTTATTCGTTCCCTGCTGCTTTCTTTGCTGTTTCCTGTGTTTTTTATTTTTTATTTTTCTTCTGTAGTTTCTTTGCTTCAGTTTTTTCAATGTTTTGTCCAGTTTTTTTTTCCTTTTACCTTTTCGTTTATTTGCTTTATGCTTATTCTTCTCATTTTTTTGTGTGTTATATTAAAGTTCACTGTGTATTATAAAAATGGTCATCGTATATTAAGAAATGTTCAACACATACTATTGAAAAGTTAACCATGCAATATAGAAATGTTCATCGTTACGAAAATATTCATCGTACATTAAGAAAATGTTCATGATATATTACAAAAAACTTCACCATACATTACAAAAATGTTCAACGAACACTACACATTTGTTCAGCGTATTTTATACAGATGTTCAATATATATTCGAAAATTGTTCAATGTATGTTACAAAAATGTTCAATATATATTCGAAAATTGTTCAATGTATGTTACAAAAATGTTCAATGTATATGTAAAAAAATCAGTGTATATTACAGAAATTTTCAAGGTACATTTGCAATTGTTCAGCGTACATAAAAATATTGTTCATGTTTTTCTGTTCTTGTTCACTTTGTTTATGAAAGTAACACGTTATAAAGATTGTTCGCATTTTTTTCAAGAAAAATTGAAAAGATTTAAGAAAGAAAAAACTGATCTGCCATAGTAACTAGTACTTATAAACTAGCGGTGCTGTTTACCCATCCGCGGTTATTAGCTTGGCTGGCTAACAACGGTCGCAGCGAGAGTTCGACTCCGTGCGCTCAATTAAAGGTTTTCTGAACTTTTTGTTACGACGCCTGATAACAGGCCGGCCCGTTTCGCGCGACTTTAGCGGAAGGTCGTCATTTTGACGCACGCGGGCGTCGAGCAGGGACTCTCCAGTTCGCCAGTTCATTTGCCCCGCTCAGTGGGTTGGTTGATGAATGATTCAGTCCATTTTATTTTCTTTTTATCCCTTTGTTTCTTCACTGTTTTTCAGGTTTTTCTGTTTTCTTTGTGTTTTCATCTACTTTCTTTGTTTTCACTGATTTTTTTGTTTTTCTTCGTTTTTATTTCTTTCTTTCTTGGTTTTCATCAGTATTTTTGCTTTTCTTTCTTTCTTTCTTTCTTTCTTGGTTTTCATCGATTTTCTTTCACTCTTTCTCGGTTTTCTCTGTTTCCATTCTTTTGAATTGGTTTCATCGGGTCTTCCATTTTCTTTGTTTTTTCTTTTTAATGTGTTTCTTCATTTTTTTTTCATTTTTATTGGTTTCTTTGTTGTTCAACACATTCAACATTTGCTTATACATCTGAAATATTTTTTATGTAGACATTTTAAAAATTTTAAATACATGATTAATATATTTTGAGAAATTAATTTTTGACGTCTAGTTTTTCCCATAAACATTGTAAATCTTGTTATATATCTAATATATTTTTCTAATATATGTTAACATCTTTAAAATACAAGATTAACATTTTTAATACATGTTAAAAAATTTCTATAGACATTTAGTATTTTTCAAATGCTTGATCGAAATTTTGGAAATACAAAATTAATATTTTTTAATACATAGTCAACATTTTTTCTATATACATTCAACATTTTCAAAATTCTAGATGTTTCTCAAATATAAGATTAAATATTTTATACACATATAACATTTTTAAATACATGTTTAACATTTTTGCAAATGTTTGATTAATACTTTTTAAATACAGGATCAACTTTCTCACATAGATTGCATATTTTATGTATACACGAGAAACATTTTCTCTATACCCAGCTAACATTTTTCAAATGCTTGGTTAATTTTTTTTCAAATGTTTTATATAAAGTGTTTTTGTGTGTGTGTGTGTGTGTATATATATATGACAAATTTTTTCTACTACCGGTTGTACTTACTCCTACTTTTGTTTCATACGTTCTAGGTTGTATCTATCATATCGGAGAGTATGTACGCGTAGTATATATTATATTAGAATGTTTAGGTAGTATATATACTACTTTTTTGGTAGTATATACCATATTGTTTGCATACTTCATTTCGCGTACAAATATGTATGTATTTCGCAAATACAATAAAACTATGAACTCAGTTGCAATTTTTTCATATAACTCACTTTGAAGTATCTTAGATATAGTATATGCACATAATAAAAATGATAAAGTAGAGTATATACTACCACATGGTAATATATAAAAAATGGGTGTAGCTACACCCGATAGTAGGATGCATTTTCCCTATATATATTTCTTTATAAGCAAAAAAGAAAAAAGAAAATAAGGTTGTGGCCTCCAACGCGCCTGGGCTGGCCCATCTCGTTCTCCTCTTCATCGGGGCTTCCCTGCGTCTCGATATAAGAGAGATATAGGGGCTCCCTGTTAGTGCATCATTTCTCCGTGCCATCACTGCGATACTTGGCAGCCGCCGCTTTCTTGTTAGCTTCCTAACAATACTTGGGTGATCTCTCTCCTATTCACAGGTTCTGCGTTCTAGTTTCGGCCATTGATCTGCCACACCACCTGTTGAGCGGCGAGCCAAAAATTATAATCCCAATTCAATGTAAATAACCTCCCTCGTGTGTATGTTGTATTTTTCTTAGTTTTCTAACTGCTTATCCCATGCACTTTGATCTATCTAGACCATGCGAAGGTATTTAATTTCCCAAAAGAAATTGATGAGCAGATCAACACAATGATGTAGGCACTTTAAGGTGCATCAGATACCGATGCTACAAGTTATCTATTAAAACCTTTTATTATAAAATTAATTATTTTAGATAAGCGGCCTTACGGCTGATCGGTTCGGACGGTACGTAAGAGAATTTCAGAGTCTAAAAAAATCCTAAGAAGCAAGATGAGATTATGTGAAGATATGTAATCATGGGACTTTAAGGCCACTGCCTAATTTTATAATCCTGTATATTCCACGCTCTTCAGTTTTAATGTTAATACAATATGTGACAGGTGATATCATATTTTCATTCGTTATGTTGTTTTTGAGCGCTATACTTTTATCCTAAGAAGATGTACCACTTATTTATTTTCGTACCAAATCGTCCTAATGAGTCGATGAATGAACTCAATGGCTAAATTTTCTGACTCCGTCCCCAGCCAGACACCATTCCGCATGCAAAATTCGTTCAACCTGGTGGCAAGGATAAACCAAGGCTCCGTCTCATAATATAAGATTATTTTTTATCGGCAAAAATAATAATATAAGATTTTTTTTTCAACCTATGTTAGCTAGAAAAACGATCTTGTATTCTGAGACGAAGGAGTACAGTACATGACATGAGAGGACGCGTTTGTTCTGAAGCAATGTTATCCTGCTCTCGCGTATTGGGGTCAAACTGCTGAATGATATATGGCAGCCCAGCCCAGTCATACGGCTCGCGGATTAGCAGAGAAAGCACGCCCAGAGCTACATGGCCAGCCCAACTATACATGTTAACATCTTTCTTTTTTGTCTTTTCCTTTTTATCCTTTTTTTATTTCCTTTTTCTTTTCTTTGTTTCGTTTTTACTTTTCATTCCTTTTTTTACTTCATTTTTCTTTTATTTTTCAACAAATCTTCAAAAAAATTGAAAAATGTTCATTTTTTCTAAAATGCTCCTGTTTTGAATTTTAATATTTATTTTTCTACTTTACAAGAAATGTTCGGAAATTCAAAAATGTGTAGAATTTCAACTTATAAAACTGTTTGAATTTTAATTTTTTTTCACAAATTCAGAACTTTTTGGGAATTTCAAAAGATGTTCCCACTTTAGAATTTGCTCGAACATTCAAAAAATGTTACGTTTTCAAAATTTGTTCGCAATATAACAAAATGTTCCAGGGATCTCAACAAATGTTCACCTTAGATTGTTTTTCACAAATTAAAAAAAATAGGAATTTCACTTTCAAAATATGTTCACGAATAAAAAAGGCATCTTTTCCAAATAATTTCATGAATTCAAAAGAATTTCAGGCATTTTCAGAAAATGTTTGCATTTTGATAAATTTGTTCATGATTTCGAAAATTTTAGATTATGTTATTGTTTTATCAAAAAAGGTTTGCATTTTCCAATAAAATTGTAATTTTAAAAAATGTTCTCCCTTGGAAATTTGTTCGTTTTTTCAAAAAATATTTTGAGTTTCACAAAATGTTCGACTTTTTATAAATTTGCTCTGAAATAAGAAAATTTCCGTGTTTAAAAAGTATTTATTTTTTCAAAAAAATCACGTTTGCGGCTTATAGTTCATATACACGGGGCTGACATTTTAGACACCTAATCAAAGATGATGGTCACTTGCGAGGCTGTTCACTAGAAACTTGTGTTTGGGAATTTGTGCTGATGGGCGTTAAAATTTGCCACTATTCTTTACTTTTCTAATGGCGCTATCAATCTGACACTAGAAGTTAGCTGGTGCAGCGGCTAGCACGGTGGGAAACCACTTTGAGGTCGCCTGTTCCAAACCCAGTGCTCGCGCGCTACTTTTTGCGTGTTTTTTCACGTCGCAAACGTGTGCCACCTCGTGCACTGCAAATGGGCTGGCCCATGTGAGTCGCCTTGTGCAAAACACCGACTTTTGCCGCAACGAGCATATAGGAGCGGGAACTCCTATGCGCCGCATTCTGCGGCAGAATGTCGAGCTATCGCATAGGTTATTGCCTCAACTGGGCCGGCCCCCGAAGGCAATGAGCGGTGCAAAAAATTGAACGAACAACAACAGCGCTTCAGCTAAGATTCGAACCAGCGGCCGATTAAGTCAGATGGTCAAAAGGCAATGCGAACACTTTAGACCTAGTCACACCGGCAGATCGGATTATTTTTCTTTTTTTCCGATCTTTTATTGTAAATTATGATTACATTTTTTTACAAGTAGGAGCGTTTTTGGCAGAACCCACACGAGTTCTAAAAAAATGGTAGCAATTTTTCGAATTTTCAAGCAAATTTGAAAAACAGGAACAATTTTGAAGTTGTGGACGAATATTGAAACACATTAACACAGGAACATATTTTTAATTACGAACAATTTTCGGAAAACACAAAAAAAATTCGAAAATGTGAACAAGTTTCTGATACTGATTTTTTCAAAAACATGAATATTTTTGAAAGGAGAACAAATTTTGAATTGTGAACAACTTTTTTTGTAAACATGAATATTTTCAAAAACATGAACTTTTTTGTAAACAGGAATATTTTTAGAATTTTTGAACAAAATTTTGAAATGGGAACAATTTTTAAAATGACGAACAATTTTTGGATTGTTAGAACAAATTTCGAAATGGAGAACAATTTAGAAAATCCCAAACAAAATTGAAATGCGAACAACTTTTTAATACGTACACAAAAAAATTGAAAAATAAGAACATTTTATGAAATTTGTGAATATTTTATGAAAACAGGAACATTTTTTGAAATTTTGGAACATTTTTTGAATTTGTAAACAAAATCTGAAAGGCAGGAACATTTTTCTGAAATTCAGAAACAAAATTTGAAAATAAACTTGAAAAGAAAATAAGGAAAATAAAAAAGAAAGAAACAGAAAAAATAAGAAGAAAAGAAACAGAAAAAAACGAAAAAGAAGAGAAATGGAAAAAAATGAAAAATAAACTGAAAAAGAAAAGGCCGGTTCAGGAGCCTTGTTCAAGGTTCCCAAAACCGGAAAAAAAAAAAGGCTGAAATCATATAAGGTTCCCAAACACAAGTGTCTGCTGAAACGCTAAAACGGGCCGGCCCACTCGGGCGCTCGCTCGCACTTCCTCCTGTTCGAAGCGTCTATCGCTTAGCGCAACGAGCGGCGAGTAGGATTTTCCTATAGGAGCGCCCGTGCCGCCCCGTGCACTGCAAATGGGCCGGCCCAGGTGAGGCGCCCTGTGCGAAACGCCGACTCTTTGCCGCAAAACCTTCCTCTTTTTCCTGTCCTCTCTATGAGTAGTTCGAATTCATCTAAGCGAGCGCCTTGTATTGTATCCTCCGTCGTTTCGCGTTTACGTCGCTGGCGCGCTGATTATTGGCAACCACCTCTCCGCGTGCGTCGCCCTATCCCTCCTTTCCTCGTTGAGCCCTCCCCGTCGATTTCCCATGTAGCACTTCTGCCCAGCCCTTGGGGATCGAGGCCTGCGTCAGCAATGTGGTGATTCGGTTTTTCTGGGGAGTGCTGGTGATTCAGTTTTTCAGGACACTGCTATCGTTCCGTGCTGATTTCTGCGGCATTTTGTGGCTGTGTGTTGCTGATCTAGCATGGAGGGACGAATGTATCCCTTTGGTAGCTTGGTAGTACACGATCTATCTGCTTTTCACCAGCAGCGGCATGTACGTTTTTAGCCCCTGTTCTGTAGTCTGTACCCATTCAGTTCAGTTATGTGAGCTACGTAGTTTGGTACTAAATTATTCAGTTAAGCTTTTTGTAGTGTTAGTTTGGTACTACTACTTAGTTGGTAGTCATTTTCTAGTATTCAGTTTTTGTTTTGTCTACTTCCAGGTTACTTAATTATATTTTGTTTTCCCCGGCTTGAACTCTGCATTTTGTCAGTATCGAATCACAGCCTGCATTTTTGCAACCTGTGGCATAAATGCTGCCCTACTTTTTTCTATTGTTTCGCACACGTGTTAGTGGATGCATGTGTTTTCCTACACAAACAAGATTGCGCGTGGGTGTTTTAGGAATTTGTGTTTCGCTCATTTGTTTATTGAGTACTTCTCTAAATTCCATTGGTGTGGTCAGTCTGTAAATACCCACGTGTGATTCACTGATTTTTGAGATTCATCTGCTACAAATATATATTTACATTTGAGTTCATTTTTAGTTACTAATTACTGGTGTGATTCATGAACGCTTGCTAATGGTGACATGGTGATTTTATATGTGTTTCTGTTAGTGTTTTTTTCCAAGTCAGACTTTTGTAACCGATTTTTACTTGAGTATGATGTAACTTCACTGGATTTGTTTTTTAAATGGGTTGCTTTTTCAGCCTAACTTTGCATGCACACTTTTGTTAGATAAGTCGTGATGCACGATGTTTTGTTTTGGATTTAGCTTACTGTACAAAGTAGTACTCACTGTACTGCCTGTCTCCAAAAGAAAGATTCTTCTTCTCTAGTGTCATGGTTTGTGAGATAAATAATAGTTTTTCAGTATCACTTTCTACAGTCTTTTTGATTTGTCAACAGCCTTTTGTTTTATGACTGAATACAGTTTTTAGGTTTGAGATTCAGAGCTACTTTGAGCATTTACTTTTGTGGAACCATGTCAAGTAGATTTTTTTTTCTTTTATTAGTATTTAAGGTTTAGCTCTATTTGTCTAGATAATTTGCTTATTTTTCATACTTTTCAGTTTTTTCAGTCTTCTCTGATTAAGCTTTCAATCCTAGTTGCTTAGTTAAATCAGTTTCTCCTATTTCTTCCTTTTCTCATTCTTTATTTCAGTTTCTCCTTCTTTGTCTCTTAGTTCTTAGTTGCCAGTATTCTGTTTGTTTGCACACATTTTTCAGTCCTTCATTCTTTGATTCTTTTTCTTTAGTGTTGGTCATCTTTATTTGCCCTTACTCTGTTTTTAGTATTTCCATTTATTCAGTTGCTCAGTTTTTGTCTTTTGACAGTATTCAATCTCTCCACCTGCCTCACTTTACTTTGTTTTTTTTTAGAAATGGAGGAGGACCCCCGGCCTCTGCATCTGGACGATGCATGCAGCCACTTTATTAATTATCCACAGAAGACCTTACAAACTCATACAAAAGTAAGACTAAAGCCACCGTCTAGGCAACATCTGCCGCTACTTCTATCCAGTTGATGAAGGGATGCTGATAGTCTGGGCCTAATACCAAACAGACCTCGCAGCCAAACCTAACATCTAAGACCTGAGGTCCCAACCAGGACGCCTGCCGGGTATGGGGCACCCACCAGTCGGCGCACTCCTCAACCTGGACTCCTGCCAGGTATGAGGCCGCCGCAGCCATCTGCCACAAATCCACATTTAGTGTTGCACTGCTGCATGTACCTTGCCCGATCTAGCTGCCGTCGACGCCACCACGATGCCAGACAACGCCATCATCCTGCGCTCGTCCATCATCACACACTCACCGGCGAGACCCCGCTGCTTCATGCCGCTGAGACCCACCGTTGTCGACGTGTCAGATACCACGCCGCTCGTCCGCTTGTCCCCTCCAGCCAACACTTGCTCCAAAACGATGCCCCCAGAAGGGAGAACGACATCGAAACGTCGTCATCGTCCGATCCGGTAGATCCAGATCTAGGGTTTCCCCCGGAACCTTTCGATCAGCTTGACGTGACCTGCAACGACGATGCCTCGAGAAGAAAACGACGTCCGAGATGCCTGCCTCACTTTACTACTTTACTCTTCATTTTCTTTCTTCATTTCCACCTGTGCAGTTACTTTTTTAGTTTCTCAAGATTCATTCATCAGTCATTGTTCCTCAGTTTTTGTTTCCTTTGGTCTTTGCTATTTCCTTGTATGTTACATCCTGTAGCTGAGACGGTAGTGGAGATTATTTCTGTTGACAAACCACGTGCGCAAACTCTCTGCTACGATTCTGCGAATGCCGGCGATGCAGAAGTGAAAACTGTTAGCTATGAGTTTGAACCGATGGACCTGTCCATTCAGCCATGGAAACATGCAGTATTTTGCTAGGCCAAAATGCAGGTTGTCAACAGTATTTCTTAGTTGTCTGTCAGTATTCGGTTTGTTTGCATAACAAATCAGAGGAGCCTTGTGTTTCTTCTTCAGTGATCATTCATCAGTGTTCAGTCATTTTCCCTATATCTCCAATGCTTCTGTCTTTTTGAATTGTATGGATTGCTTACCACATGTGTCATGTGGTATCTCCATTGCTTCTGCCTTGATACAAGTGAGATGAGGTTTGATCTATTCTTGAGTTTTTTTTAAGAAGAATGTTCTTCAGTTATTTAGTCCCAATCAAAACCGCGGGTCTAGGTCCAGAGCCCATGGATTTGGTGAGATCCCATGGGCTTCTCGTACTGGTTCGTTGCTGTTTGACGCGGGGCGCCGGCCTTTCCTTTCCCTCCGATTCTCCTGCCACCATTGGCCAGGTCTGCACTCTGCAGGCACCAGCACCTCAACCACCTTGCGGATACTGTTGAAATATGAGATGGGCCTAGAGCCCATATGACAATTTCAGATTTGATTTCCAAGGACCCATGTAGGTGGCATGACAATGTGGTAGGAAGTTTAGTCCCACCCCGAAAGTGGAAGGAGAGTTGGAATGGTTTATAAGGGATTTTCTCCCTCATGCTATTGAAGCTTGAGAAGGAAAGAAGCCCTCGCGCACTCTGCCTCGCCACGCCACGTCGCGCCGCGGGTTGCCGGATCGAGCCGAGCTCACTCCTATGCGCTTCTTTTTGCCGGTCGGGAACGGAGAGTCTTTGACAGGTAGGGCCACGATCTGAGACGCCGGATAACCTTCGATATATCAGAAAAGAAAACATTTTTTTACAGTATGGGAATTTGGCCCAATAGTCCCTCCAATTTGAAGTGATCAAGCCACCACTGGTACCAGTAGGGAACAGGTACTACCACCTCCTCCAGCTCTAGCTGAGCTCTCTAGTTCTTCTCCATCAGTGAGTTGCAATGGGAGCATCTCAACATCCTCTGGTAGAATCTGTGCAATCCAAGACTTCTGGGACATCATCCACCTGCAACTGCTTTCTCTCTTGCAGCTCTTTCGTAGCAATGGCCTTTATGTTTGGAGGCTAACCCAGGCATCCATCACTCTCCTCCCAAAGAAAAAAGATGCCAACACCGTCGAGGATTTCAGGCCAATCAGTATCATCTCGAGATTCATGAAAATTGTTTCAAAGAAGAGGAACAAACATTGTCTAGGGCCATGATCTGAGACGTCGGATCGTGGGCTACCGACTTGGATATGGGTTCAGCCCACGTCTCTCCACGCGCGGCCGCACATATATATGTGGGGCGCTGCCAACCCTAGCCGCCACGAAACAGAACGCATCTCCGCCTGTACACGGTTGATGGGAGAGCAGGCCTCCGAAACCCCGCCTCTCCGGATCCTGTACGGGAGAGGGGCAATTAGGTTTTTGGGTAGCGACTACGCGACTGCTCGCTTCTGTTCATCTACGTCCTCATCACCATGTCGACCGACGCCGACCGTGCCGCCGCTGAGAAGGCCGAAGCCGACAAGAAGGCCGCCGAGGATGCCGCGGCTGCTGCCACCGCCACCACCGCCGCGTGGCCGATTGGAGGGTATACATCGTTTATCTCTCTCATGTTTCTTTCTGTTGTAGCAGTACTAGCGATATGCGTAGATGTTTCTACTATATGTGTATTACATGCTCTATTAGATCATAATCAGTGTGTTATTAATGGTGTTCATGTCATGCTCATGATTTATTTATAAATTAATTTAATCGAAAAACTGCCTATTTTCTTATCAGATACGAGGTACGCAAGCGCATCCCTGATACTCCCCATGTCGTATCCCCCTTCTGCCGCCGGCCTCGGCTCCCTGACGTCTCCCTGCCGGCGGGGAAAGTCCTTGGCCGATGCATGCGTGATACGTGGATCGTTCACTAGTTAATCCATGGCTAATGACGTCTCCGCCTCGTACTAATGGGTCTGCGGTTGGTGAGTTTGGTGTTCTTAGTTCTTACGGATCAGTGTATTTCTCTACCTCTATTGTGGAGATCTTGTGATACGGAAAGGATCAGTTAGAAAAATAAACAGTGACTCGTTCGGATATGCATGATGAAAGATATCCTTTCTGTGCCTGCAATGACGATTCTTCCACCCATCAGCACGCCTGCCTACCTACCCCAAGGGCGGCTAAGGTTCCAGCAATTAATAATTTATTTATAGCTTTATTTGATCAAGCCAATTATATATGGATGGTCATCATGACTATATCTGCACTCTCTGTCTTCAGTCTGACATTCACTTTCAGGGACCGAGTGAGCGAGCGGGGGAATGGAGGAAGCCATGGCGATTCTGCGCGATGCTTCGCCGTGGAGCCTGCTCGCCGGCGCCGCGGCCATGGCGGCTCTGTGGTGGGCGGTCAAGATGCTCGAGTGGGTCTGGTGGGGCCCGAGGCGCGTCGAACGGGCCCTGAGGGCGCAGGGCCTCAGGGGCACCGAGTACCGGTTCCTGCGAGGCGACATCAGGGAGGAGCAGCGGCTCATGAGGGCGGCCCTCTCCAAGCCCGTGCCAATGGACCGGCCACACGACATAGTCCCGCGCGTCTCCCCTCTCCTCCACCGCGTCACGGAGCAGCACGGTACGTACCACTGCCAGCCGCCGTCTGCTCTCTTCATCAGATCCCAAGTACAAGAACCATCTTTCGTAGTTGCGTGCTCCTCCTGATGTAGAAACGCCATTAGGTTATTACGATTTTGTTTCAGTGTCATGTTCGGCTGTTCTTATCATCTGTTGCTGAAAATGCAGGGAAGGTTTCATTCACATGGTTTGGGCCATACCCAAGAATCACAATCAGTGATCATGAGCTGGTTCGGCAAGTTCTGGCAAATAAATTTGGCCACTTCGATAAAACGAAGCTAGCCCGCCTTGCAAAGGTATTTATTGGCGGACTCGCGGTCCTTGACGGTGAAGAATGGGCCAAGCACAGAAGGATTATGAATCCAGCCTTCCATGCAGAAAAGCTCAAGGTAACAGTAGTATTTATTTTGCTTCTTGTAAACAAACTGTATTTCTTTACTTGAAAGGTATTGTGCTAGTATTTGCTAAAAGAACTGGTATTTACACAGCGTGATTCGTGTATCCAGTAAATATATCTAAATCAGACTCCAGATCACAATATCTAATCTAGAATTGGATCGGCATAAAGTCGGTGTCAAATCAGGCGGATATAATATAATTTGTCAAGTTGCTCCCTATAAGGCTATAATCAGTAATTTTGTATCCAATGGAATTGTGAATTTGCTAGAAGCTACCACAGCTGGCTCTGTATGTAACTGTACTTTCTATCAAAAAGTCCTTTGGAGAAGATAAAGTTACTATAATAACTAATTACTGTAAATTGTAATACTAAAGTTATAAATAGCATGGGTTATATCAACTGGTTGGAATTTCCTTTGTGATGGATATGTCAGACATCCGAGGCAAAATACTAGTACGTTTACTGAATACATCACATGATCGTAGGAAATTTAACTAACAAGGCACAATTTCTCCCTGTATATATGATCAAACAAGCAAGATAAAAAAACCAAACCATTTCTTCCTGACCATTTACTTGGAATTGATTACAGCGGATGTTGCCAGCATTCTCTGCATCTTGCAGTGAACTCATTGACAGATGGGAGAATTCAGTCACTGTTTCCGTTGGAGCAATAGAGCTTGACGTTTGGTCGGAGTTCCAAAATTTATCAGGGGAAGTCATTTCAAGAGCTGCATTCGGTGTCACCAACGAAGAAGGCAGGCGGATTTTCCAACTTCAGGCCGAGCAAGCAGAGCGCCTTGTCCAATCTTTCCGGACTAATTACATCCCGGGCTTCTCGTATGATCCTCATTTTCCTTGCTATTTCGTTCCCAACAAACAAATATCATCTGCGGATTCCTGTGTTCCAGAATGTTTTCTCAATGAAATTTCTGTATCCATTCTTGAAACTAGTTAACGGATGTTTTCACTCTTCAGTCTCTTGCCGACAGAAAACAACAGGAGGATGAAGGCTATAAATACAGAGGTCAAAGCGATTCTAAGGGGGATAATAGAGAAGAGGCAGACGTACATGAAGAATGGAGGAACTAACAAGGACGATCTGCTCGGCCTGCTACTAGAGTCAAACATGGATTACAGTGATGCCAATGGCAAAACAAACAAGGGGATGACCGTGGAAGATGTAATTGATGAATGCAAGTTGTTCTACTTCGCGGGAATGGAGACTACAGCCGTACTGCTCACATGGACAGTGGTGTTACTAAGCATGCATCCGGAGTGGCAGGATCGTGCCAGGGAGGAGGTTCTGCAAGTATTTGGGAAGAACAAACCAGATTTAAATGGCCTTAGCCGCCTAAAAGTTGTGAGTACTTGCTAGCTTGCCTGTGACATGAGTTAGGCACTTAGATAATTCCAAGGTTCATAGCTTTTGATTCTGACATCTTTCTGCTAATTGTGTATGACAGGTTATGATGGTGTTCAACGAGGTCCTGCGTCTATACCCACCGGTGATGCTCATTAACCGCCGGACATACAAGAAGATAGAGCTCGGAGGCGTCACATACCCGCCGAACGTGATGCTCGCGCTGCAACTCATGTTCATCCACCGTGACCCTGCCATCTGGGGGGATGACGCCGGCGAGTTCAACCCGGGGAGGTTTGCCGAGGGCATCTCCAAGGCAAGCAGGGACCCGGGGGCCTTCTTCGCCTTCAGCTCAGGGCCGAGGAACTGCATTGGTCAGAACTTCGCGCTGCTTGAGGCCAAGGTGGCCATCAGCATGATCCTGCAGCGGTTCTCTTTTGAGCTGTCGCCGACGTACGTGCATGCGCCCTATGCCGTCCTTACACTGCACCCGCAGCACGGTGTTCCGGTCAGGCTGCACCGGCTCTGAATCGGTGATCAAAATGTATCTAGACCCGTCATTTTAATGTCAAAGAAAGTACTCCTTTGTAAAGAAATATAAGAGCGTTTAGATCACTAAAGTAGCGATCTAAACGCTCTTATATTTCTTTAACTGAGGGAGCGCTACATTGTCTGCATGCAACTGTCAGGATAGTGTTTTCAGACAGTCCTTTATTCCCCTGGTTTTTAGGACATCTTGTTGAATCCTGAATCACAGCATCAATGTGTACATACTTTACTTCAGTTCAAAGTATAAAACTTATAGCTGGGTACAACTTGAAAAATTATTGCGTGCTCGATGCTCCTCACTGCCCAGAGAATGTGTAGCATCGTCAGAGCTTCTTTGGCATAATTTGAGCATGGTGTATTGTGCTGAAGAATGTTTGCTAGAGCCATCTTAGCTTCAAGCAATGCAGAGTTCTGACCTATGCATGTCCGAGGACCCATTCCAGATGGAAAGAAGGCGGCCTGCTCCTTTGATGCGTTGGAGATGCCCTTAGAAAACATTTCTGGGTTGAATTCACTCGCATCATGCCCCTAAATATTGGGATCATGGTGAATGAACATCGTGGGCAATTAATAGAACGTGCACTCCTGCCGGATAAGCGATGCCCCCAAGTTTTACTTCCTTGTATAATGGCAAGTATGTGTTTTTTTCTTTTGGAATGTTTTGAAGATGCCTCGCCACGCTTCCCACGCAGTCTCCGGGTAAGTATGGATGCAACCTAAGAACCTCGTATAAAATCAATGTTACCTGCAAAACAGGAACAAAAACCTCAACATTAGCACAACACTTATTAAAGATGTAAAACATCAAGTTTCATCTTCTTCACCAACCCAAATCACTGTTTACTTTTTTTTAGAAACAAAGATGAGCACGTATTGATCAACACATTTCATGCATAAAAATGTGTACATGGTCTCAAAAGAGCAAAAGAAGTGCAGTGCAGTGCCCCAAGATGCAAATAATATGATTTCTACAACATAAAGAAAGTTGACCTCAAGTTATTATTACTGTCATATACTCCGTCCGTTCTAGAATATAAGGTGCATCAATTTTTATGAAAGTCAAACATATATACGGTTCACCAGGACTACAGCAGAAAATATCAACAACATCCACAGTACAAAATAAAAATATATGAAAATACTTTTGACACTTTTAAATATCAACATCCACAATTTTCATGTAATCCAAACAAAAAATGCTCCATGCCATTGAAAGAATTACACAATGCAACAAAAGGTCTCATAGTTTTTTTTTAAATCATATCATTCAAAAAATGTGTCAACGCATATTTTAAAATATTTAAAACATATTCAAAAAAATATTCAGAACGTGTATTTGAAAAATAAAATCATGTATTTCAAAAGTATTAAATGTATATAAAAATGTTTTAGATGTATACAGAAAATGTACAATGTGTATGCAAAATTTGAATTGGGTTAAAAAATTAAAAACAAAGAAAGAAACAAAGAAACCAAAGAAAAGAAAAGGAAAACCTAACAAAACCAGCGAAACAAAAAGAAACCCCGAATAAAACTGATGTAAAACAGTGAAAACCCTGATTAAAACCACAAAAAAACTTGCGCATAGCTACAGTACTAGACCGGTCCAATATCACCATGCTCTAGGCGAGACCTATTACGACTGGTAACGAGCGAGAAATATATCATTTGGGATACAGACGCGTCATGCCCTATTTGGCACTTATAACGCCTTAAAGACAAAGCTGTGTCATAGTTGGCCGGCCCAAATTGCGTTTCTTTTGCGTCTATTTTGAGAACCTTCTAGAAGGTCCAGTCGGTTTTTCTGGGTGGCTTTTCTTTTCCTTTTTCCACCACAGTTTTTGCTTGGTTTTCTCGATAATCCTATTTCCTTATTTATTTTTCTTTTAAATTTCATGAATTATTTTTCAATTTCATGATTTTTTAATTCATGAAATTTTACCTAATTTTCCTATTTTTTACAATTTCACATACATTTTAAAATTGATAAACTTTTTTGAAATCATTTTTCCAACTCTGTGAACTTTTTCAACCTCATGAACTTTTTCCCTAATTTGTGAACTTTTTCTAATTCAGAATCATGAACATTTTTTAAATCCATGTACTTTTTTCATAGTCATAAACTTTTTGCAAAATTTTAAATTTTCAAATTCATGACCTTTTGTAAATTGTCAATGGTCAACAGTCGGAGTCAATGGCGGGTGGTCACAGGTCAATGGTCAGTGGTCAAGTTGCCTCGTGGGCTGGGCGCCAGCTACGCTATAAGCGCTGAGACTAGCCATAATGGGTAGTAACATAGAGTAGTAACATGCTCATGTTACTACTCTATGTTACTACCTCTATAGTGGGAAGTAACATATGTGTGGTAACATGCAATACTTCATTTATTATACTATAGACTCATCTTGCTTTGATATGTGTGATGTTACAGTAACTAACTAAGTTACTAGAACTACTTCTCTCTTCATTAACTTATTGCCACATAGACAAATTTGCTGAGTTGGACTTGAAGTTACTTCCACTATGGCTAGTCTGAGGACTTCCCTGCCTATGAATGTGGAGGAGTTCTCCGCTTTGACATCCTAACTACGCTTAAGCCCATCCCAACCTTCTTGTCTGGATGGGTGGCCACTGATCTTGGTCATTGCCCATGCAACCTTTCTCATTAAACTAGCAAACCACTCGGGCGAACACACATCATTTCCCCGCACGATATATCTAGTTCTGTCACGACGACACTCAAAACCATGAGCCATGTGCAGCGCACGCTGCATCCACCGGCCATTTCAGGCCGTCGTATCATGCTGCCGGTGATTTTAATATTAATACACAAAAACTGATTTTTTTTCCTGGAAACAATGAGCGAGCGAGTTAATGAGCTGCGGCCAGCTAACCGTTCGTGTGAGCGCCAATTCCTAATTCGGTGCTACATGTGCTGATGGCGCACCTTGCTGCACTTCACAACCAGAGACATGGCACACCTTGAGGCCCCATTCACAGTGGAAGAAGTGGAGAGTGTGGTTAAGAAGATGCCGCTCGATAAAGCACCTGGGCCCGATGGGTTTACTAGAAGATTATTTTCCTCCTGCTGGCATATAATCAAAGACGACTTAATGAGAGCTTTGCAAGACTTTTTCGATGGAGACATGAGAGGGCTGCCAGCCATAAACAAAGCCATATTGCTACGCTATTGCCAAAGAAAGATGGTGTTGTGGATGTCACATACTACCGCCCGCTGAGCTTGGAACATGGTGTCATTAATTTTTTTTGACAAAGTGCTTGCGACGAGGTTGGCGATTGAGCTGCCGCACATTGTGGGGAAGCATCAAAGTGCATTTGTAAAGGGCCGGTCGATCCATGATAATTTTATGTTGGTACAATTCTCTGCTCGAAGATTGCATGCATTGAAATCACCGGCGGTTATGATAAAATTGGACATTTCGAAGGCTTTCGACTCGGTACAGTGGCCTTTCCTTATGGAGGTTCTCCATGTGCTTGGTTTTGGTCCTCGCTAGAGAGAATGGATCTGTGGGATTCTGTCAACTTCATCAACTAGAATCATGGTAAATGGTACACCTGGAAGGCATGTCCTAAATTGCATCGGTCTAAGGCAAGGGGACCCTATATCACCCATGCTCTTCATCATGGTTATGGAACTACTTCAACACATGTTCGAGCTGGCAACTGAGAGGGGGCTGTTGGCCCCGCTGGCGCATATAGGGATGAAACACCGGCTATCCATGTATGCGGATGATGTTATGATCTTCGTAAAGCCAAATGAAAGAGATCTCCAGGTGTGCATTGCGCTTCTGCATATCTTTGGAGAGGCCTCAGGGATGCATGTAAACCTTGCAAAGAGTGCAGCCTATCCGATAAGGTGCACGACTGAAATCATTGAAATTGTGGAGAGGATAATAGGATGTAAGTCTGCTGCTTTTCGTTGCAAGTACTTGGGGATGCCACTCACAATTCGGAAACAATCAGCAAATCAACTAGCCGGGCTGGTGGATCAACTTGCTGGAGCCCTCCCTAGGTGGAAGGCAACTAAGATGCCGAAGAGCAGACGACTACTCCTCATTAAGTATGTGCTCTATGCGATTCCGGTACACACGATGCTTGCAATAGGCTTGCCGCAGAAAACTATAAAGGCAATGAACAAAATCTGTCGTGGATTCCTATGGTGCGCTGCGGATCAGGCAAGTGGTGGGAATTGTGTTGTCGCATGGGATCAGGTGTGTACACCTTTGTGGGCTGGTGGCCTAGGTATTCCGAACCTCAACTGGATGAACACTGCGCTACAAGCACGATGGATTTGGCTTCAGAAAGCGGACAGTGAAAGGCCTTAGGTTGAGTTTAAGATCAATGTCACGTCGGCATCTACTCAGATTTGCAATGCGGCCATCCGAGCCACTATTGGAAACGGAAACAACACACTGTTCTGGGAGGATAAATGGCTTGATGGAGAGAGAATCAAGGATTTCGCGCCACTCATTTACAACCGGATTAGGAAACGAGTTAGAGCCAACTGCTCTGTCGCCCAGGCCATGCATGATCACTCTTGGGCAAGGGACATTGGTCGGAGATGACCTCAGCTGAGCTAGATGAGTACATGGAGCTTTGGACTAGGGTGGTGGATGTGGTGCTTGTTTAGGAGGAGCAGGACATCATTCATTGGACATGGGAAAGGAATGGCGAATACTCTGCAAAATCTGCGTACGAGGCAATGTTCTGGGGACGTGAGGTCACGCCAATGGCGGAGTTCATCTGGAAAGCGAAGGCACCTTTGCAATGTCATTTCTTCTTATGGCTTGCTGCACGGAACCGGTGCTGGACATCTGACCGCCTAGCAAGGCGAGGTCTTGATGATACGTCTCCAACGTATCTATAATTTTTTATTCCTCCATGCTATATTATCTATTGTTTTGGACTATATTAGGCTTTATTTTCCACTTTTATATTACTTTTGGGACTAACCTATTAACCGGAGGCCCAGCCCGTAATTGCTGTTTTTGCCTATTTCGGTGTTTGAAGAAAGCGGAATATCAAACGGAGTCCAAACGGAATGAAATCTTGAGAACGTGATTTTCTCATCGATAAGATCCAGGAGACTTGGACCCTCGGCCAAGAAAGGAGGGAGGCGGCCACGAGGGTGGAGGCGCCCCTGCCTCGTGGGCCCCAAGCTCCACCGACGTACTCCTTCCTCCTATATATACCTCGTACCCCCAACAGATCAGACACGGAGCCAAAACCTAATTCCACCGCTGCAACTTTCTCAGATCCACGAGATCCCATCTTGGGGCCTGTTCCGGAGCTCCGCCGGAAGGGGAATCCACCATGGAGGGCTTCTACATCATCATCATAGCCTCTCCGATGAAGTGTGAGTAGTTTACTTCAGACCTTCAGGTCCATAGTTAGTAGCTAGATGGCTTCTTCTCTCTTTTTGGATCTCAACACAATGTTCTCCCCCTCTCTCGTGGAGATATATTCGATGTAATCTTCTTTTTGCGTTGTGTTTGTTGAGACCAATGAATTGTGGGTTTATGATCAAGATTATCTATGAGCAATATTTGCACTGGTAGAAAAAAGGCCTTTAGTCCCGGTTCGCAAAGGCCTTTAGTCCCGGCTGTGCAACCGGGACTAAATATGCGCGACTAAAGACCCCCCCCTTTAGTCGCGCCTCTTACGAACCGCGACTAAAGGCTTTAGTCCCGGTTCTCGTGGCCAACCGGGACTAAAGGCCCGTCCTTTAGTCCCGGTTCTCGTGGCTAACCGGGACTAAAGGCCTCCTTTAGTCCCGGTTCTTGTGGCTAACCGGGACTAAAGGCCTCCTCCATGAGGTTTTTTTTAAATTTTTTAAATTTTTTATTTTCAAATTTCTGAATTATTTTAACCTCTAATCTCTAATCACCACCCCTCATCACCGCTCAATTTAACCTCTAATCTCTAATCACCCCTCATCATTCCAAATCATCTAACTTCCCGGACGGTCACCCATCCTCTCACTACTCCGGCTGAGCACGCTTAACTTCCGGATTCTATTCTCCCTTGTTTCCAAGTCTGCACTTGTTGTTTTCACGACAATAGTAGGATGTCAATTCTATTAACCCTCGTGAATTTAGCTTGAGCATGAAGTGACACATTTCACTGTTTGAGTTTGAAACTATTGTTCTAAAAAACAATAATTATTTAGTAACACTAATATTTCTGGAATAATTAGTTTGACCATTGTTTGACCACTTTGTTTGACCAGATTTGACCAAAATTTAAAAAAACTGAAATAATTATTTAGTAACACTAATATTCTAGAATAATTAGTTTGACCATTGTTTGACCACAGTTTGACCACAATTTGAAATTTTTGAATTTTTTTGCCTCTCCAAATCTTAAAAGCCCCGTATCTTTTTTTTCTGTTAGGTTTTTGAGGATTTTGAAAATGTTAAATTCGGATGTAACTTTTCGAGTAGATGATTTTTCATATAAATTTTTTTTTCATCCGAGTTCGTATGCAAAAGTTATGCCCATTTTAAAAATGAGGCCTCAAATCCCTTTAGTCGCGGTTGGCGGACCAACGGGACTAAAATCTAACTTTAGTCCCGGTTGGTCCGCCACCGCGACTAAAGTTCGAGCCATTAATCGCGGTTGGCGGACCAACCGGGACTAAAGGTCTAACCTTTAGTCCCGGTTGGCACGGCCTACCGCGACTAAAGGCCTTCGGCCAACTCGAGGATTTTAGTCCCGGTTGGCTGTGCCAACCGGGACTAAAGCCCCACCCGTCCGCCCGGCGCACGCTGGGCCCAGATAGTTGGTCGCGGGTCTCCTCCCGAACCGCGACTAAAGACCCCTTTGGCCGCGGTTCGATTATTTTGGGGACTAATGGGGGCGTATGGAAGCCTCTTTTTCTACTAGTGTTGAATCTTCTCTGAATTCTTTTATGTATGATTAGTTATCTTTTCAAGTCTCTTCGAATTATCCGTTTGGTTTGGCCAACTAGATTGGTAGTTCTTGCAATGGGAGAAGTGCTTAGCTTTGGATTCAATCTTGCGGTGTCCTTTCCCAGTGATAGTAAGGGCAGCAAGGCACGTATTGTATTGTTGCCATCGGGGATAACAAGATGGGGTATTTATCATATTGCATGAATTTATTCCTCTACATCATGTCATCTTGCTTAAGGCGTTACTCTGTTTTCATTAACTTAATACTCTAGATGCATGCTGGATAGCGGTCGATGAGTGGAGTAATAGTAGTAGATGCAGATAGGAGTCGGTCTACTTGTTTCAGACGTGTTGCCTATATACATGATCATACCTAGATATTCTCATAACTATGCTCAATTATGTCAATTGCTCAACAGTAATTCGTTCACCCACCGTAAAATACTTATGCTCTTTAAGCCACTAGTGAAATCTATGGCCCCCGGGTCTATTCTCATCATATTAATCTTCCTACGCTTTATTATTGCTTTTCTTTTTTACTTTGCCTTTTATTTTTCTTTGCATATTTATACCAAAAATACCAAAAATATTATCTATCATCTCTATCAGATCTCACTCTCGTAAGTGACCGTGAAGGGATTGACAACCCCTATTCGCGTTAGCTGCGAGGAGTTATTTGCTTTTGTGTAGAGTCACGAGGGACTTCATGGCGTGGCCTCCTCTTTGGATTGATACCTTGGTTCTCAAAAACTGAGGGAAATACTTACGCTACTCTGCTGCATCATCCTCTCCTCTTCGGGAAAACCAACGCAAGCTCAAGGCGTAGCAAGAAGGATTTCTGGCGCCCGTTCTTAGGGAGTCTACGCAAAAGTCAACATACTAAGTACCCATCACAATCCCTTATCCCTCGCATTACATTATTTGTCATTTGCCTCTCGTTTTCCTCTCCCCCACTTCACCCTTGCCGTTTTATTCGCCATCTCTTTTCCGTTTGCCTTCCCGTTGCCATGGTCGAATCAAAAAGAACTAAGAGTCCTTTCCAGGGTTCTAGTACCTTGGATAACCCCTCTATCCTCTCTAAGCTCATAAATAATGATGCTACGGAAAGACCCACCGGGGTTACCGATGAGAGCTTAAATAATTTTGATGAAGATGAATCTGGAATTTTTCGTTATTTACTTTACGAGTCTTTAAAAGATGCTTGGGATAGGTTACTTAGGATTCGGGCTAGCTATGTACCACAATATCAAATTGAGGTTTACTTAAAAAGTTTCTATGTTGGATTGCCTGCCTCTTTCAAACAAGTTCTAGACTCTATTTTTGATGAAGGTTTTCTTGAAGGGGATGCTATAGATACCTATGAAAAAATGGAAACTATATTTGGGCATCCCATGAATTATAAGGTTGAGTCTACCACTCTCTTATGCTTCTATCAAAACAAAATTATCAAAGAGATGAAATCTAGTTTAGATGCAAATTTCCGTAACGTGCTTAATCTCACTTCCTCCATTAATGGCAATGTGCTTTCTCAAAATAGAAGGATGAATGTCATAGAAAGGAAATTTGCTATTTTCTCTCCAAGTACTAAAGAAGGCAATATCTAGATCTATCCTTGCTTTTATGCCTAGCTAGGGGCGTTAAACGATAGCGCTTGTTGGGAGGCAACCCAATTTTATTTTTTGTTTTTGTTTCTGTTTAGGAATAAATAATCCATCTACCTTCTGTTTAGATGTGGTTTTATGTTTTAATTAGTGTTGTGCCAAGTTAAACCTATAGGATCTTTTTGGATAATAGTTATTTGATCTTGCTGTAATTTTCAGAAACTTTCTGTTCACGAAAAAAATGTTAAAAATAACCAGAACGTGATAAAATAGTGATTCCAATTGCTGCTGATCAATAAACAAATTTCCTAGGTTGTCCTATTTTGGCTGAATTTTTGGAGTTCTAGAAGTTTGCGTTAGTTACAGATTACTACAGACTGTTCTGTTTTTGACAGATTCTGTTTTTCGTGTGTTGTTTGCTTATTTTGATGAATCTATGGCTAGTAAAATAGTTTATAATCTATAGAGAAGTTGGAATACAGTAGGTTTAAAACTAAAACAAATAAAGAATGAGTTCATTACAGTACCTTGAAGTGGTCTTTTGTTTTCTTTAAACGGAGACTTACGAAATTTCTGTTGAGTTTTGTGTTGTGAAGTTTTCAAGTTTTGGGTGAAATCTTTTGATGGATTATGGAACAAGGAGTGGCAAGAGCCTAAGCTTGGGGATGCCCATGGCACCCCAAGATAATACAAGGACACCAAAAGTCAAAGCTTGGGGATGCCAGGAAGGCATCCCTCTTTAAATCCACTTCCATCGATAAATTTACTTGGAGCTATATTTTTATTCACTACATGATATGTGTTTTGCTTGGAGCGTCTTGTATTATTTGCGTTTTTGCTTGTTAGTTTATCACAATCATCCTTGCTGTACACACCTTTTGAGAGAGCCATACATGAATTGAAATTTGTTAGAATGCTCTATGTGCTTCACTTATATCTTTTGAGCTTTATAGTTTTGCTCTAGTACTTCACTTATATCTTTTAGAGCATGGTGGTGGATTTTTTTTAATAGAAACCTTTGATCTCTCATGCTTCACTTAGATTATTTTGAGAGTCTTAAATAGCATGGTAATTTGCTTAAAATAATAATATGCTTGGTATTCAAGATTTGTAAGACTTTCTTTTGAGTGTGTTGAATACTAAGAAAAGTTCGATGCTTGATAATTGTTTTGAAATATGGAGGTAGTAATATTAGAGTCATGCTAGTTGAGTAGTTGTGAATTTGAGAAATACTTGTGTTAAAGTTTGTGATTCCCGAGCATGCACATATGGTGAACCGTTATGTGATGAAGTCGGAGCATGATTTATTTATTGATTGTCTTCCTTATGAGTGGCGATCGGGGAATGACGATGGTCTTTTCCTACCAATCTATCCCCCTAGGAGCATGCGCGTAATACTTTGCTTTGATAACTTGTAGATTTTTGCAATAAGTATATGAGTTCTTGATGACTAATGTTGAGTCCATGGATTATACGCATTTTTCTCAGCCTTCCATCATTGCTAGCCTCTCTAATACCGCGCATTTTTCGCCGGTATCATACACCCACCATAAACCTTCCTCAAAACAGTAACCATACCTAACTATCATGGCATTTCCATAGCCATTCTGAGATATATTGCCATGCAACTTTCCACCGTTCCGTTTATTATGACACGCTCCATCATTGTCATATTTCTTAGCATGATCATTTAGTTGACATCGTATTTGTGGCAAAGTCGCCGTTCATAATTCTTTCATACATGTCACTTATGAATCATTGCGTATCCCGATACACCGCCGGAGGCATTCATATAGAGTCATATTTTGTTCTAGGTATCTAGTTGTAATCATTGAGTTGTAAGAAAAATAAAAGTGTGATGATCATCATTTTTAGAGCATTGTCCCAAGTGAGGAAAGGATGATGGAGACTATGATTCCCCCATAAGTCGGGATGAGACTCCGGACGAAAAATAAAAATAAAATAAAAGAAAAGAGGCCATAAAAAAAGAGAAAAGGCCCAAATAAAAAAATGAAAGAAAAAGAGAGAAGGGACAATGTTACTATCCTTTTACCACACTTGTGCTTCAAAGTAGCACCGTGATCTTCATAATAGAGAGTCTCTTGTTTTGTCACTTTCATATACTAGTGAGAATTTTTCATTATAGAACTTGGCTTGTACTCCCTCCGTTCCTTTATATAAGGTGTATTTGTTTTTTGATAAAATTCCACAATGTAAGGTGCATTTGTTCTAATTTCTCGTAATTCCGATCTTGGCCCTCTAGAAAAAGGAAAGTATATCTTCCCTGATTGCATGTATCTCTCCTTGTAGAGAAAGAAAAGAAACTATCTCTCTCCCAATTGTGTGTATCTCTTCCTTTGATAGCCTAAATGATTTACTTGCCGCTAATCTATGATTTAGACAAGGGTAAATTTGTCCTATCTAGTCTATAGTTACGTGCATTGGTCACTGTGCTGAAAATAATACACCTTAGATAAAGAAATGGAGGGAGTATATTCCAATGATGGGCTTCCTCAAATTGCCCTAGGTCTTCGTGAGCAAGCGAGTTGGATGCACACCCACTTAGTTTCATTTGTTGAGCTTTCATATACTTATAGCTCTAGTGCATCCGTTGCATGGAAATCCCTACTCACTCACATTGATATCTATTGATGGGCATCTCCATAGCCCTTTGATACGCCTAGTTGATGTGAGACTATCTTCCCTCTTTTTGTCTTCTCCACAACCACCATTCTATTCCACATATAATGCTATATTCATGGCTCACGCTCATGTATTGCGTGAAGATTGAAAAAGTTTTGAGAATGTCAAAAGTATGAAACAATTGCTTGGCTTATCATCGGGGTTGTGCATGATTTAAATACTTTGTGTGGTGAAGATAGAGCATAGCCAGACTATGTGATTTTGTAGGGATAACTTTCTTTGGCCATGTTATTTTGAGAAGACATAATTGCTTTGTTAGTATGCTTGAAGTATTATTATTTTTATGTCAATATTAAACCTTTGTCTTGAATCTTTCGGATCTGAATATTCATACCACAATTAAGAAGAATTACATTGAAATTATGCCAAGTAGCACTCCGCATCAAAAATTCTCTTTTATCATTTACCTACTCGAGGACGGCGGGAATTAAGCTTGGGGATGCCCGATACGTCTCCAACGTATCTATAATTTTTATTGCTCCATGCTATATTATCTATTGTTTTGGACTATATTGGGCTTTATTTTCCACTTTTATATTACTTTTGGGACTAACCTATTAACCGAAGGCCCAACCCGAAATTGCTGTTTTTGCCTATTTGATTGTTTCAAGAAAGCGGAATATCAGCGAGTCCAAACGGAATGAAATCTTGAGGAACGTGATTTTCTCATCGAGATAAGATCTAGGAGACTTGGACCCTCGGTCAAGAAAGGAGGAGGCGGCCACGAGGGTGGAGGGCGACCCCTAGGCGCGCCCCCGCCTCGTGAGCCCCAAGCTCCACCGGCGTACTACTTCCTCCTATATATACCTCATTACTCAACAAATCAGATACGGAGCCAAAAACCTAATTCCACCGCCGCAACTTTCTGTATCCACGAGATCCCATCTTGGGGCCTGTTCCGGAGCTTCGCCGGAAGGGAATCCACCACGGAGGGCTTCTACATCATCATCATAGCCTCTCCGATGAAGTGTGAGTAGTTTACTTCAGACCTTCGGGTCCATAGTTAGTAGCTAGATGGCTTCTTCTCTCTTTTTGGATCTCAATACCATGTTCTCCCCCTCTCTCATGGAGATCGATTCGATGTAATCTTCTTTTTGCGGTGTGTTTGTTGAGACCGATGAATTGTGGGTTTATGATCAAGATTATCTATGAGCAATATTTGAATCTTCTCTGAATTCTTTTATGTATGATTAGTTATCTTTGCAAGTCTCTTCGAATTATCCGTTTGGTTTGGCCAACTAGATTGGTAGTTCTTGCAATGGGAGAAGTGCTTAGCTTTGGGTTCAATCTTGCGGTGTCCTTTCCCAGTGACAATAAGGGCAGCAAGGCACGTATTGTATTGTTGCCATCGAGGATAACAAGACGGGGTATTTATCATATTGCATGAATTTATTCCTCTACATCATGTCATCTTGCTTAAGGCGTTACTCTGTTTTCATTAACTTAATACTCTAGATGCATGCTGGATAGCGGTCGATGAGTGGAGTAATAGTAGTAGATGCAGGCAGGAGTCGGTCTACTTGTTTCGAACCTGATGCTTATATACATAATCATACCTAGATATTCTCATAACTATGCTCAATTCTGTCAATTGCTCAACAGTAATTCGTTCACCCACCGTAAAGTACTTATGCTCTTGAGAGAAGCCACTAGTGAAATCTATGGCCCCCGGGTCTATTCTCATCATATTAATCTTCCTACGCTTTATTATTTCTTTGCTTTTTACTTTGCCTTTTATTTTACTTTGCATCTTTATACCAAAAATACCAAAAATATTATGTAGCATCTCTATCAGATCTCACTCTCGTAAGTGACCGTGAAGGGATTGACAACCCCTATTCGCGTTGGTTGCGAGGAGTTATTTGCTTTATGTAGGTACGAGGGACTCACGTGTGGCCTCCTACTGGATTGATACCTTGGTTCTCAAAAATTGAGGGAAATACTTACGCTATTCTGCTACATCATCCTCTCCTCTTCGGGGAAAACCAACGCAAGCTCAAGACGTAGCACTTGACCATCAGGATAGTTGTCCCCTATGTGATCAAGAGGAAGAATCAATAAACCATCTCATGCGTCAGTGTGTGTTTGCAAAGGAAATCTGGACGACGGTCCTACAAGCCTTGGGCAAGTTTGAGTGGATGCCGAGGAATAACAGCAAAATCAACGACTGGTGCATAGACAAGGGAGGCACAACTAAGCAGAAGAGAGATCAGGCGACAATTTTCACTTTAGTCATGTGGGAGATATGGAAGCACCGCAACGCCATTATTTTCGAGGGTGCTTTACCGCCCAAGAACTATGTTATTCTCCGGATATGTCAGGAAGGTAGAGCGTGGAAGCAAGCGTGATTGATCAAAGGTGACACGGAAGGCTTCTTCCAGGAGGTGGAAAGGTGGGCTAGTGTGAGTAGTTAAATTGTAACTTAGGTAGTAGCACTAGGGGTGGAGTCGTGTGCATGTAATATGTAAACACTGACGTGGAGGGGCTCTTTTTACCCCATTTCTTCTATATAGTAAAGTACGCACACTCGTGCGTACTCGAGAAAAACATGTGCTGATTGCAAATCCTACATGATGCATATATGTGCATAAACAAGTTATTTTAACAAAGAATAATCTGGCAAAACACAATTGGACATGATCTACAAGATGTAGCTTCTGCGACCAACATGAATCAATCAAACACCTCTTTCTTGATTGTCCTCTGGCAAAAATTATGTGGTGGTCGGTTCACATAACCTTTAACATTACTCCATCGAATTCTATCAACACGTTATTTGGGACGTGGCTTGATGGGATAGATACCGATACAGCGAGACACATTCGTGTGGGAGTATGTGCTTTATTATGGGCAGTCTGAAACTGTAGAAATGATTTGGTCTTTAACAGAACACCAAACATTCATTTTTTGCAGGTTATCTTCAGAGCCACTGTGTTGATACGTATGTGGTCGCTACTCACTCCGACGGAGGCCAGGGAGCATTTGGTTATTGGGTCTACCCGATGGGAGATGTTAGCACGCGATATTTTCAACTATTTTGGATGGCGGTCATGTAATAGGATAGGCATGTAGTGCTCCTACCTTTTGCCAGCCGGTTGTGGCCTTTCTACTACTACTTAGCTCTTTGTGAGTCTCTTTTGTATTTCTTTGTTCGAGACTTGGAGAGTTTTGTTGGACCTTTTGCTTATTAATAATATTAGCCGTATGTATCGTTCAGATGCAGAGGCTGAGGACGAACCCCTTTTTCGAAAAAAAACATGATGCCTATCGTTCAAATTGTTGTTGTTTCACACGTACCGAGCCACCGAGCGACCGATACTACGCCAACCCATAGCATGTATAGGTATTTCGGTTTTGGGAAGGTTTACTCTGTTTTTCATGGTTTTAGGTTCATATTTGTTTTTTTCCTCTTTTTCCTGCTGTTTCTTTTATCAAATTATTATTTTGGTTCCTCTTTCTGTTTCAAAGAGTTTCCTTTTAAGAATGTTCAAAAATATCATAAACTTCTTGAAGATCATGTTTTCAAATATTGCTTGGAATTTCAGAAATATGTTTCCACTTTTGAAATTATTCAAAAAATTAAAAAAATTAGTAGTGTTTAAGTTTTTTTAAAATTTCAAAAGATTTTTGCGTCTTCAAATATTGTTCTGATTTTTAAAAGAATTTTCATAAATATTACAGATTTTCAAAAATATTTGTGTTTCCGCATACTGTTTGAAATTTTAAAAAATATTCTTGTTATAAAAACACAATATTATAATATTCAGGATTTTCTTTAAAAAATGTCCCTGTTCTAAAATAAATACCAATTACAAAACATGTTCGGAATTTCAAAAAACGTAAAAAAAATGTCATGATTTTTAATATATTTTCCGTGTTTTTTCTAAAATTTGAAATAAAAATAGGAAAAAGTGTCCGCTACAGTGCACTGGTGGCACTACTGGGCGGGCCCAGTTGTGTCCTCGCATTTGACACAAAACTGGTCATATAGGAGGTCCGACGCTGACGAGGAGAGGTCTCCGCTTTTGACCTCTCAACTGAGCTTCGCATATGAACGGACGGTGAGATTGTTTGAGCTCTCAACTCAGCTTCTCATGAACGGTGAGATTATCCGTATGGGTGAATATTCCATCGCCGTGTGTAGCTCCGTAGGGGTGCTGCCACCGGCCTCCGCGTGCCTATGCTATGCTATACTTGGAAGGCAACCATAAATATGAGTACGTGCTTATCCGCTCCGCGAGCCTATGCTATACTTGGAAGGCAACCATGATCCGCTGCATCAGTGGATGAGGATCACGATCGCACGAATTATTCAGTAGTAGTTCAAATACTACAAGGTGATAATGCCAAAGGCCGGCCTTGAGCGCTTTCATTCTTGATGAATCCCACAGGCGAGCAAATATTTCGTACTCGTAAGATCAGATGTGCCACTCCTAAATTTTCCCTCAAAAAAAAAAAAGATCAGATGTGCCAAGTTCCCACGTATAAATATATGGTATTGTAATATTGTTGGAATATCTGTGTCTACACCATGCATGCCTTTACGTATCAGATAAAAATCAGTTATTATATATTAACCCCCATTTGTTAATATACTTAACAGAAGATGCTATATTTATACAGGAGCCTAATCTGTTACTATCGATATCCAATTTTTTCTTCATGGAGGGGAAAATCTTAATTGGATAAGTTTGACCCATCGAAAGAATTAAATGCTAGTCCTAGGAAACAGGGATAGACGTGCGCAGGTAAATCTCTCCTGACCTTGCAAATTGGATAAGATCACCTCAATGTTTGAAAGGCTCGTTTCCCTAGACAGACTTAAACCATCCCTCGGCGCGTTCCTGCCATCGATCGGTGCCTTCTCGTCCGTTCCAGATGTAACTCCATTTTTCTACCCTCGCGTCCTCAACTGAACAATACCCCCCGTAAATTACGGTTTTTATGTTAGGAGTAGCAGTTACATTTGTAAGCTTATGCCTAGCCTTAAAATTAACTTGCGTAAGAAGTGAACCATGGTGCCGATGATGCGGTGACTAAGTGGAATGCTGATTTGTTTTTTGGCTGTAAATAAACCACTTCCTTATTACTCCTTGAGATATGTGGATTGGGCTGGAAGCTAAATATCTACACGGTTTGATGCCTGAAAAGGTAATGTTGTTTCTATGAGGGGAAGAACTATCTAATTGAATGTTGTGTTATCCAACTTATCCACCCATCCCGTTTCTAAGTTTCTGTTAAATAAAACCATTTTGGAGAAATTACATAAGCACACGTGGAAACACCTTGGGAATTTTTAGTAATTAGAAAATCATCGTTTAGTCCAGCGAAGGCTTTACACTGGTTTCCATGGGCCTTTTGCCCTTAGCTAATTGATGCATGTACAAATCCATCAAATGTATGGAAGTATCGCGGAGTCGTACAACCACACGTATAGCAACCTTCAAAGTTGCTACCCTTGTCATTTTTCTTGAAACGACTATTTCCCTTTTGAGCTCCATTCGTATTCCGCTTCTCATCTCATTTACACTTCTCTTTACTACTGACGATATTGCCAAATCCTCATTGAAGGACAAAATGTGAAGATCATTTATTGACGAGATCCGCATCTAAAACTGCACTATTGTAGAATTTTAACTTAAAGTTGCCTTGGTGCACAACGTAGTTGTATCCTTCGATAGACTCAAAGTCATGGAATTTGACGAATGTCCATTCCCTTTGCATTCCAGGTATCATCACCACCCTCTGCTGATCACAACAGATTAGAGATCCCGAGCCGTCAAGTTAATCTTGACATCCATCATCAAGGTCCGAAATTTGCTGTTGTCAATGGAAACCTCAGCAAAGTCTTTCTTGGATATGTACAGACTATCCTGCATGAAATCTTCATGCCCATAATTATGTTTGTAAAAAATGATTGTGCATCGACCAACACATATCAATTTACAAATTGCCGATACATATACCTTGATACACAATGTGCTTACCGTACACTAAATTATTGTCAGAACACATATGAATAAAAACTAGATAGCTAAAAGCTAAACAGAAAAGAAAAAACTAGTATTGACCGAAAACGGGATATACACTAGTGGGTGAGACCATATCTATATTTTTGTTCCTTTTATTCTTTTTTATATCCAGCTGATGTCGATTTTTCTGGCTTTGGTCGTATCCTGTACGACCATTTGGCCTAGCCGGATCGATGATGCTTTAGTAGATTGCGGGTGCCTTCGCATGGGATTTGAAAGCCTTTTGGTTGGCTCATCCAAATAACAGTGGAGGTGGATTGTTAAGGTGAACCCCTTTCGAACCGCCACACTTGATCCCATTGAGCCACTCCACCTGATCTGCTTATCCACCATCTCGATCAACGATAATAAGAATAACGTGATGGTTAATAGTGCTGAAAACATCAAACTTTGGGTTAAACTACAAAGTGCTTGAGTCTGTCTGTTCTTGTATAAAATGTCGTAAGCTGGAAGGTTAATCTACAAAGTTCTTTTTTTTACCATCAAGATGTATCTCTTTCTTCATTGGTATAAATCGTTACATCATTAACTAAATGAGATACAATTGAGGGGGTGGGACTTCAACCTAAGGAACTAGCTTCATTGAACTTTGTTGGGCAATAGCGTTCGCCTCATGAAACTCATGTTCGAACACCACTTTGGCAAATTCTGAAGTCATGAGATAACAATCATCAAGTATTGATGTTGCACTTCCTGTTGTGTGCATTTCATTTTTCATGGCTTCATAAAGGTTATTCCTGACTTCGGTGGCCCGGGTCAACGTCGTCGTGTGTCATGTCGAAGCAGGGGGGTGTCACCGCTGGGAGGGGGCTCGCCGCGCCTTGGTCGGTTGTGCCACAGTTAAGCGGGGAGAATAGATCGTCTCCTCGACTTGCACTAACGGTCACTGGTTCGTCCTCCTTTTTCTCCTTCCTCCCTTCTCTTATAATGCAAGGAAAGGAAGAGATCATATCTGCCCCTATGAACGCGCATCACTCACCCCTATGAACGAACACACGCATACCCTACCCCTGTGAGCACCTCCGAGAGACTGAGCCGGCATAGCATCTTAAAGTTTTACAAAGTCATCGTAGGTGCCTCGTAGTCGACATGAACGTCTCCTCCCATGAAGCGCGTATCGCCAAAAATCCTGAAATAAATCTTGGATAAGTGCGAGCACCGGGACTTGAACCCCTGGTGGGCTGGGGATATAGTTGTCCATGTAACCATCCAACCACAGGTTGGTTCACGAGGATTCCCTAATTGACGTGTGTTAATTGCTTTCTAACAAAAACACCATCTATATAGTCAAAGAATCAGATAATATATGCACCAATGTTAAATCACATTGGTCTCTAATAGATATAACATTTCAAATAAGGTCAACTTATAAATATACAACTGACATGACATGTCATCTATCATTTTTTTGATCTAACACATGTCATCTATCATTAGCAACAATATTTTTACTAAAATGCACCCTCGTGCTTGACCTGGCGAGCATAACCGCACGCCCGCAACTTCCTGCCACACTTGGATTTGAAACATGTTGCATGAACTTGTACTAGTGCTAAAATCCATCATTTGGTAGGATAATTTCTTCCTAAAACAAGTTGATTTTGCTCTCGAGCTTTTCTAGAAGGTATATTTTTGTGAAATCTTCGTCGTTAAGAAACAAGCTGGTCCAACTAATTTTTTTTTGATTCACAACGTATTGTTGGCAAAATAGCTTGATTCGCCATGTAAAGTCACGTCGTTAAGAGTTGGCAAGTATGGTGGTAGAGACAGCTAAGCCAATGGTAAGAAAATATCAATGTATTAATGATAAATCACACCTGCCTCCAACCGGTATAATTATTATGAACGGTTGCGACAAATAAGCGAATACAAAGCCAACTCATACATACAACACCATAGTCAACGATCATAATTAGCTTTTCACATATAGTATACCCTCACTCACCATGTAAAGTCATGTCACTAAGAGTTGGTGGACCCAGTTGCCCGGTGGCAAAGACAAAGCTAACTCACTGGTAAAAGATATTAATATATTAATGATAAATCACACCTGTCTTCAACGGGTGTAATTATCGTGGACGGTGAGGACAAATGACCCACTTACCTGGTGGCAGAGACAACCAAGCCCATGCTAAGAAAGTATTAACATATTAATAAAAAATTACACCTGTCTCCAACCGGTATAATTATTATGAACGGTTGCGACAAATGAGCAAATACAAAGCCAACTCATACATACGACGCCATAGTCAACGATCATAATTAGTTCACCATGTAAAGTCATGTCGCTACGAGTTGGTGGACCCAATTGTCTGCTGGCAAAGACACAGCTAAGCCAGTGGTAAAAAAATATTAATGTATTAAAGATAAATCGTATATGCCTCTAACCGGTGCAATTATCATGGACGGTGGGGACAAATGAGCGGATAAGGCCAACAACTCATACATTCAACACCATAGTCAATGGCCATAATTGGCTTCCATATATACCCACCGTCCAACCTCCCAATATGTACTCCTTGAGCAAGAAACAAATAAATGGTAAGATGTTAGGTAATATACTAGAAGCGTTAGCCAAAACCTTCGAGCAGATAAACCACACGGGCGGTGCCATCCGCGCGTGCCACTGCGCGTGGGCCACCCGCCATTAACCGACGCGCAAAGGATTTGCGCCGCGCCCTCTTTAAAACCCCCCTTCAACCTCGGGCTTTGCTCGTCCATCCCATCCATCGACATCTCTCGCGTCTCGCCCCTCCTGCTCCTCGCCACCCAACGCCCACTTTGTCTTCCCGTAGAGCTAGCAGTTCTCGCGCGTCGGCCATGGAGGACGGCCGGAGTGACGCCAAGGAGGCCAGCATGATCGAGCTGGCCGCGTCCTTGGAGAAGGTCCGCCAGATCGAGGGCGGCGGCGACAATGCCGACGACCAGAAGAAGCTGTGGGGGCTCCTCCGGCTGTTCATGGCCTGCATGGTCTCCGGCGGGATCCAGTACGGCTGGGCGCTGCAGCTCTCCCTCCTCTCGCCCTACTCCCAGGTACTGGTTTCCTCTTGCTCAGCTCCTCCACTTTGTCTACTTCTTTTTCACCAATGTTCTTCGTGCTGTGATTGTTTTTCTCTGATATCTCGTGTTCATCCTTGGGTTGCAGACACTTGGGATTCCCCACCAGTACGTTTCCCTGACCTGGATCTGCGGCCCCATCGCCGGATTTGTGGTGAGCTTTCTTGCGATTTCATCCCCATCACTAGTTTCCGTTTCTTGCCTCGTTTCCTTTTCAAAGTTCGGTGAAAAAAAGAAGAGAATTTGTTGTTAAGGCACGGAATCTTGAAAATCTGAAACTACCACGCAACTCTGCTGTATTCACGTAGTAAAAGGGAAATGGATCGATCGTTTTCATATCCGTTCATTATTCCCGGCTACCAAACCCGATGCACTAAAAAGGAAATGGGGCTAAAAAAAGGCATTAATTGATTAATTTGCTAATCGGTTCGCCATGGCCAGGTGCAACCCATCGTGGGCTACTACAGCGACCGGTGCACGGCCAGGATGGGCCGGAGGCGGCCCTTCATCCTCGTCGGATGCATCATAATCTGCGTCTCGGTAAGTCACCAAATTAATCATCGCGTTTTCTTCTTCTTCTTCTTCAAGTTGTCAATCTGATGCCGTCGATTAATTGTGCTGATTGGCCCAAACGTGCAGGTGCTGCTCATCGGCTTCTCTGCGGACATTGGGCGCGCACTCGGCGACACCAAGGAGCACTGCAGCGTGAGCACGGGCCCTCGATGGGCCGCGGCCGCCATCTACATTGTTGGCTTCTGGTTCCTCGACTTCGCCAACAACACCGTCCAGGGGCCTGCTCGTGCCATGATGGCCGATCTTTCCGGTGAGCGTTCGAGCCAGATCAAGCTCCGGCCGCCTTCCTTCAATGTCGATGTTTCTTGTCGTATATACTGATCAGTGGAGCTCGATTGCGTGCAGCTGGGAACCATGGCCCCAACGTCGGCCAGGCGGTCTTCTGCCTGTGGATGGCCATCGGCAACGTGCTCGGCTACACGGCCGGCGCCAACGGCAAATGGCACGAGTAAGTCATTTTCTTCTTCTTCTCTCTTCCCGGGCGTCATCTGCCGTGTGGACGGACGGACCGACTGACTCACGCCGTTGGTTGCAGGTGGTTCCCTTGGCTGAAATCCTCGGCGTGCTGCGACGCGTGCGCAAACCTCAAGGGCGCCTTCCTCACCGCTGTGCTCCTCATTATCATCAGCATGACGGTCACCATGTACCTCGCCGGCGAGAAGCAGCTCGACAAGGCCGACGTCCAGGCCGCCTCCGGCCGCGGCTGCTTCTCCGCCTTCGGCGACCTCTTCAAGAGCTTGAGGAACCTTCCCCCTTCCATGTTCAAAGTGCTCGCCGTCACGGCCATTACCTGGGTACGTACTATAGCTGCACTGCACGCCGATCGTCCTCACGCCATATGCACCCGTCGGTCCAACACCAATTGATCTGACTGACATTGTCCTGCCGCTCTGCTTTGTTTCTTCAGCTCGCCTGGTTCCCCTTCTTCCAGTACGACACCGACTGGATGGGCCGGGAGATCTACCACGGCGTGCCGCAGGGGGCCAAGGCGTCCATCTACGACGCCGGCGTCCGTGAGGGCGCCATCGGCCTGCTCCTCAGCTCCATCACCCTCGGGGCCACCTCCTTCCTCATCCCCAAGCTCTGCCGCAAGCTCACGTCCAAGGTCGTCTGGTCCATCAGCAACTTCATGGTGTTCGGCATCATGACGGCGATGGTCGTCGTCGGCTTGATCTCCACCAAGGGGTACAACGCGGCCCTGACGGCCAACCTCACCGGGCCCGACCCCAAGCTCAAGGCCATCGCGCTCACGCTCTTCGCGCTCATCGGAATCCCGCAGGCCGTGAGTCCACACGCACCATGGGTGGCTCCTGCTGCTGATCTAATTTGATCTGCTTTAATTTGCACGCCCACTGATCGACTGTTCTTTTTTCAAAATGCTGTTCGTGCAGGTGCTGTTCAGTGTGCCATGGGCTGTTGCTTCTGAGGTCGTTGCCGCAGAGGAGGATGATGGCCAAGGCCAAGGCCTCGCCATTGGTGTCCTCAACATTGCCATCGTCGTGCCACAGGTTTTCAATCTATTGGCATGGCAACTCGATCGTCAGGCTGTTTGTTAATCGGGGCCTGACTTTTAACCTGTTTCTTTCTCATTGCCCTTTGTGCAGCTGATCATCGCGCTCACCGCCGGCCCCATTGACAAAGCCTTCGGGAAGGACAACACGCCGGCGTTCGGCATCGGCGGCGCCTTCGCCTTCATCTGCGCCATCCTGGCGCTCATCCTGCTGCCCAAAACAAGGGGCAATTCCAACGCCGCCGTCATGGCCGGAGGGCACTGATATGGCGATACATCTTGAGGAGAGCCCGGAGTTGTTCTCTAGCTAGCTGATGTTGATATATATATATATATGTGAGCCGAGGTCGTGTTTTCTGTTTTCGTTTCCACCGCGAGGTCGTGTTTTCTGTTTTCGTTTCCACCGCCGTTTGTTCATTCGTCACGTGCTTTTAGCTGGGAGTGCAGTGGTAGAGCACGAGACGAGTTCCCTGGTCGCAATGTTTTAGCTGTTCTGGGAACCTCTTGAAAAAATTCAAGTGATATGAACATTGGTAATCTGTACCGATTTAATATATTAATTGCGCGTCATGGAGAGTAATCTCCAGACATTATTATATTTTGTTTGCTCAAACGTGTTTCCAACTTGCAGCCCGACAAAATTTCTTGCCCCAGCTTATTAGAGAGAAAGCGAGGGAAAAGACAGAACAAGAACACCTTCCTCTTTGACTCCCAAGAAAAATTCTTAAAAAAGGCAGACTGCAAGAAAAGGTCTTCCCTCTTTTTTGGGACCGTCTGCCCCCATGTGCCTGAAAATAAATTCACCTCTGCTTCGGCCACTTCTCCCAGCCGCTTCACTGTTCATCTTCTTCCCCAATGGTGCAGACCCACTCCGACCCACCCCTAACCGCGGCTATCCTCTGCACCCCCACCCCTAAAGATAGATAATGTGGAAATGGTTTCCCTCCTAAGATAGATAGTGGGACCGCCTCTTCTCCGATGAGCTCGGGATGAACTAGAAAAGGTGACCGACACGAAGAAAATTTTCAGGCACCCGAGATATAGCAAAACTGCTCTTTTTTCTACAAGAAAAATAGTCCTTGCACACTGAACACACCCAATTTTCCTAAATCTGTTTACACAAAGTAGTCCTTGCACACTGAACATCACCTATGTTTACACAAAAGTAGTGTGGACGAATCAACCAAAGAGACACCATACTTATGAGCTCAGCGTCCGTTTCATCTTTCAAAGAGGCAGGCACCCGACTAAGACATGAGCAGCATATGCTTTCCTGCAACGAGCAAAACAAAGGCCATGTGACCTGCCAAAGCTCGGCGGTTAGGTTTCCCTTCTAAACGGAGACATGCAAGATGGAGCTGGAACTCAGAAGCACTGCTCTGCTCAGGCCTATATAAGGACGACGGACCGACGATCGAGCACATCTCACACAGCCATACTACCACCACACAAGAGACCACAGAGAGCCAAAAGGGCTACCAAGATCACGTCGATGGCTCCCAAAATGATCGGCGTGAGCCTCTTGCTGGTGCTCCTGGCGCTGACCCCCAGCGACGGCCAGGTGATGCCAATCCCCTGCTGCCGCCTCAACTGCTGTGATGGTAGACCCGAGTGCTGCTCCCCTGGCCTCGTCGCCGCCATGGCGCCCATCGTACCGGCCGCCGCCGGTACCTCGTCTCGCAAGGTCTTGCCCGGAAACTAGCGGTCCAGGTGTACAGTACTACCCCGCCGCTTGTGGTCAATTGCAAGTATGCTCCGGCCAAGCGAAGTTCTACGTACCTGCCCCTGGCCAGCTACCTAAGTTCAGTGATTAAATCTGTATGTGTTGAAGCCCAGCTATCTAAGTTTACTACTGTTAATAACCTATATGTATGTATGATCGAGTTCCCATGGAATTGTAATTCAGTTCTTTTTTTTGCGAGTGAATTGTAATTCAGTTATAAAAATAATGGATATCTACAGTCGATTACTGTTTTCTATATACGGATGAACCGCTCACTTTTTGTTGATGTAATTGAAAGAACTAGAGATTGTGGAAGTGTATGCATCATCGCAGGGACGCGTGTGTGTTATATAGACAAATAGATTACAAGATGCGGCTAGGTTGTTTCTAGACTTGACCCATACTCCAAGCTATACAAAAGAGGATCTATCTAGTCTAACAACATGCCTAAATACAACTCAACACACACACAATACACCGTGACATGTATGTCATATCACGTTACACAACTAAACAAGCCTATCATTTAACATCCTCCCTCAATCTAAACATATCAAGGTTGAGATTGTTCCTGAAGGCTTGAAGTTGTCGAGCTTGTAAAGGCTTGTGAAGCCATCAGCAACTTGATCTCCTGTTGGGATAAACCTGATGTCCAAGAGGTTCTTTGCAACTCGTTCACGAACAAAGTGAAAATCAATTTCTATATGCTTTGTTCTTGCATGAAACACATGATTTGCAGAGAGATAAGTTGCCCCCAAATTACACACCATAAACAAGAGACACGTGGTCTTACAATTCCCAATTCATCTAGTAGAGTTTCTACCCACATTACCTCAACTGTTGCATTTGCCAAAGACTTATATTCTGCTTCAGTGCTAGAACGTGAGACTGTAGCTTGTTTCTTTGCATTCCAAGGCACAAGGTTAGAACCAAAGAAAACAGCAAACCCACCAGTAGACCTTCTGTCATCAGGGCATCCTGCCCAATCTGCATCAGAGAAGGCACTTACTGTTGTTGAAGGTGACTTACATATTTTCAGACCAATTCCAGCACTTCCTTGGATATATCTTAATATCCTCTTAACAGATGTCCAATGCAGAGATGTAGGTGAATGCAAAAATTGACAGACCTTGTTAACAGAGAAAGCTATATCAGGTCTTGTCAAAGTTAAGTACTGTAGTGCCCCAACTACACTTCTGTACTTTGCCCCTTCCTCTGGACTTAGTAATTCTCCTTCATGCAATGACAAGTGTTCAGAAGTAGACAGAGGTGTACTAGAGGGTTTACAATCTTTCATGCCTACACGTTTAAGTATCTCTGTTGCATACTTTTCTTGAGTTAGCAGAATACCATCATGTATCCTAATGCCTAGGAAATAGTGCAACTCTCCCAGATCTTTTAAAGCAAATTCACTTTTCAAGTTCTTAAGCAAAGCTGAGGTGCCCTCTTGAGAAGAACTAGCAACAATTATGTCATCTACGTAAATGAGCATAAAGATGATCACCTTTCCTCTCTTGAAATAAAACAAGTAGGTGTCTCCCTTCGAGGGCCGAAAACCAAGTTGTTGCAGCTTTGAATTTAATCGTGAATACCAAGCCCTGGGTGCCTGTTTTAACCCATATAGAGCTTTGTCCAACCTACACACATGTTGTGGTTTAGTATCATCAACAAAACCAGGTGGTTGTTGCATATGAACCTCTTCTCGAGAACGCCATGTAGAGACGCATTCTGTACATCCAATTGGCGAAGACTCCATACCCTGGACACTGCAACAGGCGGAACCAGCCTGATAGTAGCAGCTTTAACAACTGGACTAAACGTGTCCTCATAATCAATGCCGTAGCGTTGCTTAAAGCCTTTAGCCACTAATCTAGCCTTGTACCTATCTATAGTCCCATCAGATTTTCTTTTGATTCTATACACCCACTTAAAATCTATAATATTTCTATCTAGTCTAGGTGGAACTAGATGCCAGGTTTTATTCTTCGTGAGTGCATCATATTCTACTTCCATAGCATTTTCCAGTTTTTATCTTGCAAAGCTTCTACTAGATCACGAGGTTCTTGAGTGGCAACAAAGTTTACAACTTTAAAATTCTTGTCATACCTGGCAATTCCATCCTTAGGAACCATGGGTTTGAAGATACCTCGTTTAGCACGTGTATTGGGGCGTTCAAGGATTGTAGCCACAGAAGATCCAACGGTTGCCACAGAAGATCCGCCACCTCGTACTGCCAGAAGATCTCCCTCAGCTGTCATTCGATCGGGCGTAGGATCCCGCGTCCGATCCGGGGCCACCAAATCCGGCACAGACGAATCAGCGCCAGGAGATATGCGCGCAGAGCCTCGGGTCAGCAGCGCGCCATCATTGCATGTGGTCGATGGCGACCCAGACCCACTCGATCGCCGCCGGTTTTCGGTGGAGGGCCCGCCTGTATCGGTACCGCCGCCACGCACGGGCGACCCGTGCCGCCTGTCACGTGCAGACGGGCTGCCCGCTGACCCAGCGCCTGGCAGTATCGGGGGCGCTCTTGTGTGAGGTTCTGCGCCAGGTGCTGCGCCGCCGCCGGATCTCTCGGGATCGGGAACAGCAGGAGGATCCGCCTCGGGTCTCGTGCTGGTCCAATTTGGCCTTACACGCTGCATAAAATGACGATTTGAAGTGCTGTTTTTTTCACTGTTTTTCTCAGCGCAGCCTCCATGAGTGGCAGGATTAGGATTATTAAACACATGATCATCAGCTGAACATTCACCCCCATGATCAGAAGGATTTAATAACTCCGGAGAAAGTAATAGAATTCAGCACGAAGCCGAGCACTGGCATTTGGATGGAGGCTAGCGAAGGGAAAACTATTTTCATCAATAATAACATCCCTGGAGATATAAACACGTCCAATAGATATATCAAGACATTTAAACCCTTTGTGTAGATTGCTATACCCAAGGAAAGCACATTGCTTAGACCGGAATTGAAGCTTGTGATTATTGTAGGGTCGAAGGTTGGGCCAGCAGGCATACCCAAATATTCAAAGGATAGAATAGTTGGGTTTTTCATGAAATAATTTTTCAAAGGGTGTCTCAAAGTTGATAACCTTGCTAGGGATTCGGTTTATCAAATAGGTGGTAGCAATGAAGGCCTCATCCCAAAATTTTAAGGGCATGGAGGCTTGAGAAAGAAGTGATAGACCCACTTCGACAATGTGTCGATGTTTTCTCTTAGCTGACCCATTTTGCTGGTGAGCGCGAGGGCATGAGACATGGTGAGATATACCTATCTTGGTGAAGAAGGAGTTTAATTTTTCATACTCCCCTCCCCAATCTATTTGTAGAGCAAGAATTTTACGATCAAATTGACGTTCTACTAAATGTTGAAAGTCATGAAACTTTTGGAAGACTTCAGACTTGTGTTTGATCAAATATATCCATGTGAATTTACTGAAATCGTTAATGAAACTCACATAGTATTTTTTTTCTTTCCTACTGTTTCAACAGCAGGACCCCAAACATCAGAGAATACAAGTTCTAAAGGAAACTTTGATTCACTTATTGACTTAGGATAAGGCATCTTTTGACAGGCGTCACATACAAAATATGTATTGAAAGAATTTGCACAAAGGAGATTATTTTTTCTAATGATTTTGCTAACAATAAGAGGAGATGGGTGGCCTAGACGTCGGCGCCACCTATCCGGAGATAGCTTGGTGGCACTGAGCATGTGCTTCTTGACGTCGGATCCCGTGTGCCTAACCGGGTAGAGTCCTCTTCTACCCCTGCCTAGAAGGAGCACGTTCTTCGTTCCCTGTTCCTTAACAAGAAAAGAATAGGGATGAATTTCAACAAAGGAATCGTTGTCAACAGCAAGGCGACTAGCAGAAAATAGACTTTTGTTGGCTTGAGGTACATGAAGGATATTGTTTAGAAGAAGATCACAATCAGGAGTGTGAATAGCCGAATGATCAATGTGTTTGATAACCATACCTGATCCAATGGCAGTATGAATCTGCTCGTTCCCAGTGTAGCGGTCACGCACGATCAGCCTTTCCAAGTCTCCTGTGATGTGATCGGTGGCACCACTGTCCAAGTACCGGTTGGTGTCCACCCCGTACTGTGGTGCAGCGAGGTTGGCCGACTTCTCCTCCACGCCTTGGTAGGATTCGTCGTAGCGCTTCCAGCACTTCCAGGCTGGATGGTCCATCTTGCCATAGATCTGGCACTGGACCCTAGGGGCAGAGGCATGGTTGTTGTAGTTGCCCCCTCCATTGCCATTGTTGCCACTGTGTCCGCCGCCGCGACCTCCTGGTTTGGAGTAGCCGCCGCGCCCGCCGTGGTCACCACCATTGCCGCCTTGTCTGCAGCAGCGATCACCGCTGCCACCGCCGTTTCTACGGCCTCGAGTAGCAGCGTTGGCAAAGGATTGGGACCCTCCGCCCCGAAGATTTAGCCTCATCTCGAAGCTTAGCAGCTGTGAAAACAGCTCGGCCACGGTCACCGGCTCCACCCGGGAACACATGGCGGACACCACCGGGTCGAAGTCTTCATCTAGCCCGGCCAGGATGTGAGAGACGATGTCGTCGTCGTCCACCCTCTTCCCTGCAGCGATCAGTTCATCGCAGAGAGACTTGATCTTCCCGACGTAGCCGGTGATGTAGGAATTGCCCTTCTGCAGGTTGGCGAGGGTGATCCGGACGTTGGTGGTCTGGGAACGGGTTTGAGATGCAAGCATCCCTTCCACCGTGTTCCAGAGTTCAGCAGAGGTGAGACATGAAGCAACCTGGATGGCTATCTCACGAGGAAGTGTCGTCAGGAGATAGGAGAAGACTTGTTGATCTTGTGCATACCAGGATTGGAAATCAGGTTTCGCCGCCTTCGCCATCGTCTTGCCGTCAGACGAGGTCACATCAATCTGCATGGGTGGTGGTGGTTGCTCGACGTCGAGGTACTTGGCCATCTGTGCTCCCTGGATGGCCAAGAGCACCGTCGCCCGCCATAGAGCCTGGTTGCCCTTCGTGAGCTTCTCGGTGGCGGCGTGCACGAATGGCGAGGATGGGAAGGAACTTGAAGACGCTTCCATGGATGTGCTCGAGGATGGCTCTGATACCATGAAAGAACAAGAGATTGTGGAAGCGTATGCATCATCACAGGGATGCGTGCGTGTTATATAGGCAAATAGATTACAAGATGCGGCTAGGTTGTTTCTAGACTTGACCCATACTCCAAGCTATACAAGAGAGGATCTATCTAGTCTACCAACCTGCCTAAATACAACTCAACACGCACACAATACACCGTGAGATGTATGTGTTGGGGAATGTGGTATTTCAAAAATTTCCTACGATCACGCAAGATCTATCTAGGAGAAGCATAGAAACGAGTGTGTCGGATTTCGGGTTCCGGCAAACCCTCTAGGTTCGAACTCTGGGGTGCACGCGGAGATCTCACCCCTACCTACCTGCACTTCGTCGCCTCGCAAGGATCTAGAGCTACACGAAGAGCAACACAAGGGACACAAGGTTTATACTGGTTCGGGCCACCATTGTGGTGTAACACCCTACTCCAGTGTGTGGTGTGGTGGATTGCCTCTTGGGCTGATGATGAACAATACAATGAAGAACAACCTCGCGAGGGTGGGGTGTTCTTGTGGCTAGGCTCTCGATCGGATGGGATCAAGCTAAGATTCTTTTCCCGGATTCCCCCTTCTCTACTGTGGAGGCTAGCTCTACTTATAGGCAGAGGCCCTGGGTCTCTTCCCAAATATTGAGCGGGAAGGGCGCCAACAATTGGCCATTTTGAAGGGGAACATCTAGTACACTTATCCTGACTAAAGTTGGTCCTCGCCTGTCAAAGGCTCTGGTGGTGATGCCGGCTCGGGCTCCACGATGACCTCCTTCCTGCCGTTGCGACGGTCTTGGTCTTGTTGCACCAAAATGGCTGCCTTTGCTTGATGCTCTCGCCTGCGCTTGCCTCCTTTGCACCAAAGAGGAAATGAGGACAACTTCTTGTGATGCGGCGTCCGCTGGCGCCCTTGGTAAATCACGGCTTGCGTCATGGGCACCTCGTGAGGTACCCGCCTTGATCTCTCCGTCTCCTCGCGAGCCACTGACGAGGCCGTGCACGAGGAAGCTTCACGTCGTCCGCCCAGCAATCTGGCCCCTCGCGAGGTTCTTGAGCTAGTCTTGATGAAGATGGGCCGTCTTTGGGCCATCCTTTGAGCCACGCCGCAGCCGCAGGCGAGCAAGTCTGGGTACCCCCGTTCCCAGAACGCCGACAGTAGCCCCCGGGCCCAAGGCGCGCCTGGACTTGGCTCAGTAGAGAAGCGAAGGGGCAAGTGCGAAGCGCCGCGGGCCCTAACAGCCTGCAGCCTTGGGTGTCGTGTGGCGGTTCAGTGGTCGTGGGCGTCTTAGCAATTGCGCGAATCGACAAAAGAGCGGCACCCGTCTAGGCTTTGCCTCCTTTGCCTTCTCCGGTCATTGCCCAGATCCCCTTTCTTGCGCCTTTCCTTCCTGCTTCCGAAATCTCCAGATCTCGCCCATTGCGTGCCCTAGCAAGACATGGCGCCTCGCCAGACCCCGGCCGGAGCTTGGTACTCACCCACCTTGGACTCCCCGAACGTGCCGGAGAGGAGCCTTGCCCGAGCGCGCCGAATGATGGCGGCGCAAGGCAACGACGGGGCAGCGGTGCTCAGGGCCGGATCCGCCCTTCCCGAGGGCCAAGGAAGCACCTTCTATCCGCTCTTCGTGAGCGCCATTGCTTTGGTCCGGTGCCTCCCTTTTTGAGTTCTTCTTTTACATCCTCCGCCATTACAAACAGCAAGCTCGCACCTCCACCCCAACTCTGTTCTTCTGGTGATCTTCGCCTACTATTGTGAGGCTCATGTCGGGGTGCAGCCCTCAGTGGCCCTGCTACGCCACTACTTCTACCTCCGGACCTCTCGCGGGCCCATCTCCGCGTGCGCGAGCTTTGTCGCGTATGGCAGCTCCAACGCCATCTCGAAGCCCGGGAAGAGGATTGAGGGCTTCAGGAGCAAGTGGGTTATGGTAGACGCTGGGCGCATCCATCCTCGGCTGATTCTGCCAGTGGAGCAGCCCACGACCACCGACGATTGGTCTCGCGCAGAATTCGTGGATCCCCGCGCGAAGCCAGTGCTGGAGAAGATGAACGTGGACCTATGGCGGGGTAACATGGCGACGATGAAGCTGACCGGGGCGTCGCTCCTGAGGGAGTTCCTGGAGCACCGGGTGGCCCCGCTTTGTCAGTACTCGCTTCCGCTGTGGAGGCCTCACCCGAGCCCCGTAGTCTTGGCCCACGAAGATCTGGCCGCGGTCCTCCAATCTTTGGTCGGGGGAGACGTGGCGAGGCTGGAGGGCGCTCCTGTACCCTTGTTCCTTCAAGATGATTGGGAGCAGGTGGTGGATTCCATGCCTATTTTCAACGGGGACGGGCCTGTGCCCGCGGAGGTACCCGAGGGCCCGGCGGCCCTGACGGCGGCGAACGTGTCCTCCGGCGACTCCAGCGGAGAGGAGGAAGAAGAGGAGCGGGGAGAGGGGACTGACTCTGAGGCGACCGATGGGGAGTCGAGAGCGCCCCTCCCCCGGCGTAGGTCCCGCGCTCTCCGCCTCTTGCCGAGCAACGACGAGGATGGCGATGAGCGGGGCGGGGAGAGCCTGCCCCCGATCCCGAAGAAGGACAGGACGGGGCTGGTCCCCCGCGGGTCTGCCCCGGCTCTGAGGCGACCTGCAGACGCGCCTCCTGCTCCCGAGCCTCTTGAGGCCGATCCCTGTAGCCGGCTCTCGGGCTTCAAGTTCGGCCGGAGATTGCCCGAGCCCGGGAGCGATGACCAGTAAGTGCTTGATTCTTGCTTTATTTCTTGCTTTGTCGCTGAGGCTTGATATCTGTATTCCTTGGCTAGGCTGGCGCCTGCGGCGAAGAAGCTGAAGGAAGCTCCTGAGGGATCGTCCGGGGCAGTGCCTCCGCCCGCGAAAGAAGGTGATGGCAAGACACGGGACTCTCCTGCCCGGTCATCCTCGCGAGGCTTGGCGGAGCTAGCTGGGGCGAGCTCAGCCCCCATGGCCCAAGCGACTCCCGAGGTATCCTTGCCTGATGCCACCACCGTAGCTGTCGGGGCGCAGAAGGTCCCGCCTCAGATCTTGTGGTTACGCTGCCGTCCTCTCCTCCTACTCCACCAACTGCTGTCTCTCGACTCCCCCAGCATCCCGGATCGTCTGCTGCTGAATCGGACCGGCTGCAGCAAGATCTTACGGCGCCGACCCTCGCCAGTGGCCGGACGCCTGGAGCTGTCCTCCGGCTGGGTTCACTCTGATGCTTCGATTCGAGCGGCGCTGGTTCAGGCCGCGACGGCTTGCGACGAGGAGAAACAGGCCGTCCTTGGGGCAAAGGCCGCTCGCGACACTGTCTTGGGGGACGTAGCCGATGTCCGAGGTCGCTGCAAGGCGCTGGAGAGCGAGCTGCAGGGCCTGCGTGACCAGCTTGCCAAGGAGGCCTGCGTTCGCCAAGAGAAGGAGGAAAACATGAAGGCTCGCGAGGCGGCCGTCAAGGACCGGGATGCCAAGCTTAACCGGCGCCGCGACCGCTTGGGCGCGCTGGAGCAGGAGTTGGAGGCGAAGAGGGTCGAGCTGGATGGCAAGGTGCTGGTCCTCGCCGAGGACCGTGTGGCCTTCGCGGAGATGGAGGCGAAGGCTCGCACCTTGCTGAGGTCGCTTTACGACAGCGGCCTAGAAAGCCCGCTGGCCGGCGCCGAGGACGGCCCTGCCAAGCTGCTTCCCTTCCTGGTCCGCGCCCTTGAAGATGTCACCCTTGGCCTTGGCCCCATGGATGAGGCCGAGGCACGTGTCCTGTCTTCCGCAGGCCGACGCTGCCCTTACCCATGTCTACCTTTGCGATCCCGACGTCGACCTCGACAACCTGCTGGAGCCCGTGAGCGGCGAGCTTGCCGCTGCCGCTGCTGAGGCCGTGAAGGGTCGGCGGAGGCTCTATTGGCGGTTCCGGGCCTTGACCAAGTCAAGCGAGGCGCTGCCGGTCCCGAGGCTTCACGAGGCGAACCCGCCAACAGCAGCTCGCCCGCCAACAAGTGACTCCTTTGTGGCTCGTGTTCTGCTTTCAGCTCCTGCAACATGCATCATGCCTTGGGGAGGCGTTTAAACTTGCGTTTGGCGTTGTGAAAACAGTTATGGACTGTAATATTTGCTTTTGAATTCCTTGAGATTTGCGCTTTTCCTTCCTACTTGCTTATGTTCTACGCCGGCAGAGTCTGCCCTCACAGATACCTCATTGCCGTTAGCCCCGACCGGAAACCAGGGCCGGGACCAAGGAGTGAGGGGCTACGTGACAAGTTAGGCTCTCGAGTCACGATGCTCAAGAGTCCCCCTTGGCGCCTGAACAATGGTAGGGAGGCGAGATGTATGGGTGAATTTACCATTCTACGTCTGCAGAGCCCGATCACACAAGCATACCTCAACCGCCGTTAGCCTTCCGGAACTAAGGGGTGAGGGGCTACGTGACGATTAGGCTCTCGAGTCGCGATGCTCAGGAGTCCCCTTGACGCGTTCAAGCGGCCTTGTACCTTAGGCTCCGCTTGGGGAGGGGCGGCGACGAACCAGGCCCGAGGGGCTGGCTGGGTGGCGTGGCGTCTGGGCGTGACCTGTGCGTGGCCCTCAGGCTCAGCCCTCGCACGGCACTCCCGAGGGGAGGTGTTGCGATGAGGCGGACATTGAGCTCTGGGCTCCACGAGGTTGATGCGGCCGGGGCCACCCTCGCTTGTTTATCACCAAAGACAGAGCATAAGCGCTTCCGTGTATGTGTCACGGGCATAGCCGCTCCTAGGCAAAGGTCGCCACCGGCGCGGAGCATGGTGCTTCCATCAGTGCGTGGGAGGGGCTCCCCTCGGGAGGAGCCCCGGGCGCACAGCCCCGCCTACGACACGTGGCCGGCACGGTAGGGCCTGACGAGGTGTATCTGGGCACCCGTGAGCTAGCGCGGGACTCACGGGGCCCTACCTCAAGGCGAGTTGCGCCTGACACTGGGCCTTAACTTGTGATGTGTTCCTGCAAATTTGGTTAGATACCGACGCTCTACGTCCTCGGGTCCCGGCCCTCGAGCGGGTCTCAGCCGTCGTTGTTATGCCAGGTCGCGATGCCGTGGACAAGGCCAGAGGGTGAGGGCTGGAGAGCCAGTAGGAGCCCATGAGTCGCGATGCTCAGGTACCCCCCCCCCCTTTAACGTGCAAGCGGCCGACATGAAGGAAGAAGGGGTGCCGTGGACAGGCATCAAATAACAATCATGATGGGTCAAACGCGTGACCCGAATAAATGCAAGAGGGGTACATGCCGCTGGGTCTGGCCCGAGTGGCTTGGGGATGATGCAGCCCGAGGGGCGCCCCCGATAAGGTAAGCTAGGAACATGAAGTAAAAGGGATACATGCCGCAGGGACGGACCCATGCGGCCTGGGAATGATGCAGCCCTGGGGGGCGCTCCCAGCTGAAAATGAAACTTGAAGGATGTCACCTGGTAACGTTGAAGACGAAGGGATGCTGAAGTAGCAGACGTCGTGGGCTGCGGAAGCCGATCTTCACGAGCCCCCAGGCCCAGGAGCCTCGGGAGGCTCCGGAGGCGCTGGTGGCTCCTCACGGACCATCTCCATCTCCGCCAGGACTGCAGAACGCCTGGCCTCTTGAGCCGCCAGGATGCTCCCCATGAGGCGCTGGCGCGTGATAGCCGCGTTTGGCACGCCGTAGGGCATGCGAACGTAGCTGTGGGGTGGACCTTCACAGCGCCCCGCGCGTGAGGGCCAGAAGCGCTCCTGAGAGGCGGCTCGGTTGAGCCCTGGTATGTCGATGCAGACGCGCATCCCACCATCATGGCCTGGATGGGGAGCTACGGCGGGTAAGCGGCGGCTGCCACTCATGACTCTAGACTCCTGCAGCTCCTGAATGATATGGCTGACGAACTCCTGAGGGTTTGGCCCTCCTTGCCTTGCTTCTTCCTGAGGGAGACGTGCTTTGAAACACGCCTCCAAGTGGTGCCCAAGCGCCTCCCTCGTGACCTTAGCAAGGTCGGTGGCCCTCCTGGAGAGAGCCCCCAAGCCTTGCTCGTGGAGGGCGCTGGGCGTGCCTTCCTATGCGACAGAAGGAGGTGCCCCTGAGCAGGCCACGGACCACAGGGGCCTGCCTCCCGAGGGGTCGGGCCAGCGATGTCTTCTTCTTCTTGGGAGCAACCTCGGGGAGCCTCCCGCTCCTGCGGTCTGGGTCTTCAAGTGACGCGGCTTGAAAAGCACGCTCCAGGGAGCACACCGCATCTCTCTCTTCACAAGGCACCGTGATGACTCCACCGCTCCCCGGCATCTTGAGGATGTTGTAGCCATGATGAGTCACGGCCATGAACTTGGCCAGAGCTGGGTACCCGAGGATGGCATTGTATGGCAGGCGAATGTGAGCGACGTCGAAGTCGATGAGCTCAGTGCGGTAGTTGTCGCGCGCCCCGAAGGTGACAGGGAGGCGGACCTGCCCAATCGGAACTGTGGAGCCATCGGTGACTCCGGAGAAAGGCTTGGTTGGCTGAAGCTGATTGTAAGGCACTTGGAGATTGTTGAATGTCTCTACGTCAGGACATTGAGCCCTGCTCCGCCATCGATGAGGCTCCTGGTGACTTGCACGTTGCTGATGATTGGGGAACAAAGCATCGGGAGGACTCCGGCCGTGGCCGCGCACTTGACCTGATCCGCCGAGCTGAATGTGATGGCGCACGCTGACCACCTGAGAGGGCGTGTGGCTTCGAGCTTGGGGAGGATTGCATTCACTTCGCGGGCGAACTGCTTGAAGATGCGTTGAGAGGCTGGGGCTTCGAGCCTGGAAGCCCCCAGCCCCCTCGTCCTGATGGTGGTCCTCATTTCTCCTTGGCTGTGGCGGCAGAGGAGGGAGGCCTGCGTTGCCTTGCGGGCGGTCCTCGCGAGGCTGATCCCTCCAACCTCCCTCGTGAGGCTGATCATGCCAGCGGTCCTCGCAAGGTCGGTCGCGCCACCCTTGGCAAGGGCCACGGTCTTCCCAGCGTCCTGCGTTTCTTCCTCCTCCTCGGCCGTAGCCTCGATCGTTGTGGTCGGGGCGTCGACTGATTCGCCCTTCTCGCACGGCTCGGAGTTCTTGACATTCGTTGGTGTTGTGGGTGTGGAGGTCATGGTACACACAGTACCGGCTGCCCTTGGAAGACTCGGGCTGATCTCTGCCTCGCTTGGTATCTGGTTCTGCCGCGAGCACGGCAGCCCCCTTGCGCTTCACGTCCTTGACCTTGGGGTTCTTCTCTTCTGGGTATGCGGCTGGCAGCTCGAGGAGGGAAAGACGTCCTTCCTCAGCCCTGGCGCACTTGGTCGCCAAGTTGAACAGCTCCAAGGATGTGCACAGATCTTCATGCATCACCAGCTCCTCCTTCATCTTGACGTCACGCACACCGTCGGAGAAGGCTGAGATGATGGCCTCCTCGGTCACCTTGGGAATCTTGAGGCGCGCGTTGTTGAAGCGCTGGATGTACTTCTGCAGGGTCTCCCTTGGCTGCTGCTTGATGCGGCGCATGTCGCTCACGGCAGGAGGCCGGTCGCGAGTGCCTTGGAAGTTGGCGATGAAGTGGGTGCGCATCTCGTCCCAGGAGGAAATCGTGCCAGGAGCCAGGTTCAGGAGCTAGGTTCAGGAGCCAGGTGCGGGCTCCGTCCTTGAGTGCCATGGGAAACCAGTTCGCCATGACCTTCTCATCCCTGTTGGCGGCTTTGATGCCCAGCTCGTAGAGCTGGAGGAACTCCGCAGGGTCGGCCGTGCCGTCGTAGCAAGGAGGAAGGTCTGGCTTGAACTTGTCGGGCCACGCGACGCTGCGCAGCTCGGTGGTGAAGGCGCGGCAGCCTGCTGTGGCCATGGGAGGCCTTTGGTGACGAAGGGCCTGGTCTTGCGGGGTCCCCATGCGCTGCCGCTGGGAGCAGCGCGGGGTCTTGGCGTCTTTGGAGCGGGGCGCTGGTCGTGACGGGCCGGTGCAGGGGAGTACTGGGCAGCTTCTTGGGGGCGAGGGACCTCTTGACAGCTCTGCTCTTGCCGCTGGTGCCGGACGGAGTGGGTTCCGCCAGGCCACGCGCTTGGTGCTGTGGGCGCCTTCTTGAGGGAGAGGCGGTTGAGGCGCCCCTGGAGCTTCATCGCCCGCGCAAGGTGGGGCGCGGTGCAGCGAGAAGGACGGCGCGGGGGAGCCCCCTGCGGCGCGGACAAGCTCGGCGACGCGGTCGAGCCACTCTTCATAGACGTCGTCGACAGGGCGGTAGCGCAGGAGGTCATTTGCCGCAATGAGCGCGGCTCGGGCCTCCATGGGCGCGCGGAGTGCGCGAGACGAAGAACCAGCTGGGGCGAGTGAAGGGGTAGCGGTACAGCCGTCTCGCCTCACGGACGGATGCTGGGATGACGCTTGCTGCTCGTTCCCCGCTGGGCCGGTGGCGGCGATGACGGCAGGCGACGGGGAACGGCGGGGCGGCCGCCAACGGGGGCCGTCTAGGCGACGCGGGTGGCGAGAGCGGCTCGGCGCTCGGCGCGGGCCCGACGAGCGTTTGACATGGATGAGACGGGCGGCGAAGAACAGGGCAGCAGAAGATGGATTCCGGTGCACCCCTACCTGGCGCGCCAAATGTCGGATTTCGGGTTCCGGCAAACCCTCTAGGTTCGAACTCTGGGGTGCACGCGGAGATCTCACCCCTACCTACCTGCACTTCGTCGCCTCGCAAGGATCTAGAGCTACACGAAGAGCAACACAAGGGACACAAGGTTTATACTGGTTCGGGCCACCATTGTGGTGTAACACCCTACTCCAGTGTGTGGTGTGGTGGATTGCCTCTTGGGCTGATGATGAACAATACAATGAAGAACAGCCTTGCGAGGGTGAGGTGTTCTTATGGCTAGGCACTCGATCGGATGGGATCAAGCTAAGATTCTTTTCCCGGATTCCCCCTTCTCTACTTTGGAGGCTAGCTCTACTTATAGGCAGAGGCCCTGGGCCTCTTCCCAAATATTGAGCGGGAAGGGCGCCAACAATTGGCCATTTTGAAGGGGAACATCTATTACACTTATCCTGACTAAAGTTGGTCCTCTCTTGTCAAAGGCTCTGGTGGTGACGCCGACTCGGGCTCCACGATGACCTCCTTCCTGCCGTTGCGACGGTCTTGGTCTTGTTGCACCGAAACAGCTGCCTTTGCTTGATGCTCTCACCTGCGCTTGCCTCCTTTGCACCAAAGAGGAAATGAGGACACTGCGTGGGCTGGCGCCCACCTGGCGCCCTTGGTCGTCACGGCTTGCGTCATGGGCACCTCGTGAGGTACCCCGCCTTGATCTCTCCGCCTCCTCGCAAGCCAGCCTGACGAGGCCGTGCCTGAGGAGGCTTCCTGTCGTCCGCCCCGCGAGGCTTGGCCCCTCGCGAGGGTCTTGAGCTGGTGCTGATGACGATGGGCCGTACTGGGCCATCCTTTGAGCCACGCCGCAGGCCGCAGGCAGGCAAGTCTGGGTACCCCCGTTCCCAGAACACCGACAGAGCGGGGAGAGTGTGTCCACGTACCCTCGTAGACCGAAAGCGGAAGTGTTTAGTAACGCGGTTGATGTAGTCGAACATCTTCACGATCCAATCGATCCAAGTACCGAACGTACGACACCTCTGTGTTCAGCACACGTTTAGCACGATGACGTCCCTCGAGCTCTTGATCCAGTTGAGGACGAGGGAGAGTTCCGTTAGCATGACGACATGGCGACGGTGATGATGACGTTACCGGCGCAGGGCTTCGCCTAAGCACTATGATGATATGACTGAGGTGTTAACTGTGTACGGGGGCACCGCACACGGCTATGAACAATTGATGTGTGTTCTATGGGTGCCCTTTGTTGGGGAACGTAGTAATTTCAAAAAAATTCCTACGCACACACAATATCATGGTGATGCATAGCAACGAGAGGGGAGTGTCGTCTACGTACCCTCGTAGACCATAAGCAAAAGCGTTATGTCAACGCGGTTGATGTAGTCATACATCTTCACGATCAACCGATCCTCAGTACCGAACGTACGGCACCTCCGTGTTCAGCACATGTTCAGCTCGGTGACGTCCCGCGAACTCACGATCCAGTAGAGCTTCAGGGAAGAGCTTCTTCAGCATGACGACGCGGTGACGGTGTTCATGAAGTTGCCGATGCAGGGCTTCGCCTAAGCACCACTATGATATGACCGAGGTGGATTATGGTGGAGGGGGGCACCGCACACGGCTAAGAGAGATCAATGATCAACTTGTGTGTCTTGGGGCGCCCCCCTGTCCCCGTATATAAAGGAAGCAAGGGGGGTGGCCGGCCGGCCCTAGCAGGGCACGCCAGGAGGAGGAGTCCTCCTCCTAGTGGGAGTAGAACTCCCCTTTCCTAGTCCCACTAGGAGGGGGAAGGAAGGAGTGGGAGAGGGGGAAGGCAAGGGGGCGCCGCTGAAGGAAATATGCCCTAGAGGCAATAATAAAGTTATTATTTATTTCCTCATATCATGATAAATATTTATTATTCATGATAGAATTGTATTAACCGAAAACATAATACATGTGTGAATACATAGACAAACATAGTGTCACTAGTATGCCTCTACTTGACTAGCTCGTTGATCGAAGATGGTTGAGTTTCCTAGCCATGGACATCAGTTGTCATTTGATTAACGGGGTCACATCATTAGGAGAATGATGTGATTGACTTGACCCATCTCGTTAGCTTAGCACTTGATCATTTAGTTTACTGCTATTGCTTTCTTCATGACTTATACATGTTCCCATGACTATGAGATTATGCAACTCCCGAATACCGGAGGAGCACTTTATGTGCTACCAAACGTCACAACGTAAATGGGTGATTATAAAGGTGCTCTATAGGTGTCTCCGATGGTGTTCGTGGAGTTGGCATAGATCAAGAATAGGATTTGTCACTCCGATTGTCGGAGAGGTGTCTCGGGGCCCTCTCGGTAATGCACATCACTATAAGCCTTGCAAGCAATGTGACTAATGAGTTAGTTACGGGATGATGCACTACGGAACGAGTAAATAGACTTACCGGTAACTAGATTGAGCTAGGTATTAAGATACCGACGATCAAATCTTGGGCAAGTAACATACCGATGACAAAGGGAACAACGTATGTTGTTATGTAGTTTGACCAATAAAGATCTTCGTAGAATATGTAGGAACCAATATGAGCATCCAGGTTCCGCTATTGGTTATTGATTGGAGACGTGTCTCGGTCATGTCTACATAGTTCTCGAACCCGTAGGGTCCGTGTCGGTGTCAAAACCGGCGGATCTCGGGTAGGGGGTCCCGAACTGTGCGTCTAGGCGGATGGTGACAGGAGACAAGGGACACGATGTTTTTACCCAGGTTCGGGCCCTCTCGATGGAGGTAAAACCCTACTCCTGCTTGATTAATATTTATGATATGGGTAGTACAAGAGTGGATCTACCACGAGATCAGAGAGGCTAAACCCTAGAAGCTAGCCTATGGTATGATTGTTGTATATCTATCGACTAGCCTGGCCTCGGTTTATATAATGCACCAGAGGCCTAGGATAACAAGAGTCCTAGCCGAATACGCCGGTGGGGGAGGAGTCCTTGTCTTGATCGCCAAGTCTTGTGGAATCTTCCTTGTACGCGGCAACTGTCCGGACTGGCCCATGAGTATACGGCCATGGGGTCCTCGGCCCAATCCAACTGATCGGGAGACGACGTGGTGAGTACCCCCTAGTCCAGGACACCGTCAGTAGCCCCCTGAACCGGTCTTCAAGTTGGGGACGCTCCTCGATTCTTCCGAACTGTTCTTCATCTTCGGTCATCGGTCTTGAAAACTGGTTCAACAAATCTTCTCATCTTCGATCTTGAGGATCGCCTAAGTGTATACGAAGAGTTTACACGTTGGGTATCCAAGGAGCCCCTTTAAGTTTACGGCCTTTATCAATGCCTTGTTATTTTTATGCTACGCCTCGGGTTTGAAGTTATTCCCGGGAGACAGTGTCCTCTTGCGTCCGAGCCCTAACGCCGGACTGCATTCGAGGTATCTTTTGCAGCCGAGCACCAACGCCGGACTGCTTCCCAGCTCTATCGCCAGACTATGTATCCGAGCTCCAACGTCGGACGGTATCCGAGCTCCAACGCCGGACTATGTATCCGAGCTCCAATGCTCGATCAGATCCGAGGTGTCGTAAATCACCTTGGTTCAAAGAAGTTTGAAGGAGTTTAGCCGAGCTTAATGCCGAAATGCCCTCTATGGAGCCAGCCACTAGCGCCCGAGCTTTATGCCGGATTGCTTCCAAGGTGGTGCACCACCCGAATGTGGGCCGATTTTTGTCAATATTTTTATTGGTGCAATTTATTCTCTGCCGAGATACATAGCCAAGAGCCCTCAAGGTGGGTATCGGTCTAAAACCGAGATGCACATGAAGGATGACATAAGACCGCTGATCCTCAGCCGCTAAGACTCAGGTTGATTTGCAAAATCGGTCTGAGGATCAAGTCCAAGCTCGGCAGAATACTTCGGGACACAAAAAGCGGCGTGCTCAGTCCTCAAGACTCAGGTTGGGTGCGGCCGACCAACCTGAGGATCAAAATCTCCTTGGAGACTGTATTACACTTAAAATTTTCTGCATTGGACAGGCAATGCAGTAGCCCCCGAGACACTGGTCGGGTGGCAACACCAGATCAGGGGATCGATGTGCCCCTTTAATATTTGTAAATAATAAGCCCGAAGCCCAGTGGCCCGAGCCTTAATGCGGGCACGGGTGGCCGAATGAAGGATCGATATCCATAGTAAAATCACAAATTATGTGTAATGACTCAATGTATCCAAGTACTTTATGTCATTAATGCTCGGATCCGCTTTGTACAAAACTTTGTTGACCGATCATCGGCTTCCACCTCCTCGGCCAATAGCCGAGGAGTGTTTGTCCTACTTTATAAAGCCTTTATGAGGGCAAAGATTTACGACAAACAAGGCAATATGGCCATACGGTTTTATAAACAAAGGTACGCAGAGAGATATGTTATATTACTGTTTAACAGAAGAAATGTCTTCCAAAGAAAATAGTCCCGCTATCGGTTCCTTTCTTTGGGTTGTCATGCTAAGCATGATCATGAAACCTCAGCTCCAATGTAAGAGCAAAATATCGAGGATTTAGTTTGGGAGGCCAGTTAATAGCCCCCGGTAGTGTTCGGCGACAGTCGAGGTCAAGCCGTAAACACTTCGGCCATTGTTATGATTGTCATGTCGTTTAACACCGTCATCGGATCGCTGACCAGTTTACGCTTATTGTGATCGGGTTTCGGCTTTCTCCATCGAGGTGCTTAACCATGTGAGCTGGAAGCACAATCGCAGTGGTTCTCCCTTTGCACACCTAGCCGAACAAAGCGGAACGTAGGAGGCAAGCGCAGGAGCCGGGCAGCCCAACTATTGACCGAAGACACAATTCGAAACCGATGCATATATAGCAATAACCGAGAATGTTTTTGCCGAATCTCTAAAAGTGTCCGGCGGTGCACTGCGAGACTTGTGCTGAAAGCACACAAATAGTTTAAAAAGTGCCATAAGCTTGGAAAACCAAAAACGTTAGTAAAAACTTGATGTCCGAATGAGATCAAGTGTTCGGTGCCAATCCGAAAATTGGCCTTAGCAAAAGAAGTGCTTCTGTCGTGCTTTAACATGATACATCCTATCTCAAGACTTCAAGCGGGTCAGCCTACGGCTTCAACCTCCTATCCCGAGGGCTGAGTACTTCTCATTAGGCCAATTTAGCAAACTAAACTCTAGCGGCTTTGAGAGAGAAATTAGGGTCCCCGGCTAGTGGCCACATGCTCGTGTCGAAAAAAGGAGTGATAAATAATAATAATAATAAAACTTTGCAGCGACTAAGAAGAAGAACACTTATCATAAAATGGCTCATATAAATTTAAGAGCCCCCAAGTGACATGGGTAAAAGAATGATTGCATGTACCGAAATACTTATATCATATCTATGTTCAACCAAACTTTAAACACGTCTTAACCGACCGTCGGCTTCTCCCTCTTCGCTCAAGGACCGAAAAGTGTTATGTACTCCATCTGTCGAGAATATCGACGGTGTTTCCAATAACCAGGCAATCAGGTCATAAGGTTGTAACAGACAAAGCGCGCTTGTGGAACTTATGCTATATTATCGATAAAGTGTAAGAAGCATCTTCAAGAAAATAGTACCCCACCGATACCTTTCTTCGGTGCTCATTGTTAATATGAGACTTGTGCAATAAATTTTTGTACTCATGAGTTCCGTTGTGTGCCGACCATTATTGAAAACGATAAGAGCGCTAGCTTTCGGCTTCACCCAGTCTGAGGTCCGGCTCGGGTGACCCGATCATGACAATCGTAGAGGTGCTCCCTTTACTCCCTAGCCGAACAATCGTGAACGTAGGGGTAAACACAGGAGCGAGGCAACCCAGCTTGCAAATCGCTTAAGTCAATATGGTGCATATTGTGGCATAATACACGAACAAGGAACGAAGCCGTACAAGTATAATCATATGCAAGAGGAAAAGCTTCATGAAGGAAGCCCCAAATGAATTGGGTATTTGAATTTATGCGTCACAAACAAAGTTTGGACAAGGAAATTTTTTACAGGCAAATTTTTTCCGAAAAAGTATAATGCTTGGTCGAACCGAACACAAGTTAGAAATTAAAGCTTTGAGCATGAAAGCGACTTAGCTGGTTAATGTGTTCGGTATTGATGACGCGGTCCGAGCTTGATACGGGACAAGGTTCCTTCCCCCAAGCCGGTCCCGAGGTGGCGGAGCGGAGAGCTCGCCACGCCAAAGTGGTGACATAGCACGGTCAATGCAGACTGACAGAGTGACGCCGAAGTCCCCGGATCATTTTCCTGTGCACAAAAAATGATGCAAACAGGAGATAATAGTAATAATGATAGTAATAATGATAATTAAAAAAATCGTTGCATAATAAATAATTTATGCAAAGTGAGTAATAAAAGAAATATGGCCTGGCGCGGAAGTCAATGTCGATGCAGGACGTCGGCGTAATGCAATAAAGGCGTGGCAAAGCCTGGATTCACAGGTCGGTCCGAGTTCCGGATGCGGCGTTCGCCGGACTATGTACGAAAACTGACTGAGTCATCATGCGATCGTCGATAATGCGGCCACCATTTGATAGACCTGTGTACATATGATGGACAAACCAGAGTAATAATTCCTTGGGAAAAATGAACCCAAACAAGCAAAAAATACTAGGATTAATAGCACCTGGTTTATTTGTTGTAGCAATCCGAAGGGAGGTGATTCCCAAAATTGGGACTCGATCCACGCACCCATTGCCTGATGGGCGATAAAACGACGGCATGGCAATGCTGGCAAAGGTTGGCTCGCCGAGGCAAAGCCCTCGGTCCAGCTAACGTGACGGAGCTGGTCGGCTAGCAATGCTGAAGCGTCCGGAGTAGGTTGATGAAGAGATGGCGAAGCCCCCGGTCCAGCCGAGATGTCGAAGTAGGTTAGCGTGATGGACACCAGCTTGAAGAAGCAATAGTGTGGCCCTGCCGATGCAAGTCGTGACGTGGTGGATGCGGCTTGATGAAGCGACCGTGCGGCGATGTCGGTATGCCCGCTCCGTGTAATCCGTGGGGCAGCGATGTTGGTGATGATTTATCCTTCGCGATGTCGGACTCTTGTTCGGCTTGCCGAGATGATGATCCGAAGAAGTTGAGCTCGGCTCAACAAAGTGACGACGTGTCCAGCGCAGGTCGGCAGCCGTGGAGCAATATTGCCGGACTGGTTTGACACCAGCATGATGTTGAAGATCATGTTCAAAAGATCTTAAAGTTAGTGGGATGTGTTCGGGAACAAAACACAATACCCCATACAAAACTTCCTTCAAAATGGATGTCCGAAATCCCGTTCATAAAAAATACGAACTCGGGTCGGATTCGTTTTCGCGCAGAAAACAGATCCGAAAAGTGATGCACTAATCGGAAGGTTCCCGGAGTTTGGACGGTCGGATCGAGCTGAAATTTTGAGGGGTGGTAGATATAGGAATTCCGCAGCCGATCAACGGTTGGATCTTCCAAAGGAAGTCCGAGCTAGAAGCTGGACACCACGCCCTAAACTCGTCCGGATTCTCGTCCAGATTTGACAGGGCTCCGGTATATCGTAGATTGACGGAGATTCCTCCATCGGAACTCGACGAAATTTAGGGTGGCTGTTGTAGACGTAATTCCGCACTATTCCACCGAAGAAATCGTCAAACCGACACTCGAGGAGGCGGTGACGGCGGATACAAGTTCGCTGTCCAGAAAAACAGCACGGTCGTCCGAGGGCAATGTTGACGTTGAGCCCCCGGGCTCCCTGGATGATTCCTCCATGATCTTGATAGAGATCGGAGCTGATGTTGATGAAGGCCCTCATCCGAACATGACGATCGGAGATAGGGTGCAGTCCTTGGTCGAACCAAGGTGACCAGTCGACCTGGTGACGAAGATACCGAAGTCGCAGTTGATCTGCACACGAGCCATCGACCTTTTGCCGAACACAGCGGAACTCTCAATGAAAGCACCAATGTCGGTGTCAAAACCGGCGGATCTCGGGTAGGGGGTCCCGAACTGTGCGTCTAGGCGGATGGTAAGAGGAGACAAGGGATACGATGTTTTTACCCAGGTTCGGGCCTTCTCGATGGAGGTAAAACCCTACTACTGCTTGATTAATATTGATGATATGGGTAGTACAAGAGTGGATCTACCACGAGATCAGAGAGGCTAAACCCTAGAAGCTAGCCTATGGTATGATTGTTGTATATCTATCGACTAGCCTGGCCTCGGTTTATATAATGCACCAGAGGCCTAGGATAACACGAGTCCTAGCCGAATACGCCGGTGGGGGAGGAGTCCTTGTCTTGATCGCCAAGTCTTGTGGAATCTTCCTTGTACGCGGCAACTGTCCGAACTGGCCCATGAGTATACGGCCATGGGGGTCCTTGGCCTAATCCAACTGATCGGGAGACGACGTGGTGAGTACCCCCTAGTCCAGGACACCGTCAGTCCGCACGCTTAAAGTTCTGTGACAATCGGTATTATGATTTTTTGTGTTTTAATGTACCGAAGCTAATTCGGAGTCCCGGATATGATCACGGACATGACGAGGAGTCTCGAAATGGTCGAGACATAAAGATTGATATATTGGACGACTATGTTCGGACACCGGAAGTGTTTCGGGAGGTTTCGGACATATACTGGAGTACCGGGGGGTTACCGGAACCCCCCGGGGAGTATATTGGGCCTAATGGGCCCTAGTTGGAGAAGAGGAGGGCCGGCCAAGGCAGCCGCGTGCCCCCTCCCCCTCTAGTCCGAATTGGACAGGGAGGGGGGCGGCGCCCCCCTTTCCTTCTCTTCCTCTCTCCCTTCCTTCGTGGGAGTAGAACTCCTCCCTTGGCATGCCCTCCTCCTGGCCGGCCGCCTCCCCCTAGCTCCTTTATATACGGGGGCAAGGGGGCACCCCAAGGCAGAACAATTGATCATTGATCTCTTAGCCGTGTGCGGTGCCCCCCTCCACCATAATCCACCTCGGTAATACCGAGCGGTGCTTAGGCGAAGCCCTGCGTCGGTAGCATCATCATCACCGTCACCACACTATCGTGCTGATGAAGCTCTTCCTGGAAGCTCTACTGGATCGTGAGTTCACGGGACGTCACCGAGCTGGACGTGTGCTGAACGCGGAGGTGCCGTACGTTTGGTGCTGAAGATTGGTCGATCATGAAGACGTACGAATACATCAACCGCGTTGTTATAACACTTCCGCTTATAGTCTACGAGGGTACGTAGACGACACTCTCCCCTCTCGTTGCTATGCATCACCATGATGTTGCGTGTGCGTAGGATTTTTTTGAAATTACTACGTTCCCCAACAGTGGCATCCGAGCCAAGTTTATGCCTAGATGTTATATTCACGAGTAGAACACAAGTGAGTTGTGGGCGATACAAGTCATACTGCTTACCAAAGATGTCATACTTTGGTTCGGGCGGTATTGTTGGATGAAGCGCCCGGACCGACATTACGCCAGACGCTTTACGCGAGACTGGTTCTACCGACGTGCTTTGCACACAGGTGGCTGGTGGGTGTCAGTTTCTCCAACTTTAGTTGAACCGAGAGTGGCTACGCCCGGTCCTTGTGAAGGTGAAAACAACACTAAATTGAAGAAATATCATTGTGGTTTTGATGCGTAGGTAAGAACGGTTCTTTCTCAGCCCATAGCAGCCACGTAAAACTTGCAACAACAAAGTAAAGGACATCTAACTTGTTTTTGCAGGGTATTTTGTGATGTGATATGGTCAAGGCATGATGCTATATTTATTGTATGAGATGATCATGTTTTGTAACGGAGTTATTGGCAACTGGCAGGAGCCATATGGTTGTCGCTTTATTGCATGCAATGCAATCGCCCTGTAATTGCTTTACTTTATCACTAAGAGGTAGCAATAGTCATAGAAGCAATAGTTGGGGGGACGACAACGATGCTACGATGGAGATCAAGGTGTCGCGCCGGTGACGATGGTGATCATGACGGTGCTTTGGAGATGGAGATCAAAGGCACAAGATGATGATGGCCATATCATATCACTTATATTGATTACATGTGATGTTTATCCTTTATGCATCTTATTCTGCTTTGTTTGACGGTAGCATTATAAGATGATCTCTCACTAAATTTCAAGGTAAAAGTGTTCTCCCTGAGTATGCACCGTTGCCAAAGTTCGTCCTGCCGAGACACCACGTGATGATCAGGCGTGATAAGCTCAACGTTCATCTACAACGGGTGTAAGATAGTTTTTCACACGCATAATACTCGGGTTAAACTTGATGAGCCTAGCATATGTAGATATGGCCTTGGAACACTGAGACCGAAAGGTCGAGCGTGAATCATATAGTAGATATGATCAACATAGTGATGTTCACAATTGAAAACTACTCCATCTCACGTGATGACCGGTTATGGTTTAGTTGATATGGATCCCGTGATCACTTAGATGATTAGAGGGATGCCTATCTAAGTGGGAGTTCTTAAGTAATATGATTAACTGAACTTAAATTTATCATGAACTTAGTACCTGATAGTATTTTGCTTGCCTATGTTGTTGTAGATACATGGCCCGTGTTGTTGTTCCGTTGAATTTTAATGCGTTCCTTGAGAAAGCAAAGTTGAAAGATAATGGTAGCAATTACACGGACTGGGTCCGTAACTTGAGGATTATCCTCATTGCTGCACAGAAGAATTACGTCCTCAAAACACCGCTGGGTGCCAGGCCTGCTGCAGATGCAACTGACAACGTTAAGAACGTATGGCAGAGCAAAGCTGATGACTACTCGATAGTTCAGTGTGCCATGCTTTACGGCTTAGAACCGGGACTTCAACGACGTTTTGAACGTCATGGAGCATATGGGATGTTCCAGGAGTTGAAGTTAATATTTCAAGCAAATGCCCGGATTGAGAGATATGAAGTCTCCAATAAGTTCTCTGTTTGCAAGATGGAGGAGAATAGTTCACAAGGTGAACATATACTCAAAATGTCTGGGTATAACAATCACTTGATTCAACTGGGAGTTAATCTTCCGGATGATATTGTCATTGAAAGAATTCTTCAATCACTGCCACCAAGCTACAAGAGATTCCTGATGAACTATAATATGCAAGGAATGGATAAGACAATTCCCGAGCTCTTCGCAATGCTAAAGGCTATGGAGGTAGAAACAAAAAAGGAGCATCAAGTGTTGATGGTCAACAAGACCACCAGTTTCAAGAAAAAGGGTAAAGGGAAGAAGAAGGGGAACTTCAAGAAGAACGACAAACAAGTTGCTTCTCAAGAGAAGAAACCTAAGTCTGGATCTAAGCCTGAGACTGAGTAATTCTACTGCAAACAGACTGGTCACTGGAAGCGGAACTACCCCAAGTATTTGGCGGATAAGAAGGATGGCAAGGTGAACAAAGGTATATATGATATACATGTTATTGATGTCTACCTTACTAGAGCTCGCAGTAGCACCTGGGTATTTGATAATCGGGTTCTCAGATTCTAATATTTGCAACTCAAACAGTGGACTACAGATTGCTTAAGACTGGCTAAGGACGAGGTGACGATGCGCGTGGGAAATGGTTCCAAAGTCGATGTGATCGCCGTCGACACGCTACCTCTACATCTACCTTCGAGATTAGTTTTAGACCTGAATAATTGTTATTTGGTGCCAGCGTTATGCATGAACATTATATCTGGATCTTGTTTGATGCGAGACGGTTATTCATTTAAATCTGAGAATAATGGTTGTTCTTTTTATATGAGTAATATCTTTTATGGTTATGCACCCTTGAAGAGTGGTCTATTTGTGTTGAATCTCGATAGTAGTGATACACATATTCATTATGTTGAAGCCAAAAGATGCAGAGTTGATAATGATAGTACTACTTATTTGCGGCACTGCCGTTTGGGTCATATTGGTGTAAAGCGCATGAAGAAACTCCATACTGATGGACTTCTGGAATCACTTGATTATGAATCACTTGGTACTTGCGAACCATGCCTCATGGGCAAGATGACTAAAACGTCGTTCTCCGGAACAATGGAGCGAGCAACAGATTTTTTGGAAATCATAGATACTGATGTATGTGGTCCGATGAATATTGAGGCTCGCGGCGGGTATCATTATTTTCTCACCTTCACAGATGATTTGAGAAGATATGGGTATATCTACTTAATGAAACATAAGTCTGAAACATTTGAAAAGTTCAAAGAATTTCATAGTGAAGTGGAAATATCGTAACAAAAAAATAAAGTTTCTACAATCTGATCGTGGAGGAGAATATTTGAGTTACGAGTTTGGTCTACATTTGAGACAATGCGGAATAGTTTCACAACTCACGCCACCCGGAACACCACAGCGTAATGGTGTGTCCGAACGTCGTAATCGTACTTTACTAGATATGGTGCGATCTATGATGTCTCTTACTGATTTACCTCTATCATTTCGGGGTTATGCTTTAGAGACAGCTGCATTCACGTTAAATAGGGCACCATCGAAATTCGTTGAGACGACGCCTTATGAATTGTGGTTTGGTAAGAAACCAAAGTAGTCCTTTCTTAAAGTTTGGGGCTGTGATGCTTATGAAACTGTCGGGTACACCTTCTATCACAGATCCTAAGGCAAGACATTTGTTGCTAAGAATGGATCCTTTCTAGAGAAGGAGTTTCTCTCGAAAGAAGTGAGTGGGAGGAAAGTAGAACTTGATGAGGTAACTGTACCTGCTCCATTATTGGAAAGTACTTCATCACAGAAACCGGTTTTTGTGACACCTACACCAATTGGTGAGGAAGCTAATGATATTGATCATGAATCTTCAGATCAAGTTACTACCGAACCTTGTAGGTCAACCAGAGTAAGATTCGCACCAGAGTGGTACGGTAATCCTATTCTGGAGGTCATGTTACTTGACCAAGGCGAACCTACAAACTATGAAGAAGCAATGGTGAGCCCAGAATCCGCAAAATGGCTTGAGGCCATGAAATCTAAGATGGGATCCATGTATGAGAACAAAGCGTGGACTTTGGTTGACTTGCCCGATGATCGACAAGCCATAGAAAATAAATGGATCTTCAAGAACAAGACTGACGCTGGCGGTAATGTTACTGTCTACAAAGCTCGACTTGTTGTGAAAGGTTTTCGACAAGTTCAAGGGGTTGACTACAATGAGACTTTCTCACCCGTAGCGATGCTTAAGTCTGTCCGAATCATGTTAGCAATTGCCGCATTTTATGATTATGAAATTTGGCAAATGGATGTCAAAACTGCATTCCTGAATGGATTTCTAGAAGAAGAGTTGTATATGATGCAACCAGAAGGTTTTGTTGATCCAAAGGGTGCTAACAAAGTGTGCAAGCTCCAGCGATCCATTTATGGACTGGTGCAAGCCTCTCAGAGTTGGAATAAACGTTTTGATAGTGTGATCAAAGCATATGGTTTTATACAGACTTTTGGTGAAGCCTGTATTTACAAGAAAGTGAGTGGAAGCTCTGTAGCATTTCTAATTTATATGTGGATGACATATTGTTGATTGCAAATGACATAGAATTTCTGGATAGCATAAAAGGATACTTGAATAAGAGTTTTTCAGTGAAAGACCTCGGTGAAGCTGCTTACATATTAGGCATCAAGATCTATAGAGATAGATCAAGACGCTTAATTGGACTTTCACAAAGCACATACCTTGACAAAGTTTTGAAAAAGTTCAAAATGGATCAAGCAAAGAAAGGGTTCTTGCCTCGTGTTACAAGGTGTGAAGTTGAGTTAGACTCAATGCCCACCACTACGTAAGAAGATAGAGAGAAAATGAAAAGTGTTCCCTATGCTTCAGCCATAGGCTCTATCATGTATGCAATGCTGTGTACCAGACCTGATGTGTGCCTTGCTATTAGCTTAGCAGTGAAGTACCAAAGTAATCCAGGAGTGGATCAATGGACATCGGTCAAGAACATCCTGAAATACCCGAGAAGGACTAATGATATGTTTCTCGTTTATGGAGGTGACAAAGAGCTCGTCATAAAAGGTCACATCGATGCAAGCTTTGACACTGATCCGGACGATTCTAAATCGCTAGCCGAATACGTGTTTTTATTGAACGGTAGAGCTGTCAATTGGTGCAGTTCTAAACAAAGCATCATGGCGGGATCTACGTGTGAAGCGGAGTACATAGCTGCTTCAGAAGCAGCAAATGAAGGAGTCTGGATGAAGGAGTTCATATCCGATCTAGGTGTCATACCTAGTGCATTGGGTCCAATGAAAATCTTTTGTGACAATACTGGTGCAATTGCCTTGGCAAAGGAATCCAGATTTCACAAGAGGACCAAGCACATCAAGAGACGCTTCAATTCCATCCGGGATCAAGTCCAGGCGGGAGACATAGAGATTTGCAAGATACATACAGATCTGAATGTTGCAGACCCGTTGACTAAGCCTCTTCCACGAGAAAAACATGATCAACACCAAGACTCCATGGGTGTTAGAATCATTACTGTGTAATCTAGATTATTGACTCTAGTGCAAGTGGGAGATCAAGGAAATATGCCCTAGAGGCAATAATAAAGTTATTATTTATTTCCTCATATCATGATAAATGTTTATTATTCATGCTAGAATTGTATTAACCGGAAACATAATACATGTGTGAATATATAGACAAACATAGTGTCACTAGTATGCCTCTACTTGACTAGCTCGTTGATCGAAGATGGTTGAGTTTCCTAGCCATGGACATGAGTTGTCATTTGATTAACGGGGTCACATCATTAGGAAAATGATGTGATTGACTTGACCCATTTCGTTAGTTTAGCACTTGATCGTTTAGTTTACTGCTATTGCTTTGTTCATGACTTATACATGTTCCTATGACTAAGAGATTATGCAACTCCCGATTACTGGAGGAACACTTTGTGTGCTACCAAACGTCACAACGTAACTGGGTGATTATAAAGGTGCTCTACAGGTTTCTCTGATGGTGTTCGTGGAGTTGGCATAGATCAAGAATTGGATTTGTCACTCCGATTGTCGGAGAGGTGTCTCTGGGCCCTCTCGGTAATGCACATCACTATAAGCCTTGCAAGCAATGTGACTAATGAGTTAGTTACAGGATGATGCACTACGGAACGAGTAAAGATACTTGCTGGTAACGAGATTGAGCTAGGTATTAAGATACCGACGATCGAATCTCGGGCAAGTAACATACCGATGACAAAGGGAACAACGTAAGTTGTTATGCGGTTTGACCGATAAAGATCTTCGTAGAATATGTAGGAACCAATATGAGCATCCAGGTTCCTCTATTGGTTATTGAACGGAGACGTGTCTCGGTCATGTCTACATAGTTCTCGAACCCGTAGGGTCCGCACGCTTAAAGTTCTGTGACGACCGGTATTATGAAACTTTGTGTTTTGATGTACCGAAGGTAATTCAGAGTCCCGGATATGATCACGGACATGATGAGGAGTCTCGAAATGGTCGAGACATAAAGATCGATATATTGGACGACTATGTTCGGACAACGGAAGTGTTTCGGGAGGTTTCAGACATATACCGGAGTACCGTGGGGTTACCGGAACCCCCCGGGGAGTATATTGGGCCTAATGGGCCCTAGTGGGAGAAGAGGAGGGGCGGCGAGGGCAGCCGCGCGCCCCCTCCCCCTCTAGTCCGAATTGGACAAGGAGGGGGGGCGGCGCCTGAGGGGGTCTTGGATTAGGGGGTATCCGGACAGCCGGACTATATACTTCGTCCGGACTATTGGAGCATGAAGATACAAGACTCAAGACTCCGTCCCGTGTCCGGGTGGGACTCTCCTTTGCGTGGAAGACAAGCTTGGCGATCCGGATATTGTATTTCCTTCCTTGTAACCGACTCCATGTAAACCCTAGCCCTCTCCGGTGTCTATATAAACCGGAGAGGTTGGTCCTTAGAAGGCCGATCACGATCACAATCATAATCATCATAGGCTAGCTTCTAGGGTTTAGCCTCTACGATCTCGTGGTAGATCTACTCTTGTACTACTCATGTCATCAATATTAATCAAGCAGGAAGTAGGGTTTTACCTCCATCGAGAGGGCCCGAACCTGGGTAAACATTGTGTCCCATGTCTCATGTTACCATCCGCCTAGACGCACAGTTCGGGACCCCCTACCCGAGATCCGCCGGTTTTGACACCGACATTGGTGCTTTCATTGAGTGTTCCTCTGTGTCGTTGCCGAAAGGCTCGATGGCTCGTCTCCTTGTCAAGGATAGCATTACCTCTGGGGGAGCGCTGGCTGTAGGCCAAACTCTCCGACTTCGCGGCTTCATCATGGCTGCCCCTTCGGCTGTCGCGCCGACGATGGCCGCTCGGGTCATCACGCATAACCTTCGCGTCAATTCGGAACTCGCCGAACAGATGGATCCGATAGAGCTCTCCCCCTTTAATGAGCTCTTGGATCGCATTGCCGCTTTGGGAGTCGCTATAGACCATGACCAGATCGGGCTTAAACCCGACCAACGGGACATTAAATCCCCGTCGGCCACCCATGAGATAGCGGTAGTGGAGGAACCACACACGGATTATCCCTCTATTTTGAGGACGAATTATGTCCGGATCACCGAGCTCCCTGAGACGGACACCCGCTCAAGGGAAGACATGACACAGGTCCCGGACTTAGAATCGGGTATTGGGCCGAAAAAATTGGGCAGCACCCCGGATCCCGAGCTGTCAAACTCGGAAGCTCCCATGCCCCTGGGCGCTAGATCAGATCAGAATCCGGATTCAGCTACGCCCACCCACCCGGACTTAAACCGTATCTCCCATATCAGACAAGAGCCCCAGGAGACAGTACATCGCTACTGGGCCAGATTCCTCCTTGTGCTAAATAAGGTCAAGGACTGTCGTGAGGAGGACATAGTCTCACTTTTCTGCAAAAACTGCACGAACAAAGGAATCCTTAATGCTATAAGTCGCCGTGACATAGTACACTTTGCTGACTTGGCAACCATTGTACAGAAGTACTTTGCAATGGAAAGCGCCTGGAAAACCCAAACAGAATTTTGGGATAGTCCGGCTCTCACCAAAACCTTTGTCCGAGCTAAACGGGCGAACTCTCGTAAGTCGGTCGATCCAATCCCCAAGAAACCAAAGCCCACCCCAGGGCGTGGAACCATATTGGAAGAACGGCTCAATGGGCCATGCAAACTCCACAGTACGCCGGACACAACACCAACTCATAGCCTTAGGGCATGTTGGATACTCCGGCAGGTTGCAAAAAGTGGCGAGGATCTTCTTGTAAGCCATAAAGCAGAACAACATCCCGCCAACGAACACAATACGGTACTAACAGTCTTCGAGACTTTCGCCTCAAACAATAGGCGCAAGCGAGCTCATTGAAGCTCTGCTGACATCTTCCATGTGGCAAAAATAAACTCGTGGAACGACACTGCTATAACTTTCATTGCCAGTGATGAACCTCGATTCCAGACTGTCCGGGCACCAGCCGCTCTGGTCCTTAGCCCAATCATGGACGGCTTTCGGCTCACTAAAGTACTCATGGACGGCCGAAACGGATTGAACTTGATCTACAAAGAAACACTCAATAAGATGGAAATTGATAAAAGCCGCATTGAACAAAGCGGCACAACCTTCAGGGGAATTATCCCTAGTCGGGAAGCGCGGTGTGCGGGAAAAATCACACTCGATGTAGTATTCGGCACCCCGGAGAATTACATGTCTGAAGAAATTACATTCCAAGTGGCTCCTTTAGGCAGTGGATACCACGCCCTTTTAGGACGGGACGCGTTTACAAGCTTTCAAGCTATACCCCATTACGGGTACATGAATCTTAAGATGCCCGGACCCAATGGAATCATCACTCTAGCCAGTGATACGGACGTCGCACTTCGCGCCGAAAACAAAACCGCAGCACTAGCCCTGGAAGCATTATCCGCAGCCTTAGCAGCCGAAGAACTAACAACGCCGCGTGCCGCCGTGGACAGGGATGACATGATACTCGACAAGCGACCCAAGTCCACCTCATTCAAACCCGCAGACGAGATAGTCAAATTTCAGGTCCATCTAACGGAACCCATGAAGACAGCTTCCATCGGGACACAGTTGAGCCCCGCAATGGACGCCGCACTGCGTGACTTCTTACGCGAGAACTGGGACATTTTCGCCTGGCACCCATTGGACATGCCGGGCATCCCACGCAGACTGGCCGAACACAGCCTCAATATACTAAAAGGATACAAACCTGTCAAGCAGACTCTAAGGCGGTTTTCAGAGCCCAAACGGCAAGCCATGGGGGAAGAGCTAGCCAAACTACTCGAGGCCGGATTCATCAGAGATATCAAGCATCCAGATTGGCTGGCAAATCTGGTAATGGTACCAAAGAAGGACAAATCCTGGCGCCTATGTGTCGACTTCAAAGACCTCAATAAGGCTTGCCCCAAGGATTCCTTCCCCCTCCCTTGCATCGACCAAATCATCGATGCCACAGCAGGACACGACTCGCTGTGTTTCCTCGACGCATACTCCGGATACCATCAAATAAAGATGGCAGAGTCCGACCAAGCTGCAACAGCCTTCATAACACCATATGGTCCTTTCTGCTTCAACACTATGCCTTTCGGGCTTAAAAATGCCAGCGCAACCTATCAACGCATGATTCAAACATGCCTGGAAAAGCAAATCGGCAAAACAGTGGAGGCATACATGGACGACGTGGTCATAAAAACAAGACACGTCAAAACCCTAGTAGATGACTTGAGGCTTACGTTCGATAACCTCCGAACATACGACATCAAGCTGAACCCGAAAAATGTGTTTTCGGCGTCCCCTCTGGGAAACTGCTGGGCTTCATTGTTTCCAATAGAGGAATTGAAGCGAATCCGCAAAAATCAAAACCTTTAATCGCGATTGGCTATACCAATAGACCTCAAGCACATCCAGAAACTAGCTGGGTGCGTGGCTGCCTTAAGCCGCTTTATCTCCAGGTTAGGAGAAAAGGCACTACCTCTTTACCGCCTTCTTCGGCGCACCGAAAACTTCGTGTGGACGGATTCAGCCGCGGCCGGACTGGAGGAAATAAAGACCTTATTGGCCAGTAATCCAGTCCTAATAGCTTAAATATTGGCGAACCTATGTTGTCGCATACAGGTTCAACACATCAAGTTGTAAGCGCAGTGCTCGTCATCGAACGAGAGGTTCACGGATACAAATTCCCGCTCCAGAAGCCGGTTTATTACGTATCCACGGTCCTCACCGAATGCAAATCCCGATACCCACACTATCAAAAAATAGCATACGCGGTCTTCATGGCATCCCGGAAGCTACGACACTACTTTCAAGAGTGTTCGATTACGGTGGCCTCCGAAGTACCACTCAATGACATAATAAATAACCGTGACGCTACGGGCCGGATTGCTAAATGGGCCATCGAGCTCCTTCCGTTCGACATAACATACAAACCACGGGGGGCCATCAAGTCGCAAGCATCGCTGACTTTGTCGCCGAATGGACAGGTTTAACTCCCTAAAGAGTACGGGCGCTGCATTTAACTGGATCATGCACTTCGACGGCTCTAAAATGCTGGCCGGATTGGGAGCAGGTGTAGTCCTGACGTCTCCCACCGGAGACACGGTCCAGTACATCCTCCAAATATTATACACAGACTCCAACAATGCAGCCGAATATGAGGCTCTGTTGCACGGTCTTCGGATGGCAGTCTCTATGGGCATTCAACGCCTAGAAGTGCGTGGGGATTCAAACCTCGCAATATCACAAATAAATGGAGACTTTGATGCCAATTATCCGAAAATGTCGGCCTACCGTAATGATGTCCTCAAAATGTCAGCTCGGTTCGAGGGGCTCGAATTCCACCATGTGGCTCGAGAAAACAATCAAGCGGCGGATGTCCTCGCCCGCATCGGCGCTAAACGCGACCCTGTCCCACCTAGCATATTCCTGGAAAGGCTGTTCAAGCCATCCGTAGTATGGGAAGGAGTCCGCAATACTAGCACGGATCCGAATACACCCCTGCATTCGAACTATCAGACATAATCGGAAGCTCCACCACCGAAATAACATCTTCGGCCCACGAGATCATGGCTGTAATCGCCCCGTGGACTGAGCCTTTCTTGGCCTACCTCAATAGGCAGGAGCTCCCCGAAGACCAAAATGAAGCACGTTGCATCGTTCGGCGTTCTAAAGCTTACAAAGTCCATGAAGGGGAACTCTATAAGAAAAGTGCGACCGGAGTGCTCCAAAGGTGCATCTCCGAAGAGGAAGGGCGGCAGCTCTTGGCTGAAATCCATGCCAGACTGGGCGGGCACCACGCTGCGGCTCAAGCACTAGTCAGCAAGGCCTTCCGTACATGCTTCTATTGGCCGACGGCCCGAGCAGACGCACAAGACCTTGTCCAACACTGCGTCGGTTGCCAGCTCTTTGCCAATCAGAGTCATATGCCCCCTACCGCTCTCCAAACAATCCCCATAACTTGGCCCTTCGCGTCCTGGGGCTGGATATGGTCGGACCTCTTAAAGGGGAAGCCATAAGAAAAATACTTATTGGTCATGGTGGACAAGTTCACCAAATGGATAGAAGCCAAACCAGTCAAAACAGCCGAATCCGGACCGTAATAGACTTCATATCCGGTCAGACAATGATATCAAGGCGTCCCCACAAAGATCATCATCGATAATGGCTCAAACTTCACAACCGATGAAGTGAAAACTTGGTGCGGAAAAATGGGCATTAAGCTCGACTACGCTTCCGTCTACCATCCCCAAACAAACGGCCAGGTCGAACGGGCAAACGGTCTCATCATGAGCGGCATCAAACCCAGACTAGTGTGATCCTTGACAGAGTCGGACACGCACTGGGTCGAAGAGCTCGACTCCGTACTCTGGGGGCTGCGGACCACGCCGAATCACACCACCGGATATACACCATTTTTTATGGTGTACGGCGCGGAAGCAGTACTACCCTGCGACATAATACATGATTTGCCTCGCATACGCATGTACGAAGAGAAGGAAGCCGAGTTAGATTGGCAGGATAACTTGGATGCCCTGGAGGAGGAGCGCGACGTCGCAAAAGCCCGCTTCGCATTCTATCAGCAGCAGGCTCGACGGTACCAAAGCAGAGAAGTGCGGGCCAAAACTTATAATATTGGCGAACTCGTTCTACGCCTATCGGAGAAGAAGAAGGACAAGCTCAAACCTAAGTGGGAAGGTCCCTTCGTCATTGATAAAGTTCTCACCGGAGGAGCGCATCGCCACGTAATGCATCCGATAATGACTAGAGCCGAACCCATGGAACGCGGCGGACTCGGAGATTCTACGCCTAGCGCCGAACTCAGTGTTCGTCTCTTTACCCCCTCCTCTTTTAATTATGCTCCCTCCCTTTTCCTTTCTCGACCTTTTTTCCTCTTCACACAAAGTACTTAGTACAGTACGGACGCCCAGATCACTCCGGCCGCACTATATGTGTAAGAAATACCTTGGGGCTTCCCATACGGAAGCTAAACATAATTACTTTAATGGCCTTTTGCCCATCACATATGCATTCTTTTTCCATATGTGCCTTTTCTTCACCGTTATATGCATCAATATGACTTAAGATGTGGCCAAGCTGGGTTGCCTAGCTCTTGTGTTTATGCCCTACGTTCCCGTTAATTCGGCTGGGGCATAAGGGGAGCACCTCTGCGATTGTTACTGCTGGTTCAGCCGGATGTGTACCTCAGACTGGGTGAAGCCGAAAGCTAGCGCCCTTAAGGGAATATTCGGTCGGTGAACAAAAGATGTATTCGTTTGTTATAACGTAAATCCCCAGAAGTTTTGTATCCCGCATCCTTGTTTGCAGTCCGGACATGTGCATCGTCAAGACGCTGCATCTGTGGAAAGGAACCCCTAACGGAACTATTCTCCCTGGAAGATGTTTCTTACTATCCATGTAATATAACATAACTAGTTGGGTACTTGTCTGTTCAAGCACTTATGACCCCTATGCCTGGTTTCCATGCATACCCCGGTTCTGCATAACTGAGCGGGTATTCGGATACACCCCGGACTATCGGATCCGGGGGCTGAAGCGAAAAGGTCCGCCAAGACAAATGATTTTAATCCGGCTAGGGACTACTTATGTCCATTGAATTACACAGTCACTTGGACTGACTATATTCCTCCTCTATACCATCCAACAGGCTATCTAGCTTACAATCCTGTTGGGAATACTTTGTGGCTAACGCTACGGGTCATACACCAGACTCACGGGAATTTCTTGCCCATCCGCCCTGCCGTCCGATTTCGCCATATGGTTCGGGTCCAGCTTGGTGTAGCGTCTTCACCATAGCCTGTGCTTCTCTTGCACCTTGTCGCCATGACATCTTCCACAATCTAAGCGCCCGCGTTCCTTAAAGCATATCCACAAGTTCCCCATGCCCTTCGGTAGGAAGCTTGATGGCCACAAGGCCCGAGTAACGCCTGCATCACCTGCCGAGCTCGCCGGATAAGTAGAGGTCTTGCAGTAAATCGCCTGCAGACGCGGACACCTCCTCCTCAGGGTGACCCGTTAACATACCTGCAAGTAAAAATTCTTTCAATATGCTTCCTCGCCGAGCTGTACTACAGTTCGTCTGGGTACTTACAATAAATGCCGCGACGAAGCCTTTTGTTCTCCTTTACGGAGTCCGCCAGCTGAGCGCGGACGTCTTTTAATTCCATGTCTAGCCGGACATTGGCATCTTGAAAATTGTTCTTCTCATGCCTAACTTGCGTAAGAACGCGCTCGCCAGCCTTTAGCTGCCTTTTGAGATGCGACTCGTCGTCTCTCACGCCCTCCGGATTCACCCCGGGATTGTCTGTAGAATTTTCTGTTAGACTTGTCATACCAAGCCACTTACTAACTGGTGCATCTTTGTACAATTGAGACAAATGTTACCAGACGAGGCCTTCCGGGATTCCTCTAGCTTGGCAACCGTGGCCCTCAGCTAGGCCTTGCACTGCTCCAGCTCCCGAGACAATTGCTCATTCTTATCTACAACGACTGATGCATAAACTGATCCTCAAAACAGTTGTTCCAACCGTTTCAAGTCTCAGGGGCTACTGCTATACATGCTTATCAAAATTTCTTACCCGTATATCTTTGGTATAATCGGTCCGCCGCCGGGCAAGCCCGCCTTGAGCAGCTCGGATGTATGCGTCTCCCGAATTGAAAGCGTTAAATGCCTCTTTGGAAAAGATGTTGTTGTGAAGTACGGCCCGTTGGCGCCGGTGATTCATGGCGCTCTCTACTTTGGAATTCATGGCAGAGAGCATATCTGTGTCCTCCATTGGAGGACTATGCGGCATCGGCCCCACGTCCGCCTCCTCTCTCGAAGCCGGTTCTGGAATCCGACTGGTGGAGGCATGATCGGCCGGGTCCCCGGATATAGTCCGGCTACTCCTCTTCCTGCCAGGACACAAAGGGCGCTGTTACACTTCAAAATCAATAATCGCAGAGCAGGTTTTTACCTTACCTCTGTAGCGGCGTTTCGACCCTGACCGCCTTCCTATTAAACCTGCCCGATCCGGACGCCCATTGCCGACGGATCCCTAGGGGCTCGCCTCGGCCTCGACCGTCGCCCGCAAAAGCACGACACTTCAGGGGTGAGGCATGACATCAGAAGGGAGTCCTCTTCGGAGGATAGAGTTTTCGGCTTGGCTTACACGTGACGTAGGTAGCAGTCCGGGATAGTCGGCAATAATAGCCACTGAGACGCCATCGCAGCTCGCCTGATAAAATATCTCGTTGACAAGCTCCACAGTAATGTCCGGATCTTCTCCGAGTCCTGGATCGAGGGCCCTTCCGGGGTCCTCTGGCTGCGAGGAAGGGCTGGAGATCCCTTCTACGCCCCTCCTCAGTTCCTGCTCGAAAATATCGAGGCAGATAATCTTAGCGAAGAACGCCACAATAAGTGAAGCGGGAAAAAGTATAACGATTTACCCAGCTTGGGGGGTTGGACATAGAAAACCCATCCTGTGGTTTAATGTGAAGGAATTCTTCTTCTTATCCTTTATACAGGTCGGATAATATCCTCACCAGAGCAGTGGCGGAGTCCGGACCCTTACTGCCGCAGCGGGTGGCATCATCTTCCCCGTTGAAGTGCCACATGGGCTTCCCCCGATATTGAAGCGGTTGCACCCCCGCATTATGCATATTGCCATAACCTCGACTATCGTCGGTCCGGATTTGGCCAAGAACTTTATCCTGCTCATCAGGAAGTGTATTTCCCTAGTATCCTCCTCTTGGGGGCCCCGAGGGCGCCTGCGTCGACGTGCCCTCGGCGGCGCATTACTGAACTTGGGGAGACCCGTCCGGACTGGGTCTGGAAGGGGAACGTCATCAATGTAAAACCATTCCGAAGGCCAGTTCTCTGGTGCCTTCTTGGGAGTGCCGGATAGGTATCCGGTCTCGGCAATGCACCATACTTCGGCTCCACCCACTTGACATAGGGATTCTCCCTGGTTGCGAGGGACGAGGCAGAATAGCTTCTTCCATAACCCGAGGTGAGCCTCGCAGCCTAGAGACAGCTCGCAAAGGGCAACATATCCTGTTATATGTAACACAGAGGCAGGGGTGAAGTTGTGCAACTGGAGGCCGTAGAACTCCAGGAGACCGTGAAGAAATGGGTGGATAGGAAACCCGACGCCCCTTAGTAGATGCGGGATGAGGCATATTCGCTCCTCTGGAGATGGATTAGGAGAAACCTCCGCTTGCTCCCCGCCATTATAGGTGGCTATTCCGGCTCGGACGGGGACCATGAACGCCGGTGGAAGAAACCCTTGGGTTTGTAACTCTATCAAACGGCTATGAGGAACTGAACATTCTTCCCATTCCCCCGGCTTAGAGCGAGGAGAGCGAGAAGAAGGGCTACGACGACCGGCCATGTTGAAATGGTTTTTTCCGGAGCACTCTGTTGAATGCTTGCTCGAGGGAAGAGGATGAGGTTTGGATATGAGAATCCCCATCTCCTCAAATAGACAGTCAACCTGCTAGATCGGGGGTGGCAAATGCAAAAATGCCTTGGCTCCTCGCATTCGCTCGACACATGGAGATGGCCGTTATTAAGGCACAGAAGCCGAGGAGTACGACATTGATGGGAAGCTGGACACTATTCGTCGTAACAGGTACTTTGGAGTATTCGGAGATGGAACCCTCCTTGCAATGCTGAAGACAGAACTGCGTGCCAGACTCATCGTCATTGAAGCCTGGTTCAGGGGCTACTGAGGGAGTCCTGGATTAGGGGGTATCCGAACAGCCGGACTATATACTTCGTCCAGACTATTGGAGCATGAAGATACAAGACTCAAGACTCCGTCCCGTGTCTGGGTGGGACTCTCCTTTGCGTGGAAGACAAGCTTGGCGATCCGGATATTGTATTTCCTTCCTTGTAACCGACTCCATGTAAACCCTAGGCCCTCTCCGGTGTCTATATAAACCGGAGAGGTTGGTCCTTAGAAGGCCGATCACGATCACAATCATAATCATCATAGGCTAGCTTCTAGGGTTTAGCCTCTACGATCTCGTGGTAGATCTACTCTTGTACTACTCATATAATCAATATTAATCAAGCAGGAAGTAGGGTTTTACCTCCATCGAGAGGGCCTGAACCTAGGTAAACATTGTGTCCCTTGCTTTCTGTTACCATCAGCCTAAGACGCACAGATTGGGACCCCCTACCCGAGAGCCGCCGGTTTTGACACCGACGGCGCCCCCCTTTCCTTCTCTTCCTCTCACCCTTCCTTCCCTTCTCCTACTCCTACTAGGAAAGGAGGAGTCCTACTCCCGAAGGGAGTAGGACTCCCCCCTTGGCGCGCCCTCCTCCTGGCCGGCTGCCTCCCCCCTAGCTCCTTTATATACGGGGGCAAGGGGGCACCCCAAGGCACAACAATTGATCATTGATCTCTTAGCCGTGTGCGGTGCCCCCCTCCACCATAATCCACCTCGGTAATATCGTAGCGGTGCTTAGGCGAAGTCCGGCATCGGTAGCATCATCATCACCATCACCACGCTGTCGTGCTGACGAAGATCTTCCCGGAAGCTCTACTGGATCGTGAGTTCGCGGGACGTCACCGAGCTGAACGTGTGCTGAACGCGGAGGTGCAGTATGTTCGATGCTGAGGATCGGTCGATCGTGAAGATGTACGACTACATCAACCGCGTTGTTATAATGCTTCCTCTTACGGTCTACGAGGGTACGTAGACGACACTCTCCCCTCTCGTTGCTATGCATCACCATGATCTTGCGTCTGCGTAGGATTTTTTTTTTGAAATTACTACGTTCCCCAACAGCCGCCCCCCTTCCTTGTCCTATTCGGACTCAAGGGGAGGGGGCGCGCGGCCTACCTTGGCCGGCCCCTCTCTCTCTCTCTCTCTCCACTAGGGCCCAACAAGGCCCATTAATCCCCGAGGGGTTCCGGTAACCCCTCCGGCACTCCGGTAAAATCCCGATTTCACCCGGAACTATTCCAATGTCCAAATATAGGCTTCCAATATATCAATCTTTATGTCTCGACTATTTTCGAGACTCCTCGTCATGTCCGTGATCACAACCGGGACTCCGAACTACCTTTGGTACATCAAAACACAAAAACTCATAATACCGATCGTCACAGAACTTTAAGCGTGCGGACCCTACAGGTTCGAGAACTATGTAGACATGACCAAGACACGTCTTCGATCAATAACCAATAGCGGAACCTGGATGCTCATATTGGTTCCTACATATTCTACGAATATCTTTATCGGTCAAACCGCATAACAACATACGTTGTTCCCTTTGTGATCGGTATGTTACTTGCCCGATATTCGATCATCGGTATCTCAATACCTAGCTCAATCTCATTACCGGCGAGTCTCTTTACTCGTTTCGCAGTGCATAATCCTGTAACTAACTCATTAGTCACATTGCTTGCAAGGCTTATGGTGATGTGCATTACTGAGAGGGCCCAGAGATACCTCTCCGACAATCGGAGTGACAAATCCTATTCTCGATCTATGCCAACTCAACGAACACCATCAGAGACACCTGTAGAGCACCTTTATAATCACCCAGTTACGTTGTGCCATTTGGTAGCACACAAAGTGTTCCTCCGGTATTCGGGAGTTACATAATCTCATAGTCATAGGAACATGTGTAAGTCATGGAGAAAGCAATAGCAGTAAACTAAACGATCAAGTGCTAAGCTTACGAAATGGGTCAAGTCAATCACATCATTCTCCTAATGATGTGATCCCGTTAATCAAATGACAACTCATGTCTATGGCTAGGAAACTCAACCATCTTTGATCAACGAGCTAGTCAAGTAGAGGCATACTAGTGACACTATGTTCGTCTATGTATTCACACATGTATTATGTTTCTGGTTAATACAATTCTAGCATGAATAATAAACATTTATCATGATATGAGGAAATAAATAATAACTTTATTATTGCCTCTAGGGCATATTTCCTTCAGTCTCCCACTTGCACTAGATTCAATAATCTAGATTACATAGTAATGATTCTAACACCCATGGAGTCTTGGTGCTGATCATGTTTTGCTCGTGGAAGAGGCTTAGTCAACGGGTCTGCAACATTCAGATCTGTATGTATCTTGCAAATATCTATGTCTCCCACCTGGACTTGATCCCGGATGGAATTGAAGCGTCTTTTGATGTGCTTGGTTCTCTTGTGAAACTTGGATTCCTTTGCCAAGGCAATTGCTACAGTATTGTCACAAAAGATTTTCATTGGACCCGATGCACTAGGTATGACACCTAGATCGGATATGAATTCCTTCATCCAGACTCCTTCATTTGCTACTTCTGAAGCAGCTATGTACTCCGCTTCACACGTAGATCCCGCCACGATGCTTTGTTTAGAACTGCACCAACTGACAGCTCCTTCGTTGAATATAAACACGTATCCAATTTGCGATTTAGAATCGTCCGGATCAGTGTCAAAGCTTGCATCGACGTAACAATTTACGACGAGCTCTTTGTCACCTCCATAAACGAGAAACATATCCTTAGTCCTTTTCAGGTATTTCAGGATGTTCTTGACCGCTATCCAGTGATCCACTCCTGGATTGTTTTGGTACCTCCCTGCTAAACTAATAGCAAGGCACACATCAGGTCTAGTACTCAGCATTGCATACATGATAGAGCCTATGGCTGAAGCATAGGGAACACTTTTCATTTTCTCTCTATCTTCTGCATTGGTCGGGCATTGAGTCTGCCTCAACTTCACACCTTGTAATACAAGCAAGAACCATTTCGTTGCTTGATAAATTTTGAACTTTTTCAAAACTTTATCAAGGTATGTGCTTTGTGAAAGTCCAATCAAGCGTCTTGATCTATCTCTATAGATCTTGATGCCCAATATATAAGCAGCTTCACCGAGGTCTTTCATTAAAAAACTCTTATTCAAGTATCCTTTTATGCTATCCAGAAATTCTATATCATTTCCAATCAACAATATGTCATCCACATATAATATTAGAAATGCTACAGATCTCCCACTCACTTTCTTGTAAATACAGGCTTCTCCAGAAGTCGGTATAAAACCATATGCTTTGATCACACTATCAAAACGTTTATTCCAACTCCAAGAGGCTTGCACCAGTCCATAAATGGATCGCTGGAGCTTGCAGACTTTGTCAGCACCCTTTGGATCGATAAAACCTTCTGGTTGCATCACATACAACTCTTCTTACAGAAATCCATTCAGGAATGCAGTTTTGACATCCATTTGCCAAATTTCAAAATCATAAAATGCGGCAATTGCTAACATGATTCAGATAGACTTAAGCATCGCTACGAGTGAGAAAGTCTCATCGTAGTCAACCCCTTGAACTGAAAACCTTTCGCAACAAGTCGAGATTTGTAGACAGTAACATTACCGTCAGCGTTAGTCTTCTTCTTGAAGATCCATTTATTCTCTATGGTTTGCCGATCATCGGGCAAGTCAACCAAAGTCCACACTTTGTTCTCATACATGGATCCCATCTCAGGTTTCATGGCCTCAAGCCATTTTGCGGAATCTGAGCTCACCATCGCTTCTTCATAGTTCGTAGGTTCGCCATGGTCAAGTAACATGACCTCCAGAACAGGATTACCATACCACTCTGGTGCGGATCTTACTCTGGTTGACCTACGAGGTTCAGTAGAAACTTTATCTGAAGATTCATGATCAATATCATTAGCTTCCTCACTAATTGCTGTAGGTGTCACAGGAACCGGTTTCTGTGATGAACTACTTTCTAATAAGGGAGCAGGTACAGTTACCTCATCAAGTTCTACTTTCCTCCCACTCACTTCTTTCGAGAGAAACTCCTTCTCTAGAAAGGATCCATTCTTAGCAACAAATGTCTTGCCTTCGGATCTGTGATAGAAGGTGTACCCAACAATTTCCTTTGGGTATCCTATGAAGATACATTTCTCCGATTTTGGTTCGAGCTTATCAGGTTGAAGTTTTTTCACATAAGCATCATAGCCCCAAACTTTAAGAAACTACAACTTTGGTTTCTTGCCAAACCACAGTTCATAAGGCGTCATTTCAACAGATTTCGATGGTGCCCTATTTAATGTGAATGCAGCCATCTCTAAAGCATAACCCCAAAACGATAGCAGTAAATCAGTAAGAGACATCATAGATCGCACCATATCTAGTAAAGTACGATTACGACGTTCGGACACACCATTAGGCTATGGTGTTCCGGGTGGCATGAGTTGCGAAACTATTCCGCATTGTTTCAAATGTAGACCAAACTCGTAACTCAAATATTCTCCTCCATGATCAGATCGTAGAAATTTTATTTTCTTGTTACGATGATTTTCCACTTCACTCTGAAATTCTTTGAACTTTTCAAATGTTTCAGACTTATGTTTCATTAAGTAGATATACCCATATCTGCTCAAATCATCTGTGAAGGTGAGAAAATAACGATACCCACCGCGAGCCTCAATATTCATTGGACCACATACATCAGTATGTATGATTTCCAACAAATTCGTTGCTCTCTCCATTGTTCCAGAGAACGGCGTTTTAGTCATCTTGCCCATGAGGCATGGTTCGCAAGTACCAAGTGATTCATAATCAAGTGATTCCAGAAGTCCATCAGTATGGAGTTTCTTTATGCGCTTTACACCAATATGACCCAAACGGCAAAGGCCACAAATAAGTTGCACTATCATTATCAACTCTGCATCTTTTGGCTTCAACATTATGAATATGTGTATTACTACTATCGAGATTCAACACAAATAGACCACTCTTCAAGGGTGCATCACCATAAAAGATATTACACATATAAATAGAACAACCATTATTCTCTGATTTAAATGAATAACCCTCTCGCATCAAACAAGATCCAGATATAATGTTCATGCTTAACGCTGGCACCAAATAACAATTATTCAGGTCTAAAATTAATCCCGAAGGTAGATGTAGAGGTAGCATGCCGACAGCGATCACATCGACTTTGGAACCGTTTCCCACGCGCATCGTCACTTCGTCCTTAGCCAATCTTCGCTCAATCTGTATCCCTGTTTCGAGTTGCAAATATTAGCAACAGAACCAGTATCAAATAACCAGGTGCTACTTCGAGCTTTAGTAAGGTACACATCAATAACGTGTATATCACATATACATTTGTTCACCTTGCCATCCTTCTTATCTGCCAAATACTTGGGGCAGTTCCGCTTCTAGTGACCAAATCTGCTTTGTGAGAAGCACTCGGCCTCGTGCTTAGGTCCAGACTTGGGTTTCTTCTCCTGAGCAGTAACTTGTTTGTCATTCTTCTTGAAGTTCCCCTTCTTCTTCCCTTTACCCCTTTTCTTTAAACTGGTGGTCTTATTGACCATCAACACTTGATGCTCCTTCTTGATTTCTACCTCCGCAGCCTTTAGCATTGCGAAGAGCTCAGGAATTGTCTTATCCATCCCTTGCATATTATAGTTCATCACGAAGCTCTTCTAGCTTGGTGGCAGTGGTTGAAGAATTCTGTCAATGACACTATCATTCGGAAGATTAACTCCAAGTTGAATCTAGTGATTGTTATACCCAGACATTTTGAGTATATGTTCACTAACAGAACTATTCTCCTCCATCTTGCAGCTGTAGAACTTATTGGAGACTTCATATCTCTCAACCCGGGCATTTGCTTGAAATATTAACTTCAACTCCTCGAACATCTCATATGCTCCATGACGTTCAAAACGTCATTGATGTCCCGGTTCTAAGCCGTAAAGCATGGCACAACGAACTGTCAAGTAGTCATCAGCTTTGCTCTGCCAGACGTTCTTAACGTTGTCAGTTGCATCTGCAGTAGGCCTGGCACCCAACAGTGCTTCCAGGACATAATTCTTCTATGCAACAATGAGGATAATCCTCAAGTTACGGACCCAGACCGTGTAATTGCTACCATCTCTTTCAACTTTGCTTTCTCAAGGAACGCATTAAAATTCAACGGAACAACAGCACGGGCCATCTATCTACAACAACATAGACAAGCAAAATACTATTAGGTACTAAGTTCATGATAAATTTAAGTTTAATTAATCATATTACTTAAGAATTCCCACTTAGATAGACATCTCTCTTATCATCTAAGTGATCACGTGATCCAAATCAACTAAACCATAACCGATCATCACATGAAATGGAGTAGTTTTCAATGGTGAACATCACTATGTTGATCATATCTACTATATCATTCACATTAAACCTTTCGGTCTCAGTGTTCCGAGGCCATATCTGCATATGCTAGGCTCGTCAAGTTTAACCCGAGTATTCTACGTGTGCAAAACTGGCTTGCACCCATTGTATAAGGACGTTGAGCTTATCACACCCGATCATCACATGGTGTCTCGGCACGCATTTAACTTTGGCAACGGTGCATACTCAGGGAGAACACTTGTACCTTGAAATTTAATGAGAGATCATCTTATAATGCTACCGTCAAACAAAGCAGAATAAGATGCATAAAGGATAAACATCACATGCAATCAATATAAGTGATATGATATGGCCATCATCATCTTGTGCCTTTGATCTCCATATCCAAAGCACCGTCATGATCACCATAGTCACCGGCGCGACACCTTGATCTCCATCATAGCATCGTTGTTGTCTCGCCAACTATTGCTTCTACAACTATCGCTACCGCTTAGTGATAAAGTAAACCAATTACAGGGTGATTGCATTGCATACAATAAAGCAACAACCATATGGCTCCTGCCAGTTGCTGATAAGTCTGTTACAAAACATGATCATCTCATACAATAAAATATAGCATCATGTCTTGACCATATCACATCACAACATGCCCTGCATAAACAAGTTAGACATCCTCTACTTTGTTGTTGCAAGTTTTACGTGGCTGCTACAGGCTGAGCAAGAACCATTCTTACCTACACATCAAAACCACAACGATATTTCGTCAAGTTAGTGGTGTTTTAACCTTCTCAAGGACCGGGCGTAGTCACACTCGGTTCAACTAAAGTTGGAGAAACTGACACCCGCCAACCACCTGTGTGCAAAGCACGTCGGTAGAACCAGTCTCGCGTAAGCGTACGCGTAATGTCGGTCCGGACCGCTTCATCCAACAATACCGCCGAACCAAAGTATGACATGCTGGTAAGCAATATGACTTGTATCGCCCACAACTCACTTGTGTTCTACTCGTGCATATAACATCTACGCATAAACCTGGCTCGGATGCAACTGTTGGGGAACATAGTAATTTCAAAAAAATTCCTACGCACACGCAAGATCATGGTGATGCGTAGCAACGAGAGGGGAGATCGTCGTACCCTCGTGAACCCGTAGCGGAAGCGTTATGACAACGCGGTTGCTGTAGTCATACGTCTTCACGATTGACCGATCCTCAGTACCGAACGTACGGCACCTCGACGTTCAGCACACGTTCAGCTCGGTGACGTCCCGCGAACTCACGATCCAGTAGAGCTTCGGGGAAGAGCTTCATCAGCACGACGGCGTGGTGACGGTGTTGATGAAGTTACCGACGCAGGGCTTCGCCTAAGCACTGCTACGATATGACAGAGGTGGATTATGGTGGAGGAGGGCACCGCACGCGGCTAAGAGAGATCAATGATCAACTTGTGTGTCTTGGGGTGCCCTCCTGCGCCCCTATATAAAGGAGCAAGGGGGAGGCCGGCCGGACCTAGCAGGGCGCGCCAGGAGCAGGAGTCCTACTCAGTCCTCCTCCTAGTGGGAGTAGGACTCCCCTTTCCTAGTCCCACTAGGAGGGGGAAAGAAGGAGTGGGAGAGGGGGAAGGCAAGGGGGGCACCCCCTTCCTTGTCCTATTCAGACTCAAGGGGAGGGGGCGCGCGGCCTGCCTTGGCCGGCCGCTCTCTCTCTCTCCCTAGGTCCCAACAAGGCCCATTAATCCCCGGGGGGTTCCGGTAACCCCTCCGGCACTCCGGTAAAATCCCGATTTCACCTGGAACTATTCCGATGTCCAAATATAGGCTTCCAATATATCAATCTTTATGTTTCGACTATTTTCGAGACTCCTCGTCATGTCCGTGATCACATCCGGGACTCTGAACTACCTTCGGTACATCAAAACACAAAAACTCATAATATCGATCGTCACAGAACTTTAAGCGTGCGGACCCTACGGGTTCGAGAACTATGTAGACATGACTGAGACACATCTCCGGTCAATAACCAATAGCGGAACCTGGATGCTCATATTGGTTCCTACATATTCTACAAAGATCTTTATTGGTCAAATCGCATAAAAACATATGTTGTTCCCTTTGTCATCGGTATGTTACTTGCCCGATATTCGATCATCGGTATATCAATACCTAGCTCAATCTCGTTACAGGCAAGTCTCTTTACTCATCCCGTAGGTATCATCCCGTAACTAACTCATTAGTCACATTGCTTGCAAGGCTTATAGTGATGTGCATTATCGAGAGGGTCCAGAGATACCTCTCCGACAATCGGAGTGACAAATCCTATTCTCGATCTATGCCAACTCAACGAACACCATCGGAGACACCTATAGAGCACCTTTATAATCACCCAGTTACGTTGCGACGTTTGGTAGCACACAAAATGTTCCTCCGGTATTCGGGAGTTGGATAATCTCATAGTCATAGGAACATGTATAAGTTATGGAGAAAGCAATAGTAGTAAACTAAACGATCAAGTGCTAAGCTAACGAAATGGGTCAAGTCAATCACATCATTCTCCTAATGATGTGATCCCGTTAATCAAATGACAAATCATGTCTATGGCTAGGAAACTCAACCATCTTTGATCAAGGAGCTAGTCAAGTAGAGGCATACTAGTGACACTATGTTTGTCTATGTATTCACACATGTATTATGTTTCCGGTTAATACAATTCTAGCTTGAATAATAAACATTTATCATGATACGAGGAAATAAATAATAACTTTATTATTGCCTCTAGGGCATATTTCCTTCACCCTCCCCATGTATATAAAGGAGGGAGAGGGAGGGAGGCATCCTAGGGCGCGCCAAGTAGGAGGAATCCTACTTGGGCCCCTAGTCCAATTCGCCCCCCTTACCATATTTAGACAAGGGGGAAAAGAAGGAGCGGGAGGGGAAGGAAGCAGGAGTCCGACTTCATACTTTACTTTTCCTCCTCTCCTTTCCCTTTCTCCCCACATGGCTGGCCCTATAGGGGTCGCACCAGCACCTTGTGGGCCGGTGTGTTCCCTTGGCCCATTAAGCCCATATCTTTGCCGGGGTTTGCCCGGAACCCCTTCCGATGACCCGGTATCACCCGGAACACTTCCGGTGTACAAATACCATCGTCCTATATATATGCATATTTACCTCTCGACCATTTCAAGACTCCTCGTCATGTCCGTGATCTCATTCGGGATTCCGAACAAACTTCGGTCATCAAATCACATAACTCATAATACAAATCGTCATCGAACGTTAAGCGTGCGGACCATACGGGTTCGAGAACTATGTAGACATGACCGAGGCACATCTCTGTTCAATAACCAATAGCGGAACCTGGATGCTCATACTGGCTCCTACATATTCTACGAAGATCTTTATCGATCAAACCGCATAACAACATACGTCATTCCCTTTGTCATCGATATGTTACTTGCCCGAGATTCGACCGTCGGTATCATCATACCTAGTTTAATCTTGTTACCGGAAAGTCTCTTTACTTGTTCCGTAATGCATCGTCCCGCAACTAACTCATTAGTCACATTGCTTGCAAGGCTTATAGTGATGTGCATTACCGAGAGGGCCCAGAAATACCTCTCTGATACACGGAGTGACAAATCCTAATCTCGATCTATGCCAACCCAACAAACACCTTCGGAGACACCTGCAGAGCATCTTTATCATCACCCAGTTGCGTTGTGACATTTGATAGCACACAAGGTGTTCCGCCGGTATTCAGGAGTTACATAATCTCATAGTGAGAGGAACCTGTATAAGTCATGAAGAAAGCAATAGTAATAAAACTCGATGATCATAATGCTAAGCTAACGGATGGCTCTTGTCCATCACATCATTCTCTAATGATGTGATCCCGTTCATCAAATGACAACACATGTCTATGGTCAGGAAACTTAACCATCTTTGATTAACGAGCTAGTCTAGTACAGGCATACTAGGGACACTTTGTTTTTTCTATGTATTCACACATGTATCAAGTTTTAGGTTAATACAATTCTAGCATGAATAATAAACATTTATCATGATATAAGGAAATAAAATAATAACTTTATTATTGCCTCTAGGGCATATTTCCTTCAGTCTCCCACTTGCACTAGAGTCAATAATCTAGTTCACATCGTCATGTGATTTAACACCAATAGTTCACATCTTTACCCATAGTTCACATCGCCATGTGACCAATACTCAAAAGGGTTCTACTAGAGTCAATAATCTAGTTCACATCGCTATGTGATTAACACTCAAAAGTAATAAGGTGTGGTCATGTTTTGCTTGTTAGAGAAGTTTTAGTCTACGGGTCTGCCACATTCAGATCCGTATGTATTTTGCAAATTTCTATGTTTACAATGCTCTGCACGGAGCTACTCTAGCTAATTGCTCCTATTTTCAATATGTATCCAGATCGAGACTCAGAGTCATCCAGATTGGTGTCAAAGCTTGCATTGACGTAACTCTTTACGATGAACTCTTTTATCACCTCCATAACGAAGAAATGTTTCCTTAGTCCTCTAAGGATAATTTTGACCGTTGTCCAGTGATCTACCCCTACATCACTATTGTACTCCCTTGCCAAAATCATGCTAAGGTATACAATAGGTCTGGTACATAGCATAGCATACTTTATAGAACCTATGACTGAGGCATAGGGAATGACTTTTCTTTCTCTTTCTATTTTCTGCCGTGGTCAGGTTTTGAGTCTTTACTCAACTTCACACCTTACAACTCAGGCAAGAACTCCTTCTTTGACTGATCCATTTTGAACTTCTTCAAAATCTTATCAAGGTATGTATTCATTGAAAGTATTATCAAGCGTCTTGATGTATCTTTATAGATCTTGATGCCTAATATGTAAGTAGCTTCACTGAGGTCTTTCTTTGAAAAAAATCCTTTCAAACACTCCTTTATGCTTTCCAGAAATTTCTACATCATTTCCGATAAAAAATATGTCATTCACATATATTTATCAGAAAGGCTGTAGTGCTCCCACTCACTTTCTTTTAAATACAGGCTTCACCAAAAGTCTGTATAAAACCATATGCTTTGATCACTTTATCAAAGCGTATATTCCAACTCCGAGATGCTTGCACCAGTCCATAGATGGATCGATGGAGCTTGCACACTTTGTTAGCACCTTTAGGATTGACAAAACCTTCTTGTTGCATCATATACAACTCTTCTTTAAGAAATCCATTAAGGAATGCAGTTTTGACATCCATTTGCCAGATTTCATAAAATGTGGCAATTGCTAACATGATACGGACAGACTTAAGCATCGCTACGAGTGAGAAAATCTTATCATAGTCAACACCTTGAACTTGTCAAAAACTTTTTGCGACAATTCGAGCTTTGTAGATAGTAACACTACTATCAGCGTCCATCTTCCTCTTGAAGATCCATTTATTCTCAATGGCTCGCCGATCATCGGCAAGTCAATCAAAGTCCATACTTTGTTCTCATACATGGATCCCATCTCAGATTTCATGGCCTCAAGCCATTTCACGGAATCTGGGTTCATCGTTGCTTCCTCATAGTTCGTAGGTTCGTCGTGGTCTAGTAACATGACTTCCATAAAGGATTACCGTACCACTCTGGTGCGGACCATACACTGGTTGACCTACAAGGTTCGGTAGTAACTTGATCTGAAGTTTCATGAGCATCATCATTAGCTTCCTCACTAATTGGTGTAGGAATCACTGGAACTGATTTCTGTGATGAACTACTTTCCAATTCAGGAGAAGGTACAATTACCTCATCAAGTTCTACATTCCTCCCACTCACTTCTTTCGAGAGAAACTTCTTCTCTAGAAAGGATCCATTCTTAGCAACGAATATCTTGCCTTCGGATCTGTGACAGAAGGTGTACCCAACAGTTTCCTTTGGGTTTCCTATGAAGACGCATTTCTCCGATTTGGGTTCGAGCTTATCAGGTTGAAACTTTTTCACATAAGCATCACATCCCCAAACTTTAAGAAACGACAGCTTAGGTTTCTTGTTAAACCACAATTCATATGGTGTCGTCTCAATGGATTTAGATGGTGCCCTATTTAACGTGAATGCAGTTGTCTCTAATGCATAACCCCGAAACGATAGTGGTAAATTGGTAAGAGACATCATAGATCGCACCATATCTAATAAAGTACGGTTACGACGTTCGGACACACCATTACGCAGTGGTGTTCCAGGTGGCGTGAGTTGCGAAACTATTCCACATTGTTTCAAATGAAGGCCAAACTCGTAACTCAAATATTCGCCTCCGCAATCAGATCGTAGAAACTTTATTTTCTTGTTACGATGATTCTCAACTTCACTCTGAAATCCTTTGAACTTTTCAAATGTTTCAGACTTGTGTTTCATTAAGTAGATATACCCATATCTTCTCAAATCATCTGTGAAGGTCAGAAAATAATGATACCCGCCGCGAGCCTCAACACTCATCAGACCGCATACATCGGTATGTATTATTTCCAATAAGTCAGTGGCTCGCTCCATTAATCCGGAGAACGGAGTCTTACTCATCTTTCCCATGAGGCATGGTTCGCAAGCATAAAATGATTCATAATCAAGTGATTCCAAAAGTCCATCCGCATGGAGTTTCTTCATGCTCTTTACACCAATATGACATAAACGGTAGTGCCACGAGTATGTTGCACTATCATTATCAACTTTGCATCTTTTGGAATCAATATCATGAATATGTGTATCACTACGATCGAGATTCAATAAACCATTCACCTTGGGTGTATGACCACAGAAGGTCTTATTCATGTAAACAGAATAACAATTATTCTTTGACTTAAATGAATAACCATATTGCAATAAACATGATCCAATCATATTATGCTCAACGCAAACACCAAATAACATTTATTTTAGGTTCAACACTAATCCCGAAGGTAAAGGCAGTGTGCAATGGTGATCTTATCAACCTTGGAATAATTTCCAACACACATCATCACCTCGCCCTCAACTAGTCTTTGTTCATTTTGTAACTCATGTTTCGAGTTACTAATCATAGCAACTGAACCAGATGAAATACCCAGGGGCTACTATGAACACTAGTAAAGTACACATCAATAACATTTATATCATATATACTTTCGTTCACTTTGCCATCCTTCTTATCCGCCAAGTATTTGTGGCAGTTCCGCTTCTAGTGACCATTTCCTTTGCAGTATAAGCACTCAGTTTCAGGCTTGGGTCTAGCTTTGGGCTTCTTCATGGGAGTGGCAACTTGCTTTCCATTCTTCTTGAAGTTCCCTTTCTTTCCCTTGCCCTTTTACTTGAAACTAGTGGTCTTATCAACCATCAACATTTGATGCTTTTCTTGATTTCTACCTTCATCGATTTCAGCATCACGAAGAGCTCGGGAATCATTTTTGTCATCCCTTGCATATTATAGTTCATCATGAAGTTCCAGTAACTTGGTGATAGTGACTAGAGGACTCTGTCGATCACTATGTTATCTGGAAGATAAACTCCTACTTGATTCAAGCGATTGTAGTACTCAGATATTCTGAGCACATGCTCACTGGTTGAGCTATTCTCCTCCATCTTGTAGGCAAAATACTTGTCAGAGGTCGCATACCTCTTGACTCGGGCATGAGTCTGAAATACCAATTTCAACTCTTGGAACATCTTATATGCTCCTTATTGTTCAAAACATTTTTGAAGTCTCGGTTCTAAGCCGTAAAGTATGGCGCACTAAACTATCAAGTAGTCATCATACCGAGCTTGCCAAACTTTCATAGCATCTGCATCTGCTCCTGCAATAGGTCCGTCACCTAGCGGTGCATCAAGGACATAATTCTTCTGTGCAGCAATGAGGATAATCCTCAGATCACGGACCCAGTCCTCATCATTGCTACTATCATCTTTCAACTTATTTTTCTCTAGGAACATATCAAAAATAAAATACGGGAGCTATACGCGAGCTATTGTTCTACAACATAGATATGCAAAAACTATCAGGACTAAGTTCATGATAGATTAAAGTTCAATTAATCATATTACTTAAGAACTCCCACTTAGATAGACATCCCTCTAGTCATCTAAATGATCACGTGATCCATATCAACTAAACCATGTCCGATCATCACGTGAGATGGAGTAGTTTTCAATGGTGAACATCACTATGTTGATCATATCTACTATATGATTCACGACCTTTCGGTCTCAGTGTTCCGAGGCCATATCTGCATATGCTAGGCTCGTCAAGTTTAACCCGAGTATTTTGCGTGTGCAAAACTGGCTTGCACCCGTTGTATGTGAACGTAGAGCTTATCACACCCGATCATCACGTGGTGTCTCGGCACGACGAACTGTAGCAACGATGCATACTCAGGGAGAACACTTATACCTTGAAATTTAGTGAGAGATCTTCTTATAATGCTACCGCCGTACTAAGAAAAATAAGATGCATAAAGGATAAACATCACATGCAATCAAAATAAGTGATATCATCTTGTGCCTTTGATCTCCATCTCCAAAGCACCGTCATGATCACCATCGTCACCGGCTTGACACCTTGATCTCCATCGTAGCATCGCTGTCGTCTCGCCAACTATTGCTTCAACGACTATAGCTACCGCTTAGTGATAAAGTAAAGCAATTGCATGGCGATTGCATTTCATACAACAAAGAGACAACCATAAGGCTCCTGCCAGTGGACGATAACAGTTACAAAACATGATCATCTCATACAACAATTTATATCTCATCACGTCTTGACCATATCACATCACAACATGCCCTGCAAAAAAAAGTTAGACGTCCTCTACTTTGTTGTTGCAAGTTTTACGTGGCTGCTACGGGCTTCTAGTAAGAACCATTCTTACCTACGCATCAAAACCACAATGATTTTTCGTCAAGTGTGCTGTTTTAACCTTCAACAAGGACCGCGCGTAGTCAAACTCGATTCAACTAAAGTTGGAGAAACAGACACCCGCTAGCCACTTGTGTGCGAAGCACGTCGGTAGAACCAGTCTCATGAACGCGGTCATGTAATGTCGGTCTGGGCCGCTTCATCCAACAATACCACCGAATCAAAGTAAGATGTTGCTGGTAAGCAGTATGACTATTATCACCCACAACTCTTTGTGTTCTACTCATGCATATATCATCTACGCATAGACCTGGCTCTGATAACACTGTTGGGGAACGTAGTATTTCAAAAATTTCCTACGATCACGCAAGATCTATCTAGGAGAAGCATAGCAACGACCGGGGAGAGTGTGTCCACGTACCCGCGTATACCGAAAGCGGAAGTGTTTAGTAACGCGGTTGATGTAGTCGAACGTCTTCATGATCCAACCGATCCAAATACCGAACGTACGGCACCTCCGTGTTCAGCACATGTTCAGCACGATAACGTCCCTCGAGCTCTTGATCCAGTTGAGGACGAGGGAGAGTTCCGTCAGCACGACGGAGTGGCGAAGGTGATGATGAAGTTACCGGCGCAGGGCTTCGTCTAAGCACTACGATGATATGACCGAGGTGTTAACTGTGGAGGGGGGCACCGCACACGGCTAGGAACAATTGATGTGTATTCTAGGGGTGCCCTCCCCACGTATATAAAGGGGGGAGAGGGAGGGAGGCAGCCTAGGGTGCACCCAAGTAGGAGGAATACTACTTGGGCCCCTAGTCCAATTCGGCCCCGCCTTACCATATTTGGACAAGGGGGAAAGGAAGGAGGGGGAGGGGAAGGAAGCAGGAGTCCTACTTCATACTTTCCTTTTCCTCCTCTCCTTTCCCTTTCTCCCCATGTGGCTGGCTCTATAGGGGGTGCATCAGCCCCTTGTGGGCTGGTGTGTTCCCTTACTTGGCCCATTAAGCCCATATCTTTGCCGGGGTTTGCCCGGAACCCCTTCCGGTGACCCGGTATCACCTGGAACACTTCCGGTGTCCAAATATCATCGTCCTATATATGAGTCTTTACCACTCGACCATTTCGAGACTCCTCGTCATGTCCTTGATCTCATCCGGGACTCTGAACAAACTTTGGTCATCAAATCACATAACTCATAATACAAATCGTCATCGAACGTTAAGCGTGCAGACCCTACGGGTTCGAGAACTATGTAGGCATGACCGAGACACATCTCCAGTCAATAACCAATAGCGGAACCTGGATGCTCATATTGGCTCCTACATATTCTACAAAGATCTTTATCGGTCAAACCGCATAACAACATACATCATTCCCTTTGTCATCGATATGTTACTTGCCCGAGATTCGATCATCGGTATCATCATACCTAGTTTAATCTCGTTACCGGCAAGTCTCTTTAATCATTCCGTAATGCATCATCCCGCAACTAACTCATTAGTCACATTGCTTGCAAGGCTTATAGTGATGTGCATTACCGAGAGGGCCTAGAGATACCTCTCCGATACACGGAGTGACAAATCCTAATCTCGATCTATGCCAACCCAACAAACACCTTCGGAGACACCTGTGGAGCATCTTTATAATCACCCAGTTACGTTGTGACGTTTGATAGCACACAAGGTTTTCCTCCGGTATTCAGGAGTTACATAATCTCATAGTCAGAGGAACATGTATAAGTCATGAAGAAAGCAATAATAATAAAACTCAACGATCATAATGCTAATCTAAGGATGGGTCTTGTCCATCACATCATTCTCTAATGTGTGATCCCGTTCATCAAATGACAACACATGTCTATGTTCAGGAAACTTAACCATCTTTGATTAACGAGCTAGTCTAGTAGAGGCATACTAGGGACACTTTGTTTTGTCTATGTATTCACACATGTATCAAGTTTCCAGCTAATACAATTATAGCATGAATAATAAACATTTATCATGATATAAGGAAATAAAATAATAACTTTATTATTTCCTCTAGGGCATATTTCCTTCAGTATGTCACGTTACACAACTAAACAAGCCTATCATTTAACAGTAATCATAGGGCTTTTGCACATCAACTACATAACTAGCTATTTTCTCGTGCATTGCAACAGGGGCATAAGTATTCTAGTGGTTCAACATCAATCATGTTCGATGTATACCTTACACATTGTATTCTAGATTTCGATTAGATATAATTCGATTTGAGTACAGATAGAGGAATGCAAGGGAAGTTTTGTTAAATTTGATTTGATTTGGGTCTATGCGTAGGTAAAGTAAGAAAAGTTCTGATTGAGTTGAGATTTTGGTAACAATTGATTTTATTTGATTTCACTGAGTTAATGCATGACATGAATTTGGAAAGTGTCGATTTTGTTTTGATTATTTTAAGTTACTTTATTTATGTTGGTTTTATTTTGTGCGGCATTTGTTGAGATTACCAAAAACCTAAAAAGAATCAGAGTGAAAGAGGAGGTGTGGGGAGGAGAAAACCGAGGGAGGAGGTGAAGACCACACTACCAACTCCTCTTTAATAGTAGAGATTAATTCTCTACTGTTAAACGGGGGTCAATGGTAGTGATGGTCAAGAACGCGCGGTGCCTCCACCGCTAGAATGACAAGGCGCTCCGACTCGCCATCGAGTTGTCGGAGCGCGAGGCAACAAAGGAGGCGGCGACGAAGGCGGCCCGCCATGTGAAGGAGCAGGACCGCCTGCTCCGCAGGCTATCGGGCATGAGGTGCAGCTCCGACTCCGACCTGACAGACGGCTACACCTCCAGTTTGGACAATGACGCGCCTCCGCATGCCGACGCCTACATGGAGGAGGGCCACAGCCACGCCAACGGCCGGAAGGGGAAGGGGCCAGCGAGGAAATGGTGATTTCCTCCGCCCTTCCTCGTTTTGTTTGAGGGGTCGGATTTGCCAAGTCCGGTTGTAGATGCTCTTATTCGTAGAGCGTCGCACCCAAGCAACCCCAAACTAGACGTGTGTCGGCCGTCTCGGCTGTCGTCAGATCTGGCTTTGATCTGATGGCCTACCCTCCCCACATGGACATACCGGCTAGTTTTCTTTTGAACCAATAAGACTTTATTCCTCAAATAATAGCCAAGTCATTTACAATGGAGTGAGAAATAAAGTCAGGGGTAAGCGATTCCCAGAAAATAGAAGATTTATCACTAAAGGATTTTTGCGCTAATCTGTGTGCCACCTCATTTGCCCGCGGAAGCAATGTGAGTATTCAACGCTAGCAAAATCCAGAGCTAGCTGCTTACACTCTGCCACCATAACTGCATCAAGTCCAGCATGAGCATCCGGATTTTGTACTAATTCAACCACAAAGCTGTTTTCTGATTCAATTAGGACCTTATTGCATCCGATCTTCCCCGCTAAGTATAGGCCATTACGGATTGCCGTTGTCTCTGCTGAGTCAACAGTGCTAACCTGAGGGATGTACCAAGTTGCTGCAGCGATAAACTTCCCTCGACTGTCGCGGGCAATCGCACATGTTGCTCCTAACAAAGTTTCAGCTTGGAAGATCGCGTCGACATTGATTTTAGTCAAGTCATTGAGCGAACGCTTCCACATGTGATCATGGCTTCTATCCAGTTGCTTATTCGTGTATGCTCTAATGAAATTTGTAGCTAAAACTCGGATCGATGTAGCAGCTCTGTCTGCAATTTGGATCGCTTTGCCCTTCACGTGTTGGCGGCGCTGCCACCACAAGTACCAAGCAACCACCATAATAAATTCTACAGTGGATAGATCCTCCCTGACCGTTTTAATCCGACTAAGAACCTCGACTGTAATTGAACCTGAGCGATCCTGCCCAACCGCATCTGAGATGATTTCCTGCAAACCCAATTCAGTCCAGACTTCCTTCGCCTGTTTGCACATAAACAAGCAATGTTGGATGTCTTCCAGCCCAATAGAACAAAAAGGACACTGGGGCACTACCGGAATATGCCTGTTAGCCAGTACTCCAAAATAAGGCAATGAGCCATTAAGCGGCTTCCAAATAAAGTGCTTAATTTTTCCTAGGAGTTTTAGATTCCACACTTCCTTCCATATCGTATTCATCTGTACATTTCCTTGTTCATCTGTTCTAGTAAGACGCCACCCATATTGGTGCTCGAACTCCCTTGATATGCCGATCTTACAGAAAAGGTTCCCGATTACGTGTAGTTCCAAGCAATAAAATCCTCCATAATCTGCACGTTCAAAGGTATTTGAAGAATCCTATGAGCATCGACAGGAGAGAATACATCTCTGATTAGCACTTCGTCCCACTGTTCAATGTGTGGAGCAATAAGCTCTTCCACAAATCTGAGCATCCTTGCACCTCTAGGGGTGGTTTGTTGGGAAACGTTGCATGTAAAACAAAAAAATTTATGCACACACAAGATCTATCCATGGAGATGCATAACTACGAGAGGAGAGAGCATCTTCATACCCTTGAAGATCACAAAGCGGAAGTGTTTATCAACGCGGTTGATGTAGTCGTACACCTTCACGATCCGTCCCGTTCAAGTACCGAACGTATGGCACCTCCGCGTTCAGCACACGTTCAGCTCGATGACGTCCTCGCCTTCTTGATCCAGCAAGATGGGTGAAGTAGTAGATGAGTTTCGGCAGCACGACAGCGTGGTTACGGTGTTGGTGAAGAACAATCTCCGCAGGGCTTCGCCAAGCACAACGGAAACTATGAGGGAGGATAAACTAGAGGGCGGGGTTGCCGGCACACGGCTTGGTGTATCTTGATGTGTTCCAGGTGCTAGCCCTGCCCCTCTATTTATATGTTGAGCCTTGGGGTCGAAACTTGGAGTAAAAGCCTCCTCAAAGTCGGTTTTGCCCGCAAGGAAGAGTCCTTCTCAGACTTCCAGGACCAGACGCCACAGTCCTTGGCGTCTCGCCCAGACGCCATGGGCCTCGGAGTCTGGCCCAGGGCCAGACGCCAAGGTCTCTAGCGTTTGGCCCCCTGGCCTCCGCAAAACTCCTCTTGCACCGACTTAAAGCCCCGTGGGCTTCACCCCTTGGCCGAACCATATCATCCTATATATCAATCTTTACCTCCGGACCATTCCAGAGCTCCTCGTCATGTCTGTGATCTCATCCGGGACTCCGAACAACATTCGGTCACCAACATACATAACTCATATAGTACTATATCATCAACGAACGTTAAGCGTGCGGACCCTACGGGTTCGAGAACTATGTAGACATGACCGAGACACCTCTCTGGTCAATAACCAATAGCGGAACCTGGATGCCCATATTGGCTCCTACATATTCTACGAAGATCTTTATCGGTCGAACCTTATGACAACATACGTAATTCCCTTTGTCTATCGGTATGTTACTTGCCCAAGATTTGATCGTCAGTATCTTCATACCTAGTTCAATCTCGTTACCTACAAGTCTCTTTACTCGTTCTGTAATACATCACCTTGTGACTAACTCCTTAGTCGTTTGCTTGCAAGCTTATGTTGTGTATTACCGAGAGGGCCCAAAGATACCTCTCCGATACTCGGAGTGACAAATCCTAATCTCGATCTATGCCAACCCAACAAACACCTCCGGAGATACCTGTAGAGCATCTTTATAATCACCCAGTTACATTGTGAAGTTTGATAGCACATAAGGCATTCCTTCGGTATCCGGGAGTTGCATAATCTCATAGTCGAAGGAATATGTATTTGACATGAAGAAAGCAATAGCAACAAAACTGAACGATCATTATGCCAAGCTAATGGATGGGTCTTGTCCATCACATCATTCTCCTAATGATGTGATCCCGTTATCAATGGCAATTCATGTCCATGGTTAGGAAACCTTAACTATCTTTGATCAATGAGCTAGTCAAGTAGAGGCTCACTAGGGACACGGTGTTTGTTTATGTATTCACACATGTATTTAGGTTTCCGATCAATACAATTCTAGCATGAATAATAAACCTTTATCATGAATAAGGAAATATAAAATAACAACTTTATTATTGCCTTTAGGGCATATTTCCTTCATGATTACCTTCCCTGAAGGACTCGAAGGGATCCAGGGATCCCGCCATATATCAATCTGTGCTCCTGTACCTGCACGCCAAATGCACCCCCTCTGGAAAGTTTGAATACCAGCAACTATGCTCTGCCAAGTAAATGACGACCCGTTCTTTGGTCCAGCTTGGGGGATGTTTCCGTCGGGATAATATTTGTGCTCAAAACACGTGCACATAGAGAGTTCGAGTTCTGGATCAGTCGCCAACACTGTTTTGCTAACATAGCAAGGTTAAAACTGTGAAGGTCTCTAAATCCCAAGACTCCTTTCTTCTTCGGTACACACATTTTCCACCATGCAAACCAATGCATCTTTTTCTTCTCCTCACCATCACCCCACCAAAAACCAGCTAATTCATCAGTGATTGTTTTGCAAATTCCTTTAGGTAGTTTAAATACTGGCATTGCATAAGATGGAATTGCTTAGGCCACTGACTTTAATAAGATTTCCTTGCCCTGCACCGAAAGGAATTTTTTCTTCCACCCTTTGAGACGCTGACAAACTCGATCAACAAGGTGCTGAAAACAATCACTTCTATGAACACCAACTATAGTGGGCAGCCCCGAATACTTATCAGAGAGGGCTTCAGTTGCGACACCCTCACGGCAGGCCAGTCGCTCGCCGTCGGCGGCAGCAAGCTCTTCTCGGGGAACGGCAAGTTCGCGCTCGGCTTCTTCCAGCCAGCAGCAGGCACCATCAGTAAGTCCCAGAACACCTCCGGCTCTAGCTGGTACCTTGGCATATGGTTCAACAAGATACCCGTTTTCTTGTCGTGTGGGTTGCCAATAGGGATCAGCCCATCACCGGCCCCAGCCTCAACCAAACACAGCTCAAGATATCAAGCGATGGCAATCTTGTCATTGTACACAATGATTCCGTAGTTTGGTCCACTCACATTGTCAATAATAGGACACAAGCCAGCAGCATAAACACCACGGCTACTGCTGCTGTTCTCTTGAACAGTGGAAATCTCGCCCTTACAGTTACAGAGAGCCCGTCGTCATCATCGGACCTACCATTATGGCAGAGCTTCGATCACCCAATAGATATTGTGCTTCCTGGTGCCAAGTTTGGCCGAAACAAGATCACCGGTTTGAATCGTAAGGGCATCTCAAAGAAGAGCCTCATTGATCTGGGTCTCGGCTCATACATCGTTAAACTAGACACCAGCGGGCAGGTCGTCCTCAAACGCCTAAACCCCTCGGTGGTGTATTGGCATTGGGCATCCTCCAAAACATCATCATTGAAGCTTATACCAATACTCAAGTCCATTCTGGATATGGATCCACGGACCAAAGGTTTGATTAACCCAGCATATGTTGATAACGACCAAGAAGAGTACTACATGTACACCTCATCAGATGAATCATCTTCCACATTTGTCTCACTTGACATCTCTGGTCAAATAAAGCTGAATGTTTGGTCGCAAGCCAGCAAGTCTTGGCAAACCATATATTCCCAGCCCGCCGATGCCTGCACTCCGGCCGCTACCTGTGGAGCTTTCACAGTATGCAACGGCACTGCACAACCATTCTGTGACTATATGGGGACCTTCTCTCAGAAGTCACCGCGGGATTGGATGTTTAATGATCGAACAGGAGGGTGCATCAGAAATACACCGTTACACTGCAACACTAGCAGTAACAACAAAAACATGACAAGTTCAACAGATATATTCAACCCCATTGCTCATGTTACGTTACCCTACAACCCACAAAGCATAGACGTTGTTATCACACAGAGCAAATGTGAAGAAGCTTGTCTCAGTTCCTGTTCCTGCACTGCTTATTCCTATAGCAACAGCAGATGCTCTGTCTGGCATGGGGAATTGCTTAGTGTAAATCGGAATGATGGCATTGATAATACTTCTGAAGATGTTCTATACCTCCGCCTTGCCGCCAAAGATTTGCCGCCAAGTTTGTTGAAGAACAAAAGAAAACCAAACGTTGGAGCTGTTACCGCTGCAAGCATTATTGATTTTGGGTTACTAATGCTCATGGTGTTGTTACTGATTTGGAGGAACAAATTTAAGTGGTGTGGTTTGCCTTTGTACAGGAATGAAGGTAGTTCTGCTGGGATCATAGCCTTACGATACACTGACTTAGTTCGTGCTACTAAAAACTTCTCAGAAAAGCTGGGAGGAGGTGGTTTTGGTTCTGTATACAAGGGAGTATTAAGTGACTCGAAGACTACTGCAGCAGTGAAAAAGCTTGATGGTGCCAATCAAGGGGAGAAGCAATTCAAAGCTGAGGTGAGCTCAATTGGACTGATCCAACATATCAACCTAGTCAAATTGATTGGTTTCTGCTGCGAAGGTCATCACAGATTACTTGTGTACGAGCACATGTTCAATGGGTCTCTTGATAGTCATCTATTTAAAAAGAGCAATAATGCTGATGCTGCTGTCCTAAACTGGAACACCAGATATCGAGATAACCCTAGGAGTTGCCGGAGGGTTGTCCTACTTGCATCAGAGTTGCCGCGAGTGCATCATACACCGTGATGTTAAGCCAGAAAACATACTTGTGGACGCATCCTTTGCTCCCAAAGTTGCAGACTTTGGATTGGCAGCGTTGTTGGAAGGGATTTCAGCGAATGACCACATTCGTGAGGAACCGCAGGTTATCTTGCCCAGAGTGGCTTCTTGGAGTTGCTATTACACCAAAAATCGATGTTTACGGCTTCGGCATGGTACTGATGGAGATCATATTCGGAAGCAGGAATTCACCTGAAACACACAACAGTAGCAGCAACACCAGTTACCACGCTGAATATTTCCCTGTGCAAGCCATCAACAAGCTTCATGGGGGAGATGTGAAGAGTTTGGTGGATCCACGGTTGCATGGTGACTTCAATTTGGAAGAGGTTGAAAGGGTTTGCAAAGTTGCATGTTGGTGCATTCAAGATAATGAGTTTGATCGGCCGACGATGGGTGAAGTGGTCCGGGTTTTCGAGGGTCTGCAGGAAATTGATGTGCCCCCGATGCCAAGACTGCTTGCTGCTATAACGGCGCAACCTGGTGCTGCATATTCAGTGTAATTATAACTAACAGTCGATGTTAATAATCTTTGTTAATTTCAGCAAATTTTAAAGTTGTAGTAATGTCGAGAGAAAGAAATAAAGGAAGGCAAGCATTGTAGCAAAATATGGCAGAATTACAAATATATGTATGTTTTGTTTATTGGATAGTTTGATATATATCCTTAAATCCTTACACTGAAGGAACCTGTCAATACGAGTGGCCGTGAAGCCGGCTCCTATCTTAGCTCTCGGGCGAGCGTCTCTCTTGCCGACGGTGCGGCATCCTCGAGCCAGGACGAGAGGGTAGGGGCCCTCTTCGGCATCTGAGGAGGTAGGAGCTGTCCCTTCTCCGCCTGATGTTACAGACACAATCTTGGTCCTTCCCTTAGCAGTCGGCTGATCCATTGCTATCTACTCTGTTTGGTTGTCCCTGGCCCTCAGTGTAGGGGGCAGCGGCATTAGCAAGCTGTGCTCCTTTTTCCTATTTTGTGATTGTTAGTGAGTGTTGCGTTGTAAGCTGCCCCATCAGCCCCTTGTATCTTTTTACGTCTTTGTTAGCTTTATTGGTTATCTGTAATGCCTGGCCGGTTGATGGCTTTGTTAATTCAAAGTCAGGCTCTTCTTGAGCCTTCAATCTAAAAAAAAGGAACCTGTCAATTTATATGTATGCCACTACCAGTTCTTCATCGAGAGCACACATAGCCTGGTCGTGCCTCATGCTCACTCCATGATGTGACCTTCATGACATGGATCCGGCAGCCTGGCCCCACACTTGCTCGACGAAATGTGCGGCAGGCTTCAATGCTGGCATGGCTGCATCAGGAGGGTTCTCTGCTCAGATGCTCAAGCCACGTTGCTCCTTGAGTGCCTAAGACTTCTCTATCATCGGCGAGGAGAATTGCTTAGGATCGCCTGGTGTGATTCTGCCTCTACACCCTCCTGATGCTGTAGTGTAGGAAGCTTTTCTTCTTCCGCTGTAGCTGTGACTGGGTGTGTGGTAAAATTGCTGCTGGATGCAGCTGTAATAAGAGCATTACTAGTAGAGCCCTCAAACCCTTAAACCCCTAAAAATAACTGCTTTTTTACAGTTTTCGTCGAAAAAAAGCCATAGACTAGAACCCCTTAACCCTTAAACCCTTAAATTTTTTTAAAGGTCCAACCCTCAAATCCTCTCTCAATCCTCAAAAGTAAGGGTTGGGGAGCAAAACCTACCCCAACCCTCATTTGGCGGTTATACTCGCGCGGAGGGAAAAATTCTCCCAACTCACGCGCCCACGCCCGCGACCGCCGCTGCTAGTCGCCTCTGTCGCCGGCGGCCACCCCGTCGACCTCCCGCGCGCAACAACAACGTCGTTCATGGGAATATTCCGTTATAAGGGTTGGGTTTGAGGGTTCTAATCTTTGCCTTTGTTTTTCAACCCGTAAAAGTGAACAAAAAGATCATTTTTAGACCCTTAAAACGCTAGTAAGGGTTTGAGGGTTTGAGGGTTCTACTAGTAATGCTCTAAGTAGGGCATTTGTAGTTGATTTCTCAAACTGCAAGCCATGATCCGTGAACTGTTGTAGTTTGCACTGCTGTGGCCTTGGCTTTTTTAATAAAAAGTTGGGGCCAGGGGAAACCCCTGTCATTTCAAAAAAAAAAAAAAGGGTACACATGATAGATGAATCCAGGTTGAAGATGGCGAAAGCTGATATGACAGTATGTAATATGTTGATTATCTTTTTTGGTAAAAAAAAACCTTTTTCGGTAATACGTTGATTATGTTGACATATAAATTCACTCGATGTGTGTTGAACTTTCTGTTATGGCCTTCTTCTTTTGAGGATATGATTTCCTTTTACATTTCTTGGAGATTGTAGTGATGATAGAGCTCTTGTTTCAGATTCACCATGTTACAATAACAAGGAATGCATTGCCACTGTTATTTCGTTCTAGAGATTGTTTTTGCTCCAAAGTAACTTTGCTAATCATGAGGTTATTACATAGAAACCCGTAGAAGAAAACAACCACAGTAAACGAGAAGGTGTTGCGTATAGACGACAGTGACATTCATAACCCTGCTAGGAAGAGCACAGAAGTGCTCTGGCTCCTTCAGTCCACGCTGACGAAGCAGCATCCTCCTACTGTGAAGAAGACACCTTGAGTTTTAATAGGCATCCTAAAATTTGCAAATCTGGTAAAGATTCCAAGCAACAGCAAACAACTGTTTCTCTTCTGATTACGGCATTTTTTTCCCCCTTTCTACTGCTTGCATATGTTCTGATGAATTTATGTGCTGTGTTAGGTCATGTTTACCTTGGGAGTTGGGAGGCATAGGCATCTGGAACGAAGCATGAAGCACAAGCTTCTCAAGGTACTGCATTGCACTGTGCTTACACGCTCGTACTAAATTGCCGAGACAAAAGGCTGCAGCATTTCATCCTCAATAAAAACAGTGCGGACTAAATAGTTGTTACTGTCAATGAAAAGAATCACCTCTGCACGAACCTAAGGGTACGCATCCTCTGCATGAACCTAGCTACACTTGAACCTAGCTGAATATCTCCACTGCAAGCCAAAGCACCATTCAGCTTCAGCACGAAGCAACGAGCAACCAAGGAATTAAGGAGCATAAGAGAGGATGAAGGTTACTAGTACTCCCTCCGTCCCAAAATAAGTGTCTTAAGTTTAGTACAACTTTGTACTAAACTTAGTACAAATTAACTTGCTTAGGCAAGATGCGAGGTACAGATTAAATAGTTTGTTTTCGGACTGTACCTAGTCAAGAGACTGCGTAAGCTGTATAATCGTCTAGTATTTATTTTGCCATTTTTCGTATTATGTCACTGTAGAAGATGCATCCTATTGTACTCTCTGGGTTTTTTTTTTAGCAAAAGAGGGGGGTGCCCCGTCCGATTCATTAACGAAACCAAGCACGAAGTAACAAGTTCAAACGACCCAGCAACACCTAGAGCTAAACGAGACTAGACTGCAGACTACCCAAAGAAAGGCAGTTCGCAACCGACAAGAAACCAGACAAAGTTCTTAACATAAGAGCCACATGCGGCCAAATTGTACTCTCTGGGTGCTATGCTATATTTCCTTTTGTCCTAAACTTGGAAATACTATAGGGGAAAAAGCTTGCCAGTTTGGTTCCTGCCTAAGTTGCTTTATTTTTGACATTCTGTAGAATTAACCACCATCACCACTTGCAAGTTTGATGCAGGTACTTGACTGGCTTCAGAACAGGCGCCACCACCAATTCACATCAGAAGTAAAGATATCATAGTTACGAAACTAGTGGCTACTAATTGGTCAGCTCGAATCCAAGGTGACGTGCAAGCTCTGAAGTCTGAACTGACAACTCCTTCACGCGTCCAAGACTTTTCCAGCAGCTGTATATTCAACCGCCCCTAATAAAATATAGCCACTGAAGTACTCCAATCAACGCCGTTGCAATCAACGTGCCACGTACAGCGACGCTCGAAGACTTCCCCGGTTACGTAGGACTGAAGAACAGAGCAACTGAACGAGTCGTCGGCTGACATTTCTCTGCTTGCACCACAGCCCACAAGCCTATAAATACAAGAAGCTGGCAGATAATCAATCAATCAAGAAGCTCGATCGAGCAGCTACGATGGTGCGGGCGCTGGGTCTCGCTGCTGGCTCGGCGCACTGCGCGCCCAGCAACGTTGTGGGTCCAGCTTTCGGCTTTGTGGCTGCGGTTGCAATCGTGGCCATCGCCGTGTTTGGCTGCGCCGGCCACAAGAAGCGTCCCGCGGATATGAAGCGCAGACGTCGTCGCGGAGGCGGAGACGACGGCGGCGGAGGAGGGGATGACGGCGGTGGATATGGGGACGATGGGGGCGGAGGTGACGGTGGTGGTGGCGGAGGGGGCGGGGGAGGCGATGGCGGGGGCGGAGGAGGCTGCTAAGAAAAGTCATCGTTCTTGAGGCAGAGCTAGAAACACAGTTCTACCCACATTGTTATGTTTCTCTAGAAATACCCATGTTGTTATGTATTCCCTCCGTAAACTAATATAAAAGCATTTAGATCACTATTTTATGTATCTAAAAAAACATTTTTATATTAGTCTACAGAGAGATTAATTTAGTGATCTACTGTACAGTATATAAATGGTCTTATAATAGTTCACCGATCACCGAGGCAGTTTAAAAGTTGAGAGTTTTAAATCTACTGCTACATGACTCGAGAACTAAAGCAGTTTAAAGTTCAGACTTTTGAGTTTGATTTCTTTTTCTTGTTTATTTACCCGGTGCCACCTGCTCTTATCCTTTGTGGCACTCTCCAAAACTCTGTCAGGCTGTCGCCACGCCGCGGGTTGCGGTGCCACGCACTACGAGTATACGAAAGGTCACTAGGGAGAAAGTTTTTGCTGTAGTGGATATTGAGTACGAACACTGCACCCTTCGGCTGCTGTCTGTTCGTTTCATCTCCCGCGTTCCCTTCAGCCCTCCTTCTCTTGCGCCTATAAAAGGGAGGTCGCTCCTCTCAGAGAGACGCACCAGAACCTCTTCCTCCTCTCGCCACAAGTTCACCACAGGTCGGGACAGTAGGCCTCTGAAACCGCACCTCTTTGAGTCCTGTACGGGAGAAGGGTGATAAGGTTTTTGGGGAGCGCTCTGCGCGACTACTGACTCACTCCTTCGTCATGGACGCCCCGGACTCCGACAACTACTTCCCCGACAACGACTTCTTCCCCGACGTCGACAACCTCCTCGACGACATGGCTGGCGAGGACACCGACCCCAAGTCCAGTGCTACTGCTGCTGCTGTCCCGTGACGTGTTCTTCTTTACATTAGATGTCCCGCCACAGTTTCTCGTACTAGTACTTGCTCTAGATATGTTAGGTTCTACTTCATATATGCAACTAGTTCTACTGTCTGCTATAGATATGCTAGGCTACGGTTCATATATGCAGAAGTTTTTTACCTTCTCTCTGTCAGAACGCATGACTTGTTTTATCTCTATTATATTAGTCATGCTTTATCTAGTATTTCTGTTAATAAAATCATTTGGTAAATTGCTCATATTTCCAACAATCCAAAAACCTTATTATAGGCAATTTACACCAAGTGATTTTGCTGCTTCCATGAGACCTCCTATGTTTGAGGGTATCCACTATAAGAGGTAGCGCGTGAGAGTAGTCTTATGGTTTCAAACCATGAGTTGCTATGACGCCACTCTTGGCAAAGCTGAAGGGGAGCTTGATGCTCAACATGCACAAGCCTTTCAGAAAATGGATACTCTGTTTAAGGCTGCTCTCTTGAGTGTTCTTGGTGAGAACATAGTTGATGCTTATGTGTCAATTGATAATGGAAAAGATATGTGGGATGCACTCGAGGCCAAGTTTGGGGTCTCGGATGCTGGCACTGAGCTGTACATCATGGAGCAATTCTATGATTACAGGATGATTCAAGAGCGCTCCGTGGTTGAGCAAGCTCTTGAGATACAGTCAGTTGCTAGAGAACTTGAGCACTTCAGTTGTATGCTACCGGACAAGTTTGTTGCCGGAGGTATCATCACTAAGCTTCCTCCTTCGTGGAGGAACTTTGCTACCTTACTGAAGTATAAGAGGCAGGAGTTTTCCGGTCCGGATCTCATTGACACTCTTGATGTGGAAGAAAAGGCGAGAGCAAAGGACACACGTGCTCGAGGTATTGAGGGAGGATCTAGTGCCAATGTGGTACAGAAGCAGAACTTCCAGCCCCATAAGTTCAAGAACAAGGGCAAGTTTGATGGTAAAGCAAAGTTTGATGGGAAAAACAAGGCTGTGCAACACACGAACTTCAAGAAGAAGAATGGCAAGAAGAAAGGTGCTTGTCATGTGTGTGGGGATCCTGATCATTGGGCTCCTAGTTGCCCTAATCGCTATGACAAGCGTCATCTTGGGAAAGGCGGCAAGACCGCTAATGTTGTCATTGGAGACACTGGCAAGAAGGATGTTGGGTATGGTATACTCCCCACTATTCTATCAGTATGTCATTCTCCGGACTGGTTGATTGACACGGGTGCTACTGTGCATGTATGTGGTGATATTTCCATGTTTTCGTCTTATCGGATCAAGATGGGACTTCAACCGTGCCGATGGGCAACGGTTCAAGTGCTTCGCTCGTGGTGTTGGCACGGTCGATCTGAAGTTTACTTCGGGGAAGATCGTGCGGGCTGAAGAACATGCATTATGTCCCCTCCGTCAATAAAAATCTTGTTAGCGGATCTCTTCTGTGTAGAGATGGCTACAAGCTTGTCTTTGAGTCGAATAAATTTGCAATATCCAAGTATGAAACCTTTGTTGGTAAAGGCTATGAGTCAGGAGGCCTGTTTCGTCTATCCTTATCAGACGTTTGCAATAAAGTTGTTAATCATATTTGCAACAATAGTGAATCAAATGTGTGGCATTCACGTCTTTGTCATGTTAACTTTGGTTGCATGTCACGACTAAGCAGTTGAACTTAATCCCTAGTTTCACCATTTGTCAAGGGATCTAAGTGTCAAGTGTGTGTGCAAGCTAAGCAACCTCATAAGTCTCACACGCATCATGGAAACGAGAAATCTTGCACCACTAGAGCTCATACATTCAGATCTATGTGAAATGAATGGTGTTTTGATAAAAGGTGGAAAGAAATATTTCATGACGTTAATTGATGACTCCACTAGATACTGCCGTGTGTATCTTCTGAAATCTAAGGATGAGGCTTTGAACTTTTCAAGATCTATAAAGCTGAAGTGGAAAACCAACTTGATCGAAAAATCAAGAGGCTTAGGTCCGACCATGGTGGAGAGTATTTTTCCAATGAATTTGATGCTTTTGTGCGGAACATGGTATAATCCATGAGAGGTCGCCTCCCTATTCACCTCGGTCAAATGGGGTGGCGAAAGAAAGAACCGTACTCTAACAGATTTGGTTAACGCCATGTTAGACACTTCGGGTCTCTCCAAGGCATGGTGGGGGGAGGCGATATTGACTGCATATCATGTCCTAAACCGAGTTCCCACAAAGAACAAAGAGATAATTCCATTCGAGGAATGGGAGAAGAAAAAGGTTAAAACTCTCTTATCTACGAACATGGGGTTGTTTGGCGAAAGTCAATGTTCCAATTCCAAAGAAGCGGAAGCTTGGACCAAAAGACGTGGATTGTGTTTTCTGGGATATGCTTTTCATAGCATTGGCTATAGATTCTTGGTTGTAAAATCTGAGGTACCTGACATACATGTCGGTACGATCATGGAGTCGAATGATGCGACTTTCTTTGAAGATATCTTTCCCATGAAGGATATGGCTACCTCATCTAATCAGGAGATGCCTAGTTCATTTAATCAGGAACCAGTTACAATTACCGAACCTGCCGTTTCGATGGAACACTTTAAAAGTCCTGTGGAGGAGAACAATGAAGTTCCTACTAGGAGCAAGAGACAGAGGACTGCAAAGTCCTTTGGTGATGATTTTCTTGTGTATCTCATAGATGACACTCCTAGTTCTATTTCAGAGTCCTATGCATGCGAAGATGCCGACTTCTTTGGAAGGAAGCGATTAAATGGCGATATGGATTCCATCTTGGCGAATGAAACACAGGAGATAACTGATCGTCCTTATGGGTGCAAACCTATAGTATGCAAATGGGTATTCAAGAAGAAGCTTAGGCCTGATGGTACTATTGAAAAGTACAAGGCTCGGCTCGTGGCTAAGGGTTATACCCAAAAGGAAGGTGAAGACTTCTTTGATACTTACTCACCTGTGGCTCGACTGACCACTATTCGAGTTCTACTTTCACTAGTTGCCTCGCATGATCTTCTCGTTCATCAAATGGATGTTAAGACTGCTTTCCTAAATGGAGAGTTGGACGAGGAAATTTATATGGAACAACCAGATGGGTTTGTACTAGATGGGCAGGAAGGGAAAGTGTGCAAGTTGCTGAAGTCTTTGTACGGACTTAAGCAAGCACCCAAACAGTGGCATGAGAAGTTTGAAAGAACTTTAACAGCTGCAGGCTTTGTTGTGAACGAAGCTGACAAATGTGTGTACTATCGCCATGGTGGGGGCGAGGGAGTTATCCTGTGCTTGTATGTTGATGACATACTGATTTTCGGAACAAATCTGAATGTTATTAAGGAGGTCAAGGATTTCCTATCTCATTGTTTTGAGATGAAGGATTTAGGAGTGGCTGATGTCATTCTGAACATCAAGTTATTGAGAGACGATGATGGTGGGATTACATTGCTTCAATCTCACTATGTGGAAAGGATCTTGAGTCGCTTTGGCTATAGTGACTGCAAGCCCTCTCCAACACCATATGATGCGAGTGTGTTACTCCGAAATAATCGAAGAATTGCTAGAGATCAATTGAAATATTCTCAGATTATTGGCTCGCTTATGTACTTAGCAAGTGCTACAAGACCTGACATCTCTTTTGCTGTTAGCAAACTGAGTCGGTTTGTCTCAAAACCAGGAGATGTGCATTGAAAAGCTCTAGAGAGAGTTTTGCGTTATTTGAAAACCTTGCAAATTATGAAATTCACTACGGAGGCATCCAAAGGTGCTTGAAGGCTATAGTGACTCAAATCGGATCTCGAGATCTTGATGAGATAAAGGCCACGAGCGGTTATGTATTCCCTCATGGAGGTGGCGCTGTTTCTTGGAAGTCTTGCAAGCAGACCATCTTAACGAGGTCAACAATGGAAGCAGAACTCACGACACTAGATACAGCTACGGTTGAAGCAGATTGGCTTCGCCAGCTCTTGAATGACTTGCCGGTTGTTGAGAAATCTGTACCGGGTGTCCTTATGAACTGCGACAATCAAACTGTGATCACGAAAGTGAGAAGCTCAAAGGATAACATGAAGTCATCAAGACACGTTCAGAGAAGGTTAAAGTCTGTCAAGAAAATGAAAAACTCCGAAGTTATTGCGTTGGATTATATCCAAACATCTAAAAATCTGACAGATCCTTTTATTAAGGGTCTATCACGTAATGTGATAGATAATGCATCGAGGGAGATAGGTATGAGACCCACAATATGAGTTGTTCACAGTGGTAACCTATTCTTTGTGATCGGAGATCCCGTGCATTAGATGTGGAAGACAAGTTGTTGGTTGTGACTCCCGGATAATTAAGCTACAACAATCCCAAGTTAATGATGCCACACCATCATTTTTCACTGTTGCTAAATCCCCCTTTGATTCAATCCGGTTCAATTTCAAATTAAAGTCGAAATTAAGAATTTCTCAAACATGCAAAATAAAATGTTCAAGGTGTGGCAAATAATCCCTGGATATTTGTCATGTTGGAACCAACCTCTTTTGGATTCCCAAAGTGCCCCTGGAAAATTATTTAGTGGTCCAACAACAATTAAATTGGCCTTTTCTATTTCTAAAAATGGTTACGCAACTCCTTTGGACCCCAAACTTTTGGTGCCATCTCAAGTTGCTGTGTTAAAATTATGTGCCAATTTTGTTCAAAATAAAATTCATTTGGTATCCCAACTAAATGCAAAACAGTGTAAGGAAATAGAACAGATTTGTTTTTAAATAAAAATAGAAGAAGTAAAAGCCCTGACCTTCCCTCTCACTCGGCCTCGGCCCAGCTGGACCGCCAAGCCAGCCCACCATCCCCGGTCCCTCCCTCTCTCCTGTTCATGCGACCGAGTCGCTACAGGGGCAGGTCACCCCGGACCACCTCGCCGGCACAGACGCCGGGAGGGGATAAGGACGCCACGCCCCGACCCCTCGATCTCCCCTCCCCACTTGCCCCCTAGCTCCGCCACTCCCACTCTCTCCTGCCCCCACTCCACCTCGCTCCCCCCCAGATCCGCCTCACCTGAGACCGCGGTGGCCGCGCTCGCCGTCATCTTGGACATCAGCCGCGACCAGTCGCCTCCTCGACGCCCTGGACTGCGCCGGGGAGCTCGCCTTCGTCGTCCTCGTCTTCCCGGTGCAAGGGTTCGCTCTGGGTCGTCGCCGGCGCTCGAGACCGACTCCATCTTCATCATCGCCGGCCGCCACTGCTTCTCTTCGGTCTGCACTGCTCCGGCCGTCCTCGGCTTCGCCACGACACCAGCGAGCACCTCTGTGAGCCCACGAACAAGATCCCTCCCTTCCACGCTCAAATCCGTCGATCTAGCTCCGTTTACCACCATGACCGAAGCTGGACGTCGCACGACTAGTCGTCGGCGCCACTCCGGTGGCCTTTGGTCTCGCGCGTGTACCCGTCGTCTTCACTACATTGCGTATATGCTTACTAGCCCCCCCTGCTCGTAGTGTGCGCGGCCGTGGCATTGACCCCGTCGAGTCCGAGCCGCGCCACTGCTCCGACCTCGCGTAGAAGCCGACGAGCTCGCGCTAGCCGTGTTCGTTGCGCCCTCCCCGTGCGCAGCTCGCGCCCGTCCGCGCTGGGCACCCTCGGCCTTGCTCCCGCTCGCCGCTCGACCCCGTGCACGGCCGCCACTGCCTCCGCCGTGCTGACCCACTACGACTGCCGTACCCCCCCACCTGCGAGACCCTCGCCAGCCGCAGCTCCAGCCGGCCGGCCGCGCCCATGGCGTCGGCCATGGCCGACGGCGCCCGGGTTCGCCTGTGTGTGTTGTGCATGCGTGCAGTGTGTGCAGTGTGTGTGTGTAGAGTAGAGTGTGGCCGTGCCCACCTCCGGCTGCGTCCACCTCTGGCCTTGCCCGCCTCCGGCTGCCGCTGCTCTCTGCTCCGCTAGCTGCTGTTGTGGTGCCGCTGCGCTGCTTGCTCTGTTGCTTGTCGTGCTGCTGCTGCTACAGTAACTGTATGTTACTGTAGCGCTAGCTAGCTTTATGACTATTACGCTGACTGGCCCTCTAAACAGCCTCAAAACAGCAGCTAAACAATGCATAAGATAGCTAAAATAAATATGTGCGGGTAGTGCACTTGACAAGGTTCAAAACATCCCATTGGACCAAATTCAAATAAGGCATGGATTAAATTCTGTGAAAATCACAAAATCCTATGTTCGTATATTTTAACAGTTTTTGGAATCAACAACAAGTGGCACTTTTCAAGCAAAGTTTTGTTTAAGCAAATGAACACTAACAGTGATGCAATTGATATCATCTTGTAGATCACAGGGAAATGGTCAATTTTGATATAAGGTACTAGTCCATAGGATGTGGAGAACCATAGTTATAGCCTTTGGAAATCAGCTAAGTGAACTTTAAAAACTGAACAAATCTCAGACTTAGCCAATTTTCAGGATTCCCAAATCGTTGTTTAATTCTTTGGAAATTCGTAGGAATTCATCCGTAACTTGGATGGAAAAACTTTGTACATGAAATTTACTCAGAACGACGAGACAAATTAGGATACGCAACCCGTTCGTCCACCACACATCCCTAGCATAGCAAACACATAATTTTCCCCCTCCGGTTCGTTTGTCCGAAAATGCCAAACTTCGGGAAAGCATTACCGGATGTTATCCCCCTTCGCCGGTAGCGTGTAGCACCACGTTAGAACACGTCGAGCTATGCCTGTTGTCCTGTTATACACTTGCTTGCTATGTATTTCTTGTTTCTCCCCCTCTTCTTCTAGAGACCTCGTATGATCGCCGATGTCATTGCGGATCGCCACGCCATCGATTTAATTCTCCTTCTTGTTCGAGCAACCAGCAAGCCCTCCTTCGATCATCCCGATATCGCCCATTCCATTCTCTCATGCTTGCATTAGATTTTGCTCAAGTTATTGTTTGCTCCTATTACGATGCATAGCCTATTTTTGTATCTGTTGTTGTACCTTACCGCTTATCCTAAACCGCTTAGTATAGGTTGCTTAGAGATCCATCGATGACCCCACTTTGTCCCGATCGCCTACCGGATAATCGAAGACCCGATCAACGGGATCGAAGACCAGCCCGACCACCGCACATCACTTCCCTTAGTTGCTCGACACTACTTTGGGTTACTATCGAAATGCAGGGTGAGACCTCATCAAGACTTCGATGTTAACCTCAGAGTGTAGTTATTCGGTCGTGGTCATCGAGGGTGATTTCCTCTTTAACCACTTCCGACACGACTGCCGTGCAACCCTCAAGTGTGGACCTCGAGGGTGAATCCTCTTACGTTCACCTTGATGACTACATCGAGTGGAATTCATCGGGGTGATTCCTCGGGTTTTCCCTTGATGTTTGGACACACGGATACTTGGACTTTACCCTGTTACTTGGAAAGACGGGTCGACCACGAGGGTACCCGTGAGCTTAATTGCGAGTGATGTGGAGTCGGGTTGACACGGAGGGTGCCCGCGAGATAAATCTGGCGTGGCGGACATTCCTAGCCCTTGCCGCAAGTCCTCGAGGCAGGCGGCAACGGGTCACATCTTCGCGAGTCTCGCTTGTTACCGCGTTCCTAATCCACTACGATTTGGATATTTGATCCGAGGGCCTTTGGCCCGATAGCACTAACCATCACGTGGGCATAGTATGGGCGTTATGCGTCGTATACATCACCAGTAGCTTAATAGACGTCCGAATCGAGCGGCGCTGGCCGGGTTGGACTGCTAAGCGTTACCGCCTTTGTTGAAGGAGGTAGCTAGGTTTGCTCACCGGCCGCCCTACATACGCACGAGGAGTTCAGGGAGATGGCCCATGACCTCGGGGGCATAGGTTTAGTCTGGCGTCTTGGCCTCTCTATTAAGCCTAGGTCGGGTTGCGGCGTATTGTTTGGCCGAGGCGGGCATGACCTCGAAAGTGTGTCCCACGGAGTTAAGCGGCGTGGTGGGTAAGTTGGTGCACCCTGCAGTGAAGAAAACATCTATCGATAGCCCGTCCCTGATGTGAGACACTTGGAGTTGTATCCCGATTGATACAACTAGAACTGGATACTTGTGATGAGAATTTGATGGTGATGAGAACTGGATTGTGATGATAACTGGATAGTATGGCTCTGGGATTTCTTTCTCGCAGGAGTCGAGAAAGGATCTCCGGCCGAGGTTGATAACACTACTACTACTTTACTTTATGCTACTCTACTCCTTACGGTTCTTTGCAAGATGGTGGTTTCAAGATGCTAGTCTTCGATAGGACTAGGCCTTCTCTCTATTCTGGCATTTCTGCAGCCCAGTCCACATATACAGCCTTCCTTTGATAATGTTGCGTATGTAGTGTAGATCCTTGCTTGCGAGTACTTTGGATGAGTACTCACGGTTGCTGTGCTCCCCCTTTTCCCCCTTTCTTCTTCTTTCCGGTTGATGCAACCAGATGCCGGAGCCAGAGCCGAGATATTCTTGTCGATGCCTACTACTACATGGAGACCGCCGATGACGGGGAGTAGTTAGGAGGCTCCCAGGCGGAGGCCTTGCCTTTTCGATCGTTCTTTGCTTTTGTGCTAGCCTTCTTAAGGCAAACTTGTCTAATTTATGTACGTACTCAGATATGGTTACTTCACCGACTCTTGTGTATTCGAGCTTATGTATTCGAGCCCTCGAGGCCCCCGGCTTGTAATATAAAGCTTGTATTATTTTAATTTGTGTCTAGAGTTGTGTTGTGATATCTTCCCATGAGTCCTTGATCTTGATCGCATACATTTGCGTGCATGATTAGTGTTTGATTGAATCGAGGCGTCACAAGTTGGTATCGAGCCGATTGCTGTAGGTAGCCCTTTCCAACTCCTTGGCCGAAGTTGAGTCTAGTCACCGAAAAACTTTTACTAACTTTGGCTGTGTGTCTTACGGGCCCACGTCGCCATTGGGTGGTATTAGGATCTTTTACTCCTCGTCTATACTCTGGGACTCTGATCTCTCGTCTATTCGGGTTAAACATTTTACTAACTTTGACATTAGGCTCTCGTACCCACTTCCTCCCGGAGAGCCCCGACATTATAGATGATCGCTTACTTCGCTAGAAGATTCTGTAGATAATCTTTGCTGTTTTCCTGAGACCCTTGTGCCCACCGCCTTTGCAATTCCCTGCCACCGATATATCCTTATGGATAAGTACATACAGTTGCCGTTCATACCTTTGTCCCTAGTTGCTCTTGTTTCTAAAAAGATGCCCCGAAATACTCTCCGTTGTCCCGAGAACCCGCTCGCAATTGCCTTGAAGTTCTTTGCAACATGAATACCCCTATAAATAATTCCTCTCAATTCTGAAGATTCTTCATCCTCAAAGGGTTTGAGTGTTTCACAAAAATCTTCAAATCCTATTCGATCTTACTAAAATCCTTAGCGACTTATTGCTCTTGAAATTCTTGCTTGCTTGCATTATGGTTAAATCCCATAAGTATAGTAGTCTTATTGGCATCCTTTGTCATTATCATTTGAATCTGTTGATTCAATATGTTATGGATGCTCGCAATCCTCGATCGGATCATAGAATTCATCCTTCCGCTTGGGCGTCATTTGACCAAGAGTTGTTTCTCGACCAATCAAATTGCCGTCAAATTGTATCCCTAGGGCTATTCAACTTACTTATCTTATGATCAGAGCATCTGCTTCTGATCTTCTATTTTTGAAATCATGATTTTTTGCATTTAAGCATCAAATTATTCAGATGTTTCTATAATCCGAAGCCTTTGCATTCTTTCTTCTTCTGGTTGAGTACCGATACTCACATCAGATCCTATGTGGACCGCCAGATCCTTTGTTGGATTTTATCTGACAACGTCCTTCATATTCAATGACCTCTTGGAGCCTTTCCTCAAATACATAAAGCCTTTGGTAAATTCTATCCTCTGCCTTCTCAACCATGCTCTGCCTTCGAGCTTGTGTTATTTTACTCGTGGAGTTTGTGGTATATGTTCCCAAGATGCCCCTATGTGTTGAACCTATGCCTTCATTAATCCATGTGAACCCGAGAGTTTTCACGAGTCATACTCTTCTAGCGTTTTGCCTGATATAATTTCAACACTACGACTTCATCGAAAACAAGAAGCGAATGGAAGGTTATGCATTTAAGAAGTGGGAGTCGACCTTGAACTTTGTGTTCATGCCCATGGACCCGATGTGGAACTTATCATGGAAGCTTCTTGTGATGTAATAATCCCCTTATTATAAGCTCATATGGTATCTATGTTTGGTCCTTTGCAACCATGGTTCTCACCATGATTGTTCCCCTTTAATTCCATTTCTCGGACAAGTTAAAGCACTTGTCTTCTGTAGATCAATGCATCTCCACAACCTCTATTTTGATTTACCTCGAGTATTGCCCCCTGTTATCCCGAGGATATTGTGTCATTGCACTACCTCTTATGAATTCTCATTGGAATGATACTCCATCACTTCATTCATAGCCTGATTGGCTATATCAATATCGAGCTATTTTTAACTGTGCTACGGTCCTTCTTCCCGGAGCACAACTCGACGATGAGCTAAGCTTGCGTCGATCTTCCGCATCCTATCATTTCATCTCGAACAACAAGTTTGATTTCGAGCTTGTGTCGAATCCGTGGTTTTCATAGCCTTTTACTTCATCCTTCCTTTTGCTTAATGTAAATCATTGCTCGATGGCATCTTCATAGAGTCTCTCAACAAAATTTTGTCGTGATCACCGTCAACATTTTGACTTCTTCTAGGATATCAATCAATTCATGGTGATAAATACCATCCTTGCCCTCGATGATTTGAATTATCATCGACAACATTCTTGCCTTCCCCAACACAAACTTGTTCATATAATTTTGGAAATACATCCTTTTGACATGCCGATGGATTGTTGGTGAGCACATCGGCCACACCCTCATCTTTTCCTTCTTTGAAATTGTATGACTTATATTCTAAGTTGTTTAGATGGATCCTTTGTGTATCCAAGTCGACATTTCCACGATGACCATGTCAACACTATCCCGAAGCATGTGTGTGGTAATTCGATAATCAACAAGAACATTTAGGAGCGCAATGCTAACTGTTGTTGATCATTTATCCAAACACCGTTGTATGGATAAGCCTCATAAATTCCTTGCCCCTTTGTCTAAATGCTTTAATACTTGGAGCCCTATCATGCTCTGCCTTTCCTTGGGAAAGTTATACCCTAATACTTGGGTATAAACACCTTTCCTTTCCATTGGTCTCATTATCCTAATAACCACTTATTTCCTTTCCATTGTTTTGTTTAACCTTCTTGTGATCTATATGATCTAAGCGATAATAGTTCCTGCTTATGTAAACACCTCGGTGTACAATTTGTCAATGAAGACCTTGTTATCATTCTTTGTTGGCATTCGGTAACCACCGATGGACGAGAACTTTGCCTATTGGTCCGCCTCGTTCAACGAGCAGGGAAATAGTTCTCTTCGTCCCTCGCCCTTGGTACCAACATTGTTGGCAACATAACTGACAGTCTATCATTTGATATGCCTTGCTATCGGCCCCCTTTCTACTTTTAACCCACATGGTGGGCTCATAACCCATAGTTCCACATGATCGGAACCTGACTCTCCTGTATATCCTTGAGTTCGAAGTATCATATGCTCCTGGCTTTGTGGGTTATCACGAGCCACCCTCCGAGAGATGATCTATACCCGATACTCTGAACCCCCTTCTCACACGCTGTTCAGGTATTGATCGTTTGTTCATTCGCTTGAAACTTCTTATTGCACCTCCTTACCTTGCTCTCGATGACTTTCTTGAATTTTAACTCGAGATATGCTTCTATGCCACGTTCACCGAGATAGCCCTCAGGTACCTATCTTGTGTGGAGCTCCATCCTTCCCGAGTCTTTCCCCCTTACTCCTCCCTTAAATCTCGGGACGAGATTTCTTGTAGTGGAGGAGATTTGTGATGCCCGGATAATTAAGCTACAACAATCCCAAGTTAATGATGCCACGCCATCATTTTTCACTGTTGCTAAATCCCCCTTTGATTCAATCCGGTTCAATTTCAAATTAAAGTCGAAATTAAAAATTTCTCAAACATGCAAAATAAAATGTTCAAGGTGTGGCAAATAATCCCTGGATATTTGTCATGTTGGAACCAACCTCTTTTGGATTCCCAAAGTGCCCCTGGAAAATTATTTAGTGGTCCAACAACAATTAAATTGGCCTTTTCTATTTCTAAAAATGGGTACGCAACTCCTTTGGACCCCAAACTTTTGGTGCCATCTCAAGTTGCTGTGTTAAAATTATGTGCCAATTTTGTTCAAAATAAAATTCATTTGGTATCCCAACTAAATGCAAAACAGTGTAAGGAAATAGAACAGATTTGTTTTTAAATAAAAATAGAAGAAGTAAAAGCCCTGACCTTCCCTCTCACTTGGCCTCGGCCCAGCTGGACCGCCAAGCCAGCCCACCATCCCCGGTCCCTCCCTCTCTCCTGTTCATGCGACCGAGTCGCTACAGGGGCAGGTCACCCCGGACCACCTCGCCGGCACCGACGCCGGGAGGGGATAAGGACGCCACGCCCCGACCCCTCGATCTCCCCTCCCCACTTGCCCCCTAGCTCCGCCACTCCCACTCTCTCCTGCACCCACTCCACCTCGCTTCCCCCCCAGATCCGCCTCACCTGAGACCGCGGTGGCCGCGCTCGCCGTCATCTTGGACATCAGCCGCGACCAGTCGCCTCCTCGACGCCCTGGACTGCGCCGGGGAGCTCGCCTTCGTCGTCCTCGTTTTCCCGGTGCAAGGGTTCGCTCTGGGTCGTCGCTGGCGCTCGAGACCGACTCCATCTTCATCATCGCCGCCCGACACTGCTTCTCTTCGGTCTGCACTGCTCCGGCCGTCCTCAGCTTCGCCACGACACCAGCGAGCACCTCTGTGAGCCCACGAACAAGATCCCTCCCTTCCACGCTCAAATCCATCGATCTAGCTCCGTTTACCACCATGACCGAAGCTGGACGTCGCACGACTAGTCGCCGGCGCCACTCCGGTGGCCTTTGGTCTCGCGCGTGTACCCGTCGTCTTCACTACATTGCGTATATGCTTCCTAGCCCCCCTGCTCGTAGTGTGCGCGGCCGTGGCATTGACCCCGTCGAGTCCGAGCCGCGCCACTGCTCCGACCTCGCGTAGAAGCCGACGAGCTCGCGCTACCCGTGTTCGTTGCGCCCTCCCCGTGCGCAGCTCGCGCCCGTCCGCGCTGGGCACCCTCGGCCTTGCTCCCGCTCGCCGCTCGACCCCCTGCACGGCCGCCACTGCCTCCGTCGTGCTGACCCACTACGACTGCCGTACCCCCCACCTGCGAGACCCTCGCCAGCCGCAGCTCCAGCCGGCCGGCCGCGCCCATGGCGTCGGCCATGGCCGACGGCGCCCGGGTTCGCCTGTGTGTGTTGTGCATGCGTGCAGTGTGTGCATGGTGTGTGTGTGTGTGTGCAGTGTGTGTGTAGAGTAGAGTGTGGCCGTGCCCACCTCCGGCTGCGTCCACCTCTGGCCTTGCCCGCCTCCGGCTGCCGCTGCTCTCTGCTCCGCTAGCTGCTGCTGTGGTGCCGCTGCGCTGCTTGCTCTGTTGCTTGTCGTGCTGCTGCTGCTACAGTAACTGTATGTTACTGTAGCGCTAGCTAGCTTTATGACTATTACGCTGACTGGCCCTCTAAACAGCCTCAAAACAGCAGCTAAACAATGCATAAGATAGCTAAAATAAATATGTGCGGGTAGTGCACTTGACAAGGTTCAAAACATCCCACTGAACCAAATTCAAATAAGGCATGGATTAAATTCTGTGAAAATCACAAAATCCTATGTTCGTATATTTTTAACAGTTTCTGGAATCAACAACAAGTGGCACTTTTCAAGCAAAGTTTTGTTTAAGCAAATGAACACTAACAGTGATGCAATTGATATCATCTTGTAGATCACAGGGGAAAGGTCAATATTGATATAAGGTACTAGTCCATAGGATGTGGAGAACCATAGTTATAGCCTTTGGAAATCAGCTAAGTGAACTTTAAAAACTGAACAAATCTCAGACTTAGCCAATTTTCAGGATTCCCAAATCGTTGTTTAATTCTTTGGAAATTCGTAGGAATTCATCCGTAACTCGGATGGAAAAACTTTGTACATGAAATTAACTCAGAACGACGAGACAAATCAGGATATGCAACCCGTTCGTCCACCACACATCCCTAGCATAGCAAACACATAATTTTCCCCCTCCGGTTCGTTTGTCTGAAAATGCCAAACTTCGGGAAAGCATTACCGGATGTTATCCCCCTTCGCCGGTAGCGTGTAGCACCATGTTAGAACACGTCGAGCTATGCATGTTGTCCTGTTATACACTTGCTTGCTATGTATTTACTGTTTCTCCCCCCTCTTCTCTTCGGTAGACCCCGTGGCATCGCCGATGTCATTGTGGATCGTCGCCACGTCATCGACGACCCTTCCTTCTTGTCTGAGCAACCAGGCAAGCCCCTCCTTTGATCATCCCGATATCGCCCATTCCATTCTCTCATGCTTGCATTAGATTTTGCTACTGTTATTGTTTGCTCCTATTCTGATGCATAGCCTATTTTTGTATCTGTTGTTGTACCTTACACCTTATCCTAAATCGCTTAGTATAGGTTGCTTAGAGATCCATCGATGACCCCCACTTTGTCCCGATCGCCTACCGGATAATCAAAAGACCCGATCAACGGGATCGAAGACCAGGCCCGACCACCGCATCACTTCCCTTAGTTGCTCGACACTACTTTGGGTTACTATCGAGTACCGAGGGTGAGACCTCATCAAGACTTCGATGTTAACCTGTAGTGTAGTTATTCGGTCGTGGTCATCGACGGTGATTTCCTCTTTAACCACTTCCGACACGACTGTCGTGCAACCCCTCAAGTGTGGACCTCGAGGGTGAATCCTCTTACGTTCACCTTGATGACTACATCGAGTGGAATTCACGGGGTGATTCCTCGGGTTTTCCCTTGATGTTTGGACACACGGATACTTGGACTTTACCCTGTTACTTGGAAAGACGGGTCGACCACGAGGGGTACCCGCGAGCTTAATTGCGAGTGATGTGGAGTCGGGTTGACACGGAGGGTGCCCGCGAGATAAACACGAGGCGTGGCGGGCATTCCTAGCCCTTGCCGCAAGTCCTCGAGACGGGCAACGGGGTCACATCTTCGTGAGTCTCCGCTTGTTACCGCGTTCCTAATCCACTACGATTTGGATATTTGATCAGGGGCCTTTGGCCCGATAGCACTAACCATCACGTGGGCATAGTATGGGCGTTTTCGTCGTATACATCACCGAAGCTTAATAGACGTCGGCCGAGCGGCGCTGGTTGGACTGCGTAAGCTACCGCCTTTGTTGAAGGAGGTAGCTAGGTCCGCTCACCGCCACCCACGCATAGCGTCAGGAGTTCGGGGAGATGGCCCATGACCCCGGGGCATAGGTTTAGTCCGTCTTGGCCTCTCTATTAAGCCTAGGTCGGGTTGCGGCGTATTGTTTGGCCGAGGCGGGCATGACCTCGAAAGTGTGTCCGGTCGGAGTTAAGCGGCGTGGTGGGTAAGTTGGTGCACCACTGCAGTGAAGAAAACATCAATCGATAGCCTGTCCTACGGTAACGGACACTTGGAGTTGTATCCCGATCGATACAACTAGAACTGGATACTTGTGATGAGAATTTGATGGTGATGAGAACTGGATTGTGATGATAACTGGATAGTATGGCTCTGGGATTTCTTTCTCGCAGGGAGTCGAGAAAGGATCTCCGGCCGAGGTTGATAACACTACTACTACTTTACTTTATGCTACTCTACTCCTTCCGGTTGCTGCAAGATGGTGGTTTCGGAAGATGCTAGTCTTCGATAGGACTAGGCCTTCTCTCTATTCAGCATTTCTGCAGCCGGTCCACATATATAGCCTTCCTTTGATAATGTTGCATATGTAGTATAGATCCTTGCTTGCAGTACTTTGGATGAGTACTCACGGTTGCTTTGCTTCCCTTTCCCCCTTTCTTCTTCTTTCCGGTTGATGCAACGGATGCCGAGCCAGAGGCGGATGCTACCGTCGATGCCTACTACTACATGGAGACCGCCGATGACCGGGAGTAGTTAGGAGGCTCCCAGCAAGAGGCCTTGCCTTTTCGATCGTTCTTTGCTTTTGTGCTAGCCTTCTTAAGGCAAACTTGTCTAACTTATGTACGTACTCAGATATGGTTATTTCACGACTCTTGTGTATTCGAGCTTATGTATTCGAGCCCTCGAGGCCCCTGGCTTGTAATATAAAGCTTGTATTATTTTAATTTGTGTCTAGAGTTGTGTTGTGATATCTTCCCATGAGTCATTGATCTTGATCGTACACATTTGCGTGCATGATTAGTGTATGATTAAATCGAGGGCGTCACATTGGTCAACTGAGAGGAGAGTATCTTTACTATTTACAATACCACTCCATGAAGATGCAATACTCTCCTAATCTGCATGGCAGGTTGATGTATATCTTAATGTGTTCTAAGTGGCTTATTTAAGCAGAGATGTTATCCTGCAGAACATCTTTTGAAGAACACACCTATATGAGTCTAATTGTCAAACGTCGCAATCTATGAGAGTAGGGTTCTCTCTAATAAACTCATGATAGGTCAGGGAGTATGACACATAAGCTCCACCCGCGGGGAAGACCCACGGTAGCCACGTATCGGTCAAGGCTTTATGTGAAGCTAGATTCGAAGAAAACCTGCAGTTCAAGGCCATCCCTTAATGTTCAAGTTGCTTACTAGTGTAGCATAGAGTTCTAGGTGGAAGTTCAACTTAACGGTCTCCACTCTGATGCCGGTATATAAAAGTGTTTTGAAACCAAAGGCAAATTTACGTGTGCCTCTGGGATCCGGTGGGGATTGCTGGAATTTAGTCTATTTTGGGCAGCCCAATAACTATTTCAGAAATTCCTAATAAATCCTAGAGGCCCACTTAGCCCATTTGTGCAAGGCAAGGGATACTACTAAAGTTTAGTCCCACATTGCTAGTTTAGTGGGAGTTGGACCTCCTTATAAGGGAGGTTCTTTCCCCACTTGTATGAGCATGAGAACAAGAGGGATATCCACGCGCGCTCCTCCTCCTCCGCCCGCCTCGCCACGTCGCGACGCGACGCGGGTTGCGGGTTGCGGGTTGCGGGTTGTGGGTTGTGGGTTGCGGGAATGAGCCGAGCCGATATCTAAATTTTTGCCACGCACTACGGGTATACGAAAGGTCACTCGGGAGCTGGAAAGTTTTTGCTGTAGTGGATATTGAATACGAACGCTGCACCCTTCGGCTGCTGTCTGTTCGTTTCATCTCCCGCGTTCCCTTCAGCTCCCGGCGCAACCTCTCGCCTCCTTCTCTTGCGCCTATAAAAGGGAGGTCGCCCCTCTCAGAGAGACGCACCAGAACCTCTTCCTCCTCTCGCCACAAGTTCCTGAGCACTGCGCTGCTGCTACGATCTTCCCCATCCCGGCTTGTGGCGTGCACCACAGGTCGGGACAGTAGGCCTCCGAAACCGCACCTCTTTGAGTCCTGTACGGGAGAAGGGTGATAAGGTTTTTGGGGAGCGCTCTGCGCGACTACTGACTCACTCCTTCGTCATGGACGCCCCGGACTCCGACAACTACTTCCCCGACAACGACTTCTTCCCCGACATCGACAACCTCCTCGACGACATGGCTGGCGAGGACACCGACCCCAAGTCCAGTGCTACTGCTGCTGCTGTCCCGTACGTGTTCTTCTTTCTGTTAGATGTCCTGCCACAGTTTCTCGTACTAGTACTTGCTCTAGATATGTTAGGTTCTACTTCATATATGCAACTAGTTCTACATGTCTGCTATAGATATGCTAGGCTACGGTTCATATATGCAGAAGTTTTTTACCTTCTCTCTGTCAGAACGCATGACTTGTTTTATCTCTATTATATTAGTCATGCTTTATCTAGTATTTCTGTTAATAAAATCATTTGGTAAATTGCTTATATTTCTAACATCAAGTGCGTGCACCATCTGGCTTCTATAGCAACACCACCGGCACAAACCGAAAATGGACCCATATGCTTTATCCGGCCAGGAATGCGTAGCGTACAGCTTGTGTCCGAGACACAAAAGGAAACATGTACACTGCGAGTTGCGCATCAGAACTGCGAGTGGTCGAATCCTGCTTCGTCACGCCGAGCGGCGCGACGCTGCGGAAGCGGCCGTGGCTCTGGGTGTAAGTTTGGGAGAAAGGGACTGTGTGCATTGATATTCTCATTGATCGTGCATTTATATATGTACAAGGGATGCGACCGGTGTCTTGTCTTCCAAGATACAAATAGATAGCGGGGGGAGGGGGGGGGGGGGGTGGGGAGACACTATAGGTGCGGCATACAAGACTCTAAATACATGTTTAACACCCCTGCAGTCGAAGCGTCGTCGGTGACGTAAATACTGGACCGAAAGCCCTTGAAAGACGGGATAGGTAGTCCCTTCGTCATGACATCGGCGAACTGCTGATCGGTTGGCACATGCAAAACTCGAACACGACCAAGCGCGATGTGCTCCCGGACGAAGTGGATGTTGAGTTCAATATGCTTCATCCGACGATGATGAACAGGGTTGGCAAAGAGGTAGACCGCAGAGACGTTGTCACAGTAGACAATCGTGGCCTTGAGAATCTCACATAGCAACTCCTGAAGTAGCTGTCGTAGCCAGAAGCACTCCGCGACGGTGTTAGCCACAACCCTGTACTCGGCCTCGGCGCTCGATCGTGAAACCGTGGGTTGTCATTTAAACGACCACGAGATCAGAGAGGGCCCGAGGTAGACACAGTAGCCGGAGGTGGAGCACCAAGTGTCGGGGCACCCAGCCCAGTCGGCGTCGGAGTAGGCGACGAGGCCGGTGTCGAAGGACGCCGTCAGGGTGAGACCCGTAGCCGTGGTGCCATGTTAGGGATGGACTGCCCGGTGGGGGCTGCTAAGGAAACTCTATCATGCGCCAGACGGCGGAGTTCTCGGAGAATAATGTGCATAAGAAGATTTAATGCATGTTGTCGATAATATTTGTAACTTTTTTTAGGATCTATAATATTTGTACTTGTGTATTGTGTATGCGTGTATTTTTTGTTTGTTCAAACAGTTTTGCTTGCCATGAACTCATGATATAACTAGTATGGTGGCCCTCACATATGGGAAGGAACTGTCTTCATTTGTTAAAAATATATTTATAGTTCCATATAAATATTCACATTTTTGCGATCTGAACAAAATAGTAGTTTCACATATATTTTTCATATTACTCGATACCTTCTCTCATTTACTCCATGCTTTCCGAATTAGTATTCAAGATGCAACTTCTATTGTTATTTGTGTATATGCATATGTTGCCAGAAATTTAAAATTAATTATAAATTGTTTTTCATCACAAATATTTCAATATTAAGGAAGTGAGGCTAGCACTTTTGGTTGGGGTAGTGGATGTACAAGTCGACCACCTGTGTAACGAAAAAAGTAGTGACTCTAAACCTACAAAGAAAATATCTAAAAGGAAAATCCTTTGGATTGAGTCCTAAGATGTTTATGTGAACCAACCAAAAAAAGATGTTTATGTGAATAAAAGGACTCAAATATGCATTGTTGATATTGAAGACAAAACCTCTTCGTGACTTCTCTTGACAATAACATGTATGGGACGTGGATTTACAGATCATAGGTCTAGTTGCCTGAATCGATAGAACGAACTTGTAGTTCTTTGCAAGGAAGTGATATTCGTGTCTTCTTGTCGATTATACTATCCCCCCCTACTACTGAAAGGCTTACGAATGACATGTGCTAAAGCCCTATTAGTGGCAAGCAGGACACCCATCAGTGGTAACTCGCCACTGGTAATTGGTTATTAGCGATGGGTGTCCCGCCCGTCACGGGTAAGTTCACATCAGTAACGAGTGGCCCTAGCTGCTCGTTGATAACCCACAAGCATAGTGGATCATGCGGTCTTCGTTGGGAAGTATAACAACCCTAATTTATAATCGACGCGATGGGAGGGGAATAATATTTATAAGCTTTAGCACTTGAGTTGTCAATTCAATCACACATGAAAACAAATAGTTACTCGAGAGAATTTATTCACATTAAAATGTGACAAAATGAGTGTAGTATGTTTGCAGAGATGTAAACGGGAAGTGGCAAATACCCATGAGTTTCCAAAGAATCAAGTATCTTAAAGATAGCAATAATTATGGAAAAAATGTAGGAATTAAGATGCATAATGAGACATCGGTGCTAGATCCGTGCCTAGGCAAAGCCCTCCAGGCAAAGGTGGTGGTGGTTTCCGCCACGAGAAAAAATACGAAAAAAAAATTCTCTAGAGTATTTCAGGGGTCTATAGAAAATATCTTCCAGGTTATCAAGTTGCAGGACTCTTTGTAGTGAAATATTCTCACTAGAAGTGAAAGACCGAAGTTCAGGTAGTCTAGAGACAAGTCTTTGGTCCAACCATTTGTCCTGCAAGAAAATAACAGTGTTACCAAGCCCAACTTAGCAGGAAGCAAATTGCTTGTACATAGGCAATAGCTTCAAGATAGATTTTCACCAAAAAGATCCCACAATTCTGTCATTAGGCAATGAGTTTTTATAATAGTACAAGTCTCCAAGATGATATTCATCCAGGGTGGATCGGCACGGTTGCGGAACTTGTGAAGATGTTTCATAAGCAGAGCTTGGAAGACGACCTTGTTATTGATGATATTCGGGAAGCCATTTTGCTATCGTGCAAGCTCTGCTCTTCAACCGATTTTTTTATCAAGAGTAATTAAAAATCACGGAATTATGAAAGGAGGAAAGATTATTTGCAAATTTGGGAAATAGTAAGGATGTTGGGCGTTATAGCGTCCACGGGCGGACGCTAGTGCAAGAAACGTCCAGATCTGGACGCTAGCATCAATCACGTCCACCTATCGCAATCCAGTAGCCGGTTGACTATGGTTTCGGCCTGTCGTCACCTCGCCCAGCTCTCCACGGTCGCCGTCGCCTTCCACCTCTCATCCCCTCGACCACCTCTGCAAGGCTGCCTCCGCCCTCCACCTCATAATCCCCTCGTGCAACACCTCACGGTAGCCTCCCACCTCTGCCTCATCCCCTCATCCACCTCCTGATGGTCGAACTAGGTTGCTCCACTGCGGCGAGCGCGACGGAGTTGACAGCCCTTCTCTCGGCTCCACCATGGTAACCACACTGTTCCGTTCCTCGTCCTAGCATTGCTCCCAGCGTCAATCATCACCCGCGCTGGAGCACACCATGGTAGGCACTGTAATTTTTCCCTAAAATTGTATGTTCTTCCTGATCTCCAATTGAATATCACACTACAGTAGATGCTAGCAAATATCTTCTGCTTATTGCATGGTATTTATCTCTTCTTCTGATTAATAGATTGGTATCGATACTGCATCAAAACAAAATAATGTCTATTCTTGAATATTCATGAGTGTAAGTGTGTACTTGTAAGCAGTTGAGAGAACATGACTGATATTGTTGATGTTGCAGCTTTAATGATTTGTCAGTGGTTTCATAAGCACTTGAGATTAATACATCTGGAGATTTAGTGTCAGCTATGTATCTCCATTGTATGCAAAATTTAGGGAACAACAGCCCTTGCTCTGTTGTATAGGCAATTGAGCATGTGCGCTGAGAAGGAGATACTGCAAATTTCGGGCCATTATTGCTTCTACAATTATGGTCTTGGTCCCGTTTTCCACTTGGTTATCCTAAAGTCATTTTTGAGAAGCCCAAAGAAGGAGAGGAACCTGAAGAAGACGAAGATGAACAAAAAGTACATTTGGATTATAACCCTGTTTTTGGAGCAAAGCGGTGTGCTGCACATGCGTTTGATGTCCCTCATAATGCTGGTATTGTATTCTACCGACTAAATTTATTACACATCATTTGTGCTACCACAAATAATTTTCTTAACTTGCAAATAAAATATGTATAGGTACTGAATATTATCGGAATCCATGTCAATTATGTTCAAGAATACTATCGCGTTCAAGCAAGTGTGTTGCCAGATGAAATTCCCTTCGATGTAGCTAGTTACCTGATTATAGACATTGGTTTATCACTTGCACGGGTTACGTGGGATAAAAATGCCACATGGGGGATCAAATGTGCTACTAATTGTGGATGCAAGAAGACAGAGAAATCTGTATTGAGGTCTTGTGTAGGAAATTTGTTAGATCTGAACTTGGAGCCTAGGCTGCAAAGCATGCTCGCCGAGGCTAGGTTACCATGAAGATTTAAGATATTCCATCTGATGACCAGGTTTCCTATATTGTACTATCTTTGTGATTGCCTTTCAATTATTGGTATGTTGCTTGCACCGCTGACTTGGCTCAACATGTCTTGATTTGGCTTGATGTTAACATATAACTATATCACTTGCCACGTTGTCCGAAACTTGGTCTTCTCAATAATAATGTTCCATCCTCTTTCCTCATATATTGTAATTAACTGAAGATAATGTGGTCCAGGTGCTCTAATATCAAAACGAGCTTGGATATTCAGGTTGGTTTGAGCACTGACATTAACATGCCCAAGTCCTCTACATGTCTCACTCTTCATATCTTCAAAAGTGGTTTTCTCAGATGTTGTAAATGTTAATTTGGGATGAACGTATACTCCACACCCATGGATCCATGTTGCACTTCACCATTCACGTAAACCAGAAATGATTAACATGTTCGTATATTCACCTACAAAAACGAGCACGCAGGAAGTGAATATCACAACTTCTCATAGACTAGCAAATTAAGGACCATAATCCAGGAATAACAGTCCATTTGCTTGTAAACCATTGAATCGATTGCATAGAAGATTCGAGCAAAGGAGGTTCAGGACCGTACAACAACTAGCATGAACCAAGCACAAAATCAATTGGAGGATCCTAATGACGAGCGGGCGATGAGACCAGGCTACTCATGTGATGATCGGCGTTCTCGGTTGCCAGAGGTTAATGATCGGCGTTCTCGGTTGCCAGAGGTTACTTACCGCACGACAAGGTCCAAGAGTGAAGATTGCATGCGGACTAGGGTTTACAACCTCAAGGAACTTGTATCTGTCATTACGAAATGACTCGGTTTAGTCGAATCTAATGGCTGGGCGAACCACTTGAGTGGACGCAATTAGTAATAGCGTCTAGACCTGGACGCTGTCCTTGATAGCATCCAGTCATGAACGTCATTGTGCATTGCGTCCTTTCTATTTCTAAAATTTCAGCTGCCACATCACTAGTTTCCTAATTACTGGATTATTAATTATTAATAATAAAAATTTCGGCTCTCCAATCCTACGGCTTGTGCTGGAGGTTATGGCTCCGCTTGCGTACGTCCTCGGGTTTGTGTAACATGTTTTGCACTCGTACAAAGTCGCCCATGCGTGGGATACGCAGTATCCACACGTCACATTATCCTCCAGCTGTTGTCTGCAGACTGCCACATCAGTCACGAGGAAATCTGGTCACTAGCTCACGTGGGGAATGACCCTTGATTGGTCGCACAAAGCAGCTGGAGATAACGTCCCGGCCACAACCTCCGTGAGACCATGACCCGTCCGTACAGTTCCAACCTGCAAATCTACTGCACGAAACTACCACCCGAGTGCCCGACCTTGACCAACACGAACTTGCCTCGCAACCTCTCAACGGACTAATCATTCGTTTCCGCGTCTGAGACTCACCGTCCAGCATCCGTTTCACGCCTAGCTCTCCTGTTGTCGCCTGAGAATACCATTTCCAGTCTAATGAAGCACAGTATATACGATTGTTCACTGCGCCGCAAGCAAAGCCTTGACCAATGACTAGCAAACCACTACGCAGGATGCCAAACCTTTAAATACTGGTCCATGGTCACCACCCTCTCACATCTCACCAACAAGCATAGAGTTCAAGTCGCAGAGGCTCAATCCAGTTCGCAGCAATGGTTAGGATGCTGGATCTTGCCGCGGCCAAGGGCTTCGCCGCGCCTGGCAATGTCATCGGCCTAGCCTTCGTCTTCGTGGTCGTCGTCGCGGTCGTGGCCATCGCCGTGTTCAGCTGCTCCGAAGGGGCGGACGAGTCAGACGGCAAGCGCAAAAAGAAACGCAAGACCCAACCCGTCGTTATTGTTTACGGTGGTGGAGGCTGCTAAGGAAGCGCGTCGTGCACACGGGTCCTCCTAGCGTGGGGGCAAATGCGTTGCAGTATTCTTACCATTACGTTCTTTAATATTACAGCAATGTATTGCAGCCTGTTGTAACTTATTTAGTACTCTCTCTGTAAACAAATATAAGAGCATTTAGGTCACTTATATACTTACACCCGTCCATGAAAAGAAAACACTTGCACTCGTGTAATTTACAGCTATATTCTTTTACTGGAACCATTTTGCTTGTTATTGTATATAATTAAATAGTTAATCCCCGATGCAAAAAAAAGAGAGTTAAACCCAACTAATTTACTTTAACATACAAACATACGATCTGGGCGTAAATATTTCCATTATATTAACAGGAAAAGGCGTAGCTATTTCCATTCTATTATACTATTCATATTCATTACATATTTTACAAATGTAAAATATTCAAATATAATTTAGTTTGAGTTCTCATTTTATCAGTTAAAATATTCATATTCCATCAAAACCGAATCTTGTCACGATATATTGTTACCAATTTCTGCAGCAACACTCCGGGTTGCCTGTTCTGATGTGAGCGACAAATATATTGATCGGAAAAAATGCAAAGAATGTTCAGTATTATTTATCCATGATGTCTCTTGTTTCTCCCGGCTGATGGTCTGATGACTAACTTTCTTTGAAGACCACTACAAATTATTATTTTTGTCAAGAACTCAAATGCTGATATATACTTATCTTTTGTTTTTTGAGATTATTTGTGAGATACTCCCTCCATTTCAAATATAAGATATATTAGTTTTTTTAGAAGTCAAACACGTGCACGTTTGACTGAGTTTTTAGAAAAATATACCGATACCTACAATACCAATTTTATATTATTAGATCCATCATGAAAAATATTTTTATATTTTATTGATTCGTATTTCAGACGTTCATATTATATCCTACAATCTTGGTTTCATTAAAAATGATGCATCTTATATTCTGAAACGGAGGAGTAGTACGCAACATTTTTTTTAGCGTATAAGATTCTAGTTTTTTTTTCTATGAACGCGTAAGATACTATAGTAACACAAGTACAGAAAGATGCAAAGCTTACGCAGGTCAACCGGGCCCTTTTTAATCTTCCCAGCACCGTATTCATCGTGGGCCACCGTACATAGGCCTGCGCTGCTGTTACAGGACCGCCGCGGGAGGCGTCATCGTCTTCCCCGACTCGCCAGTTCGTCGTCATCTTGGTCTCCTCCCCCAAATCCCACGCCGCCCGCCGCCCGCATTCTCTCCCCCCGCGAAACGAAACCTACGGCGCGTTCTCTTCTCCGTATGCTACCCCGGGGTGGAGGGTCGGTTCGAGCTTTGGCTTCGGTGCGCACAGTGAGCAGGAGAGGTGGCGACCGCTGGCGGCCACCGTGGGAGGAGGAGGACGAATACGGGGGTCCGCTCTCGGGCGTGTTTCGCCCCTTCCCTGTTCAGGCGACGAGCCTGCAGCAGCGAATGGGCGGGCTCGCTGGAGCGTGACTGCACGCCGGCCGGCTGATACGGGTAAGGCCACTGCTGCTGCATCTTTTTGGCCCCACATCGCCAGTTTAGTGGTTTTTTTTACAGGGGCGCGGGTAGAGCGGGGAGCTATGCCCCGTGGGCTGATGAAAGGGGGGAACTATGCCCTGCCGGAAAGTGGGGGCGGGGGTAGGGGGGAGGGTATGACTGGTGGGCGGCAGGGCGGCGGCGGTAGGGTGGAGGAGGGGTATGCCCGGTGGGACGGCCCGGCGGCGGGGAGGAGCCTGACCGGACAGCCGGGCTGCAGGAGCAATAAGGGGGAACTATGCCTCAGGAATACTGCCATAAATAAATATTTACCTTTTTTTGCTAGATTTTCTGTTATTAAACCTTAAAAAGAATTTTAGTGTGAGTGATCACTATATAACTATTTCCGTTGTTAAAGGCTATGGCGGCATGTAGCAGGGCATGCAGTTTCCTGAATTTTGTTATGGAAGAGTTGTTTTTTTGAAAGGTGACACACGCCAACCCTCAAAATGCACCTAGGGGCTGTTAAAGACCAGTTCTCTCATACTCCCTCCGTTCCTAAATATAAGTATTTGTAGAGATTTCACTATAAACTACATACGGATGTATATAGATGCATTTTAGAATGTAGATTTATTCATTTCGCTCCGTATGTAGTTAATAGTGAAATCCCTGCAAAGACTTATATTTAGGAACAGAGGGAGTACTTGGGATGGCATGCATGTGTTACCTGACCTAGATTTGGTTATTGGATTATCCAAAAGTCAAATGTTGACACAAAACTTGCCAGTAGACTTAAATATGACTTAGCTCTGGATATATAGGTGCGGAAGGTACTCGTTACCCTCTTGTGTTTTCCTATCGAATATGTCGAATTTGTTGAGGAACAACATGCACGAGGTTTTCTGGAAAACCATATCGCATCAAGTTGGATTGGAAACGGACAAAAAATAGCATGGCAACAATAATTCTGAGATGGATGTATGCAAACCTCAACACTTCTTTGCTTTAATGCCCAGTCAAAGAGTTCCTTGGTCAACATCATTCGGTTGTCTTTCTCATCCACAAATAACAACTTGTTGCCTGACATTAAAACTCCCCAACATTAGATCAGAGGCTTTGTGTCACCGGCTCTCTATTAACCATGTCTTCTCATTTTGCATTTTCTTCAGTTGACTAACCTGTGCGTGCTTTGGCAGGAAGAGGCATTGCCCAATGCTTTGATATGAGTTGCCATCGGTTCTGCACGGAGTTTGTCCAAGTAAATTCACTTCTTCTCCCAAAGATATCCCTGTCGTGCCAACGTATTCGAAGGTCTGAACTGCCATATGTATATATGCTTGATTGATCCTCTCTGTTGCAGAGTCAAAATAGTACGTACACTTTTTGGAATTTTCTAAGATAAAGAATAATTGAAATGTCCCTCTCCCTTGATGATTTTTCTGTTCCCTCTTTTCAAAGGAGCTGATTTAGACAGAGGTGCCCTCTTTCCAAAAGAGATAACTTAGGCATGTGAATGTTTTCTTTGTAGGAATCCTAAGTATTAAGGAAGGATGTGAAATCATCTCTTGTTTTGACTAGCTGTGCAGAAGATGACCTAACACTTCATGTAAAAAGGGATGTACTCATCCCTTGGACTGCCAGCTGGCTTAAAAAGCACTAAGACTGGTTGTGGGCCGTAGCGGTGTTTGTTTCGCACCATGGCTCCCACACCGAGAACTTATTATTTGTTTGTGCTTGAATTCTACTTTTTATTCATCAGTTGTTGTGTTTCCTAATTTTAAAACTTTTATGGGCGCCTATGGGTGACATGTGATGCAATGCAATAGGGACCTCATGATATAAGTTTGTTTGTACACCTAATTTCTTTGTCAACATTTGTACGGGAGGATGTTGCAATCTTGTTTCTCCGACATCTATTATATTATTAAAAGCTCCATATTGTGATTGTAGTTGTGAAACTCAGGACCACGGGCATGTAGTCAAAGCCTGCAAGGATAGTTTGAAGAATCCTCGGCTTGATTATCTACCTTTCTTGTTCGATTCCCCGTAGCTACTACGCTACTGGTATGATCCCTGTCTTTGTTTTACCTTACATGGATGAAGAACATGTTATTTCACTTACATGGATGATTTACTGGATTATGTTTTAGTTCTGGCCGGTTGTTGCCAATGTTGATGATATTTCTCTGCTCGATGGGCATGCACTTATGGAGGTGTTGTGTCCATCTGTTGCTTGGATGATGTATTTTAGTCATCCAACTTCCAAAGTATATGATCCCTCACATGCTACGGTTTGCCACACAACTCTAGATATATCACCAGTAAATCAGAGTGCCCTTGTAAATCACCAGTTCTAAGAACTTTTCCTATCAGCAAATTGTAGAGGCCCCATGTAACTTCAACTTTGGAACTACCTAGATTTGTAACTTTTGTAGTTCCCTGGTAACTCAACTATCCATATCCTGTGTAACTTGGAGAAAATTGATGCGAGGGATATTAAATATGGTTTCTGGCAAAGTTCTGGACAACTACAATGTCGTAGTTTTTGAATAGCTATTGCATCTTTGGGCATGTCTAGCTAGCTCAGAAATTTATTTGTACAGTGTGTTATTGATGGTGTAGCTTTGTACCATCCTGAAAGCAATTGTTTGCTATGGGGCTCACAATTGTTTGCTCTTGACCGAAAAAGTTTGTGAAGCAGATTGTTTTGGTAGATTTTCACTGTTATTATAGTTTTATGTACAAACTCAGACCATGCTTTTGATTTATTGTCAAATGGAATCAAACTTGTGTCCCTGAGAAACCAACTTTTATTTAGGGAAAACTTAGGCTTTGCTCCTTCCGTGTTGTGATTGAACATGTTTTGTGATGAGGGGGAATAATTCCTCTGTATTTCTTTAGAAATATTATAATGGAATTAGGATTATATTCTAGCAGTTTCTTCGTCTTGGTTGGATGTTAGACATAAGTGTTAAGATTTCTCAGGCACAAGTCGAGTCATAAAAGGAAAGTAGGCATGATGTACACTTCGACCTTGAACCTACCCTAATCAATCTTTACATCAGCATGGTTACAATATGAAAAGTTTGGTACTGCTGCCTCTGCTTCATATAGAAATGGCAACATACAGGAAATGTTTATGAAAGTTTAGACAAAATAGCCAAGAAGCTGATATAGCAGAGTTTATCAACTATTAACTGATCACGGAAAATAAAGAGACCGATATTCCTTCATCATTAGGCTTCACATTGACAACGTTTAAAAAATAAGCAATATTAGTTCCTTCAACAGCACCACCTTTTTCCAAAGAAAGTACGTGATCCTTCCGGAAATCCTTATTTCTCTACTTTAACAGCTGAAGATGGATTGCTGATTTGGAGCTTGAGAGGCTCATAGATAACTGCGTTCACTGCGTCGACCATTTCTGTTGGCGAGCTATACCCATCAGTTTGAGAGTAAAACAATTCATTTATCTTGCACATCTTCCAGAACAGCTCCTTGCATGACCTAGGAACGACACTATCTTCCCTAAGAACCAACCTTAGCAACTCTCTTCGACTCGAGGCTATAGACTCCTGTATCACCTTTTTAGCCGCTTCTGTGGACATAGAACCACCACTTTGAAGAATAAGTAGCGAAACACTATTCACTTTTCCCTGGCTATCCTCCCTCTGCAGGAGTAGGTCAAAAAGATTGTCACAATCTCCAAGCAAGTCTTACGAGTTTAAAGTTCAAACAATATTTCAGCAATCAATATTACTATCTGCTGACATTTTTCCCCCAATTGGATACAAAAACCTAGCTGAATTTTCCATAAAGTTTGTGTGACTAGATATCATAATTCATGTCTAAGTAGATTATGGATTTCTATCCCCTCTCCCTGCTTTCCTCATATAATATATATAATATCAGGGCCGAAAGTGTCCTTCTACTTGCGAGCTCAAATGCACCCGCGGTGAATAGTAAAATCAAAATCAATAGTTAAAAAAACCCTGAAATTTTGGCAACGAACATCGACAAATTGTTTATATACGTGCAATATTTTTGTGAAAAAGAAACATTCCTAATGTTCTGCCCAAAGAAACACAATCCATGTCCAAAATGCTTCCAAAAATAGTCTTTTGGAGTGTCGATTCCCCAAATCAGATTTTCTTGACTTCGGTTATTCTTTTTTAATTTTACTGTTCGTGAGGGAGCACTTGAGCTCATGGGTAGAAACTCCTATAAGGGCCCCTTATATAGTTTTTGGGTAAAAATAATACATATATACCGCTGAAGTTCTATCTATAATAGAACTTAGGTTACAACCTGAAAGGGGTGTTTTCTTGACAATTGTAAAATACAGTTGATTAATCTGCAACGTTTGAATCAGAATCCACTAAGATAAGTTGTGTGTAGATATCCTTTTTTCATCAGTTAATATGGAATTTAACTTCATAGCCTCTCAGGGTGATCATTTAAAAAGTTGACACCGTTTTACATATAGCAGATGACAACTATTATTTTTACCAGGGAGGTTTTCTCCCATCATGGATGGCCGTGTAGTCTTAATATTGGACCTACTGCATCCTAGGCAGCTCTTTATTAACTAGTTATGTAAACTATGTCTTTTACGCTTTTGTCGGACTTGTTGGCTGTGTGCATCTTGTATCAGCCAGGTATTTGCTCATTGTGGTTGTATCAACTCGATATAACATTTGAATGAAATGCCCTTTATCGGAAAAATCAATTCTTTTGTGAGAACTTATTGTCCATTAGAGTTAAATATGGTAGTGGTACCACTAAACTCACCAATTACTTGTATGTATCAGAAAAGGGAAATATTTGTGTAATAATATATGCTATTATAATATAAATCTGTAACTTATATTCTATGCAGCTATGACAAATCTTCATGTGTTTTTGTCATAAATGGCACATACCTCAACGGTTTGGATATCATTCAGGAGACGGCCATTAGTGCTCATTAACCTGAATAACTCATTGTACTCTTGATCTTTGACAACTGACTCCAAAAGCTCTTGCCCAACAAAGTACAATGTCGGGAGCACAATAGGCCCCAATATGTAGGAGAGATTTGCATTTGTCATGTACTCATCGGTCGTTGGCAAATATTTGCACCTCGCCCATTCTGCTTCAGTCATCATAGACCTCAATATATCTATCCACTACATATGAAGTTGAACTCATTATCTAAAAAAAGGATGAACTTCAACATGTAATACTCAACACAATGAAGACCACTCTCAATTCAAAATTAGGGGGTCACAAATCAAACTCACCAGTTCTATCAGGTGTTCCCTAACATCACGGTCTTGTACTGCAGAAGCCATTTCTCCAATCTGATTTACTGTAGTATATGTAGCACAAAATAATATTTTTACTCTCTCAGAGTAAAACTGAAGTTCTTGGTGCTTGTCCCACCTAAGACAACCATTAGGAAATAAAAGCAGGGAAGATAATATGTTAGCAAGTGCACGAGACACCAACACTTAACAACAAGCGGGAAAAGAAGATCAAATTGAGGAATCGTACTTCTCAACTAAGGCTACAAGGTTTTCTAACTCTTCTCTTGATCCACCGGCATCGAAGAAGTCATCAGTAATAGTTGCGAGTACAGAAATTTTGGCCCATGTACTCCGAGCATCAGATAGTTCAGGGGGGAATATGGTAGCAGAAGCAGAGAGATAGCAATATGTCAGCTTCTGTCGTGCAAATTGTAGCTGGTCCAGCCTGTTCTCTTTCAGCCAACTGTGGCAACAAAATTTTGCAGATTGTTTAAAAAGAAGTCAATAAGATAAGAGAGCAAAACAGACATATTACCTTTCAAGATGCCGGAGTTCATCCTGGTAAATAATTTGAGAAAAGGTGAAATCTTCAACAGCCAAAGCAAGATGGTCTTGGTACACATGACATGGCCTGATTCAACGACATATTTGAAGTTGCTGGATATAATTCATGTTAATATGATTAGATGAACAATTCCTTTTGGAAATAAGAATCTTACAAGTATGCTGTCTTCAGCATTTGAGAACCCATAACATTGAAATGTTCAATGTTCCTCCTGTGGTCTAGACGTTCCATTGTGGCATAAAAGGGAAAATTAAGAACATACTCCACCTGAAATTATGGAAGCATATGATTCGTGTAAACTGAACCCTCAAATTTAGGATCAATAATTTTCTGAATGATATTTTTTTCATGCAAGCACCTCCCCAAAGATTGGCTCTCTATGAACCCCATCAGAACACAACTTTTTCAATAACAGGCCGCCTGACCAGCAGCCTATGTTATCTAGGATCAGTTCATTTTCTGATACACTAACTCTTGAAGCCTTGTATAGTTCCAATAAAGATTTTGTATCATCTAGATATCCTTGAAGTGAATTACAGAAAGTGGAGGCTTCGGCAACATGGGATAACTCATCTACGTCAAATTGAACCTTGTCAGTTAGTTTAAGACCAAAGATAAATTAATAACACAGAGGACTCCAGCCTAAGGAAACACCTGAGGAAACGTCATATCCATTCATCCGTAAAATACTGAAACGCCATTGCGCATGTTGCTACGTCCAGCAAGATTTCCTCATCTCTCTGTAGCCATAAACTGCAAACTGAATATAGTCAAGTTTACAAGCTACAAAAGATACGTACCAAATCTTTACTCATGGTCATTACCTGTATGTCATATCCAGGATGCTCTTTATCTCGCTAGAAAAATGACGAGATATTCCAATCTTCTCAAGTGAATCCACCATTGAAAGCTGACAAGATATATTTGTTGGGAACACTGATGGCACTGCAAAAGACTAATTTAATAAGGTATTCAGCAACAACCCAAAGCTTACAAATTCCTCATCACAGTAAAAGGTACACAGTCCCACCTGTGCTACCAAATTTACTAACGAGAAAAATTAGGTATTGGAGGGCTTTTTCATCATAATGGTAGATTAATGCAGCAGCAGTAGTGGAAGGAGAGTTAAACAACGATCCATTCTTCCTCTGGAACTTCATAACTTCATTCCAGTCCACCAGGTTTCCTAACCCTTCAGCAACATAAGCCATGTATGCTTTTCTCCCATCGGATTTATCCCCAGCAAATCTGTATCAAATACATCTTTTTTCAAAATGTTATTCACATGTAGCTGAATGTTATTTAATTTCAATGGTAAGAAAAATACAATATGAGTAACATCACACCCATTTTCCAATTCAAATCATGGTTCTTCTGAGAGAAAACTAAAAAAACCAAAAAGAAAAATTACAAAATACAAAAATGATCTTCATAACAAGAAAGAGATAAGAAACAAATTAGCAAATAAATATTCCCACTCACATTACCAGCTTAATATGAGTGAGCCAGATGTACAAATGGAAAGGGTATGCATATACAAAGTATTCGTGCCAAAATTGTCATTTGACGAACCTTTTCAACTCCATCTGCCGGACGCTAAGAATCTCATCAACATCAGTTTGTCTAATGGGAAATTCCAAACCCATTTCAATGGCTAGGTTAATCATACCAGGAAAAGTAATATTGAAGCCTATAGGAGCAGCAATCTGCTCATCCATAGAGAATGAGAAATGTTTTCCAACAAAATGTAGTCCTATCTCGCAAAGAAGAAAGATAGTCATGTCAGTACACATTTTTTGTCTCAACTAGAGCTTTCAAATTTACCAAGTAGAAGACACTAAAAACACAACACCAGCAGGCGAGTCCTTTTCCCTACCTCTCTTGATGTGCTCCGGGCCAACATTCCATTTCTTGAGTGCAATAACACAAGCCAATGTGGACAAGAGAATAGACTTTTTGTCTAACAAGTTAAATTCGCCGATACCCCAAGAACCATCATCCTGCTGGTTTTTCAATATCCATTCGACGCACTGTGGGAAGCGTGGAGCCCTTGGATAATCTTGCAAGGGCACCATAGCAACCCATGCTGTGTCGTACGGAGATGGTGACAGTTCAAGGTTCTGGAGCTGCTTCTTTATTCTAGCCCCCCGCTCCTGTTTAGTATGAGCAATGGATCGTGGTAGAATCAGGGGGGCAACCTCAAACCTCAACATTTAACGGAGACCGTGTTTTAATAATATGGCTACATGCATCATTCAGATGCAAAGGCCGGGGGTAATCCTCCTTTAAATTTTTTAACTGAAACAGTGATGTGCATACCTTATTTTGCAGGCTCGCATTTTGTCCTACCAAACTCCTCTCGGCTGTTTGAAGAAAGGAGATTTATGTCAATCATCAACATCTACCAGCTTATACGTTCATTATTTTTTGGTCAAAAAAATATAGTTTTTTTTCGCTGGTGGTTTTCTGTCAGAAATCGTAAAGTGGTGGCAAACAGCTAATCACGCTGCAATTGTGGTTGTTTTTTTTTTGCTTTTTTTGCTCTAGCCAATGTGGTCGCCCCTAGCGTAACTCCTGCGGGTGGTGGACCCGCAAAGATCCCTATTTCTTTTGCTTGGGGTACCTTGAAGCAATGGCTTTCTTTGATTTCATAAAATTCAAAAATTGAGTTGAAAAGTGTGAAATTTCAGGAAAAACCACTGGGAATAGTATTAGAATGAGTCATGTGCCAAAAAAAATTTGTGGGGAAATTCATTGATTGGAGGTATGAATGGGAAAAACTGGTGAGCTATAGAACAACAATATTTCACATGTAAAAATACTTGGGATGTTATTTTTTTTTCTCACCTTGTAAATGAATTGCCATTTTTACCACAGCTTTGTAAATGGATCGGTGGAAACTTTCTTTCTTATAAGAGAGCATATGCTCCCGAGCACATCTCATAGTTTAGTTCCATCAATTATAGAACTGTGCATACTGACAACTGACAAGTTGCTAAGATGTCATGACAATTGTTTTTTTATTTTTATACGTAAATTGCCTTTTTTGTGGGGAAATACGTAAATTACCAGCACCTGTCAAATAACTGTGCAGAGAAGATCCAGGGTTCCAACAGCAATGAGGGGTGGAGCTGGACCGCTGGTTCAATCAAGGGTACTCCCATATTCCACATTTTTAAGTAAGTCTTCTCATGTTTTATTTTTAAAAACTGGTTATTTGTTACTCTAAACATTCTTATATTTCTTTACAGAGGGAGTAGTATTCTCTGGTTGATCGATAAATAATGACAGGTATTTCTCTAACTCGACGCTGAGAAACATCTGATATAAATAACCGAGATCCATATATATAAAGTAAAACAGTTTAAAATGAAAACATATATCCTTATCAGACCGCTGTTAGAATGGACTAGTTATCTGGATGTCCCCCTCTCTCTTCTCTATCTAAAAGAAAGCAAGAAAAAGGAAACAAACAAGAGAGAGTTCTTACCTGAACAGGAATGGCTCATCGCCTGAGTGCTCCTCACGCACAATGAGTAGAGAGGAGGACGATGATGGCGGCGAGAGAAGAACTCCGGGCGGTGTGCTCCGGTGAAATCACGCTGGGCGGCGTGGGCGGAGGAAAGACCAAGAGGCTGGTTTCTTCGGTGGTGGTGTGGGCGAAACGAGTTTGCCAGGAACGGCGACAACGCAGCAGGGAGGCCATTGCGCGCCTGCTGCCGCCATGCCGGGACGGCGGAAGATGCTCCAGCTACTCTCGGGCTTTCCATCGGGAGGGTGGATCAGCAGAACGCGGGTGAACGGTGGCCAAATGCTCAAAAGGTTTATGCGTCGTCTTCGTATATACAGTATATTGTTACTATAGAGAGTAGAGACACTTGCTGCGTAGTAACCCAAAGTAGCTAGCTAGGCAGCATCATGCATGCTGGGGTTGGTACGTGCGAATGCTAAGCAAGCATCTTTTGTGTTCTGTCTTAAACTGCATGCATGTGGGCATTTTTAAGTAAACTGTATGCATGTGGGTATTTTCAAATTATAAGCCGACAACTAGTACAATGGGTATTTTGAAGTAAACTGTGTGCATATGGGTAGCAGTTGTTTTGTTTTGTGCAGGGAGCCAGGGTCATGAATCAGATAGTTAGTTTGTTACGCCCGATCTCTGCACTACGGTGCATATGCAGGTACCATTGTGCATGCTCATTAACAGAAGAAGGGACAGTCTATAAACACCTTAGAGAGATTAGGCCGGCATATCATTTTAAGATTTTATAAAGTCACCGCAGTCGCCTCAAAATATGTTTTGTCGAAAATCCTGAACTAAATTCAGGATAAATGCAAGCATAAGGACTGAGGATACCACTGTTTATCTAACCATCCATTCACATGTTGGTTTGCAGTTATGAATAGACACTTGGTGTGGAACATTTGATGCCGTTAGCTAGTTAGGCAGGAGATCCTTTCAAGCTGAAATTTGTCTTTGCTGGGATGAATAGCTGTCCATCTTTAATCATTTCCAGGGCGCAGAAGATGCTGCCTCGATCGATTACTACAAGTAAGTACGTACGCAGCCTCGCCAGGGTTTGGACCGACGTACGCGCGCAAACCCAGCATGTGGACATCACTAGCTACATCAACATCGCGCATCTAAGCTCGTCGTTTACTGTTTTCTTTTTTACTATCACTAATACTTCTTTATTCATTGGAGATCAGTGTTACATCATTGTTTAACAGAGAGGTACAGTTGAGGGAGTGGAATATCTGCCCAAGTACTAGCATCATTAAACTTCGCAAAATGAGCTAATTCTTAAGAAGCAGAGTTTGCCTCATGATTCTCATGAGCAAGAGAAACCTTAGCAAAACCTGTGGACATAAAGTAACAGTCGTGGAAGACTGCGGCTGCCATACTGGATGCATACATTTCATTCCTCATTGCATCTATCACTTCAATATTATCAAAAGATGAGCAGTCTAGTGCAGCACACAAAATTAGCTAACAATAGGGACAATCAGAAAAGGATGCACTGGATGGCGTGGTGGAAGATGTGTGTTCCAAAAGACCAAGGAGGAATGGGATTCAGGGATATACACTGTTTTAATCTGACATTGTTAGCTAAACACGCCTGCGTTTCCTGGATAATCCCAAATCATTATGTGCCACAATCTTAAGAGCCAAATATTCCCCGGAGGGCGATTTGATGAATGCAAGTTTAAAAAACGGTTCCTCTTTTACTTGGCAAAGTATTATGACCGGAGTGGACTCTCTCAAGAATGGTTATATATGGAGGGTTGATAATGGAGAAAATATTGATATATGGAAAGATGCATGGATCCGGAAGTGCAAATAGGAGAATCATTACACCTAGAAGAGGGAATATCTTGACGAAAGTTTCAGCCCTTGTTGATCCAGTGACGAATTTTTGAGATGAGGATTTGGTGAGACAAACATTGTGGCCAGTTGATGCTCAAAGAGTCCTGGCGATTCCTCTACCGATGCACAATATGACGGATTTCATTGCTTGGACGTACACTAAAAACGGTTTATTCACTATACGATCAGCTTATTTAGAAGAATGGTGTAAACAACATGGGACGAAGCCGGAATATACAAATGGCATGGGTAGAAGCAAGGCTAACCCTATTAGGGGCAAGATATGGAAGTTAGCTTGTCCGGCAAAGGTTAAAAAAATTATCTGGCGTACACTTCAGGGGACTCTGCCGTGTCGTGTGACGTTGGCGAATAGACACATAAAAACTTCGCCCATTTGCCCAGCATGTCCGAATGGGCCAGATGATACTAAACACATGTTGTTTCTATACCAAAAGGCAAAAGAAGTGTGAGAAAAATTGGGACTGTATGAAGTGGTTAAAAAAGCTTGTGGTGTGGACCACGTAGGAGAAGCAGTCCTGGAAGTATTACTTCTTCTGCCTGACCATGAATTGCCTTTACTGAGCTCTCAGAACACACGGGAGCTGGTAGCAATAAGGGGCTGTTTGGTTGGTGACCTGAGCACTTTGCGTGAAGAAAATCGGTGCCTGATAGGCATGAAAGGTTTCCGTGATTTTGGCCTGTGAGGCAGCTTGGAGAGAGCCTGTTTGGTTCGTTCCCTGAACATTTCATGAGCTTAAGCATTATTAAAATAATATAGCATACAACTTACGATATGTATGGGAGCCTGACAAATATTAAAATAATAGCATGCACGCACTGATTGCATTTGCCTGAGTCAGGCTTCCGATTTTGCTGGCCTGACTCCGGCTAACTACTCGCCATAGGAGCTCAGGTCAGGTTACTCCAAATAGCGCTCAGGCACCAACCAAACAACATGTGGATGCTTGTCCGGCTTGCTTCTGGCCAGGCAAATCTCTCTCAGGGTAGCAACTAAACAACCCCTAACTTATGGTACTTACGATGGAATAAACGGAAGCTAGTTCATGATGTTAAGTCACAAGAGGTGTCACAAACCTCAATAAGGATTCGGGCTATAACATCAAATTATGTAAATGCCTACTCACCGAAGGCAAAGAGAAAGAATGAAGGATGGAGCAGACCTCCCATGGATTTTCTTAAATTGAATGTCGACGCTTCTTTTGATCATGATCAACTAAAGGGCACAGCGGGTGCTGTTATCAGGGATGACAAAAAAAAATTCATTGTAGGTGGAAAATGCAAGATCGAATGTTGCACGGACGCTCTGACAGTGGAAGCGCTAGCACTTAGGTTTGACCTATTACTGGCATAAAAGATGGGTTGCAATCGTCTCATTATTTATTCTGACAACATGGAAGTAATTAACACAATGAAGAACGGAGGTTATTCTGGCAGCTGCAATTTTTTAGGATTGCTTTTTTATGGCTTGTGAATTTCCTCTTACTAGTTTTCAGCATTGTAATAGAGAAGCGGACAAAGTAGCCCATGAGTTTGCTAGATTAGCAAAATGATCCATGATTAGGAATTGGATTGAGGAGTCCATGGAAAAAATTGTATCTCTCTTTATAGACGATGTAACCATTATCTCTAATTAATAAAGTCGATATTGTTTTTTTTAAAGTAGACCTTCTCTAAAAGTCATTGCTTCCACGGAAAGAACACCATATACATCAGCGATCTCCGAATTACTAGCAGCAATAAATCTCCCCTTACTATCTCTAATCACAGTGTTAGAGTTATATTGATAGTGGCCTTTGGCCTTTTGTATTCATATCTTTTGGCATCCTCATATATATACATATGATGGCTTTGGTCTTCTAGTAATACATGTTGCACATTCATAACATGGTAACAGAGCTTTAGGTTCCTCTCCCGACGCCGCAACTCGTCTTTGATCCGATTTTTTTTTTCTGATCCAATCTCTTGCTGCCGCTGCCGGCCGGCCATCGTTGTTCCCTGCTCCCCGCTGCCCTCCTTCCCCTGAACGCTGCTGGTGCTCCTCACTTGCGTCTGTGCTGCTGCTTCTCTCCCGTCTCGCCCTCCTGCAAATCCGTCTGTCCAACTGCCGTGCAGTCCAGCGTTTCAGATCGTGCAGCCACCCGTCCAACTGCCCCGGCCGCCGGACCAACTCCAGCCGCGATTCTCGCCGCCGTCTGCCGATTTCCACCGCCGGCCGCCGGTTTCTGGACCCCCCGCCGCTGCACCTGTTCGTCTGCTCCTCCGCGGAAGCCTGCACCAACTCCGGCTCCCGATTCGGCCGCCTTCGGCTGAGATTGCGTGGTGGCTCCACCGAATTTCGCCGCCCCTCGTCGGTTTCCGCTGTCAGTCGCCGGTGAAATTCCGGCCGCTGTCCGGCGCTCTTCAGGCCGCCGCCTGTTGCCTCCGCCCGCTAGCTCCATCGAGGCGCTCGGCTGGGGCCCCTGCGATCTGTTTGAGGCTGTTGTGTCTTGTGTGCTGTCCCGGTTGACTTGAAAAAAAAGAGAGAGTAAAAAAAAAATAAGAGAGAGACAGATAATTAAAAGAGAGAGAGAGAGAAAAAAAGAAAAAGAAAAAGAGAGAGAGAGAGAGAAGTGACAGGTGCAATGTCTACTGTCTCTGATGCGCGTTTGCCTCGCTGCCCATTGACTGTTGAAGGTAAGGTGGCTTCTATTGGTTGTGCTGGTCGTTCTTCAGCGATTCCTCTCACCGCTTCGGCATGTGGTGGTGATCGCTCTACCTCAACCTATCTCGCGGCTTTCACTCGTGGTGGCGACTACTCATCGTCTGCGGGTGTTTCTACCTCGAGCTCTTCCATGGTGTCTCTGTCTGCGCATGAGATTGTGCAGTTGCGATGCCTGCTTGATGCTTGGGATTTTTCATCGGCAGTTTCTGCAGGTTCTGTGACTGACTCTTCTGGCACTGAGACACCATCTTCTACTCATTCAGGTACATCCCCATGGATTCTTGATACTGGAGCATCTTTTTATATGACTTATGATTGTTCCACTTTGACCTCCGTTCGACCTGTCGAATCTCTTGTTCGTGTTCCTACGGCTGACGGTACTCCCCTGCCTGTAGCTAGTCGGGGCACTCTTAGCACTTCCTCATTTCATGTTTCCTCTATCGCTCATGTTCCTCGACTTACCATGCAGCTCATATCTGGTGGTCAGATTGTTGACTCTAGTTGTAGGGTCATTCTCGACTTTGATTCGTGTTCTGTTCAGGATCGTCGCACGGGCGCTCTACTTGGTGCCGGCCCTCGGCGCTCTGATGGTCTTTGGGAACTTGACTGGCTTTGTCTTCCCTCCGTTGCCACCGTCGCCAGCCCCGCAGCCCCTGTTGTTGCATCTACCAGCTCTTTTTAGCAGTGGCATCATCGTCTTGGCCATTTATGTGGTTCTCGTCTTTGGTTCATCGCGGTGTTTTGGGCTCTGGTAACGCTTCATTGGATTGTGTGGGTTGTAGGCTCGGTAAGCAAATTCAGCTACCCTACCCTCGAAGTGAGTCAGTGTCCGAGCGTCCTTTTGATCTCGTTCACTCCGATGTTTGGGGTCCGGCTCCCTTCGCTTCGAAAGGGGGTCATCGCTACTATATTATCTTTATAGACGATTTTTCTTGGTACACTTGGATCTATTTCATGTCTTCTCGTATCGAGGTCTTATCTATATACAAAAAATTTGCTGCCATGGTTTATACGCAGTTTTTCACACCTATTCGTGTTTTTCGCGCAGATTCAGCTGGTGAGTATATCTCCCATGCATTGCGAGGATTTCTTGCTGAGCAGGGTACTCTTACTCGGTTCTCTTGCCCTGGTGCTCATGCTCAGAATGGTGTGGCTGAGCGCAAGCATCGTCACCTTCTTGAGACGGCGCGTGCGATGATGATTGCCACCTCTCTCCCGCCTCACTTCTGGGCTGAGCTGTCACCACTTCCACCTATCTCATCAACATTCAGCCATCTGCTGCTCTACAGGGTGGTATTCCTCTTGAGCATCTTTCTGGTCGTTCTCCTGATTATCCGTCCCTTCGTTTGTTTGGTTGCGTTTGCTATGTATTGCTGGCCCCTCGTGAACGCACGAAACTGACCGCTCAGTCTGTTGAGTGTGTCTTTCTCGGATACAGTGATGAGCATAAGGGCTACCGTTGTTGGGATCCTATCGGTCGTCGGATGCGTATTTCTCGAGATGTGACCTTTGATGAGTCTCGTCCCTTCTACCCTCGCACATCTTCCTCGGCCTTTTCCTCGGAGGACATCTCTTTTCTTACATTTCCGGATACACCTCCCTCTGTGCCCAGTATTCCTACTCCTCGTTCGTCTGTTCCAGATCTAACGCCATCCTTCCTACGGCATCTTCTTCTCCCTCATCGCATGACTCTCCACCTTCATCACCAATATCATCATTTTCTCCACCTTCATCATCGATACCTTCCCCTTCTCCACCTTCATCACCAATACATTCCTCGTCTCCACCTCCAGTGATTCCACCTATTCCCTCCTTTCCTTTCCATTATACTCGTCGTTCACGTGTTGTGGACAAGTCTACTGATATGCCCTCTACTTCTGGTGTGTCATCTTCCTCCAATCGCTCGACTTATGGTCTTCGCTCTCGGCCTTGTCCGCCCCCTGACCGATATTCTCCTTCTCACTATGGTCTTTCGACCGTTCTTGAGCCGACTTCTTATCGAGATGTTGTTGTTCATCCTGAATGGCAGTTTTGCGATGGCAGAGGAGATTGCTGCCCTTGAGCGCACCGGCACGTGGGACTTGGTTTCTCTTACTCCCCATGTTCGTCCCATCACTTGTAAGTGGGTCTATAAGATTAAGACTCGCTCTGATGGTTCTCTTGAGCGTTATAAAGCTCGTCTTGTAGCTCGTGGCTTTCAGCAAGAGCATGGTCGTGATTACGATGAGAATTTTGATCCTGTGGCTCATATGACCATTGTCCGCACACTTCTCGCAGTGGCCTCTGTTCGTCACTGGTCCGTGTCTCAGCTTGATGTTAAGAATGCCTTTCTTAATGGTGAGTTGCGTGAGGAAGTTTATATGCAACCACCTCCTGGGTATTCAGTTCCTGATGGCATGGTTTGTCGTCTTCGTCGCTCTCTATATGGCCTTAAGCAAGCCCCCCGAGCTTGGTTTGAGCGTTTTGCCTCTGTGATCACTGCAGCTGGTTTTTCGCCCAGTGCTCATGATCCAGCGCTATTTGTCCACCTTTCTGCTCGTGGTCGCACTCTACTTCTTCTACATGTTGATGACATGATCATCACCGGCGACGATTCTGAGTACATTGCCTTTGTCAAGGCCCGTCTCAGTGAGTAGTTTCTTATGTCTTATCTTGGTCCTCTTCGTTACTTTCTTGGTATTGAGGTTTCCTCCACTTCTGATGGCTTTTATATTTCCCAAGAAAAGTATATCCAGGATCTTCTTGCTCGTGCGGCTTTTAGTGATGAGCGCACTGCTGAGACTCCTATGGAGCTCAATGTTAACCTTCGCGCTTCTGATGGTGAGCTCTTGTCTGATCCGACGCGTTATCATCATCTTGTTGGTAGTCTTGTCTATCTTGCTATCACTCATCCGGATATCTCCTATCCAGTCCATATTCTGAGTCAGTTTGTTTCTGCTTCCACTTCAGTTCATTATAGTCACCTTCTTTGTGTTTTAAGATATCTTCGTGGCACGATCTCTCATCGTCTCTTTTTCCCCCGTTCCAGCTCATTACAGCTCCAGGCCTATTCAGATGCTACATGGGCTAGTGATCCTTCGGATCACCGTTCACTTTTTGCTTACTGTGTTTTTCTTGGTGGTTCTCTCATTACCCGGAAGACAAAGAAACAGACTGCAGTTTCTCGTTCGAGTGCAGAGGCCGAGCTGAGAGCTATGGCTCTTCTAACGACAGAGGTGACTTGGTTACGATGGCTCCTTGAGGATTTTGGTGTTTCTGTTACTACACCTACCACCCTCTTGTCCGACAGTACGAGTGCTATCAGTATTGCGCGGGACCCCATAAAACATGAGCTTACCAAGCATATTGGTGTTGATGCTTATTATGTGCGCGCTGCATTACAAGATCATGTTATTACTCTTCAGTATGTGCCTTCCGAGTTACAGCTAGCAGACTTCTTCACGAAGGCACAAACTAGAGCGCAACATAGATTTCACCTCTCCAAACTCAATGTTGTGTATCCACCATGAGTTTGAGGGGGGGGGGGGTGTTAGAGTTATATTGATGGTGGCCTTTGGCCTTTTGTATTCATGCCTTTTGGCATCCTCATGTACATATATATGATGGCTTTGGCCTTCTAGTAATACATGTTGCACATTCATAACACACAGAACCCGTTGGACCCTCGAGATTGTCCTCATCAAAAAAGGCGTCAACATTAAGTTTTAAAAACTCCACAAGAGATGGAACCCAGATTGCTTTCCTAGCTCTGGGCCGAACGCTAGATGTCGCTATGAAGTTTTGATGCTAGTGTCCTTATGGTCATAGCTGACGGCACCGGAGGCTAGACTTGTTCCTCGTGGCAATGTTGGCTACACTCCCACCATAAACACTAGCAAGCTTCAACAATAATCTCAGCAGATGGTCGCAACCCGAACACAAAAGACTGGATAGGTTTAAGAGATACTTTCTCCATAAAAAAATATAAAAGCCTTTAAATCACTACTTTAGCATTGCTGAGGGAGTAATAGATACTCAAACGCTTGTTGACCCTCTGAAAACTAAGCACCCACTTCCTCAAGCATTGCTTCTAGCCCCAGATTTTCCCAAACTTTTCTCTCTGCCGGACAATGGAAAAACATGTAAAATAGTTTCTGCTTCACTGGCACATATTGGACATTGACCCATAGCCTTAATATGTCGAGCTGCAAGAATAATTTGACATGGTATGATTCGATGCATCAGTCGCCATGCAGATATTCTGACTTCAACTAGCACTTTCAATTTACAGATTGTAAATACGATGACATCTGGTCTAGTACCTTGTGCTTGCATCCCTTGATGGAATTTACTTCGATACTATGCGTCCCACTCAACATGGTATGTAGGTTTAATAGAGAAGCAATCAGAAAGAGTTAACAGCCATGCAACAAAATCTTCCATATGATAATTAAGACGCCAAAGGAATATGTTGGGGATATAACTATTTGGTATGACCCGCCCAGGAGGGGCCGGGTTATACCTATGGCGGTTCATCAGACAAAGCGCATGAAGATGGCGATTCAGGAAGCAGACTAGCTAAGGGCCCGAAGCCCAAAGGGGACTTAAGGCACATAAGTGTAAATCACCATATATGTATGACTTGTATTGTAGGGCAAGTATAATTAGTCAATGAGCCAGACACATTGTCTATAAGCCGTCCGGGACTCCATGAGCCACTGGGCGTCAACCTGTGTATATAAAGGGACGACCCGACGGCGGTTTAGGACAAGGAACAAGAGATCGAAATCTAGGTCAAGCGTATTCGCTCCCTGGTAATCGAAACATAAGTAATACCACCTCAAACTGGATTAGTCCTTTACCTTCACCGCAAGGGGCCGAACCAGTATAAACTCCTCGTGTCCTTTGTCCCGTTTAACCCCTTTAAGCTAACCTAGTTGTGATGGCTCCACGACTAAGTCCTTCTGCTAGGACATCTGCCATGACAATTCCACGACAGTTGGCGCCCACCGTGGGGCTAGCGCACGGTGGTTTCGAGTTCTTGAAGGGCAATTTTGAAGGGATCAACGGATACATTGTGGGCCGGATGACCAAGAGTCATCGCGGCAAGCTCTACATCGACGATGCAGGATGGGGCCCTGAGGCCGGCTCAATCGAGTACGGGTACCGGGTCCCCTTCGGCGGAATCCACGTCTTCTCAGCAAGATTGGCGAACCGGGCCCTGAGCCGGACATCTGCACCGACATCATCGGGACGGCTCAGCGTGCACGACCCACCCGAGTCCATCCTGCCGTGAAACGTGCCTTCGTTGGGTTCATCCATGGGGCAGAATTTGAGGATAGATATGTGTCTGGTGGTGAGACGGTCATCTACTCTGATGGTGAGTCATCCACTGGCGAGACTGAGTCGTTGTATGAACTGCAAGACATCCGGCTTGGGGGCTATTCCGATGGCGGTAGTATTCTGGACCACTATGAACCGCCGAATAGGGTCGTGATTTTTGTGGCCGGTACACAGCCAGGGCAGATTTCTACGACTGCAGCAGCAATTGTCTCCGGGTCAGCAACGACAGCGGCGATCGGGGCAGGAGGCCCTGTGCGCCCGCCGGCTCAGGTCTTGTCCGACTTGTTGGATACTCTGACAACACTGTTAACAGCATAGGTTAACCCGACAAATCAAGCTCAGCATAACGCGGAGGTTGCAAAATTGCGTGACGAAATAGCACAGGCCAAGGAGGAGCTGAATGCAGAAAACGCCAGGATGGCCACAGAGCGGGCTGCTCTGGTTTCCCAGGCACAACGAATTCAGGCAGAGTCCTTCCGGCTCACGTTGGATCAGAATGCTTCAAATGTGGTTATGAGGAGGAGGCACCGGAGTCATCTACCACCGGTTTATGAGCCGAGGAACCTCTGCAACACACCTGGAGCAGGGATCAGTGACTCGCCGGTGGTAAACCCGATGGCTGAAGCGCCTGGGGTTGGAGTGCCGGTTCAGCCACGAGTGATGGGTTCTCCACGTATGGATAATACCCCGCCTTAGCATGTTTTGACGCTACCGGGTCATTATTCCAACCCTTTGGACAATATGATTGCTGCGGCGACACGATTGGCGGCTCTGCCAGTCGAAGGCGAGTCTCCGACGGCGGTTGAAATGCAGAGGGCCAGAGAAATTCTTCAGACGGCATTAGAGAAGCAAGCGGCTCATTCTTATAGTCGTGAGCGGATTCACTCAACCCCTCGTCCAAGCCGGAGTTACAGCAGGCACATTGACTCCCCGACGGTCTCAAGCAGTGAACTGCATCGTAACCCGCCTCATGGACATGACCCGACGCGCAGTGGTGCTAATGCTCAGACTCTGGTAGATCAGGGTAGAGCGCGTCGGGAGGCTGAGTTGGCGGCTCAGTACGCGGCTCATCAACATACGCCGGCTCATCCGATGACTTCGGTAGAGGCAAGCGTGACCTCTAGAACCTTGGGTGTGCCATGTTTAGTGTCGGCTCTGCGTAATGAGCGTTTGCCCAAGGATTTCAAGGGTCCTCGTAAGGTGCCTAACTACATAGCTGACTTACCCCCTGAAGCATGGGTTGAGAGTTATGAGATGGCCAAGGAGCTGCTGGATGTTAGCGATGCTGCATGTGCTAAGTATTTCACCATGATGTTGGATGGGACGGCCCATACCTGGTTGAAAGGGTTTCCTGCTAACTCCATTGGATCATGGGCTGAGTTAAAAGCCCGGTTTATCCAGAATTTTAAAGATATGTGCAAGCAACCTATGTCGATTGTCGATTTGGACTCCTGTGTCCAAGAAGAGGGCGAGTCAACAACCCATTGGGTGCGCCGGGTCTCGACTATCCTGCATTCATCAGATTGTATCAATGTCGGCTCAGCAGTCTTGATGTTAGAGAAGAATTGACGTTTTATGCCCCTTAAGCAGAAGCTAGGGCGGCTCAAGCGCCACTGCAGTGACATGGGGGAGCTGATGGTGGCTCTGGTTAAGTATGTCGACTCTGATAGTACCAAGGACCCCGAGTCTGATGATGAAAAGCCGGGAAAGGGAAAGAAGAGTAGCAACACCAAGGGGCAGAATCATAACCCGGCAAGTCAGGGGGGCAATGGTAAGCGCAAGGCTGGCAATAGTTTGGATTTTGTGGCTAATACCAATATGCAGAATAATGGTCAGCATCGTAAGGGAAAGCCACCTCCTCGGTTTGGAGGGCCAAGTTTCAATCTTGAGCAGATGATGAATCAGCCCTGCCCGGAGCATGGTACACGGGAAAGGCTGTCTGCTCACCTCTGGAAGGATTGCTTCATCATGAAGGAGTACAAAAGTTCCGATCTTTTCCAGAACAATCATCGGCCGGGCGGCGGCTTAGGTTATGACTCTCATGGTCCAGGTTACGGTGGTGGCAGTTCTAATTCCGGTTTCCACGACCAAGGCAATCAAGGTGGTTATAATCAACATCCGGTCAGGGGGCTCAGCAGCAGCAGCAATATGGTTATCATAGTAACCCGAAACAATTGAATAGTGGGCAGTCACCAAGAGTTTATGCAAGCGGGATCAGAAGCTCCATAAAAGGGTTGTGAACACTGTTGAGCCGGCGGTTCCCCATTACTTATGATGGTCTGAGCAGCCCATTGTGTGGAGTCGTGAGGATCACCCGCCCCGGGTTGATAATCCGGGTCACTTGGCTCTGGTGGTGGCACCTCAGGTTGGAGGGTACAAGTTCACTAAGGTAATCATGGATGGGTAGCAGTATTAATATCCTTTATTATGATACTTTTCGTCGTATGGGGTTGACTGACAAAATCTTAAGCCGTCCAATACTGTTTTTCATGGAGTGGTGTCTGGTAAGTCGGCGTACCCGGTAGGCAAAATTGCTTTGGAAGTAGCATTTGGGGATGAACATAATTCTAGAGCGGAGACTTTAACATTTGAAGTTGTTAAGATCCAGAGCCCGTATCATGCTCTGTTTGGACGGCCGGCTTATGCTAAATTCATGGCAAGGCCATGTTATGTTTATTTGCAACTTAAGATGCCGGGTCACAAGGGCACTATCATGGTGCATGGGAGTCGCAAGATAGCCTTGGAATGTGAAGATGGCGATGCTACTTATGCTGAGTCTGTTTGTGCAACAGAGGAGCTATAATTTTACAAGGATAATGTTGACCCGGTGGATATGACATCTTTGAAGAAGCCAACCACAGAGCATGACCCCTTGTTCAAGTTTAAAATGGCAGATGACACTAAGTTGGTTGATTTCGTTCCTAGAGACTCATCCAAGCAGTTCAACATCAGTGCTAATTTGGATCCGAAATAGGAAAGCGCGCTCATTGAGTTCATCCATGAGAACCGGGACATCTTTGCATGGAAGCCTTCAGACATGCCAGGTGTACCGAGGGAACTCGCTGAGCACACTCTCAATATTGATCCAAAGTTTAAACCGGTCAAGCAATTCCTTCGCTGTTTCAATGAAGAGAGGCATAAGGCTATTGGTGAGGAGGTAGCCCGGCTTTTGGCGGCTGGGTTCATTGTTGAAGTTTTTCATGCTGAGTGGTTGGCTAACCCGGTGCTGGTGCTTAAGAAAAATGGCACCTGGCGCATGTGTGTGGATTACACAGACTTAAACAAGCTTGTCCGGCTAATCCCTTTGCTCTTCCCCATATTGATCAGATTATTGATGCTAAAGCGGGTTGTGAGCGTTTGAGTTTTTTGGATGCCTATTCTGGTTATCATCAGATCAAAATGGTAGTTAAGGACCAGGAGAAGACAGCCTTCATCAGTCCCTTTGGGGCCTTCTGTTATGTGTCTATGCCTTTTGAGCTCAAGAGTGCCCAGGCGACTTATCAGTGATGTGTACATAATTGTCTCTGTTCATGCCTATGTGGATGATATTGTGGTGAAGTCCAGGAAGAAGGATACCTTGATAGATGATTTAAAGGAGACCTTTGACAATCTCCGGGTCTACAAAATGATGCTTAACCCAGCCAAGTGTGTTTTTGGTGTGCCAGCAGGCAAGCTCTTGGGTTTTCTGGTTTCGGAACGGGGTATTGAAGCTAACCCGGAGAAGATAAAGTCTATCACCTCTCTTGCTAAGCCGGCGTGTATCAATGATGTTCAGCGTTTGGCGGGTCATATTGCGGCTTTAAGCCGGTTCATAAGCCGGTTGGTTGAGAAGGCTATCCCTCTGTACCAGATGATGAAAAAGACTGATCACTTTTTTTGGATTGATGCTGCTGATCAGGCATTTGAGGCCTGAAAGAAACAATTGGCTGAGCCGTCGGTTCTTGCTACTCCTATTGATAAGGAGCCTTTATTGTTATATGTGGCTGCCAATAGCCGAGCTGTTAGTGTAGCTATTGTGGTGGAAAGGAAGGAATTAGGCAAGGAGCATCCAGTTCAGCAGCCGGTTTACTACATCAGTGAAGTGCTTATTGAGTCCAAGCAGAGGTATCCACATTGGCAGAAGCTTGTCTATGGGGTGTTCATGGCTAGTCGAAAAATCAAGCAATATTTTCTGGGTCATCCCATCAATATGGTTAGTTCTGCTCCTTTAGGGGATATTATTCAGAACAGAGAAGCCATAGGTCGGGTAGCCAAGTGGGCCATTGAGCTTGGACCCCATGGTTTGAAGTATATGCCTCACACAACAATCAAGTCTCAAGCACTTGTGGATTTCATTAATGATTAGACAGAGTTGCAGACGCCTGAAGAGAAGCCAGATAACACATATTGGACTATTCACTTTGATGGATCCAGATAGTTGGAAGGCTCGGGGGCTGGAGTTATCTTGACTTCCCCACGAGGTGATAAATTCTGTTATGTTTTAAGGTTGATGTTCCCTTGTACTAACAATGTAGTTGAGTATGAAGCCTTTCTCCATGGTCTTCGGATGGCTAAGGAGATGAATCTAAGACGGGTGAGGTGTGTTGGTGACTCAGACTTAGTGGCTCAGCAAGTTTCAGGCACTTGGGATTCTAAGGATCCGCTCATGGCGGCTTATCGCCGAGAAGTTGATGCTATTGCAGGGCACTTCAAGGGTTATCAAGTGGAACATGTTGATCGCAGGAAAAAATGAGGCGACTGATGCTTTGAGACGGTTAGGATCCCAGCGTAAGCCAGTACCACCTAAAACTTTCCTGGATATTCTGCATAACCCTTCTGTCAAATTGCCTACAGAGGAGGATCTTGCTATTCCTGACCCAGAAGCACAATTGGTAGCGGCTCTTCATGCTATTCCTGACTGGAAAGTTCCATATTTGGCTTATATGACCCGGGGCGAGTTACCTGAGGATGAAACTTTGGCCATGCAGATAACTTGGCGGTCTAAGTCAATGACTATTGTCAATGGAGAGTTGCATCACCATAGTGTCACAGGAGCATTTCAACGTTGTGTTTCTCCTGAGGAAGGCTGTGAGATTCTGTGAGAGATTCATGAAGGAGATTGTGGTCATCATGCCGGTTCTAAGTCTCTGGATTTTATTGTCATGGATTTTATTGGCTGACGGCTCATGCTGATGCAGAAGACTTGGTCAGTAAGTGTGACGGTTGTCAGCAATTCTCATGACGGGCTCACATGCCGGCTCAAGAGTTGAGGATGATTCCAATTTCTTGGCCGTTTGCAGTTTGGGGGCTCGATATGGTTGGGCCTTTCAAAAGGTCCACGGATAAAAAGACCCACCTTCTGGTGTCAGTTGGCAAATTTACGAAGTGGGTTGAAGCAGGGCGGTTAGTAAGTGTGATGCGGCAACGCGGTTCAATTCATCAAAAAAGTGATATTCCGTTTTGGTTTTCCCCACAACATTACAACTGATATTGGCACTAATCTATCCAAGGGCGCTATGAAAGAATTTTGTCAACAAGAGCATATTCGACTTGATGTATCCTCAATAGCTCACCCCCAGTTCAATGGTCAAGCTGCGCGAGCTAATCAAGAGATTTTGCGAGGCATCAAGCCCCAGCTTATGGTCCCTTTGCAAAGGACGCCGGGTTGTTGGGTGGAGGAGTTACCCTCAGTGTTATGGAGTATCAATAATACCTCCAACAGATCTACGGGTTATACCCCTTTCTTCATGGTTTACGGAGCAGAGGCGGTTCTCCCTAGTGACATCTGTCATGACTCGCCCCGCGTGCCGGCTTATGTTGAAGATGACAATGAAAAAGCACGGCAGGATGCACTTGACCTGTTAGATGAGGAGCGTGACCTTGCGGCGGCTCTTTCGGCGATTTATCAACAAGATCTGCTTCGTTATCACAGCTGCCGGGTTAAGACCAGAACCTTTCAAGAAGGTGACTTGGTGCTCCGGCTTATCCAGGATCAAACTGATATGCACAAGCTATCCCCACCTTTGGAAGGACCCTTTGTGGTCAGTAAGAATCTGAACAATGGGTCATACTACCTTGTTGATGTTCGAGACCACAAGAACTCACGCACGTCGGAGGAGGAGACCCGCCATCCGTGGAATATTGCTCATCTTCGACCTTATTACACCTGAGCTACTGGCTCTTGTGATGTGCATATTTTGACAATGTATATATTATGATGAATATAATAAAGCTGGCATCCCTGATAAATCAAGGCCTCTGTCGTTTAATTTCTGGTAATAATGAGCCTTTATTGTCACTTCACATGGCCACTTGGAGGCTTGATGCCCAGGCTAAAGGGACCAAAGAGAGTCTTTTGCAGGGCACAGGTCAAACATAGGTACCCTGCCTTGACGGCTCAATATATCACTTGGGGGCTTCCTGCTCATTGACCATAGCTCTGACTACCCTTGTTGATCCGGCTTGTATGCCTGGAATAAAATATTACTTGGGGGCTCTTCATTCAACGGACAAGTTTTTATGACCCTTGTAATAGGCTTAAAAGCCAGGCTTGGAAGCCAGGTGTATTCACCTAAAAACCTGGGTTATCCTGCCTTTTTAAGTCTGCCCTCCGCCCAGATTAATTTGGAATGACCATTGTCTTTTGTCAGTCAATCTTATACAGACCCTGAACTTGCCAAAGCTAAAACGACGATTGGTCAGGTGAGGCCTGGCTTATAAGGTTTGCATGAAGGTTTAACTCGGTGGCTGTGCGGCCCTTTGAAAGCACTTGATTTTTAGGCCTGACCGCCTACGAAAGCCTTGATTTTTTGTTATTTGATCTGAACATTTTTTGAGGTTTATCTATTGTGACATGTTAATACATGGTTGAAAATCGATGAGGGCTATAAGGGCTTTACGGGTCATATATGAAATTATGCGGTGTTTATTAACCTAGCTTGGCTTTGGACTATAAGTTGCCAGTATATGATGATTTTATATACTTGGAAGTGTTGTGCTCTAAGTTTTGGGGTATTACCCCTTGCTGCCTACGACGTTGTAAGCCGGCAGTACATGACAATTGAACAGGGCATTGTGCGCTCAATCTTTTGAGTTGTCACCCTTACTGCACTGGTATGATAAGCCGACAGTATGATCAAATGTCACAGGTATGATATTTTTGTTATGATTATATATGGTTATGATTAAACCGGCCCTGGTTATGAACTGTTTTAGTCACCAGTGGTTCTATATGGGGCATCGTGACCCGCCCCGCGGTAAACCGCCAGGGCAATTGTGATTTGTTTGTGTGCAGGAAAAAAGGATAAACCGTCGATCGACACAATGATACCATAAACATATGTAGCACCCCCATGTCAAGCTACAGTAAACCCATGCTAATAGTGCCGTGTCATCATTATTAGCTAAGCCAAATTTCCTCTTGGTAAAAATCAAAGACATTTTCAAACTTAAAATAAAGTCAAAATAATTATTTCTTCAAGATAAAACAAAAATGTTTGAATAATTCTATAAGTTCCCCTGATCGTCTTCATGCTGAAACCAACTTCTTTGGACTCACATATAAATTCCTAGGAATATGTGGTCTAATACAAAAGTAAAATCGCCTTTTCAAATTAAACAAATGTCTAAACCTTCCCAAATAAAATGGAACCTTGTGGGTAGCACCCAAAATGTTGTATTTGAATTATAGGTGCAATACCTTGTAGAACTAATATCATTTAGTGCCTAAAATGAATAGAAAACTGAGACAAAAGGTTAGACAGAAAAAGAAATGAGAAAGTGCTGTTATGCACTTTGGCACGTATGAACAATGCAGCCCAAGCCCACCACCGGCCTCTCCCCTACCTCTTTACTGTACAGAGGGGAGGCAGCATGGCCGTGGCGGGCATCCGCCGGTCGTGGCCACTTGCGTGGCGGCCATCCGACCCCTCCCGGCGTCCTACTTGACCCCGAGCACTCCCCTTGGACAAACCCTAGACCGCACTTGCTTTTCTCTCGCTCGATCTCGTCCTCTGTTCGATGACGAGCGCTTCCATCGCCGTCACCGCATCGATCCTGCGGCCACTAGCCAGCCTGCACTGTCCTGACATGTCCACGAGCTCCGCCTCGCTCCTCTACTTCGACTACATCGAATGGCTCGAGATGGGCGCCTCTACATCGCCGGGATCGAGCGCTCCTTCCTCTTCGGTCGCCGGCGCGCCACCGCCCAACTACTCTGCTCCAACCACTCCGGCCTTCCCTGAGCACACCTACGGGTCCGCGGTGAGCTCCTCTCCCAGCCCCCTGTTTCCCCTTTGAATCCATCACCATAGATGTCGTCCCATGCGCGCCGCCGCTCACCATGGCTGGAACTCGTCCATGCACACACGCTCTCTGCTTTGACTCTAGCGGTTGCTCCTGTGAGCCGATGCTGCTCTACCGCTGCTGCTGCTGCTTGCCGTCGTTGGCCACCGCCGCTGTTGCCTCGCCCCGCCTCCGCCTCAGGCCTGCGCGCCCCCACTCGCTGCTACCTTCTATTGTTGCCGCGGCTGCCGTTGCTGCGCGCCGTGTTGGCCCCCTGCTCGTCGTCCGCGCCCGCGCCGCCCGCTCGCCGGTCGTCGCCCGCCTTGGCCGGATCCATCCCCTTCTGCGCGCGCCCTGCTCCACCTGATGCCGTCCAGCGACCGTGGCTGGAGCTCCATGTACGCACACGAACTGCTGTTGATGCTTTGCTGCGGCACTGTTACTGCTGTCGCTCATGGCTGGCCCGGGAGCGGCCTTCGCCAGCCGCGCGTTGCTCCGCTGACGGCCCCGCTGCTGCACTCGCCCGCTGCCTTTGGCTGCTGCTGCCGCGGCCTCCAGCACCGGCGCCGCTGCTCGTTCCCTGCGACCGCCGCTGCCTGCTGCTTGTTGGAGACGAGAGTTTTGGCAATGCTACACGATATATTGATCAGTGCATGGCGCATGTATATATGGAGTACAAAGTGGGCCACAACCTCAACTATACAATGACTAGGAGGGAGGAGGTATACAATATACATGCACAAACCATATGTTCAACACCCCCCGCAGTCGAAGCGTCTCCAGAGATGCAAAGACTGGACCGGAACTCCTCGAAAACAGAAGTAGGTAGTCCTTTTGTCATGACATCGGCGAACTGTTGCACCGTGGGAACGTGGAGGACCCGGATGCGCCCAAGAGACACCTGCTCACGAACAAAGTGTATGTCGAGCTCAATATGCTTCGTTCGACGATGGTGGACCGGGTTGGTGGAGAGGTACACGGTCGGCGGAGACGTTGTTGTAGTAGACGAGTGTGGCCTTGTGAACATCACAAAGCAACTCCTGGAGCAGCTGACGAAGCCAAGAGCACTCAGCAACGGCGTTAGCCACTGCCCGATACTCGGCCTCCGTACTCGAGCGGGAGACGGTGGACTGTCTCTTGGAGGACCAAGAGATCAGGGACGGCCCCAAGGTAGACACAGTACCCCGAGGTGGAGCGCCGTGTGTCCGAGCAGCCAGCCCAGTCCGCATCAGAGTAGGCGACGAGGTCGGTGGAGGCGGATGTCGTTAGCGTAAGTCCCATGGACAACGTGCGGCGTATGTAGTGGAGGATACGCTTCGCCAGGGTCCAGTGAGAGTCACGTGGAGTACGCATGTGAAGACAGACCAGCTGAACAGTATACTGCAAGTCAGGGCGCGTCAGGGTCAGGTACTGCAGAGCACCCACAATGGAGCGATAGAAGGCCGCATCGGATGCTGGAGAACCCTCCAGAGCGGAAACCTTGGCCTTGGTGTCGACGGGCGTGGGAGCGGGCTTGCAGTTAAGAATGTCTACCTGATCAAGAAGCTCATGGGCGTAGCGCTGCTGATGCAGGAAGAACCCATCTGGCCGTCGAACCACCTCAATGCCAAGAAAGTAGTGCAGGGGCCCCAATTCCTTGAGGGCAAACTCATCGCGTAGACGAGCAGTGAGCTGCTGAAGGAGCTCGGCAGTGGATGGCGCCAGGATGATGTCGTCAACGTATAGCAGCAAGTAGACCATGTCAACTCCGTGATGGTACACGAAGAGGGACGCATAAGAGCAAGTCGATGTAAATCCGAGCGTCTGCAGGAATGCAGCGATGCGCTGGTACCAGGCCCGAGGTGCCTACTTCAATCCGTAAAGATAACGGGAGATCAAGCACACATGGTTTGGATGCGTGGCATCGACGAAGCCGGTGGGCTGCTCACAGAACACCTGCTCAGCGAGGTGGCCGTGCAAGAAGGCGTTGGAAACATCCAACTTATGCACAAGCCAAGCTCTAGAGACGGCTAGCTGGAGCACGATGCGGATCGTGTCCGGTTTAACAACCGGGGCAAAAGTGTCGATGAAGTCCATGCCCGCACGTTGCCGAAATCCCCGAACCACCCAGCGAGCTTTGTAGCGCTCGAGAGTGCCATCCGGACGAGTCTTGTGCCGAAAGACCCACTTGCCCGTGATGATGTTGGCATGAGGCGGCCGAGGGACAAGCTGCCAGGTGCGGTTCCGCTTGAGAGCGTCGAACTCTTCCTGCATTGCAGCGAGCCAATGAGGATCCTGAAGGGCGGCTCAAGCTGATGATGGGAGAGGGGACAACTCAGAGACGGAAGCAGCGAGAAGGTACTCATCACTGGTGTACCACGTGCTCGGGCGGAAAGTGCCAGCCCGAGAGCGAGTCATCGGGCGGGGCAGCGAGTCCAGGGTGGCGGCGGGCGATGACGAAGAAGAGCCCGCCACCTCCGAGGCCACGGGCGAGGCCGTGGGGGACGCCGAGGAGGGCGCAGGGGATGCATGAGGCGTCACGGCCACCGGGAAGGCCGACGGCGGCACAACCGCCGGGGATACCAACGGCGTGGTCGGGGCCGGGGACGCCGTGGGTGTCGCGGGCGCCGGGGGGGGGGGGGGTGCAGCCCCCGAGGCAGCCAGCCGGGGAGAAACTCGACCCGTGGCGCGGGGGACACCCTCAAAGCCGGGAGGCGGCCCAAGAGAAGCATGCGGGCGACCTTCACCGGGAGCGGGCAAAGCCGCAACATCCGAAGGTACCTGCTGAAACAGAAAAACCATCTCATCAAAGTAAACGTGTATGGAAGTGATCACCCGATGTGAGATAGGATCGTAGCAGCGGTAGCCTTTGGTGTTGGCGGGATAGCCGACCAAAATGCAGTCCACGGACCGAGGTGCGAGCTTATGAGCAGTAGTGGAAGTGATGCTAGGATAGCACATGCAACCGAAGATGCGGAGCTCAGCATAGGAGGGGGGCGTGCCGAACAAAAGGTGATGAGGTGCAAAATTACACGAGTGCGACATGGACGAATGTTGATGAGTAGTGAAGCGGTAGCAAGCGCGCCAGGCAAAAAACATGGTGGCACGTTGGCGTGCAAAAGGAGGGTGCGGACGCAGTCATTAAGAGTGCGAAGCACGCGCTCAGCGCGGCCATTTTGTTGCGAAGTGTACGGGCAAGTGAGGCAAAAAATCGTGTCGTGTGTGGCGAGAAGGTTGCGGATCGCAAGATTATCAAACTCCTTCCCATTGTCTGTTTGCAACGCATGGATGGGACGTCCAAACTGCGTGGACACATAGGAGTAGAACGCGGTGAGAGTGGCAACATCATCTGACTTTCGCCGCAATGGGAAGGTCCACACATAGTGCGAAAAATCATCAAGTATGACAAGATAATAAAGATAGCCCGTGTTACTTGCAACAGGAGAGGTCCAAACATCACTATGAATTAACTCAAATGGGTATGATGCAACATGCGAGGAAGTGCTAAAAGGAAGACGAGCATGTTTGCCGAGACGACAAGCATGATAAGTATGATCGTCGATCTTATTACATGTGAATGAAAAACTCCAAAGAATATGATGAAGGGTGGTGGTGTTGGGATGACCGAGACGAGCATGCCAAAGGTCCACTCCGGCAGAAAGCGCCATGGGTGCAGCGACGGAGGAGGTGGATGAGTGGACCAGGTAGAGCTCGTCGGGGCTGTCACATTGGTGGAGCAGCATCCGGGTACGTGCATTGAGGGAGTCCTGGACTAGGGGGTGTCTGGACAGCCGAACTATCATCTTTGGCCGGACTCCAAGACTATGAAGATACAAGATTGAAGACTTCGTCCCGTGTCCGGATGGGACTTTCCTTGGCGTGGAAGGCAAGCTTGGTGATACGGATATGTAGATCTCCTACCATTGTAACCGACTGTGTAACCCTAACCCTATCCGGTGTCTATATAAACCGGAGGGTTTTAGTCCGTAGGATCGAACAACAATCATACCATAGGCTAGCTTCTAGGGTTTAGCCTCCTTGATCTCGTGGTAGATCTACTCTTGTACTACCCATATCATCAATATTAATCAAGCAGGAGTAGGGTATTACCTCTATCGAGAGGGCCCAAACCTGGGTAAAAACATCGTGTCCCTTGTCTCCTGTTACCATCCGCCTAGACGCACAGTTCGGGACCCCCTACCCGAGATTCGCCGGTTTTGACACCGACGTTGGTGCTTTCATTGAGAGTTCCTCTGTGTCGTCACCTATAGGCCCGATGACTCCTTCGATCATCAACAATGACGTGGTCCAGGGTGAGACTTTTCTCCCCGGACAGATTTTCGTATTCGGCGACTTTGCACTGCGGGCCAATTCACTTGGCCATCTGGAGCAGATCGAAAGCTACGCCCCTGGCCATTAGGTGAGATTTGGAAGTTTGAACTACACAGCCGACATCCGCGGAGACTTGATCTTCGACGGATTCGAGCCACAGCCAAGCGCGCCGCACTGTCTCGATGGGTACGATCTAGCTCTGCCGCCGAACAGTGCCCTGGAGGCCGCACCAGTGCCCGCTCCGACCCTTAATCCAGAGCCGGTTTCGCCGATCGAGGACGGTTGGTTGGACACCGCCTCGGGGGCTATGATCTCAACGACGATTGAGACGAACTCCATCCCTGTCCTTTGCGAAGACCGTGACTCCAAGGTGCCGGACTCGTCTCCGGACTCCGAACCCTCAGCGCCCCTGCCAATCGAATCCGATTGGGCGCCGGTCATGGAGTTCACCACCGCGGACATCTTTCAGCACTCGCCCTTTGGCGACATCTTGAATTCACTAAAGTCTCTCTCTTTATTAGGAGAGCCCTGGCCGGACTACGGTCAGGAAGGTTGGGATGCGGACGATGAAGAAATTCAACGCCCACCCACCACCCACTTCGTAGCCACTATCGATGATTTAACCGACATGCTCGACTTCGATTCCGAAGACATCGACGGTATGGACGACGATGCCGGAGATGACCAAGACCCATCGCCTATAGGGCACTGGAAGGCCACCTCGTCATACGACATATACATGGTGGACATCCCAAAAGATGGGAATGGCGATGAAACAGCGGAGGATGACCCCTCCAAGAAACAGCCCAAGCGCCGACGCCGCGGCGCCGCTCTAAATCCCGCCACAAGAAGAACGGCGATTCCGCACGGGAGATAATAATACCGGACAAAGGTTGAAGATGACCCCTCCAGCAGGACTCGGCGCAGGAGGAGGGAGAAGCAATTCCGCCTGACGGTCGCAGCAGACAGAGAGGTAGAGGACGATAATTATGCGCCCCCTCGAAGATGAGGCAAGCGTCGACGATTTACTTAATTTGTCGTGCCCGAGGACCTCACCGAACAGAGCGCTTTCAAACGCAGGCTTATGGCCACGGCAAGCAGCCTCAAAAGCAAGCAGCAGCTTAGAGTCGACCAAGATTTGCTAGGCGACAAATGGATCAAGTCCTTGCAGCCGAAGAGTATGAACTCGAATGCCCCTCCAAGAGATACCCCAAACGCAGGCTGCTACCCCAATTAGAGGAAGCAACACCCAAACCTACATCACCAGCGCATGATGCGGCCGACCGACCACCCCGTGGTCGCGACAGAGAGGCCTCTAGACCCTCCATTCAAGCCATACTCCGGCGTCGCCCGAAAAGTACCAAGGCACGGGGAAACGTGCCAGACCTGCGAGACATATTGGAGGACAAGGCAGGGCATACAAGATCGATCTACGGATCGCGCGGGAGCCCCACGACACGTGGCGATAACCGTCACGCCGGATACATCAACTCCGGCCGGGCCGAACACAGTAGACAAAGCTCATATGAGCTACGTCGTGATATAGCCCAATCTGAGGCGCCAAGACACCCACTATGCTTCACAGATGAAGTAATGGATCATCAAATCCACGAGGGCTTCAAACCCGTAAACATCGAATCATACGATGGTACCACAGATCCTCAAGGGTCTGGATCGAGGACTATCTCCTCCATATCCACATGGCCCGCGGTGATGATCTACATGCCATCAAATACCTCCCACTCAAGCTTAAAGGACCAGCTCGGCATTTGCTCAACAGCTTGCCAGCAGAATCAATTGGTTGTTGGGAGGACCTGGAAGCCGCATTCCTTGATAACTTCCAGGGCACATATGTGCGACCACCCGACGCCGATGACCTTAGCCACATAATTCAGCAGCCAGAAGAATCGGTCAGACAATTTTGGACACGGTTCCTAACCAAGAAAAATCAAATCGTTGACTGTCCAGATGCAGAGGCCCTTGCAGCCTTCAAACATAACATCCGCGACGAGTGGCTAGCCCGGCACCTAGGACAGGAAAAGCCGAAATCTATGGCAGCCCTCACCACACTCATGACCCGCTTTTGCGTGGGAGAAGACAGCTGGCTAGCTCGTAGTAACAATTTGACCAAAAACCCTGGTAGTTCGGATTCCAAGGATAGCAATGGCAGGTCGCGTCGCAACAAGAACAAGAGCAGCATTAACGGCGACAATGATGAAGATACGGCAGTCAATGCCGGATTCAGAGGCTCTAAACCCGGTTAGCGGAAGAAGCCATTCAAAAGAAATACCCAGGCCTGGCCCAACTTGGACCGAATACTCGATCGCTTGTGCGGATACATGGCACCCCGAAAACTAGCCAACCACACCAACAAGGATTGTTGGGTGTTCAAGCAAGCAGGCAAGTTAAGTGCCGAACTCAATGACAAGGGCTGCATAGCGATGACGAGGAAGAGCCCCGCCGAAAAAATAGAGGATGAAGGGCTTTCCCCACAAGTGCGGACGGTGAACATGATATACGCAACCCACACACCCAAAAGGGAGCGGAAGCGTGCACTAAGGGACGTATACGCGATGGAGCCAGTCGCCCCGAAGTTCAACCCATGGTCTTCCTGCCCGATCACCTTCGATCGAAGGGACCACCCCACTAGCATCCGTCACGGCGGATTCGCCGCATTGGTTCTTGACCCAATTATTGACGGATTTCACCTCACTAGAGTCCTGATGGACGGCGGTAGCAGCCTGAACCTGCTTTATCAGGATACAGTGCGCAAAATGGGCATAGACCCCTCAAGAATTAAACCTACAAAGACAACCTTTAAAGGCATTATACCGAGTGTAGAGGCCAATTGTACGGGCTCAGTTACACTCGAAGTGGTCTTCGGATCCCCGGATAACTTCGAAGCGAAGAGTTAATCTTCGACATAGTCCCGTTCCGCAGCGGCTATCATACCTTTGCTCGGACGAACCGTGACGGTAAAGTTCAATGCGGTGCCGCACTATGCATACCTCAAGCTCAAGATGCCAGGCCCTCGAGGAGTAATCACGGTCAATGGAAACACCGAACGCTCTCTCCGAACGGAGGAGCACACGGCGGCCCTTGCGGCGGAGGTACAAAGCAGCCTCTCACAGCAATTCTCGAGTCCGGCCACTAAACGTCCGGACACTGTCAAGCGCGCCCAGAGTAACCTACAACAAGACCGCCTGGCACGATCCAAGCACGCGTAGCAATCCGGCCCCAACCCCAGCCCTCGCGAAACCGCGAAGCCAGTACTACGCGTACATAACTACGCTCTGGAGATACCATGGGCATAAGGGGAGGGGCACGACCACGGCACGCCCAGAATGCGGCTCAACCGCACTATGGGCCCCGATTGTGTCATTCTTTTCTTTTTTCTTTCTTTTTTACTTTCGGACTCTGCTTTCAGAAGTCCCGTCCGCACTAGAATTGCCGAACTCACGATGCAACAGCCGTGGAAACAGAAGTTACGCCGAGTGTCCAGTGGTCTCTACTACGAGCATTATAAGCTGTTTTACATACCATCCCGCAGCTTACCCTCGAGGGGGACATGTTAAATAGTCCCATCCCTTGCTTATCGCACAATTTGTATCGTTCGCTTTTATTTGCGCTTTCTTTTTAATAACCAATATATAGCTCTTGCCTATTATTGCATTCTTTCCCATTATATATGTTCATTTATGACATTGCGCAACTGCATACAATTTGGTACGACCAATACACCAGGGCTTAAGTACCCCAAAAATATGGTGTGATAAGTCCGAACACTTTCACAAGTGCGGCACCCGAACTTATAGCATTATATGCATCGGCTCGAATCATGTCTTGGGTCAATAGTTGGGTTTGCCGACTCCCATGTTTTGGTACCTTACGTTCCCGTTATATCGGCTAAGGTAGCACTTGGGAGAACCACTGCGATTGTGCCCCGGTTGAGCTGGGTTGAGCACCTCAGTGGAGAAAGCTAAAACTGACCGTCATGATAAGGCGAGAGCCGGTCGCTGTTCGAGAGGTTTCTTCGAGTCCCTAAAGACTTATGCCGCTTAGAGCAAGGAACCTGCATTGTCCGGCCAAGGCGTGGTTAGCGCCCCGAACTCGGTCTTCCGAATACTAGGGGCTTCGCCGAAATTTAAAATTATAGAATTCTATGGCTAAGTGAGAGTGTTCAAGCACTATAAGTCTGGTTGCCTTGTTCATTGCGTTGAGCGCCTCCCTCGACGGACCCAAGAATGGGAACAAGAGCGCTCAAGTTTATCCCGAGCACCCCAGCACTCGTGGCATGGGGGCTGAAGCCAACGACTTGCCATCTCTCAAATTTGATAAACGGCCGCACAGAAGGTAATATTTTAAATTAACAAGCGTTGCTTAGCACATATGAACAACTTTTCAGCGACAGGATAACAAATGCGAGTCTATTCAAAAATTACATCTTTGGAGCACTCATCCGCTATACGGCGGGCACCCTTCAGCACGCCCTCATAGTACATTTCGGGCTTGCGATGATCCTTGCCCTTCAGTGGCCCGTCCGTCACAAGCTTCTCCGCGTCCAGCTTGCCCCAGTGCACTTTAGCACGGGCAAGGGCCCGACGGGCACCTTCAATGCAGACGGAGCGCTTGATGACTTCAATCCATGGACAAAGGCCCACCAGCCCTTGCACTAACCGAAGTAGCTCCTGTGCATGGTTTCCAATGGCCACCGAACTATGAGGCCCTTCATGGCCTGTCCGGTGACCTTGTGGAGCTCGACCAGCCGCTTCAGCTGGTCGTCAGGGGCACGGACGGTCGGCCTCAAAGATACCGAGACCAGAACACCTTCTCCGTCGAAGCTCCTCCATGGCGCGGTAGAACGCAGCAAAGATCGTATTACACTACGGGCAGATCTGCGAACGCTCCTAGAGTGCTCCGAATTCGGGTAAGTACTAGATAATTGACTTTTACATTCTTTTTCTGCATAAAGAATGCCTTACCCGCCGTGATCTTCTTTATTGCCTCAATCTCCTGGAGGGATTTTTGGGCCTCGGCCTTAGCAGCTTTGGCACTCTCAAGAGCCGAGCCAAGCTCGGACTCTCGGGTCTTCGAGTCACGCTCCAAACCCTCGTGTTTTTCCACGAGAGCCTGGAGCTCTTGCCGCACCTCCGCCAGCTGCGCCTCCCCCTTCTCTCGCTCGGTGCGCTCCGCAAGCGCTTTGTTTTCGGCCGCGGACACCGCCTCCTTCAGGGTCGCCACCTCGCTCGTGGCCCCTGCAGTACCCATGTTATCCCTGTTATTTTTGGCAACCAAATCCTTTTTATAAGGTATTTATTTAATAAGGTATTACTTACCTTACTTGTCCTCGAGCTGCTTCTTGGCAAGGCCGAGCTCGTTCTTGGACCGCTCGAGGCTTTGCTTCAATGCATTGACCTCCATCCAAGGCGGCAGAGGTCAAGAACAGAGCCTGCATTCGCATATTGACATACTTATGTTAGACTCTCACAGATATCTTTTTAGATCCTAGTCCGCTTTTCTTTCCGAACACCAAACTAAGCATCAGGGCTACTGTCTATGCGGTAATATTTTTACATATTCTAAACTTACCTCAAAGCCTCGTTAGAAGGCTGGTAGAAGCTACCAGCCCGCTCTTGGCGGACTGAACTTTCTGGATCACCACATTCATAACAGTGCGGTGCTCCTCCTTGATGGAGGCGCTATTAAGCGCCTCTAGTAAGCTATCCGGTGCCTCCGGTTGGACGGAGGACACCGGCGTCTTACCCTTCCTACGAAGGGACCGCTTGCCGGACTACGGAACCGCTGAAGGTTCCGTTATGGAGTCCGGACGGGGGTCGGGCTTAGAGCCCCTGGGGTTCTCGCCCCCCACGCGCCTGGAGTCCGGGAGGTTGCCTTGCAGCGCCTCCTGCGCCACCTCCTCTTGACCAGGCCCCCTTGGGGGCCCCACCTCGGCGTCCTCTGCAGCGTGAGGTGAGGAGGCGGCCGGAAGTGAAGTACTCTCCATTTCCGACGAACTCAGGGACCCGCTCGACGAAGCGGCGAACTCGTCCTTGGGCGGGCTGCATGATTGTTCGGCATTAGAGAACACTATGCAATGAAAAAGCCATGGGTATCCGGACACTTACGATCTCGCCAGGGGCTTGGCCCTTGTTGGCCACTCCTCCTCATCGTTGTCGGCGTTGGTGGAGAAGTCCGGAGGAAGGGTCCTTCCCTTCTTGGACCCTCCGGCCTCCCCAATTGGGGCGCCTTCCTTTTCTTCTCTTCACTGGGAGAGGCTTTTTCTTCCTCCTCTTCCTCGTGAGGAGGATTCCACGGAGTTGTTGGGCAGTGAGTCCGACGGCACCTGGCGCCGGGAGCTCTTTCGAGTTCCCGTGGCCTCCTTCTTGGCCTTCTTCTCCGGCACCACGTGAGGTACCGGAGCCAGCAGCCCCGTCAATCGGGCGTCCGCTGGGTCTTCTAGCAGAGGGGCCGGCCAGTTAATCTGTCCGGACGTCTTCAGCCAGTCCTGTCAAAGGTTAGGGAGTTTTAGATCCCGCATAGAGTCAAACTATGAGAAAAGAGTCCCATAAAGGGTAAAATAACTTACCTCGCTGGCTTGACGCTGCGAGCTGAATCCACGATCTTTGGTAGCGGATGTGGGAGCCTCGGCGCCCTTGAATAGCACCTTCCAGGCATCTTCGTACGTAGTGTCGAAGAGCCTTTTCAGAGTTGGGTGTCAGGCCGATCGAACTCCCACAATTTGAAGGCTCGTTGTTGGCATGGGAGAATCCGGCGGATGAGCATCACCTGGATTACGTTGACAAGCCTGAGATTCTTGTCCACCAGGTTTCGGATGCAGGTTTTGAGTCCGGACAGCTCGTCTGAATTCCCCCACGTCAGACCCGTCTCTTTCCATGATGAGAGCCGTGTGGGGAAGCCAGATCGGAATTCGGGGGCCGCCGCCCATTGAGAGTCGCGCGGTTCGGTGATGTAGAACCACCCCGATTGCCACCCCTTTATGGTCTCCACAAAGGAGCCCTCGAGCCAAAGGACTTTGGCCATCTTGCCAACCATGGCGCCCAAGACTCCGCTTGGCGGCCGCCCACTACCTTCGGCTTGACATTGAAGATCTTCAGCCATAAGCCGATGTGGGGCTGGATGCAGGAAGGCCTCACATGACGATGAACGCCGAGATGTTGAGGATGAAATTGGGCCAGATCATGGAAGTCCAGCCGTAGTAGAACATGAGCCCTCGGACAAATGGGTGAAGTGGAAAACCTAGTCCATGGAGGAAGTGGGGAGAAACACCACCCTCTCATGGGGCCTGGGGTTGGAATGAGCTGCCCCTCGCCGGGTAGCCGGTGCGATGTTGCTGGACAAGTATCCGGCCTCCGCTGGCTTTTCGATGTGCCCCTCCGTGACGGAGGAGGCCATCCACCTGCCTCCCGCTCCGGACATAGTTGGAGAAGGTTGAGGTGGGATGTGCGGACTTGGGCGCCGGAGCTCGAAAGGCGAAAATGGATGAGCAAAGGAGGAAGAAGGCGTAGGTGAAAAGGTGGATCCTTATCCCCTTATATGGACGGACGAAGTTATGCGTCCCCCGCCAGCCTGGTAAAACTCGCTTATCTCCCAAGCGCCGTAATCAATGGCGCGGCTAGGTTACCCACATCCGTATTGATGGGAATCCCGGAATAAGGGGGCACGATTTTCGCTTTGATAAGACGTGCCAAGGAAACCGCCTCGCTAAACGCGCTAAGGTGGAACAGTAAAAAACGATTCGTATAAAGGCCTGGCCGTGGTGTGATGTCACGCCGTGGAATACGTCAGCAGATCTGTGCAAAAATTATTCTCTCTACGGTGGTATGTGGAACTTGTTTTGCAGAGCCGGACACTATCCTTGTGTTCAAAACCTTCTATGAAGTATTCGGAGGAGGAACCCGCCTTGCAATGCCGAAGACAATATGCGCGCCAGACTCGTCGTCATTGAAGCCTGGTTCAGGGGCTACTGAGGAAGTCCTGGACTAGGGGGTGTCCGGACAGCCGAACTATCATCTTTGGCCGGACTCCAAGACTATGAAGATACAAGATTGAAGACTTCGTCCCGTGTCCGGATGGGACTTTCCTTGGTGTGGAAGGCAAGCTTGGCGATACGGATATGTAGATCTCCTACCGTTGTAACTGACTGGTGTAACCCTAACCCTATCCGGTGTCTATATAAACCGGAGGGTTTTAGTCCCAGAGGATCTAACAACAATCATACCATAGGCTAGCTTCTAGGTTTTAGCCTCCTTGATCTCGTGGTAGATCTACTCTTGTACTACCCATATCATCAATATTAATCAAGCAGGAGTAGGGTATTACCTCCATCGAGAGGGCCCGAACCTGGGTAAAAATATCGTGTCCCTTGTCTCTTGTTACCATCCGCCTAGGCGCACAGTTCGGGACCCCCTACCCGAGATCCGCCGGTTTTGACACCGACAGGCATCCTTAACAGAAAAGCCAAACATGTCAAATTATACGGTGACAGGATTTTCACGTGTAAGAGAATGAACAGAAACAAGGTTTTTAATGATGTCAGGAGAGACAAGTACGTTAGAAAGATATAATGGCATGGAGTTAGAAGGAAAAGCAGCATGACCGACATGAGTAATAGGCATGGAGGAACCGTCGCCCACGGTAATGCGAGCAACGGTGTGAACGGGGTGAGTGGTAAGAAGGTTACCGGGGTTGGCGGCCATGTGAGCCGTGGCTCCGGTGTCCATGTACCAGTCGCCACCGCCAGTGTACTGCTGCGGCATGGGGGCGGTGTGCAGGGCTGCTAGAAGCACGGGGTCCCAAGGCACCGGCGGGAGGGCCGGGGCCGACGGCAGCGGCTGTGGCGGCGGCGCCGGAAACCCACCAGCCGAAGGCAGCCCGTAGGCCGCAGAGGGGCCATAGGGAAGCGCGGGCGCGTACGGCTGAGGAGCCGCGTGAAGCACCTGATGAGAGGCTGGGCGGGCACCGAAGAAGCCGGGGACGGGGCCGCGCATGTGCATGGAGTACGCGTGAGCACTTCGCCCAGGGGGTTCCGGCCGGCCTGCCAGGCGCGGCGGGAGCTGCTGCTGCGGGTGGTGCGGCGCCCCGCCGGGCGTGGCCGACTGTTGCTGCTGCTGTTTGCGGCCGCCACGGCCACAACGGCCACCACGGTGCTACTGCTGCTCAGCGGGGGGCGGTGGGGGAGCCTGCGGCGGCTGCGGGTAGGGGAACCCGGGTGGCCGCGGCGCCTGGAAAGGACCCGGTGCAGGCCGCGGCGGAGGAGCCGGGGTGGTGGGCGGCGTGCCGCCACGGGTACCGGCGGTGAGGGCCGTGTGAGTGACCCTTGTGCGCGACATCCGCATCCTCCTCTCCTCCAGCTTTAGGTACGCGACGATCTTGGGGAAAGTCGGGTTGGTGATGAGAGGGATGTTGGAGGCGGCGTTCCCGAAGTTGTCATTCATGCCGGCGATGAGGGTGCTAAGAAGAAGCTCGTCAGAGACCTTCTCACCGAGGTCACGAAGCTCGTCAACAAGCTTCTTGAGGCGCATGCAATAGTCGTCAACAGACGAGTCGAGCTGCTGGCACCCAAAGAACTCGCCGTGCAAGAAGACCTTGCATTGGAGCGCATTGTCGGTGAAGAGGTCAGTGAGCTTGGTCCAAACGGCGTGAGCGTCATCGTTGGCGGAGACCACCGTGTGGAAGAGGTCCTTCGAGATGGTGGTGTAGAACCAACGGATGGGAGTGGCGTCGATGGATGTCCACTCCTCATCGTCCTCCATGAAGCGGGAATCCACGGAGCCATCGATGTGATCCCGGAGGTTGTACTCATGGAACACAAGGGAGAAGTACGTCTTCCAGGCATAGTAGGTGGAGGTGTGAAGATCGAGAACGACGGGAACCCGAGCAAGGATGTTCAGATCGCGGATGACGATAGGGTCGGGACCATCGAACGGGTTGGTGCGGCGGCTGCGGGTGGTGCCGGAGGAACCGGGAGAGGCCATGGGTCCGAGAGGGGAGGTGGTGCGGCGGCATGTAGCGACCCGACCCGAATGGATCAAGTCTCTGTGCTTTCGTGTCATCCCTGGATCGGTATGCTGACACACACAGTACTCGAAGGATTTATAACAGAGGTAAATCACATGTATAAAGTAACGTAAAAACTATTACCTCAATCCAAAACATAGCGGAAGCAACAAGGTTGTGGATTCCCATCAACACCAACGGCAAAGTTGAGTATAGGAAATCGTAACCCTAACGTATCACTTACTCGTCGTCTGAGAAGTCTGCAACATGAAAAGTTGCAGCTCGAAAACGGGTCAGCACATGGAATATGCTGGCAATGTAACACATAGAGAGTAATGAAAGAATAGGCTATACTACATGCATATATGGCTGGTGGAAAGCTCTATGGTTACAGTTTTTTTTTTGCGAAAAGCCAATTTTTCCCTACTGCAAAGGAATAAATTTAATTAACTATCATGGTGGTTGTTGAACATTGAGAATGGTTGACAGCATCCTCAATCCCAATTAAAAGTACTCATTAAACCCAACAAATTATATTAAGTAACGTGATGAGATCAACAGGATATCCAGGTACTAGATACTCAAAATTGTCCATAACCGGGGACACGGCTAATCATGATTAGTTCATACACTCTGCAGAGGTTTGCGCACTTTTCCCCACAAGACTCGATCGCCTCCGCTTTGATTTCTCGCACTACATGGTGTTTGAGAGACGGATGACCGAGACATAGTCTTCGAAGCGTTGCTTGCACCTTACGATGGGTAGACCGTACCACCTACAACCCCTACATCTGCTAGTCTACCACTGTAAGAGTTCACACGACTTAATCAACTATGCCAGAGCCCATAATGGCTTGTGGCTGCACACGGAAGTTACTAGCATGAATGATCTTATGATCCCTTTGATCCTGGGTGGCGGTCCAAAGAAAAACAGGCAAGTCATGGAAACCCCAGGTGCCTCAATCCACCCAGATGTGTATTTAAGTTGCCACCTTAAATAAACCGTTATAACAATCTCACATCTGTCATGGAATACACTCACCCAATCCACGTCTACTAGCATAGCATGGCATAATAAGCAAACGTAGAAGTAACTCCCAAAGGTTTCATAAGTAAAACAGGTAATAGGTACTACCTCAATCTACTTCCCATCCCACAATTTAATTAGATCCTAATCATGCAATGTTTGAGGATTGATCTAATGCATAAAAACTGGGTAGTAGAAAAGATATGATCAAGTGTTACTTGCCTGCAAATTTGATGAAGATGATTCGCTCTCAAACTCTTGATAGCTCTACTCGTCACACTCCGGTCAATCTATCGTAAGCAAGCAATAGTAACCACACATAAGCAATCTCTAAAAGGTCGGAAAGAACGAAGAAAACAAATCGAATAACATCAAAACAAGCAAATAACTCTTGCAACATAAAACAATTTCTAACAGTACCAAAATTATATGAATTTGGCCTTATCAGAAAGTTTAGGTCAAGAGCTTCGATTAGCAAAAAGAATCAACTAAATCGGAGTTATTTAAACTCAAGTTACGATCAAACGAAGTTTGAATACAAATCTGATCTAATTCAAATTTTAAATTATCAAAACAGGTTTGAGTTGTATTACTTTGGATAGAGGGATCAGAACGAAGAAGTGGGCGTTTGTTTAGTTGGATTCCGACTTACGAGTAAAAAGTTATGAGCGTTTGAAGATTAGGGACTAATCTATAAAAATAACACTACAGATAGGTCCCTGACGGAAATTAAAAATAAAAAGAAAAATCTATCGAGCAAACGCTCGCTAAACAAAACCGGAAAGAAAAACCGGCGAGAAAACCGATCTAGGGTTTCGGAAAGAAAACCGAAACGAAAAACCGATCTAGAAAACCGGAACTAAACCGAACGATTCTTAAAAACCGAACCGAGGAAAAGAAAAGGTGACGCGCTGTGGGCTAGTACCTCAAGAAACGAGGGGCTCGTGGCGGCTTAGGTGGCGGGCGACGACACTTGGCGGCGGGCGGTGTTAGGCGGCGGCGGCACTTGGCGTGGCGGTGGCAAGCGGCAAGGCGGCAAGGTGTAGGGCGGCGGCGCTGGTGTGGGGCTGCTGCTGCGGAGAGGAGAGGAGAGGAGATGTGTTGGTTTGATGTGTTGGAGGGGGTGCTTGGGTATTTATATTGGGAGGGAGGGTTTTGCTTGGGGTAGGGGCAAGAAATAGACTAGGATTAGGAAACAAAGAGGGAAAAGATCTAGAAATAAACGGAATAAACGAAAGTAGGACAAGAGTCCTACTAAGATTAGGAAAAAGGAGCGGCGGCTCCCTCCTGGCTCCCTGATGCGCGCGGTGGATGGCCTGGGCCTTGGCCGTCATTGGCTTACGGCTTGGGCCTTTGGCCCAAGGCGCCATGTAATATTTTTTTTAAACAAACAGAGAAAAACAAAATGATAAAACAAAATAAAATTAAAATATTATATAGGCATATAATATATTAAAATTTTCAGAAAAAGATTTCCTACATGATGAACATTATTCTAGCATTAAATAAAATACACACAAATTTAAATAAAGCAAAGAGTGCTTCTGGTCCAATAAAATCCAACAAAAATCATTTTTAAAATACCAAAATGACTTCAAATTAATTTCTCTCAAATTTTCTGATGTAGGGAATCATGTTACCCTATTTTCCGTATATTTTGTTTTTGGAGAAAAATAATTTGAATAAAACTCAAATAACTCCAAATTGAAAATAAATTCAAAGGAACTTTGAATTTAATTCTTTGAAACTCCCAACTCATATTTCATATGTTTTGAAGAAGTCATTTTATCTTCGCCGTGAAAATCATTGAGTTGCTTAAAGTTTCAGAATTGGAAATATTTTCCAAATGAAATTCAAATATTTTCAACACCCCTTGTCATTTAAATAAATGGAAGAAGTCATGTCATCTTCTCTCCAGAGTTTTGTGATGAAAATAATTTGAATTCCCGAAGATCATAAAAGCAAAATGAAAGTTTGGGAAAGTCCTTTTATTCCCTGTCATCTAACTTTCAAAAAGTTTCGAATTCACTCACTTTCAGTCAATCAATCAAGCAATCAATCAAATCTATCTATTTGTTTATAACATTCCAAAATTTAGAATTTTGGGATGTTACACGGAACGCAGGAAGGGCGGCGCGGTAGAGGAGAGGCGGCGCGGCTTGGGGCGGTGCGGCGTGGAGCGGGCGGAAGCATGGAGGAGGGGGGGGGGGGGGAGGGCGGCGGCTGGTGGTAGCAGCGGCTGCGTGGTGCTGCTGCTGCTGCGGCGGCGGCGATTGGATCGCGGCGGCGGCGACAAGGGTTAGGGTTAGGATCGCAGGTATGATACCATGTTGAAGACGAGAGTTTTGGCAATGCTACACGATATATTGATCGGTGCATAGCGCACGTATATATGGAATATAAAGTGGACCACAACCTCAACTATACAATGACTAGGAGGTGAACCGAGGTATACAATATACATGCACAAACCATATGTTAGACACTGCTATCTGCGTACAGCCGCGCCGGCGCCCTGGCCATGTGCCTCGCCTGCTCCCACCTCGGCCAGCCGGCGCATCACCCTCGCCCTGCACCTCCTCTGGCCGCGCTCGGCCGTGGCCAAGTTGAGCTTGCGTCCGCCCCAGCCATGGCCCAAGGCCACTTCACGTACGGGCTGGCCATCTCTCTCTCTAGATTAGGGGCTAATCCCCAATTAAAACACCCCCTGGTTAGGCTATTTTATGTTTAGTTTAGTTGTACCCCGTGACATGTGGCCCTCTGTTTTAAATTAGTTTAGTTAATTCTCTTTTTGCACATGGGTAAATGACAAATGGGCCCTGCTTTGACCTTGTTGACTAGTCAACCATGATTGGTCAACTGTTGATTTCGACCTTGGCCCCACTGTCATACACATGGCTAGCCCCGTAGTAGGTGTAAAAAGGATTCTGCCATTTAGTAATTAAACGAATTAGATAAAAGAAATGTAGAAAATACTTAAAACTTTGGAAAATCATAGTAATTAACCCATTAGTCTGATGAAAATGTTTTATACATAAAAGTTGCTCAGAAAAATCCAACGAATCCGAATACACACTCCGTTCATCTGTCACATGCCCCCTTGCATGCTGAACATGGAACCGTCTCCTCTCTTTTCATTTGTCCGGAAAATGTCAGACGCCGGAAAAACCTCTCCGGATGTTTTCCCTCTCCGTCTGCAACGTCTAGCACTGCGTTAGTTCACCCTAACATTGCATATTACCATGTTATGCTTTATTATGCTTTGTTTGCTTTATATTTATCGTTTCTTCCCCCTCTTCTCTTCGGTAGACCCCGAGACCGATGTTGCCCCTGTGATTGACTACGTCTCCGACAACCCTTCTTCCTTTACAACAGAGCTTCCAGGCAAGCCCCCTCTTTGATCATCCCGATATCTCCCATTCCATTATCTCATGCTTGCATTAGATTTTGCTACTGTTATTGTTTGCTCCTATTCTGATGCATAGCCTGCTTTTGTAACCTGCTTATTGTTACCTATCTGCTTATCCTAAACTGCTTAGTATAGGCTGGTTAGTGATCCATCACTGACCCCCACCTTGTCCCAGTTGCCCCGCTTTATGTTCGATGACTTGATCAACGTGATCGACGTCCAGGCCCCGACACCGCACATCACCCCCCTTAGTTGTACGACTCTGCAGAGTTATTATCAAGTGCCGAGGGTGATACCTCATCAGCACTTCTGATGTTAACCCTGTAGTGTAGCTATTTGGTCGTGGTCATCGAGGGTGATTCCTCCTTAACCACTTCCGATACGACTATGTCGTGCAACCCCTCAAGTGTGAACCTCGAGGGTGGTTCCTCCTACGTTCACCTTGATGATTACATCAAGTGGAATCCACCAAGGGTGATTCCTCGGGGTTTCCCCCTGGTGTTTGGACACACGGATACTTGGACTTTACAACTGTTACTTGGAAAGGCGGGTCGACCCTGAGGGGTACCCGCGAGTGATGTGGAGATGGGTTGACCTGGAGGGTACCCGAGAGTTGAATACGAGGCCTGGCCGGGCATTCTTAGCCCTTGCCCCAAGTCCTCGAGACGGGGCGACTGGGTCACATTTTTCATGAGTCTCTGCTCGTGACCGCATTACCAACACACTAAGGGTTTGGATATTTGATCCGAGAAGGCCTCTGGCCTGATAGCACTAACCATCACGTCGGCATAGTATGGGCGTTCTGCGTTGCATGCCTCAGCCGAAGCTTAATAGATGTCATGGGACTGATTAGCGCGCCCCGGGTTGGATTGGTAAGCACCTGCCTTTTTAAGGAGGTAGCTAGGTCTGCTCATCAGCCGCCCATGCAATGTGCAGGAGTTCCCGGGGCGATGGCCCAAGACCCCTGCGGGCATAGGTTTAGTCCGACGTGCTGACCTCTTTATTAAGCCTAGGTCGGGTTGTGGCGTATCGTTTGGCCGAGGCCGGGCATGACCCAGTAAAGTGTGTCCGGCTGGAGTTAAGCGAGTGTGGTGGGTAAGTTGGTGCACCCCTGCAGGGAAGAAAACATCTATTGATAGCCTGTCCTACGGTAACGGACAGTCGGAGTTGTATCTCGATCGATACAACTAGAACTGGATACTTGAGGTGATATCTGGATAGTATGGCTCTGGGATTGCTTTCTCGCAAGGAGTCAAGAAAGGATCTCCGGGCAAGGTTGATGACACTACTACTACTTTACATTATGCTAATCTGCACTCTTCTAATGCTGCAAGAGCTCTGAAGATGTTGAAGATGCTAGTCTTCGATAGGCTAGGCTTTCCCCTTCTCTTCTGGCATTCTGCAGTTCAGTCCACAGATACTACCCATTTCATTGACATCGATGCATATGTAGTGTAGATCATTGCTTGCGAGTACTTTGGATGAGTACTCATGGTTGCTTTGCTCCCTCTTTCCCCCTTTTTCCTTTCTTTCCGGATGTCGCAACCAGATGGTGGAGCTACCAGACGCCACTGTCGACGACGACTACTACTACCACAAGGGTGCTTACTACTACGGGGAGTCCGCGACGACCAGGAGTAGTTAGGAGGCTCCCAGGCAGGAGGCCTTGCCTTTTCGATCGTTGCTGCTTTTGTGCTAGCCTTCTTAAGGCAAACTCGTTCAACTTATGTCTGTACTCAGATATTGTTGCTTCCGCTGACTCTTGTGTATTCGAGCTGATGTATTCGAGCCCTCGAGGCCCCTGGCTTCTAATATAAGGCTTGTATTATTTTAATTTGTGTCTAGAGTTGTGTTGTGATATCTTCCCGTGAGTCTTTGATCTTGATCGTACACATTTGCGTGTATGATTAGTGTACGATTGAATCGGGGGCGTCACAACATACGTGCCATATCTTCAACTGGTGGATCAGCAGTATCATGCAAAACAAAACATGCACGATGGCATGGCAGATCAAGAGTTTAAACTAACCTATTACAAGGCATCTAATGGCCCAACCAGAATAAGTGTTTTGGAGTTGTCAACACAGCAAAGTATTCAGCTTAATAAACCAGCTTATGACTGCGGGCGGGTTGAAGCCTCTGGATCTTCCTGCGCCTCTTCTCCATCTTCAGTTCCTTGCTTAACCGTTAGCTAGAAGTCAGGCGTAGCCCAGTTGATACCCGTCAACGCTCTAAACACGGCTTCATCATCAATAAGATTGGATGGATCAATGTTAGGAGCGAAGGTGTGCTTACGAATCGGCGGGATGAGGTTTTTTGGCTCGTGAACCGGTGTGCTAATTTTCTTGTTGTTAGCATCATAAGCCGTCTGGTGTGAACACAGACTGATCTCATCAGCTAGCTTGCTTGCTAAGGGACGCATCGCTATGGCTATCTCCACGAAATTGTCAGCACTGAAGGCAGATCCATCTTCTTAGACACTGGGGCAGCCGTTGGCCAAATCTTTCGGGTCAAGATCAGCTTGCCACGCCTTTGCTTGGCTTAAGGCAGTTAAGGCGCCGGCTCTGGCAGCTCCCCGTTTTAAGTCGTCAATTATTTTGGGCAGCACGGACAACTGCTTCAAGGTATCTTGGATAAGTGTTGAAGGAGTTTTATTATGTAGTGTAGTGGCAATGGTTCGTTGGGCACCAGTATATAACTGTTCTACAAGAGTGTAGGCAGCCTTAAGCCGGACGCGCATGTTTGATCCCAATTTCGTGCTCCGTGAACCTACAACAGTGCATTTATGGGTAAGCCGGCAGATATTGACAAGATGATTCTTGAGGTACAAGGAGACATGTTTTTCAACTTACCAAAGATGGCTGACGACATGATATTAATTGGTTTCTTTAAGCAGGATAACTCTACAGTCACCGCCTTAAGCGCGGCTTCAGCCTTTTCGGCTCTCTTCAATAGAGCTGCTTTTTCAGTTTCCCAGCCCTCTTTGTAAGAGTTCCAGTTTAGTTTCAGCTGCTCAATATTCTCCAAAGCAGATTTCAGTTCTGACTTGGCCTTGGATGTCTCTGACTGCTGAGTTTTGCTATTGGCCTTAAGATCATTAAGCTGTTAGTCTTTTTCAGTCAATTCAGCCTGGGACATAAGCACATGCGGATAAGATTGCAGTCATGGTAACTCTTTGAAGTCCCAAGGACAATACAAGTATTACTCTTGGCACTTGGGGGCTAATGCATATTGCTCTTTTTTAACACAAAATTTTGAAAGTCCCAAGTACAATACAAGTATTACTCTTGGCACTTGGGGGCTAATGCCTATTGCTTTTTTTCAAGTCATATTACTACAGATTGGGTTGATTGATTTTGAACAGGATGATTAGTCCCGACTTATTCAACATTGATTAAGCCGGCCCTTGGGGGCTACAGAGGCAGAGTTGATTTTTGCTACTAAAAGTCCTGGCTTAATATGCTAGTTAAGCCGACCCTGGGGGCTATAGAGGGAAAGTTGATTTTTGCTACTAAAGTCCCGGCTTAATATGCTAGTTAAGCCAACCCTTGGGGGCTACCGATGCAATATTGATCCTTGTTACTTAAAGTCCCGCCTTAATATGCTAGTTAAGCCGACCCTTGGGGGCTATGGATGCAATATTGATCCTTGTTACTTAAAGTCCCGGCTTAACATATCTGTTAAACCGGCCCTTGGGGGATACTGGATATGATCTATGCAACTATTAAAGTTTATAGTACATTCTATTCTATCATGTCCAATAAACTTGGCGGCTAAGGGAAGCATATTTATATAAAAAGGAGTTGCAGCGTTTACCTCATAACGCTCCTTCATCAGGTTTACTAAGCCGGCTTCAAAGTCACGGCTGGTGTACAGACGGTTCAAGTAACCAGAGTGGATGTCTTGGGCACTGAAATGGGTGTAGCTCTCTAATTCTACCTTCCACTTGCCTTTATCTTCAGCGGAAATTTCTTCCTTAGCGATGTACTTGGACAAGACAGTAGGTTGACTCGGAGCTGTGAATCCAAATCCAGTGACAACAACATCATCAGTCTTCTCCTCAGCAGGCTTGATTGGGCTTGGCGGCTTAGAGATAGCCGGTTCAACATCCGTATCATCTGGGGAGACTCCATGATCTTGTGGTGGTGAATCGTCAAGGGTGGCCTCAGCAATCGGGTTAGAAGGTTCTGATTGTTGTTTTTCCGGTTCAGACGGGTTGGAGTCGTCGGCTGGCTTATTCAGCTTCGCCTTCTTGCTGGGTTTGCCCTGCCCCCTGAAAATAAAGAGTATAAAGAGATCAGTATAATGATTAGGTGTAAAGGTTTGAATAAAGGAATATATTCTTACCCAGGTACAGTCTTGAAAGCTGGGATTTGAGTTCCCATTGAATCGCTAGAGGAGGAATGAGAAGTCCCCTGATAGTTTGAATCATATGGGTTAAGAGGTTGTCGGAAATGACCCGCCTTGGGATAAAGTATATTAGAAGTATGTACGACCTCTGGGCGGCATTTGCGAGCCGGAGTGTTTGGTAAGCCGGAAGAAGTAATCACACCACCACTATGCCGGGTGGTGCGGCGAGCTTCATGTTGATGTTTCTTCAAAAGAAAGTTGGGATCCAAGTGAGCTAGAGGGTGAGAAAAGCTTACTTTCCGGCTTGCTTGTCGGGTTTTCTGTGTTGGCAGAGCTTCTGAGCTGGAGGAAAGAATAATTACCTCCACGTCACGTGCACAGCTGTCTTCTGCGTCGTCGTGATAACAATCATTGTCAATGAGATGTATAAAGAAAGAGCCAAGATAATCAAGTTCTACGTACCTCTGACTCTTCATCATCATTATCATCATCAATGTTTGACCCGACAGGTTCGGTGATCTTCTTCTTGGCAGGTTTCTTGGTGGCTTTAGTCTTGGTACGAGCTGGTTTGGCCGACTTATCCTGTGGTTTCTTCTTCCAAAATGGAGAATCGGCCTGTTGAAGTTAAAAAAAGGGGTCATAACGGGGCATAATCATTGAAAAAGTTGTTGAACGAAAGGAGTGCAACACTTACGGATGGCGGCTTATTGAAGGTGCTGAAAGGGCTAAGCCCTATCTTGCTACATTCCTTTAAGGGTTCGTTTAGAAATTTCTTGGTGGCTTCAGTAATTTCTGCATCAGACAATTGAATGTCACAGTGGCGTTGGGGACCTCGTAAATCACCAGTGTATTCGCACATTAAGACGGGGCGACGGCTTAATGGCAAGATACTCCAGGATACCCAGCACCGGACAAAGTCAATGCCGGTTAAGCCATTGGCCATAAAGGCTCCGAGTTTTGAAAATGATGGCGCGTATTTGGCCCGTCCCTTTGCGCTGAGCCGTGTGGGGAGTGGGTGTGTGCTGCTAAACCGGTGTTCGCGGTAACCCGGTAGAGGATTCTCGCCAGTCGGAGATGTGTCTTGACAATAGAACCAAGTTTGGTTCCAATCTTTGGGATGACTCGGCGGCTTAGCGTGGGGAAAGCTGACTTCGTTTCTCTTTTGAATTGAAACCCCACCAAGTTCGGTGTTGGGCCCGTCAACAAACTCTGTCTGACGGTTCAAATAGTAAAACTCTCTGAATAAATCAGCCGTGGGCTCCTCTTGAAGGTAAGCTTCACAGAATACTTGGAAATTGCAAATGTTGGATACGGAGTTGGGTCCAATATCTTGAGGGTGAAGTTGGAAAAAATTAAGCACATGACGGAAATTTTTTGAGTCGGGTGGGCTGAACCCCCGACTCAGATGGTCAGCAAAGACAATCACTTCTCCATACTTTGGTTTAGGAGGATTTTCTTCACCAGGGGCCCTCCAGTGGATGTCCTGTTTCTTGGCTAGGCCGACAGTGGCAACAAAATTGTTCAGCTCTTCTTCAATAATCCGGGATTGGACCCAGTTGCAAGCGGTGTATGTCTTAGCCATTTTTTCGATGATCTGAAAGAAAGATTATGCCGGTTCAAGATTATATGGTTAAGCCGGTTAAAGATTTAAAAGGCAAAATAGTAATGAAGCATGCATAGGTATTAAGCCGGAGATTGGCACTAAAGCCATAAAGAGGAGCTATTGTGTGAGAGCTTGGATTTTGCCCTCTCTCTTTTTCCGGACTTGCCTTCTCTCTTTTTTCGGACTTGGTTTTCACCGTGGTTTTTGCCCTGATTTGATTTGGTTTTTGAATTACTTCATATGGACTTGTCACTTGGACATACCCTTGGCTTTCACCCAAGTGACCTATCTACATTATTCTTCCAACAAATTCCCAAAATAATCAAATGAATATTTTTCCTAAAAGAAAAATATCCATTTCCCTCTATGAAACTCACTTCAGAACTTGTGCTCCAAAGCAACATCAATTTTTCTTGCTCAGAAAAATCTGAGATAATTCATGAATATTCTTAGGACCCTGGCACACCTTCCCATGCAAAAATATTGCATCACTTTTGTAATATTTTTGCTGTAGAAAATCTTTTCACTTTTGGACCAGAAATGCACTTTGTACAGCAAGTGCATTTTCACTTAGCTTTTGGCCTTGAGTTTTCTTGAGCTTAAACACCTTCCTAAGAAACCCTAAACCCCAGGAGATTAGACCTAATGGCCTTATAGAAGGTGGCCAAACTTGGCGACCAAGTTTCACGACCGTAAACTTGCGACCAGTAGAGTCACGTCTGGTCGGCCTGGGTATGATCCATCACCTCTCCTAGACGTAACACTGCATGGTGGAGCGCGTAGACAAGGTTTGGCCGCTCCTGGCCGTCGTTTTGACCATGCTAGCCTGGTGACTGCGCAAGGACACGGCACCTGGCAGCGTCTCGACGCGCTCTGGCTGGCGCCTTGCTCTCTGTTTTGCGCGTGCTCGTTCCAGCGCTCGCCTTTGAGTACCGCATCGCGCCACAACCCTCGACTCATCAAGCTTGACCCCCCTGGCGCGCGCCAACTCCGGAGCCGCCGCAGCAAGCATGGGCGCGTCGCGGCCAAAACGCCACAGTGTGTGTGTGCGTGCTTGTCTGCTTCCCCAACCGCCTCCTATGCGCGTCCGCAAGCGTGGGCAAGCCCCTGAGTTGACGCAACACCTTGCCCTCTCGCGTTGGAGCTTCTCGTTGTCGGTGTCAAAACCGGCGGATCTCGGGTAGGGGGTACCGAAATATGCGTCTAAGGCAGATGGTAACAGGAGGCAGGGGACATGATGTTTACCCAGGTTCGGGCCCTCTCGATGGAGGTAATACCCTACTTCCTACTTGATTGATCTTGATGATATGAGTATTACAAGAGTTGATCTATCACGAGATCGTAGAGGCTAAACCCTAGAAGCTAGCCTATGGTGTGATTGTTGTTGTCCTACGGACTAAAACCCTCCGGTTTATATAGACACCGAAGAGGGCTAGGGTTACACAGAGTCGGTTACAAGGGAGGAGATCTACATATCCGAATTGCCAAGCTTGCCTTCCACGCAAAGGAGAGTCCCATCCGGACACGGGACGAAGTCTTCAATCTTGTATCTTCATAGTACAATAGTCCGGCCAAAGGATATAGTCCGGTTGTCCGAGGACCCCCTAATACAGGACTCCCTTAGTAGCCCCTGAACCAGGCTTCAATGACAATGAGTCCGGCGCGCAGATTGTCTTCGGCATTGCAAGGTGGGTTCTTCCTCCGAATACTCCATAGAAGATTTTGAACATGAGGATCGTGTCCGGCTCTGCAAAAAAATTCCACATACCATCGTAGAGAGTATAATATTTCCAAAAATCTAATCTGATGATAGCTTTTCTTAACGTGATGTTCTGCCGTGGTCTGGTCATGATGAATCGTTTTTCCAAGCCTGCCACTGCACGTGTCGCGAGGCAGTTTTGTTGGCATGTCTTGTCGAAGCAGAGATCGTGTCCCTCGTTTCACGTGATTCTCATCAATACGGGTGTGGGTAACCCAACCGCGCCATCAATTACGGCACTTGGGGAATAAGCAGTTTTACCAGGCAAGTGGGGAGGCGCAGAATCCCTGCTGCCTTTATAAGGGGATAAGGACTCCCATTCGCACCCATGCTTTCTTCTTCCCGATCCATTCCCCTCCGCCCGAGCTCCAGCGCCCAAGCGTTCATCTTCTCTGCCCACAAAGGCCTTCCGAAAATGTCCGGATCCGGAGAAGGAGGCAAATGGATGGCCTCTACCATTCGGGAGAAGGATATCAAAAAGCTTCGGGAGGCCGGGTATCTGGCCAAGAAAATCAGCCACCGTCTCCCGACGGCTGGACAGATCGTCCCTACTCCGAAACCCCACGAGAGGGTTGTATTCCTCCCTCACTTTGTCCGCAGGCTAGGGTTTCCCCTCCACCCGTTCGTTCGCGGCATCATGTATTACTATGGGATCGATCTTCACGATATGTCCCCTAATTCCTTCCTAAACATCTCGACATTCATTGTCGTGTGCGAGGCTTTTCTCCGCATCTCGCCACATATCGGCTTATGGCTGAAGATTTTTAATGTGAAGCCCAAGGTAGTGGGTGGCGAGCACGCCGAGTGCGGGGGTGCTATGGTGAGCAAGATGCCCAACGTTACATGGCCAACAGACACCTTTAACGATTCTGTCAAGGAGTGGCAACATCAGTGGTTTTACATCACCGAGCCGCGCGACACGGAATGGGTCGCTACTCCCGAGTTTCGATCCGATGCCCCCCTGTGGCTTACATCCTGGGTCAAGAAGGGCCTGAACTGGTCCTCGTTTGACGAATTGTCGGTGCTCCAGACGCGCATTAAAGATATGGGACACAAGAACATTGAACTTGTCAATGTAGTCCAGGTGATGTTAGTTCGCCGGATCCTGCCTTGTCAACACCGGACTTGCAATCTATGGGAATTCGATCCGGCCAAGCACCAAACCTTGCGAGAGATTTTCGGCTCCTCGCACAACGACATCTGGAAGGTGCTTTTCAAGTCCAGCAAACCATGGCCGGACTCCGCCGAAGACCGCGGGTACCAACTGTCCCGCCCTGGAAGTTCGGTAAGTCATCGTACTTTTTATCCGCATAACCCAAGGGAAGCGCTTAATGTGTTTTCCATAATTCTCCTAGGGCTGGATGAAGAAGGCGGAGCAGTTCCATTGTACGGCCCCGCTGCCCGAAGAACCGGCCATCCTACTTCTAACGAAGATGCTGGTCCCGGCGCCTTACAAGGTGCCGAAGAAGACTGCCGAGAAGGAGGCCAAAAAAACCCGGGGCGGCCTTCATCGCCGCGGCACTTCGGACACAATATCCAAAGGCTCTGATGCCCGTTCCGCCTCCGAAGAGGACGAGGAGGAGGATGAATCCTCTGCGGGGGGAAGAAAGAAGAGGACGGCCTCGGCACACTTGGAGGCCAAGTCACCTAAGAGGGGAAAAGCTCCTTTTCCGGAGGAGTCCTCTGTCGCCGCCGACAGCGGCCCGGCGTGGGATCCCAGGGCCCTGCCCCTGTTGAATTCTTGAGCATATTGAATCTGAGTACATTTATGCGTCCAGACTCATCATGGCATAATATTTTAACCTGAGCCATTTTTTTGTAGTCCGGCGAGGTCCCGCACCGAACAATCCTCGTTAGAGGATTTGCTGAGCTCTGATGCTATGGAGAGCGGGACGCCCCTGAAGGCCCCTTCCTCGAAACATGTGGATAACACCGAGGTTTCATCCCAGAAGGACCCCGGCCAAGGAGGGGAGGAAGAGATCGTGAAAGCGGTGCCTGGAGGTCAAACTTCAGGGGCCGGAGACATGGGGGAAACGATTCGCATGGGAATCGTCGGCGGGAGCCATCTTGAATTCGGCTCCCAGCCGGACGCAATTCCGGAGACCAATACGACTCTAGAATCAAGCAGGCAGCCTCTCTCGGATGGAGGGGGCGTGCCTGTTCCACCGGCAATCTCTCTCCAACTAGAGGTGCCAGATGCTTTGTTGGCGGCGCTGAAGAGCGCCTCCATCGTAGACGAACACCGTGCCCTTATGGGTGCGGTGATTGAGAAGATTCAGTCTGCTGAGAGTGGACTGAATGAAGCCTGCATCAGCCTTATAAGAGGCTTTGAGGTATGTTTTATGAAGAATGTCATGGTATGGATAGTAGCCCCTGATACACTGTTCGGTGAAAGAAAGAACCGGACAGAGGATCAAATTTATGTTCGCAGGAAGACTCATTTGATGACATCTATCTCTCTTTTATAAGCAGGCGTTTGCAGTGGCTGCTGCCTCTCATACTGTGGATGTCTCCGGACTGAATCAAAGTCTGGAGCGGGCCAAGGAAGAACTTGGCCAGTTGAAAATGCAGTTGGGAGATAAACAAGGTATGCGCAAGTCTTGTTCGCGTCTACTGCAAATAAATTGGCAGTATGATAAAATATGTTTCATGATTTGCGCTAGGGATGATGATCGAAGTAGAGGCTCAGAAGAAAGCCGTGGCCGAGGCCGAGAAAAAGGCAGCCGTAGAGCAGGCTCTTCGTGAGAAGCACGAGGCTAGGGTTATTGAGGCTGAGCAGGAGCTTCAAGAGGCCATGAAGAAATGTGAGACCTTGGAGCAGAGTTTAACGGAGAAAGAATCTGAACTCACAAAGGCTCATCAGGCCACGAGCGATGCCCGGGGGGAAACCCAAAGCGCCTTGCAGGGGATCCAAGAGGCGAGGAAGATCGCGGCGAGTAAGGCTTTTTTCCATGTAAAGCGAGTATTTGAGGAGAAAATTATGTTTGTAATTTTGAATTCGGATTTCTCCAGGGGTATTTGCTGAGCTGCCCCACAGTATATCGGATGCCGCCCAATTCTACCGAGCTGAAGAAAGGAACACTGCGGATAAGCTCTTCTGGTCGCAGTATCTGGCACCGAGTGGTGCCGTTTGCCGATCAACTGAAACAGCTGATCGAACTGCATAAGGCGGCGGAACTAGCCATGAAGGATTTGATTATCCGGCTATGGCCCACCAAGCCGATTCCAAGCAGCTACTTCGGGCTCGTGAAGCGGCTTGTAAGTGCTTGCCCTTGACTTGACGTCATCAAGCGGCCGGTCTGCATAGAGGGTGCGCGAATGGCCTTCGCCCACGCAAAGGTGCATTGGGGGAAGATGGATGCTGAAAAGCTAATGAACGAGGGACCGCCAGAGGGGAAGGAGCACGGCAAGCCCGAATTATATTATGAAAGTGTCCTGAAAGGATCCTATCTTGCAGCGGAGCTATGCACCAAGGACGTTATATTTCCATGAATGCAAATCATGTTGTCCTTTGTAATGTTTGAACAAGGTAATTTCTATTGTTTATTGCTTTTTATATGAAAGTTTATCCTCCTGTGCGGCCGTTTATATATTAATCTTGAGAGTTGGCCAGTTGTCGACTTCTGACCCCACGTAGGAAGTACGGGGGTGTTCGGGATAAACCTGATCACTCTTTATCCCAGTTTTGGGTCCTTCGAAGGAGGTGTTCAGCACAACGAACCAGGCAATCGGACTATAGGGCTTTATCACTCTCACTTAGCCATAGGAGCTTTAGGAAGGTAAGCGCAACCCCTTGTGTTCGGAAGACCGCACGAGGGGCTCTATAAGCACCTGATCGGAAGAACCATCGCTTGCTGCATTGGTTATGGCATTATGCGTGAGAAATTCTTAAAGATTTTACAACCTCTCGAACAGCTGACCAGCTCTCGCCGCATCATGACAGTCAGTTTTCGGCTTTCTCTACTGAGGTGCTCGTCCGGAAGAACCGGGATACAATGCAGTAGTTCTCCCAGTGCTACCTGTTGGGGAACGTAGCAGAAATTCAAAATTTTCCTACGTGTCACCAAGATCTATCTATGGAGAAACTAGCAACGAGGGGAAGGAGAGTGCATCTACATACCCTTGTAGATCGCTAAGCGGAAGCGTTCAAGAGAACGGGGTTGAAGGAGTCGACTGCCGTGATCCAAATCACCGATGATCCTAGCGCCGAACGGACGGCACCTCCGCTGCTCAACACACGTGACAGCCCCGGGACGTCTCCTCCTTCTTGATCCAGCAAGGGGAGAGGAGAACTTGAGGAAAACTCCGACAAAGACGACGGCGTGGTGGTGATGAAGCTCAGAGTTCTCCCAGAGCTTCGCTAAGCACTACGGAGGAGGAGGAAGTGTTGGAGGAGGGAGGGGCTGCGCCAGGGGAAGGGTGCGGCTGCCCTCTCTCTCCCTCACTATATATAGGGGTAAGGGGGTGGAGGAGGCGCCCTAGGGTTCCCTAGGGGAGGGGCGGCGGCCACAGGGGAAACCCTAGATGGGTTTGGGCGCCCCACCCCCTAGGAAACTTGCCCCCCAAGCCGGGAAGGGGCTGCCCTAGGGAGGCGCCCCCACCTCTCCTGGTTACGTGAAAGGGGCTGGGAGGTGCACCACCCCTTAGTGGGCTGGTTTGCCCCTTCCCTTTGGCCCATGAGGCCCTCCAACACTTGCCGGGCTCCCAAACACCTTTCGGTCATGCCGCCATAGCCCGGTACCCCGAACACTTCCGACTCCAATACCCTTCATTCAATATATCGATCTTCACCGCCGACCATTCCGGAACTCCTCGTGACGTCCGGGATCACATCCGGACTCGAACAACCTTCGGTAACCACATACTATTTCCCATAACAACTCTAGCGCCACCGAACCTTATGTGTAGACCCTACGGGTTCGGGAACCATGCGAACATGACCGAGATGTTCTCCGGTCAATAACCAACAGCGGGATCTGGATACCCATGTTGGCTCCTACATGTTCCACGATGATCTCATCGGATGAACCACGATGTCGAGGATTCAATCAATCCCGTATTCAATTCCCTTTGTCTAGCGGTATTGTACTTGCCCGAGATTCGATCGTCGGTATCCTCGATACCTTGTTCAATCTCGTTATCGCAAGTCTCTTTACTCGCTCTATAACACATCATCCCGTGATCAACCACTTGGTCACATTGTGCACATTATGATGATGTCCTACCGAGGGCCCAGAGATACCTCTCCGTCAACCGGAGTGACAAATCGATCTCGATTCGTGCCAACCCAACAGATACTTTCGGAGATACCTGTAATGAACCTTTATAGACACCCGATTGCCAGGACGCTTTGGTACACCCAAAGCATTCCCTACGGTATCCGGAGTTGCACAATCTCATGGTCTAAGGAAATGATACTTGACATTAGAAAAGCTTTAGCATACTGAACTACGCATCTTTGTGCTAGGCTTAGGATTGGGTCTTGTCCATCACACCATTCTTCTAATGATGTGATCCCGTTATCAACGACATCCAATGTCCATGGTCAGGAAACCGTAACCATCTGTTGATCAACGAGCTAGTCAACTAGAGGCTTACTAGGGACATGGTGTTGTCTATGTATCCACACATGTATCTGAGTTTCCTATCAATACAATTATAGCATGGATAATAAAGGATTATCATGAACAAGGAAATATAATAATAACTAATTTATTATTGCCTCTAGGGCATATTTCCAACAGTCTCCCACTTGCACTAGAGTCAATAATCTAGTTCACATCACCATGTGATCAACACTGATAGGTCACATCGCCATGTGACCAACATCCAAAGAGTCTACTAGTGTCTTAAACTAGTTCACATCACCATGTGATTAAGTCTCCATGAGTTCTAGGGTTTGATCATGTTTTGCTTGTAAGAGAAGGTTTAGTCAACGGGTCTGCAGTATTCAGATCCGTATGTACTTCGCAATTCTCTATGTCATATTGTAAATGCTGCTTCCACGTTCCACTTGAAGCTATTCCAAATGGTTGCTCCACTATACGTATCCGGTTTCCTACTCAGAGTCATTCGGATAGGTGTTAAAGCTTGCATCAACGTAACCCTTTACGCCGAACTCTTTATTACCTCCATAATCGAGAAACATTTCCTTATTCCTCTAAGGATAATTTTGACCACTGTCCAATGATCCGTTCCTGGATCATTCTTGTACCGCTTGACTGACTCATGGCAAGGCACACTTCCGTGCGGTACACAACATAGCATACTATAGAGCCTATGTCTGAAGCGTAGGGACGCACCTTCGCCCTTTGTCTCTCTTCCGCCGTGGTCGAGCTTTTAACTCTTAACTTCATACCTTACAACTCGTGCAAGAACTCCTTCTTTGATCGATCCATCTTGAACACCTTCAAGATCATGTCAAGGTATGTGCTCATTTGAAAGTATTATTAAGCATTTTGATCTATCTTATAGATCTTGATGCTTATTGTTCAAGTAGCCTAATCTAGGTTTTCTATTGAAAATCATCTTTCAAATAACCCTATATGCTTTCCAGAAATTCCACATCATTTCTGATCATCAATATGTCAACAACATATACTCATCAGAAATTCTATAGTGCTCCCACTCACTTCTTTGGAAATACAAGTTTCTCACAAACTTTGTATAAACCCAAAATCTTTGATCATCCTATCAAAGTGCATATTCCAACTCCGAGATGCTTACTCCAGTCCTTAGAAGGCTCGCTGGAGCTAGCATACCTTTTAGCATCCTTAGGATCAACAAAACTTTTCTGATTGTAGCACATACAACCTTTCCTTACGTAAACTGGTAAGGAAACTCGTCTTGACATCCATCTACCAGATTTCATAAATGCAGCTAATGCTAACATGATTCCGACGGACTTAAGCATCGCTACGGATGAGAAAATCTCATCGTAGTCAACTCCTTGAACTTGTGAAAAACTCTTCGCCACAAGTCGAGCTTCATAGACAAAGTGACATTACCGTCCCACGTCCGCCTTCTTCTTAAAGATCCATTTATTTCAATGGCTTGCCGATCATCGGGCAAGTCCACCAAAGTCCATGCTTTGTTATGATACATGGATCCTATCTCGGATTTTATGGCTTCTAACCATTTGTCGGAATTTGGGCCCACCATCGCTTCTCCATAGCTCGTAGGTTCATTGTTGTCTAGCAACATGACCTTCAAGACAGGATCACCGTACCACTCAAGCAAGACGCATCCTTGTCAACCCACGAGGCACGGTAGTGATTTGATCCAAAACTTCATGATCACTATCATAAGCTTCGACTTCAATTGGTGTAGGTGCCACAGAACAACTTCCCGTGCCCTCGCTACACACTTGTTGAAGTGACGGTTCAATAACCTCATCAAGTCTCCACCATCCTCCCACTCAACTTTCCGAGACAAACTTTTTCTCGAGAAAGGACCCGATTCCAGAAACAATCCCTATTGCTTTCGGATCTGAATTAGGCGGTATACCCAACTGTTTTGGGTGTCCTATGAAGATGCATTTTATCCGCTTTGGGTTCGAGCTTATCAACCTGAAACTTTTTCACATAAGCGTTGCAACCCCCAACTTTCAAGAAACGACAACTTAGGTTTCTCCAAATGGTGTCGTCTCAACGGAATTACGTGGTGCCCCATTAAAGTGAGTGCGGTTGTCTCTAATGCCTAACCCATGAACGATAGTGGTAATTCGATAAGAGATATCATGGTGCGCACCATATCCAATAGGGTGCAACTATGATGTTCGGACACACCATCACACTATGGTGTTCCAGGCGGTATTAATTGTGAAACAATTTGCACAATGTCTTAATTATGTGCCAAAACTCGTAACTCAGATATTCATCTCTATGATCATATCATAGACATTCTATCCTCTTGTCACGAAGATCTTAAACTTCACTGAAATTACTTGAACCATTCAATAATTCAGATTTGTGTTTCATCAAGTAAATATACTCAACATCTACTCGAATCATCTGTGAAGTCAGAACATAACGATATTCACTGCATGCCCATCACACATTGGACAGCACAAATCAAAATTTGTTACTTCCAACAGGTTGCTACCTTGTTCCATCTTACAGAAACCGAGGCTTTTCAGTCATCTTGCCCATGTGGTATGATTTGCATATCTCAAGTGATTCAAAATCAAGTGAGTCCAAATGATCCATCTGCATGGAGTTTCTTCATGCGTATACACCAATAGACATGGTTTGCATGTCTCAAACTTTTCAAAAATGAGTGAGTCCAAAGATCCATCAACATGGAGCTTCTTCATGCGTTTTATACCAATATGACTTACATGGCAAAGTGCCACAAGTACGTGGTACCATCATTACTATCTTATATCTTTTGGCATGAAAATGTGTATCACTACGATCGAGATTCAATAAACCATTCCTTTTAGGTGCTAGACCATTGAAGGTATTATTCAAATTAACAGAGTAACCATTATTCTCCTTAAATGAATAACCGTATTGCGATAGACATAATCCAACCATGTCTATGCTCAATGCAAACACCAAATGCAATTATTTAGGTTTAACACCAATCTCGTTGGTAGAGGGAGTGTGCGATGCTTGATCACATCAAGCTTGGAAAAACTTCCAACACATATCGTCAGCTCACCTTTAGCTAGTCTCCGTTTATTCCGTAGCTTTTATTTCGAGTTACTATCACTTAGCAACCGAACCGGTATCTAATACCCTGGTGCTACTAGGAGTACTAGTAAAGTACACATTAACATAATGTATATCCAATATACTTCTATCGACCTTGCCACCGTCTCATCTACCAAGTATCTAGGGTGGTTCCGCTTGGTGTCCGTTCCTCTCATTACGTAAGCACTTAGTCTCGGGTTTGGGTTCAACCTTGGGTTTCTTCACTAGAGCAGCAACTGTTTGCCGTTTCATGAAGTATCCCTTGTTGCCCTTGCCCTTCTTGAAACTAGTGGTTTTATCAACAATTGATGCTCCTTCTTGATTTCTACTTTCGCGGTGTCAAACATCACGAATACCTCAAGGATCATCATATCTATCCCTGATATGTTATAGTTCATCATGAAGCTCTAGTAGCTTGGTGGCAATGTCTTTAGAGAAACATCACTATCTCATCTGGAAGATTGACTCCCACTCGATTCAAGTGATTTTTGCTCTCAGACAATCTGAGCACAAGCTCAACGATTGAGCTTTTCTCCCTGAGTTTGCAGGCTAAGAAAATCGTCGGAGGTCTTATACCTCTTGACGTGGGCACGAGCCTGAAATCCCAATTTCAGCCCTCGTAACATCTCATATGTTCATGACGCTTCAAAAACGTCTTTGGTGCCTCAATTCTAAGCCGTTTAACATTACCGAACTATCACGTAGTCATCAAAACGTGTATGTCCGATGTTCGCAACATCCACAGACGACGATTGGGGTTCAGCTCACTAAGCGGTGCATTAGGGACATAAGCTTTCTACTGTCCGCATAATCGCTACTGTCATCTTTCAACTATATTTTCTCTAGGAACATATCTAAATAGTGGAACTAAAGCGCGAGCTTACGACATAATTTGCTAAAGGTCTTTTGACTATGTTCAGGATAATTAAGTTCATCTTATGAACTCCCACTCAGATAGACATCCCTCTAGTCATCTAAGTGATTACATGATCCGAGTCAACTAGGTCGTGTCCGATCATCACGTGAGACGGACTAGTCATCATCGGTGAACATCTTCATGTTGATCGTATCTACTATACGACTCATGCTCGACCTTTCGGTCTACGTGTTCCGAGGCCATGTCAGTACATGCTAGGCTCGTCAAGTTAACCCTAAGTGTTTCGCGTGTGTAAATCTGTCTTACACCTGTTGTATGTGAACGTAAGAATCCATCACACCCGATCATCACGTGGTGATTAGAAGCGACGAACTTTAGCAACGGTGCACAGTTAGGGGAGAACACTTCTTGAAATTGTTGTAAGGGATCATCTTATTTACTACCGTCGTTCTAAGTAAACAAGATGCATAAACATAATAAACATCACATGCAATTATATATAGTAGTGACATGATATGGCCAATATCATATAGCTCCATTGATCTCCATCTTCGGGCTCCATGATCATCATCGTCACCGCATGACACCATGATCTCCATCATCATGATCTCCATCATCGTGTCTTCATGAAGTTGTCTCGCCAACTATTACTTCTACTACTATGGCTACCGGTTAGCAATAAAGTAAAGTAATTACATGGCATTGTTTAATGACACTGAGGTCATACAATAAATAAATACAACTCCTACGGCTCCTGCCGGTTGTCATACTCATCGACATGCAAGTCGTGAATCCTATTACAAGAACATGATCAATCTCATACATCACATATCATTCATCACATTCTTCTTGGCCATATCACATAGCACACCCTGCAAAAACAAGTTAGACATCCTCTAATTGTTGTTTGCATGTTTTACGTGGCTGCTATGGGTTTCTAGCAAGAACGTTTCTTACCTACGAAAAACCACAACGTGATATGCCAATTGCTATTTACCCTTCATAAGGACCCTTTTCATCGAATCCGTTCCGACTAAAGTGGGCGAGACTGGCACCCGCTAGCCACCTTATGCACCAAGTGCATGTCAGTCGGTGGAACCTGTCTCACGTAAAATGCGTGTAAGGTCGGTCCGGGCCGCTTCATCCCACAATACCGTCGAAACAAGATTGGACTAGTAACGGTAAGCATATTGAACAAAATCAACGCCCACAACTACTTTGTGTTCTAGTCGTGCAAAGAATCTACATAATAGACCTAGCTCATGATGCCACTTTGTTGGGGAACGTAGCAGAAATTCAAAATTTTCCCACGTGTCACCAAGATCTATCTATGGAGAAACTAGCAACGAGGGAAGGAAAGTGCATCTACATACCCTTGTAGATCGCTAAGCGAAGCGTTCAAGAGAACGGGGTTGAAGGAGTCGCATTGCCGTGATCCAAATCACCGATGATCCTAGCGCCGAACGGACGGCACCTCCGCGTTCAACACACGTACAGCCCGGGACGCCTCCTCCTTCTTGATCCAGCTAGGGAGAGGAGAAGTTGAGGAAAACTCCGACAAAGACGACGGCGTGGTGGTGATGGAGCTCGTAGTTCTCGGTGAGCTTCGCTAAGCACTACGGAGGAGGAGGAAGTGTTGGAGGAGGGAGGGCTGCGCCAGGAAGGGTGCGGCTGCCCTCTCTCCCTCATTATATATAGGGGGAAGGGGGTGGAGGAGGCGCGCTAGGGTTCCCTAGGGGAGGGGCGGCGGCCACTGGGGAAACCCTAGATGGGTTTGGGCTCCCCCACCACCTAGGAAACTTGCCCCCCAAGCCGGGAAGGGGGGCTGCCCTAGGGGAGGCGCCCCCACCTCTCCTGGTTACGTGAGATGGGCTGGGAGGGCGCACCACCCCTTAGTGGGCTGGTTTGCCCTTCCCTTTGGCCCATGAGGCCCTCCAACACTTGCCGGGGCTCCCAAACACCTTTCGGTCATGCTTGGCCATAGCCTCGGTACCCCGGAACACTTCCGGACTCCAATACCCTTCGTCCAATATATCGATCTTCACCGCGGACCATTCCGGAACTCCTCGTGACGTCCGGGATCACATCCGGACTCCGAACAACCTTCGGTAACCGCATACTATTTCCCATAACAACTCTAGCGCCACCGAACCTTAAGTGTGTAGACCCTACGGGTTCGGGAACCATGCGAGACATGACCGAGATGTTCTCGGTCAATAACCAACAGCGGGATCTGGATACCCATGTTGGCTCCCACATGTTCCACGATGATCTCATCGGATGAACCACGATGTCGAGGATTCAATCAATCCCGTATTCAATTCCCTTTGTCTAGCGGTATTGTACTTGCCCGAGATTCGATCGTCGGTATCCTGATAACTCGTTCAATCTCGTTACCGGCAAGTCTCTTTACTCATTCCGTAACACATCATCCCGTGATCAACCCCTTGGTCACATTGTGCACATTATGATGATGTCCTACCGAGTGGGCCCAGAGATACCTCTCCGTCAACCGGAGTGACAAATCGATCTCGATTCGTGCCAACCCAACAGATACTTTCGGAGATACCTGTAATGAACCTTTATAGCCACCCGATTCACGTTGTGACGCTTTGGTACACCCAAAGTATTCCTACGGTATCCGGAGTTGCACAATCTCATGGTCTAAGGAAATGATACTTGACATTAGAAAAGCTTTAGCATACGAACTACGATCTTTGTGCTAGGCTTAGGATTGGGTCTTGTCCATCACATCATTCTTCTAATGATGTGATCTCGTTATCAACGACATCCAATGTCCATGGTCAGGAAACCGTAACCATCTGTTGATCAACGAGCTAGTCAACTAGAGGCTTACTAGGGACATGGTGTTGTCTATGTATCCACACATGTATCTGAGTTTCCTATCAATACAATTATAGCATGGATAATAAACGATTATCATGAACAAGGAAATATAATAATAACTAATTTATTATTGCCTCTAGGGCATATTTCCAACACTACCTTAGCCGATATAGCAGAACGTAAGGTACCAAAATATAGGAGTCAGGCAAACCCAACTATTGACCCAAGACATGATTCGGAGCTGATGCATATAATGCTATAAGTTCGGGGTGCCGAACTTCCATGAAGGTATTCGGACTTTGTTGCCGTATTATGGGTAAAACAAAGCCCCAGGCATATTTTAAGGCATATCGTTGTGTACGGATGCCACTTGACAAAAGAATTTCAATAAGAAATAACAGCAGGTAAGCGTCATATAAATCCACATGTTGTATTTGAATAGTACGTCGATGCGTATGAGTACAGGTAATGTGATAAAAAAGAAATATGACTGTGGAACCTGCTGAGACCGGGGGGAAGAGGCTGCGCGCGGATCCGGAGTATAGTCGAATGGTCGTCTTGGGGAATATATAAGGATTCCCTTATGCGTTCGAGCTGCCTCCATATCGCCCGTCCTGGTCGGCGCAAAGGTGAACCTGCAAAGGAAATGTAAGAAATGTTTGTGTGCCGGAGAGCGGTTGAGCCGCTGTGTGCGGCCTGTCCTGGCCTTCACCGGAGTGTTTAATTGAGCTCTGGACGAGCCGGGCTATCCTGCCGCGAAGTAGTTCGGAGTCCTTTGACAGTGTCAGGGAGCCTGGCCGTCGACTCGAGGTTCGGCTGCAGGGTGCTACCCGTGCTTCTGCTGTTAAGGCAACGGTGTACTCGTTGGTGCCGAAGGAAAGTTCGGCCTTGCCATTAACCGTGATGACACCGCGTGGACCGGGCATCTTGAGCTTACGGTAGGCATAATGTGGCACCGCGTTGAATCGAGCGAACGCGGTTCATCCGAGCAGTGCCTGATAATCACTGTGGAAAGGGACGATTTCGAAGATTAATTCTTCGGTACGGTAATTGTCTGGTGATCCGAAGACTACCTCAAGGGCGATGGAGCCTGTACAACTGGCCTCCACACCTGGTATAATACCTCTGAAGGTGGTTTTAGTGGGTTTGATCACCGAATGATCAATGCCCATCTTGCGCATTATGTCCTGGTAAAGCAGGTTTAGACTGCTGCCTCCGTCCATAAGGACTCGTGTGAGGTGGAACCCGTCAATTATTGGGTCTAGGACTAGTGCGGCTGGATTGGCCTCATTGGTGTTAACCGGACGATCCATGCGGTTGAAGGTGATCGGCCTGAGTTTATATTGTGGGACGACTGGTTCCGTTAAGTCGATAACCCTAAGGGTGCTCATCCAATCCAGGCTGGGGATGTGGGTAGCGTTTATCAAGTTCACCGTTTTGATTTGCGGGGGAAATTTCTTTTACCCTCCTGTGTTCGGTGATCTGGGCTCCTCGTCGCCATCATCGCTTTGAGACCCCTTCTCCTTGTTTTCGGCACCTGACCTGCCGGCTTGTTTGAAGACCCAACATTCTCTGTTGGTATGATTGGCTGGTGTTCCTGGGGTGCCATGAATTTGGCATGGACGGTCAAGTATGCGGTCCAGACTGGACGGGCACGAATTGTTATTTTTGAATGGCTTTTTCCGCTGACCGGACTTAGAGCCACTGGATCCGGCATTGACTGTCGTGTCTTCGGCGTTATCACCATTTTTGCGACGCTTGTGCTTGTTGTGTCGGGGTTTGCCGTTGTTATCTCTGGCCTCTGATGTGCCAAGGTTGCTTGCTGTGTTGTTGCTACAGGCCAACCAGCTATCCTCGCCCGCGCAAAAGCGGGTCATGAGTGTCGTGAGTGCTACCATGGATCTTGGCTTCTCTTGGCCGAGGTGTCGGGCAAGCCACTCGTCGCGGATGTTATGTTTAAAGGCTGCTAGGGCTTCGGCATCCAGACAGTCGACAATTTGGTTCTTTTTAGTTAGGAAATGAGTCCAGAATTTCCGGGCTGACTCTCCGGGCTGTTGTGTTATGTGACTTAATTCGTCAGCATCCGGTGGCTGCACATAAGTGCCCTGGAAGTTGTCCAGGAATGCGTCTGCCAGGTTCTCCCAACTTCCAATGGATTTTGCCGGCAAGCTGTTCAGCCAATGCCGAGCCGGCCCTTTGAGTTTTAGCGGGAGATACTTGATGGCATGTAGATCATCCCCGCGGGCCATGTGAATGTGGAGGAAGAAATCCTCTATCCATACCGCGGGGTCTGTAGTGCCATCATATGATTCAATGCTTATGGGTTTAAACCCTTCAGGGAACTCATGATACATTACTTCATCAGTGAAGCATAGGGGGTGTGCGGCGCCTCTGTGCCGGGCTATATCACGACGCAGTTCATACGAGTCTTGTCTGCTGTGTTCGGCCCGGCCGGATTTGCTTTTAGTATATCCAGCGTGACGGCTGTCGTCACGTGTTGAGACGCGCCCCCGTGATCTGTAGGTCGATATTGCATGTCCTGCTTTGTTTTCCAATACGTCTCGCAGGTCCTTCGTATTACCCCGGGCCTTAGTATTTTTGTTTGACTGGCGGTGGGGTGCGGGCTGGACTTCGGCCTGATACGCTGCTTTGTCTCGGCCATGAGGTGGCTGGTCAGCCGCATCATACGCTGGAATCGTAAGCTTTAATGCTTTCTCCTCGAGTTGGGGTAGCAACCTGCGCTTTGGGTAACTTTTGGTTGGGTGCTCGAGTTCGTATTCCTCGGCCGCTAGGACCTCAGTCCATCTATCCGCTAGCAGATCTTGGTTAGCTTGAAGCTGCTGTTGCTTTTTCTTCAGGCTACTTGTTGTGGCTATAAGACGGCGCTGGAAGCACTCCTTGCCCATCCTCCCGCTCGAGGTCTGGTTGGAGGGGATTGTCTTCGTCTTCGGCACTATCCGCAACGTTATTGTTTCTTGTGCCGGTATCGCTACTTTTGCTATGGCGGGGCTTAGAACGGCGCTGCTGATGCCGGTGCTTGGGTTGCTCTTCGGAGGGATTATCCTCCGTTGCCTTATTGCCATCGCCTTCTTTGGGGGTGTCCACCATGTATATATCATATGATGAGGTGGCAGTCCAGCGTCCTATGGGCGGTGGTTCCTGTTCGTCTCCTACATCGGCGTCCATACCATCGATGTCTTTGGAGTCGAAATCGAGCATGTCGGTTAAATCGTCGACAGTGGCTACTAAGTGGGTGGTGGGTGGGCAGCGAATTTCTTCGTCGTCCGCATCCCACTCTAGTCGAACATAGTTCGGCCACGGATCTCCTGACAAGGAGAGAGACCTCAATGGGTTTAGCACGTCGCCCAGTGGTGAGTGCTGAAAGATATCCGCGGAGGTAAACTCCATGATCGGCGCCCAATCAAATTTGATAGGCATGGACGCAGAAGGTTCGGGGCCTGTGGCCGGGGACGAATCTGAGGATCCGGCGACACAGGTCTCATAGGAGGTGCAATCAGTATTCGGCTCTATTGCCACTGAGTGTGCGGCCTCCATGGCAGGGTCCATCCACCCGTCCTCGGACGGCGCACTCTGCTCCGGATTTAGGGCCGGAGTAGCCACAGGTGTGATCTCCTGAACACCGTCCGACGACAGAGTTAGGTCATGCTCGCCGTGACTGTGCGGCGCACCTGACATAGGCTCGAATCCGTCAAAGTTCAAGTCTCCGCGGATATCGGCCGTATAGTTTAAATTCCCAAACCTGACCTGACGGCCAGGGGCGTAGCTCTCGATCTGCTCTAGATGGCCAATCGAGTTGGCCCGCAGTACGAAGCCGCCGAGTACGAACATCTGTCCGGGGAGAAAAACCTCACCTGGATCGCATCATTGTTGATGATCGAAGGAGCCATCAAGCCTTATGGTGACGGCACAGTGGAACTCTCAATGAAAGCACCAATGTCGGTGTCAAAACCGGCGGATCTCGGGTAGGGGGTCCCGAACTATGCGTCTAAGGCGGATGGTAACAGGAGGCGGGGGACACGATGTTTACCCAGGTTCGGGCCCTCTCGATGGAGGTAATACCCTACTTCCTGCTTGATTGATCTTGATGATATGAGTATTACAAGAGTTGATCTACCACGAGATCGTAGAGGCTAAACCCTAGAAGCTAGCCTATGGTATGATTGTTGTTGTCCCACGGACTAAAACCCTCCGGTTTATCTGAGACCTTTGGAGGGGCTAGGGTTACATGAGTCGGTTACAAGGGAGGAGATCTACATATCCGAATTGCCAAGCTTGCCTTCCACGCAAAGGAGAGTCCCATTCGGACACGGGATGAAGTCTTCAATCTTGTATCTTCATAGTCCAACAGTCCGGCCAAAGGATATAGTCCGGCTGTCCGAGGACCCCCTAATCCAGGACTCCCTCACTCGTCGACGTTCGCCGCGTGTCCAGAACGCTCCGGCAGCGACACGTTCCCCCCTTCTTGCTCCGGCTATATAAAGCCACCCGACTCGAATCCTGGCCACACACCACTCCACACAACCACCACGAGCACGTAAAATGACCGTAGTTCAGTCGGGCAGGCCTCTGGCCTTCGCCCTGACCCGAGGACTCCGGCGATCCCCGCAGGCCAGCTGACGCTCTCCAGGGCCTCTCGAGCTCAAGCAACTGCTTGGGCAGGGCCTTGGTGGTCTATTGGTGCTGCTTGGAGGCCGCCAAGCCCTCGGAGCTGCCTCTAGCCGCCGTCTTCAACCTCTCCGGCGAACCCCGTCCACCTTCGAATCTTGCGAGCTCAACCCCGAGCTGCTCCCTCCACCTCTCGCCAAGCCACGGGTACGCGCAGGTGCGCCACAAGCCCCGCTTCCAATCTATCCCTCTAGCCTAGCCCCAAACCCCCTCGTCGCCGGCGTGAGCTCCAGCGAAACGCCGCCCCTCCTCTGATCTCGATCCCGCTCTCTCTCTCCTGATGGGCGGGGCCCAGCGTCAGCCTCACCACTCGCGCCCGAAGCGGTACGAGTGGAGGCGCACTCCCGTTTTACGTCTTCGACGTCACCCCCCAGGATTTTCTGTTTATTCAAATTTAATTCAGAAATTTGACTAAACTTTGACCAGCCACCATTTCTAAACCATAAGTCCAAATGAGTTGATTCTTTTTGCATTGTCTTTGTTACAGAAAGCTCTAGCAGCACACCAAAAGGTGGATTTTTCCTTGCTGTCTAGAATTTCTGGTGATTTTCAGAATGTGTTTTGACATTTATTTTTGTGGCTTTAAATTATTTTTCAGAAGGAGAAGCTTGTCTTGAAGCAACCCAAGAGGGGAGTGATCCTCCTCTACACTAAGGCAAGCCACACCAGCATTTGGATGGTGTTATTTCAATATATATGATTTTCTACTTGAATATGAGTTCTTATTTGCATTTAAAATTTGGTAAATAATTTTGGTAAATTATTAGTTACTTTATTCTGTTAGAAATACTTGTTTTGGTTACTGGTTGCATGCAATGAACTTGTTTGGTTAAGTAGAGTAAGATTTTGCACTATGCATATTGCTATGGAAATTAATGGTAGTAATTTTCACTAAGTGATACTTCCATTTAAATAAAGAACTAATAAAAATGTTGCTTGCTGATAAAAATGAGGTATAACCAGAAAGTTTGATCCTTAGTGTTGCAAGATAATTGTGTGGATAAGTTTGATCCATGAACATGAGTTGTTTGCTTTGCATGACGAGTAGTTGCATGATTTCCGGTATTATGCCATGTTAGTAATAAAAAGTTTTCTTAAAAGTTAAACTTGATTAAGTTCCACTTGAATATGACGTTGATCGCATCATGGTACCACTGAATCGGGTTTCTAATTCAGCGCGACCATATTTACCTAATGGGAAGGTCTTGATTAGGTCCCTTGTTGTGGCTCTCACCGTTGCCTCCCGCGAGGGAAGGATATGGGCGTGCATACCCTGGCCCGGTTGGAAGACATAACCTTGTGTGCTCATTTTTGTTTTTATGGTACCTTGTCCCCATTTGGGACCATTTTGCCACGACGGTGGCCGTTGGTGTCTTTGGTAGACACGGGGCCACCCAAGACCTAGTCCGGAGAGGGAGATGGTCGGAGTGGCCGGGGAGAGTACATGAAAAAGGAAGGGTTTCGTCGGAATATTTCGGTCCACCCGAATGGGAAAGCGAGGCCAGGAACTTCGTAGTGTGGGTAAAGTGCGCTACCTCTGCAGAGTGTATTTAATCTATCGATAGCCGCACCCTCGGATATGGGCAAGGCTCGGGAGTAAGTCACACCATGGATCAACTTTTATAATTAATCTTGCAAACTAAGTAATTGTTGTGATGCATTGTTTCGTGGTGAACCTTGAAAACTCGAGGTGTTCATAGATTTTTGGTTTCACGTGTGACCCTGGTGTGGTCACCGTTTGGTTACGAGGTAACCGTCTAGTAAGCGAGTCCGCGTGACTCGGTGCACTGTTTGGCTGCATTGCATCTGTAGTATTTCTTGCATTAATTTAACTTGATTAATTATCATGATATTTGTCTGTCATTGTGCTTATGTTTGTTGTGAGCTTGCAAGTACATTCAATGTACTGACTTGGCGTGTTATGCTAACTTTCAGGCAAGTCGATTCGCATCGGAGCGCATCTCGTGTCTAGGCCGTGTCCACGTCGTTGTCCCTGTGCTATGGATTTCTGCTACGTCGTTCTTCCGCTGCCGCTTAGTTTCATGTGATCGAGGCCCCAGCCATGTTCATTAAATAATGTACATATTGTCTAGCAGCACCGTGTGTGCCACTTGGCCTCGCATCTCGATGTAATATCAGACCTATGTATCCCGCTAGTATCAATAAAGCGGTTATTTCTGTACCATATTGTTGTGTATTGCCAGAAGACCCGATCTCTAGGCTGGCAATGCAGGGTAAACCGATTGCTCTAAGCCGGGGTGCCACAACGCTTGGTATCAGACGCTGATTGTAGGACACGCTAGATCGGTAGTGCGTTAGTAAAACGGTAGATAGCTTCGTTTGAGTGCCGGTAGTCATAGAAATTGGTTGTTGCATTGCATGCATGTTTATTTGTTGTTATTACTAACCGTATGGTTTGTGAGTGTAGATGGCTCCAGTACCGATCTTCTACTATCCCGAGCTAGCTCCGTGCACATCGCCGCACCTGCTTTAGAACGTTTGGCGACGACTCTATCCAGAGGGTGCTGATCCAGAGCATCGGGTGTATCGCGAGCATCTGTCCGGTGCATTGTATGACTACTATGCTGAGGTCACTCTACACCACAGTTCCCCATCCGACGCTTACACTCGTTCGTCTAAGGGTGGTCTTGCTTCTACGCCATCTCGGGCGGTTCAGTTTGCTGCTATCGAGGCTCTTGTAGACTTGCACTACAATGAGGTTCGCATGCACACCCACCCTGGTCTTTTCTACTACCCATCTCTGCATGAGAATGGGCGTATCTTCTTTCCTTTGATTAACCCGGCATGCGATCGTCCCACTAGGCACCTTGCACGCTACATCACCGCTTGTTATGTCCTTAACTACGAGTTAGCTTGGGAGCTCTCACGCGCTCGCGCCGCTCTCGCTTCTGCTCGTATAAGGAACCCTTTTCCAGCTGTCATCTACACTTCTGCTCCTCCCGCCTCCGTTCCTCCGACAACCTCGCAGGGTACCGTTAACCCTCTGACGGTGAACCCACGCAGCGCTCCTGCTGCATGGTCTTCTCTTGTCGCTACTCCTGCCGCTCCTATGCTTAGAAACCATCCCCCACCTGCCCCTGAGGGAGAGCCCTCGAGGCAGTGTCAGCGTACCTCTCTTCCCCCGAAGATCTAGACTATCAGTTCAGGATCCGGGTCCGGCTCAGGAGACGAGCCTGTAGCAGCACCATCCGAGCAGTAGATCGTTAGAGTATCGTGGTAGTCATGAGCATGATGTATGGCTGTAATCGCACTTGTCATGATGCGTAGTTTCATGTACGAGGGTAGTAGACCCATTGCGATGTTTACTTTCATGTTGGGACTATGTATAATTTTGTTGGACTCTTTTATTCGACTTGGTTTTCATTTGTTATTTTCTTCCGGGATTTGTCATTGGTTTTCCCCCATTTTGGAACTTTCTCATCATGGTTGCTATGTATTGGGAAAACAAAAAATAGGATGCCGCGTGGAGGCAGCAACAGTCAAGCTGGTGAGGATGTCATTGTCCGTCGTCCGCAAGACAGGCAGGACATTCCCCTAAGCCATACCAGCCACCTCCGCCTCCATCGCCACAACCGCCTTCCACCGAGAAAATCCTGCGAATGTTTGAAGAAAGAAGGAGCAACGATCTACTGGAAATACTGAAAAGTGTACAAGTTATGGCTGGGCAGAATGGAAACCAGAATGGCCATCATTCCAAGCTGTCAGATTTTCAACGAACCAAGCCTCCCAGTTTCAGCCATGCTACTGATCCTTTGGACGCCGATGACTGGCTAAGGACTATTGAGAGAAAACTGGAAATTGCTCGCACAGACGAAGGAGACAAGGTTCCCTTTGCAACGCATTATCTCGAAGGAGCTGCCTCTATATGGTGGGATAATGCCCAAGCAATATGGCCTGCGACTAGGAAATTACTTGGACAAAATTCAAAGATCATTTCCACAAATATCATATTCCCACCGGAGTCATGAAGATCAAGCAACGCGAATTTCTCGCTCTCACTGAAGGCAGCATGCCCATCGCCGAGTACTTGCATAAATTAAACCATCTGGTCTGCTATTCTCTCCATGATGTGGCCACTGAAGAGCGAAAGATCGACCGATTCCTTAGAGGCCTAAATCAGCATCTCAGGTGCACTGTCAGTATGTTTGACTTCCCGGACTTCCTGACCCTGGTGAACAAGGCCCTCATCGCCGAGAGGGAACACAAGCTCCTGCACGACAACAAGCCAGCTGCTAATGACCACAAGCGCAAATTCGAGCCCAAGAAGGATATGCAACCAGTGCAAAAGGCTCGTACTTGGCAACAGACTCAGGTGGAGTACAAACCCAATTGGCAGCAGAATGTCAACAAGACTACTACACAAGTCAAGAATGTCGTGACCAGCCCGGTGCGCGATGATTGTCAGCGCAACAATTCATGTTTCAGCTGTGGTCAAACCGGACACTATGCCCGACAGTGTCCCAAGAACACCAAGCACGTAGCTCCATATCAGCCGCAAGTCAACTACATGGAGCAGTATTCTGCCCCCGATATAATCGAAGGGCCAGTTCATCACATCTTGCAAACGAAGCCCAAGAGGACCCGAAAGTCGTCATTGGTATGTTTCTCGTTAACAACATACCCGCTGTAATTTTATTTGACTCTAGGGCTTCCCACTCTTTTATTTCGCGGAGTTTTGGTTCCCAAAACAATTTTCCTTGCTTGATTTTGGGAAAACATATGCTGGTACAATCCCCGGGATCCCCACTCAGAAGCAATCTCGTCTGCCGAAATTTGGAGATTGACATCAAGGGCATCAAGTTTCCAACATCGTTGATAATCATCGATTCCAACAAATTGGGTGTCATTCTGGGCATGAATTTGTTAACCCAATGCCAAGTCTGCATCAGTTGTGCGACCAGAGAAGTTACCCTGAAAAATATGGAAGGTCGCACTACCAGTTTTTATGCCCGCAAGCGCCTCCCCACGAAAGATATGGTTTTCGCAGCCGTGTGATAACCCACAAGTATAGGGGATCGCAACAGTTTTCAATAAGTAAGAGTGTCGAACCCAACGAGGAGCTAAAGGTAGAACAAATATACCCTCAAGTTATATCGACCACCGATACAACTCTACGCACGCTTGACGTTCGCTTTACCTAGAACAAGTATGAAACTAGAAGTACTTTGTAGGAGTGATAGGATAGGTTAGCAAGAAAATAAAGAACACGTAAATAAAAACTAGGGGCTGTTTAGATAAAGACGCAACTAAAGTAAATATGGCGAGTGTGGAAAAGTGGTGGTAGGAGTTGTGGAATTGTCCCTAGGCAACTGACTATATTACTAGACCGGTAATCACTATTGCAATTCTATTTGAGGGAGAGGCATAAGCTAACATACTTTATCTACTTGGATCATATGCACTTATGATTAGAACTCTAGCAAGCATCCGCAACTACTAAAGATTCATTAAGGTAAAACCCAACCATAGCATTAAAGCATCAAGTCCCTTTATCCCATAATGCAAAACAACTTACTTACTCGGGTTTGTGTTTCAGTCACTCACGCAACCCACCATAAGCAAATCATAAACATATTGCAAACCCTACAGCGGGAATCCCTCACGCTTGCGCGACACGGAGGGAACAATAGGACATCACCAATAATAAAATATGCAACTCAAACTAATCATAGCAATTCATCAATCGCCGATAGGACAATGGAAATCTACTCAGACATCATAGGATGGCAACACATCATTGGATAATAATATGAAGCATAAAGAACCATGTTCAAGTAGAGGGTACAACGGGTTGCGGGAGAGTGGACCACTGAATATAGAAGGGGGAAGGTGATGGAGATGTTTGTGAAGATGACGACGGTGTTGCTGAAGATCGCGGTGATGATGATGGCCCCCGGCAGCGCTCCGGCGCCATCGGAAGCAAGGGGGAGAGAGGCCCCCTTCTTCTTCTTCTTCTTCTTCTTCTTCTTCTTCTTCTTCTTCTTCTTCTTCTTCTTCTTCTTCCTTGACCTCCTCCCTAGATAGGAGAAGGATTTCCCCTCTGGTCCTTGGCTCCCATGGCTTGGGAGGGGCGAGAGCCCCTCCAAGATTGGATCTATCTCTCTGTTTCTGCGTTCTGTTCTGGCTCTGTTTCACCGTTTCATGTATATATGGAGATCCGTAACTCCGATTGGCCTGAAACCTTCGCCGTGATTTTTTTCCGAATATTAGCTTTCTTGCGGCAAAAGAAGAGCATCAACCGCCTTACGATGGGCTCACGAGGGTAGGGCGCGCCAGGGGTCGAGCACGCCCCTACCTCGTGACCACCTCGGGCACCGTCTCGCGTGGATTTTTCTTCCGGAATTTTCCATATTTTCCAAAAATAAGCTCCGTCCGTTTTTATCCCGTTTGGACTCCGTTGCATATGGGTATTCTGCGAAACATAAAACATGCAACAGACAGGAACTGGCACTGGGCACTAGATCAATATGTTAGTCCAAAAATAATATAAAAAGTTGCCAAAAAGTATATGAAAGTGAATAATATTGGCATGGAACAATCAAAGCTTATAGATACGACGGAGACGTATCAGCATCCCCAAGCTTAATTCATGCTCGTCCTCGAGTAGGTAAATGGTAAAAAAGATAATTTTTGATGTGGAATGCTACCTAGCATAATCTTGATCATATGTCTAATCATGGCATTTATATTAAGACACGAGTGATTCAAGGCAATAGTCTATCATTTGACATAAAAACAATAATACTTCAAGCATACCAACCAAGCAATTATGTCTTATTGAAATAACATAGCCAAGAAAGCTCATCCCTACAAAATCATATAGTCTGGCTATGCTCCATCTTCACCACACAAAATATTCACATCATGCACAACCCCGATGACAAGCCAAGCAATTTTTTCATACTTTTGACGTTTCCCAAACCTTTTCAACTTTCACGCAATACATGAGCGTGATCCACGGACATAGCACTATAGGTGGAATAGAATATGATGATGGGGGTTATGTGGAGAAGACAAAAAAGGAGAAAGTCTCACATCAACGCGGCTAATCAACGGGCTATGGGGATGCCCATCAATAGATATCAATGTGAGGAGTAGGGTTGCCATGCAACGGATGCACTAGAGCTATAAGTGTATGAAAGCTCAAACTAAACTAAGTGGGTGTGCATCCAACTTGCTTGCTCATGAAGACCTAGGGCATTTGAGGAAGCCCATCGTTGGAATATACAAGCCAAGTTCTATAATGAAAATTCCCACTAGTATATGAAAGTGACAACATAGGAGACAATCTATATGAAGAACATGGTGCTACTTTGAAGCACAAGATATGAGACTCACTACATGAAGAACATGGTGCTACTTTGAAGCACAAGTGTGGAAAAAGAGATAGTAACATTGCCCCCTCTTTTTGCGGGCTTCTTTGGCCCCATTTTTTATTTAGGCTTCTTTGGCCTCTCTCTTTTTTTTTGGATGGGGCAATGCTCTAATAATGATGATCAGCACACTTTTATTTACTTACAACTCGATATTACAACTCGATACTAGAACAAAGATATAACTCTATATGAATGCCTTCGGCGGTGTACCGGGATGTGCAGTGATCTAGCGTAGCAATGACATCAAAAAACGGACAAGCCATGAAAACATCATGCTAGCTATCTTACGATCATGCAAAGCAATATGACAATGAATGCTCAAGTCATGTATATGATGATGATGAAAGTTGCATGGCAATATATCTCGGAATGGCTAAGGAAATGCCATAATAGGTAGGTATGGTGGCTGTTTTGAGGAAGATATAATGAGGCTTATGTGTGACAGAGCGTATCGTATCACGGGGTTTGGATGCACAGGCGGAGTTTGCACCAACTCTCGAGGTGAGAAAGGGCAATGCACGGCATCAAGAGGCTAGCAATGATGGAAAGGTAAAAGTGCGTATAATCCATGGACTCAACATTAGTCATAAAGAACTCACATACTTATTGCAAAAATCTATTAGTCATCAAAACAAAGTACTACACGCATGCTCCTAGGGGGATAGATTGGTAGGAAAAGACCATCGCTTTCGTCCCGGCCGCCACTCATAAGGAAGACAATCAATAAACACCTCATGCTCCGACTTCGTTACATAACGGTTCACCATACGTGCATGCTACGGGACATGCAAACTTCAACACAAGTATTTCTCAATTTCACAATTACTCAACTAGCATGACTCTAATATCACCATCTTTACATCGCAAAACTATTGCAAGGAATCAAACATATCATATTCAGCGATCTACAAGTTTATGTAGGATTTTATGACTAACCATGTGAATGACCTGTTCCTGTCATCTCTCTAAATAGATATAAGTGAAGCAAGAGAGTTTAATTCTTTCTACAAAAAAAATGCCTGTGCTCTAACAAATATAAGTGAAGCAAAAGAGCATTCTATAAATGGCGGTTGTCTATGTAAACAGAAACATGCAATCCAAACTTCAAATGATATAAGTGAAGCTCATGAAGCATTCTATAAAGCCATACTCAAAAGATATCAGTGAAGTGCAAAGAGCATTCTATAAATAAACCAAGGACCATCTCATACCAGCATGGTGCATAAAAGAAAAGTGAAAACTAAAAGCAAAAGACGCTCCAAGATTGCACATATCGCATGAACGAAACGAATCCGAAAACATACCCATACTTGTTGAAGAAAGAGGGGATGCCTCCCCAGCATCCCCAAGCTTAGACGCTTGAGTCTCCTTGAATATTTACTTGGGGTGCCTCGGGCATCCCCAAGCTTGAGCTCTTTCCTCTCTTCCTTCTTCTCACATCGAAACCTTCTCGATCATCGAACACTTCATCCACACAAAACTTCAACAAAAAACTCGGTAAGATCCGTTAGTATAATAAAGCAAATCACTACTATGAGTACTGTTGCAAACCAATTCATATTTTATTTTTGCATGGTGTCTACTGTAATATAACTTTTTAATGGCTTAACCCACTGTTAGAAATTGATAGTTTCATCAAAACAAGCAAACTATGCATCAAAAACAGAATCTGTCAAAAACAGAACAGTCTGTAGCAATCTGAACATCCACCATCCTTCTGGTACCCCAAATATTCTATAAAAATTAGGAAAAATATACAATTTGTACAGAAAGACAGTGCAAAAAGAATCAGAACCATTTGACATTCCAGTAAAAAAAGTTAAAATTCGCGCACTACAGCCAAAGTTTCTGTCCTGCACCGTACAAACCAACAAGCATTGTAGACATCCTAAAGGCAAACCTTGGCACATTATTTTTATAATACAATGGAATTGTACAAGGGGATAATTATTTTTATTGAAAAGTTTCTGTAATTAAGATTCACAAAGTTCTCATGGGCATGAACAAAGTTCAAGGACGTCCCCCACTTTCACAATGCTCATCCCTCTCAATTTCACTTTTCTTTTTGAAAAAGTTTTGGGTTCCCCTCTTTATTTTTGTTGTTTTTAAACTATATGAAAGCACTCAACAGAAATAAATGACTCTCTAAAACTTCCGGGTTGTCTCCCTGGCAGCGCTTTCTTTAAAGCCATTAAGCTAGGCATATAGTGCTCAAGTAGTGAATCTACCCGGATCCCAAGGTATATCAAAGCCAATTTTAATTAGAAATGATTTGTAATTTAGTAGTGAGCACAAAGTAAAATATATCATGTAATGATGAATTTTAACTCTCTTCCTATGCATCGGCATGTCATAAAAGAACAATTCATGCACACATAGTACAAGCCAATGCATAGTATAAACAGTTTCTTGCAATTTTATTGTATTGGAAACATAGAGAGGTGGAGATATAGTTCCTCTCTCATAATAATTGCAAGTAGGAGCAGCAAGCACATGCATATTATATCTATCAAAATCATCATGTGCAACGGTAAAAGGCAACCCATCAATGTAATCCTTAATAAGTGCAAACTTCTCCGATATAGTATATTCGGGAGAATTCAAAAAGATAATACGACTATCATGCGTGGGTGCAATAGCAAAAATTTCATGTTTAACATAAGGAACTATAGCAAGTTCATATCCATAAGCATAAATCATATTGGCATCTTGGCCACAAGCATAGCAAGCATCATCAAAAGGGATATTTCAAGAGAATCAATGGGATCATAATAGTCATCATAGCAATCATCCTTCGGTAAGCATGTAGGGGAATTAAACAATGTATGAGTTGAAGGGTTACTCTCATTAGAAGTTGGGCACGGGTGATCAATCCGCTCTTCCTCCTTTTGTTCTTTGCTCTCCTCCTCATCTTTTTCATCCAATGAGCTCACAGTTTCAGCAATTTCTTCTTCCATAGGCTCCTGCAAAATATTAGTCTCTTCTTGGACAGCGGAGACTTTCTCAATAAGTGTATTAATTTCGTAATTGTATTCATAATTCTCATAACAATATTTCAAGATAGCTAAATTTTCAGATCTATAAACAACATGATCAAAATCTTCAAACTCTTTACACATAGACTCAATTTCATAAGCACCCATAAAAGCAACAAATTCTTCTATTTGTTCCACATCATAGTAATCATATATACCTCTAGCATAAAGAAGCCAAGGTTTCATTATCATTAAATTCGCATGAAAAGGAAAGGTGTGGAGACTTCGTCTTAGAGCAACAAGTATAATCATATCTCAAGCATAGTTGCCTAGCATACCAATACAACATATTAATTTGATCCCATAATAGTTTCCCTTTTGTGTCAAGCGATAATCCCTAAAGTATTCACGTTGATCCAACGTTACTCCCATAACATAATTAAATGGGGTTTTCTCAGGATTATTAAAGTAGTACATAATATCTTTCACATAACGAGCATCGAGGGTTTTAGGAGGTACCCCATCTCCATGAGTAGCAAGTACACCTAATTTTTTTGGTATTTCGTGTTCCATATCCATAACTAAAGATAGAGAACAACTAAGAAAAGAAAATAAAATTTACTTAGTGATAAAGCAAACAAGCACACACGAGAATATTCACCCCACGCTTATGACTCAAGAACGGCGCCAGAAATAGGTCTTGATAACCCACAAGTATAGGGGATCGCAACAGTTTTCGATAAGTAAGAGTGTCGAACCCAACGAGGAGCTAAAGGTAGAGCAAATATACCCTCAAGTTCTATCGACCACTGATACAACTCTACGCACGCTTGAGCTTCGCTTTACCTAGAACAAGTATGAAACTAGAAGTACTTTGTAGGAGTGATAGGATAGGTAAGCAAGAAAAGAAAGAACGCGTAAATAAAAACTAGGGGCTGTTTAGATAAAGACACAACTAAAGTAAATATGGCGAGTGTGGAAAAGTGGTGGTAGGAGTTGTGGAATTGTCCCTAGGCAACTGACTATATTACTAGACCAGTAATCACTATTGCAATTCTATTTGAGGGAGAGGCATAAGCTAACATACTTTCTCTACTTGGATCATATGCACTTACGATTGGAACTCTAGCAAGCATCCGCAACTACTAAAGATTCATTAAGGTAAACCCCAACCATAGCATTAGAGCATCAAGTCCCCTTTTATCCCATATGCAAACAACCTACTTACTCGAGTTTGTGTTTCAGTCACTCACGCAACCCACCATAAGAAAATCATAAACATATTGCAAACCCTACAGCGGGAATCCCTCACGCTTATGCCGACCACGAAGGGCACAATAGGGCAGCACCAATAATAAAATATGCAACTCAAACCAATCATAGCAATTCATCAATCACCGATAGGACAATGGAAATCTACCCAGACATCATAGGATGGCAAAACATCATTGGATAATAATATGAAGCATAAAGCACCATGTTCAAGTAGAGGGTACAACGGGTTGCTGGAGAGTGGACCGCTGAATATAGAAGGGGGAAGGTGATGGAGATGTTGGTGAAGATGACGGCGGTGTCGGTGAAGATCGCGGTGATGATGATGGCCCCCGGCAGCGCTCCGGCGCCACCGGAAGCAAGGGGAGAGGCCCTTCTTCTTCTTCTTCCTTGACCTCCTCCCTAGATGGGAGAAGGGTTTCCTCTGGTCCTTGGCTCCCATGGCTTGGGAGGCGAGAGCCCTCCAAGATTGGATTTATCTCTATTTCTGCGTTATGTTCGCTCTATTTCACTGTTTCGCGTATATATGGAGATCCGTAACTCCGATTGGCCTGAAACCTTCGCCATGATTTTTTTCCGAATATTAGCTTTCTTGCGGCAAAAGAAGAGCATCAACCGCCTTACGGTGGGCTCACGAGGGTAGGGGGCGCGCCCAGGGGGGTCAGGCGCGCCCCCCTACCTCGTGACCACCTCGGGCACCGTCTCGCGTGGATTTTTCTTCCGGAATTTTCCATATTTTCCAAAAATAATCTCCATCCGTTTTTATCCCGTTTGGACTCCGTTGGATATGGATATTCTGCGAATCATAAAACATGCAATGCATGTGAACTGCACCGAGCAATCGGATCAATATGTTAGTCCCAAAAATAATATAAAAAGTTGCCAAAAAGTATATGAAAGTGAATAATATTGGCATGGAACAATAAAAAATATAGATACGACGGAGACGTATCACCGTGGCAGAAGAGGTGGAATTAATTCCAGTGGTCAGCGAGTATCCAGATGTATTCCCTGAAGAATTACCCGGCATGCCACCAGACTGAGAATTGGAGTTTGCTATTGACCTGGTGCCTGGAACCACTCCGATACATAAGAAATATTATCGGATGCCTTCCTCAGAATTGGTGGAATTGAAGAAATAACTGGATGAGATGCTGCAAAAAGGATACATTCGTCCAAGCTCTTCACCATGGGGATCACCAGCAATCTTCGTGGACAAAAAGGATGGCAGTCTATGAATGTGCATAGACTACTGACAGCTGAATGACGTCGCCATTAAAAACAAGTATCCACTGCCGAGGATTGATGATCTGTTTGATCAACTCAGTGGGGCCAAAGTATTCTCAAAGATTGATTTGAGGACGGGATATCATCAACTCAAGACAAAGAAGTAAGATATTCCTAACACCGCGTTCACCACTCAGTACGGTCTTTACGAATACACTGTTATGTCCTTCAGCCTCACCAACGCTCTTGCATTCGTTATGCATATGATGAACAAGGTGTTTATGGACTTCTTGGACAAATTCGTGGTGGTGTTCATTGACGACATCCTCATTTACTCCAAGAGCAAGGACGGACATAAGGAGCATATTCCAGCTGTTCTGCAAAGGCTTCGCGATCATCAACTGTATGCCAAATTCAGCAAATGTGAGTTTTGGCTCCAGCAAGTGGGATTCCTCGGACTTATCCTCTTCGCAGAAGGAATCTCGGTGGACCCAAGCAAGGTAAAAGATGTACTTGATTGGTCAGCACCCACCACCGTCTCAGAAATCCGGAGTTCCCTTGGACAAGCCGGATATTATCGTCATTTTATCGAAGGGCTTTCCAAAATCGCCAAGCCAATTGCTGAGCTCCTAAAGAAGGATAAGAAGTTCGTATGGACTGAGGACTGTGAACGGAGCTTCAATGAGTTAAAAACCAGGCTGACATCGGCACCCGTATTAACCCTTCCAGACATCTACTGCAGTTTCGATGTTTACCGTGACGCCTCCAGAAAAGGACTGGGGTGTGTACTCATGCAAGATGGCAAAGTGGTGGCCTATGCATCTCGCCAACTGCGGCAACATGAAGGAAACTATCGTACTCATGATTTGGAATTGGCTACAGTGGTGCACGCTTTGAAAATTTGGAGACATTATCTGATTGGAAAGAAGTGCCAGATAGTCACCGACCATAAAAGTCTCAAGTATATATTCACTCAGCCCGATTTGAACCTTCGGCAGCGAATATGGCTCGAGTTGGTTAAGGACTACAACCTCGGAATAAATTATCACCTGGGCAAAGCTAATGTGGTGGCTGACACCCTCAGCCGCAAACCAGCCAACCTTAATGCTCTAATGGATTCCTTACCTCCGGAGCTTTATGAAGAATTCATGTAGCTAAACTTGGTGATCATCGACGCCTGTCTTACCAATATATTGGAAGTTGCCCCTACTCTCGAAGAAGAAATCCGCAGTGCTCAGGCGAAGGATAAGGTGTTACAAATATATGTTCAGAAGGTGCACCAAGGGCGTGCACCGGATTTCTCTATGGATCAGCAAGGTTCGCTAAGGTTCCGAGGAAGACTTTGCATACCCAACCAAGAAAGTCTTAAGAAGAAAATATTGGCAGAAGCACATGAAGCACCATACTCAATTCACCTCGGTGGCACCAAAATGTATGAGGACCTTCGCCAGATATTTTGGTGGGATGGAATTGATGTCTACTACGCAACCTTGTTCTTGTAGACGTTGTTGGGCCTCCAAGTGCAGAGGTTTGTAGGACAGTAGCAAATTTCCCTCAAGTGGATGACCTAAGGTTTATGAATCCGTGGGAGGCGTAGGATGAAGATGGTCTCTCTCAAGCAACTCTGCAACCAAATAACAAAGAGTCTCTTGTGTCCCCAACACACCCAATACAATGGTAAATTGTATAGGTGCACTAGTTCGGCGAAGAGATGGTGAGACAAGTGCAATATGGATGATAGATATAAGTTTTTGTAATCTGAAAATATAAAAACAGCAAGGTAACTAATGATAAAAGTGAGCACAAATGGTATTGCAACGCGTTGAAACAAGGCCTAGGGTTCATACTTTCACTAGTGCAAGTTCTCTCAACAATAATAACATAATTGGATCATATAACTATCCCTCAACATGCAACAAAGAGTCACTCCAAAGTCACTAATAGCGGAGAACAAACGAAGAGATTATTGTAGGGTATGAAACCACCTCAAAGTTATCCTTTCAGATCGATCTACTCAAGAGTCCCTAGTAAAATAACATGAAGCTATTCTTTCCGTTCAATCTATCATAGAGTTCGTACTAGAATAACACCTTAAGACACAAATCAACCAAAACCCTAATGTCACCTAGATACTCCAATGTCACCTCAAGTATTAGTGGGTATGGTTATACGATATGCATCACACAATCTCAGATTCATCTATTCAACCAACACAAAGAACTTCAAAGAGTGCCCCAAAGTTTCTACCGGAGAGTCAAGACGAAAACGTGTGCCAACCCCTATGCATAAGTTCACGAGGTCACGGAAACCGCAAGTTGATCACCAAAAAATACATCAAGTGAATCAATAGAATACCCCATTGTCACCACGGGCATCCCACGCAAGACATACATCAAGTGTTCTCAAATCCTTAAAGACTCAATCCGATAAGATAACTTCAAAGGAAAACTCAATTCATTACAAGAGAGTAGAGGGGAGAAACATCATAAGATCCAACTATAATAGCAAAGCTCGCGATACATCAAGATCGTACCACCTCAAGAACACGAGAGAGAGAGAGAGAGAGAGAGAGAGAGAGAGAGATCAAACACATAGCTACTGGTACATACCCCCAGCCCCGAGGGTGAACTACTCCCTCCTCGTCATGGAGAGCGCCGGGATGATGAAGATGGCCACCGGTGAGGGATCCCCCCTCCGGCAAGGTGCTGGAACAGGGTCCCGATTGGTTTTTGGTGGCTACAGAGGCTTGCGGCGGCGGAACTCCCGGTCTATTCTGCTCCCCAATGTTTTTAGGGTATATGGACATATTTAGGCGAAAGAAGTCTGTCAGGGGAGCCACGAGGGGCCCACGAGGGTGGGGGCGCGCCCAGGGGGGCAGGCGCACCTCCCTGCCTCATGGCCTCCTCGTTGCTTCCCTGAAATACACTCCAAGTCTCATGGATTGCTTCCGTTCCAAAAATAACTCTCCCGAAGGTTTCATTCTGTTTGGACTCCGTTTGATATTCCTTTTCTTCGAAACACTGAAACAAGGGAAAAAACAGGAACTGGCATTGGGCTCTGGGTTAATAGGTTAGTCCCAAAAATAATAAAAAAGTGTATAATAAAGCCCATAAACATCCAAAACAGATAATATAATAGCATGGAACAATCAAAAATTATAAATACCTTGGAGACGTATCAGGAATGAAGAAAGATATCGCATACTTTGTGGCCTGTTGTGACATATGCAATAAGGTGAAGGCGGAATGTCAAAAACCCGCCGGACTCCTCCAGCCTCTGCCGGTATCCCCATGGAAATGGGACGACATTTGCATGGATTTCATCACCGGATTACCAAACTCTCATCGAGGAAACGATGCGATATGGGTCATAGTGGACACCCTAACCAAGGTGGCACACTTCCTGCCCATTCGGACCACATACCGTGCAAATCAACTTGCACAGCTGTATGTATCAAGAATCATCAGTCTGCATGGAGTAGCCAAGACTATCACCTCCGACAGGGGATCTCTATTCACATCCGCATTTTGGTCCCGACTACATCAAGCCTTGGGGATCGCTCTGAAGTACAGCACGGCTTATCATGCTCAAACAGATGGACAGACTGAGTGAGTAAATCAAATACTCGAATATGCTCCGGGCATGTACGTTGGCCCAAGGAACCAAGTGGGAAGACTGTCTACCTTACGCCGAGTTTTCATACAACAACAGTTTCCAGGCCAGCTTGAAGATGTCACCCTATGAAGCCATGTATGGCCGGAAATGCCGCACCCCATTGAATTGGTCTCAAACCGGAGACAACCGTGTTTCCGGGACTGATTTAATGCTTGAAGCAGAGAAGCAAGTCAAGGAAATCAGGGACCGACTGCAACTGGCCAAATCCCGACAGAAGAGCTACTATGATGCCAAACATCGTCGGATCAGCTTCAAACCCAGAGAGTACGTATATCTCCGAGTCACCCCTATGAAAGGAGTCAAGAGGTTTCAGATCCGAGGAAAATTGGCACCCGGATATATCGGTCCATTCTCCGTCATGGCCAGAGTAGGAACAGTTGCCTACCAGTTGGAATTGCCACCAGAATTGTCAGAAGTACACAACGTGTTTCACATCTCACAGCTAAGGAAATGTATCTCGCCTCGGAGAAAAGGACTGATATGGCAGAAATAGAATTGGCTAATGATTTGACTTATGAGGAAAAGCCAATCAGAATATTGGATCAGACAGAAAGGGTCACTCGCAGCAAAGAGATAAGGTTTTACAAGGTTCAGTGGGAGCATCAGACCGAAGAAGAAGCAACCTGGGAAAGAGATGATTTTTTAAGGATTGCATACCCAGAATGGTTTTCCCAAGCAACTTAATCTCAAGGACGAGATTCATCCTAAGTGGGGGAGGTTTGTGACAGCCTGGATTTTGCCCTCTCTCTTTTTCCGGACTTGCCTTCTCTCTTTTTTAGGACTTGGTTTTCACCGTGGTTTTTGCCCTGATGTGATTTGGTTTTTGAATCACTTCATATGGACTTGTCACTTGGACATATCCTTGGCTTTCACCCAAGTGACTTATCTACATTATTCTTCCAACAAATTCCCAAAATAATCAAATGAATATTTTTCCTAAAAGAAAAATATTCATTTCCCTCTCTGAAACTCACTTCAGAACTTGTGCTCCAAAGCAACCTCAATTCTTCTTACTCAGAAAAATCTGAGATAATTCATGAATATTCTTAGGACCCTGGCACACCTTACCATGCAAAAATATTGCATCACTTTCGTAATATTTTTGCTGTAGAAAATCTTTTCACTTCTGGACCAGAAATGCACTTTGTACAACAAGTGCATTTTCCCTTAGCTTTTGGCCTTGAGTTTTCTTGAGCTTAAACAACTTCCTAAGAAACCCTAAACCCCAGGAGATTAGCCCTAATGGCCTTCTAGAAGGTGGCCAAACTTGGCGACCAAGTTTCTGACAAGAAACTTGCCAGCTTGGTAGTCACGTCTGGTCGGCCTGGGTATGATCCATCACCTCTCCTATACGTAAAACTGCACGGTCGAGCGCGTAGACAAGGTTTGGCCGCTCCTGGCCGTTGTTTTGACCACGCCAGCCTGGTGACCATGCGAGGACACGGCGCCTGGCAGCGTCTCGACGCGCTCTGGCTGGCGCCTTGCTCTCTGTTTCGCGCGTGCTCGTTCCAGCGCTCGCCTCCGACTGCCGCACCACGCCACAACCCTCGACTCATCAAGCTTGAGCCCTCCCCGGCGCTCGCTGACGTCAGAGTGAAAGCACAAGTGCTCCCTAGGTGGTTTTGGTAATTAATGTCAACATATCCCTTGTTGGACTAATAGTTTTATCTAGTACATTACAGATAAGTTCAACAATGGAGCGGCATGGACTAAAGGATGTGGGAACTCCTTCAAGATGCTAAGGACAAAGGATTGGCTCAAGCTTCAAGCTCAAGACTCTTCATTTTACGTTTTAGTGATCCAAGATCACATTGAGTCTATAGGAAAAGCCAATACTATCAAGGAGGGATGGGGTGTTGCTTAATGAGCCTCTTGCTTCATGTGCTTAGTGATATGCTCCAAAACCCTCAACTACTTTCCCACTTCCACACATATGACCTAAACCTAAAGTCAAACTCGGCCCCACCGATTCTTTCTATCCGGCGCCACCGAGTTCAATTGTCATAGCCACTGCCACAAACCCTAGGCAAATCGGTTTCACCGATAGGGATTTCGGTCTCACCCAGATGGGATTGTAATGTCTCTGTGTATGTCCATTACCAAAATCGGTCTCACCGAGTTTGTGCAATCGGTACAACCGAGATTACAATGCAAACTCTCTGGTTAACTTATTACCAAAATTGGTCCCACCAAGCTTGAGTAATCGGTCCCACCGAGTTTGCCTGACCAACTCTCTGGTTAGCTAATTACCAAAACCGGTCTCACCGAGTTTGTGTAATCGGTCTCACCGAGATTACGTTATGCCCCAACCCTAACCATATCGGTTCTACCGAGTTGCATGTTAGTCCCACCGAAAATCCTAACGGTCACTAGGTTTACTAAATCGGTCAGACCGAGTTTGTTGATTCGTCCCACCGAGTTTGGTAAATTGTGTGTAACGGTCAGATTTTGTGTGGAGGCTATATATACCCCTCCACCTCCTCTTCATTAGTGGAGAGAGCCATCAGAACAAACCTACACTTCCAACTTACCAGTTCTGAGAGAGAACCACCTACTCATGTGTTGAGGCCAAGATATTCCATTCCTACCATATGAATCTTGATCTCTAGCCTTTCCCAAGTTGCTTTCCACTCAAATATTCTTTCCACCAGATCAAAATCCTGTGAGAGAGATTTGAGTGTTGGGGAGACTATCATTTGAAGCACAAGAGCAAGGAGTTCATCATCAACACACCATTTGTTACTTCTTGGAGAGTGGTGTCTCCTAGATTGGCTAGGTGTCACTTGGGAGCCTCCGACAAGATTGTGGAGTTGAACCAAGGAGTTTGTAAGGGCAAGGAGATCGCCTACTTCGTGAAGATCTACCGCTAGTGAGGCAAGTCCTTCGTGGGCGACGGCCATGGTGGGATAGACAAGGTTGCTTCTTCGTGGACCCTTCTTGGGTGGAGCCCTCCATGGACTCGCGCAACCGTTACCCTTGGTGGGTTGAAGTCTCCATCAATGTGGATGTACGATAGCACCACCTATCGGAACCATGACAAAAACATTCATGTCTCCAATTGCGTTTGAATCCTCCAAACCCTTCCCTTTACTTTCTTGCAAGTTGCTTGCTTTACTTTCCGCTGCTCATATACTCTTTGCATGCTTGCTTGCTTGTTATGTATTGTGAATGTCAAACTTGTGCCTAAACTCCACTTAAACCTAAAGAAGTTAAAAACTGCAACTTTGGTACTTAGTGTCTAATCACCCCCCCTCTAGACACCTCTTCTCAAGATCCTACAAGTGGTATCAGAGCATTGTTCTCCATTGCCTTGGTTTAATCACCATTGGAGGAAGATGGATGAGTCTAATTTGGGGAGTCTTAGACATAGAGTGCCTATTCTTGATGGAGAGTATTTTCATGAGTGGAAAAATGAGATGCTTGTAATTTTCAATCAATATCACTTGAACAAGTACATTGCTAGCCCTTGTGCTCCTCATGTTGATCCTATGCATCCTACCCTTGATGAATCTATTGACATGATTAGGAACCTTAGAACTGTTAATCTTATCACTAGAGGCTTGCCTAGAAACTTAATTAGAAACTTGCCTACTCTTGAGTGTGCCTACACTATATGGAAATTCCGTGAGGAACGCTTTCCAAATTATTCCTTGAAAAATCTAGATGAGATTCTCCATAAGTCTATTGCCTTGAGTAAGATAAATACTAGTGATCCTATGTTTGGTGATCGTCTATTTGAACTTACAGACCTTATGAGTGCCAAAAGAGATGTTGGAATTATTGGTGATATTATTTCTGAAGCTATAAGAATTCATAAGCAAGATCATTGTCAAACTCACTCTAACGAATTACCCTCTCTAGGACTTGATCCACCACATGACAATGTTGAACATGGATACTATGATGAGGATGATGATAGTGACTTCGATCTTGATGATGCAATGAGACATTTCGGTCTTATGGCAAATCTTCGGGGATATGTGTCAGGAGGAAAGGAATGGGTTCTTGACAAAGGATGTACCGATCACATGACCGGAGATAAAGACATGTTTCGTGAGCTTGCTGAAAATGATAGTCCTCGAAAGTATGTCACTTTCGGTGACAACTCAAAGGGTAAGGTGGTTGGCCTCGGTAAGGTGGCCATCTCACATGATAGCTCCATTCAGAATGTCATGCTCGTTGAATCCCTTGGCTACAACTTACTTTCAGTATCTAGACTTGCTGATTTTGGTTTCAATGTCCTATTTACTGAAGTAGACTGCCAAGTGTTTTGTCGAGACAATCATAAAATGGTCTTTACCGGCATACATAGAGGTGATCTTTACATTGTTGATTTCTCTAAAAAGGCACAACCTAAAACTTGCTTCATTGCTAAATCTTCAAAAGGTTGGTTATGGCATAGACGACTAGGTCACGTTGGCATGAGAAACCTTGACAAGCTTATTAAAGGAAATCATATCCTTGGATTTAACGATGTCATATTTGATAAGTATAGATCGTGCAAAGGTTTGTCGTGTGTAAACAGGTTGGAGGAAGGAATCCGTGAAGAACATCATGACCACAAGAATGCCACTCGAGCTACTTCATATGGATCTCTTTGGTCCCAACGCTTACAAAAGCCTCGGTGGAAATTATTTTGGTCTAGTTATAGTTGATTATTTTTCCAGATTTACGTGGGTGTTCTTTCTCGATGATAAATCGCAGGTCCAAAAGATTTTCAAAAACTTCGCTTGGAAGGCCCAAAATCAGTTTGAAGTGAAGATCAAGAAGGTTCGCAGCTACAACGGAACGGAGTTCAAGAACGCAAATGTGGACACCTTTCTTGACGAAGAAGGGATTTCACACGAGTTCTCGGCTACGTACACACCTCAACAAAATGGAGTTGTTGAGAGGAAGAACCGGACACTCATCAAAATGGGGAGAAAGATGCTTGATGAGTACAAGACGCCGAAGCACTTTTGGCAGAAGCGGTTGAGACAGCTTGTCATGCAACAAATCGCTTGTATCTTCACAAGCTACTTGGCAAGACGGCATACGAGCTCCTCACCGGTAACAAACCCCAAGTTGGATACTTTTGAGTATTCGGCTCAAAGTGCTACATTCTTGATAAGCATCGCTGCTCAAAATTTGCTCCTAAGTCTCATGAAGGTTTCCTACTAGGTTATGGCTCAAACTCTCACACTTACCGTGTCTACAACAATTTCACCCGAAAGGTTGAAGAGACAGTAGATGTGAAGTTTGATGAATCTAACGGCTCGCAAGTAGAGCAATTGCCAATTGATGTAGGATACAAAGACCCTACGGAAGCATCCACAAGTGGAACACACCAAGATGAAGAAAACGAGGAAGAACATCACGAATGTCAACAACCCCCTTCTCCACCACGACAAGAAAATGACAACGCCAACAATGAAGAAGATCAAGAAGAAGAAGAAGAACAAGATGAAGAAGATCAACCAAAACCCAAGCAAAAGATTTCACGAGTTCGAGCAAGAATTGCTAAAGACCATCCCGTGGAGCAAATCTACAACGATATTCAAACCAGGAGAATGACTCGCTCTAAAACTCGTTTAGCTAACTTTTGCGAAAACTATTCTTTCATCTCTAGCATTGAACCTATGAAGGTCGAAGAAGCATTGGAAGATCCGGATTGGATAAATGCTATGCATGAAGAGCTACACAACTTTGAGAGAAACCAAGGACATTGGTTGAGAAGCCCGACAACAACCACAACATCATCGGTACCAAATGGGTGTTTCACAACAAGCAAGATGAAGATGGACAAGTAGTTCGCAACAAAGCACGTCTCATCGCCCAAGGCTACACACAAGTCGAAGGTATGGACTATGGTGAGACTTATGCTCCTGCTAGACTTGAGTCCATTCGCATCTTACTTGCCTACGCTAATCACCATGATATCACCTTGTACCAAATGGACATTAAAAGTTCTTTTCTAAATGGTGAAATAGAGGAGGAAGTTTATGTTAAACAACCTCCCGGCTTTGTCAATCCTAAGAAACCAAATCATGTTTACATACTTCACAAAGCCCTTTATGGTCTTAAACAAGCTCCTAGAGCTTGGTATAAATGCTTGACCAAGTTTCTTCTTGAAAAGGGATTTGAAATTGGGAAAATTGATTCCACACTTTTCACAAAAAGGGTTAATGGAGAATTGTTTTTATGCGAAATTTATGTTGATGATATTATATTTGGTTCAACTAACCCTCATTTTAGTGAAAAGTTTGGAAAGCTAATGTCGGAGAAGTTTGAGATGTCAATGATGAGTGAACTCAAATTCTTTCTTGGGCTGCAAATCAGGCAAACGAAGGAAGGTACATTTGTTTCTCAAACAAAGGACACTAAGGACTTATTCAAGAAGTTCAATATGCAAGAGTGCAAAGGTATGTCTACACCCATTCCTACTAGTGGACATCTTGATTTGACCAAAGATGGTAAACCAGTTGACCAAAAGGTTTATCGCTCTATGATTGGTTCACTGTTGTACCTATGTGCTTCACGTCCCGATATTATGCTAAGTGTGTGCATGTGTGCAAGATATCAAGCTGCTCCTAAAGAATGTCATCTTAAGGCCGTAAAAGGATAGTGAGATACTTAATTCATACACCAAATTTTGGCATTTGGTATCCTAAGAGGGCCTCTTTCGATCTTGTTGGCTACTCCGACTCGGACTATGCCGAGACAAGGTTGATAGAAATTCCACTTCGGGTACTTGTCAATTTCTTGGTAGATCTCTTGTGTCTTGGTCCTCCAAGAAACAAAACTCGGTATCCTTATCTACCGCCAAAGCGGAGTACATTGCCGCTGGTTCATGTTGTGCTCAATTACTTTGGATGACCCAAACTCTTAAAGATTATGGGATATATGTGAAACATGTTCCATTGCTTTGTGAAAATGAAAGTGCTATCAAAATTGGTCATAATCCCGTACAACATTCTCAAACTAAGCATATTGAAGTTCGTCATCATTTCATTCGAGATCATGTTGCTAAGGATGACATTAATCTTAAGCATGTTCGCACCGAAAAGCAATTAGCAGATGTATTCACTAAACCCCTTGATGAGAATGTGTTTTGCAGGTTGAGAGGAGAATTGAACATCATTGATGCTTCAAACTTGGAGTAGAAACTCCATTGGATACATGCAAGACATGAGCTTATGACTAATCCATGATATCTCTCTTATGATGGAAATATTATATCCTGGATATATTTGCATCTTGCATGTTATCTAACCCATGTAGGTACTCGGTTGAGACAATTTTCATGAGATTGTAATCTACTCACATCTTGAGCAATCTCTACATCACCAAGTCTCTACACTATGGCGGTTGAAGACAAGGAAGCACGGAATCATTCAAACATATCCTTTGACAAACTCTATGTTGAGCTTCATGATTATCATTCCTGGATACACAAGTGCTACTCCTTGCAAGAACTAACCCATGTAGGTAGATGGACTCAAATTCCAAGTGGTGCTCCCAACTCTTGATGAGCTACATCAACCTTGAGCAACCCACACAAGTTCAACTAGATGGTCAACACCACCAACCAAGGTATGTTATTCCATCTTAGAGAAGCTTTACTCCGAGTCATGAGCTAAAGCAACTCGACAAGATGTGAATACATCAAGATGCTTAAACGAAAAATGGTAACCCCACTTTGAGCTTAAACGATGAGTATGACCTATGATCAAGTGATCTCACTTGACTCCTAAGTCAATATACTCTAACATAGGTGAATTTGTCGCCGACCATCTCTAGATGAAGTTCTCTCGTGTTCTTTTCTGAGTTTTTGCATTTGTCTCATGCATATTTGTTTCCCCTTTCAAAAAAAACTTCATCTAGATTTCTTTCTTTTCTTTTCTGTTGCTCTGAATTTCCTGCATCCAATTCATTGCATATCATTCAGTAAATTCCTTGCAAATCTTTGTGAGATCTTACTAGTCTAGTGAGTTGAGGTGACAAGTGTTTTCTCTGCGATGAACTCGGTTTCACCGATTTGTTGTTCTCAGTCCAACCGAATCCTCTCGGTACAACCGAAGCATACCACTCGGTGCTACCGATTTTACAACAGGAAAAACAGTTTGCCACTTATTCTATGTTTCTTCTGATCCAGCGCCACTCAGTGAATATTGTCCTCTACAAGCATCACAATTTTATCCAGTGCTTTGTGTTGTGACTCAAGGACCAAACCCATTCACAAAAATTCCAGAAAACCCTTCTTGGGAATTGATGTCAAAGGGGGACAGAGAGATCACATCAAAGCTTATCCACTTCCAAAAGGGAGAGTGACGGTGTCCTGGACTAGGGGTACTCACCACGTCGTCTCCCGATCAGTTGGATTGGGCCGAGGATCCCCATGGCCGTATACTCATGGGGCAGTCCGGACAGTTGCCGCATACAAGGAAGATTCCACAAGGCTTGGCGATCAAGACAAGGACTCCTCCCCCACCGGCGTATTCGGCTAGGACTCTTGTTATCTTAGGCCTCTGGTGCATTATATAAACCGAGGCCAGGCTAGTCGATATACAACGAACAACAATCATACCATAGGCTAGCTTCTAGGGTTTAGCCTCTTTGATCTCGTGGTAGATCCACTCTTGTAACACACATCATCAATATTAATCAAGCAGGACGTAGGGTTTTACCTCCATCAAGAGGGCCCGAACTCGATAAAACATCGTGTCCCTTGTCTCCTGTTACCATCCGCCTAGACGCACAGTTCGGGACCCCCTACCCGAGATCCGCCGGTTTTGACACCGACATTGGTGCTTTCATTGAGAGTTCTGCTGTGTGGTCGGCGAAAGGATCAATGGCTCGACTGCAGGTCAACTGCGACGTCGGCTTCTTCGTCACCAGCTCGACTGGTCACCTTGGCTTGACCGAGGACTGCGCCCTACCTCCGATCGTCATGTTCGTATGAGGGCCTTCATCAACATCAACTCCGATCTCTATCAAGATCATGGAGGAATCATCCAGGGAGCCCGGGGGCTCAACGTCAACATTGCCCTCGAGGCGATCAGATTGTTTTTCTAGACAGCGGACTTGTGTCCGCCGCCACCGCCTCCTCAAGTGTTGTTTTAACGATTGCTTCGGTGGAATTGTGCGGAATTAAGTTTACAACAACCCTGGAAAATTTCGTCGAGTTCCGATGGAGCAATCTCTGGCAATCTCCGATATACCGGAGCCGCATTGAATCTGGACGAGTTTAGGGCGTGGTGTCCAGCTTCTAGCTCGGACTTCCTTTGGAAGATCCAACCGTTGATCGGCTGCGGAATTCCTATATCTACCACCCCTCAAAATTTCAGCTCGATCCGACCGTCCAAACTCCGGGAACCTTCCGATTAGTGCATCACTTTTCGGATCTGTTTTCTGCGCGAAAACGAATCCGACCCGAGTTTGTCTTTTTTATGAATGGGATTTCGGACATCCTTTTTGAAGGAAGTTTTGTATGGGGTATTGTGTTTTGTTCCCGAACACATCCTACTAACTTTAAAATCTTTTGAACATGATCTTCAATATCATGCTGGTGTCAAACCAGTCCGGCAATATTGCTCCACGGCTGCCGACTCCACGCTTAGGCATCGTCGTCACTTTGTTGAGCCGAGCTCAACTTCTCCGGATCATCATCTCGGCAACCCGAACAAGAGTCCGGTATCGCGAAGGATAAATCATCCCCAACATCACCGCCCCACGGATTACACGGAGCGGGCATACTGGCATCGCCGCACAGTCGCCTCATCAAGCCGGCATCGACTACGCCACGACCGCATCGGCGGGCCGCACTATTGCTTCTTCAAGCTGGTGTCCATCACACCGACCTACTTCGACATCTCGGTTGGACCGGGGCTTCGCCATCTCTTCATCGACCTACTCCGGACACTTCGGCGTCACTAGCCGACTGTGCAATGGGTGCGCGGATCGAGTCCCAATTTTGGGAATCACCTTCCTTCGGATTGCTACAACAAATAAACCAGGTGCTATTAATCCTAGTATTTCTTTTTGCTTGTTTGGGTTCATTTTTCCCAACGAATTATTACTCGGGGTTGTCCATCATATGTACGCAGGTCTAATGGTGGCCGCATTAACGACGGTTGCATGGTGGTTCGGTCAGTTTCCGTACATAGTCCGGCGAGCGCGATCCGAACTCGGACCGACCTGTGAATTCAGGCTTTGCCACTCCTTTACCGCATCACACCGACGCCCTGCATCGACATTGACTTCGGCGCCAAGCCATATTTCTTTTATTACTCACTTTGCATAAATTATTAATTATGCAACGATTTTTTATTACTATTATCTCCGGTTTGCACTATTTTTTGTGCACAGGAAAATGATCCAGCCGGACTATATCCTTTGGCGTCACCTCGGCTGGATGGGGCTTCACAACATTTCATTACCCCTTGCCAGGGACTTCGGCATCACTCTGCCGTCCTGCATTGACCGTGCTATGTCACTACTTCGGAGTGTCGAGCTCTTTGCTCCGCCACCTTGGGACCGGCTTGGGGGGTGGAACCTTGTCCCGCATCTAGCTCGGACCGCGTCGTCAATACCGAACACATTAACCAGCTAAGTTGCCTTCATGCTCAAAGTTTTAAATTTCTAACTTGTGTTCGGTTCGACCAAGCATTATACTTTTTTGGAAAAAAAGTTGCTTGTAAAAATTTTCCTTGTCCAAACTTTGTTCACACATACTTGACGCACTACCCGCGCTCATTATATTCGGGGCTTCTTTAATGAAGCTTATTAATACGGGCTTTATGCCCAACACGTGTGTCACACTTCCGCATGTACCTTTTATTCACCATTACATGCATCGATATGACTTAAGTTTTAGCCAAGCTGGGTTGCCTGGCTCCTGTGCTTACCCCTACATTCCCGATTGTTCGGCTAGGTGGTAAAGGGAGCACCTCTGCGATTGTTACTGCCGGGTCAGCCGAATGTGTACCTCAGACTGGGTGAAGCCGAAAGCTAGCGTTCTAAAGGGAATACTCGGTCGATAAACTAAAAGATGATTTCTTACCTATTTATTTACCTGCCCCCAGATGTTTTTCTGCTCTTTTCGCAGTCCGGACATGCACTTTAGGGCATGCCTCCCAGGGAAAGGAACCCCTAACGGAACTATTCCCCTGGAAGATATTTCTTACTAACCATGTAATATAACATAACTAGTTGGGCACTTATGCGATAAAGCACTAATGACCCCTACGCTGGTCTCCACGCATGCCCGATTTTTATAACCATGAGGGTATTCGGACACACCTGCACTATTGGGTACAGAGGTTGAAGAGAAAAGGTCCGCTACGACAAACGATCTACAATCCGGCTAGAAGGCATTCTACATGTCACCTTACATTATATAGTCAACTTTTACCCAAGTCACTTGGGGGCTCTTATGTTTATTTGAGACGTTTCATACTAAGTGTTTTCCTTCTTAGTCGTTGCAAAGTTTTTATTATTTATCACTCCTTTTTTTCTACACGAGTGTGCGGTCACTAGCCGGGGAGCCTAATTTCTCTCTCAAAGCCGCTAGAGTTTAGTTTGCTAAACTGGCCTAGTAAGAAGTACTCCGCCTTCGGGATAGGAGGTTGAAGCCGAGGGTGACCCACTTGAAGTTTTGAGATAGGATGTGTCATGTTAAAGCACAGAAGCACCTTTTTTTTCTAAAGTCCAATTTTCGGATTGGCACCGAACACTTGATCTAGTTCGGACATTAACCTTTTGAATAAGTTTTTTGGCTTTTCGAGCCCATGGCACTTTTAAACTATTTGTGTGTTTTCAGCACAAGTCTCGCAGTGCAACGCCGGACACCTTTAGAGATTCGGCAAAAACATTCTCGCATATTGCTATATATGCATCGGTTTCGAATTGTGTCTTCGGTCAATAGTTGGGTTGCCCGGCCTGCGCTTGCCTCCTATGTTCCGCTTTGTTCGGCTAGGTGTGCAAAGGAGAACCATCATGATTGTGCTTCCAGCTCGCATGGTCAAGCACCTCAGTGGAGAAAGCCGAAAACCGATCGTCACAATAGGTGTAAACTGGTCCGCGATCCGATGACTATATTAAATGAGGGGCATTCATAAAATTGGTCAAGTGTTTCCGCTTGACCTCGACTGTCATGGAACACTACCGGGGCTAGTAATCGGCCTTCCAAACTAAATCCTCAATATTTTGCTCTTGCATTGGAGCTGAGGTTTCATGATCATGCTTAGCATGACAACCCAAAGAAAGGAACCGATAGCGGGACTATTTTCTTTGGAAGACATTTCTTCTGTTAAACAGTAATATAACATATCTCTCTGCGTACCTTTTGTTTATAAAACCGTATGGCCAGATTTCCTTGTTTGTCGTAAATCTACGCCCTCATAAAGGCTTTATAAAGTAGGACAAACACTCCTCGGCTACTCGCCGAGGAGGTTGAAGCCGATGGTCGGTCAACAAAGTTTTGTACAATGCGGATCCGAGCATTAATGACATAAAGTACTTAGATACCTTGAGTCATTACACATAATTTTTGATTTTACTATGGATATCGATCCTTAATACGGCCACCCGTGCCCGCATTAAGGCTCGGGGGCTACTGGGCTTCGGGCTTATTATTTACAAATATTAAAGGGGCACATCGATCCTCGATCTGGTATTGCCACCGACCAGTGTCTGGGGGCTACCGCATTGCCTGTCCAATGCAGTAAAATTTTAAGTGTAATACAGTCTCCGAGCAGATTTTGATCCTCGGGTTGGTCGGCCGCACCCAACCTGAGTCTTGAGGACTGAGCACGCCGCTTTTTGTGTCCCGAAGTATTCTGCCGAGCTAGGACTTGATCCTCAGACCGATTTTGAAAATCAACCTGAGTCTCAGCAGCTACGGGGATCAGCAGTCTTATATCATCCTTCATGGGCATCTCGGGTTTTAGATCGATACACACCTTGAGGGCTACTGGCTATGTATCTCGGCAGAGAATAAATTGCACCAATCAAAAATATTGACCAAAAATCAGCCCACATTGGGGGTGGTGCACCACCTCGGAAGCAGTCTGGCATAAAGCTCAGAGCTGGTGGCTGGCTCCATAGAGGGCATTTCCGGCATTAAGCTCGGCTAAACTCCTTCAAACTTCTTTGAACCAAGGTGATTTACGACACCTCAGATACAGTCCGACGTTGGAGCTCGGATACATAGTCCAGCGTTGGAGCTCGGATACATAGTCCGGTGTTGGAGCTCGGATACCGTCCGGTGTTGGAGCTCGGATACATAGTCCGGCGATAGAGCTGGGAAGCAGTCCGGTGTTGGTGCTCGGCTGCAAAAGATACCTCGAATGCAGTCCGCGTTAGAGCTCGGACGAAAGAGGACACCGCCTCGGGAATAACTTCAAACCCGAGGCATGGCATAAAAATAACAAGGCATTGATAAAGGCCAGAAACTTAAAGGCTCCTCGGATACCCAACGTGTAAACTCGTTGAATGCATTTCGGCGATCCTCAAGATAGAAGATGAGAAGATTTGTTGAACCAGTTTTCAAGACCGGCAATCGAAGATGAAGAACAGTTCGGAAGAATCGAGGAGCGTCCCTAACTTGAAGACCGGTTCAGGGGGCTAATGACGGTGTCCTGGACTAGGGGTACTCACCACGTCGTCTCCCGATCAGTTGGATTGGGCCGAGGATCCCCATGGCCGTATACTCATGGGCCAGTCCGGACAGTTGCCGCATACAAGGAAGATTCCACAAGACTTGGCGATCAAGACAAGGACTCCTCCCTCACCGGCGATTCGGGTTAGGACTCTTGTTATCCTAGGCCTCTGGTGCATTATATAAACCGAGGCCAGGCTAGTCGATATACAACGAACAACAATCATACCATAGGCTAGCTTCTAGGGTTTAGCCTCTTTGATCTCGTGGTAGATCCACTCTTGTAACACACATCATCAATATTAATCAAGCATGACATAGGGTTTTACCTCCATCAAGAGGGCCCGAACCTGGGTAAAACATCGTGTTCCTTGTCTCCTGTTACCATCCGCCTAGACGCATAGTTCGGGACCCCCTACCCGAGATCTGCCGGTTTTGACACCGACAGAGAGAGTATTACTTCCACAGGGGGAGAAACAGATCCCCAGGGGGAGAGAATACTCAAGTACAAAGTATTTCTCAAGGATCCCAGATGCTTGGTGTTCAAGAGGAGAGATGCCACATGTCTTCTTGAGGGGAAAGACATGTTCATATGTGCTTATTTGCATTAGCTCTGTTCATTTATTTCTTTCAGCTCTGATTTTCTATTCCCTATCTTCTCCCAGTATCCCATGCTAGATTCAGGGGGAGCAAGACATCTAAGGGAAAGGAATCATTTAAATTCATTGCATATCTTTACCCTTGGGGACATGTCTAATCCAATGTGGTACTCAAGACTCACTCTCTACATGTCATCCCAGCCTTGGTATTCTTGTGGTTTCTTCTGCTTGCTACGGCTAGTAGATGTACCTATGTTATCTAACCTTGTTTCTGCAGGTTCATTCCACCCTAAGCCAACTCAAGACTACAAGGTAAGTATATGCATCACACTCATGTGTATGAGGAATTCTTGGCGATGTACATACTGTTTGCAAGAAGGACTCATGAGCATGAAGGTATTTTCTTTAATATTCTTTGCTCTGATGCATATGGCCAAGATACATGTAACACATTGCCTACTCTATCATGGTTTTGCTATCACATGCTTCTATATTCCATATTCACATGATTGCATACATGTAGGGGGAGCCTATGCTTGTTACATGTCCTTCCGAAGCTATACTTGCTATTCTTTATATCTTTATCTAAAGCTTTGATGTATGTTGCCATCAATTACCAAAAAGGGGGAGATTGAAAGCACAAGTGCTCCCTAGGTGGTTTTGGTAATTAATGTCAACATATCTCTTGTTGGTCTAACACTTTTATCTAGTACATTTCAGATAAGTTCAACAATGGAGTGGCATGGACTAAAGGATGTGGGAACTCCTTCAAGATGCTAAGGACAAAGGATTGGCTCAAGCTTCAAGCTCAAGACTCTTCATTTTATGTTTTAGTGATCCAAGATCACATTGAGTCTATAGGAAAAGCCAATACTATCAAGGAGGGATGAGGTGTTGCTTAATGAGCCTCTTGCTTCATGTTCTTAGTGATATGCTCCAAAACCCTCAACTACTTTCCCACTTCCACACATATGACCTAAACCTAAAGTCAAACTCGGCCCCACCGATTCTTTCTATCCGGCGCCACCGAGTTCAATTGTCATAGCCACTGCCACAAACCCTAGGCAAATCGGTTTCACCGATAGGGATTTCGGTCTCACCGAGATGGGATTGTAATCTCTCTGTGTATGTCCATTACCAAAATCGGTCTCACCGAGTTTGTGCAATCGGCACTACCGAGATTACAATGCAAACTCTCTGGTTAACTTATTACCAAAATCGGTCCCACCGAGCTTGAGTAATCAGTCCCACCGAGTTTGCCTGACCAACTCTCTGGTTAGCTAATTACCAAAATCGGTCTCACCAAGTTAGTGTAATCGGTCTCACCGAGATTATGTTATGCCTTAACCCTAACCATATCGGTTCTACCGAGTTTCATGTCAGTCCCACCGAAAATCCTAACGGTCACTAGGTTTACTAAATCGGTCAGATCGAGTTTGTTGATTCGGTCCCACCGAGTTTGGTAAATTGTGTGTAACGGTTAGATTTTGTGTGGAGGCTATATATACCCCTCCACTTCCTCTTCGTTCGTGGAGAGAGCCATCAGAACAAACCTACACTTCCAACTTACCAGTTCTGAGAGAGAACCACCTACTCATGTGTTGAGGCCAAGATATTCCATTCCTACCATATGAATCTTGATCTCTAGCCTTTCCCAAGTTGCTTTCCACTCAAATCTTCTTTCCACCAGATCCAAATCCTGTGAGAGAGAGTTGAGTGTTGGGGAGACTATCATTTGAAGCACAAGAGCAAGGAGTTCATCATCAACACACCATTTGTTACTTCTTGGAGAGTGGTGTCTCCTAGATTGGCTAGGTGTCACTTGGGAGCCTCCGACAAGATTGTGGAGTTGAACCAAGGAGTTTGTAAGGGCAAGGAGATCACCTACTTCGTGAAGATCTACCGCTATTGAGGCAAGTCCTTCGTGGGCGACGGCCATGGTGGGATAGACAAGGTTGCTTCTTCGTGGACCCTTCGTGGGTGGAGCCCTCCGTGGACTCGCGAAACCGTTACCCTTCGTGGGTTGAAGTCTCCATCAACGTGGATGTACGATAGCACCACCTATCGGAACCACGACAAAAACATGCGTGTCTCCAATTGAGTTTGAATCCTCCAAACCCTTCCCTTTACTTTCTTGCAAGTTGCTTGCTTTACTTTCCGCTGGTCATATACTCTTTGCATGCTTGCTTGCTTGTTATGTATTGTGAATGTCAAACTTGTGCCTAAACTCCACTTAAACCTAAAGAAGTTAAAAACTGCAACTTTGGTAGTTAGTGTCTAATCACCCCCCCTCTAGACACCTCTTCTCAAGATCCTACACGGAGCCGCCGTAGCAAGCACGGGCGCATCGCGGCCAAAACGCCACAGTGCGCGCGTGTGCTTGTCTGCTTCCCCAACCGCCTCCTATGCGCGTCCACAAGCGTGGCAAGCCCTCGAGTCGACGCAGCACCTTGCCTCGCTCGCTGGAGCTTCGCCGACATTCGCCAAGGTCTGTAACGCCCGGCGGCGACATCGCCTCTCTTGCTCCGGCTATATAAAGCCACCCCGACTCGAATCCTGGCCACGCACCACTCCACACAACAACCATGAACACGTGGAATGACCGCAGTTCGGTCTGGCAGGCCTCTGGCCGTCGCCCCGACCCGAGGACTCCGGCGATCCCCGCAGGCCAGCTGCCGCTCTCCAGGGCTTCTCGAGCTCAGTAACTGCTTGGGTGGCCTTGGTGGTCTGTTGGTGGTGCTTGGAGGCCGCCAAGCCCTCGGAGCTGCCTCTAGCCGCCGTCTTCAACCTCTCCGGCGAACCCCGTCCGCCACCGAAGCTTGCGAGCTCAACCCCGAGCTGCTGCATCCACCTCTCGCCAAGCCACGGGTACGGGCAGGTGCGCCGCGAGCCCCGCTTCCAATCTATCCTTCTAGCCTAGCCCCAAACCCCCTCGTCACCGGTGTGAGCTTCGGCGAAACGCCGCCCCTCCTCTGATCTCGACCCCCCTCTCTCTCTCCGGACGGGTGGGGCCCAGCGTCAGCCTCACCACTCGCGCCCGAAGCGGTACTACTGGAGGCGCACTCTCGTTTTACGTCTTCGACGTCATCCCCCAGGATTTTCTGTTTATTCAAATTTAATTCAGAAATTTGACTAAACTTTGACTGGCCACCATTTCTAAACCATAAGTCCAAATGAGTTGATTCTTTTTGCATTGTCTTTTACAAAAAGCACTAGCAGCACACCAAAAGGTGGATTTTTCCTTGTTGTCTAGAATTTCTGGTGATTTTCATAATGTCTTTTGACATTTATTTTTGTGGCTTTAAATTATTTTTCAGAAGGAGAAGCTTGTCTTGAAGCAACCCAAGAGGGGAGTGATCCTTCTCTACACTAAGGAAAGCCACACCAGCATTTGGATGGTGTTATTTCAATATCTATGATTTTCTACTTGAATATGAGTTCTTATTTGCATTTAAAATTTTGTAAATAATTTTGGTAAATTATTAGTTACTTTATTCTGTTAGAAATGCTTGTTTTAGTTACTGGTTGCATGCAATGAACTTGTTTGGTTAAGTAGAGTAAGATTTTGCACTATGCATATTGCTACGGACATTAATGGTAGTAATTTTCACTAAGTGATACTTTCATTTAAATAAAGAACTAATAAAAATGTTGCTTGCTGACAAAAATGAGGTATAACCAAAAAGTTTGATCCTTAGTGTTGCAAGATAATTGTGTGTATAAGTTTGATCCATGAACATGAGTTATTTGCTTTGCATGACGAGTAGTTGCATGATTTCTGGTATTATGCCATGTTAGTAATAAAAAGTTTTCTTAAAAGTTAAACTTGATTAAGTTCCACTTGAATATGACGTTGATCACATCATGGTGCCACTGAATCGGGTTTCTAATTCAGTGCGACCACATTTACCTAATGAGAAGGTCTTGATTCGGTCCCTTGTTGTGGCTCTCACCGGTGCCTCCCGCGAAGGAAGGTTATGGGCGTGCATACCCTGGCCCGGTAGGCAGACATAACCTTGTGTGCTCGTTTTTGTTTTTATGGGACCGTTTTGCCACGACGATGGCCGTTGGTGTCTTTGGTAGACACGGGGCCACCCAAGACCTAGCCCTGAGAGGGAGATGGTCGAAGTGGCCGGGGAGAGTGCATGACAAAGGAAGGGTTTCGTCGGAATATTTTGGTCCACCCGAATGGGAAAGCGAGCCAGGTACTCCGTAGTGTGGGTAAAGTGCGCTACCTCTGCAGAGTGTATTTAATCTATCGATAGTCGGGCCCTCGATTATGGGCAAGACTCGGGAGTAAGTCACACCATGGATCAACTTTTATAATTAATCTTGCAAGCTAAGCGATTGTTTTGATGCATTGTTTCGTGGTGAACCTTGAACACTCGAGGTGTTCATGGATTTTTGGTTTCAGGTGTGACCCCGGTGAGGGAGTCCTGGATTAGGGGGTGTCCAGATAGCCGAACTATCATCGTTGGCCGGACTCCTGGACTATGAAGATACAAGATTGAAGACTTCGTCCCGTGTCCGGATGGGACTTTCCTTGGCGTGGAAGGCAAGCTTGGCGATACGGATATGTAGATTTCCTACCATTGTAACCGACTGTGTAACCCTAACCCTATTCGTGTCTATATAAACCGAAGGGTTTTAGTCCGTAGGACTTAACAACAATCATACCATAGGCTAGCTTCTAGGGTTTAGCCTCTACGATCTCGTGGTAGATCTACTCTTGTACTACCCATATCATCAATATTAATCAAGCAGTGAGTAGGGTATTACCTCCATCGAGAGGGCCCGAACCTGGGTATAAACATCGTGTCCCTTGTCTCCTGCTACCATCCGCCTAGACGCACAGCTCGGGACCCCTACCCGAGATCCGCCGGTTTTGACACCGACATTGGTGCTTTCATTGAGAGTTCCTCTGTCGCCACCTATAGGCCTGATGGCTCCTTCAATCATCAAGAACGACGCAGTCCAGTGGTGAGACTTTTCTCCCGGACAGATCTTCAGATTCGGCGGCTTTGCATCATGGGCCAATTCGCTTGGCCATCTGGAGCAGATAGAAAGCTACGCTCGCCATCAGTGTCAGATTTGAAGCTTGAACTATACGGCAGATGTCCGCGGAGACTTGATCTTCGACGGATTCGAGCCACCGAGCGTGCCGCTTGTCTCGATGCGGGTACGATCTAGCTCGCCGGTAACAAGGCTCGAGGCCGCACCAGGCCCGCCCGACCCTTAACTGGAGCCGCCACGATCGAGGACGGTTGGTTGGACACCGCCTCGGGGGCTGAAATCTCTACGGCGATTGAGCCGAACACCATCCCTGTCCTTTGCAAAGCTCATGACTCCCAGGTGCCGGACTCCTTTCCGGACTCCGAACCTCCCGCGCCCCTGCCAGTCGAATCCGACTGGGCGCCGGTTATGGAGTTCACCGCCGCGGACGTTTTTCAGCACTCGCCCTTTGGCGATATCCTGAACTCATTAAAGTCTCTCTCTTTGTCAGGGGAGCCCTGGCCGAACTACGGTCAGGAAGGTTGGGATTCGGACGACGAAGAAATTCAACGCCCACCCACCACCCACTTTGTAGCCATTGTCGTTGACTTAACAGACATGCTCGACTTCGACTCCGAGGACATCGACGATATGGACGACGACGCCGGAGACGACCAAGAACCAGCGCCCACAGGCAATCGGATGGCCACCTCAACTTACGATATATATATGGTGGACACACCTAAGGGAAGCGATACCGAGGAACGACGAGACGCTGTGAAAGAAAATTCCCTCGAAGCGATCAAAGCGGCGCGTAAGCGCCGCTCAAAACCCCACCTCGACAAAGATAGCGCCCACAGACCCAGCCATAGAGCAGGGTGAGCCGCCGACGACCTAACATGCCATTGAGCAACCATCCGAACATGCCAACTTGGACAAACAACCCGTCCCGGCAAGGACAATAGTCCGGACGATCTCACGCCGGACACGTCATTGGATCAGAGAACCTCCACAAAGAGCTCCTCGCTATCAAGTGTAGCTTGAAAAAGGTAAACAGAGGCTCGTAACAGCGGAAGACGACCAATGAGAAGGAGTAAATTACTCAACACTACTGACAAATATGGCCACAACCGCCAAGCAAAGAGCTACCCAAAGCGCAAACTCGCCTGAATTCGATGAGGAGGCCGAGAGCCCCACGATCAAAAACAAAGAGGCTGCCGGGTCGGATAGACGACCACATGGCAAACGAGAGCGCAAGCGGCGCCAAGACACAAGCCGGCACGCGATCCGCATAAGGATTCGCACCAAAAGGATGGCCCAGTTAGATCTATCTACGGGCCAAGGAAACAAGTTCCGGCGAGCAATACACCACGTCAAATATCCGAACATCACGGCACACCCGAATACAGGGGCGCCACGCACCCTCTATGTTTCACCGATGAGGTGCTGGATCATGAATTTCCAGCGGGATTCAAGCCCGTAAACATAGAGGCATACGACGGAACGACAGACCCTGGAGTCTGGATTGAGGATTATATCCTCCACATACACATGGCCAGAGGAGATGATCTCCACGCCATAAAATACCTACCCCTCAAGCTCAAAAGGCCAGCCCGGCATTGGCTTAAAAGCCTCCCCGAAAACACCATTGGTAGTTGGGAAGAGCTTGAGGATGCTTTTCGGGCCAATTTCTAGGGAACCTATGTCCGACCTCCGGACTCAGACGATCTAAGTCACATAACCCAACAGCCCGGAGAGTCAGCTCGAAAATTCTGGAACAGGTTCCTCACCTAAAAGATCCAAATAGTCGATCGTCCGGACGCCAAGCCTTAGCAGCTTTTAACACAACGTCCGAGACGAATGGCTCGCTGCACACCTTGGCCAGGAAAAGCCAAGAACAATGGCCGCACTAACAAGCCTCATGACCCGCTATGCGGGAGAGGATAGCTGGCTAGCAAGATGCAATCAGCGACCCAAGTACATCCAAGTCAGGGATGGAAATGGGAAACCACGACGTAGCAAGGACCAGCCGGATTAAGGGGAACGGTCCAAAGAGCGCGGCAAATAACGCCGGATTCAAAAGCTCACGGCAGAACAATAAAAACTGCCCCTTAAGGACAATAGCAATGAGCTATCCAACTTAAACAAAATCTTGGACAAGATATGCCAAATCCACAATACTCCTGTGAAGCTCGCAAACCATACCCACAGAGATTGTTGGGTCTTCAAGCAGTCCGCAGACTCAACGCCGAACACAAGGCTCGACACACCAAGTGAGGATGATGACGAGCACCACAAGCAGAGCCCTGAAACAAAAAGAATTTCCCACAAGAGGTCAAAACAGTAAACTTACTTCAAGTAACAAAGGGAAAACAGAGCGGCACCCATTGAATTACGCTACCGCACAATCTACCCCAAATGAGTCCCAACACTGGTTGTCAAAACCAATTACCTTCGACCATCAGGACTACTCCGAAAGTATCCGGAACGCAGGACGGACTGCCTTGATACTAGAACCTATAATTGACGGTCTTCAATTTACGCAAGTCCTAATGGACAGCGGCAGTGATTTAAACCTGCTATGTCAGGACACAATCTGCAACATGGGGATAAACCCAAACAGGATTAGCCATAGCAACACTTCCTTCCAAGGAATAATGCCAGGCACATATGCCCATTGTACGGGCTCCCTACTATTGGAAGTTATGTTCGGCTCACCCGACAACTTCCGCCGGGAAAAGTTGGTCTTCCACATCGCCCCATTTAAAAGTAGCCATCAAGCACTACTGGGACGCGAAGCTTTTGCCCGCTTTAATGCAATACCGCATTATGCATCTCTTAAACTTAAAATGCCCGTCCACGAGGCATCATTTCATTAAAGGGAAGTTGCGCTGTGTCCCTCAAGGAAAGAATGTGAGACTGCCTTAACAGCCTCACACTAATATGGCCTTGCTGGCCAAAAGTGTCTAAAGCAGGTCGCCTGCACTCGGACACGTTAGGCGAGTCCGCAAAAATAAACATGATGCTTACTAGCCGCTGCACTTCTTTACAAGGGGCTCCACGCATGTACAACAAGAGACAATAAAGCTCAATTTTACTCATTTTTGAATCATACTCTATTTTATTTCCAATTACATTTTAGCGCGATCTTTTCAAACTAAGTTCCTCTCTTTACAGATGAACGCCGTGCTATACCCGGCCCAGGATACGCACAACGGGGACACAGCGTAGACGCAGCAGGACCCGCTGCAAAGGATTCTTTTCAGATTAAGACCTCAAGCGTGAACCTTTTTCACTGTCTCTTGTTGTTACTCATCCCCGGTCTCTTATTATAACCGAGGAGGAGGTGGCGCTTTTGGCATCGGGCGGCGCCGAAGTTTGCACGCACTGGACACCAGGGGCTTGTTACCAAGGGCATTATTCGCCCGCTTTATAAAAGACCGAATACCTTAGGGAGTGTTCGGCGTCTCGATTAGGGCCTTATATGCATCAGCTCCGAATCATGTCTTTGGTCAAATGTTGGGTTTGCCCGGCTCCTGTGTTTTGCTGCCTTACGCTCCGCTTCTATCGGCTAACGCGGCACTAGGAGAACTATCGCGATTGTGCCCGGTTCGCCGGGCGAAAGCACCTCAAGAGAGAAAGCCAAAACTGACCGTCATGATATAGCGAGAGACTGGTCAACCACTCGATGACTCACGGAATGTTAAGAATTCCTCCGCATTAACGAAGGACCATTTTCCGGTCAGGCACATACGCACCCAGAATTCGGGAGAGTGTGGTGCCCCCAGGGGCTATATAGTAGCCCCACCATCGAACTCCTATGGCTATGTGAAAGTGATAAAGCATTATAGTCTGGTTGCCTAGTTTGCTACGCTACCACCTCCTTTATAGGACCAACACGTTGGATTAAGTGTGAAAGCGCCGATTGCAGGTAAACACCCCCGCACTATGTGCGTGGTGGCTGAAGCCGAAGACTGCCATCTTTCAGGTTATATACATATATACATCAACGGCCGCATAGGAGGTAGTTTGCTACTTGAAGGCACAAGTATAAAAAGCTCTTACATTAAATTGAAACATTGTTTCATAAAATTATACATGTCATTCAAACACAACATCCTTTGAGCACTGCGTCTCTATTAAACGAGCACCCGGAAGAACTTCCTCAAAATAGCGCCGACCGGTACTGGCCGCCGTCCGAATCTGGGGACGCAATATCGGTGGCCTTCATCTCAGCCCAGCATGCCTTGACACGGGCAAGAGCCATCCGCGCCCCCTCAATACACGGCGACCGCTTCATTTTGTCGATACGCGGTACCGCACCAAGGAACTGCTGCACTAAGCCAAAATAACTATTCGTCTGGGGTCCGCCTGGCCACAAATGAGTCATGACATGCTTCATGGCAAGTCCGGATAATCGATTCAGCTCGGCCCATTCGGCCAACCGATCGGTCAACGGAAGAGGACGCTCCGGACCATGGAATTGCGACCAAAATAGCTCTTCCCTTCTGTGCCCCTTCTGGCCTCAAAAGTGCTCAATCGCGTCCGCAGCGCTCGCCGCTAAGTCCAGATAAGCATCCTCCGAACTCCACAGCTTGTTCAACTGAGCACACTTCGGATCCTTATATTTCCTCCGCAGCAGAAATGGTTTTCTAGCCGCAATATCCCCGGCCTGACTCAGCTCCTCCTTGGCAGCTCTCATAGCGGAACGGGCATCCTTGGATTCGGTGGTGGCATTTTTCAGGTCCTCTTGTTCCGCTTGACGTTCTTTTTCAAGAACCTCGCAGCGGTCGGTAGTATTCTTCAGTTTCAGGGGCAAATCGGCCATTTCCTCTTTGCTTCGGGCAAAGGAGCAGCCTGCTCGGTTTCAGCTCTTCGCCGCTTTAAAGCGGCCATTACATTTTTGGGCTTGCTCTTTAGCTCGGGCAAGTTCCGCCGCAGCCTCTCCACAAAGAAATAATCGCTTTGCATCAAAGCATACAAGTAGTAAGGCATGGGCGCCAAGCTCCCTTACCAGGTGTCCGCGGAGAAGTCGTGATACCTTGTGACTCGTCAAACCGCTTATTGACCAGCGCGATGTCCGTGATACGCCTCGTCAAGTTGCCGCTTTAGCTCGGCAAATTCATCAGTCCGCTAGCCATCGGACGCCCGCCACCTACATAGGAACGGCGACATGTTAGTATCGAGATTATGATCCTCGCACACCGCCGCCAGACAAAGATACCGAGTCTCAGGGGCTACTATCTATACAGGCGCATTCTATATGCACAACTGCCGAAGGTACATCATTTTTTTCGTACCTCAAACCCCGCCAAGAACTTCGCAGCTTCATGCAATCCGCTCTCACCGATGCAATTCTTTCCAATTCAGTAGCCATTAGCGACAAAGTGATCTTCTGAGATATACGCCGCCCGAAAGCAGGTCCTTCAGCTCCTCCGATCAAGACGCCAGCTTGGCGGGACTGCTTCGCCCGCCGGACTCGGGAAACTCTTCGTGATTTACACTTCAGGGTCGCCTCGCCGCACGAAGGCGCGATAGGTGGAGGCGTTTCGCTCTCTATCATCTCGGACGAAGATCCTCAAGACGAAGCTCTGCTGAGAAGGCCTCGAGATCCGAACTACAAGGTACAATTTCGTTATCTTCGTAAATAAATACAGTGGATGTTCTTTATTCACAGGACCCCTTCTTTTTACTTACTTTCATTTGGAGGGCTGATCACTTTGGGGAAATAGTGCGGCTGGGGTACTTCCGGCGCCGGACTTTCTCGACGAAGACTTCTTTCCCTGCTTTGAGGCCTTGGCTTCCGGTCTTCGAAGCGGTCCTCTTCTCCCTTGGAGGAGGATCCTCGATCCTCTTACTTGAAAGCCTCCTTCATGGAGGCGCTTGCTTCCTCGCCCCCTTCGCTTTCTTTAAAAGGCACGGCCTTCAACATCTTGGTCAGCATGGGATCCGCGTGGTCTCGGAGGGAGCCGACACCTTATCAACTTTGCCTTGGCTATCCACTCCTGTTCAAGAAACGGCTCCCTTAAAGGGCATATATATGATAAATGAATGAACAGCCTGTCCGGTTGCTGTGGTTACTTACTTGAGTATCTGGGTGATTGCAGCTTAGACCTGCGTCCTCGGTCAAGTCCGGACACTTCTCTTGTGATCCGAAGAACAGTTTGTACATTTCCTTGGGCGTCGCACCCATAAAATGTTGGAGAGCTCGTGGTCCCTCCAGATTAAACTCCCACAGATGGAGGGGGTGACGTTTGTAGGGCAGAAGGCGCCGAATTAGCATAACCTGCGCCGCCACGACCAGATTGATCTCTCTTTCTTGGAGGTCTCGAATACGGCCCTGCAACAGAGGAATGTCCTTGGACGGCCCCCAGTCGAGCCCCGGTTGACCCATGATGCCAGCCACTGTGGTGGACTGGTGAAGGCGGGTGGCGCCACCCATTTGGTTCCCCGAGCGGTGATATAAAACCACTCGTTGCCACAAACCAAGCTCCTCTTGAAAAGAGCCCTCGGGCCACGGAGCATCAGACATTTGCTTATGACCGCCCCTCCAAGACTTCGCTTGTTGCCCTCGATCATCTTCGGCTCCACCTTGAAGGTCTTGAGCCACAATCCAAAGTGAGGGGTAATATGGAGGAAGGCTTCACATACGACAATGAATGACGAGATATGGAGGATGGACTCGGATTCAAGTCATGGAAATCCAGCCCATAATAAAACATGAGCCCCGCACAAAGGGATCCGCTGGAAGCCTAAACCACGAAGGAAGTGAGACACGAACACCACGCCTCGCTGGCTCGGAGTGGGAATGACCTGCCCTGGAGCAGGCAGCCTATGCGAAATCTCGCCGGTTAGATACCTGGCATCTCGCAGCTTTAGCACATTTTCTTCTGTGACGGAAGAAGACATCCATCGGCCGAGCTGGTCGGAGCCGGACATCATCGAAGGTCCGAAGCGCCTAAATCTGAAGCTGTGGGTGTTAGAACTTGAAGCGCGAGGTGAATTCGATGGAGGGTGGAAAAAAGAAGAGGACCTTGGTCTCATTATAAAGAGGTTGAATACCAAGAGCCCTCCCCGTGGTCGATTGGGACTCGCATTCGATAGAGGAGGCGTGCCAATGGGCACGGTTCGGTTACCCACGTCCGTATTGATGAGAATCCCGGAATAAGGGGGCATGATCTACGCTTTGATAAGACGTGCCAAGGAAACCGCCTCGCTAAACGCGCTGAGGTGGACAATAAAAACGATTCGTATGAAGGCCTGGCTGCAGTGTGATGTCACACCGCTGAATACGCCAGCAGATCTGCGGTAAAAGTTATTCTCTCTACGGTGGTATGTGGAACTTGTTTTGCAGAGCGGACACTATCCTTGTGTTCAAAATCTTCTATGAAGTATTCGGAAGAGGAACCCGCCTTGCAATGCCGAAGACAATATGCGCGCCGGACTCGTCGTCATTGAGGCCTGGTTCAGGGGCTACTGAGGGAGTCCTGGATTAGGGGGTGTCCAGATAGCTGAACTATCATCGTTGGCCGGACTCCTGGACTATGAAGATACAAGATTGAAGACTTCGTCCCGTGTCCGGATGGGACTTTCCTTGGCGTGGAAGGCAAGCTTGGCGATACGGATATGTAGATCTCCTACCATTGTAACCGACTCAGGTAACCCTAACCCTATTCGGTGTCTATATAAACCGAAGGGTTTTAGTCCGAGGACTAACAACAATCATACCATAGGCTAGCTTCTAGGGTTTAGCCTCTTTGATCTCGTGGTAGATCTACTCTTGTACTACCCATATCATCAATATTAATCAAGCAGTGAGTAGGGTATTACCTCCATCGAGAGGGCCCGAACCTGGGTAAAAACATCGTGTCCCTTGTCTCCTGTTACCATCCGCCTAGACGCACAGTTCGGGACCCCCTACCCGAGATCCGCCGGTTTTGACACCGACACCCGGTGTGGTCACCGTTTGGTTACGAGGTAACCGTCTGGTGAGCGAGTCCGCGTGACTCGGTGCACTGTTTGGCTACATTGCATTTCTAGTATTTCTTGCATTAATTTAACTTGATTAATTATCATGATATTGTCTGTGATCGTGCTTATGTTTGTTGTGAGCTTGCAAGTACATTCAATGTACTGACCTGGCGTGTTATGCCAGCTTTCAGGCAAGTCAATTCGCATCGGAGCGCATCTCGTGTCTAGGCCGTGTCCACATCGGTGTCCCCTGCTATGGAGTTCCGCTACGTCGTTCTTCCACTGCCGCGTAGTTTCGTGTGATCGAGGCCCCAGCCATGTTCATTAAATAATGTACATACTGTCCAACAGCACCGTGTCTGCCGCTTGGCCTCACATCTCGATGTAATATCAGACCTATGTATCCCGCTAGTATCAATAAAGCGGTTATTTCTGTACCATGTTGTTGTGTATTGCCAGAAGACTCGATCTCTGGGCTGGCAATGCAGGGTAAACCGGTTGCTCTGAGCCGGGGTGCCACATATTGGGGGCTTAAGAGGGGACTAATAATACCTGGTGGGTTACGGTTTCTGAGTTAAGCCGCCCACACAAATATTGATTTACAGATCTGAGAGTGACAAAATTGCGAAGTGTTGGAAAAACAGATTTCACAGACAGATGCTATAATTCTGGGTCTATGGTACTTCAGATAAAGGAAATATTTAGACCTAAATTACAGTGCTTGAGCAGTTCATGTGTCCAGATCGGATTTCTTGTAGTAAAGGAGATGCTCCAATAACAAAAATGAGTGCTACAATTATCACCGTGCAGGAAGGATACCCAGTTTAAATCTAAAACACAAGCTACAGCGAAGAACGAAGAAGAACTCCGATGAACTTGTGGAAACCCTAATGGGATCTATGGGAAAAGGAAGAGAACTCACCAGAGCTGTTCAACAGCGGAGGTGCGCGGGCAAATTCTGGTCAAATCAGGTCGATGCAGCGGCCGTTGTTGAGGCAGCGGCGAAGGTCGACGGCGGCAGCGGAGCACGGGTGCTGAGACGACGCGTGGTGGAACACAGAGGCGAAGAGGCAAGAGGAAAACGTGAAAGGGACCCCTGGCCCTATTTATAAGACGAAAGGATAAGTGACAGGCTCGGGAATCGAGGAGGCCAAAAAATGGATATGCGACAGCGCAGACGCCTCGATTTTCGGAGGATCATTAAAAGAGAAGATATATTAAGATTTGGGCTTGTGTAATATTAATGACAGGTGACGTCATGGCGGGTTACCACAATCATAAGATATGCCGTCACGGCGAGTTACAGGTCTTCGCAAGGATAAATGAAGAAGGATTTTTTCTAAGTGTTGAAGATTGATATGAACAAGTTCAAATCAACCCGGGGCCTAATGTTGGGGATATAACTATTTGGTATGACCCACCCAGGAGGGGTCGGGTTATACCTATGGCGGTTCATTAGACAAAGCCCATGAAAATGTTGAAGATGGCGATTCAGGAAGCAGACTGGCTAAGGGCCCGAAGCCCAAAGGCGACTTAAGGCCCATAAGTGTAAATCGCCATATATGTATGACTTGTATTGTAGGGCAAGTATAATTAGTCACCGAGCTGGACACATTGTCTATAAGCCGGCCGGGACTCCGTGTACCACTGGGCGTCAACCTGTGTATATAAAGGGACGACCAGGCGGCGGTTTAGGACAAGAAACAAGAGATCAAAAGCTAGGTCAAGCGTATTCACTTCCTGGTAATCGAAACATAAGCAATACCACCTCAAACTGGATTAGGCCTTTACTTCACCGCAAGGGGCCAAACCAGTATAAACTCCTCGTGTCATTTGTCCCATTTAACCCCTTTAAGCTAACCTAGTTGCGATGGCTCCACGTAAGTCCTTCTGCTAGGACATCTGCCGTGACAATTCCATGATAGAATAGCTAAAATTCTATGCACATCTGTGGGCTAGAACATATATTCCTTATCAAATCTTCATCCACTGATTTGTGCTAGGAATAATTAAATCTTAGCCCCACTTTTATTCTATTCAGTCACTCTAGACAGGGCATTCGGTCCTCTCCTTTTGCATACGCAAAGCTTGCATATCATTTCATTGATAGAAGGGAGAGAAACAATAGTAACGTACACGAGAGAAGGCAGGGGCACTATGCTAGGTGTGGGAAGAGGACAAACGAATACAACACGTACATCACACAACTCTCCTAGCTCAAACTTTGTCCGAGGGCAAAGAGAAGAGATACAGGGCATCTAGACCGCGTCACGACCAATGCTAGAAACCTCCATCGCATGACCACGACTCTAGGACAGTCTGAATTAACGTACCTCCCACCTCAAGCGCCTAGAGGATCGCCACGTGGGTTGTAGGACCCAACCGGACCGGAGGGAGAAGCCATGGAGGAAGCGCCACCGATGACGTACATTGCGATCCGGAGGCCCACGCCTTGACTAGCAACCCTAACTCAACCCTTCAAACAACTCCAATTCCAACACCGAGCGTACCTCAAGCAACAAAGACGGAGCCTTCATGAAGGGAAACGACGACAAGACGCCGTTGTTGTCTGATCCAGCGAACCGGATCCAGAGTCCCCCCTCCTACTCGAAAAAGGGTCACAGAGAGAAGATCATGGTGGCGCCTTCAAGAAGGGAACAACACCCGTAGGTGTCGCCACCGTCAGCATCGGTAAGCCGAGCGGGGATTTCATCTGCCTACCACGGAACAATCCCAAAAGCTATCAGATCAGGAAACGAAGACATGGAAAGCCATCGCAAGGCGGAATTGTCACCGTGGGAAGGAGAGCTGCACCCGTCACCGGGAAGTGACTGGGGCTAGAAGCAATGCTTGAGAAAAGAGAGCTGCACCCGTCACTAGGAAGTGTCTGGGGCTAGAAGCAATGCTTGAGGAAGGAGAGCCACACCCGTTCTTTCCCGGCTGTAACCTTGGTGGTGGTCGTTGGTGGTGGTGGGCCCGGTGGTGCGCAGTGTGCATTCAGTCCTCTCCTTTGATAATTCTCCTTGTAGCACAATTTGGAATCCATTCATCCTTCCATATATCTATTTTGCCAAGTGAAAGAACTCCCATTCTTAGACTCAACATTCAACAAATCTCGAGTTGGGTAATATCTAGCTTTCAAAAACATAGCACATAAGGAATCTGGATCGTCAACCAATCCCCGTGCCTGCTTAGCTGGTGTAGAGGTAAATTTAAACCTACATCTTTGAAGCCCATACTTCCTTTTATCTCCCGATACACACATCTTCCATCTAATACTCTTCCATTCCATCACACAAACTAGTGCATTTTCTTTGTATCCACATCATCGCCCCACCAAAAACTAGACGTACCATCAATAATCCCTTTATACATCTTTTTTTGGGGGATTTTAAACACGGACATCAGAAAAGTTGGTATGGCTTGTGACACAGCTGTCAATAGCACGTCTTTCCCTCCAATGGTAAAAACTTTTCCTTCCATCCACTTTATTCTCTTTGGTACCTGATCAACAAGATATTGAAAGGAGTCACTTCCATCAGCTCCCACAGTTGCTGAGAGCCCCAAGTGTTTATCTGTTAAAGCTTCAGCCATAATATCCGGACTGCATATAATCTTCGTCTCTTCCGCTCTTGTATTGGGGATGAAAAACAATGCTAGATTTATGTTCACTAACCAGCTGGCCTGACACAACACAATATTCCAAAAGGATTCTTTTCAGACAGTCTGTATTTCCCGCATCAGCTTGCATCAATCTCAAAGAGTCGTCATCAGAAGGAGGTTTGAAATTGTTGGTGCATCACAACATACCCGAACACCTTTCAGCTGACCACTTCATTCAGCATGAAGTTAATAAACTCGTTAACACCCCTCAATACACAGAAGAAATAAACACAGACATAACGAAGCACCCTCATAGAGATAAATTGTTGCCCAAAGGCTCCTCAGTCGGCTGGGCGATAGCCCAACGCGGCCAAGCGCACACCCGGCCACAGACGTCTGTCTTTCCGAACTGTGTGATGAGATAAAAAAGTATCGATGACAAGGAGAGCCATCACAATCTGCTGAGAATACTACATCCAGGAAATAACCTCATATGAACTGTTGAGTACAATAATGCTTGCTACGTCACCACACTGTCCAATGATAGACCAATTATCTCACTCGCTTGGAAGAAGCGGGTGGTGCTCCTACTACTTAAAACAAAGGCTTAATGTTAATGATCAGTGGGCAGCAAGCACGAGACTACTTAATTATGCTTAGAAAGATTGCATGTATCGATCGACAGGTCGGGAGCAAACATGTGGCACGAGGCATTGTTAATTTGACTTTCCTAGCTAGACTTGACTGGCTGCTTACAAGGTGGCCTTTCTTTTCTGCGAAATCTTAAGTAGCAAGTATACTTAACAGCGTGAACAAATCACGCACATCAGTGTGACCAAGTTCACACTTGAGTCAGCATGCACGCAGATAAACCATGGAGGATGCATGTTTGTGTTGTTACTGAGACAGACCCTGTTTTGAGTTTGCTCGGATTTGCTCTTCAGGGTGAAAACTAAAGATCAAATCTCTGTGCATGGATCTAACGCTGTAAGATGTCGTTGCTGAAGCACTTTACTCATAGTCCGAGTGCTGTCATTGGTGGAATTTGATGTTGATGGTTGCTACTGTACGCTTTAGTTTGGTTTGACATGACTTTTGAGGGTCACGTTTTTCCTTTTTGTCATTTGTGTGTGCTTTTCTGTTGGTTGTGTGTATCCTCGTCATGTAGAAAACGGATGCATATCCATAATACTTGTATTCTTTTGATATGACATTATGAGTTAATAAAAACACCCTTTATCGGAAAGAAAAACCGTGTTAAGCCAATCATGTAAATAAGCCAAAGAAAACCAGATCGTCTCAAGATGGTTAATGGCTAGGATTATATTCATGTTTACTAGATCCCTCTTTCGAATTAGCTGGGAGATACCGAGAACTGAGTATTGACTCGAGAAGTGCAGGTCGTTTCCTAGCCTAAACAAGCCAAAGAAAATCAGATCGAGATGCTATGCTACTACTCCAGCTCAGTGTAGCTTGCATTGGTTTGGCAGCATAAGTAGCTGCAGAGACTCAGGCACTTTCACAGGACAGAGAGGCGACAATCGATTCACACGCTCTGACCACAATTTGATCTAATTTGTTCGGTACCTGACAGAGCCGTGGTAGCTCAAGCTCGCTGCCGGCATGGAGGTGGATGGCAAGAAGCCGTACGTCATCGCCGTGATCATACAGGTCATCGCCACCGGCATGCTCGTCACCTCCAAGGCGGCGTACAACCAGGGGTTCAACACCTACGTCTTCGTCTTCTACCGCCAGGCCGCCGCGTCTCTTCTCTTGCTGCCTCTCGCCATTGTCCTTGAAAGGTACTGCCTCAGAGCTAACTATCTATCTGGTACTACTTCAGCTATACTTCTAGCAAGGGAATCATGCATGCAAGGTCGATGATGAGTTGCAAACTGATTCCCAGGAAAAACATGCGGTTAATGTCGTTCTGGTTGCTCATGAAGCTGTTCCTCTATGCCTTGTTCGGGTAAGTAAGCAACGGATGGAGTAAATTGCAGAAAACCACCACAATTAGCTCAAAGTTATCAATGCTTCAGGAAAAAACCACATGCATTTTGGTGGGTGTTTGATGACTTTTGCACAATTGTGATGGTTTTTTGCAATTTACTCGTCGATTGCTGCACCTAATTAGCTGTTTATGTATGTGCAACAAATAGGAGACGAATGACCGATCGGTATTTTTAGGACTACATTTAGCTTGAACCTGTACAACGTGAGCCTCAAGTTAACATCTGCTACCGTGGGGTCTGCAACCAGCAACTCCATGCCCGTGGTCACCTTCATCATAGCGCTACTGCTGAGGTACGAACTAATTGATTCTGCCAACTACTAGTATATGGTTATACTACTCTCTCTGTTCCATAATAATTGAACTAAAATCACGACAAGAATTAGTAGTGGTAGTAGTACGTACCTAGTGACTTGAACACTTGGCCGCAGGATGGAAGTGGTGAAGCTGAGGAGCCCCTCGGGCATAGCCAAGGTGGCCGGCGTCGGGCTCTGCCTCGCCGGGGTGCTCGCCATCGCCTTCTATGTCGGTCCGTCCCTGGACCCGGTGAACCACCACCGCGCCTTTGCTGTCGCAAACGGGGAGGCTGATGCGAAGAGGGGGACGTGGATCATGGGCACGTTGCTCATGGTGCTCGTCAACGTGACATGGTCCCTGTGGATCGTCCTGCAGGCCGCGCTGCTCAAGGAGTTCCCCCACAAGCTGCTCGTCACGGCGACGCAGTGCGCCTTCAGCGCGGGCCAGTGCTTCGTCGTCGCGGCGGTCGCCGAGAGGGACTTCTCCCGGTGGCAGCTGGGGTTCGACGTCACACTGGTCGCCGTCCTTTACACAGTAAGGCTTCCCAATTCTCTGTCTTGATAATGCTGCCAATGGATGGATGCATGGAGTGGTGGACTGATGTATGCATGGGTTGAATTTGAATCAGGGGTTTGTGGTGACGGGAGTGTCGTACTACCTGCAAGCATGGTGCGCCGACATGAGAGGGCCGGTGTTCCTCGCCGTGTGGAACCCGCTCTGCTTCGTCTTCACCATTTTCTGCTCCTCCTTCTTCCTCGGAGAGATCGTTCACCTCGGCAGGTACGTGACGATCGACATCGACTGCACAACTGGTCTATCAGTCTATCCTTGCAAAACTCCACTTCATTTATTCTTCTTTTTCATTTAATTTTGGCAGTATCTTGGGTGGAATTCTTCTCGTTGGAGGTCTGTACAGCGTGCTGTGGGGTAAAAGCAAGGAGAACCGGACTGGGCCATGTGGTGAGCCGATTATGATGATCCATGGCGTGGGTGACGGGAAATCTGCAGATGAGGAGGAGAAGAATGCGAGGAGCAAACAAGTTAACGGGGAAATGGAGCACCATAAAGAAGCAACGGTATCGCCTGCTGAACAAGTCTGATTTGATCGATTAAAGGAGGCCCCATCTTCTCATGGGATGCATCCATTATTCGAGTAATTGTGAATTCAGTCCAATTTGAACTTGCATCCATTATCAATTTATTACTGCTCTTTAGCTAATTCCTAGTTGCTTAACCTTTTACAAATCCCGGTCACCTAAACTTGCATACTACTGAGCCTTGCTCTGCAAACTTTGACGGTGTGCAACTTTTAGTCCATATGTTGTATATATATATGCAGTAAGCGAGATGAGAGCATCTCTAGCAGACCCCGTAAAAGGGCCGAACCCGTATAATTCCGGTGAGTATACGGGTTCGGCCCATTTTTCTGGCCAGAATAGAAACCGTATCTACGGCCCGGCCCGTAAATAATTTACCGCGGCCCGCAAAAACTCTCACCGCACCTGTATATATGCAGTTTCACCGCTCGGATATGGGTCAAACCCTATCCGCCTCCGCCGCGATTCCCCTCCTTCTCCGCCCGATTTCTCGCCGCCGGCGAGCCTGAAAAAGCCATGGATGACTACGGGAGCTCTGGGGATGAGGCGGAGCGCCGCCGCCGCACCAGATCCGACCCGCGCGCAAGCGGGGCGTGCGGAGGTGGCTCAATCGTGGTAGCCGGCCGCCGCCAGTGTTCGAACGCTGCGAACTATTCGAGTTCGAGCGCGAGCTCGCCCGCCGCCGCCATGCCTCCTCCGGCTCCTCTGCCGCGGGGAGCTCGTCCACGGGCGCCTCGAGCTCGCGACTCACTCCGGTGAAGAGAGAGCCGGAGGAGCTCGGGCCGCGCGTCGTCAAGCTCGAGGCCGACGCGCCGCCCCGTCGAGGCGTGATCGGCCCCGAGGACTACCTCCCCCCGGGGCAGGAGGTGCACCTCGAGCGCGTCGTCATGGAGCGGTCGGCGGGGAGCAGGAGGAGGCCGAAGAGTGCTGCCACCGATTTCTTCCTGCCGCACCCCAATTCTTTCCCAGCTAGCTCGAGTACGAGAACATGTTCTTCCAGACGAGTGTCGCAGGCGCACGCATCCAAGGAGGCGGACCTGCGCTTCACAAAGGCGGAGCAGGCCAAGTGCTTCATCGACCTCGACTCCTCCGACTCCGATTGAGTGCCGTCGCTGGTCAGCTACCGCACGAGCTCCGGTGAGCTCCATTTTGTGTAGTGCTACGGTAGCGTAGGTCCAGCGTAGCTTCGGCAAGCTTTTATGTAATATATATATGTTGTGTACGAACACGGGAGAAAATAAAAGTAAATGTAAATAATGATAGATTGATTTGTCCATTGTGTGTTTTTCAATCAGCCGTCACCTCTTATATATTTATGAGGCGGCTGGACTTCCCGTAAAAAAAAGGACAGCAGTTTGGTTTTTGTGTTTCACAGGCCAAATACGACATCGGATGAAGATGCACCTAAAAGCAAATTTAACCGTTTCAACGAGACGAACAACTCTATTGTTGAACATTTTTCAATTTGAGGCCATCTTGAGGGCCGAATCACTCGCGCAACTTATCAGACATCGTGTCTGATGCCCCGGGCCAGTTTTTACTCATGATAGGTCCGTAGTGCATTGGCTTCAATTTTTGCATACGACCTCGAAATGAGATGATTTTTATGTCAAAATCGATGGTTTCGACGAGGCAAAGACAATAGATATATAAACTTTTCTCATATGAGGCTGTCTTGGAGGTCTAATCGGCCAAACAGTACTCTGCATACAAAATCTAGTACTTCGAGCACAACTTCGGCCACTGATATGAGGTCGGATGGTGATGGCCCAAACTTCAAAGATGTTCACGTCGACAATATGGAACTTTTCTATGTAGATCACTTCTTCATTTGAGGCCATCTTAATTAAGTTCTTCACCGTGCCAAAATCTGGTGTGAACAGGAACAAAATTATCTTTGAAAAGCATGTGGTCAAATCTCATGTTAGTGTAATCTTTGAGAATTTTTTTACCATTTGCTCTTTCTTGATGTATTGGTCATGTCTTAAGGATGCAGACTAAGACATTCTTCGCAGTGCCTTGCAGATACTCATGGCCGAGACTTCTAAACTAGCGACACTCATAGCTCAAGCTGCTACGCTGAGGACTTTAGTTCGATTGCAGGACTAGTGGCTGTTGAATCTCTGCTTTGTCACCCTAGTTACTCTCGGTTAGCTTGATCTATTGGTTGCTGTTGTTATGTACTGTGATAGACTTTGGATTAATAGGTGGTAGCAGATTTCGCCCAGCAGCGGTAGGAGGGTGTACCACAAGTAGCGAGATTTCAATACAGCTGCTTGTGGTGTTTTGTAGCGTGAAATATATCAGAAAACACAACAGCGTTCATATATATGAATATTTTCTGAAAAATTTCACATTTTTTGTTGAAAAAAGGTGAACAATTTTCAAATGTCGAATAGTTTTTTGAATTTATGAATGAAATTTGAAACCCATTTTTAAAATTTAAACAAAATTTTGAAACATGAAACCAAACAACTTTTGAAACATGAACACTTTTTCAAGTTTGTGGTTTTTCTCGGTTTTTGTTCGTCCCATTTTCCTTCTATTTTTTGTTTTTTTCTCTTATTCCATTTTCTTTTATTTTTCAAAAATTCGCAAATTAATTTTAAACGTCAACCTTTTATTAACTTCATGAACTTTTCAAATTCTTGAATATTTTCTTAAATTCGCGAAGTTTGTTTTCAAATCCGTGAACTTGTTTCCAAATCCATGAACTCTTGTCAACTTTTACAACTTTTTCCAAAGCCTGCAAATATTTTTCAAATTTGTGAACATTTGTTTTCAAAATGGATGAACTTTCTCAAATCCGTGAACACTTGGGCCGGCCCAACAGGAACCTGAGGGCCAGGGCCTAACGTAGTATTTTTCTTTTATATTTTTTCGTTTTTCTTTGCCCTTTTACATTAATTCATTTTCCTTATTTTTGAACTTTATTATTCTTTTTGAAACCTGTTAAAAAATTTGAAATATTTCGTAGTACCAAAAAATGTTCTTGTTTTCAAATATTGTTTATAAATTTTCAATCTTCTGGAATTTCAAATAGTACTTGTTTTTTTAAAAAAAGTTGTTCACAAATTTCAGAAATGTGGTTTGTAATTTTTGTACAACATCAATTTTTGGGAATGTGTTCACAAATTTTGGAAAAAGTCTTCATGTTTATAAAATTTTCATACATAATTTGAAATTTCAAAATTGTTGATAAATTTCAAGAAATTAGGATATAGGAAAATGTTCATGTTGATTTATAATGATGTAAATTGCAAATAAGAGAGGCATTCAATTTAGGAAAAATGACATGCTCATAGAGATGGACCGTGCCACTCCAAATTCACTAGTTAACGGTTACCCCTTGCGAAGGTTACTCCCACCTTCTCAGGTGCTGACAAGTGGCGCACATGTATTGCGCCACTTGTCGCAACTTGGTTGTTTTCTCTTTTTTTAGATTCATTTATTCAAAATGTTTTATCTCTTGAACTGTACATCTAAATCTTGAACCGTTTTCATCATTGTATTTCTCACGTCAAGATCTACGAAACTATATCTCATGTTAATAGGTTTCAGTGAGAGTTTTTTATCGAAAATCCAGGAAAAATCAGAAAAAAAATCTTGGGAAAAATACAAAAGATCGATAAAAAATGAAAACCGAAAAAACAGAGGAACTGAGCCAGAAGCATAGTTGCAGTTTTCAATTATTTTTTCCTTTTCAAGAAGCACACCGCGAAAGCAAATCTGTGCTTAGAAGCACATATTTTTCGCGTCTCGAGAAGCACAACTCACGAAAGCAAATCAGTGCTTCCACGAGAAGCAAATCTATACTTCTTGTGGAAGCACATATTCTTTTTCTCTTTCCAAGAAGCACAACTATGCTTCTCGTTGAGGCAAATATGTGCTTCCATGAGAGGCAATCTATGCTTTTGTGGAAGTAAAGTTTTTTTCAAGAAATACAACTGTACTTTTCATGGAAGCAAATCTTTCCGAGAATCATAGGTTTTTTTTCTCTTTCCGAGAAACACAATTGTGGTTCTCACGGCTCGTTGAAACACAATATTTACGTGCCATTTTCCTCAAAAACGTAGGAAAACCCCGACGAAAACCGAAAAGCCTAAAAGACCAAAGAAAAAAGAGCCATCTAAAACATGAAAGCACGTATAGAGAAATTTAAAAAGAAATCTAGAAGGAGCGCCCAACACGTGACATGTGGCGGCGGCTGTAAGCATCACTTGATGTGCTCCTAGGCACCAAAAGTGACCCCTGGAAGTCTTCCGCGAGGGGTAACCTCCAGTTAGTTGCCATCTCCCAACTCAAGCGGGCGGTCAAACGTTGCGAGCCTTCCTTTTTTCATCGAGACTTGTTTTCTCTTGGTTTTTCTGCTTTCTTCTATCCGTTTCCTTCTGGTTTATCCCTTTTATATAACCTTTTTTTCTCCTTCTGTTATTCTTTGTTGTTTCTAATTTTTTTTCCTCTTTCTTTCCTTTTTAAAAATTCACAAATATGTCTAAATTTCATGATTTTTTATTTTATTTTTGTGAATATTTCTTAAAATACACACACATTTTTTATCATTTAAGACCTTTTTCAAGCTCAAGAACATTTTTTAAAATTAAGAATGTTTTCCTTAAAATTTTGGACGTTTTACAATCCGTGAATATTTTCCTAAATTCATGAATATTTGCTTAAAATGCAAAACATTTTCAAATTCAGGAATATTTCTTAAATTTCACAAACATTTTTCAAGTTTATGGAGAACGGAAAGTTTGTGATAATTAACTAAGATACCCATTTAAAAAAATCCCAAAGATCTTTCATAAATTATGTATATTTTTTATAATTTTGTGAACATTCAAACCTTCTAAATTCTCTAAATATTATATTAATGCTTCAACAATATATTATTTGAATCTATCCAATAAACCTAAGAGCTAATTTTGCATTGAAAATAATGATGCAAAACAGAATATTTAGAAATGAACAAATGAAACAGATGCCCTGTGTGCAGCACCGAGTGGCCCGGCCTAGGTGCTAGTGTTATGTGCATTTGAGCGACGTTCTGACGCACAGAACCGAGAGCAACTAGCTAAGTACTTGTTGCGGGCTCCCTCAAGGGTCTCTTTTGGTGGCCTGAGAGCGCGCCAGCTCTCAGCCACTGCCATGTATTGTGTGTAGGGCGCTCACTTAGGATTTTGTGTTTTTTTTTCTTTACTCGTTTTCGGGTTTTAGATGATTTATTTGATTTTTGGTTTTTGTTTTTTTCGTGAAAAAATGTGTTTTCTCACGTGAGGTACGGATTTACTTCACGTGGAGGCACAACTGTGCCTCTCGGAAAAAGAAAAAAGACGTCATTATCTTTTTGCTTTCGCGAGAGGCACAAATTTTCTTCCATGAGAGATACAACTGCGCCATGAAAGGGAAAACATATTTTTTTTGCTTCGGCGAGATGGACAATTTTACTTCACATGGAGGCACAGATTTGCTTTCACGAGAGGCACAACTGTACCTCTCGAAAAAAGGAACACAAAGCATTTCTTTCTTTCTTTCTTTCCTGAGAGGCACGACACTGCCTCTCGAAAAAAGGAAAACAAAGCACTTTTTTTCTTTCTTTCGCGAGAGGCACAAATTTTCTTTCGAGAGAGTCACACCTGGAAAAAAACATGGTGCTTTCTGTTTGGGTTTTTTCCGTTCAGTTTTTTGTGAAATAAAAGTTCGTCGAAACCTATCAACATAAGATCTAGTTTCAAAAATCTCGACGTGAATCAAACGGTGAAAACAGTTTGAAATTTAGACGCGCGGTTTGTGCGCCACTTGCCGCTACCTGGGAGGTGAGAGTGACCTTTGTAAAGATTATTTCTTAATCAGTGATTTTGCACAGAACCACACAGCTCTGCCTCACCTCTGGTTTCCGGGGCACGCTCTCCTTAGTGTGCCAGCCCATTAAAGCAATTTTGTGAAAGTTCTGTAGACTGGTTTGGACTGGTTTAGAACCTTTACTCTGATTTTGATTTTCTTTCTCTGTTTTTTTGTTTCTTTGTTGGTTTTCTTGTTTTTTTCATAAATGCATGTGTGCTGTTTTTTATAAAAGTTATACATTTCTCGTATTCATGTGAAACATTTTTGTACAAACATTGAACATTATTCAAATACATGATGACATTTTCTCAAGGACGCTGATAACGCCCACACATGTGATGGGAGTAACACCCGCCCACACGCCCTACAACACACAGATTGCACCACATCACCACATGCATGCATGTGAAATCTTTTTGGATTTTTAGTTTTTTAAATATTTTATCTCTTAAATGAAAATTCCGATTGAAGATCCGTTTTCCCCTTTAAATCCATCGCGATGAGATCTTCGAAACTAGATCTCATATCAATATGTTTTGACGACATTTTTTTTTGGTGGTTAAAGGTTGCTATGTCTACTGCACATGAATTACTATGATGTTTACACTAAAGTTGCCATGATATGTTTCAGCTATTTTTCTTCTAGCTTTAAAAGTAAATTTTGACATATTATAAAATAGAAATTAAGAAACTAGACTTGCCATGAACCATAAACTAAAATTGCCATGATACATGCACTTAAAATTGCCATGGTTCATCAAAATAATAATTTCCATGGTCAAAATACTGGAATTGCCATGGTCAAATTACTAAAATTGCCATGATCTATAAACTGAAATTGCAACATGGCAACTTTAGTGTAAACACTATAACAACTACAGTTAAACATCATGGCAACTTTTTGCCAAAAAGTAAATTCGTGGAAACATATCAACATGGGATCTATTTTTGAAGATCTCGTCGAAACGGTTTTAATGGTGAAAACAGATTTTTAATTAAAAGATAAAACATTTTTATGCCGAAAACCAAAAAGATTCCCGCTGATGTCATCAGTTTTGACGTGGCAAAATGAATGGTAATGGAGGCGTTTGGGCCATGTTGCTTCATGCCACACGTGTGGGCATTATCATTTTGGTTTCTCAAATATGTTTTCAATTTTTTTAATACGTCCTTAACATTTTTCAAACACACGTTGAAGATTTTTTTGTATGGTAAAAATGTTTTTTTAAATGCACATTTTTATATTGTATTAACATAGGAAAACAACCAGCCAAGATTATTATGACCAACAACCACCCAACATAGGAAAACATTATGACCAACATAGGAGAATCTCGGCCTAGAAAAAAAACTTGAGAAAACAAAATATTCTTTACAAGAAGTTTGAGTGTATGTTAAAATTTATATGAAATTTAGTAGAAAAAAGGAATCTTGATGGAAAAATCCCACAAGATTTAATCCTACGTATCAAATCCCCAGCATAGAAAAATACTAGCATTCCAATCCTTGGAAATACCTATGAAAAATCATTTGAATCAAAGCTGAGCCCCTCCCGCTGAGCCCCTCCCCGCTCCGCGCCGCTGGCCACTCCGGCCGCGGCGGCCACATCTCCGCCCCTTGCGCCGCTGGCCACTCCGGTCGAGGCGGCCACATCTCAGCTCTAGCGCCTAGCGGCATGGGCGCGTCGCGCTCCCCGCGCTCTGGATCCAGATGTGGATCGGTCGACGGAGGGGGGGGGGGGGAACGGGCTCCTTCCCCGGGGCCGTCCGCGGCCCCACCGCCCCCCCCCCCCCCAAGATCCGCCTTTCCTGCTGCGGTTGTTGCTCTGTGGTGAATGCTCAAGGGATGGGGAAGCAGTTAGTGCGTCGGATCTGAGGGCGCATCATCGTCGTAGGCCCTGCGTCCGGCACAGCGGTCTCTCCCTCGCCCCCACCCCGTCGCCTGCAGTCCATCATCGTCGCCCAGCCCCACGCGGACACTCTTTCCTCTTCCGGTATGGACGGTGGATGGACGGAGGTCTCCTCCAAGAAGAACTGCGGGCGCCGCTCCGATCCGCCGGTCCGTAGCGGGCTCCCTCCGCCTCCTCGCCGGGATCACCGGCCTGCGAGACCTTTTTAAGCCGCTTCAGAGGCCGCTGCTTCAGATGCCTCAGCAAGTTCCACCGCAGGAAGGATTGCAGTGATCCACTCCATTGCACAATCTGCGAGCGCCCTGGCCATTTCGGCCGCGAGTGCCCTCAAAATCCAAGGAATGGCCCGGGCGGCCCTGCTGCAGCTAGGCTAGGTCTGCTCGCCCCGCGCATCCCCATTGCCTCACGCCTGCTATTCCCGGCCCTGCCACCACCCGCTGTTTCCTCGCAGGCTCCCGCTGCCCCTTCCATGGCGGAGCTCAACCTCGCTGATCCTGCGCGCCACCCACGCACCAGCCACAAGGTCGGCGTCTCCACGCTGGAAGTGGAGAGGGCGGTCTTCTTCCTCATGCAGCATGCGGTCACGTTGCGCGCCTTCGATGGAGTGGCGGCCTCGTCGCCCATGGCTGTTGGGCGCGCCCTGGAGGCCCAGCTCTGCATCCCGCCCCATCAGCTGCGGGTGACGGCGCACTACCCCGAGGACTTCCTCGTCGTCTTCAGCCAGCCGGCTCACCATGCCAACACCGTGCGCCGTGGCACGCTCCGCGTCGACAATGCCAACTTCACCATCCTGTCGTGGCGCGAAGATGACCATGTCAGCTTCGCCACCTTCAACCTGCACATCCGCTGCATCATCGAGCATATGCCCATGCAGTACTGGTCCATCGAGGGGGCACAGGAGGTGCTTGGTGACAAGGTGTGCGTCGACCGCCTCGACAGCCGCACGCTGGAGCGCGGCCACACCAAGACCCAGCGTCTTTGGAGTGGGGTGTGGGACATGGCGTTCATCCCGACAAGGCACACCTACTGGAAGCTGCCCCGCGAAGCGGGGCGCATCGAGGAGATGGACGGCTTCTCGCCGCCAGATCGCCGGGTGGCTCCTCCTCCGGGCGCGACACGCTACAATCTCCTCATCCACGTCGACCGCATTGCAGACTGGTCACCAAGGTCGCCGCTCTCCTCGCACTCGGTGCAGAGTGGCTTGCCGTCCTCAGGCTCCGGCGACGACGACGCGCTGCCGCGCACCTACCCGGGGACCTGGACCATGCACGTCGAGGATGGGCAGCATGAAGAGCATCACAAGCGGCAGGCCCGTGCCGCGGTGGCGGACACGAGTTGCCGTGGCATACCCCTTGGCGGTCCCAGGCGCGACCACGACAACGACGGAGCGGGAAGGAGATCCAGGAAGGAGACTCCGCTGGGGCGCGGCCGCGGCCACCATGAACGAGGCGAGGCCTCATCCAAGGAACGCCCAAACCACAGCCGCTCCTGATAACCCACAAGTGTAGAGGATCGCAACAGCTTTCGAGGGTAGAGTAATCAACCCAAATTTATTGATTCGACACAAGGGGAGCCAAAGAATATTCTCAAGTATTAGCAGCTGAGTTGTCAATTCAACCACACTGGATAACTTAATACCTGCAGCAAGGTATTTAGTAGCAAAGTAGTATGATAGTAGTGGTAACGGTAACAAAAGAGTAATGAAAGCAAAAGTAATATTTTTGGTGTTTTGTAATGATTGTAACAGTAACAACCGGAAAGTAAATAAGCGTAAACCAGTATATGGAAAGCTCGTAGGCATTGGATCGGTGATGGATAATTATGCCGGATGCGGTTCATCATGTAACAGTCATAACATAGGGTGACACAGAACTAGCTCCAATTCATCAATGTAATGTAGGCATGTATTCCGAATATAGTCATACGTGCTTATGGAAAAGAACTTGCATGACATCTTTTGTCCTACCCTCCAGTGGCAGCGGGGTCCTAATGGAAACTAAGGGATATTAAGGCCTCCTTTTAATAGAGAACCGGCACAAAGCATTAGCACATAGTGAATACATGAACTTCTCAAACTATGGTCATCACCGAGAAGTATCCCGATTATTGTCACTTCGGGGTTGTCGGAACATAACACATAATAGGTGACTATAGACTTGCAAGATAGGATCAAGAACTCACATATATTCATGAAAACATAATAGGTTCAGATCTGAAATCATGGCACTCGGGCCCTAGTGACAAGCATTAACCATAGCAAAGTCATAGCAACATCAATCTCGTAACATAGTGGATACTAGGGATCAAACCCTAACAAAACTAACTCGATTACATGATAAATCTCATCCAACCCATCACCGTCCAGCAAGCCTATGATGGAATTACTCACGTACGCGGTGAGCATCATGAAATTGGTGATGGAGGATGGTTGATGATGACGACGGCGACGAATCCCCCTCTCCGGAGCCCTGAACGGACTCTAGATCAGCCCTCCCGATAGGTTTTAGGGCTTGGCGGCGGCTCCGTATCGTAAAACGCGATGATTTCTTCTCTCCTATTTTTTTCTCTCCGAAAGCAAATATATAGAGTTGGAGTCGGCGTTGGAGGAGCTCCAGGGGGCCCACGAGGTAGGGGGCGCGCCCTAGGGGGGGGCACCCTCGTGGACAGGGTGTGGGCCCCCTGGTCTTCATCTTTGGCAAGGATTTTTTTAACTATTTTTGACTAGATGTTCCGTGGAGTTTCAGGTCATTCGGAGAACTTCTGTTTTCTGCATATAAAACAACATCATGGAAATTCTGCTGAAAACAGCGTCAGTCCGGGTTAGTTCCATTCAAATCATACAAGTTAGAGTCCAAAACAAGGGCAAAAGTGTTTGGAAAAGTAGATACGACGGAGACGTATCAACTCCCCAAGCTTAAACCTTTGCTTGTCCTCAAGTAATTCAGTTGATAAACTGAAGAGAAAAGAAAAACTTTTACAAACTCTGTTTGCTCTTGTTGTTATAAATATGTAAAGCCAGCATTCAGGTTTTCAGCAAAGATTATAACTAACCACGTTTGCAATAATTCTTAGGTCTCATGTTTACTCATATCAATTGCTTAATCAACTAGCGAGTCATAATAATAAATCTCGGATGACAACACTTTCTCAAAACAATCATAATATGATATAACAAGATGGTATCTCGCTATCCCTTTCTGAGACCGCAAAACATAAATGCAGAGCACCTTTAAAGATCAAGGACTGACTAGACATTGTAATTCATGGTAAAAGAGATCCAATCATAGTCATACCCAATATGAATTAACAGTAATGGATGCAAATGACAGATGTGCTCTCCAGCTAGTGCTTTTAATAAGAGGATGATGACTCAACATAAAAGTAAATAGATAGGCCCTTCGCAGAGAGAAGAAGGGATTTGTAGAGGTGCCAGAGCAAGGTTTTGAAATAGAGATAAATAATATTTTGAGCAGCATACTTTCATTGTCAACATAACAACTAAGAGATGGCGATATCTTCCATGCTACACACATTATAGGCGGTTCCCAAACAGAATGGTAAAGTTTATACTCCCCCTCCACCAACAAGCATCAACCCATGACTTGCTCGAAACAACGAGTGTCTCCAACCAACATCAGGTCCCAGGGGAGTTTTGTTTGTAATTATTTTGATTTAGTTTGCATAAAGCATGGGACTGGGCATCCCCATGACCGGCCATTTTCTCGTGAGTGAGGAGCGGAGTCCACTCTTCTTGAGAATAACCCGCCTAACATGGAAGATAAGGGCAGCCCTAGTTGATACATGAGCTATTCGAGCATACAAAACAGAATGTTTATTTGAAGGTTTAGAGTTTGGCACATACAAATTTACTCGGAACGGCAGGTAAATACCGCATATAGGAAGGTATAGTGGACTCATCTGGAATAACTTTGGGGTTTAAGGGATTGGATGCACAAGCAATATTCCCGCTTAGTACAAGTGAAGGCTAGCAAAAGACTGGGAAGCGACCAACTAGAGAGCAACAACAGTCATGAACATGCATTAAAATTAATAAACATTGGATGCAAGCATGAGTAGGATATAATCCACCATGAACATAAATATCGTGAAGGCTATGTTGATTTGTTTCAACTACATGTGTGAACATGTGCCAAGTCAAGTCACTTAAATCATTTAAAGGAGGATACCACCCCATCATACCACATCACAACCATTTTAATAGCATGTTGGCATGCAAGGTAAACCATTATAACTCATAGCTAATCAAGCATGGCATAAGCAACTATGATCTCTAATTTTTATTGCAAACATGTTTATTCATAATAAGCTGAATCAAGAACGATGAACTCATCATATTTACAAAAACAAGAGAGGTCGAGTTCATACCAGCTTCGCTTATCCCAATCAATTCATCATATATCATCATTATTGCCTTTCACTTGCACGACCGAACGATGTGGATAATAATAAAAGTGCACGTGCATTGGACTAAGCTGGAATCTGCGAGCATTCAATAAGTAGGAGAAGAAAATGCAATATAGGCTCTTGGTTAAATCAACAACAATGCATATAAGAGCCTACTTCAACAATTTAATCATGGTCTTCTCCTATCGACCCCTAAAGAAAAGAGAGGAAATAAACCTATTTACACGGGAAAGCTCCCAACAAGCAAAAGAAGAACAGGAAATATTTTTGGATTTTCTTTTTAATTATTACTACTACAGCAGGAAAAGTAAACTAACTAGAAGCTAAACTAATTTTTTTGTTGTTTTCTTAAAGTTTAACAAACACACAAGAAGAAAGCAGGAAAAAGAAAATAAAATAGCATGGATATTACAGTGAAAGAGTATGAGCACCGACATCTAGCAATGAGTGTGTGTGAACATAAATGTAATGTCGGTGGGAAATACGTACTCCCCCAAGCTTAGGCTTTTGGCCTAAGTTGGTTCGTTGCCAGGGATGGCCTGGCGGATACCCGTAGGTGTAGCTGAGGTCGTACTGTGATGAAGAGGACTCTGACTGCCACTGGCTGGCGGCCACCTCCGGATCCCAAGAATAAACAGACTGGCATGGAGGCTCGTATTGTGGTTCCGCCTCCGGGGTTGGTGAAGGATTCCGATAGGCTTGAACGGCCGCCCACGGAACGAGATAAAGACGTTGGTCGCGGACGAAGTCGGTGAGGCCAGCATTCTCAACCAATGAATAAAAATCCTCATAAATTCTGGCTTGTCTCAAGAAGTCATCGGAAGGCCATTCACACGGGACCTCCATGATCTTGAGGCAAATTATACTTGGGCCTCTGTGCTTCTTCATTTTTTTTCCTTCGAGCTTCGGCTCGACGAGCCCCTCAAAAGTCTCTTCATTATTTTCTAAAATAATCTGAAATTTTTAGTAACTTCAAACAAAAGTGAACCAACTTCAATAAAATTGATAGCAACTACTCCTACAAGTGCCTAGAGCCTTAATCAAGCATTAGAACTACTTGGAACCATATAAATTTGACATTCAAGCTCAAGAACATGGTCACCTATGCAGCACAAATTTGCAAAGAATAAAGCACTAGAACAAAAACTAATTGGACCAATGGAGGACTCACATACCAAGGAACAGTCTCCCAAGCAGTTTGGTGAGAGGTGCTTTGAGCAAGGAGATCGAAAATCGCAGCAAAGTGAGCTGAAACTCGTGCTTGAGCGAGATATTCGTGTTTGAGGGAGGAAGAAGAAGAGGATGGGTGCAGGAATAGGTGGAGGAGGGCCACCGTGGGCCCACGAGGTAGGGGGGCGCGCCCTCCACCCTCGTGGCCAGGTGGCAGCTCCCCCCGTGGTAATTTTTGCACCATAAATCCTCAAATGCTCCCGAAAAAATCATATTAAATTGGCATGACATTTGGAGGACTATTATTTTCGGGCTATTTTTATATTGCACGGATAAATCAGGAAACAGACAGAAAAATACTATTTTTACTTTATTTCAACTAAATAACAGAAAGTATAAAGAGGGTACAGAAGGTTGTGCTTCTCGTTTCATCCATCTCATACTCATCAAAAAGAATCCACTAACAAGGTTGATCAGGTCTTGTTAACAAACTCATTCCGATTAACATGGAACCGGAGAAATTTCGAATAACACTATGTTACCTCAACAGGGATATGCACATCCCCTATAATAAGTATATCATATTTCTTCTTGACAGTAGGAAGAGGAAATTCAAAACCTCCAAATATAATCGATGGAATTTTTCCAATAGAATTGATACTATGAACTTGAGGTTGTTTCCTCGGAAAGTGTATCGTATGGTCATTACCATTAACATGAAAAGTGACATTGCCTTTGTTGCAATCAATAACAGCCCCTGCAGTATTCATAAAAGGTCTTCCAAGAATAATAGACATACTATCGCCCCTCGGAATATCAAGAATAACAAAGTCCGTTAAAATAGTAACATTTGCAACCACAACAGGCACATCCTCACAAATACCGACAGGTATAGCAGTTGATTTATCAGCCATTTGCAAAGATATTTCAGTAGGTGTCAACTTATTCAAATCAAGTCTACGATATAAAGAGAGAGGCATAACACTAACACCGGCTCCAAGATCACATAAGGCAGTTTTAACATAATTTCTTTTAATAGAGCATGGTATAGTGGGTACTCCTGGGTCTCCAAGTTTCTTTGGTATTCCACCCTTAAAAGTATAATTAGCAAGCATGGTGGAAATTTCAGCTTTCGGTATCTTTCTTTTATTAGTAATGATATCCTTCATATATTTAGCATAAGGATTAGTTTTGAGCATATCAGTCAATCGCATACGCAACAACATAGGTCTAATCATTTCAGCAAAGCGCTCAAAGTCCTCATCATCCTTTTTCTTGGATGGTTTGGGAGGAAAAGGCATGGGTTTCTGAACCCATGGTTCTCTTTCTTTACCATGTTTCCTAGCAACAAAGTCTCTCTTGTCATAACGTTGATTCTTTGATTGTGGGTTATCAAGATCAACATTAGGTTCAACTTCTACATCATTATCATTACTAGGTTGAGCATCTCATGAACAACATCATTAACATTTTCGCTAGGTTCATGTTCATTACCAGATTGTGTTTCAGCATCAGAAATAGATATATCATTTGGATTTTCAGGTGGTTCAGCAGTAGGTTCACTAGAAGTTTGCAAAGTCCTATCATTTTTCTTTTTCTTCCTGTTAGAAGAACTAGGCACATTAGTATTATTTCTCTGAGAATCTTGCTCAATTCTCTTAGGGTGGCCTTCAGGATACAAAGGTTCCTGAGTCATTCTACCAGTTCTAGTAGCCACTCTAACAGCATAATCATTTTTCTTACTATTCATTTCATTGAGCAAATCATTTTGAGCCTTAAGTACTTGTTCTACTTGAGTGGTAACCATAGAAGCATGTTTGCTAATGAGTTTAAGTTCACATCTAACATTAGCCATATAATCACCCAAGTGTTTAATCATATAGGTATTTTGTTTTAATTGTCTACCAAAATAAGCATTGAAGTTTTCTTGTTTGAGAATAAAATTATCAAACTCATCAAAGCATTGTCTAGCAGACTTATAGTGAGGAATATCACCTTCATTAAATCTATAAAGAGAATTTACCTTTACTACCTGTGTCGGGTTATCGGGATCAGGAGGTTTTTCAATAGGTAATGGATTAAGATCATATGTTTCTTCAACAGGCGGTAAATTAAGACCATGTATTTCTTCAATAGGAGGTAAATTCTTAACATCTTCAGCTTTAATACCTTTTTCTTTAAAAGATTTCTTTGCCTCTTGCATATCTTCAGGACTGAGAAATAGAACACCCCTCTTCTTCAGAGTTGGTTTAGGAATAGGCTCAGTAGTTGGAGCAGGAGCTGGCTCAGGAAGTGCCCAATTATTTTCATTTGTCAACATATTATTCAATAGAATTTCAGCTTCATCCGGTGTTCTTTCCCTGAAAACAGAACCAGCACAACTATCCAGGTAATCTCTGGAAGCATCGGTTAGTCCATTATAAAAGATATCAAGTATTTCATTCTTAAGAGGATGATCAGGCAAAGCATTAAGTAACTTGAGAAGCCTCCCCAAGCTTGTGGGAAACTCTCTTCTTCAATTTGCACAAAGTTGTATATTTCCTTTAAAGCAGCTTGTTTCTTATGAGCAGGGAAATATTTAGCAGAAGTAATAAATCATATCCAGGGACTACGCACAACCAGGATCTAGAGAATTAAACCATATCTTAGCATCACCCTTTAATGAGAACGGAAATATTTTAAGGATATAAAAGTAGCGAGATCTCTCATCATTAGTGAACAGGGTGGCTATATCATTTAATTTAGTAAGATGTGCCACAACGGTTTCAGATTCATAGCCATGAAAAGGATCAGATTCAACCAAAGTAATTATATCAGGATCAACAGAGAATTCATAATCCTTATTGGGAACACAAATAGGTGAAGTAGCAAAAGCAGGGTCAGGTTTCATTTTATCTCTAAGAAATTCTTTACTCCATTTAACTAATAGCCTCTTAAGTTCGTTTCTATCTTTGCAGGCAAAAATAGCTGCAGAAGCTTCCATATCAAAAACATAACCCTCAGGAATAGCAGGCATATCTTCATCATCAATTTCATCAACATTATCAGTGTCAATAATTTCTTTCTCTCTAGCCCTAGCAATTTGTTCATCAAGAAATTCACTAAGGGGCACAATAGTATCAAGCACAGAAGTAGTTTCATCATAAGTATCATGCATAGCAGAAGTGGCATCATCAATAACATGCGACATATCAGAATGAATAGCAGAAGCATGTTTAGGTGTCGCAAGCTTACTCATAACAGAAGGTGAATCAAGTGCAGAGCTAGATGGCAGTTCCTTACATCCCCTCGTAGTTGAGGGATAAATTTTTGTCTTAGCGTCTTTCAAATTTTTCATAGTGTCCAGCAGATATAAATCCCAAGTGACTCAAAGAATAGAGCTATGCTCCCCGGCAACGGCGCCAGAAATTAGTCTTGATAACCCACAAGTGTAGAGGATCGCAATAGCTTTCGAGGGTAGAGTAATCAACCCAAATTTATTGATTCGACACAAGGGGAGCCAAAGAATATTCTCAAGTATTAGCAGCTGAGTTGTCAATTCAACCACACCTGGATAACTTAATACCTGCAGCAAGGTATTTAGTAGCAAAGTAGTATGATAGTAATGGTAACGGTAACAAAAGAGTAATGAAAGCAAAAGTAATATTTTTGGTGTTTTGTAATGATTGTAACAGTAACAACGGGAAAGTAAATAAGCGTAAACCAGTATATGGAAAGCTCGTAGGCATTGGATCGGTGATGGATAATTATGCCGGATGCGGTTCATCATGTAACAGTCATAACATAGGGTGACACGAAACTAGCTCCAATTCATCAATGTAATGTAGGCATGTATTCCGAATATAGTCATACGTGCTTATGGAAAAGAACTTGCATGACATCTTTTGTCCTACCCTCCCGTGGCAGCGGGGTCCTAATGAAAACTAAGAGATATTAAGGCCTCCTTTTAGTAGAGAACCGGAGCAAAGCATTAGCACATGGTGAATACATGAACTCCTCAAACTATGGTCATCACTGAGAAGTATCCCGATTATTGTCACTTCGGGGTTGTCGGATCATAACACATAATAGGTGACTATAGACTTGCAAGATAGGATCAAGAACTCACATATATTCATGAAAACATAATAGGTTCAGATCTGAAATCATGGCACTCGGCCCTAGTGACAAGCATTAACCATAGAAAAGTCATAGCAACATCAATCTCAGAACATAGTGGATACTAGGGATCAAACCCTAACAAAACTAACTCGATTACATGATAAATCTCATCCAACCCATCACCATCCAGCAAGCTTCACGATGGAATTACTCACGCACGGCGGTGAGCATCATGAAATTGGTGATGGAGGATGGTTGATGATGACGACGGCGACGAATCCCCCCCTCTCCGGAGCCCCGAACGGACTCCAGATCAGCCCTCCCGAGAGGTTTTAGGGCTTGGCGGCGGCTCCGTATCGTAAAACGTGATGATTTCTTCTCTCCTTTCTTTTTCTCTCCGAAAGCAAATATATAGAGTTGAAGTTGGCGTCGGAGGAGCTCCAGGGGGCCCACAAGGTAGGGGGGCGCGCCCTAGGGGGGGTGCCCCCCATCCTCATGGACAGGGTGTGGGCCCCCTGGTCTTCATCTTTGGCAAGGATTTTTTTTATTATTTTTGACTAGATGTTCCGTGGAGTTTCAGGTCATTCCGAGAACTTCTGTTTTCTGCACATAAAACAACATCATGGCAATTCTGCTGAAAACAACGTCAGTCCGGGTTAGTTCCATTCAAATCATACAAGTTAGAGTCCAAAACAAGGGCAAAAGTGTTTGGAAAAGTAGATACGACGGAGACGTATCAGCTCCCCCCGGCGCGCCATCACTCGAGCAGCTCCAAGGGCAACAGGCGTCACGGCGCGCGCCACGGACGAAAGAAAGGGGGCGCCAATGTGCACGGCGCCGCCCCCCTGCACCTCCGCCCGCTCTGCCCTCAACTCAAGCGCGCGACGACGACATCGAGCAGTTCTTCTCCAACGCAAAGAAGTCGATCACGCCCATGGGTCGGGGCCGCGCTGAGGATGCGGCCATCGACGCGGAGATAGAAGCAACGCTGGCTGCGCCCCTCGACTTCTCCGACAAGGGGAAGGCAGCAGAGGGCGCCACCGAGGCGGCAGCCACAGACATCTTCGGCCCCACCCTCGTCGGGCCGAACCCGGTGAACTTCAGCTGCCGCACACCCACAGATGCGTCCACGGTGGCGCTGCAACTAGGCGAAGTGACTGAGCAAGTCTGCTACCTGGAGTTAGAAGACCCCGCTGCCGCACCACAACGCCTCTTCGCAACCCCCCCCCCCCACCGACGCTGCTGCCCCTGCCACGCGCCAAACGCCACTCTGCTCCGCCCAAGTCTCGTGCGACATCCGTGCCACCACCCCGCCAAAGCGCATGCCAGGCTGCACAGAAGAATGCAACCCCGATGGCCGAACGCGCCACACTGAGGTTGGTGAAGGGACTGGGGCTGCTGGGGCCCAAGGAAAAGATGACGGCCAAAGCGGCAGAGGCCCTCATCCGCAGGTTTGACGAGCCCCTCACCGAAGACGACATCAGCATCATCGCCAAGATGACCAGGCTGAACAAGGACGCGCTCCGTGTTGCCGTGGGGATGCGGGACCTGACGCTGCTGCTGAGGAGGCTGTCATGTAGTCATGTTAGGTCGCCATTGTTATTTCTGTTTCGATCGTATTTTCTGACAGCGGCTGCCATTAGGGTGGCTAGAGCTAGGTTTAGTTCTTCTATGTTTCAGTAGTGGTAGGAGGCATGGCTGGCGCCGTCGAGAGTTGGGTCCTATGATGGTCGACGGCGCCCCCCGGTGAGATCGGCTGTGTATCAGTTTGGTAATAGAAGTGTTAGCTGTCGGAACAGAAGTGTTTGCTGTTGGATCTTGTGTTTGCTTTCGATGGAGAAAACGTGTGTGCCCAATGAGTAGCACAACACCTGCAATTTTGAGATGGAATGTGCGAGGGCTGAATTCGCCGGCAAAGAGAACTGCAGTGCGCCAGGTTGCTGAAGCGCAGCACGTATCCATCCTCTGTCTTCAGGAAACTAAGCTGGAGGGCTGGCAACAATCCACCGTCAGAGATCTGGGAGGAAACATCTTGAAGGTTGCGCTATCCTCCCAGCCATAGGCACTAGAGGAGGGGCTGCCATTCTATGGAACAAGAGGAGCGTCGCTTTGCCTCTCAAGCAGTTGGATGTTTCTCGATCACAGACAGAGTCACGATGCTGCACGACGGATCATGGTTCTGGTTGACAACAGTATATGGCCCAGTGGATGATATGCGCAAAGACGCTTTCCTGGCTGAACTTGCCCATGCAGCGCCACCCTCCGGCGAGCCTTGGTTGATCAATGGGGATTTCAACATCATTTATGAAGCTCGAGATAAAAACAACCTCAATTTGAACCGGAGGATTATGGGCATGTTCAGAACAGCTATTGACAGGGCAGGCCTCAGAGAAATTAAGTGCAAAAATAGAAGAATTACCTGGTCAAATGAGAGGGAAAATCCAACTTTGGTCAGTATTGACAAAGTGTTTTGCAACCTGGAATGGGAGGCCCTCTTCCCCTCATACATTCTGATGGCAGAATCAACAGCCTGCTCGGGTCACTGTCCCCTCCTCCTGGCAAACACTGCTACTCCGCGTAGAAAGCCGGCTTTCTGTTTTGAAAATTTCTGGCCAATTTTCCCACATTTCCAGGAGACTATTGCTAGGGCTTGGCAACGGCCGGTCAACCACAGCTGCCCGTTTGCCCGGTTGGAGAAGAAGATGAAGAGGACAGCAATTGATCTGAAAATTTGGGCAAAGGTACACTTTAGCGGTGCAAAACTCCAGTTCCATCTAGCCTGCCAAGTTATTCTTTGACTTGATATTGCACAAGAGAGCAGAAGATTGTCAGAGAGCGAATTCCTCCTGAGAAAGCAACTCAAAATGAGGACTCTCGGCCTGGTGGCCGTGGAAAGAGCAAGGAAAAGGCAGGCCTCTAGAATTACTTGGCTCAAAGCCGGAGATGCACGCACGGCTTTTTTTCCAAGCAAAGATCAATTCAAGGAGAAGGAGGAACTTCATTCACTCATTGCAAACTGACACAATCACTGCCACTGCCCATGAAGATAAAGCTACGACCATCCACAAACATTTCACTAACCTGCTGGGTAAGAAGGAGAACAGAGGAGGAATAATCAATTGGGAAGAGCTTGACATGCCAACGCTGCAAAATGAAGGGCTGGACAACCCTTTCTCTGCACAGGAAGTTTGGGCTGCAATTCAGGCCTCCCAGCAGAAAAAGCGCCAGGCCCTGATGGATTTTCGGGCACTTTTTACCGATCATGTTGGGCCACGATCAAAGACGATGTCATGGCAGTTTTTGACAGTTTCTGTAGGCTGGCTGATGGAAACTTCGCTGAGCTCAACACGGCCATGATCGCTCTTCTCCCAAAAAAAGATGGGGCAACTAGAATTTCTGATTTTAGGCCCATCAGCCTCATCCACTCTGTAGCAAAGCTGATCACCAAGGTTTTATCCATGAGGCTGGCTGTTGTCATCGACTGGATCATCTCCCCTGCGCAAACTGCTTTTCAGAGGAAGAAATTTATACATGACAGCTACTTGTATGTTCAGAACATGATCCGGGCGTTGCATAGAACTAGAACACTGGCCCTCCTCCTCAAACTTGACATTGACAAGGCTTTCGATAATGTATCTTGGGAGTACTTGATAGAACTTCTTCAGAAGCTAGGTTTCTCGCATCGATGGATAGACTGGGTAGCGCTCCTTTTGTCAACCTCCTCCTCGGCCCGCCTGTTGAACGGCGTCCCGGGCGACTGTTTCTTGCACCTACGAGGACTATGGCAAGGAGACCCACTCTCACCGCTGCTATTCATCCTCTGCATCGACTCCCTCCACCGGCTGCTAGAGGCCGCTACCAGGTCAGGCGCACTGAGCATCATTCCAGGCGCGGCGGCGCGGATGCGCACAAGTTTGTACGCCGACGATGCCATCATTTTCATAAACCCCGCTAGGGCAGAAATTGATAACCTCCTAGAACTCCTAAAACTGTTCGGCGATGTGACAGGACTGCGTGTTAATTGGTCAAAATCTTCGGCGATCCCCATTAGATGCGACGACATAGACATTCAGGATGTTCTGCAAAACTTCGATGGCGCAATGGCGGCGTTCCCGATTAGATACCTAGGACTTCCACTAACGATAGGGCGCATCAAGTTAGTTCACCTTCAGGCCATCCTGGATAGAATAGAGCGAGGCTCGCGGGCTGGAAAGGGAAGCTCTTGCCGCTGGCAGGCCGCCGCGTTCTCGTACGCTGCGTGCTCTCGGCCATGCCAACCTTCGCGCTCACGGCACTGTGAATACCAAAGAAGTTCATTAAGGAGATCGACAAGTCGAGACGGCGCTTCCTCTGGGCGGGAGACGAAGAAGCCATGGGCGACAAATGCAAGGTTGGATGGGCCTCGGTGACCAAGCCAGAGCACCTGGGCGGCCTGGGCATTCCTGACCTCAGTCGCTTCGCCCGGGCTCTACGGCTGCGCTGGCTCTGGCTCTCCTGGAGGCAACCAACCAGACCCTGGGTTGGCACCGGGACGCCGTGCGACGCAGCTGACCGGGCTCTGTTCGCGGCCTCCACGGTGGCGACCATCGGGAACGGGACTAATGCATCTTTCTGGTCGTGCTCTTGGCTTGGAGGGCGGCAACTCTGCTGGGCATACCCCGCCTTGTTCGCCCGATCCATCCGCAAGAACAGAAGCATAAAGGAAGCTTTGGCTGCTGATCGGTGGATTCTCGACCTCCGCAACGGCGACTACAACAACATTGTACATCAAGTGGTGCAGCTGGCAAGAGAGATCAGGAAAGCTCATATCAATCTGGTGCCGGAGGCCCCGGACACGATCAAATGGAAATTCTGCAGCTCGGGCAACTACTCGGCAAGCTCCGCGTACAACGCACAGTTCGACGGCAACCAGCCATGCAGTTTCAAAGCTATCATCTGGAAGATTTGGGCTCCGGGGAAAGTAAAAATGTTTCTTTGGTTATTGCACCTAGACAGACTCTGGTGCAACGACTGTCTTCGGAGGAGAGGATGGCCAAACGGCTATTTTTGCCCCATGTGCCTGCGCAACCTGGAGACCTCGCTGCATTTGATCTGTGCAGGCATGGAAAACTGCGGCCTCCTGGACGGGGTGCAACTCATTGAACCAACAGGTGTGGAGCAGAGCTGCAACGACGACGGACAAAGTTCAGAAGATAGAGGCTGCCGCAGCCCCAGAACACAGGAAGGGCACGAAGACTATGATCGCTCTCATCTCCTGGCACATCTGGCTGGAAAGAAATGCTTGCATTTTCAGGGACAAACAAACAGATGCTAGGCACATCATCAAAGTATGCCAGAGCGACATGGAATAATGACGACTCGCCGGCGCAAGATGCATCCAGCAGCCCTTTGGGGACGTGACGTGGGATATCTCCTTGTGCGTTGTTAGCTTAGTTTTCCAGATGGCCGGATCTTTGGGGCCCGAAGTAAGATGTATTGTCTCTCCATTCCATGATCGCTTGATCAACTTTTGTAACTTCTCTCCTTGCTAAATGAAATGAAAACCAGCTATGCTGGCCAGTTAAAAAAAAATCAAAGCGAAGTAAGGAAAAACCAGCCTCTCCGAACCAGCTTTGTGTGGCTGTCAATACCCACTGTGCCACGTGGGAGTGACCCTTGATTGGTCGCACAAAGCAGCTGGAGGTTACGTCCCGGCCACAACCCCATGAGACCATGATCGGTCTCGGTCCGTCATATTCCTCGAGCGGCCTAGCATCACCACCGGATCACACACGAACATGCCGCGCAAGCTCTCAGCTGACTAATGATTCGTTTGCGTGTCTAAGAATTGCTATCCAACATCAGTTCCACGCCTCAGGCTATCCATAATGGGATAACTTAGTTAGCAACTTAACACATCTCAGGACAATTTTGCTTATGTGGCAAGTATTTAATGAGGAAAAAGCTGTTTATGGTAACATAATATGTTACTGTAACATAGCGCTCTCTGAGGCAAAATGAGTTTATGAGATAATAAATAAAGCAATCTATGACACTACTAATATATTAGTTTGCATTATAAAGATAGTAATTTAGACTAGTGTCATATACATGACATTAGTATAAGTTACGCCCCATTATAACCAGCCTCAGAACTATTTCCGGTCTAATATGATTCTTAATTCACTGCGCCGCAAGCAAAGGCTTGACCAATGACTAGCAAACCAGTACTAATACGTACGACGCTAATCAGAAGTCTACTCCTGCCGCGTGGTACTAACGATATACTACACCCTTCTGGTTTATTGGCTCCCTTAATATTTTGTATTCCCTCTATAAATTAATATAAAAACGTTTAGATCACTAAAATAGTGTTCTAAACGCTCTTATATTAGTTTACGGAGGGAGTATCAAACTTTAACCATAGATTTAACTAAGAAAATAATAACACACGTCATTAAAAATTATATTGTTAGATTCGTATTTAAATATAGTTTTCAATAATATTATTTTTTATTACATGCATTAACATTTTATTAGGTAAATCTAAGATTAAAATTGAACACAAAATCAAAGGTTAAAATTGAGCACAAAATAAGTTAACAAGTTGACGCTCCTGCTTTGCTTCTCCGATCCCAAGCCTATAAATAAAGGTCACCACCCTGATAATCTCACCAGCAAAGCCATATAAGCTCCATCCGCAGAAAGCTCAATCCAAGTCGCAGCAATGGTTAGGATGCTGGACCTCGCCGACAACAAGGGCTTCGCCTCGCCCGGCAATGTCATCGGTCTAGCCTTCGCCTTCGTGGCCGTCGTCACGGTCGTGGCCATCGCCGTGTTCAGCTGCTCCGATGGGGCGGACAAGTCAGACGGCAAGCACAAAAAGAAACGCAAGGCCCAACCCGTCGTTATTGTTTTCGGTGGAGGCTGCTAAGTGCTAAAGGAAGCGCATCGTGCATACGAGTCCTTCTGGAGCGGGGACAACTATGATAAGCGCTTTAATATTACAGCCATGTATTCCAGCCTACTGTGCCTTCTCTAGTACTATTATTACAACACCCTTATATATGGTGTGCCTACGAAGTATATTGTTTTACTGAAACAATTTTTATTGTCATTATATAATTAAATAGTTGATCCCCATTATCTTATTTCTCTCAACATACATTATACTCATGTGTATAATTGTATTAAGCATGTACTCCCTCCGTCCGAAATTACTTGTCGCAGAAATGAATAAAAATAGATATATCTAGAACTAAAATACATCTAAATACATGCATTTCTCTGACAAGTATTTCCAAATGGAGTGAGTATATTATTTTACTGAAACAATTTGTCTTGTTATTTATGGTACTTAATTAAATAGCTGATCCTGGTTAACTTAGGTCCCTCAACATGCAAACATGCTGTGAACTGAGCGTAGCTCAGATGGTTAGGATTTTGTGGAGGAACCAGCCTGCCAGGATTCAAGTCCTACACTTGGCTAGACTTTTCCTGCGATGTTCATTCAATGGGAGGAGATGTTTTCATCGACTATTAAGGCATCTGTGATGACTTCGTCAATCTCAAGATGTTGTGTCGGCTCAGTATCTCGAAGGTGTGTTCATAGGGTTAGGGTGTGCGTGCATTCATATGGGTGAGTCCGTGAGTGTATGTGTGTATGGGCATTATACCTGGGCACACCTCGGGCCGGGCCAAAAAAAGCCCGGTGCAAAAAACCCAGGCCCGAGCCTGGCCTAGCCCGACTGTCGGGCTTACTAAATCGGGTCTGATCTCGAAAAAGCCCAACATGGCCCGGTCGGCTCGACCCAGCTACGGCTAAAAACCTGTTTTGCACAAGCCCGAGCCTGGCCCGATATACCTGTTGGGCTCAATTTTCAGGATCGAACTCGGCCCGATGGCACACTTGGGCTCAACCTGGCCCGGGATTTTTGGGCCGGGTCGGGTCGGGCCGTCCAGGTATATGTTGAGTGACGAAGTATACATCAATATGAATGTTGGATTTGTTTTTGTACATACCTCCTCAAGTTTTTCAACATGATGGTTTGCAGCGGAGACTAAATCATACTTTTTCATTGATATACATAATGTTAAATACTCAAAGGAGATGAAAATTTTATTTAGAATATTAGAAAGCAATCAAAGATATTGTCGCACATTTGTGCGGGCCACCGCATTAGTTGTTTACCTAACTAAACTCTATAGACAAAGTCTAATATATATTTACCATTTCCAACAAAAAACCATTAAGAAAGGCCCCGACCACAGATCCTTTTCATTTATATAAATATGTAGTATTTACATTGGAATGGAGAATATGTCACAATGTTCATAACATGTCTAACAAAGCTAGCATATCCCCATTATGGTTTGGCTATGCACTTAATCTGGTATTGCCAAAATGAAAAATAAAGCTATTAAAGAAAAAGGTGATGTCATGAGCACCTTCTTGACATATGATATTATTTTGAATTGTCCAAAGGCTCCAACATCTTGTGATGAGGATCACCGAGAAGCCAGAAATTCAGCTTGGAGTGTATAGCCAAGTCTGGATTGCGTTCAATGTTGAGTTTCTACTTGACGCAGTGCAAACCACTTAAATATTATAACTTCAATACCTAATGTATTGTTTGTTGGGAGTATGACCTAGAGGCAATAATATTGTATTATTATATTTCCATGTTCAATTAAGAGTTTATATTCTATGCAATAACTGCTATGACCCTGGAATATGCGATTCAGTGGAAAACTCATATGCAGGTTGCATGTGATATGTTATAGCCTTCGTCATGATAATGACATTATGTATGACATGGTTATATGTTGTAATGTTAAGTGACCTGCGCATCACAGTGCGACATGATGACTGGAGCCACAATATTGTCACTTTAATGTAAGAGATGTCGAGATAGCCTACAGGTTACAGGTGATGGTGACTAGCTTACACGAAGAACTCAGGCGTGAGGAAGCTGTACCAGGCACAGGGAGGAGGTGCTGAAAATTGCATGCCATGGCAGCGTTTTCTGCTATTGGTGCCACGACAAAAGTTTCTGAAATTGCCGCCACGATAGCGTTTTTGAAATGGCTCCCATGACAACGATTTTTTTACTGTCACGACAACATTTCAAACGAAGATTCAAGAAAATCATGAAGACTTCCCGGCGCCCAGGGCTATAACATATCATGCTTTTATGAATTTCCTGAGATGTTTATCCCTTTGTTGTTTGCACCCTTTAATTGCGCAGTAGTCAAATATTAGGGTGATCTCTCACTGAAAATACCAAGTTAAAAGGTTCTCTACCAAGTGTTGCAACCGTCTATAACTTGTGGCTTTCCGGAGTGTCTCGTGTCCACATGAGTACCAACGGATCATGAAGCATAAGGCGGGCAAGGTCATACCGACCAAGAAGATAACACTCGGTTGTCTTAAAATTCTGGCAGAATCGTTCTGAGCTGGTTGCATGGATTATGATGGAAAATTACTAGTAGAAGTTTGCAAACTTCAAAGGACAATCTATGGTTTGAAGCAAGCATCAAGGAGCTGGAATCAACGTTTTGAATGAAATATTTAAATAGTTTAATTTCATTAGAATGATAAGACTTCTGTATACAAGAAGTTTAGTGGGAGCTATATAGCATTTCTAATCATATATGTGAATGACATATTATTGATTAAAAATGACATAAAGTTTTTTGGCACAATAAAAGGATTCATTGAAAAATATATTTTTGATGAAAGACTTAAGTGAAATAGCTTACTGGACATCAAAATCTACGGAGATAGATCAAAGACATCCAATTGTGCTAACGCCAAAGCATGTACATTTACAAGGTTTTAACGAGGTTTAAAATGGAGAATAATGAAAGGTTATCTCCCGGAATTCACATGGTACAACACTTATCAAAATCAATGTTCTAGGATAGTTGATGAGCATGTGTAAATGATCGGAGTTCTAAATACCTTAGAAACTGAACCCATCATGAGAACCATGATATGTACAAAACAAATGTTTTTATGTACTAAAGTGTTAGTAGCAAGTACCAAAGTGATCTTGGATTGGCTCACTGGGCAGCTATTAATATTTTTGTCTATGGAGGAGATGAAGAGTTTATTGTATGAGTAACATCTTCATGATTGATATAGATGACTATAGGGCTTTGTGGTTTGTCATACTTCATCTGTAACATGGTGATCATCACGACAACTTACAGGTTGATCGGAAAGTTTGACAAGGTACTCGATAGCTCGAGAGTGGAATTTGCTCCTCCAGCGATGGAGAGATATTCTTAAGGACCTCTCAGCGTGACGGCATTCATCATTGTTTGGTCAGACACATGTGACTATGTCACAGGGATGCCGGAACATGTCAACGAGAAAGAAGAACAAAAACGGCATTGAGGAGACCGGTATAGTGAGCATGTGTATGACTCAAGAGGATACCGACACATGTCACCACAGGTTTTGTAAAGTATGGTGAAGCAAGGGGAACATCACATGATAACCAAAGGTTCGCTCGAATGTCATTCGTGTATTCATAGGGATAGATATGGACTTCACGGTTCCGCTATCGGTCATTGAACGAAGGGGTATCATCCATGCCTATGTTTTACCGAACCTATAGGGTCACACGTTTAAGGTAACCACGATCTGATGAGTGTTAGTAGGATGAGAGTATCAAGGATTTATTTGTGGAATTGTTTCATTAATATTCAAAATAGTTTTGAGTGGAACTAGAAGCGTTTTGGGCTCACCGGAATGGTTTCAGAGTCTATCGGGCAATACCGGGTATTACCAATAAATAATATATATGTGGAAAATGTTTTGTGATGTTAAATTAATAATAAATGTCTATAGAAATTGTTAGGATGATTTTATATTTAATTAAATATCAATGGCCTTAAAAAGGCCAAGTGGTGGAAGGAGAATTGGGCCACAAGGGCCCAATCAGGGGTGGCGCCCCCCTTTCCTCCTAGGGTGGCCGAATTGGAGTGGGGGAGGACTCCTCCTCACCTCCTAGGCCGGTGCAAGGCAGGAGTCCTTTCTCCCCTTGTGTTGTACCTCCCCTCTCCCCTCCAACCTATATATACTAGAGGCTTTGGGAACTTTTGGACACACAAGTTTTGGAGCCTCCTCTAGTTCGCAAGTTCTACTTCTAGTTGGTCCTATTTGATCAATTAAAGCTTGACCTAGATCCTCTAATCATCATAATTAGAATCCTAGAGTGGTTCTAATCTCCTCTCTCTAATTATTCGGCAACGATTAGCTCTGGACGGTGAAGTGCTGCCGGATCATGAAGACCGTACGCTTGCAACTCATAGAGAGGCCGTGCTTTCGGTCATTCATTCGAGGGACTGTTCATGGGCGGTTCATGGGATTATTCATCTACGTTTCGAGGGACTCCAAGCACGATCTACATGGACTCGTCTACTTCCGTTGCAACGCGAAGTCGGTAACTATCGATATCCAAACCGTTAATGCATCTTCCTATTGTTCCTGGGTGATTGTAGGGCGATTTTTTTGTTTTCTACTACATTTCCCAACATTGTTAGTGCGATTACCCTTGGTAATGGGACTTGTGGTGTACACCATGTACTCACCTTGCTATAAGAAATACTTACAGATACGGTGATGGACAATGTTAGCTGGTTATCCCACAGACAACGGTCTAGGCAAGGTTATTGACGCTATTTGCTTCACTTTGAGCCTTCTTAAGGCAATTGATGTTCTTTACATGTCTAGGTTTAGTTGCTTCTATTGTATGAAATGAATCTTGGTCGAAAGGCCCTGGTTGTACGAGTTATTATATATGTTTATTGTTGTTGTTACAGATTTTTTAATTATCTATATTGTAACATCAAATGTTCCACACGGCGCCCAGGTTTTGGCATGTTCGTTGTGTGAAGCTTTAGTGTTCTTGGGATTGATTCTCTATGGAAGCTAGTGGAACATTGCTAAATTCTCATAGGGCCAGTCACGAGGTGCTACAAGTTGGTATTAGAGCTTAGCTTCAAACCTTAGCCGCTTGCTATTTAATGGTTAACGGAGTAGCGAGTCCACAAATGCCTGTAGGGTAACCTCGCTAATGGTCGATATCGAGTCTAGTGCTATTTTCCTGTAAAATGTGTTGGATAGTTCCAAGTAGAATTATTTTATTCATCCTCGTATAACTCTATTTCCTTCTTAACACTCATGTGATTTTAAGTCTCTTCTCGCCTAGTCATTCAACACTTAGAGTCTCATTGGTTGGGTCCTTTTTCTCTTTGTCTATTTCCCATATACTTTTTGCTCACTTGACCATGAGCGGCTTGATTTTCCATATCCAGTTTCCATTCTGTTCCTTCATTGTGCAATGACGATATCAAATAAGGGACATCAATGTCAAGAGGATTTCACTGCGTCAAGTAGATCATCTTCCCTCAACTCATATTTTGAGTGTAATCCTGTTGAGAGGGATCGATAAGATCAACATGGAATGAGATATCTTCTCCACTTGCATTTCTCATTTTCCCTGTGTCTCGGCTGGATCACGGGGCGAGATACCTATTGAGAGGGATCAATTATTACATCTTGGAGTTTTCTCTAAATTTGGAAATTGATTGTTATTTTATTTTTGCATCATCATGGCGTCATCAACACAACACATTGTTGGTACCGGGTTATCGGGGTGTTTAATTATACCCCTAGTCCTATTTTCTTTCTCCATTTTTTGAAATGCTAAATAAATAACCCCGCCCCCTCTCCTTTTTGATCTTCTATTTCAATTCTTCACCCCAAACCTTGCACATACCCTTTCCATATTGTTTGTGAGATCCAAACATATCCACCATTTGAACCCATTTGGAGCAACCACCTCTAGTTCAAACCACCATATGTCTTTTTTGTCATTTATTTCCAAAATTCTTGCTAAACTTCTTGGGGTCTATACTGGAACATGGAAACATATCAGAGATGCCACATATAAATGTTCATCTCAACTGAAAATTATTTCCCCCTAAGTAATTCCAAAACTCCATCTTTGTTATTTTCTATAAAAAAGAATAGAAAAGGACTTGAACCAGCATCCTTTCTCTCTATTTATTTCTGACCCAGCCCACCATGGCACTGGAGACACAGTCGTTGTCGCATCTGCTCTCCATATCTCTCTCCCGAAATCATACCAGCTCCAACCCATCTTGCCTCCACATCTTCTTCTTCATATGGCAAAGCATCGGATGCATCCATGTCGACGACGCCTGATGTGATGATCGATGGGAGCCCCCCTTTCCCCATAATTTCTACAAGTCCAGTTGCTTGTTTCAGACATCCTATCCACGAGCGAATATTTTTGGGACTGATTCGAGTTATGGTAAATTGTATTTATACTAAAGTTTTATTTCATCTTTAGTAATTATATTCAGAGCTCTGTTAGCATAATTAACAACATGAAATTTTTCTAATAATAAATATGTGTCCATTGTCATATAGGTCTAGTGTCTGTTATATAAAAATACAATTACATTGCGCTGACTTTAGACCATATTATGTAAAGCAAATATGAGTTTTCCTGAGAGACCAAACCTTTAAAGTCCTTTAGACCTAATAACATGCATGTTAGGAATTAAAATAAACACAAGTTTTCGCAGATTACTTTGTAATATTTTCATTGGTTATAGTATATGTATGTGCGTGTTCGTATATGTTTTGCTAATATACGTAAATATGTTGGTGGGCACATCTAAGTCATATGGTCTACCAAATATCTCGAAAGGGTTTCTAGTGCATAATTAGATATGCACAAATAGAAAAATCTGGATGATATAAATTTTCATAGGAGATTGTTACTAAATCATTGGTAAATGCGATTGTTTTTAGGGCCGCATATGTATATTACACGTCCTATAATGGCCACTAAGTACTCTGTGACATGTGTCACCTCCGTTCTTGGTATTAAATAGGAATACTTGTAATAATCACGAGGAACATGAAATTTGCTATCAAAAAGTAGCATCCACATGCTCTTAATTGATTTATTTTATGGTCGCCTGCCATATCGTCCTTCTATCCACAATAAGGCAGCCATACCAATAGAAAGTTATAGTAGGTTAAAATAGTTAGTTGGCAACTTGTGATGGCTCTATACGTGGCATCAAAGTTTTGCCACTTCTAATGATCACCAATGGACATCATTTTTTTGCATAACTTCTTACCTTTTAACTATTAGATATATTGGCAACAACATGCGCGGCTTTCAAATAGTTTTAAAAATAAAACGTCACCCAAACAATACGAAGTCGTTGTATAATTTATGAACCGATTAATTATTTGTTCTCGCGACTAAGGCTTAGTCAATGACAAGGTACATATTTATATGTTCTTACCAGCTTGGTGTCCCGTAGGTGGCGACATGGGAGGCACACAATGGAGAGTTGAAGTTGTGGAGCCTAGAGGTGGCTGGGATCATGAGATGGAGAGAGAGAGAGAGAGAGAGAGAGAGAGAGAGAGAGAGAGAGATAGATAGATAGATAGAGAGAGAGAGAGAGAGAGTTTTGCAATATGTAGACATTGTAGGTTCCTCAACCCCACATGTAATAGGATTTGTATTTATATTAAACTTTTTGGGAATCCATTAGGTTATTCATGGGCATAATTCCATACCAATGCCCTACACGTACATGTTGTAGTATGGGTACAATTGCATGTGGATACAAAGTATCATTTATGACTGTTGTTTTTTGGGTAGGGTACCGTGGGTACGCATACCCATGAGAAAAATTGTTATCTCGGTTGGGGGAAGATGGCGTAAGGCATCGCATGATCCAACTCTGATAAGGCTCATAGGCTCGCACGTGCTAAACTGACATAGAATCCCTAATGTATGTCCACTACGGGAAGCAACAACGCACCTACCCCCCACCCCCCCCCCCCCCGACGCCCACCATCACCACCATCAACTGCCAACCCATCATATCACTGAGTTTTCCCATTTTTTGTATTTTCCTTCTTTGTTTTTTCTTTATTATATTTCTTTGTTGTTTCATTTCTTAACCATTTTCGCATGTACCTTTTTTCTTATATTTTTCTACTTTTCAAATTTTATCTCTATTCCTAGCAAACATTGCATTGATTTCATTTTAGAAGAATGTCTATGTTATATACTATTTGTCAAGTTTTCTATGTCATTTAGCTTGTATCAATATTTAAATTTTGAACAAAAATATGAAATTCCACATAAGAGTGTTTGTCATCTTGGTTCCTAGACTATGCAACATTTTTAATGGGTTACATGAACATACTTTATTGATGTCAGACCACATTTACATTAAATATATTTATATACATCATATTTGTATTCATTGAAGCAATATTTCAAAAGTTGCGTAGATATAGTATTCAATGTGCATGGACATTTCCGATGGAATGGAACATGTTTTAAAATGTTTTCGTACCAAAAAAATGATATTTTCCATCCATTGAAGAAATATTGAAAGTTCTGTGGATAAGTCTTGGCCATGATTTTCTTACCTTTTGCTACATTTTTCTTAGATGGTTGAACCTATAATCGCAACAATCCATGTGCAAAATTGAAGCGGATAGATGCATGGAAGTTTCAAATGATTTTTTATGGCATGACCATTTTTCATAAACAATGGGGGGGGGGGATATTTTTTATGAGAGCAATTATGAGAACTCAACTGTATAATTTCTTTCTGAATATACTCCCTCCATTTCAAAATATAAATGTATAGTTCTTTTTAAATCCAAAGTTCTCTATCTTTGAGCAGGTCTATTGATAAAATATTAATATCTACAATATCAAATTAGTATCATTATTATATTCACCGTCAAATATGTTTTCATATTTTGTTTATTTCTATTGTAGATGTTGATATTTTTTCTCTATAAAATAGGTCAAAACTCAAAATACAAAGTTTGACATTAAAAAAATAATACACTTTATATTTAGAACAAGCGGGTAAAACCCAGAATAATATTATCAGTTCGACACGTTTGTGCTCGCCTATAGGCGCGGCACTCGCTCGTGCTAAAGGCGATAGCTGGTTGCAGCTAGTACTCGGTCATATATATATTGTATATATATTTTTTCTCGAACTGATATTTTGTACATCGTCAGCCAAATTTCATGTTACCCAGCAGTTGCTAAGAAATTGTCTTTTTTTTTTTGAGAATTTTATCATTCATATCACGAATCAGTACAAAGTAGTTGACCCTTACAAGCACACTGAAACGCAAACACAAAAGAACATGAACACCTAGAGTACCTTAAGACAACCATAACACAAGAAGATCTCCGGAGCCCCGTGTCATCATCCCTGAATCTTGAGAGAAGACCCCTGCAGCAGAAGGATCTGCAACCAGTCGCAAGCAGGTCATCATCTTCGACCTCGGTACAATTGCCGCCACGCTGCATCCTCCTTTCTTAACACTAGCGTTGAGAGGGCATGGACATCAATCCAACATACATGCAACAGCTGTCGCCATCTTTGGCTTTGAGTACCGCGAAAAGTGTCCCTTCCGGAAGGAAGAGAACTCGAGTCATCCGACCAGTCCAGCACCGCGGCCGGGTCATCCGCCCGGGCAAAGCAGGATCTCCCACCAGCATCAGCGCAAAGGAAAGAGAAGAATAGCAGCATCAAATCATAACAACAAGGAAGAAGAAGGGTCTTCGTCTCCCTGCATCCATCGCCCATCTGAGGACTCAAACGGCCAGTGCCGATGGACCTCCAGCCACCATAGCCCGCGACCTCGATGACATCCGGGGATCCCCAACCCCGCTGGCTTCTAGACGAAGGCAAAAGCCTCGCCTGACCGCGAACGGAGCCCGGAGAAACTTATTTCGACGCGACACCACCGCAACGGCCTCGGCAGCGTCTCCCTGAACCCTAACCCTACCACACACCCACCTAGCGAACAGACCCGAGGTTCCCCCTTTCTCCCGCCGCCGGAGCGGCCGACAGAGAGAGAGGGAACCGGCGGCGTGCAGCGAACCCTTGTCGCCTCCTAGATCGCCTCGTGTGATCCTAATCTTTCGGGGGCAGGTGGCGTATCGCGGGTTGTTTCTAGAAATTGCCATTTGGTCAACACGATGGTGACGTGCAAGTTCCACTCGACTTAATCGTTTACGCGTCTAAGAATTTTCCAGGGACTATTCAATTTGCATTTCCTTTTGCTAATTCTCTATTCTCTCTTATTTTCTCTAACAAAAAAATGTCAATGTGAGATGTCCAGAATTGCATGTTACCGACTCTCATATTTTAGTCTAAAATTTTGCAGTTGCTCAGAAGTTCAGAACGTTACTGCAAGCCTAAAAATATGGACATTCGATAGAGGCCGCTATTTATAAAAAAGCTCAGTCAATATCAGCAACAATAATCCCAGGAGAGGAATCCCCCCGCTCTATCAGCAATACACAATCGGGATAACATCAATGGATCCATTCAAATAATCAAGATAATGACATAGAAAGCGCCACGCGTGGCACGTACTGTTGTGCGTGGAAGTATAGCTGCTTACAGCGATGCAAAGAGTGTAGAAAACGGAAGCGAAGACTTGACATTTCTGTTTCTTGTACCTCCAGGTACAGACTCTTGGCCTTTTAATGCCTGTAGTCGACCACCGCTTCCTAGCTCACAAACACAAAGCTCAACCAGCTCATACAATGGTTAGGGACTTAGGGTGCTAGACCACGCTGTGGCTGGAGGCATTGCCGCCGGACCCCTGCAGCACTCCCCCGGGACCGTCGTGGGTCTGGTTTTCGTCTTCGTGGCCGCGGTAGCGATCGTGGAAATTGCCGTGTTCGGCTGCGCCGACGACGGGGAGGGGAAGCCGAGACGGCGCCGCAGCCACTGGGGAGGCGGTGGCGCAGGAGGTGGCGCAGGTTGCGGAGGAGGAGGTGGTGGCGCAGGCTGCGGAGGAGGAGGTGGCGGCGGAGGCTGTGGTGGCGGCGGTGGCGGCGGCGGCGGTGGCGGGTGTTGAGAAGCGCGTCATGCAGGGGAGCTCTAGAAATGGATTTAAGTTATATGGCCGACTGTACGTACTTCATTCTGTCCATATATCTCTGTATATATATACCATGTTGTCCTCATATATGTATATAATTTGGATCATCTTTGGCGTGTAAGAATTGTTTGTGTGTTGAATGGTAACAGCTGATTCTGAAGACCCGCGGATCAAGCACAATATATGTATCAAAAACCGTGCTCTTTTTGGTTGTTTTCATAACCTTTTTTCGAACTTGGTTGTTTTTGTATGATGTGGGAATTACATGCTGTATCCTCAGGTGCAAACACACGTATATATGATGTATAGGAGTAGGCCATGACCTCAACTATACAAGGCAACTAGGAGGTGGGCCCAATACACAAATATGCACAACACATATACTCAACACCCCCCGCAGTCGAAGCGGCACCGCGGCTGACACAAAGACTGGACCGGAACTCCTCAAATGACGCCGCAGGCAAGCCCTTGGTCATGATATCTGCATATTATTGGGAAGTAGGAACGTGTAAAACACGAATATGGCCAAGGGCCACCTGTTCGATCCCGAACAAAATGAATATCCAACTCAATATGCTTGGTCCGTCGATGATGCACCGGGTTAGCGGAGAGGTAGACCGCCGAGACGTTATCGTAGTAGACCACCGTGGCACGGTCAACAGGGCAAGAGAGCTCCTGAAGCAGTTGGCGAAGCCACGAACACTAAGCGACGGCGTCGGCCATCGCACGATACTCAGCCTCAGCACTGGAACGAGAAACCGTAGGCTGCCGCTTGGACGACCACGAGATAAGTGAGGGTCCAAGGTAGACACAATAGCCCGAAGTGGAGCGACGAGTGTCAGGGCAGCCCGCCCAGTCTGCATCAGAGTAGGCGGTGAGGGCGGTGTCGGCGGAGGCGTGAAGCGTGACACCAAGATCCATAGTGCCACAGATATAGCGGAGAATCCGCTTGATGGCAGCCGAGTGAACGTTTCGAGGAGCATGCATATGAAGACACACCTGCTGCATGGCATACTGGATTTCCGGTCGAGTCAGAGTGAGGTACTGGAGAGCACCAACGATAGACCGGTAGAAAGCAGCATCCGAAGCAGGAGAACCATCCATTGCAGAAAGCTTGGCCTTCGTATCAACAGGCGTAGCGGCGGTCTTGCAGTTAAGCATGTCGGCGCGCTCCAGGAGCTCGTGAGCGTACTTCCGCAGATGAAGGAAGAAACCATCCAGACGGCGCACCACCTCGACACCGAGGAAGTAGTGCAAAGGACCCAAGTCCTTGATGGCGAACTCAGAGTGAAGACGAGTCGTGAGCTGACTGAGGAGACCAGCCGTACATGTTGTCAGGATGATGTCGTCGACATAGAGCAGCAAGTAGGCCGTGTCAGAGCCCTGATGATAGACGAAGAGCGAGGCGTCCGAGCGGGTAGAGCAGAACCCAAGCTGGTGAAGAAACGCCGCGATGCGCTGGTACCAAGCGCGCGGAGCCTGCTTGTCCGTACAAGGACCGCGAAAGCAGGCACACGTGGTCGGGAAGCGCCGGGTCAACAAACCCGATGGACTGCTGGCAGAAGACCTGCTCCTCGAGGTGACCATGGAGGAAGGCGTTCGAGACGTCCATCTGGTGCACCGGCCAAGCACGGGAGACCGCAAGGTGGAGAACCATGTGTATCGTGCCGGGCTTGACGACCGGAGCGAAGGTGTCGGTGAAGTCGATGCCAGCACGCTGTCGGAAGCCACGAACAACCCAGCGCGCTTTGTAGCGATCAAGGGTACCATCGGGACGGAGCTTGTGTTTGAAGACCCACTTCCCGGTAATCACGTTGGCGTGCCAGGGACGGGGAACAAGCTGCCACGTCCGGTTGCGCAACAGGGCGTCAAACTCCTCTTGCATCACAGCCACCCAGAGCGGGTCACGAAGAGCAGCTCGAACGAAGGACGGCAACGGCGACGGCTCAGAGGTGGACGCCGCATGGATGTAGTCATCCTAGGCGTAGCGCGAGCTCGACCGAAAGACGCCCGTGCGGGCGCGGGTGGCCGGACCGGCCACAGGCGCCGGGGCGCCGAGAGGCCGTGGAGACCGCGGGCGCCAACGCCGGGCGCTGGGCGCCAGCGTCGCGGCTTTAGGAGGCGCCGCATGCAGGGGGCGCGCCTCAAAGCCAGGGGCGGGGCAAGAGAGGCGTCGACGAGCCCACGCCACCGGTGGCGGGAGGAACTGCCGGGGGTACCTGCTGAAACGAAAATACATGCTCATCAAAGTAAACGTACCGGGAAGTGAAGACACGGTGGGAGACGGGATCGTAGCGCCGATATCCCTTGGAGTTAGAGGGGTAGCCGATGAAGATGCAAGCCACAGAACGAGGTGCGAGTTTGTGAGGAGCGGAGTCGGCAGTACTAGGATAGCAAAGGCACCCGAAAATACGCAAGCCATCATAAGATGGGGGCGTACCGAAGAGAAGATGGTGAGGTGCATAGTTCCACCGTGGGCGGCAAGGGCGAAGGTTAAGGAGAAGTGAAGCAGTAGCGAGTGCGTCCGGCCAGAAACGAGGCGGCACATTAGCATGGAACAGGAGCGTGCGAACGCAGTCGTTCAGAGTGCGAAGGACGCGTTCGGCTCGACCGTTCTGCTGTGAAGTATACGGGCATGTGAGACGAAAAACTGTGCCGTGGTGTGACAGAAAAATGCGGAAAGGTTGTCGAACTCTTTTCCATTGTCGGTCTGAAGAGCAAGGATGGGACGCCAAACTGCGTGCTGGCATAGGAGTAAAAAGCCATCAAAGTGGAGAGTGCATCCAACTTTCGTCGTAAAGGAAACGTCCACACATAGTGAGAATAATCATCGAGGATAACCAGATAATATAAATAGCCCGAATTACTAGGAACCGGAGAGTCGGCGACAATAGTCGTCGACGTAGTTGTTGTCCTGGTGATACCCAAAAAACTCTTGCTGCAAAAAAATGCGACGCTGGAGCTGGTTGTTGGTGAAGAGCCCGTTCAGCTTGGTCCACACGGTGCAGGCATCGTCAACGTCCGCCACGACCGTCTGGAAGAGGTCCGGCGAGATGGTGAGGAAGAACCAGCGGATGATCATGGTGTCGATGGTAGACCAGTCATGGAACTCGGGGACGAGGCTGGAGTCGACGGTGCCGTCCACGTGGTCGATGAGGTGATACTCCCGGAACATGAGGGAAAAATACGTCTTCCACGTGTAGTAGGAGGAGTCCGCCTGGGAGAGACGAACCGGCACCCGCTCGAAGATGTTCAGGTTGCGGATGTCATTCACGTCGGGAGGGTTGGCGTCGGCGAACGGGTTGGAGTTGGTGGACGCGGAGGAGGTGACGGACGACATGACGAGGGCGGGACGACGCGGTTGTTGCGGTGAAAACTGAGAGGAAGAGGACGGCTACGACATGAAGCGGCAGCGGCGGCACTGGGTAGCGGCGGCGGCTGCTAGGTGGAGCGGCTCGGAGCTAGCGAACGCGGGCGGCATGGCGCTGCGGCGATGTGTGCTACCGAGCTGGTTTAGCGATCTATTGGCTGGCGGCCTAGGCAGCTAGCGATCGCGGGTGAGGAGCGGGGTAGCGATCGGTGGCTGGCGGCTAGCGGGGAGGTGTGCGGGCGTGATCGGTGGCTAGCGGTGTTGGCGGCTAGCGGGGAGGCGTGCGGGCGTGATCTTGAGGTGGCTAGCAGGCGGGATAACGGGCGCGATCGATAGGCGCTAGCGGACACAGTGGCGATCGGGAGAAGCGCGCGGCTAGCGGGGAGGTGGCGCGACGGCGCTGGAGGCACACGGGCGGAGGCAGCGGCAGTGCGGAGGAGGCGCGGCGGCGGCGGCGGAAGCGAGAAGAAAACCTAAAAAAACTGATACCATGTATGATGTGGGAATTACATGTTGTATTTCTCAGGTGCAAAGGCACGTATATATGATATATGGGAGTAGGCCACGACCTTAACTATACAAGGCAGCTAGGAGATAAGCCTAATACACAAATATATACAACACATATACTCAACGGTTTTCATGACTTTTTTTTAGGATCTGGTTGTGTTTCATGACCTCCGTGTGCGTGATACCGCTCTGGAGAGCCTCGAGACGACAGTGAATGAATAGTGGATTGTTGTTTATAAAGGCCACAGGATGGGATCCAGGCTGAATACCCATAGCCCACTTGTAAACAAAATCAATGATACGAGAGCAACTAGTTAACGCCCGTCACGAAACTTCACCAAAAGTTGCAAAGTACTACCTACCAATATCATTTATAAGTGATAAAAAGTGTTGGGAGCCACTAGTTAACGAACGCTTCTTCGGGAGCCTCGCAACGATCAACGTTACTTGGCGTGCTCTTAGCCATTCGCCATGTGTCGCGCTCTGGTCACTCCTTTTAGATTTTGTTTTTTTTCGCATGCGTTTTCGGCTTTTTAAATGTTATTTTTCGGGTTTTTTGACATTTTGGTTTTCCACCGGTCTTCCTTGCCTTTTTGATAAAAAAAATTTGCCCGAAAAAACGCGTTTTCTTTTTTTTTCTTTCACGGGAGTCACCGTTTTACTTTCGCGAGATGCACGGTTTTTCTTTCGCGACAATCACAGCCGTGCCTCTTGGAAACGGAAAAAAAACGCGTTTTCTGTTTTTTTCCTTTCCCGAGTCACGGTTTTGCTTCCGCGAGAGGCACGGGTGTGCTTTCGCGAGAGTCACGGCCGTGCCTTTCCGAAACGAAAGAAAAAACATGTTTTCTGTTTTTTTTCTTTCGCGAGAGTCATGGTTTTGCTTCCGCGAAAGGCACGGTTGTGCTTTCGCGAGAGCCACGGTCGTGCCTCTCGAAAACAGGAAAAAAAAACGTATTTTCTGTTTTTTTTCCTTTCGCAAGAGTCACGGTTTTGCTTCCGCGAGAGGCACGTTTGTGCTTTCGCGAGGGTCACGGCCGTGCCTCTCTGAAACAGAAAAAGACGTGTTTTCTGTTTTTTTCCTTTCGCGAGAGTCATGGTTTTGCCTCCGCGAGAGGCACGATTGTGCTTTCGCAAGAGTCACGGTCGTGCCTCCTCGAAAACGAAAAAAAAATCGCGGTTTCTTTTTTTTTTCCTTCCGCGAGAATCACGGTTTTGCTTCTGCGAGAAGCGCAGTTGTGATTTCGAGAGAGGCACGGGCGTGCCTCTTTCAGAAAGGGAAAAACCCCGTGCTCCCAGTTCAGTTTTTTCGTCCGGTTTCTTTTCATGAGAAAAAAAAGTTTGTCAAAACCTATCAACATGGTATGTAGTTTTGAAATCTCTACGCGAGGAATCCAACGGTGAAAGTGGTTCGAGATTTGGACGCAAGGTTTGAGAGATAAAACGTTTTGAATAAACGGATCTACGAAAAAGGGAAAACTCCCAGATTGCTACAAGTGGCGTGTTGCATGTGCGCCACTTGTCGCAACCAGGGGAGTTGGAGTGATCTTTGCAACGAGTACTCCTCAACTAGTGATTTCGTAATGATACTCGGGCTTACTCTTGACAGTCCGGACGATGCAGCGGTAGACTTCTCAAAACAGAAAATCTTCCTTATTTAAAGGAGAACAGTCGTAGACATTAGTGTTTGACCATCAAGAACAAAATTTAGCAAGAAAAAATCAAACTGAAGCTAAAAAACTAGACGTATTGCTTTGGTACAAATAATGCTAGGTAGTGATCATGGTGAGATATGGTGTTCTGGTTTCATCTTCTTCTTCTTTTGCGGGGATTCTGGTTTCATCTTTCACTTAGCTAGCTAGGAGTCCTCACATTTTTTATTTTTTTAAAGGAAGCCTATTGGCACTTTATTGCAAGCTTGAGAGCATTATATCATTCAGTACATGTGGTAATAGAAAATTAGGCGGAACATCGTCCCACCAAATCATTTCTTTTGAGTCATAAGCATGTCTCACTAAAACATGTGCCAACTTATTTGCTTCCCAGGGGCGATGACGGAACTGAATCGACGATATCTCATGTGCTAGTTGGAAAGTATCATATAAAATAGGATGCCAGTATCTCTGATCCTCCATTGCATGCGGTAACGTGCTCTAAGTAGTCTGACTCCATGAAGATTTTTGAGCATCCAATATGACGTACTAGTTGAAGACCAAGGTAAAGTGCCATTACTTCTGCAGATGCAACACCCGAGGCATAACTGAAAAAAATTCTGCAGCACCGGCAACTGCTTCCCCACGAGTGTTATGCACAATAGCAGCCATTGATCCTGTACCATCTTCAAAGAATGATGCATCGGTGTTCAACTTGTAAGTGTCAGTAGGTGCTTTCTCCCAGCCCACTCTTCTCGCCCGCTCCTAAGGAGAGTTCTCTGCATAGTCTGCCATTAGTGCTTGGATAGCGAAAGGTGAGCTAAGAGGTTGTTTGACGCTCTCGCTTTTCCTTGCTTCTCTCCTTTCCCACCATATGTACCATGAGGCCACAACCACTGTTGCTTGCAAGCCTAGCCTAGGAGTCCTCACATTGGTTTGAAACTCTAGACTATCTGATGTACTCATTAAACTTTCTAGATCATCTTGCCGCCCTACGTGCATGATTGAAACCTTTTAACCATGCACTGCATCGGCCCAGCCTGCTCATCGTTACCGAGCCACTACTCCGAAAGCCATTATTTCCTATTGGACGCATTGCGTCAAATTTCTGCCCTTTCGCATAGAGAGAGCTCATGGAGGGATTCCTTTTATGGGCCGGCCCATTTACCCAAGAGGGATCTCGGTTTGGAATCTTCTTTCTGTTTTTACCAATTTTGGGAACCTTCTAGAATTTTCTGGGCTGGTTTTACATTTCTTTTATGTTTGTTTTCTTAATGGTAACTAGTAAATTGTACTATAAAATATTGTGGTTAGATCTCCGTGGGCTGAAACTTAACCAAGTCTCAGTCAAGGACATAACATATAAAAAAGAGCAAGAATATATTTAAAAGGAAATTTGCACAGATGTTCACGTAAGATCACGTGAATATAGAATTGATTGAGACTTGTTAAGTCTCAGTCGACTAAGATTTGGTAATCTCATTTATAAAAATGAACAGACATAGCAACGCATGTAGTTTTATGATAAAATGAAGAATGCATGGAAGGTGAGGTGGGCGACTCATGCAACTCTGCCAAAAGTTGGCATGCATGAACCCCAGTGCATTGATTAAAGGTTATGCCATAAACTAGTGCACTAATCTTGAAGCAAATGGGTGGACGCATGCATTCGTCCTCCCGGTGGGTATCCTTGCGAATTTCTCAACTCTCACGCCCAGGTTAGTTTGCACTTGGTTCTTGGTTCTCGGTCAAAGTCAATAATATACTCATTTTGTTTTGGCGGATATGGAATCATCTATGTGAATAATTTCTTTCCATCAGTTTTGGTTGAAAGACTTGTCAAAGCTGGCGACATAATGTCGACATCCCTTGCGATAAACACTCACGCTTTCCGCACCTCCCAAACTTTCGGTCCAAAACAGGTTTTCTTTAGACACGCTACTGTGTTGGCATTACCTAGTTTGGGAGATTATATCGTTTCAAACTGGACGATCTAATAGAGGTACGTCTGTACATATGACATGGAGCAAAAGTGTTTCATGTTGTACGCTTGCGACTAGGCCCATTTGGCGAGCATGGACATGAGGCCTGCACCAACCAGCATGGAGACGTTGATGCCAAGCTGCAGCTTCCCCCTGCTCTGCACCTTGGGGTTCATGAAGTCCTCGGCTAGGAGGTCGACGAGGGCCATGTAGATGAGGATCCCCGCTGCCACGGAGTTGAGGCTGCCCTCCACCACCAGCGCTGTCGGGCTGTTCTCGTTGTACACCCGTGATATGCCAAAGCCAATGAGGATTCCCACCGGCGTTGTCAGGCAGAAGAAGAGGATCATGATCACGATGGACCTAGCCTTGAACTTTGCCTGCATCATCCTCAGAAACTAATCAGGACTAAATTCCGTCGTACCAGATTACTGACAAAATAATGCTAATAACCGTGGGCATTGTGAGGATATTAATTAATGGTTAAAGAGAGCGGGTGAAAACTAGCAGGAGATTCCCTTGGATTAATTTGCTTTGTTCTCCAGGCAACCCGAAGTGCTCAGCTGTACTTCTCTCTCATGATAACTAGACATCGTTGTCAAATTACCAGACATATATTCTCTAGATATTTATATATGGTCATCATAGAATTCTCCCCTTTCCGAAGCAGAAGTACTAGCTAGTGTTTATTGAGATGGGCCACTTCTGATGGAGACCATACAAAAAGTTCCTGTTAGGCATGTACATAGCCATCATTGTTTTATTTATTTTCTGGAAAAATAGGCAAGCAAGTCAAGTTAGTAGCACCTTTGCATAACATGCACTCCACGAGTCACAGGTCAAGCAATGCTTGGTTTTGGTCAAGATATATAATTTGGTATTACCAGCAGATATTTTATCTACATGCATGCATGGTCTTTTTGTAACAAGTTCTAGAAAAACTGTGACAATTCCCATAATCCTAACTATACAAACCATGCATGTGCATCGCAACAATAACAGCGCAACTCCGGGTTGGACGAAGGAGAGAGTGAAACGGAAACCATACGTTCTTTTTTATTAAGTAGAGATTAATAGAAATGGAGATAATTAGTAGAGATAGAGATAGATAAAGATAGAGAAGATAGGGATAGAGAAGTAGAGATACTGATAAATTCTCAAAAACCATGACAAACCTCATAATGTCTATGGTTATACCTGAACTATGCAGCCACCAAGGCCCATTCCCTCGAACATCTGGTGGAAGCTCAAGGCGACCACAAGAGGTTTGATTGTTTTCAGGTTCTGAGACGCGCCGAGGGAGATGCCGATGATCACCGAGTGCACCACAATACCCAACTCAAGTACCTACATACAACATCGTTATTTTCACACACAAAAAAACAAGATACAAGAATCTTAAGAACTTCTACTTCGCATAGCCCCGTTTATTTTTGCAAACAAAAAATTCATGGCGCATCTGTTGTAGATGATCTATTGGTTCCGAGCCGTTGGATTAAAAATGGATGGCCAGATCATTATTCTTTCCTTCAAATGTTTTCCTCCCCACGATCCCCTGTGCCACCCACAACCGCCGGTTCAACGGTCTGCCACGGCTCGCCGCCCCGCCCCGCCCTCTCCGCGGCCTCCGGCCTATTCCTCTAAACCTTCCCGGCAAACTATGCCCCGCGAGCCCCGTACCCACCATCCAAACCTGCCAACCTCTACTCCCTCCACGGGTGACGCCGCTATAAGGTTGTCGCCTGCTCCGGGTCACTCCTGGTTGAGGCTTCGCCGTTGTCACCTTGGTGTCAACAGTCATCTTTCTCTTTTTCCCGCCACTAATTATTTCTCACAAACTAGTCTGTGGTTACTTAATATTTTATCAACAATTTAGATCACTTTGTGGTTAGAATCAAACTGCTATGGACTTAATTATAAATTGCCATTTGGACTCGTTCCAACCTGAGAGATTACGCGATGCCGGATCGTGTCCTTTTCGTCCTCTGCCCCGCCAACGGCCGCCACGAGCGCCGCCGACCCGTGGGCGTGTCCGTGGGTCGCGGGCGTGTGCACGTGTACCTCGTGCTCCTCGCCGTCGTGATGGCGCGCTTCCTCGGCAGCGGCCTGTTTCTCCTCGTCCACGCCGGCGGCGTTGCTACTTATCGCCCCGTTGGCCTCGTCCTTGTTCAAGTGGGCGCGCGTGAAGTACCCCGTGGCGACGGTGTCGACGACGAGCGTGCCGATGGCGCCAACCATGGCTCCTAACCCGGCGAACGGGAAGTCCTGCCACGGCCCGCCGGAAGGCTGCAGGCAGGGCGACTTGAGGTTCTCAAACGCGTCGGGGAGGATGTGGATGAACCCTGTCGCGAGGATGACCCCCGCCGCGAAAGCCTTGACCAGGAAGAAGACGTCGCCCTCGGGCCGGAGCGCGGGCACGCGCCGCCCCAGCACGGGTAGGGAGCAGCCCATCGCCCCGCAAACCAGGATGGAGAAGAAAGCCGCAATTTTGAGAGGGTTCGCCCGCGCGCGGTCCTGCGCCGCCGACTCCGGCGACCCGCAGTCGTCATCGCCCCGCACGGTGGAGACCAAGAGCAGCGCCACGATGGCGGCCAGGAGGACGGCGGCGCTCAGCTTCATGGCTAGGCTGTCGTGATGCACGCGACTGGGTGAGCGATGAAGCGAGCGAGATCAGGTAACAGAAGAGCTTCTTCGCAGCTAGCCACGTTTGTTGCCGGGGTTTATATAGACGGAGGCACAGTTCTGCCGGAGCCAGCGACGTTATGTTAGTGTCAGGGTTAAATAGGGTTTGTGGGACCAATTACCCGAGGAATCAGACGATCTGTTCAGATGAACGACGACTGTCTGCTACAAGGTGACGACATGCATGAGAATACACGGCGTAGCACAGGGGGTCCCGCGTTGAACTCGATACAAGCGATGGATGATGTGTTAAAGTGGTTTGGGGCGCCACCGTGTGGCACCACTTGAAAGGGAGTTTTGCGCATGTTTTTATTAAAAAAACAGTTTGTTTAATTCACATCCAGATGTTTTCTAAGGATGTCATATCTAATCTCCTAAAAATAACACAACAACATAGAAAAAAAACTGGAACAAAAGAAAATAGACAACAAACATAATGGATATCAGCTTAGATGTGACATAACTATGTCACATCTTGATGTGTCCTAAACAAACCCTAAAAAAATACATGAAGTCCTCGCCTCCATCTAAAAGAATATTTTAAAAAAGAATCCTCACCTAAGAAGTAAAAAGGAAAAGAATTTTTTTTATCAATGCAGCCTACCAACGAGCGTCGCTTTGCGTAGCCTTCCATTTAAAAATATGTGTGGGATCATCACCTTCATCTAAAAATGAAAAAACATTAAAAAAATCCTCACCTCCATCTAAAAATAATATCCCAAAAGCTTCTTCACCGCGGCCAACCAGTTTGCGCTACGTGGCATAGCTGGTTGGCTGCCCTTCACGCGATGGTTAATAGGTTTAATAATTGGCGAACGAGATTTTTTTTCCTGCTTTACTCTTGGGTGTTACGGCAACCCGTAAAACACTTCCCGCATCCATCTACGAACAAGGGACCATTCTGCGGATACGGACGCGGGAGGCAACTATCCAATGCTAGCCGCATTCTGTTCGTCAGCAAATTCTAATTCAAATCTATGTTGATCCACACAACGTGCCGAATCACACCCGTGTCGGATCGCATCCCGGTCACAATCAAAAGGAGGCAAATATGCTTAGTTTTTACATGTCCGAAGCCAAAAGAACATTAGTCCGGCAGTCCGTGCATTTCTGCCCTGCCGGACTGGCCAGCAAGATGCTTCCCGATCAAGGAGGTGACGTCGCCGCCGTGTAGGCAGCCTCCGCGTCCGCGTTCACCTCCGCCTCCGCCGCGTCCTCATCTTGCGCCGCCGCCAACTGATCTTTCTGCCGCTCCAGCATCTGATAGCGGACAGATTGCACAATAATTCTAGCGCCGGCATCCAAAGAGTCGATATTCAAGGTCAACATCTTGGTCTCCTCCGCATTGGCGGCGATCTTCACCCTCGTTTCCTCGAGCGCGGCCTTCTTATCCTCGAGCGCCTCCTTTCTCTCCTCAATCACGGTCCTACTCTCTTCGAGCTTGATCTTCTTCTCCGCCGCATCCATCAACAACTTGAACCTCTTTGCCTTACACTCCTCCATGATGTCTGAGCGCCTCACGCATGCCTCCTCCTTCTTCGCCAAGATTTCCTTGAACCTCTCCGTCAGCTTGGCCACCGCACCTTCCCGCTTCGCCCTCTCCTCCTCCCACTTCTGGCCCCGCGGATTTCTTCTAACCTTCTTCAGCGGTTCTTGGGCTGGGTCAGTAGGGTCACTGGTTTCTTCCTCGTTGGCTTGGGTGGCGGTCTTGGCAATGAAAAGGTTCCACTTCGGCTGCCCATTCAACTTCAACCAACAATGCATGACGGTGAAGAACTTCTTCTCCAACTTCTTGGACACCACACAAGCACGAGTAGGCTACAAAAGTGAAACAGTGCATATCCGTCTAGTGAGCAACAAAACAATACATGTCCGGCTAGTGATCAACAGAACTAGAGTATATCCGGCTACTGATCAACAAAACTAGAGCATATCCAGTTAGTGATCAACTTACTTGCTCGGTGATTTGTGCACCGCTAGGCCACCATGCAATGAGATGCTTTCAAGTGCCCGCAATACTTCGAGATGGCCACTTGGATGGTGTATCATCGATGGTTGAGGGACTTCCACTCACGGTTACGGATCAATGCGTCGGAGTAGGAGCGAAATGCTTGTGCTCATGGAACCATATGTGAATGTTCTTCCAAAAGGTTGTGCCCTTTTGCTCCATGCCATGGACAGGGTCGAGGCTAGTGGCCAACCATGCATAGCACATCAGCTCGTCCTCCCGCATGTTGAAGTTTTATCCTCTACCCTTCTTCTTCGGATCGCCGGATGTATCATTTGGATCATCGTCGTCGCCATCCTCCTCCTCCCCTTCCTTCCCCCAAAGGATGCTGCTCTTCGGTGGCCCAATGTTGTTCTTGTTGTGTGTCATCGCCGATTTGGGTGTACGACTACTGTGTGGCCGTCTGGGTGTAGGACTGCTACTGCTGGTAGTTGTCGGACTGGGTGGGATCCGAGTCTTCCACCTACCCGTCTCATAGCCCACTCCCCCTCCCTCGCCTCCGTCATGGATGATATCGAGCATCTACCTGTCCGCGTCGTACATCGGCTCCGCCGCTCTCGGCATTGCTGTAAACAGTGCGTGAGCACCCATCTGCTCTCCGCCCGCCGTCCTTGCTACTTCTTGAGCTTGCATTGGTTTTTCCCTTGAAGAGAAAAGGGTGATGCAGCAAAGTAGATATAAGTATTTTCCTCAGTTAGAGAACCAAGGTATCAATCCAGTAGGAGACAACGCACAAATCACCTAATACATGCACAAACAATCAAACAACTTACACCCAATGCGATAAAGGGGTTGTCAATCGCTTCACGGTTACTTGCAGAAGTGAGATCTAATAGAGACAGATGAAACTAAACAAAAGATAAAGTAAATATTTTTGGTATTTTTGGTTTATAGATCGGAAAGTAAAAGATTTCAAAATAGTACATCGGAAACTAATATGATGGAAAATAGTAGAACGGAAACTTATATGATAGAAAATAGAACGGGTGTTGGGGATATAACTATTTGTGTAAAACGGCCAGGAGGGGCCGGGTTACGCAAAGAGGATTCACATATGAAGCCCAATATCAAGCTTGAAGATGGCGGTTCAACAAAGGGCCTAAAGCCTACAGGTGACTTAAGGCCCATAGTAGTAAACCGCCGTAATGGCATAACGTGTATTGTAAGGTAAGATTAACTAGTCATCGAGCCGGACACTGTTTATGAGCCGGCCGGGACTCTGTAGGCCACAGGGCGTCAACCCGTGTATATAAGGGGACGACCCGTCGGCGGCTTAGGGCAAGTAACACCAAATCGAGAGCCTGGCATAGCAGATTTGCTCCCTGGTCATCGAAACCCCAGCAATTCCATCACAACTAGACGTAGGCTTTTACCTTCATCGTAAGGGGCCGAACTAGTATAAAACTCCCGTGTCCTTTGTCCCACTTTAACCCCTTTAAGCTTCCTAGTTGCGATGGCTCCACGACTAAGTCCTTTCACGAGGACATCTGCCGTGACAATTCCACGACAGTTGGCGCCCACCGTGGGGCCAGCGCACGGTGGATTTGAGTTCTTGAAGGGCAACTTCGAAGGGCTCAAGGGATACGCTGTGGGCCGGATGACCAAGAGTCGTCGCGGCAAGCTCTACATCGACGACGCCAGCTGGGGTCCCGACGCCGGCTCAATTGAGTACGGGTATCAGGTCCCCTTCGGCGGAATCCACGTCTTCATCGGCCGAATTGGCGAGCCGGGCCCTGAGCCGGACATCTGCACCGACATCGTCGAGATGGCTCGGCGTGCGAGACCGGCCCGGACTCAGCCCACCGTGAAGCGTGCCTTCGTGGGTTGCATCCATGGAGGAGAACTTTCTGAAGGATCTGTGGGCGGCGGTGAGACGGCCGTCTATTCTGACGGTGAGTCGTCCACTAGTGAGACGGATTCATTGTACCAATTGCAGGACGGTGGGCTTGGGGACTGTTCCGTTGGCAGCAGTATTCCGGACCCCTTTGAGCCGCCAAGCAGAGTAGGGATCTTCATGGCTGGCACTCAACCCGGCCAAAACTCTACGGCTGCGGCAGCAATAATGTCCGGGTCAGGAGCGGCCGGGGCAGAAGGCCTGTCGCCCGCCACGGCTCAGTCTTGATTGATGTCATGGACAAATTGACGGCTCTGTTAACCGCCACCGTTATTCCGGCAAGTCAAGATGAGCACGATGCGGAGGTGGAACAGGTACGTGAGGAGATAGCACGAGCCAAGGAGGCCCTAGCAGCTGAGGACACCAGGTTGGCTGCGGAGCGGGCTGCTTTGGATGCACGGGCTCAACAACTCCAGTCAGAGGCTTTCCAGCTTACAATGAGCCTAAACGCATCTAATGAGGTGATGAGGATGAGACACCAGAAGGCTCAATCCCGTTTACCTCCGGTTTATGATCCTGGGAATCTCTTCTCCACGCCCGAGCCGCCCCAAGAACTCCGCCAGAGACAAATCCGTTTGTAACATCCGGAGCAGGGGGACCGGTTCAGCCTCGGGTGATGGCACCTCCTCACGTGAACACGGCGCCGCCTCGCTACGTACCAACACCACCGGGTCACTTCTCTAACCCCATGGAGAACCTGATCGCTGCATCAGCACGTTTGGCGGCTCTCCCGATGGATGACGACTCTCCAACAACGGTGGAAACGCGAAGGATTAGAGAACTCGTCCAGACGGCTCTGGCCCAGAAAGAGGCTTATTCCTACAGTCGAGACAGGATTCATTCGACTCCTCGCCCAAGCCTGAGCCCAAGTTACAGCAAACATATGGATTCGGAGGCCTTGTCAAGCAACGCTACCGCCAGAATTCAGCCCGGTGGATATAATCTGGTGCAGTGACAGGATACGCCAAGAGGATTTAACGGGCGGCTCAGCTAGCAGCTCAGCAGGCGGCTCATCAAACCTTCCCGAATTATCCGACGACTTCTGTCAAGGCAGGAGTAGCCACCAGAACCGGCGGTGTTCCTTGTTTGGTGCCGGCTTTCCGTAATGTGCGTCTGCCCAAGGATTTCAAGGGACCCCGAAAGGTGCCAAATTTTACGGCCGATTTATAGCCCATGGCGTGGATCGAAAGCTATGAGATGGCCATGGAGCTGTTGGAGGTCAGTGATGCAGCGATGGCTAAGTACTTCACCATGATGTTGGATGGAACGGCCCACACTTGGTTAAAGGGGCTGCCGCCTAATTCCATTGGCTCATGGGCAGAGTTAAAAGCCCAGTTCATTCAGAACTTCAAAGATACATGCAAGCAGTCCATGTCGATTTTGGACTTGACTAATTTTAAGCAAGAGGAGGGCGAGTCTACTACTCATTGGGTGCACCGGGTCAAGGAGATAATACATTCGTCTGACAAGATGGATGACGGCTTTGCAGTCTTAATGTTGGAGAAGAATTGCCGACTTGAACCTCTGAGACAGAAGCTGGGGCGCCTCAAGCGTGATTGTAATGATATGGGCCAGCTGATGGCGGCTCTAGTCAAATACGCCGATTCTGATAGTACCAAGGATCCCGCGTCTGACGAAGAGAAAACAGGGAAGGGAAAGAAGAACGGCAATGGAAAGAGTCAGCAGCATAACCCGGCGAATCAAGGAGGAAGTAAGCGTAAGGCCGACGGTAACCCGGAGTTTGTGGTCAATGTCAATGCACAAGGTAACAACCAACGACGCAAGGGGAAGCCGCCCCCTCGGTCTGGCGGGTCAGGTCCGTCTCTTGAGCAACTTCTTAACGAACCCTGTCCGAGACATGGCACTCGGGAAAGGCCGGCCACTCACCTGTGGAAGGATTGCGCGATCATGAAAGCCTTCAAAAATTCCAATACGTTCAATGGCAATCATGGGCCTGGTGGCGGCTCAGGTGGCGGCGGTTTTCATGGCCCGAGCGGCGGCTCAAATTCCGGCTTTCAGGGAAACCAAGTTGGCTATAATCAGCAGCCTGGTCAGGGAGGTCAGCAGCAGCAATAGTCAGGTTATCAGAGCAATCCGAAGCAGCTGAATAGTGGAAAGTATCATGTGTTCACCACTAGCTTATGAAAACGAGACCAGAAGCTTCATAAAAGGGCTGTGAATGCTGTTGAGCCAGCGGTTCCTCGTTATTTAAGGTGGTCAAAGCAGCCTATTGTATGGAGCAGGGAAGATCACCCTCCCCGGGTTGACAATCCGGGTCAGTTAGCCTTGGTGGTAGCACCTCAAGTTGGTGGATATAAATTCACTAAGGTACTCATGGATGGAGGTAGCAGCATCAACATCCTCTATTATGAGACCTTTCACGTATGGGGTTGATCGACAAAAATTTAAAGACGTCCAACACTGTTTTCCATGGAGTGGTGCCTGGTAAGTCGGCATACCCAGTTGGTAAGATTGAGCTGGAGGTAGCCTTTGGACATGAGTATGATTCTAGGGCCGAGAAATTAACATTTGAGGTGGTCAAGATGAAGAGCCCGTATCATGCTCTGTTTGGACGGCCGGCTTACGCCAAGTTCATGGCGCGGCCGTTTTATGTTTATTTGCAGCTCAAAATGTCGGGTCACAAGGGCACTATTACTGTGCATGGGAGTCGAAAGATAGCTCTGGAATGTGAGGAGGGTGATGGTGCTTATGCCGAATCCGTTTGTGCAACAGAGGAACTGAAGTTTTATAAGGATAATGTTGACCCGTCGGACATGACGCCTCTGAAGAAGCCAACCATAGAGCATGACCCGGTGATGAAATTTAAATTGGCTGATGAAACCAAGCTTGTTGATTTTACTCCAGGCGACTCATCTAAGCAATTCAGTATCAGTGCCAATATGGATCATAAATAGGAAAGCACGCTCATCGAGTTCATCCGTGAGAATCGTGACATCTTTGCTTGGAAACCTTCTAACATGCCGGGTGTACCGAGGGAACTCGCTGAGCACACTCTCAATATTGATCCAAAGTTTAAGACGGTCAGGCAATTTCTTCGGCGGTTCAACGAAGAGAGACGGAAAGCTATTGGTGAGGAGGTGGCCCGGCTCTTAGCGGCCAAGTTTATTGTTGAAGTTTTCCACCCAGAGTGGTTGGCTAACCCGGTGCTTGTACTTAAAAAGAACGGCACCTAGCAGATGTGTGTGGATTACACGGACTTAAATAAAGCTTGTCAGGCTGATCCTTTTGCTCTCCCCTGTATTGATCAAATCATTGATGCTACGGCGACTTGTGAGCGTTTGAGCTTCTTGGATGCTTACTCAGGTTATCATCGAATCAAGATGGCAATTAAGGACCAGGAGAAGACGGCCTTCATCACTTCGTTTGGAGCCTTCTGCTATGTATCTATGCCATTTGGGCTCAAGAGTGCCCAGGCACTTATCAGCGATGTGTACAGAACTGTCTCCACAATCAGATTGGGCGCAATGTTCACGCTTATGTGGATGATATTGTGGTGAAATCCAGAGAGAAGGAAACCTTGATAGATGATCTGAAGGAAACCTTTGATAATCTCTGGGTCTATAAGATGATGCTTAACCCGGCCAAATGTGTGTTTGGTGTGCCAGTAGGCAAGCTTTTGGGTTTTCTAGTCTCCAAAAGGGGCATTGAAGCTAATCCGGAGAAGATCAAGGCAATTACCTCTTTGGCTAAGCCGGTGTGCATCAATGATATTCAGCGACTGGCAGGTCGTATCGCTGCTTTAAGCCGGTTCATAAGCCGGTTAGGTGAGAAGGCCATACCGTTATATCAGATGATGAAGAAAACAGACAATTTCGTCTGGAGCGATGCTGCTAATGCTGCCTTTGAAGATTTAAAGAGACAGTTATCTGAGCCGCCGGTCCTTGCGACTCCCATTGATAAAGAGCCGCTATTGTTATACGTGGCTGCTAACTCACGTGCTGTCAGTGTTGCAACTGTGGTGGAGCGCAAGGAGGCTGGCAAGGAGCATCCGGTTCAAAGGCCGGTTTACTATATCAGTGAGGTGCTTATTAAGTATAAGCAAAGATATCCGCATTGGTAGAAACTTGTTTATGGGGTGTTTATGGCAAGCCGGAAACTTAAGCAATACTTTCAGGGTCACCCCATCACTGTAGTAAGTTCTGCTCCTTTAGGAGACATCATCCAGAACAGGGAGGCTACAGGACGAGTCGCCAAGTGGGCTATTGAGCTTGGGCCTCATGATTTCAAGTATGTGCCACGCACTGCTATTAAATCTCAAGCACTGGTGGACTTCATCAATGATTGGATAGAGCTGCAGACACCTGAGGAAAAGCCGAACAACACATATTGGACTATTCACTTTGATGGATCCAGGCAGTTGGAGGGCTCGGGGGCTGGAGTCGTTTTAGCTTCCCCTTGAGGTGACAAATTTTGTTATGTGCTCCGGTTGATGTTTCCTTGCACTAACAATGCAGCTGAGTATGAGGCCTTGCTCCATGGTCTTCAGATGGCTAAGGAGATGAACTTAAGCCGAGTAAGGTGCTTGGGCGACTCAGATCTGGTGGCTCAACAGGTGTCGGGCAAGTGGGACTCTAAGGATCCCCTCATGGCGGCTTATCGCCGTGAAGTTGATGTTGTAGCTGGGCACTTCAAAGGCTATCAAGTGGAGCACATTGATCGAAGGAAGAATGAGGCGGCTGATGCTTTAAGCCGGCTGGGATCTCAGCGTAAGCCAGTACCACCTAATACCTTTTTGGATGTTTTGCATAATCCTTCTGTCAAGTTGCCCACAGAGGAAGACTTAGTTGTTCCAGATCCAGAAGCACAGCTGGTGGCGGCTCTTCACGTCATCCCAGATTGGACAGTGCCATATTTGGCTTACATGACCCGGGGAGAGTTGCCTGAGGATGAGACCTTGGCTAGACAAATCATCCGGCGGTCTAAATCCATGACAATTGTTCATGGTGAATTGCATCATCGCAGTGTCACTGGGGCGTTTCAACGTTGTGTGTCACCTGCGGAAGGTCAGGAAATACTTCGTGAGATCCATGAAGGGGATTGTGGTCATCATGCCGGCTCAAAATCTCTTGTGGCCAAGGCTTTCCGTCATGGTTTTTATTGGCTAACGGCTCATGCTGATGCAGAGGATCTGGTCAGTAAATGTGATGGTTGTCAAAAATTCTCACGACGAGCTCATGTGCCGGCTCAAGAATTAAGGATGATTCCAATTACTTGGCCATTTGCAAATTGGGGGCTTGATATGGTTGGGCCTTTCAAAAGGTCCAAGGATAAAAAGACACACCTTCTGGTGGCGGTTGATAAATTTACAAAGTCGGTTGAGGCAGAGCCGGTCAGTAAGTGTGATGCAGCCGCGGCGGTTCAGTTCATGAAAAAGGTGATCTTTCGTTTTGGTTTTCCACACAACATCATAACTGACAATGGCACTAACCTTTCCAAAGATGCTATGGAAGAGTTCTGTCAACGAGAACATATCCGGCTTGACGTTTTGGCGGTAGCTCATCCTCAATCCAATGGTCAAGCTGAAAGAGCCAATCAGGAGATCTTGAAAGCTATAAAATCCCGGCTCATGGTCCCTTTATAGCGGACGCCGGGTTGTTGGGTGGAGGAATTACTCTCTGTGATTTGGAGCATCAACACTACACCTAACAGATCTACGGGTTATACACCTTTCTTCATGGTTTACGGAGCAGAGGCGATCCTGCCAAGTGACATCCTTCATGACTCGCCCCAAGTGGCGACTTATGTTGAAGCTGATAATGAACAAGCTCGTCAGGATGCACTTGATTTGTTGGATGAGAAGCGAGATTTGGCAATAGCCCGCTCGGTGATTTACCAACAGGACCTGCGCCGTTATCATAGCCGCCGGGTTAGATCCAGAACCTTTTAGGAAGGTGACTTAGTACTCCGGCTCATCCAGGATCAATTTGATATGCACAAGCTATCCCCCCTTGGGAAGGACCCTTTGTGGTCAACAAGAACCTGAACAACATGTCATATTACCTCCTCGATGTTCGAGAGCACAAAGACTCACGTAAGTCGAAAGAGGAGACACGCCGGCCATGGAATATAGCTCATCTTCGGCCTTACTACACTTGAGCCACCGGCTCTCAGGATGTACATATTTTGACGATGTATATATTACGAAAAGCAATAAAGCAGGACCTCTGTCCTTTTCATCCTCAAAAGTTTATATGTCTTCCTTATTATGTTGTTCAAACAACTAACAGGGGGCAGATCATATTTGAATCCGGCTTTCCCTTTGGTATGGCTTATGATCATATTTGAATCTAGGCATGATCACTTGGGGCTTCCTGTTAAAACATAGGCATATTCGAACCAAAGAGAACATAGCTGTCGATACCCTCTTGATCGGCATACTGCCAAGCTCACTAGGGGGCTTCCTGATCGTATCCGAATCATAGCTCAACCCCTTTGAGTTTGACATGCATCGTATTCGAATCAGCGTCATTAAACAACTTTCAAGGTCACTTGGGGGCTTCCTGTTCAAACATAGGTCATATTCGAACCAAAGAGAACATAGCTGTCGATACTCTCTTGATCGTCAACGCCAAAGCCACTGGGGGCTATATGATCGTATCTGAATCTTAGCTGAACCCCTTTGGAACGGTTTACTGATCGTATTTGAATCAGAAGCCTTTGAATTTTGTCTATTCCTCATAACACTTTGCAATCAAAATTATTTGACTATTTTGAGATCATTTTTTGAAAGCGTTTATGAGGTGGTTTTTTACTCCACCGGCTTAACCTTGATCAATACAGTTGTTAGCACATAGCAAACATTATATGTGCCAGGCTTTTCAGGATTGAGCTCTCACCCTCATTGTTCGGGTCACATAAACCGGTAGTATAATCAAAAGATTACAGCCGCCAAGGGACCTGTGTTTTTGTTCTGTATGCAGGGCAATTAAAGCAGCTCTTTAAGCATAAGGGAAGCAGAAGATCAGCATAAAACAGAGGAATATAAGATGGTGGCTTAAACAGTGTTGAGCGCCACACACGTGCGCGATGGCACGACAAAATTAAGTGTTTTGCTATCATATTACATGACTCCCCGAGTCCAGATAATGAAGCATTGTTTTTAGCAAGGCATGAATATAAGTCACCCAAGGGATCACTCGTTTTGTTGGCCGGAAGCTTCCGAGTCATCCCTTTCCACTCCTCCGTCTGTTGCCCTGTCCTAGAAGGTTGATGATGACCAGTCAATGCCACTCAAAGCTTCAAATTCAGCTTCATCATCAATTAACCCGGCCGGATCGACTTCAGGGACAAAGGTATGCTTATGAATTGGAGGGATCAGGCTAACTTCTTCATAATGTGGCGTTGGGATTCTTTGATTCTGGTTGTCATAACCCTGTTGGTACTTGGTAAGGTCCGTGCTATTCCCAATCAGAGTGGCCACAGGGCATACTTCCTTCACACAGGCGGCGAAATCCTTCTGGTCAAATGGGGTGTCGTCCTCCTTCAGGCTTGGATACCCAAGGGTGATGTCGGCCGGGTCTAGCTCTGGTAGCAACGCCTTCGCCCGACTTAATGCAGCTATGACTCCGGCTCTTGCTGAAGCCCGCGTTAACTCTTGGACCCATTGAGGTAGCACGGCAAGCCGCCTTAGTACATCCGCCAGGAGATTGGGAACCTCATTCGACAAGGCCACAACGGCTAAAGCACGTTGTGACCCGGTGTAGAGTTGTTCCACCAGGGTATAAACTGCCTTCAGCTTTATCACCATGCTCTTGTTCAGATTGGAGCTCTTGGGGCCTGCATTAACAACATTAGGTGAGTCGGTGACAATTGCGAGCCTTGTCGATAAAGATTTGAAGTATCTAACATTTGCAGAGTAGCTTACCAAAGATTGCTGAGACCATCTGGGATATATGGTGTTTCAAGCCAGATAACTCGGCAGTTGTTTCTGCAAGAGCCGCCTCTGCTTTCTCTGCCCGGTTGATCAAGGAGACCTTTTCATCAGCCCATGCCTTCTTATCTGCTTCAAAGCTCTTCTTCAATTTCTCTTATTCAGATACACTGAACTCAAATTTGGAATTGGCCTTTTGGGTTTCAGCCTCCTGAGCCTCCAGGCGGTTCTTCAAGTCAGAAATCTCCGATTCAAATTGACTCATGGCAGCATGTATCAATGCCGGGTTACAGTCAGAATCATCATAGTGCAACATAAGTCCCAAGAACTTTGCAAGCAAAGATACTTGACACTTGGGGGCTAATGCATATTCCATTTCAGATCTTTGATTAAAACATGGTAAGGACCGGTTCATAATACACTGTTCTATGCCGGCCTTTGGGTGCTACAGGATAAGCCGGGCTTCTGGTATATATTACTAAACTGGTATTAAGTCTACCGCATATTTTATCATAAGCAATAGACTTGGGGGCTGGTGTAATAAGAATACATAAAAGAATAAGCAGCAAGAGTTGTACCTCAGATTTTTGGTGTATCTGTTTCACCATGTCAACTTCCAGGTCACAGCTGTTGTGTACTTGACTTATGTAACCAGAGACAATTTTTCCAATACTCAGATGAGTATAATCAGTGACATCCAGCTTGGCCTTACGGCGTTCCAGCAATTCCTCCTTGGCAGAGCACTTGTACAGCACAGTGGGTCTTCCCGGTTCAAAAAAGGCAGTCTTAATAATCTCGACGTCTGGGTCATCCGCCTTAGCCGGGCTAGGAATCTCTGGGTTTTCAGAGCCGTCAAGAGCTTGTTCGGCAGGCGGGTCAGAAGTAGGCGCTGGAATGCCGTGGGATGGTTCAGGTGGCGGCTCATGTGCAGAGGGGTCAGGAGCAGCCATTCCGAGCTCCGGTTCAGTCACGACCGGCTCTTCGGCCGGCTTATTTTTCTTCGCCCTCTTGCTGGGATTTACTCGTATGCTATGTGCAAATCAGAAGGGTTAGCACAAAAGCATGAGTAAGATAAGTATAGAATAAATAGGTTATTATTACCCTGGAGCAGTTTTGAAAGCCGGCATATTGGACTGCATTGATTCGCCGGAGGAAGGTGAAGTTTCCTGATAGTTTGAGTCAGACGAGTTGAGTGGTTGACGAAAGAAACCCGCCAAAGAGTAAAGAGAATGTAAATCAGAGATGACCTCAGTCCGGCGCTTCCTTGTTACATCAGGTAAGCCGGAGGAGAGTTCCGCATCTTTGCTGGTCCGGGTCTGCCTCCGGCTCTCATGAATCTGTCGCTTCAAAAGAAATTGAGGATCTTGGTAAGCTAAAGGATGTGAAAATCTTACTTTCCGGGTTACTCTTCGGACTTTCTGTCTCGGCAAAGGCTCGGAGTCGGAGGAAATTATAGTTACCTCATCAATCGCTACATGACTTGCTCCTGTATCATCCTAATGATAATCAGTGTCAATAAGATGGTTAAGAAAGGAGCCTAAAGAGTCAAGAGCTACCTCTGACTCGGAGGTATCCTCCAAATGAAACATATCTGAGGCTCTAGGCTTGCTCCCCTTCTTCCGGGCAGCGGCTTTTCTGGCGGTTTTCTTGGCCTTCCTGGATTTCTTTGCAGCCTCATGATCATACTTGACCTTCCAAAAGTCGTCGTCAGCCTGTATATTACAATAGAGGTTTGAGTACAGGTGAAATTATTAAAGGTAAAGGCGAAATGCTCAAGTTAATGTCTTACCGCTGGAGTTGGGTTAGTCTTGCAGAAAGGGCTTAAGCCCACTTTCCCGCAGTCTGCCAGGCTCTCATTCAGAAGATATTTGGTAGTGTCATCAATAACATCCTCAGGTAAATCGTCAAGACTATGCCGAAGAGGGTCAGTCTTTTGGCCTGTGTAATCGCACATCAAGCCAGGGCGGCGGCTTAATGGAATAACCCGCCAGGAGATCCAAACTCGGACTAAGTCAATGCCGTTTAAACCGTTCCCCAGAAGAGGCCTGATCTTCTTTATGGTGGGGGCAAGTTTTTGAAGTTCTGCGGCAGACAGCTTATCTGGCAGTGGATGGTTGGATTCGGGGCGCAGGGCGCGAAAGCCGGGCAGAGGATTCTCATTATCCGGAGAAGTATCCTGACAAGAGAGAACCACGTTTGGTTCCAGTCCTGGGGTGACTTGGCGGTTCAGCATACGGAAAAGGCAATCCCTCCATCGCTGAATGGAAATGCCACCAAGTTCCAAATCGGGTCCGTTGGCACGCCTGCTCGGGCGGTTTAAATAAAACAGCTCTCGGAAAAGCAGTAGGTTGGGTTCGTCGCCAAGATACACTTCACAAAACACTTGAAAGTTGCAAATATTTGATATGGAGTTAGGCCCAATGTCTTGAGGACGGAGATCAAAAAAGTGCAAAACGTCTCTGAAATTTTTTGAGCCGGGTGGAGAAAAACCCCGGTTCATGTGATCAGTAAACACGATGACTTCCCCTTCCTTGGGGTGAGGTTTCTCCTCGGCTAGATCAGGAGCACGATAGGACATGATTTCCTTCTTGGGCAGATAACCGGTCTTCACGAAGTCATTCAAAGTTCTCTCAGTAACGATGGATTTAACCCAGTTGCAGGTCACGGGTGCTTTGGGAGCCTTGGGTGCCATTATGCAGCCGGAAGCCTATGACAAAATAAAAGGTTTTCCGGCTCAAATTTAAACCGGAGGGGAACATTTCAAATTCATATTCAAGGTGCCGGCTTACGAAGGGGCCTAATGACATATGGCTAAGTATATCCAGGTATTCAAAGCCGCCTTGGGTTTGAGAAGCAGTTAAGTTGTTTTTAACTGCCATGAGTGGTCGGAGTTATCAATTGAATATTGTTTATTTTAAGCCGGTGATGAGAGTCACCATGGTTAAATGGATCTGATAGAAACAGATTCTTGCCTAAGTGTCGCACAAACAAGTTTCGCAGCTGGCAGATATTATTTTGGATCAAACAGGTGTACAGAAAATAAAATTATTCTAGACCTAGAAACCAGTACAGATGAGTTCATAAGTTCTAACGAAGCCTCTGCATAAAGGAAAGGGATTTATTCGCATTCGAAATGGGTGCGAAACGGCTACCGCATCAGTTTTATACTACCTTAAGATCAAGAAAGGTTGTGGTGGTGAAATCTATGAAGGGTTCATGACGAACAACAAAGAACACCGAGGAACTCGAAGATCCTAATGTGGATCTGAGGTACAGGGAGGAAGAAACTCACAGATGCAGACTTGCTGCGGGGGTTCGTCGCTGTTCTCTGGACAATTCAGGTTGATGCAGCGGCCAAGGTCGACGAAGATGCGGTGCTCTGCTGCGGCGGCTGCGGCGGCGGCGGCGACGGAGGTCGAGCAGCAGAGGAGTCGCGAGGGGAAGAAGGTGACAGAAGGGGGAAAATGGAAAGGACCTAGGGGTTGCGCCTATTTATTAGGGAGGACTGACTGAGAGAGCGAGAGAAACGAGGAGGCCAGGCGTGATTATCCAACTACTCTGACGCCTCGATTTTCGGAATGGTCATTAAGATAAAAGATCTGTTGAGATATGACAGAATAAAATATGAATGTAATGGAAGATGACGTCACGGCGGGTCATAACCTTTGCACAGACAGAAGACAAAAGACTTTTTCTTAATGTATTGAAGATTGACATGAACCGGTTCAAATCAATCTGGGGCCTAATGTTGGGGATATAACTATTTATGTAAACCGCCCAGGAGGAGCCGGGTTACGCAAAGAGGATTTACATATGAAGCCCAATATCAAGCTTGAAGATGGCAGTTCAACATAGGGCCTAAAGCCTACAGGTGACTTAAGGCCTATAGTAGTAAACCGCCGTAATGGCATAACGTGTATTCTAAGGCAAGATTAACTAGTCACCGAGCCGGACACTGTTTATGAGCCGGTCGGGACTCTGTAGGTCGTAGGGCGTCAACCCGTGTATATAAGGGGACGACCCGCCGGCGGCTTAGAGCAAGTAACACCAAATCGAGAGCCGGGCATAGCAGATTTGCTCCCTGGTCATCGAAACCCCGGCAATTCCATCACAACTAGACGTAGGCTTTTACCTTCATCGTAAGGGGCCGAACTAGTATAAAACTCACGTGTCCTTTGTCCCACTTTAACCCCTTTAAGCTTCCTAGATGCAATGGCTCCACGACTAAATCCTTTCACGAGGACATCTGCCGTGAAAATTCCACGACACTGGGGACCATAGGTTTCACTAGAGGCTTCTCTCAAGATAGCAAATAATACAGTGGGTGAACAAATTACTGTCCAGCAGTTGATAAAAAAGCGCAAAGTTATGACGATATCTAGGGCAATGATTATGAAATACAGGCATCACGTCTGTGTCAAGTAGACCAAAACGATTTTGCATCTACTACTATTACTCCACACATCGACCGACTCCTGCCTGCATCTAGAGTACTAAGTTCATGAAGAACAGAGTAACGCATTAAGTAAGATGACATGATGTAGAGGAATTAACTCAAGCAATATGATGAAAACCCCATCTTTTTATCCTCGATGACAACAATACAATACGTGCTTTTCTGCCCCTATTGCCACTGGAAAAGGACACCACATGATTGAACCCAAAGCTAAGCACTTCTCCTATTGCAAGAAAAGCCAATCTAGTTGGCCAAACCAAACCGATAGTTCGAAGAGAATTACAAAGATAGCAAATCATGCATATAAGAATTCAGAGAAGATTCAAATAATATTCATAGATAAGTTGTTCATAAATCCACAATTCATCGGATCTCGACAAACACACCACAAAAGAAGATTACATCGGATAGATCTCCAAGAACATCGAGGAGAACATGGTATTGAGAATCAAAGAGAGATAAGAAGCATCTAGCTACTAGCTATGGACTCGTAGGTCTGAGGTAAACTACTCACGCTTCATCGGAAGGGCAATAGAGTTGATGTAGAAGCCCTCCATGATCGAATCCCCCTCTGGCAGGATGCCGGAAAAGGCCCCTAAATGGGATCTCATGGGTATAGAAGGTTGCGGCGGTGGAAAAGTGTTTTGGATACTTCTAATGGTTTGGGAACATATGTAAATATATAGGCCAAAAAATTAGGTCAGGGGAGTCACGGAGGGCCCACAAGGTAGGGGGCGCGCCATCCACCCTTGTGGCCGCCTCGTGGCTCCTCCGACTTCATCTCCAAGTCTCATGGGTGTCTTCTGGTCTAAGAAAAATCATCGCGAAGGTTTTATTCCGTTCGGACTCCGTTTGGTATTCCTTTTCTACGAAACTCAAAAACAAGGAAAAAAACAGAAACTGACACTGGGCTCCAGGTTAATAGGTTAGTCCGAAAAATAATATAAAATATCATATTAATGCATATAAAACATCTAAAACAGATAATATAATAGCATTGAACAATCAAAAATTATAGATACGTTGGAGACGTATCAATCCTTGCCTGGACAAGCAATGACGAAGAATACTCAGAGAAGAGCGGCGCTGCATTAACATCGACGATGTAAGGAACCGTACTGGCTGGGTTTGCGAGCTGCTTGGTGGGGTAGTAGTATGGAGGCTTGTAAGTCTCCAGCCACGACGCCCTTTGTACTGTGGGCGCCCCCGTCTGGCGGCGGCCGCCACGGCCTCGCCGACCGCCACGTCCGCCACGCCCATCGCCATCACCAGGCCCACCGGCGGCCAGATGCTTCCTCATCTTCTCCCCCTTTGTGGCCTTCGCTTTGACACGGTGATTTTGTCGCGTCTCCGAGCTGATCTTCTGGGCGAGCGTGATGCTCGGATCTTTCGGCACCTCCACCGCCTCCATCTTTGACAGGTTCTCCGACGGTCCCATGCATCGGCGACGGAGGGAAGGAGACGGTGGGGGAAAAGAGCGGGAATTGGACGGAGAGCGGTGGGGAGTGGAAGAAGAGAGTGGGGGATTTTGGCGCGGAAACAGTGTGGGATGCTACAAAAGTGCAAGCTCGGCCTTCCTTTTGGGCGGGCCAGGGGCGGAGAGCGATGTTTCGCGTGTCTGGACTCCCGCAAACATCCCCCGCGTTTGTCTCCGATTTGTCGGAGAAATCGCGTCTGAACCGCTCCGCGGACCGATACAGGTCGGTGTTGATGACTTCTGCGGTCCGGACGGCTGCGAGAGGTTTATGAGTCGGCGTTGGAGATGCCCATGCAGACTATATAAGCATAAAAATAATCTACTAAGTAATGTAAGAGGAGAGAGACAAATAGAGTAACATAATATGTTACCATCACGTAGTGTTTCTCAATGTCAAATGACTCTACAAAATAATAAATAAAAATATCTATGTTCACTAGTAGAAAAAGGGCCTATAGTCCCGGTTCATAAGGGCCTTTAGTCCCGGTTCGTGAACCGGGACTAAAGGGTCGGTACTAATACCCTCACCCTTTAGTCCCGGTTCTATCCGTAACCGGGACAGATGGGCCTCCACGTGGCCTGTCCGCTGAGCCCAGGCAGAGGGCCTTTGGTCCCGGTTGGTGGCACCAACCGGGACCAATAGGCATACACGCGTCAGCGTGTCTTTGGGTCTGGTTTTTGTTTTTTTTAAAAGAGGGGGGTTGGGGGTTAATTTAGGTGTTTCATATATGTGCTATAGCTAGCTAATTAATAGAGAAAAGTGTCCTTTCTTTTGTCCGTGCTTGGTCGACGCTACGTACTATACATAAGTATAGAGAGGACTAACTAGACATGCTAGCTAGCTAGTAATTAAGCAAACAGGAGATCGTCATGAACATATATATGCATACAGAGAAGTGATATCGACCACCTCTCCTTCTCCGAGAGATTGGTCGAACAACAAGTTCTCGTATATCTATCCGACGCTACCGGCTACATATATACAATAATTATCTTTTAAAATACGGACGCGTGGTCCACATGGTATTCCCCGTCTTCAGCGATCACATAGTCAAGAAAGAATGCCGCCAATTTCTCTTGAATTGCTCGCATGCGATCTGGTGCTAGGAGTTCATCCCGCTGCCGAAACATCTAATTTTAAGAAAGGGGTCAATACATACATACATATATATATATATATATATATATATATATATGAATGAATGAAACTCAACACAAATGATGGTAATAAAATAAAATTGTGAATATTTTTATTTACGCACTTCAAATTGTTTGTCGGAGTAGCCCTCTCACAGGTCGTGGTGGCGGATGGACTCGCAAACGTAGTATCCACAGAAATCATTCCCTTGTTCCTGCCACAACCACTTTACAAGAAACAGAGGTCAATCAAACTGATAATTATATATAGCAAGCACATGCTAAATGGTATTGATGAAACTAGCGCTTGAATCACTAGGAGATGCGCGTGGAATATGCTACTATATAGTACTTACTTTGGTGTCTAAATTGCAGCTTCTCCGGTAGTCCCGGAGCTTTTTGGTGAATTTTCCCCAAGCTCTGCCATACAAAGAAAACAATTACTTGATATCAGAAATGAACAAAGTTGTTGATATGGTGGATAATGATCGATTTAACTTACTTCTCGAGCATTTCAGGTCATTTCCGCATACTCCTTGGGATCTTTTCGTCTCGAGTCTAAGACAGTTACTACTCCCTGCTCAAGCTTAATCTCTAGGAGAATATAGTGGAACCTGAGCACGCATGCATAACTCATCAATATTACATTTCTATAACCTGGACTAAATAAGGGAAACCGAATATGCCACAAGACAGTAACACTCAAGTGTAGTTGTAAGGAAAGAGTATTGTATTTTTGTGTTCATTTATTTCCAACGATCGTAGCAAGTTGGCCTCGGTTTCCTTGGCACGATATTTAACCTCATTTGCATCGATGAGATATGTGTTAATGAACCCAATATCACCCACTTGTTTTTTCTTCATTTCTGCGATCTTCAATCTGCATAATATAGTGAGGATATTTATAAATACATGCAATGAAAGAGCTGAGTTATATAGAGATACTTAATGACAGAAGTAGTACTACTTACAGACAGTAGCAGGTGACCGTTGCTTTATCGATGGCCAATTGATTGAAAACTGATAGAACTCCTCAAATGGAATAGGCAACAGTTCAATTCCAAGGAGGTCATGCTCCTTTTAACTCTCAAATACAAAGTATTCCTCCGTCGAGACTCTTTGCAGGTTTTCATGTACCAATCATGCAATCTTCGCATCATCGTTGTTAGAGAGCTTTCATCTTTGTGAGAGGCTTCTCGTGATCGTATCTTTGTATCTGCACCTCCAAGAAATCAAATTGTACATCGTCGGGCAAGTAATCTTCAGGATTGCCATAACCGGGCACCATCCTCGGATCGACGATGTCGCTAGCAGGCACCTTGAGCCGGGGGCACGATTCCTTCGCTTGTTCGCCGAGCTGGGCAATTTGTTTCCCAGCTCGTCGTTCTTTCATCCTTTGATCATCGACAAGATTTCCCGATCTCTCCGCGTCGGCAAATGCCTTTCCAATAATGCGCTCATAGTTGCCTTTGGCGGAGACTTGGGTGGTTTTGTCGGGGCAGCCAGAGTGCGCTTCGCTTTGACCGGATCTACCTTCTCCTCCGGAGGTGGATGTCTCTTTGCTTTCAACCCTTGAAACCAGTCATCCACTTCGGGGCGCTGATCTTCGCTTTCCTCCTCGCTCCTCTCAGACGGTAACTTCTCCGAGTCTTCAGAGAAGGACCGAATCATATCTCCTCCCGCCTTTGGCAGTCTTGCTAGACGCCCGGCAGAGCAGACGGAGCGGATGTCTTCTTTCCTTGCTTACGAGGCGGAGGAGAAGGACTACGACGCCCGGAGCAGCCGGAGCGGCGGTGGGTCTCTTCCGCCTTTGCCGACGAGGCGGAGAAGGAGGAGGCTGGCTGCCGGACGCGCGGTGCAGGCGGAGAAGGAGACGGAGTGCCGCCACGCCGGAGAAGGAGCGGGCCTCGTGCCCTGATCGTCACTCGCCGGAAGAGGAGCCGGTGGAGGAGGCGGAGTGCCCTGACTCGCCGGAGGAGGAGGAGGAGGCGGTGGAGGAGGCGGAGTGCCCTGAATCGCCGGAGGAGGAGGAGGAGGCGGAGGCGTCCAGTTCGGAAGGTTGATGAGATCCTTCCGCCATAGGCATGGAGTCTTCAGAGCAGAACCCAGTCGATACTCCCCTTCACCGGAAGGGTGGTCAAGCCGAGCTCCTCAAATCCCTCCGTTATTTCATCGACCATCACCTTAGCATATCCTTCCGAATCGGCCGGCGGTGAAAAGTTGAGTCGGGTTTAGTGGGATAAACAGAGCCAACAGCCGCCTTAACCTTTAAATTGCTCCATTGCGCCATAAGGTGGCAACTTTCAGCATCCGTGATAGCATCCACGGGATAGCTGGCGAGAGCCGTCAAGGCATCTTGCTCGCTGAAGCAGCTCGGTGGAAGCCACGCCGCTTCTCCGCCGAGATGGCGGGGTAGCTTCGGGGAAGCTTCGCAGGTCGTTTGTTGTGATCGGCTGCTTCGCTCCTCTTCTCGTTCCTCTAGCCCCATTACCCTTTCGTGCAGCGCCTGCATTAGGCTCTGCTCCAGCTTCTTCCTCCTCTCATGGGTTTTGTAACCCCTCGCGTCCGAAATCCAGCCTTCCACGAAGGGAGCCTGGCGTGCCTCGTGTCCGTCTGTGGTGCTCAGGATTCCCGAGGGCCATTGTGAGCTCGTCCTTCTCCCTGTCCTCGAACGAACTTCCCTTGCTGCGCTGCTTCGATATAATGCTTAAGCCTCTTGACCGGTATGTCCAATTGTTCGTCCGTCCAAATGCACTTCCCGTTATAGGGTCCAAGGATCCGCCGGCCCGAAGAACCAAGTCCGCAACGGTCTGCCAGTTCATTGTCTCGGTTCGATCCCTTTATCAAGCAGATCATTCTCAGCCTTGGACCACTTAGGCCGGGCTATGAGGTAGCCACGACCCCGTGCGATGATGAAGCTTCTTCTTCGCAGCATTTCTCTTGTTTGTCGCTGACATCTTTTTACTCTTTTCCGATGTCTTGTAGGCCGCAAATGCGGGCCACCATCATCTCGATCTTCTCATATTTGCCCGTGAATTCTGGTGTCTCATTTTTTCGACATACGTATTGAGGTCTTTCTTCCAATTCCTGAATAGTTCTGCCATCTTCTTAAGAGCAAAAGACTTGATTAATGGCTCTATTACTGGCTTCTCCGGATCATCCTCTGGCGGTAGGGTAAAATTTGACTTCAGCTCAGTCCAAAGATCATTTTTCTCAAGATATCATTGACATAAGACACCTCGTGGTCTTCGTTCTTAGGCTTATACCATTGGTGGATGCTGATCGGGATCTTGTCCCTAACCGTAACCCATGACCGAGCAACAAATGCCTTCTTTGTCCGGTAGGGTTCAATCGGTTGGTCGTCGCGATTTGTATGATCTCAAACTTTTCATCCGAGCTCAACTTTTTCTTCGGCCTCGCCTCTTTACCGAAGTTGTGCTCGATCCGGAGGGCTAGAAAAAGAACAAAGACGAGAGTTAATTAATATGTGTACATATATATATACCAAAACAAAGACGAGAGCTAGTCAAGACAGGCTTAACTAATATATATACCTGGCCGGACTCGGTTTGGTGATCACCGAGCCGTCCTCACGGTCTACTTCTTGCACCGGCATTGGGTCATCGGAGCCATGTAAATCATAGCCAGCTGCTTCTTCACCCTCTCCTTCCAGACCATCGTTATCGACGTTGAGAAATATCATCGAGGAGACGACATCACTTCCGTGCAGCGATTATGTCCCTCAACAACGCTTCTTGTGCTTCGTCTCGGGGTGTCCATAGTTTCTACAAATATTTACAACATGGCAATTATTATTCAAACATGACAGATATGGATATATTAGTGCCAACGAGAACTAGCTAGCTAATCACAATAAGGAATCATATTAGTGGCCTCGATGCTGCTTCTCTAGGGTTTGGGGTGGCCTCGACAACGCTTCAAGGGTTAGGGGTGGCCTCGAGAACGCTTCAAGCTAGGAGGGGGTATGACATCGACCCCCCCACGTGTTGAAGCTATCGGGAGGGGTCGGCGTTGAACAGTACATCTATGTCCCACAAGTAGGGTAGAGGGTCGTGGATCGCCGAGCGGTCGAGGGTCAAGGGGTCGAAGATCGCCGAGGTCGGAGGTTGCCTAGTGTCAAAGGATTCAACAAAACCATGTCTTCATCATTAGGCTAGTAACAGGTGCATGATGGTGAAGCTCTCCAAAGTTGTTTTGAACGGAGTCGAGATAGGATAATTCGCTCGGTACAAAGTTCAGCAAAAGGCAAATTATCCTATCCGGGACTCCATTCCGTAACAACTTTGGAGGACTTCTGCACCACCATGCCATGGTTACTTCCGGCTAATGATGAAGCCATGGATTTCTTCAATACTTTGACACTATCGGTACTTCTATCGGAAAAGGAAGAAAAGAGGAAGAAGGAAGAAGGAAGAAGAAGAAGAAAAAGAAGAAAAAGAGGAGAAGAAGAAAGAATAGAGGAGAAGAAGAAAAATAGAAAAAATTCTTTTTCTTCTTCTCCTCTATTCCTTTCTTCTCCTCTTCTTCTTCTTTGCCTCTCATTCTTTTCTTCTTCTTCTTCCTTCTTCCTTCGGATCCTAGAACCCTCGAACCCTCGACCCTAGAACCCTCGAACCCTAGAACCCTCGAACCCTCGACCCTAGAACCCTCAAACCCTCAAACCCTTGTGCCTCGAAACCTCGACCGGCCTCGACGACCCTCGACCCTCAAAACATTGACCCTCGACCGGCCTCGACGACCCTCGACTCCTCTGTGACCCTCTCGAGCCCTCTAGCCTAGTTCCCGACCGTCGACCCCTCAGCGATCCTCGACACCCTCGCTCCCGATAAAAAAGAAGAAGAAGAAGAAGAAGAAGAAGAAGAAGAAGAAGAAATGAGAAGAAGAAAAAGAAGAAGAAGAAGAAGAAGAAAAAATAGAAGAAAGAGAGAGAAGAAGAAGGAAGAGGAGAAGAAGAAAAATAGAAGTTTTTTCTTCTTCTCCTCTATTCCTTCTTCTTCTCCTTTTTCTTCTACTTCCTCTTCTTCTTTTTCTCCTCTTCTTCTCCTTCTTCCTTCTTCCTCTTTATTCTTTTCCTTATTTTCCTTCTTCCTCGACGACCCTAACTCTAAACAGTACAACTTCCTCGACGTCCCCGCCTCTCTCTAATGAACAAAATAAAATCTATGAATAAAAAACATCATATTCTATGAACAAAAAACATCATATTCCATCCACATCGATCCATGCATACATCATATATATGATCATATCTATATATGCAGAAAAAATCACATATATATGCAGAAAAAAAACATTAGATCAACCTTTGCAAAAATCACATATATATGCAGAAAAAAAAACATTAGATCAACACTGCAAAACAGCATCATAAATATATCCATACATCAATATATATACATTTATTAAAAAATCATGAACATTTATGAAAAAAAAAATCATGGCGGCGGCGGCAGGGGGCAGGTGCGCGCTGGGGCTCATCAGGGCGGAGGCGACGGCGAGGTCGCGCGACGGCGGGCGGCGGGGAGGCGGAGGCGACGGCGAGGTCGGGAGGCGGAGGCGACGGCGAGGTCGGGAGGCAGGGCGGCGACGGCGAGGTCGGCGAGGTCGGCGAGGTCGCTGGAGGCAGGGCGGCGACGGCGAGGGCGCGGGCGACAAGGGACGGGACGACGACGAGCAGGCGACGGCTGGGCAGATGCGCGGGCGACGACGGCGGGCAGACGGCGGCGACGACGGGCGCGGGCGACGGCGGGCGATAACGGCGCTGGCGACGGCGATGGTGACGACGGGCGTATGGCGATGATGACGCCGGGCGGCTTGGCAGCTCGGCAAGCGCTGGGAGGTTGGGGCAAATGGGCGATGAATCTGAAATATCCCAAGTGTTTTCTTATATAGCAAGGGCATTAGTCCCGGTTCGTGGCTCCAACCAGGACTAATGCCTTTAGTCGGTTGGTGGCACCAACCGGGACTAAAGGGGCATTAGTCGATTGGTGCCACGAACCGACTAATGTTCCCTTTAGTCTCGGTTGGTGCCACCAACCGGGACCAAAGGGCTTGTGCTGCCCCGCGCCAAATGTTTAGTCCCACCTCGCTAGTTGAAGGGCGCCGGCACTGGTTTATAAGCGCTGGTGTGCGTCCCCTTTCGAGCTCCTCTCAAATGCAGGCTTTCGGGCCTAATCATGCTCTTGCTGTGGCCTATTGGGCCTCTGCAGGCCTGAATCTTGGCCCATGTAGGGTTTCTAGTCGTATTCAGGCCGTGGGGGCCCAGTAGGTGGCAGTTTTTTTTGCTTTATATTTTATTTCTTTTTGCTTTTAGTTTTAGAAAAAATATAAACTTTCTATTAGTGCCATTAATTTTAAAATTTGAAAACACTTTTTTGTTTTCTTTGTTGCTTTATTTACTTTATTTTGTTTCTACTTACAACAAAATACTTATTGTTGCTATTTTTATTTTTTTAAAGTTTTTATGTTTTTCTTTCTTCATTATTAATTTTTATTGTTTGTTGCTTTATTTTTTAATTCTTTTTGCTTTTAGGTCAGCAAAATTATAAACTTTCTGTTAGTGCTTTTAGTTTTAGAAAAAATATAAACTTTCTGTTTGTGCCATTAGTTTTAAAATTCAAAAACACTTTTTTGTTTTCTTTGTTGCTTTATTTATTTTATTTTGTTTCTACTTACAACAAAATGCTTATTGTTGCTATTATTATTATTTTTTCAAGTTTTTTGTTTTGTTTCCTGCATTATTTATTTTCTTTTGGTTTTTTGCTTTATTTTTTAATTCTTTTTGCTTTTAGGTCAGCAAAATTATAAACTTTCTGTTAGTGCCATTTGTTTTAGAACAATTATAAACTTTCTGTTTGTGCCATTAGTTTTATAAAATTTGAATTCTTTGAAATTTGTGTGAATCACAAGTTTGTGAGCTCAACAAGGCGAGAGGGACGGGCTTATAAACCGGTGTGAGCGCCTTCGGTTGGCGAGGTTCTCATAGTTGGAATTTTATGTTCATGTACATATAGTACTATTGTATCATACTCTTGTGTTTATATGTTGTCATGGTATCATATTTATAGTTGAGTGAGAAAGTCTTCTCTTTTTCTTCGCTTGTGTCGTTTGCTTATTGCGCCATAACCATGGATAATCTTCATCATTTATCAGGATTCTTGGGTCAGCCTTGACTTTGAAGGGGAATTTCATGAAACTTTTCATACTCTTCGTGACATGTCTGTCTTGCCCTCCACTCCTGTGGATGTCCCTTTTCCCGAAAGAACTATGTGGCGCTTTGGCTCATTGTATGATGTATTCGCTTCCTTATCTTTTCTTTTCCTCGGTCCGGTAGACATGTCCTTCACATAGATAACCTGTGCCACATCATTGGCTAGGACGAACGGTTCGTCGGTGTACCCAAGATTTTTCAGATCCTTGTTGTCATTCCGCATCGTGGGTCTACCTGCACTCGCCTCCCCGACAGATTGACCCACTTGCACTTAAACAAAGGGACCTTAAAATCTACTCCGTAGTCAAGTTCCCATATGTCTACTATGTAACCATAATATGTGTCATTTCCCTTGTCGATTGCTGCATCAAAGCGGACACCGCTGTTTTGGTTGGTGCTCTTTTCATCTTGGTCAATCGTGTAAAATGTATTCCCATTTATCTCGTATCCTTTCCAAATCATTACAGTCGAAGATGGTCCCTGGACAACAAGTACAACTCATCACAAACAGTGTTGTCACCTCCGAGACGTGTTTCCAACCAACTGCTGAAAGTCCCGATGTGTTCACATGTAATCCGGTCGTCAGACCGCTCCGGGTGTTTGGAGCGCAGATCGTTCTTGTGTTCATCGACATACGGGTCACCAAGGTAAAGTTCTCAGAGAACTGTAGTGTGCTTGAGACCAAGAATATCCGTCCCTGCATATTATTGAGTCTCTTCCAAGCGTGCCTTTTTCGGTCAGTCTCCCCTCATACCGCGATTTAGGGAGACCTATCTTATTAAGGCCAGGAATGAAGTCAACACAAAACCCGATGACATCCTCTGCTTTGATGGCCCATGGAGATGCTTCCTTCCGGCCTAGCACGGTTCTGAACATATTTCTTTAGGACTCCCATGAACCTCTCAAAGGGGTACATATTGTGTAGAAATACGGGCCCCGTAATGACAATCTCGTCGACTAGATGAACTAGGACGCGCGTCATGATATTGAAGAAGGATGGTGGGAACACCAGCTCAAACCCGACAAGACATTGCGCCACATCACTCCTTAGCGTTGCTACGATTTCGGATCGATCACCTTACGAGATATTGCATTGAGGAATGCACATAGCTTCACAATGGCTAATCGGACGCTTTTCGGTAGAAGCCCTCTCAATGCAACCGGAAGCGATTGCGTCATAATCACGTGGCAGTCATGAGACTTTAGGTTCTGTAACTTTTTCTCGACATATTTATTATTCCCTTTATATTCGACGAGAAGCTACCGGGACCTTCATATCGAGCAGGCATTGAAAGAATATTTCTTTCTCTTCTTTCGTAAGAGCGTGGCTGGCAGGACCTTCATATCGCTTCGGAGGCATGCCCTCTTTTTCGTAAGCGTTGCAGGTCCTCTCGTGCCTCGTGTGTATCTTTTGTCTTCCCATACACGCCCAAGAAGCCTAGCAGGTTCACGCAAAGGTTCTTCGTCACGTGCATCACGTCGATCGAAGAGCGGACCTCTAGGTCTTTCGGTAGGGTAGGTCCCAAAATATAGATTTCTTCTTCCACATGGGTGCGTGATTCTCAGCGTCATTCGGAACAGCTAGTCCGCCGGACCCTTTCCAAAGATTACGTGTAAATCATTGACCATAGCAAGTACGTGATCACCGGTACGCATGGCGGGCTTCTTCCGGTGATCTGCCTCGCCTTTGAAATGCTTGCCTTTCTTTCGACATTGATGGTTGGTCGGAAGAAATCGACGATGGCCCGGGTACACATTCTTCCCGCAGCTTCGGTATATACTATTGGTGTCAAGTAAACAGTGCGTTACGCGTGGTATCCCTTGTTTGTCTGTCCCGAAGGTTATCGAGAGCGGGCCAATCGTTGATTGTCACGAACAGCAACGCCTTGAGTCAAATTCCTCCTTTTGTGCTCATCCCACGACGCATACACCGCTTTCCATTCCACAGCTGTAAAAGTTCCTCAACTAATGGCCTTAGGTACACATCAATGTCGTTGCCGGGTTGCTTAGGGCCTTGGATGAGAACCGGCATCATAATGAACTTCCGCTTCATGCACATCCAAGGAGGAAGGTTATACATACATAGAGTCACGGGCCAGTGCTGTGATTGCTGCTCTGCTCCCGAAAGGATTAATGCCATCCGCGCTTAAAGCAAACCATACGTTCCTTGGGTCCTTTGCAAACTCATCCCGATACTTTCTCTCGATTTTTCTCCACTGCGACCCGTCGGCGGGTGCTCTCAACTTCCCGTCTTTCTTACGGTCCTCACCGTGCCATCGCATCAACTTGGCATGCTCTCCGCTTCAACAGACGCGTTTCAACCGTGGTATTATAAGAGCATACCACATCACCTTCGCAGAACCCTCTTCCCGGGAGGCTCGCCGTCAACATCACCAGGGTCATCTCGTCGATCTTATACCGCAATGCACCGCATACCGGGCATGCGTTCAGATCCTTGTAGGCACCACGGTAGAGGATGCAGTCATTAGGGCATGCATGTATCTTCTCCACCTCCAATCCTAGAGGGCATACCACCTTCTTTGCTGCGTATGTCTTGTCGGGCAATTCGTTATCCTTTGGAAGCTTCTTCTTCATTATTTTCAAGAGCTTCTCAAATCCTTTATCGTGCACAGCATTCTCCGCCTTCCACTGCAACAATTCGAGTACGTGCACCGAGCTTTGTGTTGCCATCTTCGCAATTGGGGTACAACCCTTTTTGTGATCCTCTAACATGCGATCGAACTTCAGCTTCTCCTTTTGACTTTCGCATTGTGTCCTTGCATCGACAATGACCCGGCGGAGATCATCATCATGGGGCACATCGTCTGGTTCATGTTGATCTTCAGCAGCTTCGCCCGTTGCGGCACCATCATGCACATCGTCTGGTGCAACTTGATGTTCAGTAGCATCACCGTATTCAGGGGGCACATAGTTGTCATCGTACTCTTCTTCCTCGCCGTCTTCCATCATAACCCCTATTTCTCCGTGCCTCGTCCCAAACATTATAGTGTGGCATGAAACCCTTGTAAAGCAGGTGGGTGTGAAGGATTTTCCGGTCAGAGTAAGACTTCAGATTCTACATATAGGGCATGGACAACACATAAAACCATTCTCGCTTGTTTGCCTCAGCCACTTCGAGAAAAGCATGCACGCCTCTTAATGTACTCGGAGGTGTGTACGTCACCGTACATCCATTGCCGGTTCATCTGCGTGCATTATATATAATTAAGTGTGTCAAAAATCATTACGTAACATCATGAATAGATAATTAAATGACCAAATTAATAGAAGTTCATCATCACATAAAAACCAAAGTACATACATAGTTCTCATCTAACAACATAAAGCTCTGTAGAGCATCTAAATTAATTAAACCATACATTGAAACTATGTAAAACATTTCAATGTGAAAACAAATACGATCATAATCGCAACCAAGGTAACAACTGATCCAACGGCATAATGATACCAAGCCTCGGTATGAATGGCATATTTTCTAATCTTTCTCATCTTCAAGCGCATTGCATCCATCTTGATCTTGTGATCATCGATTTACATCCGCAACATGCAACTCCAATATCATCTTCTCCTCCTCAAGTTTTTTATTTTTTCCTTCAAGAAATTGTTTTCTTCTTCAACTAAATTTAACCTCTCGACAATAGGGTCGGTTGGAATTTCCGGTTCAACAAACTCCAAGATAAATAAAATCTATGTCACGTTATCGGCTTAATTTTCATAAACAATAAATGAACCAATAGTTATGAAAAGATAATATATACCACATCCGAATCATAGACAGGACAAGGGCCGACGGGGGCGGATACCAAAACCATCGCACTATATAAGATGCAATAATAAAAGTAAGAAAATAATACAAGTAAGAATATTTTTCCTTTCAGAAAGAAGATAAGAACAAGAGGCTCACCACGGTGGTACTGGCGATGAGATCGCCGTGGGTGATCGACGGCGGTGAAGACGGGGACGGGGCGTGACGGACCGCTAAACCTAGACAAATATTGAGGAAAATGGAGGTTAGAGGTCGAGCTTGGAAAGGAGAAAGCTTAAGTAGTGTGGCTCGGGCATTCCATCGAACACCTTGTGTGCATAGGAGGTGAGCTAGAGCACCACCAAGCCCCCTCCCTCGGCCCGAAAAAACAGCAAAGGTGCTCTGCTTCTGCGCCGAGGGGCTATATATAGGCAGCACCATTAGACCCGGTTGGTGGCATGAACCGACTAAAGGGAAGCCTTTGGTCCCGATTCATGCCACCAACCGAGAACAATAGTGGTGGGCAGGAGCCAGACCATTGGTCCCGTTCGTCCCACCAACCGGGACCAAAAGGTCCGGACGAACCGGGACCAATGGCCCACGTGGCCCGGCCGCCCCCAGGCTCATGAACCGGGATAAATGCTCGCATTAGTCCCGGTTCTGGATTGAACCGGGACTAATGGGCAAAACAGGCCTCAACGATAGCCCCTTTTTCTACTAGTGGTTAGCACGCCTCCTGTAGCTTCGTCTTTTATTGAAAAAACAAGAATTACAATGCAAACACGCCCACGCACACACTGGCACTACAACACACACACGCATTCACACATGGTCAGCTGAAGGTATGGTTGAAGTTGCTGAAGCTTGAAAATTGACGAAATCACTACGGACGGTTGCTATTGTTAGGAACGTGGCCTCCCAAAGACCATCAGCTGATGGCTCAGAAAACGACTAGAGATTTTTATGGATTTCAAAATGTTAGCAAATTTTACAAATGTTCACACGCTTTAAAAGACATTCATGAATTCATAAATTATTTTAAATTTTATTTTACTTTATTTTAAAAATATTGATGAATTTTAAAATGTCATTTATAAATATGAAAAATATTCAAGAATTTCTAATGCTTAGGCTAAAAATATACATCAATTTTAATTTTCATGAAATATAAAAAGTGTTCATAAATGTTTTAATTTTTGTGAATTTGAAAAAAAAATTCTGCATTTAGAACAGCATTCATTACTCTTAAAAATGTTCATGATTTTCTTTAAAAGTCATGCATTTTTAGATTGTTCATGAAAATAATTGGAAAAGGAAAAAAAAATAAAGAATAACCAAACAGAACAAGAAAAAAGGATAAAAAAAGAAGAAGAAAAACCAAAAACCAGCTGAGTAAGCACGGCAAAGAATGAAAAAGTGGGAAAAACCTGCTGCCGAGGTTTGGGAGGAGCCGGATCCCCTGACGTCCGGCCCCCTGCCGTTGGGCCGCTGACGGGTGGGTCCGGGCCCACACGTCACTGTGTGGGCCGTACGTCAGACGAGCCGCGTGCGGTTTGGGAACCCTTGGGAACCCTTGTTTGGTTTTGGCTGTGTGGTGTGTGCCAACCTAGGTCTTGCTAGGGTTTGGCCTTGGTTTCTGGTTGGCGCTTGCAAGAAGATGGCGTCATGGACGGCGTGGAATGATATCTTCCCGTCTTCTCCATGTTTCGGCGATGTTGACTGGCATTGGCCGAGACAGTGTGGAGTTTTGGATACAGCCAAATCTTGGCCCCTCTTTTCTACGCTCTCTTAGGTGATTGTGAACTTCATTGTCATTCGGCGGAGTGGATGATGACGGTTTGTATTTTGGTCTTCAAACTCCTTCCCCGTCCGGCGATGCGTGACCAGGTTCGGCCTCGTTGGCGTGCTAATGAGGTAAGGGTCTCTCCAGTTCTGGTTGGTCGGCTCTAGGATGAATCTCCAGCACCCTTCATCGCTTTTTTCTTGGTGACGACGATCTGATCCGCGGTTCGTTGTGGTCGGCTTCTTCTAGACCCGATTGGATTTCCCCACTAATGCGTCAAGAACGTTACGCTAGCTCTGAGGGACTCCCAAGATGCTAGGAGGTACACAATTTTAGTATATATTGCCTTGGCCTTCTAGTGAAAATAATAATTAAAAAATAATGTTGTTGCAAGTGTTATTTTTTTTTTTTGGAATAAAAACTTCAGATCACGAAACAATACAAAATAGTTGACCCTTACAAGCACACTGAAACACAAACACAAAGGACCATAAACACCTAGAGTATCCTAAGACAACCATAACATAAGAAGATCTCCGAAGCTCTGTGTCATCATCCCTGAATCTTGAGAGAAGACCCCTGCAGCAAAACGATATGCAACCAGGCGCAAGCAGGTCATCATCTTCAACCACGAAACAATTGCCACCACTCTGCTTCCTCCTTTCTTGACACCAGCGCTGAGAGGGCATGGAGATCAATCCAACACACCTGCAACAGCCGTCGCCATCTTTGACTTTGAGTACCGCGAAAAATGTCCCTTCCGGAAGGAAGAGAACTCGACTCATCCGACCGGTCCAGCACCGCGGCCGGGCCATTCGCCCGGGCAAAGCAGAATCTCCCTCCAGTATCAGCGCAGAGGAAGGAGAAGAACAACATCAGCAAATCATACCGACAAGGAAGAAGAAGGGTCTTCGTCTCCCTGCATCCATCGCCCATCTGAGGACCCAAACGGCCAGTGTCAATTGACCTCCAGTCACCATAGCCCGCGACCTCGACGAGATCCGGGGATCCCCCACCCCGCTGGCTCCTAGACGAAGGCCAAAGCCTCGACTGGCCGCCAACGGAGCCCGGAGAAACTTATTCCGACGCAACACCACCGCAACGGCCTCGGCAGCGTCACCCTCAACCCTAACCCTACCACACACACCTAGAGGACAGACCCGAGGTTCCTCCTCCCTCCTGTGGCCGGAGCGGCCGACGGAGAGAGAGGGAACCGGCGGCGTGCAGGAAACCCTCGTCGCCTCCTTGGCCTCCTGCGATCCTACTTTCACGGAGCAAGCGTGCGTGACTTGAGTCGGAATAAAAACTTTTCGGAAATGTTAACGCCCACACGTGTGGGCGTTTGCACATCGCCCACACGCCTCCATCACCACTCAATTTGCCACGTATGAATAGATGACATCAGCAGAATTTTTTTTGGTTTCCGGCTTAAAAATGTTGTATCTCCTAAATAAAAAAGCGAACTAAAAATCCGTTTTCACCATTAAATCCGTGTCGACGAGATCTTCAAAACTAGACCACATGTTGATATGTTTCGACGAATTATTTTTTTTGCCAGAAGTTGCCACGATGTTTACACTGCAGTTGCCATAGGGCTTAAACTAAAGTTGTCATGTGGCAATTTTAGTTTGTAGACCATGGCAATTTTAGTATTTTGATGATGGCAACTCCAGTATTTTGACCATGAAAATTATTTTTTGTATGAACCATGGCAATTTTACGTGCATGTATCATGGCAATTTTAGTTTATGGTTCATGGCAATTCTAGTTTCTTAATTCCCCGTTTTATAAATGTCAAATTTTACTTTTAAATGTAGAAGAAAATAGCTGAAACATACCATGGCAACTTCAGTGTAAACATCATGGCAATTCATATGCAATAGACATGGTAACTTTTAATGCAAAAAAAAATTCATCAAAACATATCAACATGTGATCTAGTTTCGAACATCTCATCGCGAGAGATTTAATGGTGAAAACGGATTTTCAATCGGATTTTTCGTTTAAGAGATAAAACATTTTAAAAAACTGAAAATCCAAAAAAATTCCTGAATGCATGCATGCGATGACGTGGCAATCTGTTTACATTAAAGACGTGTTGTGCGTCTCCATTTCTGCCACACGTGTGGCAGTTAGCGCGACCCAAACTTTTACGATTCATTGTTTTACGTGCTTAGTTGGACATTTCTAATCCCAATCTTCCACTGGGCGCATGTGGATAGGGTGTCGACACCGGGCGCGCCGGGCGGTAGAGGAAACATCAAACGCGTGAAAGCCGAGAGGAAGCGTCGTTCGGGTCCTACACGGCTACACGGGAGTCGCCCTCTCAGGTTCCCATCAGCGCATCGCCTTTCCGATTCTTGTTCAAAGTAATAAAGCCGAGGCGATAGTGTTGGTTGGGGAAGACCGCAAGGTAGCTAGCTAGTCGGTCGTCGCATTGTGTTCTAGCTGTACTATGTACTACTCCATATACTGATATTGACACCACATCACACATGCTAGACTGCTCCGAAAACAAAACAACCAGTCCAGCTAAGTTGTGGCAACTGACTTCCTCTAGTCTTTCCCCTAGGGTTTCCCTAGGGTCCAACCTCTCCTTCGGCGGCGCCGCCGAAGTACACCAAACCCGTCGTGAAATTCTCCGATCAGGAGCGGACTCTTGTGCGGAGATCGGAGCGGGGGCTGGCAGGAGCGTTCTTCGTCGGGTGCATGGACGATACGAGCAGTCAGGGGGTGCCAGGTGGGGAGGAGGACAGGGAAGTAATGGAGTCTAGGGTTGAGGCAACATCTGCGGGAGCCGGGCTTGACGCGGGTAACGCGTCGGCGAAGGGTGGATACGAGGAAGGAAGCAAGATCAGGGAGGGGGAGGTGGAAGATCAGAAGGAAGAGGATGAAGTAGATTGGGATCAGTATGACCCGGACAATGATCTAGAGGATGTGTTTGCAAACCTCAAGCTGCAAGGCGAGGAGGAGGAAGACCTAGATCTGTCCGGTGAGTTTGAAGAGCTGATAAAGGATGTACGCTGGATGGCGCTTTTTAGGGTTCATACCCTGTGGCCGTTCAGCCATGCTTCCCTGCTGAATTCAATGAGGAACGCGTGGGCTTGTGCGCAAGGGATAACTTTCAACATCAAGGGCCCCAACCTGTTCTTGGCTCAATGCCATTGTTTGGGAGATTGGAAGCGCGTGATGGAAGGGGGTCCGTGGCAATTCAAAAGAGACTCGGTGGTATTGGTAGAGTATGATGGCTTTTCCGACGTGGAAGAATATGATCTGAACATGTATCCTTTGTGGGCGTGGATTAAAGGTTTGCCGGATGGATTGACGAGGAAGAAGGAGCTAGCAGAGAAGGTTGCAAAGAAGGTAGGAGAGCCTCCGTTTACAGTAACGGTGAATGAAGGGAGAATCAACCCATCAAATTTTTTGAGAGTGCGGGTGTTTGTTAATGTTACCCGGCCATTAGTAAGGTTCGTGCATATCACTTTGAAGGAGAGGAAGAGATATTCAGTATACTATGAAAAGCTCCCAGATTTCTGCTACTTTTGTGGTCGTATGGGACATGTGGTGGAGGAGTGTGGTGATGGAGTTCATGATCTTGCGGTGTGTGATTGGGGGGACTGGCTGCATTGGGTCAGTGAGCCGCCGGTGGGCTCAGGTTCTAGAGGAGGGAGAGGAGGAGGGAGCGATGGTGGTAGAGGGGGAGCTGCGCATGCTGGAGGGGGCCGAGGAGGGAGGAGAGGAGGTCGAGGGGGTGGTTCTAGAGGTGGTAGAGCGTTTATGGCGGAGGAAAGGGCTGATGTGGATCTGCAGAGAGAGGGTGGGATGGAGCTGACGGTGGAGATGGATATCATGCAGTATAGGATGATGAGGAGTGCGGAGGAACGAACAGCTAGGAAGAGGCTTGTTGGTGACGATGGTGTGGTCAATGTGCGTGGCCAGGGTGTGCCCAACCTGGCCGGCAAGGTGGCTGACGCGGTTTTAAGGCTGGAGTATGGAGAAACCGCGGGTGTAGGGAGCTCTTCGGATCCAAGCACCACGCCGGGCAAAAAACCAGTCGTGAAGAGGAGGAAGCGGGGTGATGGTGGGGTGGAGGAGAGGTAGGAAGTTGATATGGACACTTCTATGATGGCGGCCTCTGGGGAGAAGGACCGCCGGGTCCAATGAATTGCCTAAGTTGGAACTGCCAGGGAGGGGGGAACACCCGGACAGTTCGCGAGTTAGCGACGTTGTGTAAGTCGCGTTCCCCCATGATTGTCTTTCTGTGTGAAACCAGGCAAAAGGAGGAGAACATGAAGAGGATCCGAGCCAAGCTGGGCCTTAAGGGTTTTTGTGGAGTGGATAGTGATGGTTTGAGTGGTGGTTTGGCCTTGTTCTGGAGTGAAGAATGTGTGGTAAACATTTTGGAAAAGGATGATAGATTCATTGATATAGCTATTAAGGTCCGGGAGGGTGCGCCGGAATGGAGAGCTACCTTTGTGTATGGAGAGCCACGGGTGGAAAACAGACACCTAATGTGGGCTAAGTTACGGAGACTGAAAACTACTAATAATCTGCCATGGTTGGTAATTGGTGATTTTAACGAAGCTATGTGGGACTTTGAGCACTTTTCGATCACGCCACGAGCGGATGCGCAAATGGTAGCCTTCAGGGACATGTTGGAGGTGTGTGAGCTTGTGGATCTTGGGTTCACAGGCCTCCCGTTCACTTATGATAACAGACGGGGCAGATCGGCTAATGTTAAGGTGAGACTCGATCGGCGGTGGCCACAAATGATTGGCGCAATTTGTTCGCCTTTGCTGCAGTAGAGCATATACCATCTCCATGCTCTGATCATCTTGCGGTGTTTCTTAAGGGAGAGCCGGACCCAAGCCCGGTGAGGGGGAGGTGTAGACGATACAAAGTTTTTTGGGAACGGGACTCAGCCTTGCCAAAGGTGGTGGAAGATGCATGGGGAGCTGTAGGTGTGATCCAGAACCTCTCACAATTGAGAGAAGCCCTATCTAAAACCATGACAACTTTAGGGTCGTGGAGCAAAAAGTTTGGCAATGTGACTAGAGAGCTTGCGAAGTCAAGAAGCCAACTGGAAGAGCTTATGCATATGAATGCGGACAGGGAAGAGATAAGAAGAGTGATGGATAAAATGAATGAACTGTTATATCAGGAAGAGATGTTGTGGATGCAGAGATCGCAGATTTCTTGGCTTAAAGAGGGAGATCGTAATACAAAGTATTTTCAAAGCAAAGCAGTTTGGAGAGCGAGGAAGAATAAAATTAGGGAACTGTCGGACAGCATTGGAACAGTTCACACGGAGTTTTCAGCTATGAGTAGGATCGCTACTGAATATTTCCACAAGATCTTTGCCGCGGACACCACCCTAGATGCAAGAGGGGTGGTGGATTTGTTTGAGCGAGTGGTGTCGCCGGCTGATAATGATATGCTGTGTGCGCCATTCACGGATAAGGAGATACCGGATGCGTTGTTTCAGATCGGGCCTTTGAAGGCACCAGGCCCCGATGGCTTCCCCGCGAGGTTTTTCCAACGGAACTGGAATACTGTGAAGGAGGGAGTGATGGCTGCGGTTAGGGACTTTTTTAGCACTGGACATATGCCCGAGGGAGTTAATGATACATCGATTGTGCTCATCCCAAAAATATCTAACCCCTCACATATGTCAGACTACAGACCGATAAGTCTTTGTAATGTGAGCTATAAGGTAATTTCCAAGTGTTTAGTTAATCGTTTACGGCCTTTGTTGGATGATATAATTTCGGTGGAGCAAAGTGCCTTTATCCCTGGCAGGATCATTACAGACTTTGGTTGCCTTTGAGTGCTTACACTATATTAAACAGGAGAAGGATCCTACAAAAAGTTTTTGTGCATATAAGTTGGACTTATCTAAAGCTTATGATCGGGTTGATTGGGCTTTCTTGAAGCAAGTGATGCAAAGGTTGGGTTTCTCTGGCGATGGATTGATCGGATAATGGCGTGTGTCACGTCGGTGAGATACTCAAGAAAATTAAATGGAACTCTCCTGGATTCATTTGCACCGTCGCGTGGGCTGCGTGCAAGGAGACCCACTCTCTCCATTCTTATTTTTATTTGTGACAGATGGTCTTTCGGCTATTACGAGAAGCAGGGTGCAGGCTGGAGTTATTTCACCCGTGAAAATTTGTAGAAGAGCACCTGGCATATCCCACTTGTTGTTTGCAGATGACACTATGTTGTTTTTCCAGGCTTCAAGGGATCAAGAAGAGCAGGTTAAAGCAAGCTTGGACTGCAAAGACGTGACATGGGCCAAAGTCTGAATTACGACAAGTGCTCGGTGTTTTTGGTGCAGCGTGCCGGTCACGGTTCAAGAGCAGGTACGGGATGTCCTCAAAGTTACAAGTTTAGTGTTTGAAGAGAAGTACTTGAGACTCCCCACCCCCGAGGGACGCATGTCTAAAGGAAAGTTCCAAAATCTTCAAACAACTCTGACCAAAAGACTTGTTCAGTGGGGTGATGGTTATCTGGCGCAACCGGCCGGAAGAGAGGTTCTTATCAAGTCTGTTGCACAAGCATTACCCACTTACCTAATGAGTGTTTTCAAGTTACCGTTCTCGGTGTGTGACGACCTGACTAGAATGGTCAGAAATTTCTATTGGGGGTCGGAGAAGGGCAAGAGGAAGGTTCATTGGAAGGGATGGGGTCATCTTATGCAGCCCAAAGAGAGGGGGGTGTCGGTTTTCGAGACTTTCGTCTCTTTAACCAAGCCCTGTTGGCTCGACAGGCCTGGAGACTGTTAACAAGGCCTGAGAGTTTGTGTGCATGTTTGCTTAAATCAAAATACTACCCGGTTGGTAAGCTCGAAGACACGGTGTTTTCAGGTAATGCTTCTTCATTCTGGTCGGCTATTAGTCATGGTTTGGAGCTTTTGAAGAAAGGATTGTATGGAGAGTGGGCAATGGAAGAAGCATTCGAGTGTGGAGGGACAGTTGGATTCCACGACCTTTTTCTTATAAACCGATCTCAAGGCAGGGTTTGTGTCGTATTCGCTATGTGTCCGACTTGTTGAATGAAAATGGGTCTTGGAAGGTTCAGACTCTCAACCAATATTTCATGCAAGCAGATGTATTGGAGATCTTGAAAATCAGAGTCTCCCCGAGGCGAGAAGAAGATGTCATTGCGTGGGGGCCTGACAAATTCGGTGTCTTCTCTGTAAAAAGTGCTTATCACTTGGCGTTTGACGAGGCTCACATGGCTAGTGCTGCGTCAACTAGTTCAGCGCCGTCGGGAGCAAGGAGCTGCTGGAAGTTTATTTGGAATTGTGGTGTCCTGCCTACAGTGGCTAATTTTGCATGGAGGGTTGCGACTGATGGGCTGCCAACATGGAAAAACAAGCATAAGATTGGACTGGAAACTACAAATGTTTGCCCAGTTTGCGGGCTTGAGACGGAGGACAACTTTCACCCGTTTTTGAACTGTCAATTTGGCAGAGATCTATATGTAAAAATGGCGAAAATATGGAGACTTCCTCAACTACAATCAATAGTAAATTGTGGGAAGGAGTGGCTCCTACAGTTACTAGCACAGAGAAATGAGATGGAAAGATGTATGCTTCTTCTTGTTTTCTGGCGGAGTTGGCATATACGCAATGAGGTGGTGCATCACAAACCGGCTCCGCTAATGGACGTGTCGGTTAGGTTTCTCCAGGGCTATATGGACTCACTATTGGCCATCAAAAATGACAATGGAGCTGATCCAGGGAAAGGTAAAGCTTACACTACATTGCATACCAGGGTTCAGGCGGTTAGTCATAATGTCATGTTGCCTAGATGGATAAAACCTAATCAGGGATGGAAAAAACTGAACACGGATGGTGCGTTTGTGTCAAGCAATGAAGCTGGAGCGGGCATGATATTGCGGGACGAATCAGGAAAAATCATCTTCTCAGCTTGCAGGGCATTATTATCTTGCAGAGATGCGCTGGAGGCGGAATTATGTGCCTGTTTGGAGGGATTGTCGTCCTCGGTACAACGCACAACCTTGCCGATCCAGGTCGAGTTGGACTCTATGGTTGCGGTGTCTATGATCACATGTGGGTCGATCGATCGATCGGTTTATTCTTCGTTGGTGAATGAGATTAGAGAGTTGGTGAATTCACATCAAATTTGTATTACTCATGTCGCTCGCTCGCAGAATAAAGCGAGTGACAAGTTAGCTGTTTTTGGTCGTCTTAATAATAGGACTATGACTTGGTTAGGATCAGGTCCTCCTGAAGTTTTAGAGTTAGTTGATGAGGATTGTAATGAGACCTTGATTGAGTAATACAAAGTTTGAGTTTGCAAAAAAAAAAGTTGTGGCAACTGTTCACTCAGATGCACAATGAACTACTCCCTCTATAAACTTTTATAAGACGTTTTATGTCACTAACCTATAACGTCTTTTTTTAAACATCTCATAAAAGTGACATAAAACGTCTTATAAATACAAGTTTATATATAGGAAGTAATTGTAATATTATTATTAAGCTTGACCTTTGGACTTTAATAACACCTTTAGAAGAACCCCTCCGTCAATCTAGTCGGGGCAGATTGATGTCCAGGTTGCCCTAGGGTGCGTTTGGTTACCTACACAGGTTTTTGCCACTTTGCATAGTTGTCCCAGTTAGGCCTGATTGAGCATACGGAGGCAAAGAACCAACATCTGCATGTTGATTAGTTACCTGCATCCCCTCTAACCTCCATGTGCTAAAACGGAAAGCTTGTTGTTTGGTTGCGGACTTGTTCGAGGGGAAACACAAGTCTGGTTGTTTGGTTACATCCAGGACAGTTGTGTGGTAACCTCCTCCTCAATGTGGTGAGGTTATCAAAGGCACACATGAACTACTAACGACTAAACTCATAGCAACAGAACAATCTTAGGCACAAACGCAAATCTTAACCACGCAGAACAAGTTTTAAACCAACATAGTACGATAAGTTCTAAACGAAACCCAAGACTTAAAGCAAGAACCAACAAGGAACGGGCAACAGGAGGCAACAGGAGCTCAGGCGGGCGCGGTGAAGGCGTTGCCGTGCTCTTCGCACTTGGTGACCACCTCCACGCCCTCGTCGTCGAAAACGATCACCTTCATCGTGTCGGGGGTCAGCAGCTTGAATGTCAGCATGTACCCGATCATGATCTGGTGAACGGCGACGAAGGTGGCCCAACCCTGATCAAGGGTGGCCCTGCCGTTGATCACCCTCACCCTCACCCTCCATGCGCAGCCGGTGTTCATCTTCAGCTTGAATTCTGTAGGGATGGCGGGGAAGTACTTTGTGAAGTCCAGTGGCAATGGCGACTCTCCAGCTTTGGAGCAAGGATAACCTTGCATAAGTGGTTTGGTCCTGGCTCCTGATGGTAGCGGCCATAGTTCCTTCATTTGGGGCTTGGCTGCTCCTGCACTGGCACTTCGACCAATTGAGGCACCACCTCCTTGCCCTTCTCCAATGGTAGGACCACCTCCTTGCCCTTGTCCATCTGCATTATGAACAACATGCAGTTCAATGGTTAGCATTCATTCATATCAGCCTAAGGCTCCTATATTAACCCACCCCACTAACCTAGCACCACACTCAGACCCCCTCTGTTTCACCACCTCCCCCTCGCCATGAACTCCAACCCCAACCCTTTCCCCTGGGCATTGGATTGAGGGCCTTTCTTGGGTGCTCGCTCGATGACCGCAAGAAGTTTGAGCACGTCATGGAAGTGTGCTCGAAGTTCAGCAGCATCGTTGACATGCACAAGGAGGCCGATGCTGTGATGAAGAAGACGACGCCAGACGAGTTGAAGACGCTCATTTCGGACCCAGTCAAGGGGCGATGTCAGTGGACATCCTGCGTTGGGCCATGAATCTGGCAGACCCCGGCTACGCTAGACAGCGAGCAAGATGGGCTAAGTACTGTCAGTACAAGGCGCCTCATGACCAGCATGCCGTGGCGTACTGGAGTGGCACGTTCGGGTCGCCGGAGGCCGACAACGACGAGGTGCAGATGCTGTCCAGGGCGTCGGCGCGTCTGGAAACAACGCGCGTGATGTCTCGGGACCCCACCCACGCGTGCAATCGCCCACGTCCACGTGCCTAGCGTTGCACCGCGTGGGCCTGGCTCATAAAAATGGCCGATTTGAGTGTTCATCTGGATGCATGCCCAGGGTGCTTTAATCTTCGCACTATGCGGGGCCAACAGTGAATGCGGGTAACCAAACGGGTCATTTTCTTCCCGCGCAGGCCTAGCTGAGGTATATGCAGCCCACCATACACGCCCCTAGTAACTGAAGCAGCCAGGTATGGGCACGGCCATGGCATTTCTGCTTCTCCTAAAAAGAATGACCAAGCTAGTAGCATGGCTGTGAACGGTAATTCAGAAACCGTGCCCAGGTTCATCTGTTCTCGGTGAACAGTAAATTTAAAATAAATAGTAAAAAAACAAATCTGAATTTTTACACATGAAAGTTCAGAGAACTGTCTAGATGCGTGCCAAATTTTAAAGTGTTTGGACATTTGAGGTGGTCGTGACAAAAAAAACCGTCTGCACGCTGCACTGTTTCAATGTTATTTTTGACAAGTCAACTTTGTTATGTTTGCCACGAGCTCTTCGAATGCCCAACCACCTTGAAATTTGGCACACACCTAGAAGATTCTCTCAACTTTGATGTGTAAAAATTTCAGAATATTTTGATTTTTTTTGTTTTTGCCATTTTCTGATTTTACTATTCATTGACAGGTGCAACTGAGTCTGGTTGCAAAAACGCTGCACCTGGCTGTCAAGTACTACCATAGTACTAGCAAATTGAATGTCCATTGCAATGGATCCAAAATGAAAAAAAAAACTCTTTCTATTCTGAAATATAAGATGTCTTAACAATTTTCTAAATCGCATGTATATGGACACGTTTAGTGTGTTTGTTCACTCATTTTAGTTTTATGTAGTCTATATTAAAATATTTAAAATACATTATAATTAAGAACAGATGTGATATATACTTCTTTAGAAAATATATTTGGTTGTATCCAAAATCTATTTCTCTTATTTATTCATACTAGATGAAGTGGGGATGGATGGAGCTGGTTTGGAGAGACTAAGGGGTTTTGTGCGTATGTGAAAGTGGCAGGGGGTCTTTTGGCAAAATACCATAACATACCTTGTATGTGGTGTATGTAGGTCGGATGGTTAGAAACAACATATGACAGACACATCGTAGTCATCAACTAGGGGTGGCCATTTTGGCTTTGGGGTGCATATGCTCTTGGATGCACAGTAAATTCAAAAAAGTAGTAAATGAAATTTAGAAATTATGACTTTTATTGTGCAGATGTTCTTGTTAGTTTAAAAAGCGTGCTTGACAAATTTACATGCAAAACGGGATAGCAGTTCTCCGTTGATGAAAACAAAATAAGTGTACCATTTGGCATTCGACCCTTTTTTTTGCACAGGTCAAAATACTTAAGCTTTCTCCCTAAAAAATCGCAGATAGCATTTGAGGGTGACAACAAATCTATTTATTCTTTTTCAATTTGTTTTGACATTTGCAAAAACATTAATTGTTGGTGCGCAAATGCATATGCTTCCAAGAGTTGGATTGCATTTCCGCCAACTAGTCTTTTGTATTGCAGTCAAGATATTTGTCTACTCTCGCGGGAAAGTGCGAGCGACAGGATTGAAATTTACCGTGTGTCAACAAATGCAGCTCAGTATATTATGTGGCGCTCGTCTCTTCCGTGTGGTCGACAAGACCAGCTCAGTGTGTGTGGCGCTAAGTATGCAGGTCAACGTCTCCGGCCGGCTGGTCAATGTTCTCCGAGGCCTCGAAAGTCTTCACTTCGCTTTGGAGAACGACATGTATGGTATTCTCTGCCTCGCCCTGACAGCACGAGTGCGATTGCATGCAAGTGGTGTGTACGAATGCAATATGAGCCATTGCAATTTAGTTGCCCATTTTTATCCGCAGATATATATGAAGAAATCGTGCGTTTTGTGCTTGTCTTTGGAAAAGATGGCCGCCGCTGAAGTACAACTAGCCAGCAACTGTCCCAGATTCGAACGTTTTGCTGGCCTCTCTTTAGTCATCTCTTTTGAACTCACCAGCTCCACGCCGCATCTTTTGCGATCTTTGCGTCAGCACACATGGGTAGTGGATTTTGCTCGGCAGCCAAGGCATCTTCTTGCGGAAATGCATGACTTCGGGGATGCTTGCATATGGTATAGCCACAGACCAATGGGATGCTTGCATATGACCTACTTTGTGTTTTATATTTGAATTGTAATATTTACATTTGAATTGTTGTTGCACTGTAACATTTACCTTTGAATTATTTAATGTCAAGTGCAGACTTGAGCTGCAGAAGAAAAAAAGAGTAGAAGGGACGAACAAGTAGGGGAGGGGGGGGGGCACTAGTAGAAAACGGAGCTTTAAAACCGGTTTGTAAGGGCCTTTAGTGCCGGTTATGGAACCGGCACTAAAGTATGGGCACTAAAGCCCCCTTTAGTATCTGGTTTACGAACCGACGCTAAAGTGCCACCACGTGGCGTGAGCTCACGCCCTGGTATGGGGGACCTTTAGTACCGGTTGGTGTAAAGGTTTTTTTTATTTATTTTTGAAAATTTTGGAAAAAGATTTTTTTCTCTATTTTTAATTTTTCTGAATTATTTGATAATTTAGTCTCTAATCACCTCTCTTAACTGCTCAAGTGTGGATCACTCATTCCAAATCATCTAACTTCCCAACCGGTCACCCATCCCTCTCACTACTCGAGCCCGAGCACGCTTAACTTTCAGGTTCTATTCTCCTTCGTTTTCAAGTCTGCACTTGTTGTTTTCCTGACAATAGTAAGATGTTAATCCTATTAACCCTCAGGAGTTTAGCTTGAGCATGAAGTCACACATTTCACCGTTTGAGTTTGAAACTATTATTCTAAAAAACAGTAATTATTTAGTAACGCTTAATATTTCTTGAATAAGTTTGACCATAGTTTGACCATAGTTTGACCATATTTGACCAAAATTCAAAAATTGAAATAATTATTTAGTAAAACTAATATTCTTGAATAATTATGTAGTAACACTAATACTTCTTGAATAAGTAGTTTGACCAGATTTAACCATTTTTTTTGAAAAACTGAAATTTGACCATATCTTTTTTTCTTTTGGAATTTGAGGATTCTAAAAAATTCCAAACAGGCCGTAGGCAGTCTCCATCGGATGCGGATTTTCGTGCTGAATTTTTTGATATATTATACGTTTTTCCTACATCGTATGCAAAAGTTATAGCCGCTTTTACATTTTCCCTACACTTTTGCAAAACATGTCCAAATTTAAGTTTTCAAATTTTCCTAACTAGTAGATGTAGTAATATAACTACCTCTCGAAAGATTTTATTTTCTGAAGTTTTATCATTTTCTTTTGATTTTTCAAAACTGAAATGGTGATACACGGGGGGTAGAGTTTGAAAATTGCCCTATAGTGCCGGGTTTGTGTCTTCAACCGGGACTATAGGTTAAGACTTCTGTAGTGCCGGTTGGTGACGCAAACCGGTACTAATGGTTAGATTTTTAATACCGGTTTGTGTCACAAACCGTCACTAAAGGGGCTCAGGGGGCTTTGGCCCGACGCCACCACATCACTTTTAGTACCGGTTCGTGGCAACGAACCGGTACTAAAGGTTCATTACGAACCGGCAATAATGCAGAGCCATTCGAACCGGCACTATTGATCACATTAGTGCCGGTTTTTTTACAAACCGGCACTAATGTGCTTCACGTTTGACCCTTTTTCTACTAGCGGGGGGGGGGGGGGATTGCGAGACACCGTTGGATATCCTCGCAGACTCGCAGTCCGCATACACATTCGAACGTGTCTGCCGACAGGTAGAGCGTATCCCCTTGAGAGTATACTTGATCGGAAGGCTAGATTCACAAAGGGCGCTCCCCGAGTGGAGCCCCTGTGCTCTCATCGCCCCCCGAGGAGACGGAGCGCGCCACCCCTCTCCCTCGTCTCGGTCCGTCCTTCTCCCATCGCCATTGTCGGACGAAAGCCCAGGTGGAGCCGGCGGTGGCAGACTTCTCTTCCCCGCGTGTTTGGAGACGGAGTCGGGGCTCTCTCCCTCCTGGCGACGGTGCTCCCAGGGCGGCAGTTGCTCAGCGCAGGTCGGGTGGTGGAGTTGCGGCGGCGCGCTCGGGTTGCTGTGGGGCGGCATAGAGCTGCAGGGGGGCGCCGGTTGTGCACCTCGACACATATCTAGGCTCTATGGGGCCCATCTATGATCATGACGAGCGGGCCTGCCTTGTGCGAACATTCTGCAGATGGCAGTGGTGTAGCTCATGGAGGAGTGCAGCGGCGACGGCGACCTGCCTGTCACTGCGTGGCGGCGGACATTACGGGCCCGATCTAGGCCCGGTCGTACCCGCTTGGGACTGGTGTGCCTCTGCGGGAGGGGGGATTTGCGGGCCCGTTGCGCCGGACCGAACCTAACTGCAAGTGGTGTGCCTTGCAGCCGCGGCCGGTCAACTATCGCCTTTGGTGGTGGCGGCGGTCCCCCCCCCCCCCCCGCGAGGCCGCGGTACTGCTCTCGCTGATTCAAGCTACTCCTCGCTTCCGTCTTGCATACCTCATGATGGTAGCTTCGGCGAGACAACGATGGCGGCTGCGTGACAATAGTGGTGCATGTTGTTGGGTGGCGAGTCTGGTGATATCGAGGCCTCATCCTCGCGGGGCTCCCTGTGCAATGGATCTACTGGGGGTTGTGGATATGGTTCTTTCGGGAGAAATCCTTGTCGGCTCACCCAACTCCGACAGGGTGCCGCCTTCGGGTGGCATCATTCCTTCCTATAGGGCATTGTGGCTACTCTCCATCCACTTCCCTCTATGTGCCGGGGAAAACCCTAGGACCAGTGTGCTGGTCCGGATAGCAATGTTTGCCTTCCTTCTTGAAGGTGCTCCTTGGTACTCGACGTTTCGGTGCTAGGAGCGTGGCGGTACTTCTTTGGAGGGCGCAACAGTTGCGGATCACCGTCGCTTATAATAATATAGATGGGGGGGGGGTTATTTTTTCTTTTTTTCTTTCTTTTGGGTGTGTGTTTCCTGTTGCACCAGCATTTCTTTTGTTTCGAGACTCTTGTTGGTTGTATCAGGTGGTTGCTATAATAATACAGCGGGGCGAAAGGCTGTTTCGAGAGGTTATCCCCTTAAGGAAATGGGTTTCTTTCCTTCTTTGATGTGGTTTATGCAACTACGCCATTCGTCCTGATTTATTAGGCCTCCTTATATATTGGGTAAACTTTGGCCATCTATTTGAGTAAAAAATGTATAAAGTATGTTGTTGGATTTATATTTGAAAGAGATTTTTCCATGGTATAATTTTGTGATCTATAACTTATATCTTTTCAGTTAAATTTGTGGTTAAAATTTAGCTAAAAATAAGAGGGGTCTAGTAAACCTAGACGGAGAGGGTATGTTAATATCTCCAAAGGCGAGTCCACCGTGGGTCTTCCGTCGCATGAGGGTTAACCACTCAAAATGAAAAAGAACATAAAAGGGAGCCATATATGCAAAAATTCGAAGGGGGCGTGGGTGCAGGGGCACAGACCTGCTGATGCTTTGCCAACCGTTGATCTGCTCCGTGATTCATGCAATTTTTGTATATATTTTGCATAAAAGGGAGCCATATATACAAAATTCGAAGGGGGCGTGAGATGGTAAAGTAGTTGCATCCATTTTACAACCAATTTATTCTTAAAATGATCCCAATTTTTGCAAACATGTGGGCATGTCCATGGTATGCATTCATGCAAGGTTTGAGAGAATTCCAACACCGTATGCAAGTTGTGTCAGTTCGGCCATTTATTGGATTTTTTCACCGAGAAAACTTCAAAAAATGCAAAACTTGTCGAAAAGCCAAACAACTTGGCATGATGCCTTGAATTAGTGATACAGGGCCATGAAAAAATTGGGCACATTTCAAGGATGCCAAGAAACAACGTGCTCTTGGACGGAGCCTTCTAGCCTACACGGATACTCTCCATTGAGCATGGTCTAGTTTTGGACATTCTTGAAATGACGACAACTTCTTCAAAAAGGTGGCCAAGCCCAAGGTAGGTATCCATGCTTCGTTTGAACGAATTTCGACACAGTATGCAAGTTACCACACGTCCGGCCATTTATCGGCCTTTTATAACAGAGAATACTCCAGAAAATGCAAAACTTGTCCAAAACTGAAACAACTTGGCACAATGTCTTGAATTGGTCATACAAGCCATGAAAACAAATTGTGGTCACTTAAGGCATGACGAGAAACAAGGTGCTCCCAAACGGACCCTTCTGGCTTACCCGAACCGTCTCGGTTGAACATGGTATTATTTTTGGAAATCTCAGGACTGGCCCAAACTTTTGCAAGCAGGTGGACATGCCCGTGGTAGTCATACATGTCAGGTTTGAATGATTTCCTACACCATATACAAGTTGTGAGACGCCGACCATTTATCATCATTTTTTTACCGAGAAAACTCCAGAAAATACAAAATTTGTCATAAACCAAAGCAACTTGTCATGGTACCTTAAATTCTTCATACAAGCCTCTAGAAAAAAATTGAGGCCATTTCAAGGATGTCAAAAAATAATGGCTCTCAGACGGAGCCTTCTAGCCTTGAACATAGTGCTTCTTTTCTACACAGATACAAAAAATATTTAGGGAAGTTAAAAAAAATGGTTTCAATTTTTTGTTCTTATTTTCTTTTTTTTAACTCCAAATTTGTTAGTTTTTTTTTCAAAATATGTTCAAATTTTTGTATCTTATTTTAAAAATGTTTGTGTTTTGATATCTAGTCAATTTTGAAAGGCGCAGACATTTTTTAAAATTGTTGTACAGTCTTTTCAAATGCAAATTTTTGTATTTTCTGAATAAAAATAAAAAATGGAAACATTTTAGAAATTTTGGACAAACTTTTTATAACAGCGATAATTTTTTAAAAGAAAAGAGAAAAAAGGAAAACAAAAAAATGAAAAAGAAATTGAAAAATATTAAAAAGAAAAATAAATAGTGGGAAAAAGACCGGTTTGCTACAGTAAGTCAGTCGTTGAGGGATAGTTCTTGTAGTCTGCTCTTTTATAGTTAGACATTGAAACTTATCAGCTCATGTGCCTAGCGATGAGCGGTGAGCAATGTGAGTTACATGGTTCGATCCATTGCAGTGTCATTTCTTTTTTAATAAAATTTTCGCTGTTTTCTTGTGCGATAATAGGCTGACCTAGTTCACCACATATTAAGAAAATGTTCAGTGTGTATTTTAAATTACTTTTTATTTTTTTCAGATTTTGAAATTTGTTCACTTTTTTTAAAATGTTCACATTTAAGAAAAGAATATTCAAAATTTGTTTACGATTTCAAAACATTATTCGCATTCTCAAGAAAATTTGTTCATATTTGCTTGCAAAAAATATTGAAAAACTCAAAACGCGAAACTACCGCTTTAATTAGTACTTTAAGTTTAGCACTGCCTTCATGCCGAGGTTGTAGTACGACTCCCATTGCATGGGCTTTTATCTATTTTTTGTGAATGCGGCGAATTGGGTCGGGCCGTTCACTCGTCACCTTTTGCAAAAACTGGACTATATTACATACACATATTAATCCGTATACGTCGGATGACCCATCATACATATACATATGTAAGACGTATAATTTGTCAAAAATCTATCTTGCCTTCTATACGTTTTGTCAGGGGATCATCACTACTGGTCTATACTTGTCGTTTGGATTTGGTTTCATCCTTTTTTGTAGATAGAAAGCTCACTCCCATGTTAGCTTGGATTTGGATCTTGGTCTTGGTTCTTCGGTCAAAGTCAATAATACAATCATTTCATTTGGCGGATCTGGTATCATATATGAAGAATTTCTTTTCAATACTTTAATTTGAGAGCCTTGTCAAAGTTGACGAGATAATGTCGACATTCCTTGTGAGAAGCACTCACACTTTCCACACCTTCCAAACTCTCGGTGCAAAACCTACACTATTGGCTTTCTTTAGATGCCTACGCTACGGTTGCCATTACCAGTTTGGGAGATAAAGCATATGCACGAAGATTATGTCGTTTCAACATCGACGATCAAATATATCTGCGTATATCCTGGACTCATATGTCCTGGAACAAAACTGTTTCATGTTGTAGGCTTCCGGCTAGGCCCATTTGGCGAGCATGGACATGAGGCCAGCACCGACCAGCATGGAGACGTTGATGCCGAGCTGCAGCTTCCCCCTACTCTGCACCTTGGGGTTCATGAAGTCCTCGGCGAGGAGGTCGACGAGGGCCATGTAGACGAGGATCCCCGCTGCCACGGAGTTGAGGCTGCCCTCCACCACCAGCGCCGTCGGGCTGTTCTCGTTGTACACCCGCGATATGCCAAAGCCGACGGCGATGCCCACCGGCGTTGTCAGGCAGAAGAAGAGGATCATGGTCACGATGGACCTAGCCTTGAACTTTGCCTGCATCATTGTCAGAAACTAATCAGGACTAAATTCAGTTGGATGAGGTTATAAGCAGAATGGTGCTAATAGTCATGGTCTTGTGAGGATATTCTTGGTTAAAAAGAGTGGGTCAAAACTAGGAGGAGATTCGCCCGCAAAAAAAAGGAAGAAAAAAAAAACTAGGAGGAGATTCCCTTGGATTTGTTAAAGTGGATCACTTTTTTTTTGTTCTCGAACATCTCATGTTATATGTAGACTGTAGTTACGTAGTTACTGATTCATTTGCTTTATTCTCCAGGCCACCTGAAGTGCTCTGCTGCACTTTCTTCTCTCTCGTGATTGCTAGACATCGTTGTCGAAAAGAAAGACTAGCACATATATTCTCTAGATATGTATATATGGTTCTCTAGAACTTTACACGGAGGAGAATCATAGAATTCTCCCCTTTCCGAAGCACAAGTCCTAGTGTTTATTTTGATGGGCGTTACTACTTCTGATGGAGACCACACATGCAAAGTTCCAGTTCGGCATGTATAGCCATCATTTCAAAATGTTCCTACATGAAAGACTCCTGCTGTTTAATTTTTCTGGCAAAATAGGCAAACAAGTCAAGTAGTGGCACCTTTGCATAACATGCACGCCACAAGTCACTGGTCAAATATGCTTTGTTTTGGTCAAGATATATAATTTGGTATTACCAGCAGCTATTTTTGCCTCTATGCATGGACGCTTTTTCTGTAATAACTAGCATAATACTCGTGCATTGCAGAGGGATATAAATATTTTATTTCGTTAGCTTGTGATTCAATTGTCCATATTTATGTGGTTGTGTAAATAAACGGTTATACCTTATATTTTGATAAAAAAACATGGTATGTAAATTAAAGTGAAATTGATACAGGAAATAGAGGTAGAACTTTTGAAAAACTGTTGCAAGCCTCATAACGTCCATGGGTGTACCTGAACTATGCAACCACCAAGACCCATTCCCTCGAACATCTGGTGGAAGCTCAAGGCGACGACGAGAGGTTTGATTGTTTCCGGGTCCTGAGACGCGCCGAGGGAGATGCCGATGATCACCGAGTGCACCACAATACCCAACTCAAGTACCTACAATACAGCATCGTCATGGTCTTGTCTCGTCACAAAAATATTACTGTACAACCTGAGAATGACTCGTACCAACCTGAGAGATTACGCGATGCCGGATCGTGTCCTTTTCATCCTCGGCGCCGCCAACGGCCGCAACGAGCGCCGCCGACCCGTGGGCGTGGCCGTGGGTCGCGTGCGTGTGCACGTGTACCTCGTGCTCCCCGCCGTCGCGACGGCGCGCTTCCTCGCTGGCGGCGGCAGCGGCCTGTTTCTCCTCGTCCACGACGGCAGCGCTGCTGCTTATCCCCCCGTGGGCTCCGTCCTTGTTCAGGTGGGCGCGTGTGAAGTACCCCGTGGCGACAGTGTCGACGACGAGCGTGCCGATGGCGCCGACCATGGCTCCTAACCCGGCGAACGGGAAGTCCTTCCACGGCCCGTCGGAAGGCAGGCAGTCCGACGTGAGGTTCTCGAACGCGTCGGGAAGGATGTGGATGAACCCCGTCGCGAGGATGACCCCCGCCGCGAACGCCTTGACCAGGAAGAAGACGTCGCCCTCGGGCCGGAGCGCGGGCACGCGCCGCCCCAGCACGGGAAGGGAGCAACCCAGCGCCCCGCAGACGAGGATGGAGAAGAAGGCCGCGATTTTGAGAGGGTTCGCCCGCGCGCGGTCCTGCGCCGCTGACTCCGGCGACCCGCAGTCGTCATCGCCCCGCACGGCGGCCACCAAGAGCAGCGCCACGACGGCGGCGAGGAGGACGACGGCGCTGGGCTTCATGTCTAGACTATCGTGATGCACTTGAGAGGGAGATCAGGAACTGTGAGAGCTTCTTGGCAGCTTAGCGACGCTGGCTGCCGGGGTTATATATAGATGGATGGAGGAAACAGCTCTGCTGCAGACACCATGTCGCTATTAATTAGGGTTTATAGAGTCAATTACCTGCGGAATTAGGCGATCCCTTCAGTTGAAAACGACTATCTGTCACAAGGTGACGACATGCATGAGAATACACGGCGTAGCACAAGTTGTCAGCGTTGTAAGCGCGCTCGATATAACCGACGGATGATGTTTTAATTAGCGAATCAGATTGTCTTCCTGATTTATTTCGGTGTTTAGGGGGAAATTACTCACAATGACGACACTTTATCGTCCAATGAGGACGCAATTTTGCTGGCACGCAACAACGTACTGCCTGCTGGCCTCGTAATTCTCCTATGGAGATAGCTAGCATAGTTGAAACTGGATGTAATCACCATGATTGATTAATGAAAGTTTTTTTCCACCAAAAAAAATTTACTTGCACGCAAGCGCAGTGTGTGGTTGTCTGCCGTATGTGCGCGAGGGAAGACTCTCAAAAAAGTGTTCATGATCTAAAAAACGGTTTTGCTACAACATATATAGATGTGCGCTAAGTATTGCATATCTAATTCCTATGTCATCGGTTTTAGTCAGAGATTCATGTGGCTATTTTTTCCGTTCTTTTCCTTTCCTTTTTTATACTTGATTGAGTCACTTATATGTGCAATTATTAGGCCACATCTAGAGGTGTCCTAGACATACCTTTTAAAAAACATATATGAATTTTTTTAAATGTCCATAAAGTTCAAAATTGTTTGCAAATTGGAAAATATATACATGAATTTTAAAATATGCTCATGAATTTTGAAATCATTCAAAATTGAAAAATGTTCATGAATTCAAATATATTTATGTATTTCAAACCGTTCATGATTTTTGCACATGTTCATGAATTTTAAAAAGTGTTCATGGTTTTTTTAAATATTCATTAATAGAAAAATGGAAAAATGGAAAAAGGAAAAATTGTATTAAAAAGATAAAAAGGAAGATAAATAAAGGAAAGCAAAAATGGAAAACTTGGTACAAAAATAGGAAAGGAGGGGAAAACGGAAATCTGATACGGGGCCTTCTTAAACCTTCCCAAAACCGGGTGGAAGGTCCCGAGAAATAATGCGCTTAAATGGGGCAGCCATTACCATAACAAGACTCACGAGGGTGCACATTGTATAATGAAGTTATATCACACTTAGGGTCAATTATTTTGGCGGCTTAAAAAATAAGCTGCCTCCTTCCCAGCTTTTCCACAAGCCGCCTCCCTCATTCATTGGGGCTTCTAAACTAGTTATGCCATTACTAATCTAGAAGTCTCAACAAATTTTGGGAGCGGCTTATTTTTTAAGCTGGGGACAGGTAGCTTATTTTTTAAGCCACGAAAAAGAATTAGCCCTTAACTTAGTTGTCATCGCAAAGTTTTCCACGTAAGGATTGTCAACGCTGGTCCCCCTTTTTTTCGGGTGCCTTCTGGTGCCGGCGAGGTGAGGGCAACTCGGGTTGGTCTTGTGCGTGTGGTGTGTGTCGCCTTAGCTCTTACTAGGGTTCGGTCTAGGTTATCAGTTGGCGTTGGCGAGAAGATGGCTTCATCAATGATGTGGAGTAATATTATCCCCATTATCATCGTTTCAGCAATGCTTATTCACATCAGTGAAGGCTGTCTAGAGCTTCGACCAAAGCCAAGTGGGGCCCTTTTTACTATGTTGTGTTTGGTGAGTTTGAGCTGCATAGGTCAATGGAGTGTTGGTTACTTTTGACTACTTCTTTGTTCGACGATGTGTGACCAGGTTTGGCCTTCTCAAAAAGCTAATGAGGTCGGGTCTCTTTAGTTCTTGTTAGTTGGATTTGGGGTGGTTCTTCAGCCCTCATCGTGTCTTTTTCTTCGCGACGACGATCTGATCCTCAGTTCGTTGTTGCTAGCTTCTTCTGGCTCCGACCGACGACTTCCTGGTCGATGCGTCATCAACATTACAATGGCTTGAGGGGTTCCGAAAATGCTAGAAGTGGCATCGTTGCTCATTGCGCGTCCTCGCGGGTGCATTGGTGCTTTTGTAAAGAGGTTTTATAAGAATTAGGCAATTTAAATATATGATGGTAGCCTTCTACTAAAAATAATAATTTAAAAACATTGTTGCTGCAAGTGTTATTTTATATTCCGGTGCCTTCCCTCTGACTAGTAGTTTAGGTTAGGCTTTTTATGTTGGGGAACGTAGCAGAAATTTAAAATTTTTCCTACGTGTCACCAAGTTCTATCTAAGGAGAAACCAGCAACGAGGGGAAGGAGAGTGCATCTACATACCCTTGTAGATCGCTATGCGGAAGCGTTCAAGAGAACGGGTTGAAGGAGTCGTACTCGTCGTGATCCAAATCACCGGAGATCCTAGTGCCGAACGGACGGCACCTCCGCGTTCAACACACGTACAGCCCGGTGACGTCTCCCACGCCTTGATCCAGCAAGGAAAGAGGGAGAGGTTGAGGAAGACTCCGTCCAGCAGCAACACAACAGCGTGGCGGTGATGGAGGAGCGTGGCAATCCAGCAGGGCTTCGCCAAGCACCACGGGAGAGGAGGAGGACGAGAGGCAGGGCTGCGCCAATAGAGGGAGAAAATGTAGGGGAACGTAGCAGAAATTCAAAATTTTCCTACGTGTCACCAAGATCTATCTATGGCGAAACTAGCAACGAGGGAAGGAGAGTGCATCTACATACCCTTGTAGATCGCTAAGCGGAAGCGTTCATGAGAACGGGGTTGAAGAAGTCGTACTCGTCGTGATTCAAATCACCGGAGATCCTAGTGCCGAACGGACGGCACCTCCGCGTTCAACACACGTACAGCCCGGTGACGTCTCCCATGCCTTGATCCAGCGAGGAGAGAGGGAGAGGTTGAGGAAGACTCCATCCAACAGCAGCACAACGGCGTGGTGGTGGTGGAGGAGCGTGGCAATCCTGCAGGGCTGCGCCGAGAACCACGGGAGAGGCGGAGGTGTCACGGGAGGGAGGGAGGCGCCAGGCTCATGTGTGGATGCCCTCCCTCCCTCCACTATATATAGGGGTAAGGGAGAGGGGAGGCGCAGCCTTGCCCCTTCCTCCAAGGAAGGGGTGCGGCCAAGGAGGAGGAGTCCATCCTCCCAAGGCACCTCAGGTGCCTTCCCCTTGAGGACTCTTCCTTTTCTTATATCTTGGCGCATGGGCCTCTTGGGGCTGGTGCCCTTGGCCCATATAGGCCAAGGCGCACCCCTACAGCCCATGTGGCCCCCGGGCAGGTGAACCCCAGTGGACCCCGGACCCTTTCGGCACTCCGGTACAATACCGATAAAGTGCGAAACTTTTCCGGCGACCAAAATAGGACTTCCATATATAAATCTTTACCTCCGGACCATTCCGGAACTCCTCGTGACGTCCAGGATCTCATCCGGGACTCGAACAACATTCAGTAACCACATACAAACTTCCTTTATAACCCTAGCGCCATCGAACCTTATGTGTAGACCCTACGGGTTCGGGAACCATGCGCATATGACCGAGACGTTCTCCGGTCAATAACCAACAGCGGGATCTGGATACCCATGTTGGCTCCCACATGTTCCACGATGATCTCATCGGATGAACCACGATGTCAAGGACTCAATCGATCCCGTATACAATTCCCTTTGTCTAGTGGTATTGTACTTGCCCGAGATTCGATCGTCGGTATACCGATACCTTGTTCAATCTCGTTACCCGCAAGTCTCTTTACTCGTTCCGTAACACATCATCCCGTGATCAACCCCTTGGTCACATTGTGCACATTATGATGATGTCCTACCGAGTGGGCCCAGAGATACCTCTCCGTCACACGGAGTGACAAATCCAGTCTCGATTCGTGCCAACCCAATGACACTTTCGAGATACTTGTAATGCACCTTTATAGCCACCCGATTCGTTGTGGACGTTTGGTACACCCAAAGCATTCCTACGGTATCCGGAGTTGCACAATCTCATGGTCTAAGGAAATGATACTTGACATTAGAAAAGCTTTAGCATACGAACTACGATCTTTGTGCTAGGCTTAGGATTGGGTCTTGTCCATCACATCATTCTACTAATGATGTGATCCCGTTATCAATGACATACAATGTCCATGGTTAGGAAACCGTAACCATCTATTGATCAACGAGCTAGCCAATAGAGGCTTGCTAGGGACATGGTGTTGTCTATGTATCCACACATGTATTTGAGTTTCCTATCAATACAATTATAACATGGATAATAAACGATTATCATGAACAAGGAAATATAATAATAAGAACTAATTTATTATTGCCTCTAGGGCATATTTCCAACAGTCTCCCACTTGCACTAGAGTCAATAATCTAGTTCACATCGTCATGTGATTAACATCGATAGGTCACATCGCCATGTGACCAACACCCAAAGAGTTTACTAGTGTCTCAGAACTAGTTCACATCATCATGTGATTTAGGCTCAATGAGTTACGAGGTTTGATCATGTTTTGCTTGTGAGAGAGGTTTTAGTCAACGGGTTTTAGTCAACGGGTCTGAACCTTTCAGATCCGTGTGTGCTTTGCAAATTTCTAGGTCATATTATAAATGCTGCTTCCACGCCCCACTTGGAGCTATTCCAAATGGTTGCTCCACTATACGTATCCGGTTTGCTACTCAGAGTCACTCGGATAGGTGTTAAAGCTTGCATCGACGTAACGCTTTACGCCGAACTCTTTATCACTTCCATAATCGAGAAACATGTCCTTATTTACTCCAAGGACAATTTTGACCGCTGTCCAATGATCCATTCCTGGATCATTCTTGTACCCTCGATCGACTCATGGCAAGGCACACTTCCGATGCGGTACACAGCATAGCATACTATAGAGCCTACGTCTGAAGCATAGGGGACGGCCTTCGTCCTTTGTCTCTCTTCTGCCATGGTCGAGCTTTTAACTCTTAACTTCATACCTTACAACTCAGGCAAGAACTCCTTCTTTGACTGATCCATCTTGAACACCTTCAAGATCATGTCATGGTATGTGCTCATTTGAAAGTATTATTAAGCATTTTTGATCTATCCTTATAGATCTTGATGCTCAATGTTCACGTAGCTTAATCCAGGTTTTCCATTGAAAAACACTTTTCAAACATCCCTATATGCTTTCTAGAAATTCTACATTATTTCTGATCATCAATATGTCAACAACATATTGTTATCAGAAATTCCATAGTGCTCCCACTCACTTCTTTGGAAATACAAGTTTCTCATAAACTTTGTATAAACCCAAAATCTTTGATCATCTCATCAAAGCGCACATTCCAACTCCGAGATGCTTACTCCGGTCCTTAGAAGGGATCGCTGAGCCAGCATACCTTTTAGCATCCTTAGGATCGACAAAACTTTCTCGATTGTATCACATACAACCTTTCCTTTTAAAACTGTTAAGGAAACTTCGTCTTGACATCCATCCGCCAGATTTCATAAATGCAGCTAATGCTAACATGATTCCGACGGACTTAAGCATCGCTACGGATGAGAAAATCTCATCGTAGTCAACTCCTTGAACTTGTGAAAAACTTTTCGCCACAAGTCGAGCTTCATAGACGGTGACATTACCGTCCACGTCCGTCTTCTTCTTAAAGATCCATTCATCTCAATGGCTTGCCGATCATCGGGCAAGTCCACCAAAGTCCATGCTTTGTTACGATATATGGATACTACCTCGGATTTCATGGTCTCTAACCATTTGTCGGAATTTGGGCCCACCATCGCTTCTCCATAGCTCAGAGGTTCATTGTTGTCTAGCAACATGACCTTCAAGACAGGATCACCGTACCACTCTGAAGCAAGATGGCGTCCTTGTCGCCCCACGAGGTTCGGTAGTGACTTGATCCGAAACTTCATGATTACTGTCATAAGCTTCTACTTCAATTGGTGTAGGTGCCACGGGAACAACTTCCTGTGCCCTACTACACACTAGTTGAAGTGACGGTTCAATAACCTCATCAAGTCTCCACCATCCTCCCACTCAACTTTTCGAGACGAACTTTTCCTCGAGAAAGGACCCGATTCAAGAAACGATCCCTATTGCTTCCGGATCTGAATTAGGAGGTATACCCAACTGTTTTGGGTGTCCTATGAAGATGCATTTGTCCGCTTTGGGTTCGAGCTTATCAACCTGAAACTCTTTCACATAAGCGTCGCAGTCCCAAACTTTTAAGAGACGACAACCATAGTTCAGACGGTGTCGTCTCAACGGAATTACGTGGTGCCCCATTAAAGTGAGTGCGGTTGTCTCTAATGCCTAACCCATGAACGATAGTGGTAATTTGATAAGAGACATCATGGTACGCACCATATCCAATAGGGTGCAACTATGATGTTCGGACACACCATCACACTATGGTGTTCTAGGCGGTATTAATTGTGAAACAATTTGCACAATGTCTTAATTGTGTGCCAAAACTCAGAACTCAGATATTCATCTCTATGATCATATCATAGACATTCTATCCTCTTGTCACGAAGATCTTAAACTTCACTCTGAAATTACTTGAACCATTCAATAATTCAGACTTGTGTTTCATCAAGTAAATATACTCAACATCTACTCGAATCATCTCGTGAAGTAAGAACATAACGATATTCCTTTGCATGCCTCGGCACTCATTGGACTGCACATATCAAAATGTGTTGCTTCCAACAAGTTGCTATCTTGTTCCATCTTCTCAAAACCGAGGCTTTTCAGTCATCTTGCCTATGTGGTATGATTTGCATATCTCAAGTGATTCAAAATCAAGTGAGTCCAAACGATCCATCTACATGGAGTTTCTTCATGCGTATACACCAATAGACATGGTTCACATGTCTCAAACTTTTCAAAACGAGTGAGTCCAAAGATCCATCAACATGGAGCTTCTTCATGCGTTTTATACCAATATGACTTACATGGCAGTGCCACAAGTAAGTGGTACTATCATTACTATCTTATATCTTTTGGCATGAAAATGTGTATCACTACTATCGAGATTCAATGAACCATTCCTTTAGGTGCAAGACCACTGAAGGTATTATTCAAATAAATAGAGTAACCATTATTCTTCTTAAATGAATAACCGTATTGCGGCAGACATAATCCAATCATGTATATGCTCAACGCAAACACCAAATAACAATTATTTAGGTTTAACACCAATCTCGATGGTAGAGGGAGCGGGCGATGCTTGATCACATCAACCTTGGAAACACATCCAACACATATCGTCAGCTCACCTTTAGCTAGTCTCCGTTTATTCCGTAGCCTTTTATTTCGAGTTACTAACACTTAGCAACCGAACCGGTATCTTAATACCCTGGTGCTACTAGGAGTACTAGTAAAGTACACATTAACATAATGTATATCCAATATACTTCTTTCGACCTTGCCAGCCTTCTTATCTACCAAGTATCTAGGGTAATGCTGCTCGGTGGCTGTTCCCCTTATTACAGAAGCACTTAGTCTCGGGTTTGGGTTCAACCTTGGGTTTCTTCACTAGAGCAGCAGCTGATTTGCCGTTTCATGAAGTGTCCCTTCTTGCCCTTGCCCTTCTTGAAACTAGTGGTTTCATCAACCATCAACAATTGATGCTCCTTCTTGATTTCTACTTTCGCGGTGTCAAACATCGTGAATACTTCAAGGATCATCATATCTATCCCTGATATGTTATAGTTCATCACGAAGCTCTAGCAGCTTGGTGGCAATGGCTTTGGAGAAACATCACTATCTCATCTGGAAGATCAGCTCCCACTCGATTCAAGTGATTGTTGTACTCAGACAGTCTGAGCACAAGCTCAACGATTGAGCTTTTCTCCCTTAGTTTGTAGGCTAAGAAAATCGTTGGAGGTCTCATACCTTTTGACGTGGGCACGAGCTTGAAATCCCAATTTCAGCCCTCGAAACATCTCATATGTTCATGACGTTTAAAACGTCTTTGGTGCCTCTACTCTAAACCGTTCAACCGAACTATCACGTAGTTATCAAAGCGTGTATGTCCGATGTTCGCAACATCCACAAACGACGTTTGGGGTTCCACACAATCGAGCGGTGCATTAAGGACATAAGCTTTCTACCGATCGCATAATTGCTACTTTCAACTTTCAACTATATTTTCTCTAGGAACATATCTAAACAGTGGAACTAAAGCGCGAGCTTACGACATAATTTGCAAAAGGTCTTTTGACTATGTTCAAGATAATTAAGTTCATCTTATGAACTCCCACTCGAATAGACATCCCTCTGGTCATCTAAGTGATTACATGATCCGAGTCAACTAAGCCGTGTCCGATCATTACGTGAGACGGACTAGTCAACATCGGTGAACATCTTCATGTTGATCGTATCTACTATACGACTCATGCTCGACCTTTCGGTCTCTGTGTTCCCGAGGCCATGTCTGTACATGCTAGGCTCGTCAAGTTAACTCCAAGTGTTTTTGCTGTGTAAATCTGTCTTACACCCGTTGTATGTGAACGTAAGAATCCATCACACCCGATCATCACGTGGTGCTTAGAAGCTGACGAACTGTAGCAACGGTGCAGTCGGGGGAGTACACTTCTTGAAATTTGTGTAAGGGATCATCTTATTTACTACCGTCGTTCTAAGTAAACAAGATGCATAAACATAATAAACATCACATGCAATTATATAGTAGTGACATGATATGGCCAATATCATATTGCTCCTTTTGATCTCCATCTTCGGGCTCCATGATCATTATTGTCACCGCATGACACCATGATCTCCATCATCATGATCTCCATCATCGTGTCTCCATGAAGTTGTCTCGCCAACTATTACTTCTACTACTATGGCTACCGGTTAGCAATAAAGTAAAGTAATTACATGGCGTTGTTTAATGACACGCAGGTCATACAATAAATAAAGACAACTCCTATGGCTCCTGCCGGTTGTCATACTCATCGACATGCAAGTCGTGAATCCTATTACAAGAACATGATCAATCTCATACATTACATATCATTCATCACATTCTTTTTGGCCATATCACATCACATAGCATACCCTGCAAAAACAAGTTAGACGTCCTCTAATTGTTGTTTGCATGTTTTACGTGGCTGCTATGGGTTTCTAGCAAGAACGTTTCTTACCTACGCAAAACCACAACGTGATATGCCAATTGCTATTTACCCTTCATAAGGACCCTTTTCATCGAATCCGTTCCGACTAAAGTGGGAGATCGGCACCCGCTAGCCACCTTTTGCACCAAGTGCATGTCGGTCGGTGGAACCTGTCTCACGTAAAATGCGTGTAAGGTCGGTCCGGCCGCTTCATCCCACAATACCGTCGAAACAAGATTGGACTAGTAACGGTAAGCATATTGAACATAATGAACGCCCACAACTACTTTGTGTTCTACTCGTGCAAAGAATCTACGCATAATAGACCTAGCTCATGATGCCCTTTGTAGGGGAACGTAGCAGAAATTCAAAATTTTCCTACGTGTCACCAAGATCTATCTATGGAGAAACTAGCAACGACGGAAGGAGAGTGCATCTACATACCCTTGTAGATCGCTAAGCGGAAAGCGTTCATGAGAACGGGGTTGAAGGAGTCGCATTGCCGTCGTGATTCAAATCACCGGAGATCCTAGTGCCGAACGGACGGCACCTCCGCGTTCAACACACGTACAGCCCGGTGTCGTCTCCCATGCCTTGATCCAGCAAGGAGAGAGGGAGAGGTTGAGGAAGACTCCATCCAACAGCAGCACAACGGCGTGGTGGTGGTGGAGGAGCGTGGCAATCCTGCAGGGCTTCGCCAAGCACCTACGGGAGAGGAGGAGGTGTCACGGGAGGGAGGGAGGCGCCAGGGGCTCATCTATGGATGCCCTCCCTCCCCTCCACTATATATAGGGGTAAGGGAGAGGGGGGAGGCGCAGCCTTGCCCCTTCCTCCAAGGAAGGGGTGCGGCCAAGGGAGGGGGAGGAGTCCATCCTCCCCAAGGCACCTCGCAGGTGCCTTCCCCCTTGAGGACTCTTCCCTTTTTCTTATATCTTGGCGCATGGGCCTCTTGGGGCTGGTGCCCTTGGCCCATATAGGCCAAGGCGCACCCCTACAGCCCATGTGGCCCCCGGGCAGGTGGACCCCGGTGGACCCCGGACCCCTTTCGGCACTCCTGCACAATACCGATAAAGTGCGAAACTTTTCCGGCGACCAAAATAGGACTTCCCATATATAAATCTTTACCTCGGACCATTCCGGAACTCCTCGTGACGTCCAGGATCTCATCCGAGACTCGAACAACATTCGGTAACCACATACAAACTTCCTTTATAACCCTAAGCGCCATCGAACCTTAAGTGTGTAGACCCTACGGGTTCGGGAACCATCTTGAACATGACCGAGGGCGTTCTCCGGTCAATAACCAACAGCGGGATCTGGATACCCATGTTGGCTCTACATGTTCCACGATGATCTCATCGGATGAACCACGATGTCAAGGACTCAATCGATCCCGTATACAATTCCCTTTGTCTAGTGGTATTGTACTTGCCCGAGATTCGATCGTCGGTATACCGATACCTTGTTCAATCTCGTTACATCGGCAAGTCTCTTTACTCGTTCCGTAACACATCATCCCGTGATCAACCCCTTGGTCACATTGTGCACATTATGATGATGTCCTACCGAGTGGGCCCAGAGATACCTCTCCGTCACACGGAGTGACAAATCCAGTCTCGATTCGTGCCAACCCAATGACACTTTCGGAGATACCGTAATGCACCTTTATAGCCACCCGATTGCCAGTGACGCTTTGGTACACCCAAAGCATTCCTACGGTATCCGGGAGTTGCACAATCTCATGGTCTAAGGAAATGATACTTGACATTAGAAAAGCTTTAGCATACGAACTACGATCTTTGTGCTAGGCTTAGGATTGGGTCTTGTCCATCACATCATTCTACTAATGATGTGATCCGTTATCAATGACATCCAATGTCCATGGTTAGGAAACCATAACCATCTATTGATCAACGAGCTAGCCAATAGAGGCTTGCTAGGGACATTGTGTTGTCTATGTATCCACACATGTATTTGAGTTTCCTATCAATACAATTATAGCATGGATAATAAACGATTATCATGAACAAGGAAATATAATAATAATAACTAATTTATTATTGCCTCTAGGGCATATTTCCAACAGAAAACTCATGTGTTGGTCAGCCCCCAAGCCTCAAGTATTTATAGGGGGAGGGGAGGTGGCTGCGCCCCCATCTAGGGTTCCCACCCAAGGGGTGCGGCAGCCCTAGATGGGTCTTGGGGGGGCGGCCAAGAGGGGGAGAGAGGCGCCCCTAGGGTGGGCCTTTAGGCCCATCTGCGCCTAGGGTTTCCCTCTCCCCACCTAGCTGCGCCTTGGGCCATGTGGGCGCACCAGCCCACCTGGGCTGGTCCCCTCCCACACTTAGCCCATGCAGCCCTCCGGGGATGGTGGCCCCACTTGGTGGACCCCCGGGACCCTCCCGGTGGTCCCGGTACGTTACCGATAAAACCCGAAACTTTTTCGGTGACCAAAATAGGACTTCCCATATATAAATCTTTACCTCCGGACCATTCCGGAACTCCTCATGACGTCCGGGATCTCATCCGGGACTCCGAACAACATTCGGTAACCACATACAAACTTCCTTTATAACCCTAGCGTCATCGAACCTTATGTGTAGACCCTACGGGTTCGGGAGACATGTAGACATGACCGAGACGTTCTCCGGTCAATAACCAACAGCGGGATCTGGATACCCATGTTGGCTCCCACATGTTCCACGATGATCTCATCGGATGAACCACGATGTCAAGGACTCAATCGATCCCGTATAGAATTCCCTTTGTCTAGCGGTATTGTACTTGCCCGAGATTCGATCGTCGGTATCCCGATACCTTGTTCAATCTCGTTTCCGCAAGTCTCTTTACTCGTTCCGTAACACATCATCCCGTGATCAACCCCTTGGTCACATTGTGCACATTATGATGATGTCCTACCGAGTGGGCCCAGAGATACCTCTCCGTTTACGGAGTGACAAATCCAGTCTCGATTCGTACCAACCCAATGACACTTTTGGAGATACATGTAGTGCACCTTTATAGCCACCCGATTACGTTGTGACGTTTGGTACACCCAAAGCATTCCCTACGGTATCCGGGAGTTGCACAATCTCATGGTCTAAGGAAATGATACTTGACATTAGAAAAGCTTTAGCATACGAACTACGATCTTTGTGCTAGGCTTAGGATTGGGTCTTGTCCATCACATCATTCTCCTAATGATGTGATCCCGTTATCAATGACATCCAATGTCCATGGTCAGGAAACCGTAACCATCTATTGATCAACGAGCTAGTCAACTAGAGGCTTACTAGGGACATGGAGTTGTCTATGTACCCACACATGTATCTGAGTTTCCTATCAATACAATTATAGCATGGATAATAAACGATTATCGTGAACAAGGAAATATAATAATAACTAATTTATTATTGCCTCTAGGGCATATTTCCAACGGTCTCCCACTTGCACTAGAGTCAATAATCTAGTTCACATCGCCATGTGATCAACACTGATAGGTCACATCGCCATGTAACCAACATCCAAAGAGTCTACTAGTGTCTTAAACTAGTTCACATCACCATGTGATTAAGTCTCAATGAGTTCTAGGGTTTGATCATGTTTTGCTTGTAAGAGAAGTTTTAGTCAACGGGTCTGCAGTATTCAGATCCGTATGTACTTCGCAATTCTCTATGTCATATTATAAATGCTGCTTCCACGTTCCACTTGAAGCTATTCCAAATGGTTGCTCCACTATCATTATCCGGTTTGCTACTCGAGTCATTCGGATAGGTGTTAAAGCTTGCATCGACGTAACCCTTTACGCCGAACTCTTTATCACCTCCATCATCGAGAAATATTTCCTTATTCTTCTAAGGATAATTTTTGACCGCTGTCCAATGATCCGTTCTGGATCATTCTTGTACCCTTCGATCGACTCATGGCAAGGCACACTTCGGTGTGGTACACAAGATAGCATACTATAGAGCCTACGTCTGAAGCGTAGGGGACGGCCTTAAATCCTTTGTCTTTCTTCTGCCGTGGTCGAGCTTTTAACTCTTAACTTCATACCTTACAACTCAGGCAAGAACTCTTTCTTTGACTGATCCATCTTGAACACCTTCAAGATCATGTCAAAGTATGTGCTCATTTGAAAGTATTATTAAGCATTTTGATCTATCTTATAGATCTTGATGCTTATTGTTCAAGTAGCCTAATCCAGGTTTTCTATTGAAAATCATCTTTCAAATAACCCTATATGCTTTCCAGAATTCCACATCATTTACGATCATCAATATGTCAACAACATATACTCATCAGAAATTCTATAGTGCTCCCACTCACTTCTTTGGAAATACAAGTTTCTCATAAACTTTGTATAAACCCAAAATCTTTGATCATCCTATCAAAGTGCATATTCCAACTCCGAGATGCTTACTCCAGTCCTTAGAAGGATCGCTGGAGCTAGCATACTTTTTAGAATCCTTAGGATCGACAAAACTTTTCTGGTTGTATGACATACAACCTTTCCTTACGTAAACTGGTAAGGAAACTCGTCTTGACATCCATCTGCCAGATTTCATAAATGCAGCTAATGCCAACATGATTCCGACGGACACAAGCATCGCTACGGATGAGAAAATCTCATCGTAGTCAACTCCTTGAACTTGTGAAAAAACTCTTCGCCACAAGTCGAGCTTCATAGACGGTGACATTACCGTCCATGTCCGTCTTCTTCTTAAAGATCCATTTATTTCAATGGCTTGCCGATCATCGGCAAGTCCACCAAAGTCCATGCTTTGTTATGATACATGGATCCTATCTCGGATTTTATGGCTTCTAACCATTTGTCGGAATTTGGGCCCACCGCGCTTCTCCATAGCTCGTAGGGTTCATTGTTGTCTAGCAACATGACCTTCAAGACAGGATCACCACACCACTCAAGCAAGACGCATCCTTGTCACCCCACGAGGTACGGTAGTGACTTGATCCAAAACTTCATGATCACTATCATAAGCTTCGACTTCAATTGGTGTAGGTGCCACAGAACAACTTCCCGTGCCCTTGCTACACACTTGTTGAAGTGACGGTTCAATAACCTCATCAAGTCTCCACCATCCTCCCACTCAACTTTCTGAGACAAACTTTTCCTCGAGAAAGGACCCGATTCAAGAAACAATCCCTATTGCTTTCGGATCTAAATTAGGAGGTATACCCAACTGTTTTGGGTGTCCTATGAAGATGTATTTTATCCGCTTTGGGTTCGAGCTTATCAACCTGAAACTTTTTCACACAAGCGTCGTAGCCCCAAACTTTTAAGAAATGACATCTTAGGTTTTTCTAAACCATAGTTCATACGGTGTCATCTCAACGGAATTACGTGGTGCCCTATTAAAGTGAGTGCGGTTGTCTCTAATGCCTAACCCATGAACGATAGTGGTAATTCGATAAGAGATATCATGGTACGCACCATATCCAATAGAGTGCAACTATGATGTTCGGACACACCATCACACTATGGTGTTCCAGCGGTATTATTGTGAAACAATTTGCACAATGTCTTAATTGTGTGCCAAAACTTCGTAACTCAGATATTCATCTCTATGATCATATCATAGACATTCTATCCTCTTGTCACGAAGATCTTAAACTTAACTCTGAATTTAATTGAACCATTCAATAATTAAGTATTGTGTTTCATATAGTATATATACTAAACATCTACTAGAATCATCCGTGAAGTAAGAACATAACGATATTCACTTTGCATGCCTCGGCACTCATTGGACTGCACACATCAAAATGTGTTACTTCCAACAAGTTTCTATCTAGTTCCATCTTCTCGAAACCGAGGCTTTTCAGTCATCTTGTCCATGTGGTATGATTTGCATATCTCAAGTGATTCAAAATCAAGTGAGTCTAAACGATCCATCTGCATGGAGTTTCTTCATGCGTATGCACCAATGGACATGGTTCGCATGTCTCAAACTTTTTCAAAACGAGTGAGTCCAAAGATCCATCAACATGGAGCTTCTTCATGCGTTTTATACCAATATGACTTACATGGCAGTGCCACAAGTAAGTGGTACTATCATTACTATCTTATATCTTTTGGCATGAAAATGTGTATCACTACGATCGAGATTCAATAAACCATTCCTTTAGGTGCAAGACCATTGAAGGTGTTATTCAAATAAATAGAGTAACCATTATTCTCCTTAAATGAATAACCGTATTGCGATAGATATAATCCAATCATGTCTATGCTCAACGCAAACACCAGATAACAATTATTCAGGTTTAATACTAATCTTGATGGTAGAGGGAGCGTGCGATGTTTGATCACATCAAACTTGGAAACACTTCCAACACATATCGTCAGCTCATCTTTAGCTAGTCTCCGTTTATTCCGTAGCTCTTTTATTTCGACTCACTAACACTTAGCAACCGAACCGGTATCTTAATACCCTGGTGCTACTAGGAGTACTAGTAAAGTACACATTAACATAATGTATATCCAATATACTTCTATCGACCTTGCCAGCCTTCTCATCTACCAAGTATCTAGGGTAATGCTGCTCCAGTGGTTGTTCCCCTTATTACAGAGGCACTTAGTCTCGGGTTTGGGTTCAACCTTGGGTTTCTTCACTAGAGCAGCAACTGATTTACCGTTTCATGAAGTATCCCTCCTTGCCCGTGCCCTTCTTGAAACTAGTGGTTTCACCAACCATCAACAATTGATGCTCCTTCTTGATTCCTACTTTCGCGGTGTCAAACATTGCGAATATCTCAAGGATCATCATATTTATCCCTGATTTGTTATAGTTCATCACGAAGCTCTAGCAGCTTGGTGGCAATGACTTTGGAGAAACATCACTATCTCCGGAAGATCAACTCCCACTCGATTCAAGTGATTGTTGCACTCGGACAATCTGAGCACAAGCTCAACGATTGAGCTTTTCTCCCTTAGTTTGCAGGCTAAGAAAATCATCGGAGGTCTTATACCTCTTGGCGTGAGCACGAGCCTGAAATCCCAATTTCAGCCCTCGAAACATCTCATATGTTCCACGACGTTTGAAAAACGTCTTTGGTGCCTCAACTCTAAACCGTTTAACCTAACTATCACGTAGTTATCAAAACGTGTATGTCCGATGTTCGCAACATCCACAGACGATGATTGGGGTTCAGCTCACTAAGCGGTGCATTAGGGACATAAGCTTTCTACTGTCCGCATAATCGCTACTGTCATCTTTCAACTATATTTTCTCTAGGAACATATCTAAACAGTGGAACTAAAGCGCGAGCTTACGACATAATTTGCAAAAGGTCTTTTGACTATGTTCAGGATAATTAAGTTCATCTTATGAACTCCCACTCAGATAGACATCCCTCTAGTCATCTAAGTGATTACATGATCCGAGTCAACTAGGCCGTGTCCGATCATCACGTGAGACGGACTAGTCATCATCGGTGAACATCTTCATGTTGATCGTATCTACTATACGACTCATGCTCGACCTTTCAGTCTCTGTGTTCCGAGGTCATGTCTGTACATGCTAGGCTCGTCAAGTTAACCCTAAGTGTTTCGCGTGTGTAAATCGGTCTTACACCCGTTGTATGTGAACGTAAGAATCCATCACACCCGATCATCACGTGATGCTTACGTTTACGAACTTTAGCAATGGTGCATGCTTAGGGAGAACACTTCTTGAAATTGTTGTAATGGATCATCTTATTTACTACCGTCGTTCTAAGTAAACAAGATGCATAAACATAATAAACATCACATGCAATTATATATAGTAGTGACATGATATGTCCAATATCATATAGCTCCATTGATCTCCATCTTCGGGGCTCCATGATCATCATCGTCACCGGCATGACACCATGATCTCCATCATCATGATCTCCATCATCGTGTCTTCATGAAGTTGTCTCGCCAACTATTACTTCTACTACTATGGCTACCGGTTAGCAATAAAGTAAAGTAATTACATGGCGTTGTTTAATGACACGCAGGTCATACAATAAATAAAGACAACTCCTATAGCTCCTGCCGGTTGTCATACTCATCGACATGCAAGTCAGTGAATCCTATTACAAGAACATGATCAATCTCATACATCACATATCATTCATCACATTCTACTTGGCCATATCACATCACATAGCATACCCTGCAAAAACAAGTTAGACGCCCTCTAATTGTTGTTGCATGTTTTACGTGGCTGCTATGGGTTTCTAGCAAGAACGTTTCTTACCTCACGCAAAACCACAACGTGATATGCCAATTGCTATTTACCCTTCATAAGGACCCTTTTCATCGAATCCGTTCCGACTAAAGTGGGAGGCGGCACCCGCTAGCCACCTTATGCACCAAGTGCATGTCGGGCCGGTGGAACCTGTCTCACGTAAGTGTACGTGTAAGGTCGGTCCGGCCGCTTCATCCCACAATACCGTCGAAACAAGATTGGACTAGTAACGGTAAGCATATTGAACATCATCAACGCCCACAACTACTTTGTGTTCTACTCGTGCAAAGAATCTACGCAATAGACCTAGCTCATGATGCCCTTTGTTGGAAACGTAGCAGAAATTCAAAATTTTTTCTACGTGTCACCAAGATCTATCTAAGGAGAAACCAGCAACGAGGGGAAGGAGAGTGCATCTACATACCCTTGTAGATCGCTATGCGGAAGCGTTCAAGAGAACGGGTTGAAGGAGTCGTACTCGTCGTGATCCAAATCACCGGAGATCCTAGTGCCGAACGGACGGCACCTCCGCGTTCAACACACGTACAGCCCGGTGACGTCTCCCACGCCTTGATCCAGCAAGGAGAGAGGGAGAGGTTAAGGAAGACTCCGTCCAGCAGCAGCACAACGGCGTGGTGGTGATGGAGGAGCGTGGCAATCCAGCAGGGCTTCGCCAAGCACCACGGGAGAGGAGGAGGAGGAGAGGCAGGGCTGCGCCAATAGAGGGAGAAAACTCATGCGTTGGGCAGCCCCCAAGCCTCAAGTATTTATAGGGGGAGCGGAGGTGGCTGCGCCCCCATCTAGGGTTCCCACCCAAGGGGTGCGGCAGCCCTAGATGGGTCTTGGGGGGGCGGCCAAGAGGGGGAGAGAGGGGGCGCCCCCTAGGGTGGGCCTTTAGGCCCATCTGCGCCTAGGGTTTTCCCTCTCCCCACCTAGCTGCGCCTTGGGCCATGTGGGGGGGGGGGCGCACCAGCCCACCTGGGGCTGGTCCCCTCCCACACTTGGCCCATGCAACCCTCCGGGGCCGGTGGCCCCACTTGGTGGACCCCTGGGACCCTCCCGGTGGTCCCGGTACGTTACCGATAAAACCCGAAACTGTTCCGGTGACCAAAACAGGACTTCCCATATATAAATCTTTACCTCCGGACCATTCCGGAACTCCTCGTGACGTTCTGGATCTCATCCGGGACACCGAACAACATTCGGTAACCACATACAAACTTCCTTTATAACCCTAGCGTCATTGAATCTTAAGTGTGTAGACCCTACGGGTTCGGGAGACATGTAGACATGACCGAGACGTTCTCCGGTCAATAACCAACAGCGGGATCTGGATACCCATGTTGGCTCCCACATGTTCCACGATGATCTCATCGGATGAACCACGATATCAAGGACTCAATCGATCCCGTATAGAATTCCCTTTGTCTAGCGGTATTGTACTTGCCCGAGATTCGATTGTCGGTATCCCGATACCTTGTTCAATCTCGTTTCCGGCAAGTCTCTTTACTCGTTCCGTAACACATCATCCCGTGATCAACCCCTTGGTCACATTGTGCACATTATGATGATGTCCTACCGAGTGGGCCCAGAGATACCTCTCCGTTTACACGGAGTGACAAATCCCGATCTCGATTCGTGCCAACCCAACAGACACTTTCGGAGATACCGTAGTGCACCTTTATAGCCACCCGATTACGTTGTGGACGTTTGGTACACCAAAGCATTCCCTACGGTATCCGGAGTTGCACAATCTCATGGTCTAAGGAAATGATACTTGACATTAGAAAAGCTTTAGCATACGAACTACGATCTTTGTGCTAGGCTTAGGATTGGGTCTTGTCCATCACATCATTCTCCTAATGATGTGATCCCGTTATCAATGACATCCAATGTCCATGGTCAGGAAACCGTAACCATCTATTGATCAACGAGCTAGTCAACTAGAGGCTTACTAGGGACATGGTGTTGTCTATATACCCACACATGTATCTGAGTTTCCTATCAATACAATTATAGCATGGATAATAAACGATTATCGTGAACAAGAAAATATAATAATAACTAATTTATTATTGCCTCTAGGGCATATTTCCAACATTTTAAGCCATCACAAATGTGATGTTCGTGCGGATGGCGGTTTTTCTTATTCAAGTTTGTCTTTCGGACTCCGATCCTCCCCGAGTTCGTCCGTCTAGAGTAATCGACGAAGCTCCAGCATAGATTCATGTCGTCTCCCTGGGCCAGCGAGATTATGGTTTCTCATCATGCATGCATGATGACAAGATTTGATGTTACGTGTTTCAAATCCTAAAATTCAAGGGTTCAATAGTGACAACTGCACCCCAATGCACTTTTTCTTAAGGGCACATGCACAAAGAGCTTTCATCGACAAATTCAAGCCGGCTGCTGTATGGAAGCGGCAACATCTGCAACTCGTTGTGACAGTGGTAGTAGTTGTCCCGCGGTCCAGAATCTCAATATAATTTTCATTATGGTTGTGGTGATTTGTACTTCCAATGAATTTTTTACACTAATATAATAGATCTAAATCCTTTTCATAGAAAAAGTATACAAGGTAGTTACATGTGTTTTTTTGGAAAATAAATAAATAAATAAACGTTACAGGTCATTGTTTCCCTTTACTTCAATGTACACAAACCGGGCTCAAAAGGAAAAGGGGAAGAAGGAAAAAAGAAAAGTCCCAGCCGGCCTCTGGTCGAATGTCGACAGGGTGCCGACATTGTGTGCGGGCTGCGGAAGAGGAAACAGCAAACGGCAAGCCCGTGTAGACCGAGTGAAAGCGCTTCGTTTCGGGTCCTAAACGGCGGGCGACCGCTCCGGTTGCCATCACCTTTCGGCTTCTTGTTCCAAAGTGAGCCGAGGCGATAGTATTGGTTGGGGAGGATAGCAAGCTACTCGATCGCTGCATTGTGCTCTAGCTGTAGACGTACCATATACTGATATTATACGCTGCATTGCTGAATGGCAACTTCATTAGTATACTATATATATACTACTTATTGTCCAGCTTGGTTGGGGAAGAACCTCTCCATCAACCTAGACGGGGCAGATCGATGTCCAGCTTTGCCACACGATGCTAAACCTAGTCGTTACAGCAACCAGGTATGAACACACCGCCATGGCATCTCTGCTTCACCAAAAAAAAAGAGACCAAGCTGCTCAGCTGTGAGGTGCTACTATAGCATTTGTGATTTGTCCACTCGCCGGACAGTGCGAGTGAGAGCAACATGGTTGAAATTAACCGAGTGTGTCAACAAATGCAGCTCAGTGTGTGGCGCTCGTCTCTTCCCGTGTGGTCAACAGGCTGGAAGGTCAGCGTCTCCGGCCGGCTGATCACCAAAGTCTTCACACTTCACTTTGCAGAACGACATGCATTGATGGTACTCCCTCCGTTTCTAAATATTTGTCGAATATTTAGGAACGGAGAGAGTAATATTTTGCCTTCCCGCCCAAAAGAAAATAGTACTCCCTCTGTCACATAATGTACGACGTTTTTTGACACTACACTAGAGTAAAAAAACGTCTTACATTATAGGACCGAGGGAGTAATATTTTGCCTCGAGTGACACTACGAGTGGGATCGATTGCATGCAAGTGGTGTGCCGAATGCAATGTGAGCCGTTGCAGTTTGGCCGCCCATTTTTGTCCGCAGATATAAAGGAAGGTCATGCACTTTGTGCCTGTCTTTGGAAAAGATGGTTGCCGTCGAAGTACAACGCGGAGCAACCGTCCTAGATTCGAACGTCTTGTTGGCCTCTCCTTGGCGATCTCTTTTGCACTCACCAGCTTCTTTTGTGATCTTTACTTTTTCGAATAAAAATACAGTATATATTTTGCGATCTTTGGGTCAGCGCACATGGTAGGAGTAGTGGATTTTGCTAGGCAGCTAAGATCATCTCCAACGGGCTAATTTCGGTGTTGCTTCACGATGCGCATCGTGGATCGTGTGTAGGCCTAAGATGATTACTGCTCAAGAGAGATGTCACTGGTCTACTTGGTTTCTTAAATGCATGACTGTTGTGAGGATACTTGCATATATATGGTACATCCGTGAACGGATCCTCTAACTTAGAGTAGAAAAGTCACGGTGATACAGTGCTAGCCTAGTGTAAAGTGAAGAAGGTTAGGGACTGTTAACATATTGTTGGTATTTACCCTAGATATAAATAATCTAAAATTAATTTTATTTCACCATCAATCTATTTGTATGTAATTACTATAAATGTATACAGTATATGTGTAATTTGTAAGTTAATTTAAGTTATTTTAGCCTTAATCATATGAAATGAAAGAAGACAAGTTAGGGTACTGTACCTTCTCTAACTTTCCTTCTTAATGTCAGAGGATCCAGTTCCGATACAACCACATACCAGTGGAATGTGCACCTTTGAATGGTGAACGTGTTTAAAGAGGAGTGCTTGAGCGAACCAAACCTCCGGATGAGTGATTTTGGCACTTGGATAATCAAGGTAATTTTTAGCTATGCTTGGATCCAGAGCTACAAGATTAATAGAGGCACAACAGATATTGTAGCTCGGCAAATCCAGCCTCTTGATCGGTATGTATGTTGTTCTCCTCTATAAGATTAATGTTACCAGCCTCCTGATCGACCATCTTCCCTGCTACGCGGCCATTTCTTAATCGTTAGGCTTTTAGATCGTGCTAATGGTCCAAGAGGAATGAAATGCCACATTCTCTTTCGAACATAAAGGGACACATTCTGTTGCCCCTTCGTTCCGTGAGGACCGGCATACCCAGCTGCCAACATTAGCAAACCAAATCGTCAAAAAATGCTCTATGCTCGTAATCTCACACTGATGCCATATGCTCAGAATTCCACATGCAGGGTCCCTTCCTGTGTACGTAGTCCGCAAAAACGCATCACTTCCCCTACACGATGCGGGTGGCCCTTTATCCTGAAGGCATTGCATTGTAAGGTCCAGAAAAGCCCCCGAACGCCGGCTTGCGCGACGCAGGTATACGCACCAAACACGTTGGCTTGCACGATACAAGTATACGTAATGAGGGACCTTTTTTTGGTGAGAACCAGGATTCGAGCCCTGGTTGGTAGCCCCACTCCAGGAGGTCATTACCATCATGTTAGACGCACGTTCTCAACTAGCTTGAATAAAACGAGAGCAGTGAAAATCAAAGTTTGCAACGATATAACTTACATGAGATATATCGCACGGCCAGAGTACAACTACTGGCAAGGAACCCAAAACCAATCTCAGCTGGCACAAAGGAAATGGTGACTATATCAGGCGATTACAGTCTCAGTATGCTTCTCAACTTTATTAATCATTAGTCATGAGTAGCATCAAACCTCCCAATAAATATATGAGACATCAATCATCACCAAACAATCCCAGCTAATGTCTTCCATAATTTACCTGCTACATCTGGATGTGTACGAGCCACCTTAAGCCAGTCCATTGTGGGCTATAGCCCTTCTCAAAAGGAACCTTTGCCCGTGCCTGGATGCTTGTCATCCTGAACCTTCAAGTCTCACCGTCACTGGCAACATTCTCCAGTGGCATACTCGCCATGGGGATGGAATTGTGAGAGTCCAAATGACCATCATTTTCAGCATATAGTAAACCTAGAGAACAAAATAAACATTGAAGTCGTAAACATACATAATCGAGTACGCAAGAAACAAGCAAAAATAGATTGACATCAATTAATTTCTAATTAAAGCAGAACTTGTCAATTATATAACAATTACAGGAGGCAAAGAGCAGTTGAGCAAAATCTCTATACGTCTGCCAGACTTGTATCAAGGTATCCAAACTTCAGACACAAACAAAACGAGGAAATAAAGTAACAATCCAATGAAATGGGGGAGCCATATGAAATGGGTTTGTATGAATTATACAACACCTACTCCCTCCGTCCTAAAATAAGTATCGCTATTTAGGGCATCTCCAACGCCGACCCTCAAACCTTCCGCAACCATCGAAAGCTATCCAACGCGGTCCTGTATCGGTCCACGGTGCGGCCCGGATGTGTTTTCTCCCGCAAACCGGAGACAAAGCTGGGGGAGGTTTGCGGGAGTACGGACCGATCCTAAGCCCGTTTCTGACCGCCATGGCCCGCCAAAAACCCCTCGCACCTCCCGCGCGTGCTTCCCGCCCGGCGTCAGCTGCCCACGTTCATGCCACTCTAAAGCGCTCCACTTCACATTGAAGGCGGCTCAGGGCGGACACGACCTCTCACTGCCTCCGCCATTGAAGTGGCGCGCCGGCCGAGGGTGCTGCCCACTGCACGCCTGGCTGAACACGCCTCCTCGCCGCATTCAAACGCCTCCATTAAACCCATGTGGAAGCCGAGAAACCTACTCCGGCCACACGTCCATTCATGAGCGGGTCGACATTAAACGCAACAGCGACGGAGCTCCTCCCGTCCGCCCTCTATTTAAATGAGTCCAGACGCCATGGAAGAATCACACCCCTCCGCCGTTCCCCCAGCTCCTCCTTCACCATTTTCTCCACTCTTCCGATGGCTTCCGAAGGGCGATTCTCCGACATACAAGCCGGCTGGGTGCCCGCCGAGCCCGCAGGATACGAGCGAGGCAGCTCGCTGCTCCACCTCCCTCGCCTAACCTGACGAAGCCAGTTGCCGGCGCGTGGTTCAGCAACTCGCCGCTCTAGGCCAGCTCGATGAGGAGTGGCGAGTTGCTTCACGCCGACACGGCGGGGAGCACGGCGGTATGGGCATCACCGCATCCAGTGCCTGCGACCGCGCCATCCGCTGTCGACGCGCGCGTAGCTGCTCCATGCATGCAGAGAAAAGTGTGCGGATATCGATGAGGTGACGGTCAGCATGTTCGTGCCCGCTGCCATCATCGAGGAGAAGTAGAACATGGGGGGCCGCCACCACTTGTATCCCATGGAGGCCACCGCCGATGACCTGGTCGTTTCTTCTTTATCTCAGACCATCCTGGGCACCTGCCTGAGCTCCACGGAAGCACCCTTCCCCTCCGGCTGAAGCACCCTCTTTGCCGCTCCGATGAGCGGTGCACCCGGACATAGGAAAGATACGGGGGAAGAATATGCCTCCGGGGCTCCCAGCAGTCTGGTTAGCGGGCTGCCGGACATGGGGAAGACAAAGGGATCCGCCGCGGCCGGCCGTAGACTAGTGTAGTGTATCCGTGCCGTGGGAGTGGAGCTCCGCGCGATTGTAGGTGCACATAGTTTTAGCTTTTTAGTTGAAATATGTCCAAAATATAACCATTTTTGTCCGGTTTGTACGAAATCAGTCATGTTTATATGAAATTCGCCTTGTTTGTATGAATTTCATCCAGTTGAAAAAAGTTTGAAATGCATACAGCTACGGTTGGATGACATCCTCCCGCATCGATGTCCACGGACTGGTCCGAGAGAAAATTTGCGGGTTGCCATTGGAGATGCCTTAGTACAACTTTGAGACAGAGCGAGTACAAGCCAACACTATGAGCACTCGTCAAACAGAGAGAGAAATGAGACCAGCATGTTTAACCAGGTATTACATAGAGTGAATATCTGTTGACTTGACGTCTTGTGTTTTCTTCCCTCTTTTAGTTTTTCCATTTACTGAATTCTTCATTGAATCGTTTACTCCTTCGGGCATTATCTGAATATATCACCTATGCAGTCAATCTAACACAAATTAATCAGTATTCCCAAGTTAATGCTTATTCTGTAACTTATCCACACAGTTCTAGATTTGTAGTCATCTGAAGTTCTGAACTTGTTGAAGAACAAAACTCTGAAAGTAGAACCACGTTTAACTAATAAGGTATCATAAAGCAAAGTGGTGATAACCCTGGTCAGTCACAAGATGAAGAATTATTTCTAATGGTTAGGCACTCGTATGTTCAGAACGGTTTGAGCAGGAGATAGTTCAGCGCACCACTGTCTCATGTGAAATTGCATCAAGCTTGCCTAGAGACCATAAAAACTTGCCGACTGTAAATGAGCCATAAACAAATCCATGAAAGTAGTGGTAGGATTGTATGATAAGGCAGAGACATTTTAAAATATCTTTTCTCTGCATGCATACATATTGGCCTGAATGTGGAATGTCCATGTCGATAGTGTTGATTGTTGATGGTCCTGAAGAAATCCAATGCAGTAGCAGACTTACCATGCAAAATTCCGACAGAGGCAGCTCCTCACGTGCACTCACGCATGCACAAGAAAGATCAGAATATAACATGTAACTGTGGCTTATGGAATTTGTCTGTTTGAGTGATTGATTACACCATCATTAGCGAAGAGGCCTCTGATCCCGTAGGCGCGCGAAGACATCGGCACAGTCGCCTGTTGTAACCTGAATATCTCCCAACGTGAGAGAGAGAGAGAGTAGTGGAGGTGGACTCACGACATCTTCAATAGCAAACACATATTTTATTGGGAAACACTTGGGCTCAACTGACTGATCGTTGGCGCATGTCGACCACCTCCGCGGCCGTCCGATCAACGCTCGATCGGGTTGGAGTTGTATCGAATATTGTGTACAAAAAGTAGGTTACAGTTGGACTATGAGTTGGATACTTGTATCCTAGACCTCTCATATATAGCGGGGTAGACACATGATATAACCTATGCCAACATAATAGCACCGAAACGCAGAGGAAGCCGGCGGCTTGTGCCGGCGTCCAGGGCGACCGGGTGCGGTATTGTGACGGTGTCACGGGAAGGAACGCATGTAGTCAAGCTCTGGGGATGTAGCCATATTGGTGAACCTCGTTAACAAATCTCGGTGTCGTGCTCGTGTGATTGCTTGGTCCTCGGATGATCAACAGTGACCTCGAATTTATTCTATCAAGTGGTATCATGAGCTAGGTTATTCCAAGGTCGGAGATTGGTCTAGAGTAAGAAAAGCGCTCGACGTGGATCAACATTGTTCGTACGGAACATGTCGCCGTAGAGCGACGTTTGCGGACGAGGGCCGATTCGACAGGTTGGCGTTTTTTGGTATAGCAAGTCGTAAGCATCGGTGGCGGCGCGTTCTTTCGGCGAGACCTGATCGCTACGGTCGGGAGCGTGTATGTGACGGCAGTAGTGGTTGTGCAAGCAGCGGCTGGTTGATCGATCGCAGCGACAGCGGCGGCGGGATCCGTATTAGATCGTGGCAGCAGAAGCGTACAGGGGCAGGCCGAGCCAGGCTAGACGCGACACCGAGTCGGGCGGTGATGTTGGTTGCGTGGCCGTACACGCTGCAGGGTACACGCTGCAGGGATCGAGAGCAGCTATACCGTGGATTTGTTTGGAAATAAAAAGGGGACCGAGTCCCTGGAGGAGAGGTTCTCCTCGTGGCCGAGACGCGGACATGCAACATCATGGCAGGCTCAAAAGAAAAGCATCATCGTTGGAAGGCAAGGACTTCGGACAAGCAAAGCTAGCATTGAGTGTCCAACGAGCGATTTCACGTGAAGACCAAAGCTGTCATTTGGATTTGCTACTAGTACGTTTTGTGTACTTGGGGATTACAAGAAGAGTGCTCGGATATTTTTTCATGGATTAGCCATACAAAGAATTATGGTGTCAACGGGTACCAGGTTTGAGGTGTGGGGAAGTTCAATGAAACTGGAAACCTTGAGTTATGACAGACAAGGATGGAAAAATTGTTGGCACAATAGTGAATGCTTGAAGGCGTTGCGGGATGTCAAGCCAGGCGGAGGATGCGGACCGTGAGGAGTTGCACATGGTTGCAGTCTGGGAAGTTCGGCTGAGTCGGACTAGGCATTCTGACGAATCGACGCAAGTTAGTTGGTACAGAAGACGGTGATGGGATCGGCGACGACGACGTAAGAGCGTGATGCTGATGGTGACCGACTTCTGGGGCGTGGAAACACGTGGCACATGCCCCGGGGGCTTGTGTGACTTCGACAAGACTATGGCGTGGGGTTGATTCAAGGTGGTGTACACACGAAGCTTGAAGTTGACGGGACGCAAGGGTGGACTGATCATCTATCATGGAGTCATGTTGAAGGTGGAGCTGGAGTCTGGAAGACTTCACTCGGTGCTGGATTGAGGGGCTACGGTTTTGAAAGATCGTGGATGTCACCTAGAGGGGGGGTGAATAGGCGCTTTAAAATAATTACGGTTTAGGCTTAAACAATGCGGAATAAACCTAGCGATTAATTTGTCAAGCACAAAACCTACAACAACTAGCCTCACCTATGTGCACCAACAACTTATACTAAGCAAGATAAACTACTAGGTGATAGCAAGATATATGACAAGAAACAATATGGCTATCACAAAATAAAGTGCATAAGTAAAGAGCTCGGGTAAGAGATAACCGAGGCACGCGGAGACGATTTATGTATCGAAGTTCACACCCTTGCGGATGCTAATCTCCGTTTGGAGCGGTGTGGAGGCACAATGCTCCCAAAGAAGCCACTAGGGCCACCGTAATCTCCTCACGCCCTCCCACAATGCAAGATACCGTGATTCCACTAAGGGACCCTTGAGGGCGGTCACCGAACCCGTACAAATGGCAACCCTTGGGGGCGTTCACCGAACCCGTACACTTTGGCAACCCTTGGGGCGGTCACCGAAACCCGTCAAATTGCTCGGGGCTATCTCTGTTGAGGAACGCAGTAATAATTCAAAATTTTCCTACGTGTCACCAAGATCAATCTAGGAGATGCTAGCAACGAGAGAGAGGGAGTGCATCTTCATACCCTTGAAGATCGCTAAGCGGAAGCGTTACAAGAACGCGGTTGATGGAGTCGCGGCGATTCAAATAGCGGAAGATCCGATCAAGCACCGAACGGACGGCGCCTCCGCGTTCAACACACGTACAGCCCGGGGACGTCTCCTCCTTCTTGATCCAGCAAGGGGAGAGGAGAAGTTGAGGAAGAACTCTAGCAGCATGACGACATGGTGGCGATGGAGCTCGTGGTTCTCCGGCAGAGCTTCGCTAAGCACTATGGAGGAGGAGGAGGAGTTGGAGGAGGAGAGGGCTGCGCCAGGGAAGGGGTGCAGCTGCACTCTCTCTCCCTCACTATATATAGGGGGAAGGGGGTGGAGGAGGCGCCCTAGGGTTCCCTAGGGGAGGGGCGACTGCCACAGGGGAAACCCTAGATGGGTTTGGGCGGCCCCACCCCTAGGAAACTTGCCCCCCAAGCCGGGAGGGACGGCTGCCCTAGGGGAGGCGCCCCCACCTCTCCAGGTTACGTGAGAGGGGTTGGGAGGGGCGCACATCCCCTTAGTGGGCTGGTGTGCCCCCTCCCCTTGGCCCATAAAGCCCCCAACGCTTGCCGGGGCCTCCGAAACTGTTGGAAATATGCCCTAGAGGCAATAATAAAAGCATTATTATTATATTTCCTTATTCATGATAATTGTCTTTATTCGTGCTATAATTGTGTTAACCGGAAATCGTAATACATGTGTGAATAACAGACAACAACATGTCCCTAGTGAGCCTCTAGTTGACTAGCTCGTTGATCGACAGATAGTCATGGTTTCGACTATGGACATTGGATGTCATCGATAACGGGATCACATCATTAGGAGAATGATGTGATGGACAAGACCCAATCTTAACATAGCATAAGATCGCATAGTTCGTTTGCTAGAGTTTTCCAATGTCAAGTGTCCTTTCCTTAGACCATGAGATCGTGTAACTCCGGATACCGTAGGAGTGCTTTGGGTATGCCAAACGTCACAACGTAATCGGGTGACTATAAAGGTATGCTACGGTATCTCACGAAAGTGTACATTGGGTTGACATGGATCGAGGCGGGATTTGTCACTCCGGCTTGACGGAGAGGTATCACCGGGCCCTCTCGGTAATGCATCATCACAATGAGCTCAATGTGATCGAAGTGTTTGATCACGGGATCATGCATTACGGTAACGAGAAAAGTGACTTGCCGTAACGAGATTGAACGAGGTATTGGTATACCGACGATCGAATCTCGGGCAAGTAAAATACCGATTGACAAAGGGAATCGTATCTGGGATTAATTGAATCCTTGACATCGTGGTTCATCCGATGAGATCATCGTGGAGCATGTGGGAGCCAACATGGGTATCCAGATCCCGCTGTTGGTTATTGCCCGAGAGCCGTCTCGGTCATGTTCGCATGTCTCCGAACCCGTAGGGTCTACACATTAAGGTTGATAACGCTAGGGTTGTAGGAATATGTATGTGCAGTAACCGAATGTTGTTCGGAGTCCGGATGAGATCCTGGGCGTCACGAGGAGTTCCGGAATGGTCCGGAGGTAAAGAATTATATATAGGAAGTGCTGTTTGACCATCGGGACAAGTTTCGGTGATATCGGTATTGTCTGGGACCACCGGAGGGTCGAGGGGTCCACCAAGTGGGGCCACCAGCCCGAGGGGCCACATGGGCCCTAGGTGGTGCGCCTAGGCCCACATGGGCCAAGGGAACCAGCCCCAAGGGCCCATGCGCCTAGGGTGGAAAAGGGAGAGTCCATGAAGGGAAGGCACCTCAGGGTGCCTTGGGGAGGGTGGACACCTCCCCCCCTCTTGGCCGCACCCCTCCCTTGGAGGAGGGGGCAAGGCTGCGCCCTCCCCCCCTCCTTGGCACCTATATAAAGGGGGGAGGGGAGGGGGGCAGCAGCACCTTTGCCCTGGACGCCTCCCTCTCCCTCTCCAACACATCCTCCTCCTCCGTAGTGCACGTGAAGCCCTGCCGAATCTTGCAAGTTCCATCATCACCACGCCGTCGTGCTGCTGCTGGAGCCATCTTCCTCAACCTCTCCTTCACCTTGCTGGATCAAGAAGAAGGAGACGTTACGCTGACCGTACGTGTGTTGAACGCGGAGGTGCCGTCCGTTCGGCACTAGATCATCGGTGAATTGGATCGCGGCAAGTACGACTACCTCATCCACGTTCACTCCGACGCTTCCGTTGCGATCTACAAAGTGGTATGTAGATGCTAACCAATCTGAATACTCGTTGCTAGATGAACTCATAGATGGATCTTGGTGAAACCGTAGGAAAAATTTTAATTTTACGCAAAGCGTTCCCCAACGGTGGCATCATGAGCTAGGTCTATGCGTAGTTCTTCTTCTTGTGAGTAGAACACAATTTGTTGTGGGCGTAGATGTTGTCAATTCTTCTTGCCGTTACTAGTCAATCTTGATTCAGCGGTATTGTGGGATGAAGCGGCCCGGACCAACCTTACGTGCACGCTTACGTGAGACCGGTTCCACCGACTAACATGCACTAGTTGCATAAGGTGGCTGGCGGTGTCTGTCTCTCCTACTTTAGTTGGATCGGATTCGATGAACAGGGTCCTTATGAAGGGTAAATAGAGATTGACAAATCACGTTGTGGTTTGAACGTAGGTAAGAAAACGTTCTTGCTAGAACCCTAATTCAGCCACGTAAAACTTGCAACAACAATTAGAGGACGTCTAACTTGTTTTTGCAGCAAGTGCTTTGTAATATGATATGGCCAGAAGTTGTGATGAATGATGAATGATCTATATGTGATGTATGAGATGTTCATGCTATTGTAATAGGAATCACGACTTGCATGTCGATGAGTATGACAACCGGCGAGAGCCATAGGAGTTGTCTTTATTTTTTGTATGACCTGCGTGTCATTGAAGAACGCCATGTAAACTACTTTACTTTATTGCTAAACACGTTAGTCATAGAAGTAGAAGTAGTCGTTGGCGTGACAACTTCATGAAGACACGATGATGGAGATCATGATGATGGAGATCATGGTGTCATGCCGGTGACAAGATGATCATGGAGCCCGAAGATGAAGATCAAAGGAGCTATATGATATTGGCCATATCATGTCACTACTTTATATAATTGCATGTGATGTTTATTATGTCTTATGCATCTTGTTTACTTAGAACGACGGTAGTAAATAAGATGATCCCTCATAATAATTTCAAGAAAGTGTTCACCCTAGCGTGCACCGTTGCTAAGGTTCGTCGTTCAAGCACCACGTGATGATCGGGTGTGATAGGTCCTTACGTTCGCATACAACGGGTGTAAGACAGATTTACACGCATAAAACACTTAGGTTGACTTGACGAGCCTAGCATGTACGGACATGGCCTCGGAACACGAAGACCGAAGGTCGAGCATGAGTCGTATAGAAGATACGATCAACATGAAGATGTTCACCGATGTTGACTAGTCCGTCTCACGTGATGATCGGACACGGCCTAGTTGACTCGGATCATGTAATACTTAGATGACTAGTAGAGGATGTCTATCTAAGTGGGAGTTCATTAAATTTGATTAAATGAACTTTATTATCATGAACTTAGTCTAAATATTTACAATATGTCTTGAAGATCAAATGGCCAACGTAGTCCTCAACTTCAACGCGTTCCTAGAGAAAACCAAGCTGAAAGGCGATGGTAGCAACTATACGGACTGGGTCCGGAACACGAGGATTATCCTCATAGCTGCCAAGAAAGAATATGTCCTAAGAGCACCGCTGGGTGACGCACCTATTCTCCCTGCAGAACAAGACGTTATGAACGCTTGGCAGTCACGCCTGCGATGATTACTCCCTCGCTCAGGCGGCATGCTTTACAGCTTAGAGCCGGACTCCAAAAGCGTTTTGAGAGACATGGAGCATATGAGATGTTCAAGAGCTGAAAATGGTTTTCCAAGCTCATGCCCGGTCGAGAGATATGAAGTCTCCGACAAATTCTTTAGCTGTAAGATGGAGGAAAATGGCTCACAAGGTGAACACATACTCAAAATGTCCGGGTTGCACAACCGCTTGACTCAACTGGAAGTTAATCTCCGGATGAAGCGGTCATTGATGTAATCCTCGATCGCTTCCACCTAGCTACAAGAGCTTTGTGATGAACTACAATATGCAGGGGATGGTAAAGACCATTCCTGAAGTATATGCTATGCTGAAATCAGCAGAGGTAGAAATCAAGAAGGAGCATCAAGTGTTGATGGTGAATAAAACCACTAAGTTCAAGAAGGTCAAGCGTAAAAGTAACTACAAGAAGGACGGCAAGGAAGTTGCGCCCGATAAGCAAGTTTCGGGAAGAAGCCAAAGAATGGACCCAAGCCCGAAACCGAGTGCTTTTATTGCAAGGGAAGTGGTCATCGGAAGCGGAACTGCCCCAAATACTTAAGCGGACAAGAAGGCCGCAAAACCAAAGGTATATGTGATATACATGTAATTGATGTGTACCTTACCAGTACTCGTAGTAGCTCTTGGGTATTTGATACCGGTGCAGTTGCTCATATTTGTAACTCAAAGCAGGAGCTGCGGAATAAACGGAGGCTGGCGAAGGACGAGGTGACGATGCGTGACGCGAATTGTTCCAAGGTCGATGTGATCTCCGTCTGCACACTGCCTCTGCAATTACCTACGGGATTAGTTTAAAAGCTCAATAATACTAATATAGAGACAAGTTAGAGCATGAACATTGTATCCGGATCTCGTTTAATTCGAGATGGCTACTCATTTAAATCCGAGAATAATGGTTGTTCTATTTATATGAGAGATATGTTTTATGGTCATGCTCCGATGGTTAATGGTTTATTCTTAATGAATCTAAATGCGTGATGATACACATATTCATAGTGTGAATACCAAAAGAGTTAAAGTTGATAACAATAGTCCCACATATTTGTGGCAATCGCCGCCTTTGGTCACATAGGTGTCAAACGCATGAAGAAGCTCCATGCAGATGGACTTTTGGAGTCTCTTGATTATGAATCATTTGACACGTGCGAACCATGCCTCATGGGTAAAATGACCAAGACTCCATTCTCCGGAACAATGGAGCGAGCAACCAACTTATTGGAAATCATACATACTGATGTGTGCGGTCCAATGAGTGTTGAGGCTCGCGGTGGCTATCGTTATGTTCTCACCCTCACTAATGACTTGAGTAGATATGGGTATGTCTACTTAATGAAACACAAGTCTGAGACCTTTGAAAAATTCAAGGAATTTCAGAGTGAGGTTGAAAATCAACGTGATAGAAAGATCAAGTTTCTACGATCAGATCGTGGAGGAGAATACTTGAGTCACGAATTTGGCACACACTTAAGAAAATGTGGAATAGTTTCACAACTCACGCCGCTGGAACACCTCGCGTAATGGTGTGTCCGAACGTCAGAATCGCACTCTATTAGATATGGTGCGATCTATGATGTCTCTTACCGATTTACCGCTATCTTTTGGGGCTATGCTTTAGAGACTGCCGCATTCACTTTAAATAGGGCTCGTCGAAATCCGTTGAGACGACACCGTATGAATTATGGTTTGGGAAGAAACCTAAGCTGTCGCTTCTAAAAGTTTGGGGATGCGATGCTTATGTCAAGAAACTTCAACCTGAGAAGCTCGAACCCAAGTCGGAAAAATGCGTCTTCATAGGATACCCGAAAGAAACTGTTGGGTATACCTTCTACCTCAGATCCGAAGGCAAGATCTTTGTTGTTAAGAATGGATTCTTTACGGAGAAAGAGTTTCTCTCGAAAGAAGTAAGTGGGAGGAAAGTAGAACTTGATGAAGTGTTATCTCTTGAACTGTAAATGGCGAAACTCAAGAAAACGTTTCTCGTGAGCCCGCACCGACTAGAGAGGAAATTAATGATGATGATCAAGATGCTTGATCAAGCTCCTACTGAAATTCGAAGGTCCACAAGGACACGTTCCGCACTGCAGTGGTACGGCAACCCTGTCTTGGAAATCATGTTGTTAGACAACGGTGAACCTTGAACTATGAGGAAGCAATGGCGGCCCGGATTCCGACAAATGGCTGGAAGCCATGAAATCCGAGATAGGATCCATGTATGAAAGCGAAGTATGGACTTTGGTGACTTGCCCGTTGAACGGCGAGCCATAGAAAATAAATGGATCTTTAAGAAGAAGGCAGACGCGGATGGTAATGTGACCATCTATAAAGCTCGGCTTGTCGCTAAGGGTTATCGACAAGTTCAAGGGGTTGACTACGATGAGACTTTCTCACCGGTAGCGGCTGAAGTCCGTCGAGAATCATGTTAGCAATTGCATACTATGATTATGAGATATGGCAAATGGACGTCAAAACGGCATTCCTTAATGGTTTCCTTAAGGAAGAATTGTATATGATGCAGCCGGAAGGTTTTGTCGATCCTAAGAATCTTGACAAGGTGTGCAAGCTCCAACGCCGATTTATGGGCTGGTGCAAGCATCTCGGAGTTGGAACATTCGCTTTGATGAGATGATCAAAGCGTTAGTTTACAGACTTATGGAGAAGCCTGTGTTTACAAGAAAGTGAGTGGGAGCTCAGTAGCATTTCTCATATTATATGTAGACGACATACTTTTGATGGGAAATGATATAGAACTCTTGGACAGCATTAAGGCCTATTTGAATAAAAGTTTTTCAATGAAGGACCTTGGAGAAGCTGCTTATATATTAGGCATCAAGATCTATAGAGATAGATCGAGACGCCTCATAGGTCTTTCACAAAGCACATACCTTGATAAGATATTGAAGAAGTTCAATATGGATCAATCTAAGAAGGGGTTCTTACCTGTGTTACAAGGTGTGAAATTGAGCTCAGCTCAATGTCCGACCACGGCAGAAGATATAGAAGAGATGAGTGTCATCCCCTATGCCTCAGCCATAGGTTCTATTATGTATGCCATGCTGTGTACCAGACCTGATGTAAACCTTGCCGTAAGTTTGGTAGGAAGGTACCAAAGTAATCCCGCAAGGAACACCGGACAGCGGTCAAGAATATCCTGAAGTACGAAAAGGACTAAGGATATGTTTCCGTTTATGGAGGTGACGAAGAGCTCGTCGTAAAGGGTTACGTCGACGCTAGCTTCGACACAGATCTGGATGACTCTAAGTCACAAACCGGATACGTGTATATTTTGAATGGTGGGGCAGTAAGCTGGTGCAGTTGCAAGCAAAGCGTCGTGGCGGGATCTACATGTGAAGCGGAGTACATGGCAGCCTCGGAGGCAGCACATGAAGCAATTTGGGTGAAGGAGTTCATCACCGACCTCGGAGTCATACCCAATGCGTCGGGGCCAATCAAGCTCTTCTGTGACAACACTGGAGCTATTGCACTTGCAAAGGAGCCCAGGTTTCACAAGAAGACTAGGCACATCAAGCGTCGCTTCAACTCCATTCGTGAAAATGTTCAAGATGGAGACATAGAAATTTGTAAAGTGCACACGGATCTGAATGTCGCAGATCCGTTGACTAAACCGCTCCCTAAGGCAAAACATGATCAGCACCATAACTCTTTGGGTGTTCGATTCATCACAATGTAACTAGATTATTGACTCTAGTGCAAGTGGGAGACTGTTGGAAATATGCCCTAGAGGCAATAATAAAAGCATTATTATTATATTTCCTTATTCATGATAATTGTCTTTATTCGTGCTATAATTGTGTTAACCGGAAATCGTAATACATGTGTGAATAATGACAACAACATGTCCCTAGTGAGCCTCTAGTTGACTAGCTCGTTGATCGACGAGATAGTCATGGTTTCCTGACTATGGACATTGGATGTCATCGATAACGGGATCACATCATTAGGAGAATGATGTGATGGACAAGACCCAATCTTAACATAGCATAAGATCGCATGCGATTCGTTTGCTAGAGTTTTCCAATGTCAAGTGTCCTTTCCTTAGACCATGAGATCATGTAACTCCGGATACCGTAGGAGTGCTTTGGGTATGCCAAGCGTCACAACGTAACTGGGTGACTATAAAGGTATGCTACTGGTATCTCTGAAAGTGTCTGTTGGGTTGACATGGATCGAGATCGGGATTTGTCACTCCGCTTGACGGAGAGTTATCACCGGGCCCTCTCGCTAATGCATCATCACAAAGAGCTCAATGAGATCGAACAGTTTGATCACGGGATCAAGCATTACGGTAACGAGAAAAGTTACTTGCCGGTAACGAGATTGAACGAGGTATTGGTATACCGACGATCGAATCTCGGGCAAGTAAAATACCGATTGACAAAGGGAATCGTATCACGGGATTAATTGAATCCTTGACATCGTGGTTCATCCGATGAGATCATCGTGGAGCATGTGGGAGCCAACATGGGTATCCAGATCCGCTGTTGGTTATTGCCCGAGAGCCGTCTCGGTCATGTTCGCATGTCTCCCGAACCCGTAGGGTCTACACACTTAAGGTTGAACGCTTAGGGTTGTAGGAATATGTATGTGCAGTAACCCGAATGTTGTTCGAGTCCCGGATGAGATCCTGGACGTCACGAGGAGTTCGGAATGGTCCGGAGGTAAAGAATTATATATAGGAAGTGCTGTTTCGCCATCGGGACAAGTTTCGGTGATATCGGTATTGTCTGGGACCACCGGAGGGGTCCTGGGGTCCACCAAGTGGGGCCACCAGCCCTGTGGGGCCACATGGGCCCTAGGTGGTGCGCCTAGGCCCACATGGGCCAAGGGAACCAGCCCCAAGGGGCCCATGCGCCTAGGGTGGAAAAAGGGAGAGTCCATGAAGGGAAGGCACCTCCGAGGTGCCTTGGGAGGGTGGACACCTCCCCTCTTGGCCGCACCCCTCCCTTGGAGGAGGGGCAAGGCTGCGCCCTCCCCCTCCTTGGCACCTATATAAAGGGGAGGGAAGGGGCAGCAGCACCTTTGCCCTGACGCCTCCTCTCCCTCTCCAACACATCCTCCTCCTCCGTAGTGCACGGCGAAGCCCCGAGTATCTTGCAAGTTCCACCATCACCACGCCGTCGTGCTGCTGCTGGAGCCATCTTCCTCAACCTCTCCTTCACCTTGCTGGATCAAGAAGAAGGAGACGTTACGCTGACCGCACGTGTGTTGAACGCGGAGGTGCCGTCCGCTCGCACTAGATCATCGGTGAATTGGATCGCGGCAAGTACGACTACCTCATCCACGTTCACTCCGACGCCTGCTATGCGATCTACAAAGTGGTATGTAGATGCTAACCAATCTGAATACTCGTTGCTAGATGAACTCATAGATGGATCTTGGTGAAACCGTAGGAAAAATTTTAATTTTCTGCAAACGTTCCCCAACAGAAACCCCTTTCGGACACGCTGGTCGTCACCCGGTACCCCCGGAACGATTCCGGACTCCAATACCCTTCGTCCAATATATCGATCTTCACCTCCGGACCATTCTGGAGTTCCTCGTTACGTCCGAGATCTCATCCGGGACTCCGAACAACCTTCGGTAACCACATACTATTTCCCATAGCAACTCTAGCGTCACCGAACCTTTAGTGTGTAGACCCTACGGGTTCGGGAACCGTGCAGACATGACCGAGACACCTCTCCGGCCAATAACCAATAACGGGATCTGGATACCATATTGGCTCCCACATGTTCCACGATGATCTCATCGGATGAACCACAATGTCACGGATTCAATCAATCCCGTATACAATTCCCTTTGTCTATCGGTATGCTACTTGCCCAAGATTCGATCGTCGGTATCCCTATACCTTGTTCAATCTCGTTACCGGCAAGTCTCTTTACTCATTCCGTAACACATGATACCGTGGCTAACTCATTAGTCACATTGAGCTCATTATGATGATGCATTGCCGAGTGGGCCCAGAGATACCTCTCCGTCATACGGAGTGACAAATCCCAGTCTCGATTCATGCCAACCCAACAGACACTTTCGGAGATACCTGTAATGCACCTTTATAGCCACCCGCCATTGCCACGTTGACGCTTTGGTACACCCAAAGCATTCCTACGGTATCCGGGAGTTGCACAATCTCATGGTCTAAGGAAATGATACTTGACATTAGAAAAGCTCTTAGCAAACGAACTACACGATCTTGTGCTATGCTTAGGATTGGGTCTTGTCCATCACATCATTCTCCTAATGATGTGATCCCGTTATCAATGACATCCAATGTCCATGGTCAGGAAACCATAACCATCTATTGATCAATGAGGTAGTCAACTAGAGGCTCACTAGGGACATGTTGTGGTCTATATATTCACACATGTATTACGGTTTACAGTTAATACAATTATAGCATGAACAATAGACAATTATCATGAACAAGGAAATACAATAATAACCATTTTATTATTGCCTCTAGGGCATATTTCCAACAGTCTCCCACTTGCACTAGAGTCAATAATCTAGTTCACATCACTATGTGATTGTAATGAATCCAACACCCATGGGGTTTGTTCATATCTCGCTTGTGAGAGAGGTTATTAGTCAACGGGTGGGAACCTTTCAGATCCGTGTGTGCTTTAGTAATCTCTATGTCATCTTGTAGATGTAGCTACCATGCGCTACTTGGAGCTATTCCAAATAACTGCTCTACTATATGAATCCGGTTTACTACTCAGAGTCATCCGGATTAGTGTCAAAGTTTGCATCGACGTAACCCTTTACGACAAACTCTTTTACCACCTCCATAATCGAGAAAATTCCTTAGTCCACTAGTTACTAAGGATAAGTTCGACCGCTGTCATGTGATCCATTCCTGGATTACTCTTGTACCCCTTGACTGACTCATGGCAAGGCACACTTCAAAAGCGGTACGAGAATAGCATATTGTAGAGCCTACGTCTAAAGCATAGGGGACGACCTTCGTCCTTTCTCTCTCTTCTGCCGTGGTCAGGTCTTGAGACTTACTCAATACTCACACCATGTAACACAGCCAAGAACTCCTTCTTTGCTGATCTATTTTGAACTCCTTCAAAATCTTGTCACGGTATGTATTCATTTGAAAGTACTATTAAGCGTTTTTGATCTATCCTTATGGATCTTGATGCTCAATGTTCAAGTAGCTTAATCCAGGTTTTTCATTGAAAAACACTTTTCAAATAACCCTGTATGCTTTCCATAAATTCTACATCATTTCTGATCAACAATATGTTAACAACATATACTCATCAAAATTCTATAGTGCTCCCACTCACTTCTTTGGAAATACAAGTTTCTCACAAACTTTGTATTAACCCAAAATATTTGATCATCTCATCAAAGCGTACATTCCAACTCCGAGATGCTTACTCCAGTCCTTATAAGGATTGCTGGAGCTTTGCATACTTGTTAGCATCTTTCAGGATTGACAAAACCTTCTGGTTGTATCATATACAACCTTTCCTCAAGAAAATCGTCGAGTAAACAATGTTTTGACATCCTATCTACAAGATTTCATAAATAATGCAGTAACTGCTAATATAATTCCAACAGACTCTTAGCATCGCTACGAGTGAGAAAGTCTCATCTAGTCAACTCCTAGAACTTGCCGGAAAACATCTTAACAACAAGTCGAGCTTTCTTAATGGTGACACTTACCATCATTGTCCGTCTTCCTTTTAAAATCCATCTGCACCCAATAGCCTTACGACCATCAAGTAGTTCTTCCAAAGTCTATACTTTGTTTTCATACATGGATCCTCTCTCGGATTTTATGGCCTCGAGCCATTCGTCAGAATCCGGGCCCACCATCGCTTCTCCATAGCTCGTAGGTTCATTGTTGTCTAGCAACATGACTTCCAAGACAGGATTACGTACCACTCTGAAGTAGTACGCATCCTTGTCGACCAACGAGGTTTGGTAGTGACTTGATCCGAAGTTTCATGATCACTATCATAAGCTTCCACTTCAATTGGTGTAGGTGCCACAGGAACAACTTCACGTGCTCCCTGCTACACACTAGTTGAAGTGACGGTTCAATAACCTCATCAAGTCTCCACCGTCCTCCCACTCAATTCTTTCGAGAGAAACTTTTCCTCGAGAAAGGACCCGTTTCTAGAAACAATCACTTTTGCTTCCGGATCTGAAATAGGAGGTGTACCCAACTGTTTTGGGTATTCTATGAAGATGCATTTATCCGCTTTGGGTTCGAGCATATCAGCCTGAAACTTTTTTACATAAGCGTCGCAGCCCCAAACTTTTAAGAAGCGACAGCTTAGGTTTCTCGAAACCATAGTTCATACGGTGTCGTCTCAATGGAATTGCGTGGTGCCCTATTAGTGAATGCGGTTGTCTCTAATGCCTAACCCATAAACGATAGTGGTAATTCGATAAGAGACATCATGGTATGCACCATATCCAATAGGGTGCAGTTATGATGTTCGAACACACCATCACACTATGGTGTTCCAGTCGGTATTAGTTGTGAAACAATTTCCACAATGTCTTAATTGTGTGCCAAACTCATAACTCAGATATTCATCTCTATGATCATATCATAGACATTTTATCCTCTTGTCACGACGATCTTCAACTTCACTCTGAAATTACTTAAACCTTTCAATAATTCAGACTTGTGTTTCATCAAGTAAATATACTTAGCATCTACTCAAATCATCTGTGAAGTAAGAATATAACGATATCCACTGCGTGCCTCAGCACTCATTGGACCGCACACATCAAAATGTATTACTTCCAACAAGTTGCTTTCTTGTTCCATCTTACTGAAAACGAGGCCTTTCAGTCATCTTGCCCATGTGGTATGATTTGCATGTCTCAAGTGATTAAAAATCAAATGAGTCCAAACGATCCATCTGTATGGAGTTTCTTGATGCATATATACCAATAGACATGGTTCGCATGCCTCAGTCTTTTCAAAAATGAGTGAGTCAAAAGATCCATCAACATGGAGCTTCTTCATGCGTTTTATACCAATATGACTCAAATGGAAGTGCCACAAGTATGTGGCACTATCATTACTCTTTTGGCATGAACATGTATATCACTACCATCGAGATTCAATAAACCATTCATTTTAGGTGCAAGACCATTGAAGGTATTATTCAAATAAACAGAGTAATCATTATTCTCCTTAAATGAATAACCGTATTGCGATAAACATAATCCAATCATGTCTATGCTCAACGCAAACACTAAATAACAATTATTTAGGTTTAACAACAATCCCGATGGTAGAGGGAGCGTGCGATGTTTGATCACATCAACCTTGGAAACACTTCTAACACATATCGTCATCTCACCTTTAGCTAGTCTACTAGCCTTTTATTTCGAGTTACTAACACTTAGCAACCGAACCGGTATTTATTACCCTGGTGCTACTAGGAGTACTAGTAAAGTACACAATATAACATATATTCAAAATACTTCTCTCGACCTTGCCAGCCTTCTCATCTACCAAGTATCTAGGGCAGTTCTGCTTCAGTGACCGTTCCCCTCATTACAGAAGCACTTAGTCTCGGGTTTGGGTTCAACCTTGGGTTTCTTCACTAGAGCAGCAACTGATTTGCCGTTTCATGAAGTATCCCTTCTTTCCCTTGCCCTTCTTGAAACTAGTGGTTTTACTAACCATCAACAATTGATGCTCCTACTTGATTTCTACTTTCGCGGTGTCAAACATCGCGAGTTGCTCAAGGATCATCATGTGTATCCCTGATATGTTATAGTTCATCACAGCGCTCTAATAGCTTGGTGGCAGTGACTATGGACAACCATCACTATCTCATCTGGAAGATTAACTACCACTTGATTCAAGCGATTGTAGTACTCAGACAATCTGAGCACATGCTCAACGATTGAGCTTTTCTCCCTTAGTTTGCAGGCTTAAGAAACTTGTCAGAGGTCTCATACCTCGTGATGTGGGCACTAGTCTGAAATGCCAATTTCACTCTTTGGAACATCTCATATGTTCTGCGACGTTTCAAAAACATCTTTGGTGCCACAATTCTAAACCGTTAGCATTACGCACTGAACTATCACGCAGTCATCAAACTGTGTATGCCAGATGTTTCGCAACATCTACAGACGACGCTCGAGGTTCAGCACACCGAGCGGTGCATTAAGGACATAATCCTTCTGCGCAGCAATGAGGATAATCCTCGATTTTGGACCCGATCCGCATAATTTCTACTATCAACTTTCAACTAAATTTTCTTTAGGAACATATCTTAAACAGTAGAACTAAAGCGTAAGCTATGACATAATTTGCAAAGACCTTTTGACTATGTTCATGATAATTAAGTTCATCTGATTATTTAATGAACTCCCACTTAGATAGACATCCCTCTAGTCATCTAAGTGATACATGATCCGAGTCAACTAGGCCGTGTCCGATCATCACGTGAGACGGACTAGTCATCATTGGTGAACATCTTCATGTTGATCGCATCTACTATATGACTCATGTTCGACCTTTCGGTCTCTTGTGTTCCGAGGCCATGTACGTACATGCTAGGCTAGTCAAGTCGAACTAAGTGTTTTGCATGTGTAAATCTGGCTTACACCCGTTGTATGCGAACGTTAGAATCTATCACACCCGATCATCACGTGGTGCTTCGAAACAACGAACCTTCTACGGTGCACAGTTAGGGTGAACACTTTCTTGAAATTTTATGAGGGACCATCTTATTTATGCAACCGTCGTTCTAAGCAAATAATATGTAAACATGACAAACATCACATGCAAATCATAGAGTGACATGATATGGCCAATATCATCTCGCGCCTTTGATCTTCATCTTTGAGGCGTGGCATGATCACCTTCGTCACCGGCATGACACCATGATCTCCATCATCATGATCTCCATCATCGTGTCTTCATGAAGTTGTCTCACCAACTATTACTTCTACTACTATGGCTAACGGTTTGCAATAAAGTAAAGTAATTACATGGCGTTTTCAATGACATGCAGGTCATACAACAAATTAAGACAACTCCTATGGCTCCTGCCAGTTGTCATACTGATGTAGGGCGGAACCCTACGTGGATGATCTTTCACGTTGGAGCGGATCCTATGGTGAATCACGAAGAACACGCGGAAGAACAAGAGGGAAACACGGGGAAAACGAGAGAATTCACTCAACCAACAAGAGATCAATCACACAAGTGCTAGATCACCGATCACATAAGGTGGCACAAGATTCAAGATCAACAAAGGGAAGATACAAACGGTAGCCGTTCTTCTCCGTGAGGAGGCCTTGATGGGGTCCACCCTAGAAGGGGGTCTTGAATCCGCTTGGGGGATCTTCTCCGTAGAGGTCCTGATCTCCGAGGAGAAGTAGCCAAGTGGATGAGCAAAGGCTCTCACACAAAATATGAGCTAATCCAATGCTAACCCTAGAAAGAGGAAGGGGATGTTGGGGAACGTTGCAGAAAATTAAAATTTTTCCTACGGTTTCACCAAGATCCATCTATGAGTTCATCTAGCAACGAGTCATGTGAGAGTGATTGCATCTACATACCACTTGTAGATCGCGTGCGGAAGCGTTCAAGTGAACGGGGTTGATGGAGTCGTACTCGTCGTGATTCAAATCACCGATGATCCTAGTGCCGAACAGACATCACCTCTGCGTTCAACACACGTACGGAGCGGATGACGTCTCCTCCTTCTTGATCCAGCAAGGGGGAAGGAGAGGTTGATGATGATCCAGCAGCACGACGGCGTGGTGGTGGATGCAGCAGAACTGTGGCAGGGCTTCGCTAAGCGACTACGGGAGGAGGAGGAGGTGTAGCAGGAAGGGAAGGCGCCAAGGGCTTCAGGGTGTGGCTGCCCCCTCCCTCCCCTCCCTTTATATAGGTGCAAGAGAGGGGGGGAGAGCACAGCCTGGCCCCTTCCTCCAAGGAAGGGGTGCGGCCAAGAGGGGGGAGGAGTCCATCCTCCCCAAGGCACCTCGGAGGTGCCTTCCCCCTTTAGGACTCTCCCCTCCCCAAGTCTCCTTGGCGCATGGGCCTCTTGGGGCTGGTTCCCTTAGCCCATATAGGCCAAGGCGCACCCCCACCAGCCCATGTGGCCCCAGGCAGGTGGACCCCGGTGGACCCCGGACCCCTTCGGCACTCCGGTACAATACCGATAAAGTGCGAAACTTTTCCGCGACCAAAACAAGACTTCCTATATATAAATCTTTACCTCCGGACCATTCCGGAACTCCTCGTGACATCCGGGATCTCATCCGGGACTCCGAACAACATTCGGTTTGCTGCATACTCATATTCATACAACCCTAGCGTCACCGAACCTTAAGTGTGTAAACCCTACGGGTTCGGGAGACAGGCAGACATGACCGAGACGTTCTCCGATCAATAACCAACAGCAGGATCTGGATACCCATGTTGGCTCCCACATGTTCCACGATGATCTCATCGGATGAACCACAATGTCAAGGACTCAATCGATCCCGTATACAATTCCCTTTGTCTAGCGGCATTGTACTTGCCCGAGATTCGATCGTCGGTATCCCGATACCTTTGTTCAATCTCGTTACCGGCAAGTCTCTTTACTCGTTCCGTAACACATCATCCCGTGATCAACCTCTTGGTCACATTGTGCACATTATGATGATGTCCTACCGAGTGGGCCCAGAGATACCTCTCCGTTTACGGAGTGACAAATCGATCTCGATTCGTGCCAACCCAGCAGACACTTTCGGAGATACCGTAATGCACCTTTATAGCCACCCGATTCGTTGTGACGTTTGGTACACCCAAAGCATTCCTACGGTATCCGGGAGTTCCACAATCTCATGGTCTAAGGAAATGATACTTGACATTAGAAAAGCTTTAGCATACGAACTACACGATCTTTGTGCTAGGCTTAGGATTGGGTCTTGTCCAACACATCATTACGCCAATGATGTGATCCGTTATCAATGACATCCAATGTCCATGGTCAGGAAACCATGACCATCTATTGATAAACGAGCTAGTTAACTAGAGGCTTACTAGGGACATGGTGTTGTCTATGTACCCACACATGTATCTGAGTTTCCTATCAATACAATTATAGCATGGATACTAAGCGATTATCATGAACAAGGAAATATAATAATAACTAATTTATTATTGCCTCTAGGGCATATTTCCAACAGTCTCCCACTTGCACTAGAGTCAATAATCTAGTTCACATCGCCATGTGATTAACATTGATAGGTCACATCGCCATGTGACCAACATCCAAAGAGTTTACTAGTGTCGCTAAACTAGTTCACATCACCATGTGATTAAGACTCAATGAGTTACGGGGTTTGATCATGTTTTCCTTGTGAGAGAAGTTTTAGTCAACGGTCTGCGGTATTCAGATCCGTATGTACTTTGCAATTCTCTATGTCATATTGTAAATGTTGCTTCCACGTTCCACTTGAAGCTATTCCAAATGGTTGCTCCACTATACGTATCCGGTTTGCTACTCGAGTCACTCGGATAGGTGTTAAAGCTTGCATCGGCGTAACCCTTTACGCCGAACTCTTTATCACCTCCATAATCGAGAAACATGTCCTTATTTACTCCAAGGACAATTTTGACCGCTGTCCAATGATCCCCATTCCTGGATCATTCTTGTACCCCTTAGTGACTCATGGCAAGGCACACTTCCGGTGCGGTACACAGCATATCATACTATAGAGCCTATGTCTAAACCATAGGGGACGACCTTCGTCCTTTCTCTCTTTTCTGCCGTGGTCGAGCTTTAAGTCTTAACTTCATACGTTACATCTCAGGCAAGAGCTCCTTCTTTGACTGATCCATCTTGAACACCTTCAAGATCATGTCAAGGTATATGCTCATTTGAAAGTACCATTAAGCGTTTTGATCTATCCTCATAGATCTTGATGCTCAATGTTCAAGTAGCCTAATCCAGGGTTTCTATTGAAAAACACTTTTCAAACAACCCTATATGCTTTCTAGAAATTCTACATCATTTCTGATCAACAATATGTCAACAACATATACTCATCAGAAATTCTATAGTGCTCCCACTCACTTCTTTGGAAATACAAGTTTCTCACAAACTTTGTATAAACCCAAAATCTTTGATCATCTCATCAAAGCGCACATTCCAACTCCGAGATGCTTACTCCAGTCCTAAGAAGGATCGCTGGAGCCAGCATAACTTTTAGCATCCTTAGGATCGAAAAAAACTTTCTGATTTTATCACATACAACCTTTCCTTACAAAACTGGTAAGGAAACTCGTTTTGACATCCATCTGCCTGATTTCATAAATGCAGCTAATGCTAACATGATTCCGACGGACTTAAGCATCGCTACGGATGAGAAAATCTCATTGTAGTCAACTCCTTGAACTTGTGAAAAACTCTTTGCCACAAGTCGAGCTTCATAGACGGTGACATTACCGTCCACGTCCGTCTTCTTCTTAAAGATCCATTTATCTCAATGGCTTGCCGATCAACGGGCAAGTCCACCAAAGTCCATGCTTTGTTCTGATACATGGATCCTATCTCGGATTTCATGGCTTCTAACCATTTGTTGGAATATGCGCCAATCATTGGTTCTCCATAGCTCGTAGGTTCATTGTTGTCTAGCAACATGACATTCATGACAGGATCACCGTACCACTCCGAAGCAGTACGCGTCCTTGTCGTCCTACGAGGTTCGGTAGTGACTTGATCCGAAGTTTCATGATCACTATCATAAGCTTCTACTTCAATTGGTGTAGGTGCCACAGGAACAACTTCACGTGTCTGCTACACACTAGTTGAAGTGATGGTTCAATAACCTCATCAAGTCTCCACCATCCTCCCACTTAATTCTTTCGAGAGAAACTTTTCCTCGAGAAAGGACCCGCTTCTAGAAACAATCCCTATTGCTTCGGATCTGAATTAGGAGGTATACCCAACCGTTTTGGGTATCCTATGAAGATGTATTTATCCGTTTTGGGTTCGAGCTTATCACGATGAAACTTTTTCACATAAGCGTCGCAGCCCCAAACTTTTAAGGAACGACAACTTAGGTTTCTCCAAACCATAGTTCAAACAGTGCCGTCTCAACGGAATTACGTGGTGCCCTATTAAAGTGAGTGCGGTTGTCTCTAATGCCTAACCCATGACCGATAGTGGTAATTCGATAAGAGACATCATGGTACGCACCATATCCAATAGGGTGCAACTATGATGTTCGGACACGCCATCACACTATGGTGTTCCAGCGGTATTAATTGTGAAACAATTTCCACAGTGTCTTAGTTGCGTGCCAAAGCTCGTAACTCAGATACTCATCTCTATGATCATATCATAGACATTTTATCCTCTTGTCAAAATGATCTTTAACTTCACTCTGAAATTACTTGAACCATTCAATAATTCAGACTTTGTGTTTCATCAAGTAAATATACTCAACATCTACTCGAATCATCTGTGAAGTCGAGAACATAACGATATTCACCGCATGCCTCGGCACTCATTGGACTGCACACATCAAAATGTGTTACTTCCAACAGGTTGCTACCTTGTTCCATCTTCTTGAAACCGAGGCTTTTGGTCATCTTGCCCATGTGGTATGATTTGCATATCTCAAGTGATTCAAAATCAAGTGAGTCCAAACGATCCATCTGCATGGAGTTTCTTCATGCGTATACACCAATAGACATGGTTTGCATGTCTCAAACTTTTCAAAAATGAGTGAGTCCAAAGATCCATCAACATGGAGCTTCTTCATGCGTTTTATACCAATATGACTTACATGGCAGTGCCACAAGTACGTGGTACCATCATTACTATCTTATATCTTTTGGCATGAAAATGTGTATCACTACGATCGAGATTCAATAAACCATTCTTTTTAGGTGCTAGACCATTGAAGGCATTATTCAAATTAACAGAGTAACCATTATTCTCCTTAAATGAATAACTGTATTGCGACAGACATAATCCAATCATGTATATGCTCAACGCAAACACCAAATAACAATTTTAGGTTTAACTCCAATCTCGATGGTAGAGGGAGCGTGCGATGCTTGATCACATCAACCTTGGAAACACTTCCAACACGTATCGTCGACTCACCTTTAGCTAGTCTCCGTTTATTCCGTAGCTTTTGTTTGAGTTACTAACACTTAGCAACCGAACCGGTATCTAATACCCTGGTGCTACTAGGAGTACTAGTAAAGTACACATTAACATAATGTATATCCAATATACTTCTATCGACCTTGCCAGCCTTCTCATCTACCAAGTATCTAGGGTGGTTCCGCTTGGGTGTCCGTTCCTCTCATTACGAAGCACTTAGTCTCGGGTTTGGGTTCAACCTTGGGTTTCTTCACTAGAGCAGCAACTGTTTTGCCATTTCATGAAGTATCCCTTGTTGCCCTTGCCCTTCTTGAAACTAGTGGTTTTACCAACCATCAACAATGATGCTCCTACTTGACTTCTACTTTCGCGGTGTCAAACATCGCGAACACTTCAAGGATCATCATATCTATCCCTGATATGTTATAGTTCATCACGAAGCTCTAGTAGCTTGGTGGCAATGACTTTGGAGAAACATCACTATCTCATCCGGAAGATCAACTCCCACTCGATTCAAGTGATTGTTGCACTCGGACAATCGAGCACAAGCTCAATGATTGAGCTTTTCTCCCTTAGTTTGCAGGCTAAGAAAATCGTCGGAGGTCTTATACCTCTTGACGTGGGCACGAGCCTGAAATCCCAATTTCAGCCCTCGAAACATCTCATATGTTCATGACGTTTCAAAAACGTCTTTGGTGCCTCAACTCTAAACCGTTTAAGCGAACTATCACGTAGTTATCAAAGCGTGTATGTCCGATGTTCGTAACATCCACAAACGACGTTTGGGGTTCAGCACACTGAAGCGGTGCATTAAGGACATAAGCTTTCTCTTGTCCGCATAATCGCTCTTGTCAACTTTCAACTATATTTTCTCTAGGAACATATCTAAACAAGAGAACTAAAGCGCGAGCTTCGACATAATTTGCAAAGATCTTTTGACTATGTTCAGGATAATTAAGTTCATCTCATGAACTCCCACTTAGATAGACATCCCTCTAGTCATCTAAGTGATTACATGATCCGAGTCAACTAGGCCGTGTCCGATCATCACGTGAGACGGACTAGTCATCATCGGTGAACATCTTCATGTTGATCGTATCTACTATACGACTCATGCTCGACCTTTCGGTCTCTTGTGTTCGAGGCCATATGCGTACATGCTAGGCTCGTCAAGTTAACCTAAGTGTTCTGCGTGTGTAAATCTGGCTTACACCCGTTGTATGTGAACGTAAGAATCTATCACACCCGATCATCACGTGGTGCTTCGAAACGACGAACTTTAGCAATGGTGCACAGTTAGGGAGAACACTTTCTTGAAATTGTTATGAGGGATCATCTTATTTACTACCGTCGTTCTAAGTAAACAAGATGCATAAACATAATAAACATCACATGCAATTATATAGTAGTGACGTGATATGGCCAATATCATATAGCTCCTTTGATCTTCAACTTCGGGGCTCCATGATCATCTTGTCACCGGCATGACACCATGATCTCCATAATCGTGTCTTCATGAAGTTGTCACGCCAACGACTACTTCTACTTCTATGGCTAACGCGTTTAGCAATAAAGTAAAGTAATTTACATGGCGTTCTTCAATGACACGCAGGTCATACAAAAAATAAAGACAACTCCTATGGCTCCTGCGGTTGTCATACTCATCGACATGCAAGTCGTGATTCCTATTACAAGAACATGATCTCATACATCACATATATCATTCATCATTCATCACAACTTTGGCCATATCATATCACAAAACACTTGCTGCAAAAACAAGTTAGGCGTCCTCTAATTGTTGTTGCAAGTTTTACGTGGCTGCAATAGGGTTCTAGCAAGAACGTTTTCTTACCTACGTGAAAGCCACAACGTGATTTGTCAACTTCTATTTACCCTTCATAAGGACCCTTTTCATCGAATCCGCTCCAACTAAAGTGGGAGAGACAGACACCCGCTAGCCACCTTATGCAACTAGTGCATGTCGGTCGGTGGAACCAGTCTCACGTAAGCGTACGTGTAAGGTCGGTCCAGGCCGCTTCATCCCACAATACCGCTGAAGCAAGATAAGACTAGTAGCGGCAAGAAAGTTGACAACATCTACGCCCACAACAGATTGTGTTCTACTCGTGCAATAGAGAACTACGCATAGACCTAGCTCATGATGCCACTGTTGGGGAACGTTGCAGAAAATTAAATTTTTTCCTACGGTTTCACCAAGATCCATCTATGAGTTCATCATAGCAACGAGTCATGGGAGAGAGATTGCATCTACATACCACTTGTAGATCGCGTGCGGAAACGTTCAAGTGAGCAGGGTTGATGGAGTCAGCACTGCCGTGATTCAAACCACCGATGATCCTAGTGCCGAATGGACAGCACCTCCGCGTTCAACACACGTACGGAGCGGATGACGTCTCCTCCTTCTTGATCCAGCAAGGGGGAAGGAGAGGTTGATGATGATCCAGCAGCACGACGGCTTGGTGGTGGATGCAGCAGAACTCCGGCAGGGCTTCGCTAGCGACTACGGGAGGAGGAGGAGGTGTAGCGAGGAAGGGAGGCGCCAAGGGCTTCAGGTGTGGCTGCCCCTCCCTCCCTCCCTTTATATAGGTGCAAGAGAGGGGGAGGTGCAGCCTTAACCCTTCCTCCAAGGAAGGGTGCGGCCAAGAGGGAGGAGTCCATCCTCCCAAGGCACCTCGGAGGTGCCTTCCCCTCTTAGGACTCTCCCCTCCCCAAGTCTCCTTGGCGCATGGGCCTCTTGGGGCTGGTGCCCTTGGCCCATATAGGCCAAGGCGCACCCCCACCAGCCCATGTGGCCCCCCGGGGCAGGTGGACCCCCCCGGTGGACCCCCGGACCCCTTTCGGCACTCCCGGTACAATACCGATAAAGTGCGAAACTTTTTCAGCGACCAAAACAAGACTTCCTATATATAAATCTTTACCTCCGGACCATTCCGGAACTCCTCGTGACGTCCGGGATCTCATCCGGGACTCCGAACAACATTCGGTTTGCTGCATACTCATATTCATACAACCCTAGCGTCACCGAACCTTAAGTATGTAGACCCTACGGGTTTGGTAGACATGTAGACATGACCGAGACGTTCTCCGGTCAATAACCAACAGCGGGATCTGGATACCCATGTTGGCTCCCACATGTTCCACGATGATCTCATCGGATGAACCACAATGTCAAGGACTCAATCGATCCCGTATACAATTCCCTTTGTCTAGCGGCATTGTACTTGCCCGAGATTCGATCGTCGGTATCCCGATACCTTTGTTCAATCTCGTTAGCGGCAAGTCTCTTTACTCGTTCCGTAACACATCATCCCGTGATCAACCTCTTGGTCACATTGTGCACATTATGATGATGTCCTACCGAGTGGGCCCAGAGATACCTCTTCGTTTACGGAGTGACAAATCCCAGTCTCGATTCGTGCCAACCCAATGCAGACACTTTCGGAGATACCGTAATGCACCTTTATAGCCACCCGATTCGTTGTGACGTTTGGTACACCCAAAGCTTTCCTACGGTCTCCGGGAGTTGCACACTCTCAGGGTCTAAGGAAAAGATACTTGACATTAGAAAAGCTTTAGCATCTGAACTACACGATCTTTGTGCTAGGCTTAGGTTTGGGTCTTGTCCATCACATCATTCTCGCCAATGATGTGATCCCGTTATCAATGACATCCAATGTCCATGGTCGAAAACCATGACCATCTATTGATAAACGAGCTAGTTAACTAGAGGCTTACTAGGGACATGGTGTTGTCTATGTACCCACACATGTATCTGAGTTTCCTATCAATACAATTATAGCATGGATACTAAACGATTATCATGAACAAGGAAATATAATAATAACTAATTTATTATTGCCTCTAGGGCATATTTCCAACAGGGGATGGAGTATATATAGTCTAGGGGCGAAGGGGTACATGGGACTCGTCCCGGATACACTGCACGCAGGCAGGGGAGGCCGGATGTCCGGGCGTCGGGCCGGATGTCCGGGCCTTCGCGAGGCGCCGGATGTCCGGGCTATCCGGCCGGATGTCCGGGCTGGTGCGGCCACTTCTGCCGATTCGGGTGCGGGGCGCCGGATTTCCGGGCAGTGCGGATATCTGGCTGGGGCGGATGTTCGGGGCATGGAGGCGGATGTCCGACCTGTAGAGTTTCTGGCTGGGCTTGGTGTGGTCTTTGGCGTCTCGGGGCGGTTGTCCGGGACCTTGGCCGGATGTCCGTGGCCTGGAGGGTGAACTTGTCCGCTTCCGTGGTCCTCTTCATCCGTGGACTTGGCGGCTCGTCCGTCTTCACGTGTATCTTCGAAAGGCTCCTCTTGACACCTAATGATGCATAGCATATCGAACTTAGGTAGTAGCCATGTCTCGAGTGGATCATATGTGATATCACTAAGGAAGGAAGTCACCTCGTTCTCGAGAGCTCTAGCTCTAGCTTGTGTCATGGGTCATCTTGGCTCTTGATGAGACGGTTGTGGATGCATGGGGATGATCGTGGGTTGCTCCACATCATCTCCCCATACAGGAGAGATTCGACCTCGGATCAAAAGCTTCATCTCCATGGTATGGTGCGAGGTCCTTGACGTTGAAGATGTCGCTCACGTTGTATTTGTCTCGAGGTAGGTCGATCTTGTAAGCGTTGTCGTTGTAGCGTGCTAGCACCTTGAAAGGTCCATCGGCTCGAGGGAGAAGCTTGGACTTGCGTTCTTTGGGGAAGCGGTCCTTGCGAAGGTGTAGCTACACTAGATCACCAATGTTGAAGACCATGGGTTGCTTGTTGGCGTTGAGCTTGGTTGCTTGTCGTTGTACTTGGCGCTCGATGGTGTGCCTTGTATCTTCGTGCATCTTCTTGATGTAGCTTGCTCGTGCACTCGCGTCCATGTCGGTGCGCTCTTGGAGAGGAAGTGGTAGAATGTCCAATGGGGACAACGGGTTGAAACCGTAGATGACCTCGAAGGGGGACTTGCCCGTAGTCGAATGTCTTGCACGGTTGTAGGCGTACTCGGCGATGGTAGACATGCTTCCCACTCCTTGATGTTCTTCTTGATCAAGACACGAGGTAGAGTGGATAGTGTGCGGTTCGTCACCTCCGTTTGGCCGTCGGTTTGAGGATGGTATGCCGAGGAGAACAAGAGCTTGATTCCGAGCTTGGCGCACAAGGTCTTCCAAAAGTAACTCAAGAACTTGACGTCATGATCGGAGACGATTGTCTTTGGTACGCCATGGAGTCGCAAGATTTCCCTACAAAAGAGATTTGCAACATGTGAGGCATCGTCTATCTTGTTGCAAGGAATGAAATGTGCCATCTTAGAAAATATATCCACAACAACAAACACGGAATCCTTGCCATTTTGAGTCCTAGGCAAACCAAGTACAAAATCCATACTAATGTCTTCCCATGGTTGATATAGGAAGAGGCATGTAAAGACCATGAGATTGAGCTTTAGAGTTAGCTTTGCGACATGTATAGCATCGGGTGGTGAAGCGTGAGACGTCGCGGAACATCTTGGGCCAAAAGTAGTTGTTGGAGAGCGTGGCGAATGTCTTGTCGCGTCCAAAGTGTCCCATAGTCCGCCTCCATGAGCCTCTTGCAAAAGGAGCAAACGAAGAGAAGACTCGGGAATGCAAAGTTTGTTAGCTCTCATAAGATAACCATCCTTGATGTAATATTGTTCCCAAGAAGTATCGCCAAACACTTAGCATAAGGAGAAGCAAAAGATGGGTCATGCTCATACAAGTCTTTTATATGCTCAAAACCAATAACATTCAACTCAAGTTGAGTGACAAGCATGCTTATGCGTGAAAGCGCGTCGGCAACTACATTTTCTTTAACCTTAATGTACTTGATCACATAAGGAAAAGATTCAATGAATTCACTCCATTTTGCATGACGCTTGTTTAATTTAGTTTGACCTTTGAGGTACTTAAGCGTTTCATGATCGGTATGGATGACAAACTCATGAGGTCTAAGGTAATGTTCCCAAACATGTAGCACACGCACTAAAGCATACAATTCTTTGTCATAGATGGGATAATTAAGTTGAGCACGGAGAGTTTTCCACTAAAATAAGCAATGGCTCGTTTTCTTGCATCAAAACTCCACCAATTCGGTACCACTTGCATCACAATGAACCTCAAAAGTTTTGTCAAAATTGGGCAAAGCAAGAATCGGAGCATGAGTAAGCAAAGACTTGAGCTCATCAAAAGCGGTTGACTGCAAAGTTCCCCAAACAAAGGGAGTATTCTTCTTACTCAAGGCATGCAAAGGAGCAGCAATTGTGCTAAAATCTTTCACAAAGCGACGATAAAAACCCATAAGACCAAGAAAACTTCGCTCTTGTTGCTATTTGGTGGGTTGGGGCCAATTTTTTATTGCTTCTGTTTTAGATTCATCAAAATTGACACCATTTGAGGATACTACAAAACCCAAGAAAACCACTTTGTCAACTCCAAAAGTGCATTTTTCAAGTTTGCATAAAGGCTTTCCTTGCGAAGAGTTTGCAACACAGATTTTACATGATTGATGTGCTCTTTCATGGTTTTGCTAAACACAAGAATATAATCGAAGTAAACCACAACAAAGACTCCAATGTAAGGAATGAAGCACATGATGCATAAGATGCACGAAAGTCTGGAGCCTCCGAAAGACCCATAGGCATCACTAACCACTCATATAAACCAAATTTGGTTTTGAAAGCAGTTTTCCATTCATCACCCTCTTGTATGCGGATTTGATAATAGCCACTTTTAAGGTCAATTTTTGAGAAAAGTTGGCTCCACTAAGTTCATCAAGCATATCATCTAAGCGAGGAATGGGATGCCTATAGCGGACGGTGATCGCATTTATAGGTCTACAATCGGAACACAAGCGAAAACTTCCATCGGGCTTAGGCACAAGTATAACGGGAACGGCACAAGGGCTTAAGCTTTCACGTACATGACCGTTGTCGATTAGTTGTTGTACTTGCCGTTGAATCTCCTTGGTTTCTTCGGGATTGACTCGGTATGGAGCTTTGTTTGGTAGAGGCGCTCCGGGGATGAGGTTGATTCGATGCTCAATGCCTCGAAGAGGAGGTAGACCCGGAGGTAGCTCATCGGGAAAAACATCTTGAAATTCCTGCAAAAGAGATTGAAACACCAAAGGTAGCTCGTGAATGGTGTTAGTTTTGGTTCTCCATCCTTGCACACAAGGATAAAGTGCATCACACTCGATGGGTTCTCACACACTTCTCTCATCTCACTTTTGGTGGCAAATAGGATGAGGTTTTTCTCTCTAGGCGAAGAGGCGCTCAAGTTTGGCTTGTGGCTCTCACTCACTTTTGGTTGGATCACTTTCTCACTCTTGTCTCTATGATGGGTGGCTTGCTTGTGGGCTATCACTTGAGTAGGAGACATAGGTCGTAGCACATATTCCTTCCCTTTCATCTTGAAGCTATAGTGATTGGTGCGCCCATTGTGGATGACACCACGGTCGAATTGCCATGGTCGACCTATAAGTAGGTGGCAAACGGTCATTGGGACCACATCACACTCTAACGTGTCTTCATAAGCACCAATTTGGAAGGAGACTTGGACCGTATGCTCGACTCATATAGTGCCGGAGTCACTTAGCCATTGAACCTTGTATGGGTGCGGGTGCTTCCTCTCGACCAATTGAAGTTTGGAACATAGTTCTTCACTTGCCAAGTTGTGGCAACTACCTCCATCGATGATGACCTTGACGGACCTTCCGTTGATGCCGGCCTTTGTGTGGAAGATGTGGCATCTTTGGTCGTCTTCTTGTTGACGTTGAAGGGTCAAGACCTTGGAGACAACGAGAGCGGGGCTCGAATCCTCATCGCAAAAGACTTGATCATCTTCATTTTAGTTCACTTGTCGGTGCATGGCCACTTGCTCAAGGGCTTCCATCTCCTCATCACTCATTGAGTCATAGGTGCCGTCGTTGTTGAGGATCATGGTGCGCTTGTTGGTGCATTCGTAGGACTTGTGGCCTCGGCCGCCGCAAGTGAAACACTTGAAGGAGCTTGTTTTGATGGTCTCATCGGTCGGAGTAGATGATGAAGCACGCGGCTTGAGGTTGCTTGTAGTAGGAGGAGGACGACTTGAACTTGTCGACTTTCTCTTGTAACTCGACTTGTCGTCGTTGTTTGTAGATGTTGGATGAGGTGTTGAAGCTTGGTTGTTGGAGAAGCCGTAGGTCTTGGATGAGTACTTGGCGTACTTGAAGTCATCTTGCACTTGACGTTCCGCCTTTGTAGCTTGATGCACGAGCTCAATGAGGGCTGAGTATGGTTGGAAGTCGGCGATCTTCTTGATGGGATGATTTAGTCCATTCAAGAAACGTGCCATAGTTTGCTCATCATCCTCCTTGACATTGGCTCGAATCATGGCTATCTCCATTTCCTTGTAGTATTCTTCAACACTCTTTGTTCCTTGCTTGAGTAGTTGGAGTTTCTTGAAGAGGTCACGGTTGTAGTAGGTTGGCACAAAACATGCTCGCATGACATCCTTCATTTGAGCCCAAGTGGTGATTGGAGGTTCACCTCTTGCTTGTCGTCGCTCAATGATTTGTTCCCACCATATGAGCACATAGTCTTGGAACTCAAGTGATGCCATAGCGATTTTCTTTGCTTCATCGTAGTTGTGCAACCGGAAGATTTTGTCAACCTTCAATGCCCATGAGAGGTAGTCTTCGGGGTCATTGCTTCCATTGAACTTGGGCATGGTGAATTTTAGCTTGCCGTAGCGTTGTTCTTCATTGTGTTGTTGACGATGTTGATGATGACGCCCTTGACATTGATTGCATTCATCTTCATGTTGCTCTTGTCATGGAGGAAGACCATGATCAACTAGCTCTTGTTGAACTTGAGGTTGAAGTGGAGCTTGGCGAGCTTGTGGAGGGGCTTGAGGAACTTGACGTTGTACATTCCTCTCTTGGATTTCTTCTCGAAGGGCTTCCTCTTGATTGCGCCGTTCGCGATTGCGGTTGGCGAAGGCTCTACTTGATTCTTGAAGGGCACGTTGCGCCTCAAGAGCTTGCACTTCACGTTGTTGTTGTTGAAGACGTTGAGCCTTGGCGTCTTGTTCGTCTTGGTGTAGACGCGCTCGTTCTTCCTCTTGTTGGCAACGGAGTCGTTGTCGTTCTTGAGCTTGAGCAAAAGCGTCTTGGTTTGATTGAGGACGAGGAACTTCATCATCAACTTGCTCTTGTGAATGCTTGTCATGTAGCGGGTTGCGAGATGCATGAAGGTCTTGACGTGCGGCACGACGAAGAGTGTTCGAAGTAGGTGTACTTGAGTCGTAGAAGGTGTCATCGGAGTGTCAACTCGAGCGGCTTCGTCTTGATGATGAAGAAGTTGAATGATGCCGGTTTCTCATCAAAGCGCGGATCTCGTCCATTCTTGCATCATTCTCTTGCTTGTGAGCGTCGAACTTGTTGTCGAAGTAGTCCCTTCTACGTTGCTCGGAGAGTCGCAAGTCGGTGGCGAGGTTGTCGATGCGGTCGCTCATTGCTTGTTGTTCTTGGTGCAACGCTCGTTGTGCACCAAAGAGGTGGCTCTTGGTGATGTATGATGACATGTCGTCGTCTTGCTCGATGAAGAGTGGGTTGGTAGAAGTACTTGGCCTATCCATCATTCCAAGCAAAATGTGAGTGGTAGAACGGAGAAGAACTTATACCAATGTACCTTTGACCGATGTTGATGGTGAATCAAGGTCACTCAAATGCGGACAATGAAATAGCACTATTGGTACCGATTCTTGTCGGTTCTCACACCTACACAAATAAAAGCTTATGGTGGAGCTCGGTTAGGATGGTGGCACAAAATTTGATGCAATTGTAAGTGAGACTCAATAATGTTGGAAATGATTCACAAATTTGCAAATGCAACAAGTAGACCAATAGCAAGATATGGTACACGGAAACACACGCGCAAAATAGATAATATGGGGTTATGCAACCAAGGATGAGCCAAAATGTGGAATTCACCAAGATGCTCTTGTTGCACAACACTAGAGAGACGCTAGCACGATTGCACTATAGGCGGATACGAACTTGTGCACAACCTACTAAGCAAAAAATGCAACGACTTCTATCCCAAGTATGCTATATGTATGGTGTTTCGATGTGTTGATCCAAGATGATCAAGTATGACAATCTTAATGTTGTATGATGCTATGGTTCTTGCTCATAAGCTCTTTGCTTATCTTTCTCTCTTTGCTTAAAAGCTTGATTGGCTCTTTCTCTTTTAAGCTCTTTTCTCATGCAAAACTTCACGAACCAAGATAGCAATTGTGTATGCGATGACAACTTTGTGACACACAAGTTGATGCTAAGATATGCACCACTTTGGTATGGTATGTATGCTATGGAGTATGATCACTAATGTGCACAAGTCACGTTGCCGGCAATACTCAATGGCTAGTCTCGATGGGTAAGCAACGCAAAAGATGGGCTATGATTGTTATCAATGCAATTGCAAGTAATGAGAAAGATGTCGACGATGTTACCGTCCTTGGCGAAGATGAGCGGTGATGATTTTGATGTTGAACCGTACCTAGATAGCCGAAACACAGAAGGATACGGAAACCCCAACTCAAATTCTCAAAGCAAAATTTGGCAACATTGTCGGAATTGGTAGTGGGAAAGGCTATGGTGGTGTTATGCGGAAGTGGTGGAGGTGTATGGAAGTGTATGTGGGCACCGGGACAAAATTTGGCGAGAGTTAGGCGGAAAACGGGGTGGTGGATGGGGATTGCTGCTACCAGGAGCCGGATTTCCTGGCAGGAAGCCGGATGTCCGGGCTGGTCGGGCCGGATGTCCGGGGTGCCGGATGTCCGGGCTGGTCGGGCCGGATGTCCAGGCTCTGGGTCCGTGGATGAACTTGATGAACACCACGTGGGGAGGTCAAATCCGGGGCAAAATTCGGGCGATTTTGTGGATGGAAATTGTGGAAAAGGTGGGGAAATGCTAGATCTACCTGCAACACATGAAATCAGCGGATCAAATCCAACAAAACTTCATCACAATGACAAATCACAAAAAAAAAATTGGGGCTATTTTCGGAATTAGGACAAAAACAACAAAATCAAGCTAGAAAAAGAGGGGTAGGGGCTCCAAAAACGTGATCAACGTGGCTCATGATACCAAGATGATGTAGGGCGGAACCCTACGTGGATGATCTTTCACGTTGGAGCGGATCCTATGGTGAATCACGAAGAACACGCGGAAGAACAAGAGGGAAACACGGGGAAAACGAGAGAGAATTCACTCAACCAACAAGAGATCAATCACACAAGTGCTAGATCACCGATCACATAAGGTGGCACAAGATTCAAGATCAACAAAGGAAAGATACAAATGGTAGCCGTTCTTCTCCGTGAGGAGGCCTTGATGGGGTCCACCCTAGAAGGGGGTCTTGAATCCGCTTGGGGGATCTTCTCCGTAGAGGTCCTGATCTCCGAGGAGAAGTAGCCAAGTGGATGAGCAAAGGCTCTCACACAAAATATGAGCTAATCCAATGCTAACCCTAGAAAGAGGAAGGGGATGGAGTATATATAGTCTAGGGGGCGAAGGGGTACATGGGACTCGTCCCGGATACACTGCACGCAGGCAGGGGATGCCGGATGTCCGGGCGTCGGGCCGGATGTCCGGGCTATCCGGCCGGATGTCCGGGCTGGTGCGGCCATACATCGATTTGGAGTGCGGTAGCGGATTTCGGGCAGTGCGGATATCCGGGCTGGGGGGCGGATGTCCGGCATGGAGGCCGGATGTCCGGGCCTCAGAGAGTTTCTGGCTGGGCTTGGCTGTGGTCTTTGGCGTCTCCGGGGCCGGATGTCCGGACCTTGGCGGATGTCCGGGGCTGGAGGGTGAACTTGTCCGCCTGCGTGGTCCTCTTCATCCGTGGACTTGGCGGCTCGTCCGTCTTCACGTGTATCTTCTAAGGCTCCTCTTGACACCTAATGATGCATAGCATATCGGACTTAGGTAGTAGCCATGTCTCGAGTGGATCATATGTGATATCACTAAGGAAGGAAGTCACCTCGTTCTCGAGAGCTCTAGCTCTAGCTCGTGTCATGGGTCCTGTTGGCTCTTGATGAGACGGTTGTGGATGCATGGGCATGATCGTGGGATGCTCCGCATCACATACTCATCGACATGCAAGTCGTGATTCCTATTACAAGAACATGATCAATCTCATACATCACATATATCATTCATCACATTCTTTTGGCCATATCACATCACATAGCATACCCTGCGAAAACAAGTTAGACGTCCTCTAATTGTTGTTGCATGTTTTACATGGCTGCTATGAGTTTCTAGCAAGAACGTTTCTTACCTATGCAAAAGCCACAACGGTGATATGTCAATTGCTATTTACCCTTCATAAGGACTGTCGGTGTCAAAACCGGCGGATCTCGGGTAGGGGGTCCCGAACTGTGCGTCTAGGCGGATGGTAACAGAAGACAAGGGACACGATGTTTTTACCCAGGTTCGGGCCCTCTCGATGGAGGTAATACCCTACTCCTGCTTGATTAATATTGATGATATGGGTAGTACAAGAGTAGATATACCACGAGATCAGAGAGGCTAAACCCTAGAAGCTAGCCTATGGTATGATTGTTATATATCTATCGACTAGCCTGGCCTCGGTTTATATAATGCACCAGAGGCCTAGGATAACAAGAGTCCTAGCCGAATACGCCGGTGGGGGAGGAGTCCTTGTCTTGATCGCCAAGTCTTGCGGAATCTACCTTGTATGCGGCAGCTGTCCGGACTGGCCCATGGGTATACGGCCATGGGGGTCCTCGGCCCAATCTAACAGATCGGGAAATGACGTGGTGAGTACCCCCTAGTCCAGGACACCGTCAGTAGCCCCCTGAACCAGTCTTCAAGTTTAGGGACGCTCCTCGATTCTTCCGAATCGTTCTTCATCTTCAGTCGTCGGTCTTGAAAACTGGTTCAACAAATCTTCTCATCTTCGATCTTGAGGATCATGAAATGCATTCGACGAGTTTACACGTCGGGTATCCGAGGAGCTCCTTTAAGTTTCCGGCCTTTATCAATGCCTTGTTATTTTTGTGCCACACCTCGGGTTTGAAGTTGTTCCCGGGCGGCAGCGTCCTCTTGCGTCCGAGCTCCAACGCCGGACTGCGTTCGAGGTATCTTTGCGGTGAGCACCAATGCCGGACTGCTTCCAGTTCTAACGCCGGACTATGTATCCGAGCTCCAACGCGGACTATGTATCCGAGCTCCAATGCCGGATTGTATCCGAGGTGTCGTAAATCACCTTGGTTCAAAGAAGTTTGAAGGAGTTTAGCGAGCTTAATGCCGAAATGCCCTCTATGGAGCCAGCCACTAGCGCCCGAGCTTAATGCGGACTGCTTCGAGGTGGTGCACCACCCGAATGTGGGCCGATTTTTGTCAATATTTTGATTGGTGCAATTTATTCTCCGTCGAGATACATAGCGGTAGCCCTCAAGGTGGGTATCGGTCTAAAACCGAGATGCACATGAAGGATGACATAAGACCGCCGATCCCGTAGGCTGCTGAGACTCAAAGTTGATTTGCAAAATAGGTGCGAGGATCAAGTCCTAGCTCGGCGAATACTTGGGACACAAAAGCGGGCGTGCTCGGTCCTCAAGACTCAGGTTGGGTGCGGCCGACCAACCTAAGGATCAAAATCTCCTCGGAGGCTGTATTACACTTAAAATTTTCTGCATTGGACCGAGCAATGCAAGATGGCCGAGACAACTGGTCGGGTGGCAACACCGAATCGAGGATCAATGTGACCCTTTAATCTTTGTAAATAATAAGCTTGAAGCCCAGTAGCACCCGTGACTTAATGGGGCACAGGTGGCCGAATTAAGGATTGATATCCATAGTAAAATCACAAATTATGTGTAATGACTCTATGTATCCAAGTACTTTACGTCAGTAATGCTCGGATCCGCATTGTACAAAACTTTGTTGACCGACCATAGGCTTCAAACTCCTCGGCCCTCATCGTAGGAGTGTTTTTCATACTTTATAAAGCCTTTATGAGGGCAAAGATTTACGACAAACAAGGCAATCTGGCCGTACGGTTTTATAAACAAAGGTATGCACAGAGATATGTTATATTACTGTTTAACAGAAGAAATGTCTTCCAAAGAAAATAGTCCCGCTATTGGTTCCTTTCTTTGGGTTGTCATGCTAAGCATGATCATGAAACCTCAGCTCCAATGTAAGAGCAAAATATCGAGGATTTAGTTTGGGAGGACAGTTAATAGTCCCCGGTAGTGTTCGGCGATAGTCGAGGTCAAGCCGTAAACACTTCGGCCATTGTTATGACTGGCCTGCCGTTTAACACCGTCATCGGATCGCTGACCAGTTTACGCTTATTGTGACAGTCAGTTTTCGGCTTTCTCCACTGAGGTGCTTAACCATGTGAGCTGGAAGCACAATCGCAGTGGTTCTCCCTTTGCACACCTAAGCGGAACAAAGCGGAACGTAGGAGGCAAGCGCAGAGCCGCAACCCAACTATTGACCAAGACACAATTCGAAACCGATGCATATATAGAAATATCCGAGAATGTTTTTGCCGAATCTCTAAAGGTGTCCGGCGTTGCACTGCGAGACTTGTGCTGAAAACACACAAATAGTTTAAAAGTGCCAAAAGCTTGGAAAACCAAAAAACGTCAGTAAAAACATGACGTTCGAACAAGATCAAGTGTTCGGTGCCAATCCGAAAATTGGACTTTAGAAAAAAAAGTGCTTCTGTCGTGCTTTAACATGACACATCCTATCTCAAGACTTCAAGCGGGTCAGCCTACTGACAGTCTCTCCCATCCCGAAGGCGGAGTACTTCTCATTAGGCCAGTTTAGAAAACTAAACTCTAGCGGTTTTGAGAGAGAAATTAGGCTCCCCGACTAGTGGCCGCACACTCGTGTCGAAAAAAGGAGTGATAAATAATAATAAAAACTTTGCAACGACTAAGAAGAGAAACACTTATTATAAAACGGCTCAAATAAACATAAGAGCCCCCAAGTGACTTGGGTAAGAGAATGATTGTATGTACCGAAGTACTTGTAATATCTATGTTCAACCGAACTTTAAACGCGTCTTAACCGACCGTCGGCTTCTCCCTCTTCGGTCAAGGACCGAAAAGTGTTATGTACTCCATCTGTCAATTATATCGACGGTGTTTCCAATAACCAGGCAATCAGGCCATAAGGCTGTAACAGACAAAGCGCGCTTAGGGAACTTATGCTATATTACTGCGAAGTGTATGAAGCATCTTCGAAGAAAATAGTACCCCCACCGATAACTTTCTTCGGTGCTCATTGTTATTATGAGACTTGTGCAATAGATTTTTTGTACTCATGAGTTCCGTTGTGTGTCGACCATGATTGAAAACAATAAGAGCGCTAGCTTTCGGCTTCACCCACCCGAGGTCGAGCTTGGAGGACCCGGTCGTGACAATCGCAGAGGTGCTCCCTTTACTCCCTAGCCGAACAATCGGGAACGTAGGGGTAAGCACAGGAGCCAGGCAACCCAGCTTGCAAATCGCTTAAGTCAATATGGTGCATATTATGGCGTAATACACGAACAAGGAACGAAGCCGTACAAGTATAATCATATGCAATAGGAAAATCATCATGAAGGAAGCCCCAAATGAATTGGGTATTTGAATTTGCGCGTCACAAACAAAGTTTGGACAAGGAAAAATTTTACAAGAAACTTTTTCCAAAAAAGTATAATGCTTGGTCGAGCCGAACACAAGTTAAAAATTTAAAACTTTGAGCATGAAAGCGACTTAGCTGGTTAATGTGTTCGGTATTGATGACGCGGTCCAAGCTTGATACGGGACAAGGTTCCATCCCCCAAGCTGGTCCCGAGGTGGCGGAGCAAAGAGCTCGGTACTCCGAAGTAGTGACATAGCACGGTCAATGCAGGCCGGCAGAGTGATGCTGAGGTCATCGGCATGGGGTAATGAAGTGTTGACGAAGCCCCCCGTCCAGCCGAGGTGACGCCAAAGGATATAGTCCGGCTGGATCATTTTACTGTGCACAAAAAATAGTGCAAACCGGAGATAATAGTAATAATGATAATTAAAAAAAATCGTTGCATAATAAATAATTTATGCAAAGTGAGTAATAAAAGAAATATGGCCTGGCGCCGAAGTCAATGTTGATGCAGGGCGTCGGTGTGATGCGGTAAAGGCGTGGCAAAGCCTGAATTCACAGGTCGGTCCGAGCTCCGGATGCGGCGTTCGCCGGACTATGTACGGAAACTGACCGAACCACCATGCGACTGTCGTTAATGCGGCCATCATTTGATAGACCTGTGTACATATGATGGACAAACCAGAGTAATAATTCCTTGGGAAAAATGCACCCAAACAAGCAAAAAATACTGGGATTAATAGCACCTGGTTTATTTGTTGTAGCAATCCGAAGGAAGATGATTCCCAAAATTGGGACTCGATCTGCGCACCCATTGCACGATGGGCGATAAAGCAGCGGCATGGCAATCTTGGCAAGGTTGGCTCGCCGAGGCAAAGCCCTCGGTCCAGCTAACGTGACGGAGCTGGTCGGCTAGCGACATTGAAGCGTCCGGAGTAGGTTGATGAAGAGATGGCGAAGCCCCCGGTCCAGCCGAGATGTCGAAGTAGGTCGGCGTGATGGACACCAGCTTGAAGAAGCAATAGTGCGGCCCTGCCGATGCAGGTCGTGACGTGGTCGATGCCGGCTTAATGAAGCGACCGTGCGGCGATGCCGATATGCCCGCTCCGTATAATCCATGGGGCGGCGATGTTGGTGATGATTTATCCTTCGCGATGCCGGACTCTTGTTCAGCTTGCCGAGATGATGATCCGAAGAAGTTGAGCTCGGCTCAACAAAGTGACGACGTGTAGCGTAGGTCGGCAGCCGTGGAGCAATATTGCCGGACTGGTTTGACACCAGCATGATATTGAAGATCATGTTCAAAAGATTTTAAAATTAGTGGGATGTGTTCGGGAACAAAACACAATACCCCATACAAAACTTCATTCAAAAAGGATGTCCGAAATCCCGTTCGTAAAAAGGACGAACTCGGGTCGGATTTGTTTTCGTGCAGAAAACAGATCCGAAAAGTGATACACTAATCGGAAGGTTCCCGGAGTTTGGACGGTCGGATTGAGCTGAAATTTTGAGGGGTGGTAGATATAGGATTTCCGCAGTCGATCAACGGTTGGATCTTTCAAAGGAGGTCCGAGCTAGAAGCTGGACACCACGCCCTAAACTCGTCCGGATTCTCGTCCAGATTCAATACGGCTCCGGTATATCGGAGATTGCCAGAGATTCCTCCATCGGAACTCGATGAAATTTTCCAGGGTTGTTGTAGACTCAATTCCGCACAATTCCACCAAAGCAATCGTCAAACCCGGCGCTTTCGAGGAGGCGGTGACGGCGGATACAAGTTCGCTGTCCGTAAAAAAAAAGCACGGTCGCCCGAGGGCAATGTTGACGTTGAGCCCCCGGGCTCCCTGGATGATTCCTCCATGATCTTGATAGAGATCGGAGCTGATGTTGATGAAGGCCCCCATCCGAACATGACGATCGGAGGTAAGGTGCAGTCCTTGGTCGAACCAAGGTGACCAGTCGAGCTGGTGACGAAGATGCCGAAGTCGCAGTTGATCTGCAGGCGAGCCATCGACCTTTTGCCGAACACACAGCGGAACTCTCAATGAAAGCACCAATGTCGGTGTCAAAACCGGTGGATCTCGGGTAGGGGGTCCCGAACTGTGCGTCTAGGCGGATGGTAACAGGAGACAAGGGACACGATGTTTTTACCCAGGTTCGGGCCCTCTCGATGGAGGTAATACCCTACTCCTGCTTGATTAATATTGATGATATGGGTAGTACAAGAGTAGATCTACCACAAGATCAGAGAGGCTAAACCCTAGAAGCTAGCCTATGTTATGATTGTTATATATCTATTGACTAGCCTGGCCTCGGTTTATATAATGCACCAGAGGACTAGGATAACAAGAGTCCTAGCTGAATACGCCGGTGGGGGAGGAGTCCTTGTCTTGATCGCCAAGTCTTGCGGAATCTTCCTTGTATGCGGCAGCTGTCCGGACTGGCCCATGGGTATACGGCCATGGGGGTCCTCGGCCCAATCTAACAGATCGGGAGATGACGTGGTGAGTACCCCCTAGTCCAGGACACCGTCAAGGACCCTTTTCATCGAATCCGATCCGGCTAAAGTGGGAGAGACTGGCACCCGCTAGTCACCTTATGCAACAAGTGCATGTCAGTCGGTGGAACCTGTCTCACGTAAAGCGTCGTGTAAAAGGTCGGTCCGGGCCGCTTCATCCCACGATGCCGCCAAATCAAGATAAGACTAGTAACGGTAAGCATATTGAACAAACCAACGCCCACAACTACTTGTGTTCTACTCGTGCATAGAATCTACGCAATAGACCTAGCTCATGATGCAACTATTGGAGAACGTAGTAATAATTCAAAATTTTCCTACGTGTCACCAAGATCAATCTAGGAGATGCTAGCAACGAGAGAGAGAGGGAGTGCATCTTCATACCCTTGAAGATCGCTAAGCGGAAGCGTTACAAGAAGCGGTTGATGGAGTCATACTCGCGGCGATTCAAATCGCAGAAGATCCGATCTAGCGCCGAGCAGATGAACCTCCGCGTTCAACACACACTCTGAGAGGGGGACGTCTCCTCCTTCTTGATCCAGCAAGGGGAGAGGAGAAGTTGAGGGAGAACTCCAGCAGCATGACGACATGGTGGCGATGGAGCTCGTGGTTCTCCGGCAGAGCTTTGCTAAGCACTACGGAGGAGGAGGAGGAGTTGGAGGAGGAAAGGGTTGTGCCAGGGAAGGGGTGTGGCTGCCCTCTCTCTCCCTCACTATATATAGGGGGAAGGGGTGGAGGAGGCGCCCTAGGGTTCCCTAGGGGAGGGGCGGCGGCCACAGGGGAAACCCTAGATGGGTTTGGGCGCCCCCCACCCCTAGGAAACTTGCCCCCCAAGCCGGGAGGGGCGGCTGCCCTAGGGGAGGCACCCCCACCTCTCCAGGTTACATGAGAGGGGTTGGGAGGGGCGCACAGCCCCTTAGTGGGCTGGTGTGCCCCCTCCCCTTGGCCCATAAGGCCCCCCAACGCTTGTCGGGGCCTCCGAAACCCCTTACGGACACGCTGGTCGTCACCCGGTACCCTCGGAACGATTCCGGACTCCAATACCCTTCGTCAAATATATTGATCTTCGCCTTCGGACCATTCTGGAGTTCCTCGTTACGTCCGGGATCTCATCCGGGACTCCGAACAACCTTCAGTAACCACATACTATTTCCCATAACAACTCTAGCGTCACCGAACCTTAAGTGTGTAGACCCTACGGGTTCGGGAACCATGCAGACATGACCGAGACACCTCTCCGGCCAATAACCAATAGCGGGATCTAGATACCCATATTGGCTCCCACATGTTCCACGATGATCTCATCGGATGAACCACAATGTCGCGGATTCAATCAATCCCGTATACAATTCCCTTTGTCTATCGGTATGCTACTTGCCCGAGATTCGATCGTCGGTATCCCTATACCTTGTTCAATCTCGTTACTGGCAAGTCTCTTTACTTGTTCCGTAACGCATGATACCGTGGCTAACTCATTAGTCACATTGAGCTCATTATGATGATGCATTACTGAGTGGGCCCAGAGATACCTCTCCGTCATACGGAGTGACAAATCCCAGTCTCGATTCGTGCCAACCCAACAGAAACTTTTGGAGATACCTGTAGTGCATCTTTATAGCCACCCAGTTACGTTGTGACGTTTGGTACACCCAAAGCATTCCTACGGTATCCGGGAGTTGCACAATCTCATGGTCTAAGGAAATGATACTTGACATTAGAAAAGCTCTTAGCAAACGAACTACACGATCTTGTGCTATGCTTAGGATTGGGTCTTGTCCATCACATCATTCTCCTAATGATGTGATCCCGTTATCAATGACATCCAATGTCCATGATCAGGAAACCGTAACCATCTATTGATCAACGAGGTAGTCAACTAGAGGCTCACTAGGGACATGTTGTGGTCTATGTATTCACACATGTATTACGGTTTCCAGTTAATACAATTATAGCATGAACAATAGACAATTATCATGAACAAGAAAATACAATAATAACCATTTTATTATTGCCTCTAGGGCATATTTCCAACAATCTCCACAACCTAATTGAAGACCCTGACGCTTTCCCGGAGCTTTACACCACAATGATTGAGCTCTGAACACCACCAACCGTCTAGGGCGCCCAAGCACCCAAGAGGAACAAGATCAAGGGTACCAAGCACCCAAGAGTAATAAGATTCTCAACTTGTAACTTACACGTACCACCATGGAGAACTCAAACCGATGCACCAAATGCAATGGCAAGGGCACACGGAGTGCCCAAGTCCTTCTCTCTCAAATCCCACCGAAGCAACTAATGCTAGGGAGGAAAATGAGAGGAAGAACAAGAAGGAGAACACCAAGAACTCCAAGATCTAGATCCAAGGGTTCCCCTCACATAGAGGAGAAAGTGATTTGTGGAAATGTGGATCTAGATCTCCTCTCTCTTTTCCCTCAAAAACTAGCAATAATCCATGGAGGGATTGAGAGTTAGCAAGCTCGAAGAAGGTCAACAATGGAGGAAGAACACGAGCTCAAAGGATAAGGTTCATTGGGGAAGAAGACCCCCTTTTATAGGAGGGAAAAAATCCAACTATTATGTGCTCAGCCCACACATGAGCGGTACTACCGCTCGGGCGGAAGAAGCAGGTAAATGGAGCAACAAAACATGAACCTTGGGGCATTAGTACCGCTTATAAGCGGTACCCCAGCGTTACTACCGCTGGAGGAGCAGAACACGGGACCAAATGAGTCAGGGCAGAGCAGAGTAGGGTGGCAGTACTACCGCCCAATCGGGGGAGTACTACCGCCCAATTGGGGTGGTACTACCGCTTATAGGCGGAACTGTCGTGCCTTACTGCCGTGCAACTACTGCTAAACCCGACACGAAAAGTGCAAAACCCAAAATCGAGGTGGTAGTAGTAGAGCAGTACTGGAGCGGTACTACCGCATGACGAGCGGTACTACCGCTACCGACCACGGTACTACCACAGGGAGAAAACCCAAAACTGCCATAACTTCTTCATGAGAGCTCCGAATTGAGCAAACTCAAGCTTGTTGGATAGAGGAAGACGAGTAGCATCAAGACAACGAAGAGGCAGGGGAGGTATGCCTAACAAACAGAGGAGTGAAACCTCCAACAGAGAAGAACCGACATACCCTCCAACATTGAAAACATCATAGAAGATGCACGTGAACTCCGTTTTCGATGAACTCGAGCATGCCAACAAGATGACCAAAAGCTCCAAAACTCACAAAGAGAATCAAACAAGAACCAAGAAAGATGATGCAATGATGCAATGGTTTGAACTCTCTACGAATGATACGATCAAGCTACTCATCGAGAGCCCCCCTTTATAGTACGACAATCGATCCTATAACCCGGTCTCCCAGCAACCACCATGAGACCGGTAAAATAGAAAACCTATCAAGGGCAAACCTTTGCCTTGCACATGGTCCCCTTGAGCTAGATGACAACGATCTTGGCTCCCTCAAGTTGGACCACCTTTCTTGATTGCGTTGGCTCGATGAAGACTAGTTGATTGCTCCCCCATACTCCACTATGGATGAGCCACTCTTCCGCACATCTTCACAAATCCATTGTCACGACAATGGACGGCAAGCTTCAAGCATTTGATCTCTTCGTGATGCTCCACTTGAACTTGCACACCGCAACCTAACCCCACAAAGAACTCTCAAAGACCATGGGTTAGCACACAAAGCATAATGTAAAATGCTTACTATACCATGGGATCACTTGATCCCTCGGTACATATTGTGTGCTTTGTGTGTTGAACCTTTCCAACTCTCTTCATTTGGATGATATCTTGAAGGTAGACATGAATGATCACACAATCTTCTTCTTCAAGACATGCTTGCAATAAGCTCAACACTCACATGACCGATCTTTGGATAATTCCTTAATAGCACCTTGGTCAACTCATAAACTCCTTGAAACCAACACATGGACTTCAAGAAAAGCCTATGGACAAATCCTTCAAATATAACTCAATGCAACCATTAGTCCATAGAGATTGTCATCAATTACCAAAACCAAACATGGGGGCACCGCATGTTCTTTCAGGTGTAAGGATCCAGGGAATCGAAGCCTATTCAGCAAGGGGGAACATCGAGTCACATGCAGTTCGGACTAGAGCCCAGTTGTCTGATGGAAGCGTGAAACTCGTCATCGGTCGGTGATGATCGGTGGTACTCTGTAGTAGAGGTTGAGTGGTGTGGGTTAGCGACCCTTCAGACTCGACCAGGACAGCGGAGGCTTGGCGCGGTAATAGCGGCGAGGCGTGCGGTATTCATGGGACATGGAGACGGGCCAGGGCTCTGGTGGTCATACATGTGGTGAGACAACTGCGAATTTGACTCGGGATGAGTACAAACAACGGTGAAATTCCTTCAAGTTTCAGACAGGCGGTCAAGAAAAAGAGCGGTGATGTTGAGTTCAGGTAACTCTTATGTGTGACACCCAATATGTGAGTTGTTCACTTTCACGCAGGCCAGTGATCAGTGTGTGATGGCGTTGGACTGATACTCTGGAAGTTGGGAGCGCAAACTAGAGTAATGTGGAACTTAATTTCGCTTGAGTGTTGACTGTGGTCAAGAAAAAGAAGGGACTACAAGTTGCAGGTGGAGTCATATGGAGTCTTTGGAGTAGCAGCGGTGCTCATGGGATAAGCTCAAGTCCAATGTACATGGAAGTTTCACGCATTGACGAATTCAAGGTGGTGGTGAATATTCGCCAAGGTGGAGTTTGTTGGAGTTGTGTCGAATATTGTGTACAAGGTAGGTTACAGTTGGAGTATGAGTTGTATTGTGTTTACATAGGATGTGGAGTCGTGTCCTAGTAGGACACTTGTATCCTAGGCCTCTCATTATAGTGGGGGTAGACACATGATGTAACCTATGCCAACATAATAGCACCGGAACACAGGGGAAGCCGGCGACTTGTGCCGGTGTCCAGGGCGACCGGGTGTGGTATTGTGACGGTGTCACGGGGAGGAGCGCCCGTAGTCAAGCCCCGGGGATGTAGCCATATTGGTGAACCTCGTTAACAAATCTCGATGTCATGCTCGTGTGATTGCTTGGTCCTCGGATGATCAGCGGTGGCCTCGGATTTATTCTATCAGATCTTGCAATGCACAACACCCCTCGCAGTCGCGCACATGTTTTGCAACATTGGCCATGTTCCAAATAGCAGAGCGCAACATAGGGTGTGTTGTGGACTGACAACCCGAGTGTCTTTTCCCCCAAATTGATTCTCCCTTTGTCTAGCTGAGCATCTTCCCCCCGAAATGATTTTCCCTTGGCTGATGGCGGCGAAGTTGGCAGGGGCTCGCCAGGGCCATAGGGTGACCAAAACTTCTCGAGTAGGGGGCTTGTGGTCGAGGGGGGAGCCGGACCGAGCGGGGAGTAGCTGTTGCTGACAGTGTGGGACAGCATCCAGGGCTGATCCTGAGCGATAGCCATGACGATGGGTGTCGGATGGAGCTTGGCACTACTGGTGAGCGGGCGTGCAAGTACGGCCGATGGTGACCGGTGTGTCCTGTGGTGGTGTGGCTACAAGTATGACCACCAAGGTTTTGCAGCCATGGCGGACGAGCAAGGACGAAGTAGGGGTGTAGGGAAATGTTGGCGTGGCACGTCGAGGCGAGGCGAACTACTGTGGGAGGCGCGAGGCCATGGAGATGCTCGGTTGTGCTCGCGGTTAGGCGTGTGCCCGCATGGAGAGAGATAGGGCGTAGAGATTGTAACATGGATCATCATGCAATTGCAACACGACTCTTGTTGCCATGGCGACGGACACGCCGTGAGTCAAAGATGTTTTTTCTTGCAACAAGACTATTATTGGGGGAGCCATAGATGCTTTTTTTTGCAATAGGGCTCTTGTTGCAGGATGTTTCTGCAACAAGAATCATGTTGCAACCAGTGTGTGTGAATCAAACGGCTTGTGACTAGTTGATCTTTTAAAAAGATCAGCCGACAGATGCGTATCACGCCTTGGATACCCAAAAATTGGAAATGTCGGTATTTGGCCTCAAAACAAGCTTCGGCAGAGCCCAAAAAGGAATCTCCCCGCTACCCATTCTACCCAAATTGTGGCGGGAAGGGCCCTGTGCGAGCCAGCGCCACTCCCATCAACGTCCCCACCATGTTCTTTTGTTTTTGAAAAAGGAGGTTAAGACCCCCGGCCTCTGTACCGGCCGATGCATGCAGCCACCTTTATTACTAATTCAACAAAGGTCTGACAAGAACATACATCAAGCCACCCGAAGCCACCACTCACACCTACAAACGCGATAATGTGGAGTGCTCTCACTACCCATATCTAAAACCGGTGCCGTCGCTAATCCATCCACATAACGTATCGGAACCAACAGCGGGTGCAGCAGACCTAAACAGTATTCATCTTCAGGAGAGAGATTCGTATCATCCTTGCCAGTCCGGCCATCCGTCGATGCCACCACGACGCCAAACGGCACCCCCTCCCTACGCTCGTCCATCCAGACGCGAAGACTGGAAGATCTGTTGTGTGTAGCACCTGCCGAACAGGCATGACAAAGCGTAGCACATGTCGGACATGCATGACTTGACATCACCACCGAAGCTCCATGCAAGACGAAGATGCTCCACCTCCTGCCTTTGTCTTCCAGCGCTGCTCCACAAACGATACTCCCAAGAGAGAAACGACACCGCAGTGCCGCCATCGTCCAATCTGGAAAATCATATCCTAGGGTTTCCCCCGGAGCAGCACGAGTGGGTCGACAATAGTTATAGGACGATGCCTTCATCAAGGTAATGGCGCAAAACGCCGCCATCTTCCGCCGGCAGCTCTGTTTTCATCGACAACTATGTCTCCCCGATTCGCAGCCGGGACTAGGTGACAGATCTAGAGATCTGATCACCCAGCCTCAGGCTGGCCACCTCCGATGTAGGAGACGACCACCACAGCCATAATCATCGTGATGCGATGCAGACCCGGAGTGCCTTCGTGAGCCATCACCGAAGCCGACGAGATGTAACAGATCGAGGATGAAACAGCAGCCGCCCGCCTAGACCCGAAGGTCCCGGATTGAGCCCGGGATGCGCCCCGGCCACCGCTACCGTCATCTCCTACCAATCCCGCCGGCTACAGCAGATCCTCCCAATCCCCGACGCACCCCGGCCGCCGCTGGTCGCCATCCTCGTCACAAGGAGGTCCAGGTCAGGCCGTCGTCGCCTCAGATCTGGGACGCCAGAGGAGGTCTGCCGCCGCCGTGCCACAGGGCCTTCATCCGACGATGTTACCGGCGGCGGCGGAGAGAGGGGAGGTGCGTGGAGGACGAGGGAAGGTTGGGTGGTGGCCGCCCGGTGCGGCCCGGCGGCGGCCACACGGGGTCGGGAGGGGAAGGGGTCGGCAAACCTATAATGAGGACCGCATACTCTAGATGGAGGGAGAAGTTTATCTGTAGCCGGCCCCACCATGTTCTGGTGGCTAGATTCTGATGTAGGGCCTCTGGTGACCCTCCTCTGCCTCCGCCTCCCTCCCGACGCTCTTCCGGCAAGCGTTGACCTACCGCAACCCTTGGCGCTGCCTACAATTTCCACGCTACCGCGCCTTGTTTTCTTCTTAGGTAACGGCGCCCCTATCGAGTCAGGAGGTGCTCTGCCTCCGTGTCGCTCTGGTCATGGTTGATTTGAAGAGAAGAGGCATACGCGAGGTCGGAAGAGATTTTCGCAACCACTATGAGTTTTCGGTAGTTGGCGAGCCCTGCATCGCCCTCACCTCCCTCACCATGCCGCCTCCCTCTCGTCGTTGTCTTCCTCTCTCGGTCGAAAGTCAGCTCAGCGCGTGCAACATGTACGACAAAATTCACCAAAGCTATCAGGACCCCGATCCTAAGTCACACCGATCTAGCAAGTAACACATGATATCACTTTGTGGCTGATACGTCTCCAACGTATCTATAATTTTTGATTGCTCCATGCTATATTATCTACTGTTTTGGACCATATTGGGCTTTATTTGATTCTTTTATATTATTTTTGGGACTAACCTATTAACCGGAGGCCCAGCCCAGAATTGTTGTTTTTTTGCCTATTTCAGTGTTTCGAAGAAACGGAATATCAAACTGAGTCCAAACGGAATGAAACCTTCGGGAACGTGATTTTCTCACCGAATATGATCCAGGAGACTTGGACCCCGTCAAGAAAGAAAGGACGCGGCCCCGTGGGTGGAGGGCGCCCCCCCCCCCCCCCTAGGGTGCACCCCCTGCCTCATGGGCCCCCCTTTGCTCCACCGACGTACTTCTTCCTCCTATATATACCTACGTACCCCCGAACGATCAGATACAGAGCCAAAAACCTAATTTCACCGCCGCAACTTTCTGTATCCATGAGATCCCATCTTGGGGCCTGTTCCGGAGCTCCGCCGGAAGGGGAATCCACCATGGAGGGCTTCTACATCATCATAGCCTCTCCGATGAAGTGTGAGTAGTTTACTTCAGACCTTCGGGTCCATAGTTAGTAGCTAGATGGCTTCTTCTCTCTTTTTGGATCTCAATACAATGTTCTCCCCCTCTCTCGTGGAGATCTATTCGATGTAATCTTCTTTTTGCGGTCTGTTTGTTGAAAACGATGAATTGTGGGTTTATGATCAAGATTATATATGAGCAATATTTGAATCTTCTCTGAATTCTTTTATGTATGATTGGTTATCTTTGCAAGTCTCTTTGAATTATCCGTTTGGTTTGGCTAACTAGATTGGTAGTTCTTGCAATGGGAGGAGTGCTTAGCTTTGGGTTATATCTTGCGGTGTCCTTTCCCAGTGACAGTAGGGGCAGCAAGGCATGTATTGTATTGTTGCCATCGAGGATAACAAGATGGGGTTTTTATCATATTGCATGAATTTATCCCTCTACATCATGCCATCTTTCTTAAGGCGTTACTCTGTTTTCATTAACTTAATACTCTAGATGCATCTTTGGATAGCGGTCGATGAGTGGAGTAATAGTAGTAGATGCAGGCAGGAGTCGGTCTACTTGTCTCGGACGTGATGCCTATATACATGATCATACCTAGAGACTCTCATAACTATGCTCTCTGTCAATTTCTCAATAGTGATTCGTTCAACCACCGTAAAATACTTATGCTCTTGAGAGAAGCCACTAGTGAAATCTATGGCCCCCGGGTCTATTCTCTATCATATCAATCTTCCATCACTTTATTATTGCTTTGATTTTTTACTTTTCTATTTATTTTGCTTTGCATCTTTATACCAAAAGTACCCAAAAAATATTATCTATCATCTCTATCAGATCTCACTCTCGTAAGTGACCGTGAAGGGATTGACAACCCCTAATCGCATTGGTTGCGTTGAGCTATTTGTTTTTGTAGGTACGAGGGACTTGCGCGTGGCCTCCTACTGGATTGATACCTTGGTTCTCAAAAACAGAGGGAAATACTTACGCTACTTTGCTGCATCATCCTCTCCTCTTCGGGAAAACCAACGCAAGCTCAAGACGTAGCAAGAAGGATTTCTGGCGCCGTTGCCGGGGAGTCTACGCAAAAGTCAACATACCAAGTACCCATCACAATCCCTTATCTCTCGCATTACATTATTTGCCATTTGCCTCTCGTTTTCCTCTCCCCCACTTCACCCTTGCCATTTTATTCGCCTTCTTCTCGTATGCCTTTCTGTTTGTGTTTCCACGTGCCTTCTATTCGCTTACATCTTTGCTTGCTAAAAATCTATTGATATGGATCCACTTAAAGTGTTCTACTTGGATCATCTTCGATCCTTATGCGCACGTGCTGAAACCCCAACTAGCCTAGTTGATGGGAATTCTTTAGACGAGCATGCTCATTCTGTGCGTCATCGTTTGTCTAAAAAAGGGAAGCTCTTATGGTATCATATAAATAGTTTGCTATGCTATGCTTGGAATCTTTGTGAAATTTGTGACTTTACTTATTGCTCTAAGAACCCTAAAAAACACCTTTCCTACCTATGTGAGTTCAATGATAATGAAATCTTATCTTCTTATGCAAAGGGTGTTTATAGCTACTATGATATCGAACAAATTGAAGAATTTGTCGTTTTTAAGGGTGCTCATGAAGTTGCTTCTTTGATTGAAAAGTATGATTTTACTCTCAACAAATCTGAAAATTCCATCATACTTAAATATTGCAATGAAAACCTTGCTCATAATGTCTATGTCCAAGAATTTATTGAAAGAATGACCGTTGCTTCGGAAGAAAATAATGATATGAATGAATATATAGACAATTGGGATTCCAATGATTTGATTGAAATATCCCTTGATGAACATGATGTTTGCTATTCTTGTGGCCATGATGCCAATATTTATGAAGAGGAATTTGCTATAGTTCCTTATGTTAAAAATGAGATTGTTGCTATTGCACCCATGCTTGATAGTTCCCTCGATGAAAAGCATGATTTCAATGATTTTACTATAAATTCTCTTGATTTCAATTGTGCTAATAATATGCAAAACCCTAAGCTTGGGGATGCTAGTTTTGATATGTCTACTACTTGTTGCAATGATCATGATTGGGGTGATTCTTCTTATGATCTTGAAAATTTATTTAATCCCCATGATGAATATGAGATTGATAATATTGTTTGCAATAATATTGAAAGTGGGTTTGGAAGAGTGTCAACTTTAGATCCCACCTATTTGGAGAATATTCAATCTTATGAAATTTTTGATAAAGTGGGTTTGGAGAGGTCATGACTTTAGTTAATATTAATCCCACTATTTCGGAAGAGTGTCAACTTTGCATGCATGTGGATCGTGTTGAAAATATTTTATGTGATAGCTATTTTGTTGAATTTTCTTATGATCCTACATGTAATTATTATGAGAGAGAAAAATATGGTTGTACAAATTTTCATGTTACTAAATTACCTCTCGTCATGTTGAGATTGCTATCGTCTCTTTCTTCTTCCTTCCTTATGCTAGTTTTTGCTTGCTATGATAATTTGTTTGCTTATAAAATTCCTATGCATAGAAAGTATGTTAGACTTAGATGTGTTTATCATGTATTCTATGATGCTCTCTTTGTGCTTTAATTCTTGTCTTTTATATGAGCATCATTAAAATTATCAATGCCTAGCTAGGGGCGTTAAACGATAGCGCTTGTTGGGAGGCAACCCATTTTTATTTTTAGTTTTTTGCTTTTGCTTTTGTCTTAGGAATAAATAATCCATCTACCTTCTGTTTAGATTTGGTTTTATGTTTAATTTAGTGTTTGTTCCAAGTTAAACCTATAGGATCTTCTTGGATGATAGTTATTTGATCTTGCTGTAATTTCCAGAAACTTTTGTTTCACGAAAACAATTGTGAAACATCACCAGAACGTTATAAAATAGTGATTCCAATTTCTTCTGATCAATAAACAAATTGCCTAGGTCTTCCTATTTTGGCTGAATTTTTGGAGTTCCAGAAGTTTGTGTTAGTTACAGATTACTACAGACTGTTCTATTTTTGACAGATTCTGTTTTTCGTGTGTTGTTTGCTTATTTTGATGATTCTATGGCTAGTAAAATAGTTTATAATCCATAGAAAAGTTGGAATACAGTATGTTTAACACCAATATAAATAAAGAATGAGTTCATTACAGTACCTTGAAGTGGTGTTTTGTTTTCTTTCGCTAACGGAGCTCACGAGATTTCTGTTGAGTTTTGTGTTGTGAAGTTTTCAAATTTCGGGTGAAATTTTTTTGATGGATTATGGAACAAGGAGTGGCAAGAGCCTAATCTTGGGGATGAACATGGAACCCCCAAGATAATCCAAGGACACCAAAAAGTTGAAGCTTGGGGATGCCCCCGGAAGGCATCCCCTCTTTCGTCCACTTCCATCGGTAACTTTACTTGGAGCTATATTTTTATTCACCACATAATATGTGTTTTGCTTAGAGCGTCATGTATGATTTGAGTCTTTGCTTTTTAGTTTACCACAATCATCCTTGCTGTACACACCTTTTGAGAGAGCCATACATGAATTGGAATTTGATAGAATACTCTATGTGCTTCACTTATATCTTTTGAGCTATATAGTTTTGCTCTAGTGCTTCACTTATATCTTTTAGAGCACCGTTTTATAGAAACTATTGATCTCTCATACTTCACTTAGATTATTTTGAGAGTCTTAAATAGCATGGTAATTTGCTTAATAATAATATGCTTGGCATTCAAGATTTGTAAAACTTTCTTTTGAGTGCGTAGAATACTAAGAAAAGTTTGATGCTTGATAATTGTTTTGAGATATGGCGGTAGTAATATTAGAGTCATGCTAGTTGAGTAGTTGTGAATTTAAGAAATACTTGTGTTAAAGTTTGTGATTCCCGTAGCATGCACGTATGGTGAACCGTTACGTGATGAAGTCGGAGCATGATTTATTTATTGATTGTCTTCCTTATGAGTGGCGGTTGGGGACGAGCGATGGTCTTTTCCTACCAATATATCCCCCTAGGAGCATGCGCGTAATACTTTGCTTTGATAAATTGTAGATTTTTGCAATAAATATATAGTTCTTTATGACTAATGTTGAGTCCATGGATTATACACACTTTTCTCACCCTTCCACCATTGCTAGCCTTTCTAATACCACGCACTTTTCGCCGGTATCATACACCCACCATATACCTTTCTCAAAACAGCCACCATACCTACCTATCATGGCATTTCTATAGCCATTCCGAGATATATTTCCATGCAACTTTCCATCGTTCCGTTTATTATGACACGCTCCATCATTGTCATATTGCTTAGCATGATCATGTAGTTGACATCGTATTTGTGACAAAGCCACCGTTCATAATTCTTTCATACATGTCACTCATGAAACATTGCATATCCCGGTACACCGCCGGAGGCATACACATGGAGTCATATTTTGTTCTAAGTATCGAGTTGTAATTGTTGAGTTGTAAGTAAATAAAAGTGTGATGATCATCATTTTTAGAGCATTGTCCCAAGTGAGGAAAGGATGATGGAGACTATGATTCCCCCACAAGTCGGGATGAGACTCCGGAGGAAAAATAAAAAAAGAAGAGAAAAGAGGCCATAAAAAAAGAGAAAAGGCCCAAATAAAAAAATATGAGAGAAAAAGAGAGAAGGGACAATGTTACTATATCCTTTTACCACACTTGTGCTTCAAAGTAGCACCATGATCTTCATAATAGAGAGTCTCTCATTTTGTCACTTCCATATACTAGTGGGAATTTTACATTATAGAACTTGGCTTGTATATTCCAATGATGGGCTTCCTCAAATTGCCCTAGGTCTTCGTGAGCAAGCGAGTTGGATGCACACCCACTTAGTTTCTTTTGTTGAGCTTTCATATACTTAGAGCTCTAGTGCATCCGTTGCATGGCAATCCCTACTCACTCACATTGATATCTATTGATGGGCATCTCCATAGCCCGTTGATACGCCTAGTTGATGTGAGACTATCTTCTCCCTTTTTATCTTCTCCACAACCACCATCCTAATCCACATATAGTGTTATATCCATGGCTCACGCTCATGTATTGCGTGCAAATTGAAAAAGTTTTGAGAATGTCAAAAGTATGAAACAATTGCTTGGCTTGTCATCGGGGTTGTGCATGATTTAAATACTTTGTGTGGTGAAGATAGAGCATAGCCAAACTATATGATTTTGCAGGGATAACTTTCTTTGACCATGTTATTTTGAGAAGACATAATTGCTTTGTTAGTATGCTTGAAGTATTATTATTTTTGTGTCAATATTAAACTTTTGTCTTGAATCTTTCGAATCTGAATATTCATACCACAAAGAATTACATTGAAATTATGCCAACTAGCACTCCACATCAAAAAATCTCTTTTTATCATTTACCTACTCGAGGACGAGCAGGAATTAAGCTTGGGGATGCCTGATACGTCTCCAATGTATCTATAATTTTTTATTGCTCCATGCTATATTATCTACTGTTTTGGACCATATTGGGATTTATTTTACACTTTTATATTATTTTTGGGAATAACCTATTAACCGGAGGCCCAAAGTAATTGCTGTTTTTTTGCCTATTTCAGTGTTTCGAAGAAACAGAATATCAAATGGAGTCCAAACGGAATGAAACCTTCGGGAACGTGATTTTCTCACCGAATATGGTCCAAGAGACTTGCCCCCCCCCCCCCCGTCAAGAAAGAAAGGAGGCGGCCACGAGGGTGGAGGGGCCCCCCTAGGGCGCGCCCCCTGCCCTCTTGGGCCCCCCTTTGCTCCACCGACGTACTTCTTCCTCCTATATATACCTACGTACCCCCGAACGATCAGATACGGAGCCAAAAACCTAATTCCACCACCGCAACTTTCTGTATCCACGAGATCTCATCTTGGGGCCTATTCCGGAGCTCTGCCGGAAGGGGAATCCACCATGGAGGGCTTCTACATCATCATAGCCTCTCTGATGAAGTGTGAGTAGTTTACTTCAGACCTTCGGGTCCATAGTTAGTAGCTAGATGGCTTCTTCTCTCTTTTTGGATCTCAATACAATGTTCTCCCCCACTCTCGTGGAGATCTATTCGATGTAATCTTCTTTTTGCGGTGTGTTTGTTGAGACCGATGAATTGTGGGTTTATGATAGCAATATTTGAATCTTCTCTGAATTCTTTTATGTATGATTGGTTATCTTTGCAAGTCTCTTCGAATTATCCGTTTGGTTTGGCCAACTAGATTGGTAGTTCTTGCAATGGGAGGAGTGCTTAGCTTTGGGTTCAATCTTGCGGTGTCCTTTCCAAGTGATGAGGTGCAGCAAGGCACGTATTGTATTGTTGCCATCGAGGATAACAAGATGGGGTTTTTACCATATTGCATGAATTTATCCCTCTACATCATGTCATCTTGCTTAAGGCGTTACTCTGTTTTCATTAACTTAATACTCTAGATGCATGCTGGATAGCGGTCGATGAGTGGAGTAATAGTAGTAGATGCAGGTGAGTCGGTCTACTTGTCTCGGACGTGATGCCTATATACATGATCATACCTAGATACTCTCATAACTATGCTCAATTCTGTCAATTGCTCAACAGTAATTTGTTCACCCACCGTAAAATACTTATGCTCTAGAGAGAAGCCACTAGTGAAATTTATGGCCCCTGGGTCTATTCTCTATCATATCAATCTTCCATCACTTTATTATTGCTTTGCTTTTTTACTTTGATTTTTATTTTACTTTGCATGTTTATACCAAAAATACCAAAAAAATATTATCTATCATCTCTATCAGATCTCACTCTCGTAAGTGACCGTGAAGGGATTGACAACCCCTAATCGTGTTGGTTGCGTTGAGCTATTTTTTTGTGTGTAGGTACGAGGGACTTGCGCGTGTCCTCCTACTGGATTGATACCTTGGTTCTCAAAAACTAAGGGAAATACTTACGCTACTTTGCTGCATCATCCTCTCCTCTTCGGGGAAAACCAACGCAAGCTCAAGACGTAGCAGTGGCCTCACGCACGGTATCCCCACGGGTGCCACCTTACCTGGGCCGGGACCGTTTGCGCCTTTCAGCTCACGTATATGATAGTGTCGCTAGCATCCATATGACAGAGAACCTGGGCCGACATGACTTGTCATAAACCCAAGGTGGCACAAACTTACAGGAACAAGCATACGTAACCTAGCATTGAACGTGTCAGTCATCAATGTATGAACCCAAGTCGTAGCAAGTTACAAGGACTTAAAGGGACAATGTTTGACATTTCCCCGAAGGACAGACACAGGAACAAAGAAGGATACATGCCGGTCAACCTAAGTGTTCCGGAGCAGTAGCGACCAACAGGAGAGTCGTGGGATTCCGGATTGATGAGCTATGTAATAAGTATGTACTATTTGTGTTTAATTTCGTATTGCAGATTGATGAACTATGTAATTATGTATTATTTGTGTTTAATACATGTTATATTTATTTCACATGTTTTTTATATTGTTTAGACTTGCATATGCACAAATAGATGTGGTAGAACTAGAAGCTCAAAATATGGGCATCCAGTTTTGGGTATGCTATAAAATTATAAGAGAAAAATTGGCTATCAAAATATTCTCTCTCCTCAGCCAATAATTTGTTTAGGTAGTCAAAATATGGGTATGTTGGTGGAGATTCTCTTCGACCGTCAATCGCACACGCCCTTTTGGTCGGGCTCGTCGTTTCCCTTACGGAAGAGGTTGACACAGCAACACAGGGGAGCGACCATTGATGGGAGGGAAAGTTGGATGGAACCTCAAGTCACTGTCGCTTAGAACACACCAAGGCCACCATGTGCCCCTCAAATTGCCGACCCCATGCCATATGCAACCGCCATCATTATCTCTATGTAGAAATAGGTCTCGTCACCGTCTAACATGATGATGATGAAATTCCACCTACGCCGTAAAATCGCTAGATGAGCAGCCCCAAGGTGGGCGCCAACTATCGGGGTTACGATCCTAACAACTAGGGGTATGAAAGAGGGGCAGAGCCTAGCTAGGACACATGTGTAGCACTTGGTTTTTATGAGTTCAAGACCCTCTCGGAGGAGAGTAACAGCCCTACGTCTTGTGCCCTGAGGCTTGTTTTCTCTTGGGGTGTATTATTACAAGGAATTCTTAACATTTTCCATGGAGGAAGAGGGAGGTTTATATAGAGTATGCTACGCCCTCTTCACTTCCATGTTACTAAGGTATTAATGACCACGACTACGACAGTTATAGGTAAAGGTAACAGTAGCCATGACTGCACTTGAAGCCCGACTTAAGACTACTCGACTGTTGCAGCTCCCACGCCGCCCCTACGCCTCCTTTTTCTGAGTGGTGGTGGTCGAGCCAACTGGAGGGGAGACATCCGAGTACCGTCGGTGCATCCGAGTGGATCTTCGGTGGTGCGCATCTGAATGCGCCTGAGGTCCTGGGACCCTCCAATGATGGTGTGGGTTAAGGAAATATGCCCTAGATGCAATAATAAAGTTGTTATTAATATTTCCTTATATCATGATAAATGTTTATTATTAATGCTAGAATTGTATTAACCGGAAACTTAGTACATGTGTGAATACATAGACAAACAGAGTGTCCCTAGTATGCCTCTACTTGACTAGCTCATTAATCAAAGATGATTAATTAAGTTTCCTGGCCATAGACATGTGTTGTCATTTGATCAACGGGATCACATCATTAGAGAATGATGTGATGGACAAGACCCATCCGTTAGCTTAGCATTATGATCATTTAGTTTTATTGCTATTGCTTTCTTCATGACTTATACATATTCCTCTAACTATGAGATTATGCAACTCCCAAATACCGGAGGAACACCTTGTGTGCTATCAAACGTCACAACGTAATTGGGTGACTATAAAGATGCTCTACAGGTGTCTCCGAAGGTGTTTGTTGAGTTGGCAAAGATCAAGATTAGGATTTGTCACTCCGTGTATCGGAGAGGTATCTCTGGGCCTCTCGGTAATGCACATCACTATAAGCCTTGCAAGCAATGTGACTAATGAGTTAGTGACGGGATGATGCATTATGGAACGAGTAAAGAGACTTGCCGGTAACGATATTGAACTAGGTATATTGATACCGACGATTGAATCTCGGGAAAGTAACATACCGATGACAAAGGGAATGACGTATGTTGTTATGCGGTTTGACCGATAAAGATCTTCATACAATATGTAGGAGCCAATATGAGCATCCAGGTTCGCTATTGGTTATTGACCGGAGATGTGTCTTGGTCATGTCTACATAGTTCTCGGACCCGTAGGGTCCGCACGCTTAACGTTCGATGACGATTTGTATTATGAGTTATGTGTTTTGGTGACCGAAGTTTGTTCAGAGTCCCGGATGAGAGCACAAACATGACAAGGAGTCTCGAAATGGTCGAGAGGTAAAGATTGATATATTGGAAGGTTATATACGGACATCGGAATCGTTCTGAATAGGTTCAGGGATTTATCGGAGTACCATGAAGGTTATCGGAACCCCCCGGGAAAGTTAATGGGCCTCATGGGCCATAGTGGAGAGTAGGAGACAGCCGCAGGAGGTGGCGCCCCCCCCCCCCCCAAGCCCAATCTGAATTGGACAAGGGGTGGGGGCGCGGCCCCCCTTTTTCCTTCTCCCTCTCCACCTCTTTCCCCTTTGCCCCTCTCTGTTGGAAGGAAAGGGGGGCGAATCCTACTAGGAACGGAGTCCTAGTAGGACTCCCCCCTCTTGGCGTGCCCCCCTTGGGCCGGCCTCCTCCTCCCCCCTCCTTTATATACGTGGGCAGGGGGCACCCCAAAGGCACAATAGTTGTTTCTTAGCCATGTGCGGTGCCCCCTCCACAGTTTACTCATCCGGTCATAGCGTCGTAGTGCTTAGGCGAAGCCCTGCGTGGATCACATCACCAACACCGTAACCCCGTCGTCGTGTTGACGGAACTCTCCCTCGACCCTCTACTGGATCAAGAACTCTCCCAGGTAGTCCATTGATGACCCACAAGTATAGGGGATCTATCGTAGTCCTTTTGATAAGTAAGAGTGTCGAACCCAACGAGGAGCAGAAGGAAATGATAAGCGGTTTTCAGCAAGGTATTCTCTGCAAGTACTGAAATAAGTGGTAACAGATAGTTTTGTGATAAGGTAAATTGTAACGAGCAACAAGTAACAAAAGTAAATAAGGTGCAGCAAGGTGGCCCAATCCGTTTTGTAGCAAAGGACAAGCCGGAACAAACTCTTATAATAGGAAAAGCACTCCCGAGGACATATGGGAATATCGTCAAGCTAGTTTTCATCACGCTCATATGATTCACGTTCGGTACTTTGATAATTTGATATGTGGGTGGACCGGTGCTGGGTACTGTTCTTACTTGAACAAACATCCCACTTATGATTAACCTTTATTGTAAGCATCCGCAACTACAACAAAAGTATTAAGGTAAACCTAACCATAGCATGAAACATATGGATCCAAATCAGCCCCTTACGAAGCAACGCATAAACTAGGGTTTAAGCTTCTGGCACTCTAGCAACCCATCATGTACTTATTACTTCCCAATGCCTTCCTCTAGGCCCAAATAATGGTGAAGTGTTATGTAGTCGACGTTCACATAACACCACTAGAGGTTAGACAACATACATCTTATCAAAATATTGAACGAATACCAAATTCACATGACTACTAATAGCAAGACTTCTCCCTTGTCCTCAGGAACAAAGGTAACTATTCACAAAGCATATTCATGTTCATAATCAGAGGGGTATTAATATGCATAAAGGATCTGAACATATGATCTTCCACCAAATAAACCAACTAGCATCAACTACAAGGAGTAATCAACACTACTAGCAACCTACTAGCACCAATCCCGGACTTAGAGACAAGAATTGGATACAAGAGATGAACTAGGGTTTGGAGATGAGATGGTGCTGGTGAAGAAGTTGATGGAGATTGCCCTCTCCCGATGAGAGGAGTGTTGGTGATGATGATGGCGATGATTTGCCCCTCCCGGAGGGGAGTGTCCCCGGCAGAACAGCTCCGCCGGAGCCCTAGATTGGTTCCGCCAAGGTTCCGCCTCATGGCGGCGGAGTATCGTCCCGAAAGGTTGCTTATGATTTTTTTTCTCATCGAAAGACTTCATATAGGAGAAGATGGATGTCGGAGAGCCACCAGGGGGCCCACGAGGTAGGGGGGCGCGCCCAGGGGGGAGGGTGCGCCCCCCACCCTCGTGAGCAGGGTGTGGGCCCCCTGGCCTTCATCTTTGGCGACGATTTTTATTTATTTATTTTAAGGTATTCCGTGGAGTTTTAGGACTTTTGGAGTTGCACAGAATAGGCCTTCAATATTTGCTCCTTTTCCAGCCCAGAATTCCAACTGCCGGAATTCTCCCTCTTCATGTAAACCTTGTAAAATAGGAAAGAATAGCCATAAGTATTGAGACATAACGTGAAATAACAGCCCATAATACGATAAATATCGATATAAAAGAATGATGCAAAATGGACATATCAACTCCCCCAAGCTTAGACCTCACTTGTCCTCAAGCGAAAAGCCGATAACAATAAATATGTCCTCATGTTCAGAGGTAGAGGCGTCGATAAAAATAAAATACGGACATGAAGGCATCATGATTATTCTCATAACAACAACATATATTGATTTGTCATATGATTACTTATGTTCAATTGATGATCTTTTCACAAAGCCGAAGTATGAATCATAAACCTTATTGAGCACCAACAAATTATACCCTCAGTCATTGAAACAATTGCAGTTTATCATAACATCGGAAAGAGTCTATGTCAGAGCTTAAAAGAAAGTCCACATACTCAACTATCACTTAGTCCTTCATAATTGCTAACACTCACGCAATACTTGTGGTTACAGAGTTTTAATCAGACACAGAGAAAGATAGGGGCTTATAGTTTGCCCCACAACCTTTTACCTCAAGGGTAATGTCAACAATAATAATTCATGCTCCCCTACATCCAATAAGATATATATATCATGTTCTTTCCAACATGCTGAGCTTGCCAAAGGATAAAATAAAAAAAGGAGAAGGTGAAGATCACCGTGACTCTTGCATAAGGTAGAAGATAATAATAAAAGATAGGCCCTTCGCAGAGGGAAGCAGAGGTTTCCATGCGCTTTTATGGTTGGATGCACAAAATCTTAATGCAAAAGAACGTCACTTTATTTTGCCCCTTGTATGTGAACCTTTATTATGCAGTCCGTCGCTTTTATTGCATCCACAACAAGTTCGTACAAAGCTTATTTCTCTGCACTAATAAGTCATGCATATTTAAAGAGCAATTTTTATTGCTTGCACCGATGACAACTTACTTGAAGGATCTTACTCAATCCATAGGTAGGTATGGTGGACTCTCATGGCTAAACTGGTTTAGAGGTATTTGGAAGCACAAGTAGTATCTCTACTTGGTGCTGAGAATTTGGCTAGCATGAGGGGGAAAGGCAAGCTCAACATGTTGGGAGATCCATGACAATATACTTTATCTCAGATATAAGAAAACATAACTCATTATGTTGTCTTCCTTGTCCAACATCAACTCTTTAGCATGTCATATTTTAATGAGTGTTCCCAATCATAAAAGATGTCAATGATAATATATCTATATGTGAAACCTCTCTCTCCTTATTACTTCCTATTAATTGCAACGATGACCAAAGCTATATTTGCCAACTCCCAACAACTTTTAATCCTCATACTCTTTCTATGTGGAGTCATTACTTTCACTAAGATCAATATAAACTCTTTGATTCTTTTTATTCCTTTTCTTTTATTCACCCAAGATCATGGCATAGTAATCAAGCCCTTGTCTCAACACTAATTATATATAGCTCGCGGACTTGATTACAAAGAGAAATCATAAAGCAAAACTCAAAACTAGATCATGCCATGACTTTTATTCTACTAAATCAAGATACTACTAATAGGATCGAACTAAGAAAACGGTAAAGATAGGAGTTGTGATGGTGATACGATGCAGGGCACCTCCCCAAGCTTGGCAGCTTCAAGGGAGTGCCCATACCCATGTGATTATGTCTCATTCTTTGTTTTTGGCGGTGGAGGTGTTGTTTTTGATGCAAGCTTGTCGTCCACCTTCCATGGCATAGGCTCACCCTCATAGAAGGATGATCGAGTCTCCGGAATCCTCAAATCTGCAATGGAAACATCTCGAAACGAAAACAGAGGATATTTGCGTGATACGGTCGTCGAAACCTTCGGGAGAATATATAATGAATTTTTACCGACCAAAATACGTATCATGCAAGAAAACGGAGTCCGGAGGGCACACGAGGTGCTCACGAGGTAGGGGGCGCGCCCTCCACCCTCGTGGAGGCCTCATGTCCTCCCCAGACTGCTACTTATTTTTCTATTTTTCTAAATATTCCAAATCAGAGAAATATTGCCTTAGAATTTGTTTTGGAATTGGTTTCCTTACCGTAAAACATACCTATTCCTTTTCGGAGTCTGGAACGTTCTGGAAAGTGTCCCTTATGTATTCCTCCGGGGTTACGGTTTCAATAATATTAGTTTCAACATTTATAGGATTACCTGAGATATAGTGTTTGATCCTTTGACCGTTTACCACCTTCGGATTTGTGCCTGCGAAGTTGTTGATTTTTATGGCACCGGAGCGATAGACCTCCTCGATAACGTAGGGACCTTCCCATTTAGAGAGAAGTTTTCCTGCAAAAAATCTTAAACGAGAGTTTTATAGCAATACATAATAACCTACATTAAACTCACGCTTTTGTATCCTTTTCTCATGCCATCTTTTAACTTTTTCTTTAAACAACTTGGCATTTTCATAAGCCTGGGTTCTCCATTTATCAAGTGAGATAATATCAAATAACCTCTTCTCACCGGCAAGTTTGAGATCAAAGTTGAGCTCTTTAATAGACCAATATGCCTTATGTTCTAGTTCGATAGGTAAGTGACATGCTTTTCCATAAACCATTTTATACGGGGACATACCCATAGGATTCTTATATGCAGTTCTATAGGCCCATAATGCATCATCAAGTTTCTTGGACCAATTCTTCCTTGACCTATTAACAGTCTTTTGCAAAATTAATTTGAGCTCTCTATTACTCAATTCTACTTGACCATTAGACTGCGAGTGATAAGGAGATGCAATTCTATGATTAACATCATATTTAGCAAGCATTTTACGGAAAGCACCATGAATAAAATGTGAACCACCATCAGTCATTAAATATCTAGGGAGTCCAAACCTCGGAAAAATAACTTCCTTAAGCATTTTAATAGAAGTGTTATGATCAGCACTACTAGTTGGAATAGCTTCTACCCACTTAGTAACGTAATCAACAAAGAACTAAAATATGAGTGTATCCATTAGAGGCAGGAAAAGGTCCCATATAATCAAAGCCCCAAACATCAAATGGTTCAATAAAAAGTGAATAATTCATAGGCATTTCTTGACGTCTACTAATATTTCCAATTCTTTGACATTCATCACAAGACAAAACAAACTTACGGGCATCCTTGAAGAGAGTAGGCCAATAAAAACCAGATTGCAATACCTTATGTGCAGTTCTATCTCCAGCGTGGTGTCCTCCATAAGCTTCGGAGTGACACTTGCGTAGGATCCGTTCCTGTTCATGCTCAGGTACACAACGTCTAATAACACCATCTACTCCTTCTTTATAAAGATGTGGATCATCCCAAAAGTAATGTCTCAAAGCATAAAAGAACTTTTCTTTGGTTGGTATGTGAAGCTAGGGGGTATAAATTTAGCAACAATATAATTAGCATAATCAGCATACCATGGAGTGCTACGAGAAGTGCTTATGACATTTAATTGTTCATCGGGAAAGCTATCATCAATAGGTAGTGGTTCATGAAGAACATTCTCTAACCTAGATAAGTTGTCTGCAACGGGGTTCTCAGCTCCTTTTCTATCAACAATATGCAAATCAAATTCTTGCAGCAAGAGAACCCATCTAATAAGTCTAGGTTTAGCATCTTTCTTTTCCATAAGATATTTAATAACAGCATGATCAGTGTGAATAGTTACTTTAGAATCAACAATATAGGGTCTGAATTTATCACAAGCAAATACAACTGCTAAAAGTTCATTTTCGGTAGTAGCATAATTACTTTGAGCATTGTCTAGAGTCTTACTAGCATAATGGATAACATTTAATTTCTTATCAACTCTTCGAATCAGGTGGCTGAACAACAGGTGCAGAGACTAATGCTTTCTTAAGTATTTCAAATCCTTCTACACAATCATCATCAAAGACAAATGGTACATCTTTTTGTAATAAATTAGTCATAGGCCGAGAAATTTTTGAGAAGTCCTTAATGAACCTCCTATAAAACCCGGCGTGACCAAGGAAACTTCTTATACCTTTGATGTCCTTGGGACATGGCATCTTTTCAATAGCATCAACCTTGGCTTTGTCGACTTCAATACCTCTTTCGTAAACTTTGTGCCCCAAGACAATACCTTCATTAACCATAAAGTGGCACTTTTCCCAATTCAAGACAAGATTAGTTTCTTCACATCTCCAAGAAAACTCGATCAAGATTGCTCAAGCAATCATCAAAAGAGGAACCATAGACGAAAAAGTCGTCCATGAAAACCTCACAAATCTTTTCACAAAAATCAGAGGATATAGCCATCATGCATCTTTGAAAGGTAGCAGGTGCATTACATAAACCAAAAGGCATACGTCTATAAGCAAAAGTACCAAAAGGGCATGTAAAAGTAGTCTTTGATTGATCTTTAGCCGACACAGGTATTTGAGAGAAACCAGAATAACCATCTAGAAAGCAATAATGTGTATGTTTGCATAATATCTCTAGCATTTGATCAATAAAAGGTAAGGGGTAATGATGTTTCTTAGTAGCTTTATTTAATTTACGGAAATCAATTACCATCCTATAACATGTGATAATTCTTTGCGGGATCAATTCATCTTTATCATTAGGGACAACAGTAATACCTCCCTTCTTAGGGACACAATGGACAGGACTTACCCACTGACTATCAGCAACGGGATAAATTATACCTGCCTCCAGAAGCTTGAGTATTTCCTTTCTTACCACTTCTTTCATTTTAGGATACAAACGTCGTTGAGGATCACAAACTGGTTTGGCATACGCTTCCAAATTTATTTTATGCTGACATAGAGTGGGACTAATGCCCTTAAGATCATCAAGAGTATATCCAATAGCGGCACGGTGCTTCTTCAGAGTTTTCAATAATCTTTCTTCTTCATGCTCTGAAAGGTTAGCACTAATAATAACATGATATATTTTCTTTTCATCGAGATAAGCATATTCGGTTTAACCTCAAATACGGGATCACCCTTGGGTGGAGGAGGATCCCCTAGGATTTCAACAGGCAAATTGTGTTTCAGAATAGGTTCTTGTTTAAAGAATACTTCATCTATTTCCCTTCTTTCATTCATAAACATATCATTTTCATGGTCTAGCAAATAGTGTTCCAAAGGATCACTAGGAGGTATGGCAATAGAAGCAAGACCAACAATTTTATCCTTACTAGGCAATTCTTCTTCACGATGTTGTTTACTAAATTTAGAGAAATTAAACTCATGAACCATATCATCCAAGCCAATAGTAACAACATTCTTTTTGCAGTCTATCTTAGCATTAACAGTATTCAAGAAGAGTCTACCAAATATAATGGGACAAAAGCTATCTTGTGGAGAACCAAGAACAAGAAAATCAGTGGGATATTTAGTTTTCCCACACAAGACTTCAACAGCTCTAACAATTCCCCTTTGGTGAAATAGTATCTCTATTGGCAAGCTTAATTGTGACATCAATATCTTCTATCTCGTGGGTGCAATTCCATGCTTAATTTCTTCATACAAGGTAATAGGTATAACACTAGCACTAGCACCCATATCACACAAGCCATGATAACAGTGATCTCCTATTTTAACAGAAATAACAGGCACGCCTACCACAGGTCTATGTTTATCTCTATCACAGGGTTTAGCAATTCTAGCAGTTTCACCAGAGAATTGAATGACATGCCATCAATATTATCAGACAAGAGATCTTTAACAATAGCAATATTAGGTTCTACTTTGACTTGCTCAGGAGGTGTATAAGTTATAGTATTGCTTTTATGAACAACAGTTGAAGCTTTAGCATGATCCTTTACTCTAACAGGGATAGGTGGTTTCTCAACATAAGAGGTGGGAACAATAGGATCATTATAAGTGATAGTCTTTTCTTCAACTTTAATAGGTGCAGCTACTTTTACTTCTATGGGAGGATGATATTTAAACCACTTCTCCTTAGGGAGATCAACATAAGTAGCAAAAGATTCACAGAAAGAAGCTACTATCTCAGAGTCAAGTCCATATTTAGTGCTAAACTTACGGAAAATATGGTATCCATAAAAGATTTAACACAATCAAACCTAGGTGTCATACCTGACTCCTTACCTTCGTCGAGGTCCCAATCTTCATAGTTGCTTTTAATTCTATCCAATAAATTCCATTTAAATTCAATAGTTTTCATCATAAAAGAGCCAGCACACGAAGTATCAAGCATGGTTTTATTATTATGAGAAAGCAGAGCATAAAAACTTTGCATAATCACTTCTCTTGCGAGCTCATGATTGGGGCATGAATATAACATTGATTTAAGCCTCCCCCAAGCTTGAGCGATGCTTTCTCCTTCGCGAGGCCAAAAATTATATATATAATTGCGATCACGATGAACAAGATGCATAGGGTAATACTTTTGATGAAATTCCAATTTCACTCTTTTATAGTTCCATGATCTCGTATCATCACATAGCCTATACCATGTCAATGTGTCTCCATCCAAAGATAAAGGGAAATCCTTCTTCTTAACAACATCATCGGGTATACCTGCAAGCTTAAATAGTCCACAAATATCATCCACATAGCGTAGATGCTCGTCAGGATGCTTTGTTCCATCTCCTGCAAAAGTGTTAGCTAGCAGTTTTTCCATCATACCCGAAGGAAATTCAAAAGGAGTTTCATTTTCAATAGGTTCAGTAGGTTGAGGAGCAACTCTTTGCTCTCATCAAGGGCGGGTGAAGATACCCGAACAAGCCCCTCAGAGAATTACTTTCCATAGTAACAAGTGATGTAAAATTTCAGCACACTATATAAATTTTTCCTTACCAAATTCCACCTACCAAAGGCGCTACACTCCCAAAGAACGGGCGCGGAAAAGAGTCTTGATGACCCACAAGTATAGGGGATCTATCGTAGTCCTTTCGATAAGTAAGAGTGTCGAACCCAACGAGGAGCGAAGGAAATGATAAGCGGTTTTCAGCAAGGTATTCTCGCAAATCTTGAAATAAGTGGTAACAGATAGTTTTGTGATAAGGTAAATTGTAACGAGCAACAAGTAACAAAAGTAAATAAGGTGCAGCAAGGTGGCCCAATCCTTTTTGTAGCAAATGACAAGCCGGAACAAACTCTTATAATAAGAAAAGCGCTCCCGAGAACATATGGGAATATCGTCAAGCTAGTTTTCATCACGCTCATATGATTCGCGTTCGGTACTTTGATAATTTGATATGTGGGTGGGCCGGTGCTTGGGTGCTGTTCTTACTTGAACAAACATCCCACTTATGATTAACCTCTATTGCAAGCATCCACAACTACAACAAAAGTATTAAGGTAAACCTAACCATAGCATGAAACATATGGATCCAAATCAGCCCTTTAAGCAACGCATAAACTAGGGTTTAAGCTTACATCACTCTAGCAACCTATCATCTACTTATTACTTCCCAATGCCTTCCTCTAGGCCCAAATAATGGTGAAGTGTTATGTAGTCGACGTTCACATTACACCACTAGAGGTTAGACAACATACATCTTATCAAAATATCGAAAGAATACCAAATTCACATGACTACTAATAGCAAGACTTCTCCCTTGTCCTCAGGAACAAACATAACTACTCACAAAGCATATTCATGTTCATAATCAGAGGGGTATTAATATGCATAAAGGATCTGAACATATGATCTTCCACCAAATAAACCAACTAGCAGCAACTACAAGGAGTAATCAACACTACTAGCAACCTACTAGCACCAATCCCGGACTTAGAGACAAGAATTGGATACAAGAGATGAACTAGGGTTTGGACATGAGATGGAGCTGGTGAAGATGTTGATGGAGATTGCCCTCTCCTGATGAGAGGAGCGTTGGTGATAATGATGGTGATGATTTCCCCCTCCCGGAGGGAAGTGTCCCCGGCAGAACAGCTCCGCCGGAGCCCTAGATTGGTTCCGCCAAGGTTCTGCCTCGTGGCGGCGGAGTATCGTCCCGAAAGGTTGCTTATGATTTTTTTCTCATCGAAAGACTTCATATAGGAGAAGATGGACGCCTGAGAGCCACCAGGGGGCCCACGAGGTAAGGGGCGCGCCCAGGGGGGGAGGGCGCGCCCCCACCCTCGTGAGCAGGGTGTGGGCCCCCTGGCCTTCATCTTTGGCGATTTATTTTCTTTATTTATTTTAAGGTATTCCGTGGAGTTTCAGGACTTTTGGAGTTGCGCAGAATAGGCCTTCAATATTTGCTCCTTTTCCAACCCAGAATTCCAGCTGCCGACATTCTCCCTCTTCATGTAAACCTTGTAAAATAGGAGAGAATAGCCATAAGTATTGTGACATAACGTGAAATAACAGCCCATAATACGATAAATATCGATATAAAAGCATGATGCAAAATAGACGTATCAGTCATCGAGCTGAACATGTGCTGAACATGGAGGTGTTGTACATCCTGTACTTGGATCGGTTGGATAGTGAAGACGTTCGACTACATCAACCGCGGTAACATAACGCTTCCGCTTTTGGTCTACGAGGATACTTGGACACACTCTCCCCTCTTGTTGCTATGCATCTCCTAGATAGATCTTGCGTGATTTTCTGAATTAGTACGTTCCCCAACAGTGGGACCCTAGGTGGGCCTTAGATGTCAGGTCCTTGAATCTACCAGTAGTAGGTGACCCCATCAGTAGTCAAAATATGGGAATGTTGGTGGATATGCTCTCCGACCGCCAATCCCACACGCCATTTTGGTCGGGCTGGTCATTTCCCTTATGGAAGAGGTTGACATAACGACACGGGAGAGCGATCATTGATGGGAGGGAAAGATGGATGGATCCTCAACTCACTATCGCTCAGAACACGCTGAGGCCACCATGTGCCCCTCGAACTGCCGACCCCATACCATTCGCAACCGCTGCCTCATCACTACTGCCGTTGGAGCCTATGATCTACGTGGTGATGGTGCGTTACACCGGGGTGGCCTGCGTTTTAAGAAGACCGACATTGGGCCGGTCTCAAGGTATAGCTACGTCCTAGGCCCCTCTCCCAGCCAGGGGGCTTCCTAGAAGTGAGGCCTCCCAAGTCATGAGGCATCCCAGAAGTCTGTCCTCAAGACGACGCCAACCACTTGTATTTCAAGAGAAATGTATTAGTAGAATAACTTGGCAACAAGTCATGTAAAATTGACTTGGGGCCCATGTAACCGTACCCCTCATTCGCCTATATAAGGGGAGGTAGGGGCCACCCAAGTCAGCATCCAACATACGTTTCCCTCGTATGAGGCACATCAATATGATAACATGCATGATATAGGGTATTACCTCACCATGATGGCTTGAACGTGGGTAAATCCTTGTCTAGTGTGTACCTATTCGGATCCTCTATGTGCGCTCCGCCCCATGAGCAACCCTATGATGGGATATGCCGGTTTTGTGCACCGACATGCGTCCTCATTGGTCGCCACACAAATCGGGGTGGACAACCACCTCCTTCCATACTTCCTATTGGTGGTCTCCTCAAGCCTCCATCAACTCCCGCTACCTCGCGACGCGGTGATCTCATGGGTATCACATCACAAATCTCAGTTGGATCCATACGTGATCATTACTTCTCAAGGAAGAGGATTGGATGACCATAGTCTTTGGCTGCAACCGATGCGAGATTGTCTCTCGAGATTTGTTCAACTGATTTGGCAAATGGCCTAATTTTTTGTGATATGAGAAGTCATGGGGAATAGGAACCATGGATCAAACATGGTTCCATGGTTGTCACCTTTTTGTAAGAAAAACTTTCAATCCATTCATCATCTGTTATGCCAGTACAAAGAACACCAAAAATAATAGAAATTACAACCAGCTTCACAGACCACCTAGTGACGACTACAAGCATTGAATCAAGCTGAAGGCGCGCGAGCATTCGTCCATCTCTTGCTGGTTCCGGGCAAACCTTGTTTAGTAGACATGCAGAAAGTCGTCGTGCTAAAGCCTTGAAGGACCAGTGTAGTAGAACAACAACTGTCATCGATAAAGAGAAGTTCAGATCAGAAGGGTCCTAATCGACGCCACATGAACAAAGACTGGATCCAAACAGATACACCGAACACCAGCACCGACCGACGTGAGATCCGTCAGAGACACGATTCCCCACGCCATCCGACAACTCTAGATGCAGCACCGGGACGGGGGCTGGGTCAGAAGGGTTTATTCCATCATCAGGGAGTTGATGTCTACTACACAACCTTCTTCTTGTAGACGTTGTTGGGCCTGCAAGTGCACAGGTTTGTAGGACAGTAGCAAATTTCCCTCAAGTGGATGACCTAAGGTTTATCAATCCGTGGGAGGCGTAGGATGAAGCTGGTCTCTCTCAAGCAACCCAGCAACCAAATAACAAAGAGTCTTTTGTGTCCCCAACACACCCAATACAACGGTAGATTGTATAGGTGCACTAGTTCGGCAAAGAGATGGTGATACAAGTGCAATATGGATGGTAGATATAGGTATTTGTAATCTGAAAATATAAAAACAGAAAGGTAACAAGTGGTAAAAGTGAGCGTAAATGGTATTGCAATGATAGGAAACAAGGCCTAGGGTTCATACTTTCACTAGTGCAAGTTCTCTCAACAATAATAACATAGATAGATCATATAAAAATCCCTCAACATGCAACAAAGAGTCACTCCAAAGCCACTAATAGAGGAGAACAAACGTAGAGATTATGGTAGGTTACGAAACCACCTCAAAGTTATTCTTTCCAATCAATCCGGTGGGATATTCCTATAAGTGTCACAAACAGCCCTAGAGTTCGTACTAGAATAACACCTTAAGACACAAATCAACCAAAACCCTAATTTCACCTAGATACTCCATTGTCATCTCAAGTATCCGTGGGCATGATTATACGATATGCATCACACAATCTCAGATTCATCAAACCAACATAAAAGTACTTCAAAGAGTGCCCCAAAGTTTCTACCGGAGAGTCAAGAACGTGCCAACCCCTATGCATAGGTTCATGGGCGGAACCCGCAAGTTGGTCACCAAAACATACATCAAGTGGCACATGATATCCCATTGTCACCACAGATAAGCACGGCAAGACATACATCAAGTGTTCTCATAAAAGACTCAATCCGATAAGATAACTTCGAAGGGGAAACTCTATTCATCACAAGAGAGTAGAGGGGAGAAACATCATAAGATCCAACTACAATAGCAAAGCTCGGGATACATCAAGATCGTGCCATAGAGGGAACACGAGAGAGAACACGAGAGAGAGATCAAACACATAGCTCTCGGTACATACCCTCAGCCCCGAGGGTGAACTACTCCCTCCTCTTCATGGAGAGCGTCGGGATGATGAAGATGGCCACCGGTGAGGGTTCCCCCCTCCGGTAGGGTGCCGGAACAGGGTTCCGATTGGTTTTTGGTGGCTCTGGAGGTTTTGCGGCGGCGGAACTCCCGGTCTATCTTCTGTTCTGGAAGTTTTACGATACGTAGGTATATATGGGTGAAAGAAGTACGTCGCTGGACCGAAGGGGGGGCCACAAGGCAGGGGCGTGCCCCCCACCCTCGTGAGCACCTCTCTCCTTTCCTGACGTGCACTCCAAGTCCATCGGGTGGCTTTCCTTCCAAAAATAACTTCTCCAGTTGATTTCGTTCCGTTTTGACTCCGTTTGATATTCCTTTTCCTCAAAATACTGAAATAGGCAAAAAACAGCAAATCTGGGTTGGGCCTCCGGTTAATAGGTTAGTCACAAAAGTAATATAAAAGTGGAAAATAAAGCCCAATATTGCCCAAAACAGTAGATAATATAGCATGGAGTAATCAAAAATTATAGATACGTTGGAGACGTATCAGGAGCCGCCGCCTCCTCGCATAAACCCTAACTGAACTGAAAACTGTCACTAAGAACGGAGCAGGAGCCCTTCCGCCGGCAAGGGCTAGGGTCCACCACGCCTCCAGTACCCTAGTGCTATCGAAGACGATTTTAGACCGGCGACGACGTCGATGGGAGACATGGAAACCCTAATCGACTTTTCGTTATACAAATAAGAGATAAATACACCCACGGTCACTGTAATTGCGTTGAAAGCACGATACGGTCACCCAACTTTGAAATACGATCGTTTCGGTCACTGAATACGACAAGACGTGAAAATACGGTCACTGTAGCGCGTATGCGGTGCGTGCAAGCCGTTTGACCACGTGTTGACCGCTCGTTGGGGACAGGTGGCAAACCGGGGCGGCGCGGCTGTGGAAATAAGCAAAAAAGCCCTCGCGCGACACCTCATCCCCCATTCATCCCTCCACCACTCCACCTGCCTGTTCGTCTTCATCGATAGAGAAAAGGGGAGCTGCATAGGCGACGCCGCCCCGGTGATCATTGGAGGGTTGGGGAGGCGACGGCCCGATTTCCTGCGTGGTTGAGGAGGCGCCGCCGCCGCGCGCCTTCGCCACCCGTGGGAGGCTGCGTTGATGTCTCCTATTCGTCGTGCAGAAGGGGCAGCGGCCCCCGTGTACAGTAAGTCCACTAATCGGAACCATCCCCCTTTTTGCGTTTTGATGTTCAAAAACCCTCCTTTCGCCCGCATTGCCCCTCTTGGATGTTTTGTAGTTGGTAGACAGGCCGAATTCTGCTAGGGTTTTCGCATGGGATTTGGGGGTACCAGAATTGGGGCTTAGAGTTTTAGATGTTCAAATAAATTGATTCTGATGCATGTTGTACATGTGTCGCTGTGTCAGGCCGTCGAAGCAGCAATTTCTCTGTGGAGATCAATCATGGTGGGTTTTTTGTTGGGCATGGAATGAACCGTGCTTATGTCAATGGCCGTTCCATTTGTTATGATCATGTGGATAAGGTAACTTGGTCACCAATTTTAGTTGAAAGTCTAGTTGAGGAAATAGGCTATGAGATGACAGGCAGGCTCAAGGTTTTCTATTGCATCCCAATTCTTACACCCAACACTAATGGTTTGAGGGAACTGAGTGATGATGAGCAGGCAGATAGGATGATGGTGTTTGTTGATATTGGGCACCATTTCTTTAGCATCTACCTGGATCATGATCAAAGCTTTCAGGCTAATCCAGATGAAGATGATGTTGCCCACAATCCAAGAGCACATTTGCCTCCAGTCTTGAGCCCTGCAAAGAGAGTTGACATTAGTATTGCACACACTATAGAGGATTAGGAAGAAACAGAGCATGCAGAGGCAGGGGCAGATGCAGAGCCAGAGACAGGGGCACCTATTACTCTCCAGGTTATATTCGCTGATGTTGATGCAGATGAGGATGTGAATCAATTTGAGTTTGTGAGGAGGCCATCAACACAGCCAGAGCCAGTTGTACTGCAACAACCTAGTCATTACAAAGATAATGCAGCAGAGCCAGTTGTAGGAAGCACATCAATGAGGAGGAGTACTAGGTAGAGCAAAATGAACTATACAATGCAAGAAGATGATGCAGCTAGTGACACAGATGATGAGGATTATGACCCTGGATTAATTGTGGACAGTGACAATGAGATTGGCAATGATGATGATGACTTGTATGCAGATAATGTAGATGAGGATGAACCAGAACAGAAACAGGAGAACAGATCAAATGAGAGAGGAAAGCAGAAAGGAAATCAAGTCCAAAGTAAAGCTCAAGAGAAAGGAAAACGGAAGTATAATTCAGATGAAGACTTGTCTGAAGGTGAAGATTTGTGGGCACCTGATTCAGATGATGAAGAGTTTCACTTGAAGTTCAACACTTTCAGACCAGAGGATCTACACAGGCCACAATTCCATGTAGGCCAAGTCTTTGAGAGTGTAGAACTACTGAGGACATCAATTAAAGAGTACTCCTGCCAGAATAGAGTTGATATCAAGCTGCCTGTGAATGATAGGAAAAGACTGAAAGCAAAGTGTGATGATGATTGCACATGGTATTTGTGGGTATCATATGACAACAGGACCAAGGCATTCATGGTGAAGAGATATGTGCATGAGCACACATGCAGCAAGAAGTGGAAGATTAGGGCTTTTACATCTAAATTCTTAGCACTCAAGTACTTAGAGAGCTTTAGGGCTGATCAAGATATGAACTTGATGAATTTCTCTAGGGTAGTTCAAAAGGAATGGCACATGACACCTGGTAGGATGAAGCTCCAGAGGGCAAGGAGAATGGCTATGAAAATAATCTATGGTGATGAAGAAGGGCAGTATAAGCTTCTCTGGAATTATGCACATGAGGTTAGGAGAAGCAACCCTGGCTCATCTTTCTATGTGTCCCTTGATAATGGAAGGTTCAGTAAGTTGTACATGTGCCTAGATGCATGCAAAAGAGGATTTCTAGAAGGTTGCAGACATGTTATCTTTCTTGATGGTTGTCAATTAAGACTAGATACAGAGGTCAACTGCTTGCAGCTGTTGGGGGTAGATCCAAATAACTGCATTTTTCCAATTGCCATAGCTGTGGTTGAAGTTGAGGACACTCCTAACTGGGCATGGTTTCTTGACACACTTAAAAGAGATCTAGGCATTATAAACACTAAACCTTGGACAATCATGTCAGACAAACAAAAGGGGCTCATCAATGCAGTTGAAGAATTGTTCCCTGAGTCAGAACACAGATTTTGTGTTAGGCACATGTGGCAGAACTTTCAGCAATCTTTCAAGGGGGGTATCTTGAAGAATCAATTGTGGAAGATAGCCAGGAGAAACTGAAAGCACAAGTGCTCCCTAGGTGGTTTTGGTAATTAATGTCAACATATCTCTTGTTGGACTAACACTTTTATCTAGTATGTTTCAGATAAGTTCAACAATGGAGTGGCATGGACTAAAAGATGTGGGAACTCCTTCAAGATGCTAAGGACAAAGGATTGGCTCAAGCTTCAAGCTCAAGACTCTTCATTTTACATTTTAGTGATCCAAGATCACATTGAGTCTATAGGAAAAGCCAATACTATCAAGGAGGGATGAAGTGTTGCTTAATGAGCCTCTTGCTTCATGTGCTTAGTGATATGCTCCAAAACCCTCAGCTACTTTCTCACATCCACATATGACCTAAACCTAAAGTCAAACTCGGCCCCACTGATTCTTCCTATCCGGCGCCACCGATTCCATAAGTCATAGCCACTGCCACAAACCCTAGGCAAATCGGTTCTACCGATAGGGATCTCGGTCTCACCAAGATGGGATTGTAATCTCTCTGTGTATGTCCACTATCAAAATCAGTCTCACCGAGTTTGAGAATCGGTACTACCGAGGTTACAATGCAAACTTTCTGGTTAACTTATTACCAAAATCGGTCCCACCGAGTTTGAGTAATCGGTCTCACCGAGTTTGCCTGACCAACTCTCTGGTTAGCTAATTACCAAAATCGGTCTCACCGAGTTTGTGTAATCGGTCTCACCGAGATTACGTTATGCCCTAACCCTAACCATATCGGTCCTACCGAGATTCATGTCGATCCACCGAAAACCCTAACGGTCACTAGGTTTACTAAAATCAGTCTAACCGAGTTTGTTGATTCGGTCCCACCGAGATTGGTAAATTGTGTGTAACGGTTAGATTTTGTGTGGAGGCTATATATACCCTCCACCTCCTCTTCATTCGTGGAGAGAGCCATCAGACTGAACCTACACTTCCAGTATCCTATTTCTGAGAGAGAACTACCTACTCATGTGTTGAGGCCAAGATATTCCATTCCTACCATATGAATCTTGATCTCTAGCCTTCCCCAAGTTGATTTCCACTCAAATCTTCTTTCCACCAGATTCAAATCCTATGAGAGAGAGTTGAGTATTGGGGAGACTATCATTTGAAGCACAAGAGCAAGGAGTTCATCATCAACACACCATTTGTTACTTCTTGGAGAGTGGTGTCTCCTAGATTGGCTAGGTGTCACTTGGGAGCCTCGACAAGATTGTGGAGTTGAACCAAGGAGTTTGTAAGGGCAAGTAGATCGCCTACTTCGTGAAGATCTACCGCTAGTGAGGCAAGTCCTTCGTGGGCGACGGCCATGGTGGGATAGACAAGGTTGCTACTTCGTGGACCCTTCGTGGGTGGAGCCCTCCGTGGACTCGCGCAACCGTTACCCTTCGTGGGTTGAAGTCTCCACCAACGTGGAAGTACGATAGCACCACCTATCGGAACCACGCCAAAAACATCCGTGTCTCCAATTGCGTTTGAATCCTCCAAACCCTTCCCTTTACTTTCTTGCAAGTTGCATGCTTTACTTTCCGCTGCTCATGTACTCATTGCATGCTTGCTTGTTATGTATTGAAAAAGTTGAACTTGTGCCTAAACTTCACTTGAACTTTAATAAGGTTAAAAACTGCAACTTTGGTACTTAGTGTCTAATCCCCCCCCCCCTCTAGACACCTCTTCTCAAGATCCTACAGCAACACAGTGCAGCTATATGAGCAGAGCATGCAAGAAATGAAGATTCTTAATGAATATGCCCACAACTGGTTGCATGAGTTAGAGCTTGAAACTTGGGTGAAAGCTTTCCAGAGTGACTTGCCAAAATGTGATATTTTGCTAAACAACATCTGTGAAGTATTCAACAGGTAAAACCATCTTATTTGATCAACATTTGTGATGTATCTGTGATATAGTAGTGCTTGCTGCAACCTAATGTGATCAACATGTTCAATGCAGGTACATTTTGGAGGCTAGGGAGCTGCCAATCCTTACATGGTTGATAAGATTTATAGGCAGCTCATGACAAGGCATTACAACAAGCAGATGGAGTCAGACAAATGGCCAGGTGATATATGCCCAAAGATCAGGAAGAAGGTTGAGAAGGCAACATAATTTGCTAACACCTGCTATGTGGAGGCATCAGGAGATGGTATTTTTCTAGTAGGTGATGGAGGGCATGACTACATTGTGGACATGCACAAGAAAACATGCATCTGCAGAAGGATACAGAAAAGGAGGGGTTCCATGTTCTCATGTCATTGCCTGCTGCAGGAATGACATAATTGATCCTCTTACCATGGTTGACCCTTGCTACTCAAAGGAGATGTTCAAAAAGGCATATGGAAACATTATATATCCTTGCAAAGATAGGAGAGAGTGGGAGGACTTACATGGGCCCCCAATTGAGCCACCATTGTATCAGAAGCATGTGGGTAGGCCATGTACTACAAGGAGGCAAGTACCTGGAAAGGTTGATCATAGAAGGGGAGGGAAGAAGATAACAAGGCATGGTGTCATCATGCACTGTTCTTACTGTGGTGAGGCAGATCACAACAGGAAGGGGTGCAAATACTTGAAGGCTGGACTGCCACCACCAAGTGCTGCAAGTGTGCCCCCTCCTGAGCAAGGTGCTAGAAATGTGCCACCTCCAGAACAAGGTGATGCTGCACAAACAACTACATCAACAGAAGCAGATCCAGTTTTAACACAGGTAACACAAAATATTCCTGTGTTCTTAGGCATTTGTATTCTCTCATGTTTTGGAAATTATGTAACACAAAATATTCCTGATGAGCAGAACCATGAAGAAGCTTCAGCTACATATGATAATCTCATGGTGGACAACATGATTACCCAGGTAATATAATTTCTGAATTTCATCATGGACAAGCAGTGACTACTTCTGTATGAATTGTGTTGATCCCACAATTGTCACTTGTGTATTTTTTGCAGATGCCAACACCAAGAGTTGTGGAACAGAGGCCACTACCTAGTTCTGCTTTCCTCAGTGCTGCACAAGTGTTGCTCAACCAGTCTGCTAGCCAAGGAAGCCAAGCAAGTTCCAGTACCATCAGGCCAGGTGAGTTGGCACAGAAGTTGGAGGCCATGAAGAACCAAAGAGATAGAGAACTAGAGGAGAGGAAGCAGGCCATTCTACAATCTAGAAGAGAAGAGGAGTTGAGGAGAGCTGAAGAGGCAGCAAGGAGGAAACATGAAGTGGCACAGAAGAAAGTTGAACTTGCAGAAAGAAGAAGATTGGCTACATTGCAAACAACTTCCAAAAAGAAAGAACAAGCAGAGCTAAACAAGAGAGTTCAAGCTGAGACCAGACAGATTATTCAAGATACAGTGAAAACAATAGCTGCTGAGAAAAAGGCAAGGCTAGAAGCAGAGAAAAGAGCTGCTGCTGAGAAGAAGGAGGAAGAGAAGAGACTGAGAGGAAGCAAAGAATGCTAAAAGAGAAGAAGAGAAGAGAATTGCTGCTGCAAAAAGAGAAGAGGAGAAGAAGCTTGCTGCTGCCAAAAGAGAAGAGGAGAAGAAGCTTGCTGCCGCCAAAAAAGAGGAGGAGAAGAAGCTTGCTGCTGCCAAAAGAGAGGCTGATAAAAGGCTTGCTGCTGCTCAGGAGAGGATGAAGGTCACTGACAAAAAAGCAAGGGAGCAATCTATGGCTGCTGCAAAAAGAAAGTCAAGCTGCTTGGACAATCAATCTGATCTTCCACACAAGGCTCCCAAATCTTCTATGTTTGATATCTTTAGGTAGTTTGTAGTAGACGAAGTGTTTGGTACCTAGATGATCATTTTACCTGTGTTGTTGAAATGATCATCTATGGTAACAATTTGCTGATTTTGGTTATGTTGATGCATAGTGACTGCAACAAGCTCCTGTAAGAAACATGGCTACTTTGTTTTCTATCTCCTGTAAGACTTATTTGGTTATCATGTCAGTTTGGTTATCTAGTGTCAAGTTTTGATGCAACTGTACTTGTGGATGCAAATTGTCATGTCAGTTTGGCAAGTTTGGTCAAGTTTTGATGCAACTATACTTGTCAAGTTTTGATTCAACTGTACTAATGAATACATATTTGGTCAGTTTGGCATGTCTGTCAAGTTTGCCATTTGAATCATTTGCCATTTGGTTAGTTTGGCACCCAGAATGATGGATGCATATTTGGTCAGTTTGGCATGTCTGTCAAGTTTGGCACCCAGAATGACAAAACCAAAACAATGCCATTTTGATCAATTTAGGCCAGAATGATATAAGAAAACAATGATCACACACCCAGAATGATATAAGAAAACAATGATCACACACCCAGAATGATATAAGAAAACAATGCTAGCAATGCCTTTCAATAAGACAAAACATTGATCACACACCCAGAATTATATAAGAAACAACATATTCATCATAGATAACACAGGGTTCACCATAGCATTTCAAGTTTGACACCATTACATCAGACTAAACCAAAATAAACATGGTTCAACATAGCATTTTCCAGCGCTGACTCCATTACATGACACATAACTAGGACTGCCACCACATTAACTAGGAATGCCACCACTTCAGCCTGCCAAAATGAACCTGGCATCACCAATGTAGCATCTTCATCTTCAACATCTTCACTTCTTCACCATGAATAGCACCAATGCACCAAGGCCTAACATCACAACAACTACAAGCAGGAACTTCATAAGCATCACCAGCTCTGTACCAAGCTTCAACAGTGCAGCAGCTTGCTGCCTGGTCATGACATTGCCACTCATGAGCATCTCTCTCTTGGACTTCTTGTTCCAGCTTGTTGATCCATTCATGTAGGTAATCTCTTGTGCTTTCAGAAGTTCCTCTCTGCGTTCCTCAGCCGCACCAATAGCATCCACAGCGGCATCACCGACCAAATACTTCTTCTCCACAAGGTACTCCACGTACTCCAATTCCCGATGCCAGAACTCACAACTCACCTATCCCAAAAAGACAAACCAAGGTCAAAAACTCCAATCTTTGGATCTATCCCCATGAAAAGCATATGAAATCGAAGAACTAACCCCATGATTTTGGCACTTGTAGAAGACCCAGGCGTCGTGCTTCTCAGTGGTCGAGATGTACATGCGCACCTTCTCCTTGCAGCCTCCATGACGGATCAACGCCATCGCCAACGCCACGTGAGCAGAAGGAGGACGAAGCTTCCGCAAACATGTTGCCGGACCTTGGGGGAGCAGAGAGAGAAACGAGCTCATGGCAGCCCGATTCGACGGGCGATGGTGGTGGCGGATCGAGCGATGAAGCGGAGGCGAGGATTTGAGAGGGGCGCCGCGGGTTAGGGATTTGAGATGGAGAGATTGGGGATTTTGGTTATTTTACAGAAAACCCCTCCATTAATCATTGGCCGAATGAGAGAGCACTACGTGGCGGTCAACAGTTGGTCGAACTAGGCATGTACGCACCGCATGCGCGCTACAGTGATCGTATTTTCATGTCTCGTCGTATTTAGTGACCGTAACGAGCGTATTTCAAAGTTGGGTGATTGTATTGTGCTTTCAACGCAACTTCAGTGACCGTGGGTGTATTTATCTCTACAAATAAACCAATGTCAGCTGGTCTGCACTTTAACCAGGCATAACTTGAACAGGAACTAGTATGTAGCATGAGAGGCCACGGGGAATAGGAACCATGGTTCCGTGGTCGGCACTTTAGCCAAACATAACGTGAATAGGAACTACATGTAGCACCAGGCTTTTGCCGTACCCCTAGAAAACAAGGAGCTGGACGGACTTGTTTGCATTTTCTTTTAACCCCAAACATATTTTTGTATAACCTGATTGTTTTTCACATTTTTTTTTGAGGGAATGATTATTTTTCACATGAGAAGTGGCAAAACCGTTTTCCGTGTTTTTTGTGTGTTAAAGACCGGCTAAAAACTCATTTTTGATAAGACCAGCGCTAAAAGTCTGCTATCCATCCAAAGGCGTGTTTACTGCTCCTTTACGGAGAGGGAACTGAAAAATGGTGAGACACGGTGCGCCATCCGATGGGAAGAGGCAGCACGCCAGCAAAGCAAAAGCACCCCACCATCAAATCAAAGGCTTTATTCCGGGGTCGGCGCTTTAAGCTAAAGCCGGTCCGCCATGGCCCGCGTCGACGAATGAATGTTTAGACCAGCACCACACCGCACCACTAGGCGACCAAGAAGAAATTAGATTAGCTCCTACTACCAGTACTAGTAGTACTGCATAGTTTTATCGGCGAAAGCAAGAAGCTTCTCTTCTCTTCTCCCCTTGGGCGTCCGTCTCTATCTACCCCGCCAGTCAGCAGGTTGGTTAGAAGCAAACATCCCACAGCTACCAACCTTGTCTGCCCCCTCCTCCTCCACCTTCCTCCAATCATACGAGCTTCCTCCTCCTCTGTTTTTGTCTGCGCGCGCGGGGGGAGGCGGGCATCGCAGATTCCTCGATTGCCGCTGCGGTCCAAGAACCGGGATTCGGCCCTTGGTTCCACCCCCACCCCAAGGTGAGGCGATCCTTCTTCTTGTTTGTCGCAATGGTCTTCTCTCTCTCCTCTCTGGCGGAAAATGGACTGAAATTCCCCGGACGCGCTATGTTTCCAATTTCCTTCAATCGGGGAGCATAATCGCGGGAATTTGGCGAGCAGTTTGCGGTCCAAAGCGTGACAAGAGAACCAACCAAAATGCGGGTTGTTTCCTAATTTGATTTTCATCCGCCATGCGGGCCTTCTTGGTTTTTCTTTTTTATATCTCTGACGGCGTAGAACTGAATCTGTCTGTCTGTCTGTCTGTCTGTCTCTCGAGTCCCGGCTCTGAGAGCTGTCGGAGGAAACCAGTTTGATTCAGTTCCTGGTTTTTCCTCTCAACCTCTTGGGCATCTGTTAGCCACCAGAGTTCAGTTTAATTCTGATTTGTGTTGTTACCTATAGACGTACGTCGATTGTTCGGTCCGTGGAGGATTGTCCTGCTGTTGATTAGTGGATCCCCTGCATCCAAGTTCAGAGCAGAGCAGCTATTTGTTTTCTTGGGGCTTCCATGCAAATCTTGCTGCAGTTTTCGTCTTCCTTCAGTTTGGCCAAAGGCAGGGTAGCCATCTCTAAATACATCTTTGTGCAGTTTACAACGTAGAATTTGTTTAGATGGTTAGTAGTAGGCAAGAATCAATAGTATTCAATGGTGTTTTTGAGTCATCTCCTCCTTCAGGGATGCTCTAAGTGGCAAGTTGTTTACCTCATCATACAGATTCAGTCGATTTTGCTAGTATGGGTTTTTTACTTCTCAAACAAAAATTACTTGTTAAAAACGAGTCAATGGAGTAATGAGTACTCGTATTATTAACATGGCTAAATGTGAATGGTTTAATTTGCGCTGAGCGGTTTCAGTGATTAGCTCTGGTCAAAAGCTGCTTGTTGACCGCAGCTCCTCCTTCCTGTAACCTGACAGGCATGTGCACACATTTTGATGATTCTTTCTCCCCTTTGCAAGCCATTTGTATGCTTCTTTAATCTGTAGTAGTACTAGTTACTAGTGCAACCTATTCGCAAAAAAAAAAGTTACTAGTGCAACCTGTAACCATCAATGTACCTACCGATTCCTTTCACATTAATGGTGACAGTTTCATTTTCCTGTAATTCCTTGCTTTGTTAGTAACGTCTGAACAAAGGCAGGTCATGTTCTACCAAGAACATTAATTTCATACCAAAGAAGGCCTTTATGCAAAGAAAATTTAGATAGTGTTGTTGTGTACTCTAAAGTCTGACAGGCATATATTCTCATGGTACCTTTATGCAAAGAAATTCTTTAGATAGCGTTGTTGTGTACTCTAAAGTCTGACAGGCATTCATATGTTCTCATGATACATTTATGCAAAGAAATTTAGGTGTTCTTGTGTACTCTAAAGCCTGACAGGCATATATTCTCATGATACTCTGCTCGATGTCTACTCCATTCCAGGTGCATTTGTTTGGATGAAGATGACAATATAATATAATAATTGCCTAACAGAAGCCACCCAATCTGTAAACTCAGTCTACTCTGCTTCCAGCAAAATGTCAGGTATAGTCTTTATTAGAAAAAAAAGGGTATGCATATTGTCTTGCATTGCTGATCTGTGTACTAATTTGTAATGACGTGTTTTGCATGAAGTGCGGCGACGGTCGGAGAGCACGGAGGGTCTGTTCTTATTCGATGAGCGAAAAGACCGGAGGTCAGACGTGGAGAACTCAGAGGATGAGAGGAGAAGGCTGTCCATTGGCGGGTCACTTAAGAAGAAAGCGCTGAATGCATCAAGCAAGCTCACACATTCGCTCAAGAAGCGGGGGAAGAGGAAGGTGGAGCATCGGGCTTCTTCCTTCACAATTGAAGACGTCAGAGATGAGGAGGAGGAACGCGCCGTGTTCACATTTCAGCAAGAGCTTTTGAGCAGGAACTTGCTATGTGACAAGCAAAATGACTATCACATGTTGCTGAGGTTGGTGCTCCAACATAAATCAACACCAGACAAAGAGCTGCTGAAACATGGACAGGCAATTTCTTGTTTTGTTTACATTACAAGTCTAAAACTTCCCTGCCTTTATATATACTGTAGGTTTTTGAAGGCAAGGAAATTTGACACTGAGAAAGCCATTCATATGTGGGCTGAGATGCTCCAATGGAGAAAAGAATTCGGTGCGGATACAATACTCGAGGTGAGTGAGACTAATGATGCTTGCCTACAGGAAAAGTATCTCTAATCTTAAACTAGATTTTTTTTACTCCTTCTCAACAATATAACCAACACTTGCCATCTTGCAACTGAATCCTGTAGGATTTCGTTTTTGAAGAGCTAGACGAGGTGCTTTCCTACTATCCTCAGGGTTACCATGGAGTTGACAGGCAAGGAAGACCAGTATACATCGAGAGATTAGGGAAAGTTGATCCAAATAAACTGATGAACATCACTACTGTTGACCGCTACATCAAGTACCATGTGCAAGAGTTTGAGAGAGCCTTCTTGGACAAGTTTCCAGCATGCTCTATCGCGGCAAAAAGGCATATTGGTTCTACAACCACTATACTAGATGTTGAAGGCGTGGTATGATGGTTCTTTCCATATTCGCAGGATCTTATCTCTATGTAGAAGACTAACTTTGCCATTTTTTATTTTGGGACCCAAAATAGTTAGCATAAAGATTACGTGCTGACATTTGCCACTCTATTATGCTGCAGGGTTTCAAGAACTTCAGCAAAACAGCAAGGGAAATGTTAACTAGAATGCAAAAGATAGATAGTGATTATTATCCTGAGGTATGCCTAGGTTATGTTTCTTATCTTGATGAATACTTGGTGCCACTTTGTTTAACACTTTAAATGTATGCTCAGACACTGCATCAGATGTTTGTCGTAAATGCTGGCGGTGGATTCAAGCTACTATGGAATTCAGTGAAAGGTTTTCTTGACCCTAAAACAGTCTCAAAGATACATGTGAGCATGAGTCTGCTGTTATTTTTCCTCTTTTTTCAAATAAACAATTCTGATCGATCCTCAAATTTAGGTTTTGGGAACAAAATTCCAAAGCAAACTTCTTGAAGTAATAGATGCAAGGTACACTTCTCATTCACAACAATTTGGTATATAATGTTGTTGATCATAAAGCTTTCTCCTGCTACCTTTGACTGAACACTTCTTTTTTCTATTTGCAGCCAACTTCCTGAATTTTTGGGTGGAACATGCACTTGTGCTGGTGAGGGAGGATGCCTCAAGTCTAACAAAGGTCCATGGAATGATCCTAACATTATGAAGGTGAATTCGGTTTATTTGCTCTGGCATTATATGTTCTTCTCCGCCGTTGCTTCTCTGGAGACTTACATTTTCAGTTAGTTTTTTGAATATTAAGAACTTGACAATGTCATGTTGACAAATATTATATTATCATAAATATATGAAACCCCGTAAATAGCTTTGTAGTGGCAAATATATGAAATGCCAAAAATAGCATTATATTGGGCATACTTCAAGGCGGCGTACTTCTCAACTGCTGGGCAAGTTTGTGAATTGGTCTTTCTTCTTCAAAAGGATATTACTGCACGCAATTCATGGTGTCCTGCCCAGCTGAACATACCACTAAATTTGAAACTCCTGATATGCTTTCGTTAAATTTCTTGCAAAGTTTTTTTTCCTCGCAATTTCAGCATCACGTATTTCATACATGATATATACAACAGCATTCTCAACAGCAGTATCATGTGTTTGCTTTTAGGTTGCACATAACAAGGAAGCAAAATTTTCAAGGCATACAAGACGCTTATCTGAGATTGAGCAACGAAGGGGTTCATTTGCTAGGCTACATCTTTTGAAGGCAAGTTCAATACTTCGAACCACTAGTTGTTACTCATCATATGATCAAAACCCTTTGTTTCAGTTAAAACACCATTAGCAACTTACCAGTTCTCTGGACCTATCGGTTTAAAGAAGCCGACTGTAAGGTACACGCCACATGTTGGAGTGTTTACCCTATCCTCGCAGTTAGTCGCAGTCCATGCACTTGTGCATAGTGATATTCAGTTTCCACAAAAAAAAGTTGTGCACATTGATTGTGCCTCTTAAAAATTGGAGCCCTTTGCGGTTTCATCAGCAATGTTTATCTTAGAGTCCATAATAATTTGTCCTTTTTTTCTCTCGTTGCAAATAACAGGGTAGAAACAGTGACACGTCAACAGCTGAGTCAGGATCAGATGTTGATGATCTGGGTTCTCCTATGATGAGAAGCACATTAGGGTGCAGTCGATTAGCTCCAGTTCGTGAAGAAGTGAGCTTTTCCTCCTGAATCTTAACCTTTGTCCTCAAAATATACAAATGTGTGCATACTGAATCTCCAAGTTTCTACCTCAAAATACTGAATCTACTACGTTTTACACAGATGCAGATGAGAGCACGAGAGTCTGCAGCTTATTACAGTTGCGATGATCACTTTGTTGTGGTGGACAAAACAGTCGATTATGGCAGAGGAGGATCAGTGCCAGATAAAACCTGTGCCTCAGAAGTAAGAGTTCAAGCCCGGCGTTTAGGCACGGACACAACACAAAGCATTCCAGGTATTTTTACTTGTGGTCTTCTGAGGTCACTTTATGCAAATATAAAGTGATCAGCTATTTTTCACTCTTTCCCCGTAAATTTTTGCTGAGTTTGTTAATTCTTACTGAAGATCTTACTATTAGTATTGAAATGAACAGATAGTGCAATGAACTAAGAGCACATTTTGAAAATAAATATTCAAGATTTCCTCATGTTTGTTCATAATTTTTTTTTACTCTCTTTAGGTTCTTCAAGAAACAGTCGTGGTATACTAGTACCCAAAGAGATGCCGGAGGAAGGGAAATTCTATCGATTTCTCAGATTACTGCTGGTTCTGATTGTTAGAGTTTTTACCTTCTTACGCACAGTATGCAGTCAGCCAGAGACAACGATGGTCAACAACCCACTACCTCCAGCTCCTGAGTTTGAACCCATCTCTGGTGATCATCCAGCAGTGGACGCGTTCAGTGTGGACTGTGTCAGGCCTGTCATTGAGCGCCTTCAGAAGCTTGAGGGTCGGGTTGATGAGCTCGGCAACAAGCCCCCAGAGATTCCTCTGGAGAAAGAACGCTCCCTCTTGGATTCATGGGATAGGATCAAATGTATCGAATCTGACCTCGAAAGGACAAAGAAAGTAAGCGCTTGTTAACACCATTGTTTTTCTTATGAATATATATCTTCGTGACAAAGTTAAGGAAATGCACTGTATTCTAAATGTTGGAAATGGTCAAGCAACAAGAATGCTGAGATCAAGAACTTGAAAGACAACTTGAATATTTTTGTTAGGAAATATTTTAATAAGAAAATACACTGCATTCAAAATGTTGTGAATGATCAAGCAACAAGAATGTCACAGGAATTTGAAAGACAACTTGAAAATTTTTGTTAGGAAAAACATGGAGTGAATAGGCTTTTTTCTTAACAACACTTTCAGCTAAGGGGCTCCATTATTACTTCATACCAAGAACTGGCACAATCATCATGCATCCTTTGGAAAAAAATCTTTATTTCATATAGGGAATTACCAAATACATCTTGCTGCCAGTCTCAGATGTAATATGAAAGAATATCCCCTTCCATTAATCAGGTTCTGCAGGCTACTGTGATGAAGCAACTAGAAATTGCAGACTCAGTAGAGGAAGTTATCTTGTCAAAGCTGCACGTAAGATCAACTGCTTCTCTCTCTCTTTTCACTTGGATTGGCTTATCACTGCATTGCCAGCCTGACCATTTTACTGCTTCTTTAATTTGTTTATGCAGAGGCGAAGATTTTGTGCGTAATAAACCATCTAACTCCTTAACAATACGCACCATGGGGGTAATTAAACTTGAGACAACATTTTGGGGGACAAATTTGGCGGGACAAGTTATGCATAAGACGGAGCCCAACGAGTGCCGAATGTAATTTCAGTTCAAATTGGCTCAAATAATGGGTGTTGGTCAGTCATAGTGAAATCACTCTGTTTCATCTGTTATCTTCTACTCACTCTGTAACGAAATACAAGACGTTTTTTGGTGTAGTTGACTTCAACAAAATGTCCTACATTTTGTTACAGAGGTTGTAACCCCCAAGAATTTGTCTGTTTTTCATGTTTGCAAAGAGGATAATGGATGGACGCCATAAATATGCTTCACGTATGTGGTATGTCCAAATATAGCTAGGCCATGTAATCGGGTTTTTTTTCACGGTAAGGTCCAAGGCCATATATTAAATAAAACTAGCCATTACAAGACCTTCCTTTTAAGAATTTTAAATTACAAGCAAATCCTTCTGCATCCACGGGGGGCGCTTGTTGGAACTCAAAAGCTTGTAGAAGCAGCGGTTGGGAAGTCTTGCAGATAAGAAGCTGGATACAATGGTCTGGATAGATTGCCATACCGGAGAAGCTAGCACAATGGAGGGCGAGAAGATACTGCTAGACAAAGGAGGGTGACACAAATCTCACAAGTTCCCTGACGGAACCGCATATGGCTGAGCTTCATTGAACGGAGAGGAACTAGAGAACTAAAACACGTCAGAATTCACAAACACTAACCACGCTAGACTGAATGCCGGACGGTCGAGCCATCCTTTGACTCGTTGAGGCCACTGAGAGGAAGGGCATGGACATGGGGAGAGCTCAGGAACCATTATTCACATTGCCGCCACTGCCTAAACTTCACTATGACGAGCCGACGAAGAACTTGGAGACACTACCAAGCACAGAAATCCATGGTTACCCTCCCCTCACGCCGTTGTAGAATGTCATTGACGTGTTTGCGCGAGAATGCCAAGTCCATGCCCAGGTGCACATATGTTTAGAAACATGTTTTATAATATAGTTAAAATAATTTTGATTATTATTTGAAACATTGCGAAAAAAGGCCTTGCATGAGCATATTATTGTTTGTATGTACGAAATAAAATATTCATCATGTATTAAAAAAATGTCCGTATATGTTCATGTATATACAACAAATATATTCATGTACTATTTTGTATGTATTTTTAAAAAAACATGAATTTTAAAAACAGGTCATACAGGTGTGAATATATGTTTCATATACTACAAAAGATTATTTAGAAATAAAAATAACCACAAATCAAGGGGAAAAAATGGATACAGATGGAAATATAAAATTAAACTGAAAAATGAAAGGAAGACTCATTGTACCGGGAATGGGCCATGCGCGCACATGTGAGCGTTGATGCAGTGAGCGTCGAATATGGATCGTGTGTCAAGTTGCTGATCAACACTGACCGCTCAAAAAAAAAAGCTGATCAACACCGCATTACCTTTTTCTGTCAGCAGTTTTGCGTGCCCTTGACCATGACCAGTCTTCCTTGACAACAGCAATTTCCATTTTTCCGTCAAACAATTCTGCGAGGAAGAATTAGGAAACTGCCAGCAGATGAACGGGGACGTGCCGTGCAATCTCTGAGCTGACTATTACTGATTCGTGTACGCGTCTAAGACTTATCCGAGCCCCTTTTTAATTCGCCCATATGACAACACACGGTCTAGCTTGCTTGCCTCAAAACAATTTCAGGTCTAATAGTTGTTCCTATCAACAACCAGTACAATGCCAAATGTTTACTCCTGCAATAGGTGATTGACAGGGTGATGAGCTGAAAATTTCAAGGGCCAGCAACCAGTTGACATTTTCAGCTTCTTGCACAGCGGCTCCCAGGGCTTTTAAATACCGTCCAAGGGGCGACCTTCCCAAAACAAAGCTCAAGCTCAAGGAGATCAATCCGCAACGATGGTTAGGATGCTGGATCTTGCTGCGGCCAAAGGCCTCTCCGCGCCTGCCAATGTCGTGGGCCTAGCTTTCGTCTTCGTGGCCGTCGTCGCGGTGGTGGCTATCGCCGTGTTCAGCTGCGCCGATGGCCCGGACAGGTCCGGCGTGAAGCCTAGACGTCGCCGGCGCCACTGGGGTGGCGGTGGCGGTGGAGGAGGGGGAGGCTGCGGAGGAGGCGGTGGCTGCGGGGGTGGAGGCTGTTAAGGAAGCGCGTCGTGCAGAGCAGTCCTCGACATATATGGGACTGTGCGTTACAATCTGTTATAACTATTGCACCGCCGTCATATTTGTCTGCCTACGGAAATTTCATGCATATTTTGACCTGTTGTGAATATATTTGTACCACGTACCATGTATATATTTGTTTCTTGATACCATCTGGCTTGTCACCTGTTGCCTCCGATTTGATAAGCTACTGATGTTTTGAGCACTATCTGTACAAATACTATGCATATATTGTGCTCATAACTTTTCTTTCTTATGTTGTTCGTAATTTTGAGTACTTGTTCGTAGCCGGAGGCCGGCCATAAACATGTAGGCGGCATCACCAAGTGCCAAGTGTTAAGTTGGACGTCGCGTGCTTGGTCTATAGTAGGGTGTTGCTCCAGCAAATGCCCTTTTGGGCTAGGGCCGACAATGACGACTCCCTCCGGTGCCGTTTACCTTGGTGACTAGATCAAATTGTCTGTGGCCATCACCTTGTTCTATGTGTGTGTTGCTCCTATTTAAGCGACCAAATAGGAGCAAAACATGAATATATACATATTAAAAAAGCAAATAGGAAACACAGAAACCCAACAAACAAACAACATCTAATAGAAACAATTTCGCACAGTGAAGTGTGTTTCCAACCGAAGAAATCTTTAGTGATGGTTGATGAACTAATTGTCTTCCTAGAGCATCCTCCTAAACAGGGTGCGGCGGTTCAGTTATCTTGTCCGTGGCTACCACAACCAGAAGCCTGGTTTGTAGATAATGTTGATGGTGCTATTGATGCAGTAAACTTGGTGTCTGGTTCATGCAATGTCATCCGAAATCATGAAGGAACCTCTCGTGAGGCTGTTCTTCACAGCATAAGGGGGTATTGAGATCTTTCAGAGAAAAATAAGGGTATTGAGGGCTCTTTCGTAGTGGAATTACTTGCTTGCTGGGATGAAGTGGAGGCGGTGATCACAAGAGGTTTAAGAATGTCATTCTACATACTGATTGCTCAAACATTTCACAGCCATGGCATGAAGAAAGGAGGATGTCCATGGTTCAGCTATTGATCATTGAATGGAAGGAGTTCCGGTCATGTCTATACTTTAGCGAACCTGCATGCGGGGTCATGCGCTTAAGGGTCATTCATCTGTTGAATACTTGATGGGTAGGAGCTTCAGATAAAATCGACGAAAAAGATTAGGATATGTTGAAATTGTCTCGATAGAGTACCAGAAAATTTTAGTGAAAATCCTGAAAAACCGCAGAACCAAAAACGTTCCAGAACACCCTAAAAATCCACGGGATGGTTCAAGAAGGTTCCACAACCATCCTAAAGTTTCTAGAGGAGCCCATGGGAATGCCAACTAGGATGGTCCAAAGGGTGCACCCAAGTTGGTAGGGGGCCGTCGCCCCCCTTGCCTTGAGGGGCAAGTTGGGGGTGGGTCGCCTCCCAGACCTTTATACTCCCTCCGTTTTTATTTACTCTGCATATTAGGTTTGACTGAAGTCGAACTTCGTAAAGTTTGACCAAGTTTATAGAAAAAATATAAATATTTATCATAAAAAGTCAAAAGTGTTGGGGAACGTAGTAATTTCAAAAATATTCCTACGCACACGCAAGATCATGGTGATGCATAGCAACGAGCGGGAGAGTGTTGTCCACGTACCCTCGTAGACCGTAAGCGGAAGCGTTATATCAACGCGGTTGATGTAGTCGTACGTCTTCACGATCCGACCGATTCAAGTACCGAACGCACGGCACCTCCGAGTTCAGCACACGTTCAGCTCGATGACGTCCCACGAACTCACGATCTAGCAGAGTGTCGAGGGAGAGTTTCGTCAGCACGACAGCGTGATGACGGTGATGATGATACTACCGACGTAGGGCTTCGCCTAAGCACCACTACGATATGACCGAGGTGGATTATGGTGGAGGGGGGCACCGCACATGGCTTGGAACAATCAACTTGTGTGTCTTAGGGTGCCCCCCCCCGCCCCCGTATATAAAGGAGCAAAGGGGGAGGCCGACCAGCCTTGGTGGGCCCCAAGGAGAGGAGGAATCCTCCTCCTAGTAGGAGTAGGATTCATCCTTTCCTAGTCCTACTAGGAAGGGGGAAGGGGGAAGGAAGGAGAGGGAAAGGAGAAGGAAAGGGGAGGGGCACGCCCCTCCCTAGTCCAATTCGGACTCCCTATAGGGAGGGGGTGTAAGTGCATCTAGTGCCCCTTAGTGATTTTGGTGTATTGAAGACTTATAGGTTACGGGACCAATGTGTTTATGAGTGTACACAGGTCTATAAGTCTATGAGGAGTTTGATATTCTGAGAGAAAGTCGACCCCTGAAAATGAAGTTCTTGTTGAAGACTTTGGATTTCAAGACTTTGAAAGTGAAAAAATTGGTGTGACCTTGAAGACTTGGTATTCATTTGAGGAACATGAAGCGTGAAGACTTTTGTTTCGTAGTTTCATTTTCTCTTTCTTGAGTCATAGGAAACACCGTACTGTTTAAGGGGTCGAGGAAATACTAAGGAAAAATTTCCATGTGATTCTCAACTCAAAACCCTACACCTACCAATCCCTTCGAGTGAAGCCATTGGAAATCTCATACAGTTCAGTCAATTTCTTGATGTGAGAGGCAGAAGTTCTTCCATTTGAGGAATTTGTTCTGACTGAGGAGTTAGGAATTCGACAGTGCGGATTGCCTACACAGTGAGGAACATGATAGCCCTGAGGAATATGTACCTCAAATTTCCGACCATTGCTGCGCTACGCGCGAGCTGTCCCAAAATATCTTATCCACCTAACGGTCATATCATTGAAGGGCATTTATGTCTTATCATGTCGGGCTACTCCCTTGGCTATAAATAGCCGCCCCCTACAACCACTAGCTGGTTGGCTGCTCCGAGAGAAACTGACACTTGTCATTTGAGAGGATCCCATCCTCCGAGGACTTTGAGCGAAAATCATCAAGTAAGGAAAAATCCAAACCCAAACAGCTACAAACCCAAAGTGATTGAGCATCACTGAAGAGATTGATCCTGCGTGGATCCGACGCTTGTTACCTTTGAAGACTGTACTTCTTCCAGACGGTTAGGTGTCATGGTCTAGAGCATCCAAGAGGAAATTGTGGATCGCCGAGTGACTGAGTTTGTGAAGGTTCGGAAGTCACCTGAAGACTTACTACGAGTGATTGGGCAAGGTCTGTGTGACCTTAGCTCAAGGGGAATACGGTGAGGACTAAGTGTCCTGGACTGCGTGTTCAGGACTGGGTGTCCGGGACTGTGTGTCCTCAGGTTTAAATACCTAGCCGCCCTAACCAGACGTACAACTGAGACAGCAGTTGGAACTGGTCTACCAAATCATTGTCTTCACCAAGCCAACTGGTTCTATTTCCTCAATTCTTTCATTTCCTCATTACTATGTTGTGTGCTTGTCATATCTGTGTTTGAAGACTTTGACTGAAGACTTTCTCAATTTCCTCAGTTCAATTTCTTCAGTCTGTTTGTCTTCATCATGTGTTATCTTGTGATTACGCTTTCTGTACTCTGTGCTTGTCTTCATTTCATCATGATGACCATGCTTGTGTTCTATTATGTTTACTTATGAGTACTTATTCCGCTGCAAGTAGTTCTTCGCTAAGGAATTTCCTCACCCACAAATTCCTCAGTGAAGAATTCATAAAAATCACCTATTCACCCCCCCCCTCTAGTCGATATAACGCACTTTCAATTGGTATCAGAGCAAGGTACTCCCTTGTTCTGTGTGATTTTGGTTTAATCGCCTGGAGTTTTAGTTATGTTGACCGCAGGTATGATCGAGGTCTCCGCTGGGTGTCCTACCTTTGATGGGACGGACTACCCCTACTGGAAGAATAAGATGCGAATGCATCTTGAGGCAATTGATAACGATCTCTGGTATGTTGTGGAAAATGGTGTTCCCTCAGCCACACCTTCTCACGAATCTGCTTGATGTGAAGAGATTCAAGCAACTCGACTCTCAAGCGAAGAATATCATATGTGGCCATGTGAGCAAAGGACGGTATGGAAGAGTGAGTGCTTTGGAAACTGCTAAGCTTATCTGGGATAGGCTGTCCAAAGTGAATGAAGGAGTCTCAACTCAGCGTGACTCTCGAGTTGATGTTCTTTGCAATCTCTTCAACCGCTTCAAAAGACTCGACAATGAAAATGTTCAACAAACCTTCGATCGCCTCACTGACATCTCAAATGAGCTTCAAGCGCTTGGTGCCACTGACATCACCGACCATGAGGTGGTGAAGAAATTGTTGAGATCGCTTGATTCCTCATTTGATACTCTGGCATTGATGATACAAGAATGAGCTGATTACAAGTCACTTGATCCTGCTGATATCCTCGAGAGGCTAAATACTCATGAGTTCCAGCTTGCTGAAAAGAGAGATATCTATGGTTCGAGCTATGGCAGATCACGTGCACTGAAGGCCAAGGCAGTTTACGAGTGCGAAGATGAAGACTCTGGCAGCAGCCTTGGTGATCCTGAAGAACTGAGCCGTGAACTAGCACTGCTCGTGAAGAAATTCCAGAAGTTCTCAAGACGTGGCCGCTTTGGAAGACCCTCAAGGAGTAATGATTCCTCATCCAGTGACTACAAGAAGAGGCTTTGTCACAAATGCAAGAAACCTGGACATTACATTCAAGATTGTCCTCGATTGGGAAAAGGAATCAAAGAAGAAGAAATACAAGGATTACAGTTACGATGATGCGAAGAAAAAGAAGAAATCCTCAAAATCTTCATCATCAAAATCCTCAAAGTCTTCATCTCACAAGAAGAGCAGCTCCAAGAAGGCTCGGGCATTCATTGTCAAGGAAATGGACTCTGAGGCTGAATCTGAAGAAAATGAGGAAGATGAGGCATCTGAGGAGTCCGAATCCGGCGTGGAGAGCCTAGCCCTCGCTACTGCATTCATCCGCAAGTCTATCTTCAACGCTGAAGAAAATGACCTCACCAACAAGGCTGATGAAGGCAATGATGACTACGCTCCCACCTATTGCTTCATGGCAAAGGGTGCCAAGGTACTCAAATATACCTCCTCTGAATCTAGTGAGAATGAATCTGATGAAAATCTTAAGCCCAACTATTCTAAACTTGCTAAGATTGCTGTGAAACAAAAAAGGGATTTTGAAAAGGTTCAAAACATGCTAGACAAAAGTGATGATATGTTGGGTGAAGAAATGGATCGCACTAAAACCTTGACTGAAAATCTTCAGAGACTTCAGACGAGGTTTGACAACCTTCAAGGTCATCATAACACTCTCTTATCTAATCATGAGAAGCTTTCCTATGAATTTCTTCAAAGAAAGCAAGAGCTTGAGAAGCTAAGAGTGAGTTATGAAGATCTTCAGAAGGAGCGCGATTCTTTACTTGCTCAACAAATCAGCGCTTCTCAGGAAGAATTTGTTCCTCCATGTTTGAAATGCATTGAACGTGAATCTGCTAATTCTTCACCTGAATGTTCAAATGCTTCTAATGTTACAAATTCTTCACTTGCCTCTGCTATCACTAATTCCTCATCTGAGGACATTATAGTATCACTGACGATGCAGGGCTGAAGGAATTGTACATGACAGGCATGTACAAAAGCCTCAAAGGGCATCAGACTCTTTGTGATGTGCTTAAAAAGCAGATCCTCAACAGGAACCCTAGGAAAGAGGGTATTGCCTTTGAGAGGAAACTCAATGATGATGGTACATATTGGAAGCCTGAGCAGTACCCCAAAACCTCATGGGTTGCCGCAAAAGGACCTTCAGTTGATCCATCTAATTTATCTAGCTTTACATGTGAATCTTCTCATTCTTCTGATGAGTCATTTGACTCCAACTATAAACTGTTCAAAAATAAGAATGGTGAAGTATTTGCTACATATGTTGGCACTAACTGCAGGAACGGTTCCCCTATGAAGAAAATCTGGGTTCCCAAAAGGTGCCTTGAAAGTCTTTAGGTGAATGTCCTCATGACACCACCTGTGAAGAATAGGAACCCTAGATCAAATTCTTCATACAGACCAAATTCTTCATATGGATCCAAGTCCTCATACAGACCAAATTCCTCACGTGGATCAAATTCCTCAAAAGGATCAAAGTCCTCATATGATTATCATCGTGCTAACAACGCTATTTCACAGGGAAGAGCTAAGGGCTATGAACATGAGCATTATTCTTCTAATCGCTATGTTCATAAGTCCTTGAAGAATTTCTCTGCTTATTCATATGCTTACCCTAACTCCTCTTATGTTAAACGAAATGGATTGGCTTCTCTGCCACCATTCTCATATGGAGCTCGCAGAGTGATGAACTCTTTGCCACCCCTTCAGATGTGGGTGGTGAAGAAAAAGAACTAATCTCTTCAGTAGAGTCAGGTCTCGAGACGTGCGTGAACGTCTGAAGAATTTGCTGGAGACTTGAAATGTGCCTGAAAGGACGTAGGCTAATCATGAAGAAATGAACTCTCATTTCTCACGTCCTCATACTGCTATATCTGTCTTACTGCTTGATGAAATTGATCTGATGAATTTATGTCATATTCTTCACTTATGAAGTATATGAGTTCATAAGCTGCACTAATTCATCTGCAGGATGATCATCCCAAAGCCACTAAGTGGGTCCTCGATAGTGGATGTACAAATCACATGACTGGTGACAAGAATCTATTGGTGGATGCTCCCTTATCACCATCGCATCTGAAGCATATCATGTTCGCTGACAAAGGCAAAAGTCAGATTTTGAAGGCTTTAGGAGAGGAGACTTGTATATTGTTGATTTCCCTACAGGTTCAAAACCAGCCGTGTGCCTACTTGCAAAAGCTTCAGAAGGCTGGCTATGGCATCGACGACTTGGTCATGCAGGCATGAGGAATTTGCACACGCTTGCAAAAGAAGAAGCATGTCATTGGCATTGAGAATGTCAAATTCCTCAAGGATCACTTATGCGGAGCCTATGAAGCTGGAAAGATGACCAAGGCCAAGCATCAAGCGAAGACTATCACGACCACCACTCGACCATTTGAATTGCTTCATATGGATCTCTTCGGTCCTAATCATTACTCAGCAGTCACTAATGATGCATCTCTATATGGTCTTGTTATTGTTGATGATTACTCTCGTTACACATGGGTACACATTGTTACTTACAAACATGAAGTGCAGGAAGTCTTCAAACGATTTTCCTCGAGGGCTTCAACCAACTTTGGTGTGAAGATCAAGCACATCAGAAGTGACAATGGAACTGAGTTCAAGAACTCTGGTCTCGATGACTATCTTGATGAACTTGGTATTACTCATGAGTTATCTGCTCCTTATCTTGCTTTCAATGAGAATGGCGTCGTGGAGCGCAAGAACAGAACTCTTGTTGAGATGGTTTGCACTATGCTTGATGAGTACAAGATGCCTCGTCACTTCTGGATTGAGGCAATTTATACTACGTGCCACATCATCAATAGGGTATATCTTCACAAATTCTTCAAGAAAACTGCCTATGAACTCCTCACTGACAAGAAACCCGATGTGAGTTATTTCAAAGTCTTGATTGCTAAATGTTGGATTAGAGATCCTCATCACAATGCTAAATTTGCACCGAAAGCACATGAAGGTTTTATGCTTGGTTACGGAAAGGACTCGCACACCTACAGAGTCTTCAACAATGTTCTTCACAAGGTTGTTGAAATTGTAGAAGTGCGGTTCGATGAAACTAATGGCTCGCAAAGAGAGCACCTACCTTCTGTGATAGATGAACTAGCACCTGAGGATTCTATCAAGTTCAAGGCTACTGAGGATGTCATTCCTACCGAAGAACCTGCTGAAGAATTCATTCCAGAACGTGAAGAACGTCGAGCTGATGCACCCGAGGAAAATGCTGAAGAAAATGGTGCTGAAGAAAATGATGATCAAATTCCTCAACGACAACCAGCTCATCCTCGCGTTGCAAAAGAAGTGCAAGTGGAGAAGATCATTGATGACATTAGAGCACCAGGTCCTCTCACACGCTCAAAAGCTTCACATTTATCTAATTTTTGTGGGCACTATGCTTTTGTCTCTATCACAAAGCCCACTAAGGAAGATGAAGCATTTGTGGAGCCTGAATGGATTCAGGCCATGCAAGAAGAATTACATCAATTCGAGCTCAACAATGTCTGGGAACTGGTCAAACGTCCAGATCCTCGCAAGCACAATATCATTGGCACAAAGTGGATCTACCGGAACAAGCAAGATGAAAATGGCCTTGTGGTGAGGAATAAGGCACGACTTGTAGCTCAAGGCTACACACAGGTTGAATGAATTGATTTCTATGAAAATTTTGCACCTGTCGATAGACTTGAGGCTATTCGTATATTACTTGCTTATGCTAACCATCATGATATCACTTTATATCAAATGGATATTGTCGGCGTTCTGGGAACGGGGGTACCCAGACTTGCCTGCCTGGGGCCTGCGGCATGGCTCAAGGGGTGGCCCAGCACGACCCATCTTCATCAGCACAAGCTCAAGACCCTCGCGAGGGGCCAAGCCTCATGGGCGGACAGGAAGCCTCCTCAGGCACGGGCTCGTCAGGCTGGCTCGTGAGGAGGCGGAGAGATCAAGGCGGGGTACCTCACGAGGTGCCCATGACGCAAGCCATGACGACCAAATGTGCCAGGCGGGCGCCAGCCTATGCAGTGTCCTCGTTTCCTCTTTGGTGCAAAGGAGGCAAGCGCAGGCGAGAGCATCAAGCAAAGGCATCCATTTCGGTGCAACAAGACCAAGACCAACGCAACGGCAGGAAGGAGGTCATCGTGGGGCCCAAGCCGGCATCATCGTCAGAGCCTTTGGCAGGCGAGGACCAACTTTAGTCAGGATAAGTGTACTAGATGTTCCCCTTCAAAATGGCCAACTGTTGGCGCCCTTCCCGCTCAATATTTGGAAAGAGGCCCGGGGCCTTTGCCTATAAATAGGACCAGCCACCCACAGGGTAGATGGGATCCGGAATCCAGGACCTTGCATCTGGAAGAGAGCTAGAGATTAACCTTGGATCCAGAGAGAGAGAGAGAGAGAGAGAGAGAGAGAGAGAGAGAGAGAGAGCGACCGAACTCCCCCTAGAAGTTTGTCGCGCCAGCCAAGAACAGACCCTCGCGAGGCTGATCTTCCTTGTATTGTTCATCATCAGCCCCTGAGGCAATCCACCACACCACACACTGGAGTAGGATATTACACCACAATGGTGGCCCGAACTAGTATAAACATTGTGTCCCTTGTGTTGCTCTTTTTGTAGTTTAGATCCTTGCGAGGCGACGAGGTGCAGGTAGGTAGGGGGTGAGATCTCCGCGTGCACCCCAGAGTTCGAACCTAGAGGGTCTGCCGGAACCCGGAATCCGACATTTGGCGCGCGAGGGAGGGGTGCGCCGGAATCGGCCTTCTGCCGCTTCGCGCCCCGTCGCATCGTCATCATCATGTCCGGCGACCAGGCGGGCAACCCTGATCCCTGGGCGGCCTGGCCCGCCCACGCAGAGCCACTCGCCCCGGGCGACCCCATGCCCCAGGCAGCTCGCGGTCCGCAGGGCGCTGCAGGCCGCGGGCGACGCGGTCAGGCAACGACAGCTCTCACGCCGCGGCAGGCGCGGTCTGCGACGAGGATCTCGAACCACGCCGCGGCCACGGTGCCGTACACCCGACGGGAGCAGGCGAACTCAAGGGCCGTGCTCACGGTGGCCCGAGAGCTACTGCAATGCAGGCTGCTGGAGGGCGGCCGCGACGTCTTCTTTGGAGCGGGTGGCAGAGCTCCTGGGCTTCACCGCATCGGGGGCTCACCCCTTCTGCACCCAACTGCCACCTCAGGTCCAGGGCGGCCCACGCGGAGGCCCCACGCACGCCCGCGCAGCTCCAAGCGGACTCCAAGGCCACTCCAACGCCAACCAGGCCATCAGCACCGGGCTAGCAGCGGCGCTGCCTCCGCCCCCGGCCAGCGAAGGAGGACTCGCCGCGGCCCACGGCCCCTGTGGGCCACCGCGCTACCACCCCCAGGTGGGCGCCTCAAGCAGGGCTGCATGGCACACGGGGCACTACCACTACTAGGGAAAACGCTAGCAGTAGCGCTAGTTTTGTGCTCACTGGTAGCGCGGGTAGGCGCGCTACTAATAAGGCGCTACAGCTACTGCTTAGCAGTAACGCGTGCTCGCACGCGCTACTGCTAGGATGAATAGCTGTAGCGTTGTTTCACTCCCACGCTACTGCTAATGTAACTACTGGCAGCGTGTTTTCTCTCCATCGCTACTAGTATTATTTTTTTATTTTTTCGTATTTAGTTTATTTATTCGCCATCGTACAAATATTGATACAATACCAGTTATGAGGTTTACATCATTATGTCCATAACAGTGTCAAATGAAGGTGGATTAGGTTCAAGTGGAGGCAATATGTGGTGCATGTCAAAAGTATACTACTAATCCAAACTTGATCTAGTTTGGACTAGTAGTACTTTCGATGTGCACCACATGTTGCCTCCACTTGAATCTAATCCGCCAACACAAGATATTTAATCATCATCATGGTCATTACCACCAACAGTATTTATTTAATCACCACTAACACTAGCTAATAATAATCATCATAGTCATTACCACCAACACTAGCTATTTTATCATCATAGTAATAGTGTAGCACATCATCATCCTGAAACTCATTTCTAGCTAGCTAATCACTCCTGCTGCTCTCTCTTAGGTAAAACAACATAAAACATGTGTAGCTCTCCTCCTTGATCAAGTTGGAGCATGCAGATGAACCTGTCTCCTAATCGTGGAAAAGCGCCTCGCTTGCTGCCCCCTAGTACTTCTCTGCGCTCCCCCAACACATATTTGGTCCAGTCTTGCACTATTAAGCATCCGTCGCTAATCTTGAATGCACTAAAGTAATCTGTAGGATATCTTGGCCGTAAGCTGATAATACTCATGGTACCTTTAGTCCCGATCCCATAAGGCACAACATTCATCGGGAGTCCCTGTTGAAGAACATCATATGGTAACATACTTAGCAATGAAGTTTAGCTTCAAAAATAATGTATGGAAAAGATGCAATGAGGACAAATAGTAAAAATCTTACCATCCTTCCTAAATGGATGTGACCGTAGTTCATTACGAACACTATTGGTCCACATTTTCAGTACTAACATTTCTAAATCCAGGAAGTAAATTTGTCTTGACAGTATCAAGATCCTCAAGCCATGAAACATAATGACTTAGCTCCTCGCGGTTTAGTTCAGCCTCGGACAGTATTAGGTCCTGTCTACCAAGCGCTGGACATGTTTGCTTTGCACGAAATAAGTGACAATACAAATTAGTTGTCAACTATTTTTGAATAAACAATATCAAAGACATAAATATGGTTGAGAAACTTACATAATGGTATAGCGGAGGCGTCGCACATCGACCCGGATGTCGGTATTACCTTCAATATCATCTTAGGACGAATATCAAAGGTGATAACCATATCAGGCTCAAATGCATAAGTCTTGCATAGTGCTCGCCATGTTTCGCATCCAAAATAGGTGTAGTCGTCTGAATTGTATAATTTTGCATGGAAAATATAACCATGCTCGGTCTTCAAATAAACTTTCTTTACCTCCATGATGTATTTGAAACCTATCTTATCCAATACAAAAACTCTTGCATGACAGGGGATACGCTAGTAGAATAGTAAAAAAAAAAATATAAGTTCAAGCAAATGAAGCAGATGTCATGCTTAGCTACGGAAAAAGACTTGTCGTTATGACTTACTGTATCCACTTCGAAGTTCTCGTCCAGCTTGATGCTGAAGCGCCTATCATCATCTAGGAAGATTCCGTCATACAGGCACTTTTCGTCTTCGCAGTATTTGCAAATACCGAAATCCTTTTCGTCGTCAGACATTTCCTATGTTCATAGTTAAAACATTAATTGAAAATCGATCGAAGACAACTACCAGGATACTCAACACACAAATCCGGGGCACTCGATATTTCCTACATATTCTGGCACAAGTCATGCCAAAATTGACGGAAAAATCCGGCATGACCTTTGCTAAAATAGGACATATCGAGTGCCTGAAATTTGCCGAAACGTAAATGAATCAACACTCCGACAAAACATAGGCCACTCGGAGGTGTAACATGCAAACATGACCGGCCACTTGGATATTGAGCAACACAAGATATACATTTCAAAATATCTTATAGGACTCAAATTAGCATGCATTCAATAAGAAAAAGTAAATCATCTCATGCGTCCCTACATCGTCGAATATTATCACTAATACATCACGAATAGTGTCATACATATAACATCACTAATACAACTAAAACCCTAGCACACGACGGGTATCGGCGCGGGCGGTGGACACCCACAGAGAAGGAACCATCACGGGATCATAGCTCTAGTGAGATCCCTGGAGAACCTGCCAGGTATTGGAGAACCTGTGCTCCAACGCAAACAAGTAGCGACGGACGTGCGCGTCCTCCTCACTGACATGGTGACGCACCACCTCCGCGGAGTCCTCGAGCCTCTGCATCATCACTGGCCCACGCGACCGCCACCAAAGAAGGTTCGGGTCAAGACAGGCTGGCTCCTCACCAACCTGCGCCCCCCGGTAGGTAGCGCCTCCCATTACCACCCCGACGGAGCCCAGTCCCGGATATGGCCGATCTGGTCAAGCAGGTGTCGTCCTCCGCCGACTCGACGACGAGGATGCGGGATAGGCATCGTCCACGTCGAGGCGGTAAAAATTGCTTTAATAGCAACAAGTTCTTACTAACTAGTTCTATTAATTCAATTAGTTCTTAATAAAAATAAACTTACTATAAATAAAAATATTCTAGTACCTAATTAGTACGTAGTTCTTACTAACTAATTAGTACCTAGGAACTACTGCCCTAATTACCATCTAATTTGATGAACCTAAAGGGGTGGAAAGTGGTAGTGGATATTTCAATTATCCAACTATAAAGTGAAATAAGTGGTCAAATTTTACTCGTTTTATGATTCATCTTAGAAATTTGATTCGTTTTCACCCTTACATGAACCCTAACTCATTTGAGCCGCATCCGCATCCGATTTGTTTCCACTCATACATGAACCCTAACTAATTTGATGCAACTAAAATATAAACAAACCCTAGGCAGAGGTAGGGGCGAGGGAGGAGCGGACGTGCTCACCTCGGGTGCCTGCGACGAGGGAGGGGGAGGGCGGCGTCGAGGTCAGGGTCAGGGCTCGGGCGGGCGGCGGATGGCGGCCGGCGTCGAGGTCGGGGTCGGGGGTGGCGTCCGGGGCGGCGTTGAGGTCGGGGACGGGGGCGGCGTTGAATCTGGGGTCGGGACGGCGTAGAGGGTGCGGAGAGCGCACGGCGGCCGACGGGCGACGGCGGCGGCGAAAGTGGACAGAGTTGGATTTGGGGGAAGTGGCCGCGTGGGGAAGGACGAACCCCGTGGTTAAATGAGCAGTAGCAGTAGCGCGTTCCAGGAAAAGCGCTGCTGCAATCTTAGCTACAGCGCGTTCCGTGATACATGTCGTGGTTCTAAGTCTGACAGTAGAATGGGGGGTAGGTATGGAGAGGCAAGATCCTAGCTATGTAGTAGTTGTATACGCAAGGGATTTACGAGTTCAGGCCCTTCTCGGAGGAAGTATTTGAAGGAAATATGCCCTAGAGGCAATAATAAAGTTATTATTTATTTCCTCATATCATGATAAATGTTTATTATTCATGCTAGAATTGTATTAATCGGAAACATGATACATGTGTGAATACATAGACAAACATATAGTCACTAGTATGCCTCTACTTGACTAGCTCATTAATCAAAGATGGTTATGTTTCCTAACCATAGACATGTGTTGTTATTTGATTAATGGGATCACATCATCAGGAGAATGATGTGATCGACATGACCCATTCCGTTAGCCTAGCACTTGATCGTTTAGTATATTGCTATTGCTTTCTTCATGACTTATACATGTTCCTGTAACTATGAGATTATGCAACTCCCGTTTACCGGAGGAACACTTTGGGTGCTATGAAACGTCACAACGTAACTGGGTGATTATAAAGGAGTACTACAGGTGTCTCCAAAGGTACATGTTGGGTTGGCGTATTTGAGATTAGGTTTTGTCACTCCGATTGTCGGAGAGGTATCTCTGGGCCCTCTCGGTAATGCACATCACTATAAGCCTTGCAAGCAATGTAGCTAATGAGTTAGTTACGGAATGATGCATTACGTAAGGAGTAAAGAGACTTGCCAGTAACGAGATTGAACTAGGTATTGAATACCGACGATCGAATCTCGGGCAAGTAACATACCGATGACAAAGGGAACAACGTATGTTGTTATGCGGTTTGACCGATAAAGATCTTCGTAGAATATGTAGGAGCCAATATGAACATCCAGGTTCCGCTATTGGTTATTGACCAAGAATAGTTCTAGGTCATGTCTACATAGTTCTCGAACCCGTAGGGTCCGCACGCTTAAGGTTTCGATGGCGATGTTATATTATGAGTTTATGAGTTTTGATGTATCGAAGGAGTTCGGAGTCCTGGATGAGATCGGGGACATGACGAGGAGTCTCGAAATGGTCAAGACGTAAAGATCGATATATTGGACGACTATATTCGGACATCTGAAAGGTTCAGTGATTCGGGTATTTTTCGAGTACCGGTAGTTACGGGAGAAGCAATGGGCCTTGATGGGCTTTAGTGGGAAGAGGAGAAAGGGCCAAGGGGCTGCTGCGCCCCCTCCCTCTAGTCCGAATTGGACTAGGAAAAAGGGGCCGCCACCTTTCCTTCTCCTCCACTTCCTTCTCCCTTCCTCCCCTCTTGGTCGACTCCTACTAGGACTTGGAGTCCTAGTAGGACTCCACATCCTGGCCGCACCTATTGCCTTGGCCGGCCTCCTCCTCCTCCATCCTTTATATACTGAGGCAAGGGGCACCCCATGAACACACAAGTTGATCTACGGATCGTTCCTTAGCCGTGTGCGGTGCCCCCTCCACCATATTCCACCTCGGTCATATCGTCGCGGAGTTTAGGCGAAGCCCTGCGCCGTAGAGCATCATCATCGCCACCACGCCGTCAGGTTGACGGAACTCATCCTCGACACTTTGCCGGATCGGAGTCCGGGATCGCCATCGAGCTGAACGTGTGCTGAACTCGGAGGTGCCGTGACGTTCGGTACTTGGATCGGTCGGATCGTGAAGACGACGACTACATCAACCGCGTTGTCATAACGCTTCCGCTTACGGTCTACGAGGGTACGTGGACAATACTCTCCCCTCTCGTTGCTATGCCATCACCATGATCTTGCGTGTGCGTAGGAAATTTTTTGAAATTACTACGTTCCCCAACAGTAATAGCCCTACGTCTCGGAGCCCGAAGGCGGTCGACTGGATTATATGCGTATGTGTTACAGGGGTGCGAACCCTTCTACCTGTGGAGGGGGGTGGCTTATATAGAGTGCGCCAGGACCCCAGCCAACCCACGTAGTAGAGGGTTTAAGGTGCATTAAAGCTAGGCGTTACTGGTAACGCCTTACATAAAGTGTCATTAAGGTCATAAAGACTATTTAACTACAGACCGTATGGGTACCAAGTGGCTCTTGGACTCCTGGTGGTCGAGTGGGTCTTCGTAGTCGAGTGTCTTTGAATCTGTCGAGTGGAAACCTACCAGGTCGACTGGAAGGTTGCTTCTCTTGTGAGTCTCCTTGTGGAGGGTACCTTTGGGCAGGTTTATGACCCTACCCCCGGTACATGACTTCATCATTAGCCCCCGAATGGATCGAGGTTTGAGTGAGGAAGGAGTTGATAATCTTTCCGACCTGTTCTTCGTGTTGTGAGTACGTCTTACTATGGATCAACGACCTTTTACTGATGGCATCAACTTCTCTTTCAGTCGCCTTGATCCATTCTCCACGTTTGTCAAGTGAACTTTGTGAACCTGAGGATTTCCGAGCGACGGATCGGAGGAAATCTGTTGTCTGACGAGTTGTTCTGCGGTTAGCGGATTTCGCGGGATCCGAATTTTGGGGAGCGCGCGAAGCGGAGGAAACCGCGGCACTCGGATGGGATAAGACGATGACGCCTCGATCTTCACGCCGCCTTTTTCGCCACTTATCGTGTGCGCGCCTATTGCGGGATTGCGATGGGATTGCTTGGGCCTACCGGTCAGCCACTCGGAAGCGGCCCCATATAAAGCGCTGGTCAGGGTATTTCGAACAGTGCGACCTCAGACTTCCCTTCTCTCCGCCTCCAAACCTTCTCGCCCGCGCTCTTAAATACATCCCAGCGCTGAAGCTCGGTACTTTTCTCGTCGGCGACCATGGTGAAGGACAAGACTGCTGCCCTGGAACGGGTGAAGAAGGCGGCGGCGAAGGCCAAGGGGAGAGCGCCCAGTCGGGGCGGTTCCTCTTTGCGGTCCAAGCTACCGCAGGGCTGGGTCCAAGGAGACTGGATCCGGTTGACCATCACCGAGAAAGATCTCACCGATCTGGCAAACGAAGGACTGATCCCCCATGGGTCGGCGAGGCTTCCGGGCACGGAGTGGCAACCGCAGCCTGAAGAGGGTGAGTGTGTCCTCCTGGCCACCCACGTAGATAGGGGGTTTTCTCTGCCGCCAAATCCTTTTTTCTGGGGTTTCGAACTTTTGGAGCGCAACTCCACCATTTCCTCCAAACTCCATTGTGTATCTTGTTGCTTTTGTTTCGCTCTGCGAAATTTCTTGGGTTGTCGACCGCATTGGGGTCTCTTCAAGCACACATTCACTGTCGCTCTCGGGACGGTGAAGAAAACGAGCCCGAATGACGAGAGGACCCAAGTAATCCAGATGTGTGGGGGACTCGGGGTCCAGATGAGGGGGAAGAGCGCCTTTCCAGCTATGACTCTTCCCGACTCGGTTAGAGGGTGGCAGTCGACCTGGTTTTACTGCCAAGACCAGCCGACGTTGGGGCAGTCGACTGGGCTCCCTCCTTTCTCCATGAGTCGAGTGAACAAGCCATCTTCCCTGAAGGTGTTACCAGAGGAGAAGGCCCAAGTAAAGCTGCTGATGGAGCGTGTAGTCCAGCTTATTCGCGATGGGGTGACCGGCATGGATCTCCTGGAAGTTTTTCTTCGACATCGTATTCAGCCACTCCAATACCGAGGACATCCGATGTGGATGTACTCTGGTACGGATGATACCACTCGGGTCCATCCAGAGGAGGTCGATGACGCCACGCTGGAGAAGTGGATGGCTGCCATCACAGGAAACAAAGACAACCCTCGCGGAGCTAGGAGGATTCCACCACTCGACCAGAGTTACCAACCAGACAAGGTATAACCACTTATCTCCGACTAGGATTCTGCTGCATTCATTCTGTTTTGATGCCAATTCATTGACTGACTTTCACCTTGTTTTGTTGTGTTCTAGGTCACCACTGAGATGTACTCAATGCCCAACGGGGCGCAGGAAACAGTCGAAGAAGAAGAAGGAAGTGGAGGTGAAAGTCCGGAGGAATGGGAGTCCAACGGCGAGGAGGATGAGGAGGATGATAGCTTTGATGACAAGGAGGAGGAGGAGGAGGAAGAGGAGGAAGACGTCGATCCTCCTCGCTCGGAGGGAAGGTCCAAGCTGACGCATGACCCGGCGGCCGGGCGCGGTAAAGCTGTTGTGCCCATCGGGCAGTCGACGAAGCGACCTAGGACAACTTCTCCCGCACCGACTGAGAAACCGCCAAAGCAACCTCGAGCGACGTCGTCAAAGCCAGCAAAGGCCCTGCCCAAGATGCGAATGGTCATCCCCCCCATCTCCGGGTAACCGACAGAACCTTGTATTTCCTTTTTCAACATGAGTGAACTTTTGGTCGACTTGATGACTGATCAGTCGACTCTTGAAATCTACAGCGCCGCTACCTCCGAGACTTCAGCCAAGCACGATGATCAGGAAATGGAGGATGCGGCCACTTCCAATCTTGGTAAGATCTCTGAGGTTTTGCTTTTCATCGACTGGAGCTTTTTAGTCGATTGGGCTTCCATGTTTACTTCTGGATCTCTCTTGTAGTTCCGCCTCACGTCATTGATCTCCCCGATGATGACGAGGAAGCGCCATTGAGGAAGAGGAGGAACAAGAAAGTGCTCGCTGGCAAGGCTGCTCAAGTCGCGCGATTCTGAGATGCTGATTTCCGAGGAGGCAACCCCACTCGGACTTCAGTATCTTTTGCTGTATCACCGACAAGTGCCCGACCTACGCCGTCATCGCTGATCCACCATCTCTCTTTGCTACACACCACGTCCCGGAAGACCAAGTAAGTGCTGCTAAGGAGGCCATACGCCAGGCAGGGATCATGATGGAGCAGGTGAAAGCGGCTCGAGAGGCTAGTCAGGCGGCCTATGATGCCAGTTCAGCTCTCCAGAGCAATGTCCAAGTAAGTCGATTAAATCGCTTGCTTTGTTAGGATATACTATCTCAAACTGCTTTCTTCCGGAGATTTCCATATCTGTACACCCAGGGTGTGTGTGTCGTTGAACTTTTGTGGGGGCACCGCTGAGTGCACCCACTGGGTGTAGTCCCCGAGACTATGGTCGACTGCGTGCAGTCGGCTATAGTCTTTTTGCTGTGATCTTCTTCACTGACCTGGCCGGACCAAGTCGAATGGAACTGTAAAACCGGTGGGGGCACGCGAAGTGCACCCCCGGGGTGTAGTCCCCGAGACTCTGGTCGATTGCGTGCGATTGACTATAGTCTAAAGAACTGTTTTTTACTGCGGTGACACCGACAATTAGCCATGTTTTTAGAAGCATAACCTTTTGCCTCTTTTGGTCGACCGATCGAACTAAATTGGTAAACCAGGTGGGGGCATCGCTGAGTGCACCCGCTGGTGTAGTCCCGAGACTACTTGTCGAATGTTTTATTCGACCGTAGTCTTAGAAATGCTACTATTTTTCCTTAGTCACCGGAAGTGATCTGTCTTTGATGTCTTTCGTTGGTTGACTCTTTGTAGAAATCTTATGAGCTTGTGGCTCGCTATCTGAGTTAGAGAAAAAGCAGATTCAGCTGAACCTCGATTTGAAGCTTGCTCGGGAGAATTTGCGTAGCGAAGGATGAAGCAAAAGGTATGGCTGGTGAGAATTTTGTCGATTGCCTCTGTTTTTCTGCTCATTCTCAAATCTGTTCTCATTGTTGCTTTGCAGATAAACCGGAAGAGACTTTGAAGAAGAAGGACCTTGACCTTGCAGAGGCACGTATATGGCTTTGGAGAAAACAAAGCTCGCTGAAGAGAAGCTTGCCTCAGTCGACAAACTCAAAGATGAAAATGCCAAGCTGAAAGCCTCTCTTGACGCGGCTAACAAGGAAGTCAGTCGACTGAAGAACGACAAGAATGTTCTGTCTGACAAGGTTGGCCAGCTAGCGGGGAAGCGAAACGACCTGTAGATTTATCTTGGGGGGTTCGCCAAGAAGCTATTTCTCATGCTTGAAGGTAATCTCTTTTATCCGACTGTCTTGCTCTCACCGGCTCATCACATGATCTTTATTTTGAGTCTGAGTTGTGTTTTCAGAATTCTGCCAAAACTTTGAAGAAGAAACCAGTCAGGTGGAAACCAGCTTGGACCCCATCAACTCTCCTGTGAAGGACAAAGCTGCTATGAATGTGCTCCGACTGGAGTCTCGTGTTGCTAGCGTGGTGGATTATTTTGCTCGACTGAAAGTTGCAGTGTCGCGGATCGACTCGACTCTCTGGCCAGAACAGACTCTCCAGAATGATCTTGAATCCTTGATGACTCGACTGAATGAGATTCCAAGTCGAGTGCAAGAATGGAAAAAGTCATCTGCCCGTGTGGTGCTGATGTTGCTCTATCTCCGGTTCGTGTCCACCGCAAAGAAGCACAAGAGGACAAGCTGGTGTCTCTCAAGGTTGCCAATACCAGGAAGCACGACTTCAGATCTTTCATGGAGACTTTCATCGCTGCTGCTACCCGTATTGCTGACGGAATCGACCTCGACCAGTTTGTTGCACCTTCCAGTCCTCCGCCGGAGGAGTAAAAAACTTCTAAGTCCCACTTTAAATTTGCCTCGGAATGCCGAGTGGTTTCTGTAACCGATAAACTTTAACAGGCTTAACGCTTGAGCACCTTTGGATCCAGAGGACATTTATCCGAACTTGATTTTTCCTTTAACATGCTTTGCTTGCCTTCGAGAGAACTTTATTCCTCATTCGGAAGATATTCCGTTGAAATTCCAATCGACTTGTGCTTCATCTATCCTGCAGGTAGAGGTGGAACACAGACTGCGACTGACCTTGTTGTCCTTATGGATCGGGGCGAACCGCACGTTGTGCTTGTGGCGAAGCTCCGAAGGAGGAGGTTGCAGTCGACCTGCACCTCGTCGTCCTTGTGGATTGGGATGGACCGCACGTTGTACTTGTGGCGAAGCTCCGAAGGAGGAGGTAGCAGTCGACCTGCACCTCGTCGTCCTTGCAGATTGGGATGGACCGTGACGTTGTACTTGTGGCGAAGCTCCGAAGGAGGAGGTAGCAGTCGACCTGCACCTCGTCGTCCTTGCGGATTGGGATGGACCGCATGTTGTACTTGTGGCGAAGCTCCGAAGGAGGAGGTAGCAGTCGACCTGCACCTCGTCGTCCTTGCGGATTGGGATGGACCGCACGTTGTACTTGTGGCGAAGCTCCGAAGGAGGAGGTAGCAGTCGACCTGTACCTCGTCGTCCTTGCGGACTGGGATGAATTCCTTACTTAGGTGAGCACTGGGCTGCAACTAAGCCCCCGAGTGGGAGGTTTGCTCTCCGCTCGGCAGGATTTTTATTACTTAGGCGAGTACTGGGCTGCAGCTAAGCCCCCGAGTGGGAGGTTTGCTCTCCACTCGGTAGGATTTTTATTTCTTAGGCGAGCACTGGGCTGCAGCTAAGCCCCCGAGTGGGAGGTTTGCTCTCCACTCGGTAGGATTTTTGTTACTTAGGTGAGTACTGGGCTGCAGCTAAGCCCCCGAGTGGGAGGTTTGCTCTCCACTTGGTAGGATTTTTATTTCTTAGGTGAGCACTAGGCTGCAGCTAAGCCCCCGAGTGGGAGGTTTGCTCTCCACTCGGTAGGATTTTTATCACTTTGGATGTTTTAAGGCGAATCCTTGGGCTGTTATAAGTCCCCGAGTGGGAGGCTGGCTCACCACTCGGTAGGATTTGAATACTTAGGCAAGTAATTCGACTGCAGCTAAGCCTCCGAGTGGGAGGCTGGCTCGCCACTCGGTAGAATTTTGTATACTTAGGCGAGTACTTGGACTGCAGCTAAGCCTCCGAGTGGGAGGCTGGTTCGCCACTCGGTAGGATTTTGTATACTTAGGCGAGTACTTGGACTGCAGCTAAGCCTCCGAGTGGGAGGCTGGTTCGCCACTCGGTAGGATTTTGTATACTTAGGCGAGTACTTGGACTGCAGCTAAGCCTCCGAGTGGGAGGCTGGTTCGCCACTCGGTAGGATTTTGAATACTTAGGCGAAGCGGTTTCGCAGCTAAGCCCCCGAGTGAGAGACTGGCTCGCACTCGGAAAGGATTTTTACAAGCTTCGGCGAATCGGATTCGCGACTAAGCCACCCACTGGGGGAAATTTCAACAAGAAGAGATAACAATCACTGAGAAAATTATAACATTCTTGTCTTGGATAAACAAACTTCAAAAGCACTTTTATTACATCTCAACCGAGTGAGTTTTTAAGTGTAAAAGGGGCGGAGCAGCTCCGCGTTCCAAGCTCGAGGCTCGTCGATCTGGCGATCAACGTTGTAAAGATGATATGCTCCGTTGTGGAGGACTCTCGTGACGATAAAGGGACCTTCCCAAGTGGGAGCAAGCTTGTGTGGTTTCTGTTGATCCACTCGGAGGACCAAATCTCCCTCTTGGAAGGCTCGACTCTTCACATTTCTGGCATGGAATCGACGGAAGTCTTGTTGATAGATAGTCGAGCGGATCAAGGCCATCTCTCTCTCCTCTTCCAAGAGGTCGATCGCATCTTGCCGGGCTTGTTCCGCTTCTTCTTCGTAGAGTATAGCTCGACTCGAGGCACATTGTGAAGCAGGTCACTTCGGCAGAACTGCTTCAGCTCCATAGACCAGGAAGAATGGAGTTCTCCCAATCGACCGATTAGGAGTGGTCCTCAATCCCCGTGAGAACTGATGGAAGTTCGTCGACCCAAGCTCTGCTGCGTGTTTGAGATCACGCATCAGCCGAGGTTTTAGCCCTTTGAGAATGAGGCCGTTTGCACGCTACTGCTTGTCCATTCGACCGAGGATGAGCCATGAAGCATAGTCGACCAGCGTGCCTTGAGAGGCGCAGAAGGCTTTGAACTTGTCATTATCGAAGTTTGACCCATTGTCGGTGATGATGCTATGCGGAACTCCATATCTGAATATCAACTCTCGATGAAACCGATAGCAGTGCATGCATCGAGGTTCTTGATGGGCTTGGCTTGATCCACTTGGTGAACTTGTCGATTGCTACTAGCAAATGGGTGAAACCGCCGCGATTCTCAACGGTCCAATCATGTCCAATCCCCAAACAGCGAAGGGCCAAACGAGTGGAATGGTCTTCAAGGCTGAGGCTGGCTTGTGCGACATGTTGGAATAGAACTGACATCCTTCACACTTGTCGACTATTTCTTTTGCCATTTCATTTTCTTTCGGCCAGTAAAATCCCGCTCGGTATTCTTTAGCCACAATGGTCCGAGAGGACGCATGATGGCCACAGGTCCCCGAGTGAATATCCTTAAGAATTATCTGACCTTCTTCTGGCGTGATACACTTCTGGCCGACTCGATCCACGCTTTCTCTGCATAATTGTCCCTTGCTCATCAGTAAAGGCCTTGGATCGATTTAACGATCCGTCGAGCCTCTTGTTCATTCTCCGGGAGCTCTTTCCTTAGGATATATGCGATATGCGGCACTGTCGATCGGGGAGTGATGACCACAACTTCCATAATCAGGTCGACCACGGCTGGGACCTCGACTTCACCGGATCATTGGCACTCTTTTGCTGCGGGGCTTCTTACGTGAAAGGATCCTCCTGCACCGATGGAACATGAATGTGTTCCAAAATACATCACCGGGAATGGCTTCCCTCTTGGACCCTATCTTCGCCAAATCATCCATGACTTGATTTTTCGGGTATATGATGAAGCTCTAACCCTCAATTTCTTCTCCAAATTTTCTCAACATTACAATAACCTGCCATAGCTGGGCTTCGACATCCCACTCCTTCATCACTTGATTAACAACCAGATCCGAGTCGCCATAGACCATAAGGCGACCGACGCCGAGTGAAATGGCCATGCGCAACCCATACAGGAGTGCTTCATATTCCGCTTCGTTGTTGGAAGAATCAAAGTGAATCTGGAGAACATACTTGAGCCTATCTCCTCGGGGGGAAACCAATACAACCCCTGCACCAGAACCGTTCAGCATGTTGGAACCGTCGAAAAACATAGTCCAAAGGTTCCGAGTGAACTTGGGTAGGAAGTTGCTGTTCAGTCCACTCGGCGAGGAAATCTGCTATTGCTTGGGACTTGATGGCTTTCTTTGCCTCCAATTTGATATCAAGGGGAAGGAGTTCAATCGCCCATTTTGCCACTCGACCAGTTGCATCTCTGTTATGAAGAATTTCCGACAAAGGGCGTCACGATTTAATCGTAATGGAATAATCAGAGAAATAATGAGCAACCTTCTTCGTGGTCATATAGATCCCATAAACAAGCTTCTGATAGTGAGGGTATCTTTGCTTTGATGGGGTTAGTACTTCAGAAAGATAATAAACTGGGCGTTGAACTTTGAAGGTTTTTCCTTCTTCTTCCCGCTCGACCGTAAGTACGGTACTGACGACTTGTCCAGTGGCTGCAATGTAAAGCAGCAAAGGCTCCTTGCTGATTGGAGCAGCAAGCACCGGTTGGGTGGAGAGCGAGCTTTGAGCTCGCAAACGCTGCATCAGCTTCTAGAGTCCACTCGAACTTGTCTCGACTTTCTTCATCACGGTAAAGAGGCAATGCCTTTTCACCGAGGCGAGAGATGAATCGACTTAAAGCGGCCAAGCATCCAAAGTAAGTTCGGACATCGTGCACACGCAGGGCACTTCATTCGGAGTATGGTGCCAACCTTTTACGGGTTAGCATCGATTCCTCGCTCGTAAACGAGAAACCGAGTAACTTTCCACCAGGAACTCCAAATGTACACTTTGATGGATTAAGCTTGATATCATACCTCCTGAGATTGGCAAATGTTTCCGCAAGGTCAGTCAACAGGTCGGAACCCCTTCGTGATTTGACCACTATATCATCCATGTATGCTTCCACATTCCGACTGATTTGAGTGAGCAAACACTTTTGAATCATCCTCATGAATGTGGCTCCGGCATTCTTGAGACCGAATGGCATGGTGACATAATGAAGCACCGGATGGAGTGATGAACGCTGTTTTAATCTCATCGGGTCCATATAGATGGATCTGATGGTACCCGGAATAGGCGTCTAAAAAAGACAACCTCTCGCATCCCGCAGTTGAGTCAACTATTTGGTCGATGCGAGGAAGAGGGAAATGATCTTTCGGGCAGGCCCGATTGATATGCTTGAAATCGATGCACATGCGCAACGACTTGTCCTTCTTTGGGACCATGACAACGTTGGCGAGCCACTCGGAGTGGTAGATCTCTCGTATGAACTCTGCTGCTAAGAGCCGAGCCACCTCCTCGCCAATGGCCTTTCTCTTCTGGACGGTGGACCGCCGAAGATACTCCTTAACTGGTTTGAATTTTGGGTCGACTCGTAGGTGATGCTCAGCCAGCCCCTCGAACACCCGGCATGTCGCCAGGCTTCCATGCAAAGATGTCCCGGGCTTCACGGAGGAACCGGATGAGCGCTTTCTTCCTATTTTGAGTCGAGTGTTGTTGAGATGTTGGTCGGAGCAGCATCGGGATCACGGGTGAATGTGAACCTGTTTACGTCTCGCCAATCGACAGAATCTTGACCAGAAGCGGGCTTCTTAGCTCGCAACAAATCACTCGGATCTGCAGTTTTCTGATACTCTTGTAGCTCTACCACTGCCAACTGAGCATCGGCGATCTTAGAGCTTTTCTGGAAGAACTCTTCTGCCTTCTTATGACTGCCCGTGATAGTGATCACGCCCTTGGGACCAGGCATCTTCAGTTTAATATACACGTAACATGGTCGGGCCATGAAACGTGCATAAGCTGGTCTCCCCAGAATAGCGTGATAAGCGCTCTGGAAATCCACGACCTCAAAGGTCAACTTTTCTTTCCGGAAATGCTTTGAATCACCAAAAACTACATCAAGAGAAATTTGGCCGAGTGACTCAGCCTTCTTTCCAGGAATGACTCCGTGGAAGCTCATGTTACTGGTACTGAGTCTGGACATCGGAATGCCCATCCCTTTCAACGTCTCCGCGTATAATATGTTCAAACCACTACCACCATCCATCAGGACTTTGGTCAGTCGAGTGCCTTCGACAACTGGGTCGACCACCAATGCTTGCCTCCCAGGGGTGGCAATGTGCGTCGGGTGATCAGACTGGTCAAATGTGATGGCTGTCTGGGACCATTTCAGATAATTGGGAGTCGCCGGAGCAACCAAGTTTACTTCCCAATTGATAACCTTCAATCGACTTTTGCTTTCGACGTCAGCAAAAATCATCAGGGTGGAATTGACACAGGGATATCCACCATCATCATCATCTCCGTCCTCAACTTTGTCTGTCTCCTTATCCTTATCCTGGGGCTGTGTCCCTTGGAACTGCTGAATCAAGAGCCGACACTGTCGAGTGGTATGTTTCGGGTAAATGAGTTTACCCTCTTCATCTTTCTTTGTATGAATATGACATGGTAAATCCAACACGTCATTCCCATCCTGGTCTTTCACCTTCTTAGGGTTCCAAGGACCCTTGGGTTTCCCCTTGAACTTTCCTGGGGTCACTGCCAAGGCCTCTCCGGAAGCCGCTGGCTCGGCTTTGCGCTTCGCTTCGATCGAATTTCCTCCGCCGTCTCATTGGCGGCCGATTTATATTTACCACTAGAGCCGATCCTCTTCTTCACCATTTGCATATTTGGTGGCAATTTCCATCATCCGACTCAGGGTCATATCTCGGTTCGACCAAATTTCAAACTCAATTCTCGTTCTTGACACCTTCCTTGAAGGCACAGATCGCCCGGTGATCGATACATTCTCGATCGTGGTGCAAAGTGATCCACCTCTGGATATAATCTCTCAAAGTTTCACTCGACTTTTGCACGCACGCATCGCAACTCTGTCAAACCTGCTGGTCGCTTGCAAGTTCCTTCAAATGTTCCGACAAACACTCGGCAAGATCTTCCCAAGTGTAAATATCTTTGGTGCTAACTGATTCAACCACGCCTGGCTGAACCCTCCAACATAAGAGGTAAATGCTTCATGGCTACCTCATCGTTGCCACCGCCGATCTGAACCGCCACTCGGTAATCTTCAAGCCAAGTGTCGCTTGGATTCTCCAAAGGAACTTGCCGACTCTACCGCCAACCTGAAGTTGGGAGGAATCATCGCGCCACGATGGCTCGCTGAAACACTCGTCCCGAGACATGAACTCTACTACCGGAAGGAACATCTCTATCATGGCCGTCTCGGTGAGCTCTGTTCTGCCGACCAAACCTTGAACGATAATAGATCTCGCATCAAAGCACGGTTCCTCGGGGTCGACCGGAACTCTTCGCCCAACACCGCTTTTTGGCGTCGTCTCGCTGCCGAGGAGCGTATGATCCACCCCTTGGGGGATGAGTGGGCACTCGACGTCGATCGTTGCGATCGAATCGGTGCTCATACTGCTCGCTGGCCCTTGTATTGATCATCACGCCGGCCCCCACGTTCCTCACGCCTCGGGGGCGATCTTGGACTATGGGCCGACTGGAATGAATTCGCAGCGAAGGATCGGCTGTGAACCCTGTTCCGCGATCGATACAACTGAGTTTTGACCTCCGCCGCCCGGAGCAAATCCTCGATTTGCTGAAACCTCTACCTGCCTCCGACTTGAAAGGCTGAATTGACTACGCTATACTGGCGGCAGCTGCTAAATTCTGAATCGGAGTTCGATATACCTGGGTTGGCGGTTGAAAGAGTGGCGTCGTCTGGATTCTCGAACCCTCGGTCACAGACGCTCGTTGAGTACTCGCTGAAGATTCTCGGTCGAGTGCGCGCCAGCCAGTTGGCTGTTGCCGCATCCTCCAAGGCGCGAGCCTCGGGGTTTCTCCAACGATAGGAGTGTGAAGTGCATCCATGTTCCGACGACGAAGCTCCTCCCTCTGGAGCGAAGTGAGGGGCTCGGGAAAGTACTCTTCATGGGCTTGCACCGGATCGCCTCCACCGCCACCTTCGTTGGTGCGGGTGAATCCAGGGGGACTGCATGGTCCATCGACCATTAGAACCACTGCCGCCGGGTCATCGCTATCGCATTCGACGCAGTCTCTACGGAGCCACCGAACAGGCCAGAGAGATTCGTCGGGCTCGATCGCCACGACTTGGGGGATGGCCGACTGGCGGGCCACCGCATGCCTCACCCACCGCTGAAGCCTCGACCGACCGGAATGCTTGCGCCGGTGGGAGACTGGGAGTGAAGACAGCGCAAGAGCCGACCCATATTGGGTCGACGGTTGCCGCAGGAGGACGCCGCGGACACACGCGCGAAAGTGCGTCGCGCCGCGGATGGGGAGCGCGTCCACGTCGAGTGGAGCCTCCTGAAGCCAAGCGGAGTCGTCGGCGATTTAACGTGAGCGCACCGAGACGGATCTCGTGGCTGGCCGACCAGAACTCCACCTGAAACCATGATGTCGGAGATCGAAAGAATCCCAACTTCTCCAACAATTCGCTAGGAACACTTGCCCCACAAGGCGCCAACTGTCGTGGTTCTAAGTCCGACAAAGAGAATGGGGGTAGGTATGGAGAGGCAAGATCCTAGCTATGGAGTAGTTGTATACGCAAGGGATTTACGAGTTCAGGCCCTTCTCGTAGGAAGTAATAGCCCTACGACTCGGAGACAGGAGGCGGTCGATTGGATTATATGCGTATGTTTTACAGGGGTGCGAACCCTTCTACCGTGGAGGGGTGGCTTATATAGAGTGCGCCAGACCCCAGCCAACCCACGTAGTAGAGGGTTTAAGGTGCGTTAAAGCTAGGCGTTCGGTAACGCCTTACATAAAGTGTCATTAAGGTCATAAAGACTATTTAACTACTGCATGCTTTGGGTACCGAGTGGCTCTTGGACTCCTGGTGGTCGAGTGGGTCTTCGTAGTCGAGTGTCTTTGAATCTGTCGAGTGGAAACCTACCAGGTCGACTGGAAGGTTGCTTCTCTTGTGAGTCTCCTTGTGGAGGGTACCTTTGGGCAGGTCTATGACCCTACCCCAGGTACATGACTTCATCAATACACGCTACTGCTACTCCTTTCTCTTTTTCCCCTTTTTCATTTAGTTTTCTTCACATTTTATTTTTTTCCTTTCACCTTATTCTATTTCTTTCAGTTTCAATTACCTTTCTATTTTCTTTCCATTTAATTTTATAACCTTTAGCATTAGCGAGTTTTTATTAAAACGCTGCTACAAAATGAAGTAGCGGTAGCGCGGTTAAATCATAGGTCGCTACTACTATGTGTAGCCTATCGGCTAAGCCGTGTGAATTTTAGTAGCAACGTGTTTAAAGACGTACGCGCCATCGCTAGATCTTTATCTGCAGCATGGTTTGCGCGGGCGCGCTACTGCTACTTAGCACCAGCGTGCTTTTTTGACCCACGCTACTGCTAAAGTTCTGTGTATAAGGTTTTCCCTAGTAGTGTACGGTGAAGCATTTGGGATGTCGGCCCCGGAAAAGTACGTGCCCCACATGATGGATCAAGGCCACGCGCAGGAGGACGAACACGGCTCGCTCCTCGGCCCAAGCTGGGGGGACGAGGCACCTGAAGCCGAGCTCTTCCAAGAGCCCCGGGAAAGCCCCGTCGACCGCGCCGGAAGCAACGATTATCGGGGACCGCTAATTCCTTAGGAGCAGGCATACGCTAACCATGGATCGCAGGAGGTACAGGTCGTCGCAGCGGACGGCTGCCCCAATTCCGCAGTTTCCTACCCCTCAAGAGGAGGGCGCCGGGGGCTGCAGGAGAGGGGCCGAGATCCGGCATCACCACCCCGGCGTTCGGAGCAAGGCGTCCTCAGGAGGTAGGCCCTCTGCCGGGGAGGTGCCTCAGGGCCTACCCCCGGCAGAGGACCCGTGGTCGTCGGGGGAACCGCTGGCGACCGCTCTACCCCATCGGTGGCGTCCTCGTCTCCGGCCGTCGTCGATGGCACTAGAGTGTGGCGCAAGGCGGGCCCCTCGTCTGGCAATATGAAGCAAGGCCGGTACCTGTGAAGAAGGCCCAGTGCCTGTGAAGCTCGCCGCCCCATGACACTCTCACGTAATAATGAGTGGGGCTGTACACGCCCCGGAGTCTCAGGGGTGCCGGCCTCAGGCCCTGGGGCTCCCTCCCACGCCCAGTGGCAGCACTTAGCTCCGTGCTGGTGAGAAGACGTCCAAGACTAGACTAGGTGTCGGACGCGGCTTTTTTTGCTTTTCTTGCTTTTCCCCTTGGCAGTCGCTTTTTTCCCTGCTTGGATTTAAGTTGGATTTGAGCTTGTGATTTGCGTGTGTTCGGGGAAGGGGTGTTTAGTCTCGTTCGAGCAATCTCTCGCGTTCTGGTTACCACTCTGCCTCAGCTGCCTCCCCTCGTGAGCCCCTCACGAGCCAGGCCAGTCCTAGCACGCGTGCAAACTGGACCGCCATCACCGCGCCCTCTCAGGAGGTTCTCATCACATGTTCAATGGGCTCGTTCAGGGAGCACACGGAGCGCCGCAGCCCTCCGCGGGCTATCTCGGGTCCCATGCGGGTCGAAGGTAAACAAGCCAGCCAGCTCGTCGCAAGGCCAGCCACTTGGCGCAGGCGTACGGGTGATATCGCATCTACTAATACGCTAACTGCAAGTTTTTACACGATGGGGTCCCCCTCCCAAAATGCTCTTACAACCTTCAGGGCCAAGCCCGAACTCTGTCTGCGCAGGATAAGAAAGCAGGAGCAGCACGCGGTCAATCGGATAAATCCCCCAATGATCCTCGAGGTCACCTCCTGAATCGTCGCTGGCATCGCTGGCCTCACCATCGCCCTCTGCGTCGCCGTCAGCAGCATCTGGGCCGTTCACCACGCCGCCTTCATCAGCGGCCACGACCACGCCGCTGTCGCTGCGAGCGAAGGCCCTGACGAGGGCATCCACGTTGTCTTCCACCCAATGCGCCAGGTCGTCCCGGACGGCCTGGGGTACTGGGGCAATGGCGGCATCAAAGTCGAAGTTGGGATCCATGTCCCGAAGATGGCTGAAGACGCGAGAAAAGGCACGCCCAAGCAGGGCGCGACTCCTCTCCTCCACCAACCTGTTGGCTCTACCCGACCGCACTTCCAGCTGCGTCACCACATCAGTGAAGAACTGGAGGTTACCAGCATAGTTAATTGCATGAGGCTCGCCAACGGCCGCCTCACAGATGTTGCCCAAGGCCGTGTTAGCTCTTTCCCGGAGCGTGCGGAGCATAGGGCCATGCTCGTGCTCCAGGATCTGCCGCTGGCGTATCTCGTCCTTGTTCCGCCGCGTGACGGGCTCGGCCGCGTCCACCCGCTGACATAGAAGAAGCACCTCGGTGCGGGAGGAAGTCAGCTCCTCCTGCGCCATGCCAAGGGCGGCCCGGGAAGCGTCAGCCCGCCGCGTCTCTTCATCCAGCTTGGCCCTCAGGGCGGCGGTCCTGCCTTCCGCTTCGGCCCTGATCAACCCCAGCCTCTCCTCGAACTCAAGGCCGAGGTTCAAGCTGGCCGCCACCCGACGATCAACCTCTTCCAGGACTCGGGCCTCCCGCGCAGCGACATCATCCTCCGCCTGCGTCACCAAGCGCTCCCTCGTCTCCAGCTGCTCGAGATCGCGGGCGCGCTCGGTTTCTTCCAGCGTTAGTGCCTCCTCATGTCTCTGGAGCTCCGCCTGGTCGATCGAAGCCCCCTTCATCGATGCAAGGGCCGTCTCACGCAGCTCCACCTTCTGCTCCAGGGAATTGCTCTAGGCCTGGAGCTCCCGCGCCCGCTCCTCCGCCGCCTCACGCCGCCGGTCAGCCTCCCGGGCCTCCTCGACGGCCCGGGAACGGCCCCGCCAGCGACACCTCGGCTTTCCCATTGTCGAGGTCACGCTGGTGGCGCGCAAGGGCAACGGCCACCTTCAGCTGGCGCCTCTCTTTAGCTAGGCGCAAGCCCTCAGCTTCAAGGCGCGCGTCTTCACCAGCAAGCTCTACACCAAGATGGCTCACTGCGCCAGCCGCCCTCAGGAGAAACCCTTGCCGAAGGGCACGGCGCTCGCGAGCGCGCTCGAGCACGTCTTTCGCGTCGTCATCCACCCTAGGTGTGCGCGGGGGGCCGCGAATCAGCACTCCCCCTCCGGGCAGGGGGCTGGGGGCTGGCACCGTCGCGATAGCCGGACACGCCTCGCCAGAAGCCCGGCCTAGAACCGGCTCATCCCCGAATGAAGAACGAAGGGCCGACCTCAGCCAACCGCCGTCCACGACCAGTCGAGGAGCCCAAGGCAGGCTGGCTATGCCCCGGGAAGGCTCGCGAAGGAGGGTCGCGAGGTGCGCAGAACCATGATGCGCCACAGGACGGCTCACCTCTCCGATCGGCCTCACCACAAGGGCAGTGCTTGAGCTCGGAGCGTTTGGAGACAGTGGAGAGGGCGAGGCCTGGGGGGATGGCTCCTCAGCCATCTCTGTGAGCTCGGCAGAAGGGCTCATGAGCGAGGATCAGCCAAGCAACGGGAAAATAAGGAACTAGGAAAGGGAAGGCTTACTCATCAATGGTGAAATACTTCCTGCGCTTGAAAGCGGCAAGGGTAATCATCACCCAAGGCCTCCTTCTCTTCCGGAGAGCCTCAAGTCCACACAAGCGGCCCAGAAGCTCAGTAGGGTCACCACTGACGGGAAGAAGCACCAAGATGACCAGCGTCAGGGGCGTCATCCTGGCGCACGCCTCCAGCCGCCTCACCAAGAAGGGTAGCCGGGGCCTCAGGGGCCTCGGCCACGGGAGCCGCGGGCCGCGGCACGACGCCTTCAGCCGCAGTAGTGCGGGCCTCAGGAGCTGCCACCTCACGAGTGCCGCCTGGTGTCGTCATCCCGGCGGAGGCCCCCTCAGCCTCCGGTGGCCTTTGCCTCCCTGCTCCACCACTCGAGGAAGGACCGCCGTGGGCAACTGGAAGGGCAGTCACCACAACTGGGTTCTCACGAGGTCCCATGAAGCATGCAGGGCGCAGCCCCCATTCGTCGAAGCTGGGCATCTGCTTCACAAAATCACCCCTGTTCGAGCAAAGGTACAGCAGAGCACCCCCTGCCGGATGCTGCTAGGGGAAGGGTCCCCAGTCAGGATCATGAGAACCTTCCTCAGCACTTCAGGCGTCAGGTCCTCCTCCTGGAGCCTCATGCGGTCCTCATGCCCGCCGAAGGCCCACATCCGGCGGGAATGGCGCTGGAGAAGGGCAATGCGGCATAGGACGAACTCATTCACCACCTTGGGCGCCATCACGCCGAGCGCCTGGCACGCCGGGCGATGCCAGACGAAGATGAGCCGGGGGCTCGTGAGCGTCTCCTGGCCCCAGCCCAAATTGGGGATAGCGGGCAATGTTGGTTCCGAGAGCAGGGGGCTGGGCAACCCGACATCCACATACAGCCACTGCTCGCGGAACCCAGACGCGGGCGGAGGAAGGCTGAAATCAATCCCCGAAGCCGCTGTTTCTGGTGCGACAATGAAGCTCACGCACCCCGAGCATTGGGTGGGGTCGATAAGGCGCAAAGAGAAGAAGTGGCGCAGCAAGGCAACTGAGGGAGGGATGCCCATCATTACCTCGCAGACAAAGGCAAAAACGGCAAGCAGAGTAATGGGTTCAGGACCCAAATGCATCATATGGATCTGGTAATGGGAAAGCACAGCGTTGAAGAAATTGGAAAAGGGGAACTAGTCCCGCCTACGTATGCCGGGCAAGTACCGGACCTCGGTGACTATTCTGTCAATGGAGAAGTGAGACGCGGACCAGACCGTCGTCCTCCCGCACTCATTGAAGACAGTGGCGAGGGCAGAACTGACCTTGTCCAAGCCTTCTCGGTTGAGTATGATCGACCGATCGACAGCAGGAGCCATCGGGCGACGGGCGAAGCCAGGCGGAGGCATGTGCTTTTTCCCTATCCCCTTCTTCGTCGGAGCCATGGTGACAGGAAGGGGGAGGATTCGAGATTGGATTGGAAGCGGAGACTGGAGCTCGAGAGGAGAAAGGGCAGGAGACGGTCGAGCGGCAAGAAGAGGGATGACTGTGTGCTACCACGGGTCCATCTAGCTGGGCGCAAAATAAGGAGGCACGGGGGAACAGGGACGCCCACGTCCAATCAACCGTCACGCGGCGCCCGAGGCCGCAGGCTGTTTGGGCCCGCGGCGCTTCGCAGTTGCCCCTTCACTTCTCTGCTCAGCCAAGTCCAGGCGCGCCTTGGGCCCGGGGGCTACTGTCGGCGTTCTGGGAACGGGGGTACCCAAACTTGCCTGCCTGCGGCCTACGGCGTGGCTCATGGGGTGGCCCAGTGCGGCCCATCTTCATCAGCACAAGCTCAAGACCCTCACGAGGGGCCAAGCCTCATGGGCGGGGCGACGTGAAGCCTCCTCAGGCACGGCCTCGTCAGGCTGGCTCACGAGGAGGCGGAGAGATCAAGGCAGGGTACCTCACGAGGTGCCCATGACGCAAGCCAGGACGACCAAAGGTGCCAGGCGGGCGCCAGCCCGCGCAATGTCCTTGTTTCCTCTTTGGTGCAAAGGTGGCAAGCGCAGGCGAGAGCATCAAGCAAAGGCAGCCATTTCGGTGCAACAAGACCAAGACCAACGCAACGGCAGGAAGGAGGTCATCGTGGAGCCCAAGCCGGCGTCATCGTCAGAGCCTTTGGCAGGCGAGGACCAACTTTAGTCAGGATAAGTGTACTCGATGTTCCCCTTCAAAATGGCCAACTGTTGGCGCCCTTCCTGCTCAATATTTGGGAAGAGGCCCAGGGCCTTTGCCTATAAATAGGATCAGCCACCCACAGGGTAGAGGGGATCCGGAATCCTGGACCTTGCATCTGGAAGAGAGCTAGAGATCAACCTTGGATCCAGAGAGAGAGAGAGAGAGAGCAACCGAACTCCCCCTAGCAGTTCGTCATACCAGCCAAGAATGCATCATGAGGCTGTTCTTCCTTGTACTGTTCATCATCAGCCCCCGAGGCAATCCACCACACTACACACTGGATTAGGGTATTACACAACAATGGTGGCCCGAACCAGTATAAACATTGTGTCCCTTGTGTTGCTCTTTGTGTAGTTTAGATCCTTGCGAGGCGATGAGGTGCAGGTAGGTAGGGGGTGAGATCTCCACATGCACCCCAGAGTTCGAACCTAGAGGGTCTACCGGAACCCGAAATCCGACAGATGTGAAAAGTGCATTCCTCAATGGTAAGCTTGAGGAAGAATTATATGTTGCTCAACCCCCAGGTTTTGAAGATCCAAAGCATCCTGACAAAGTCTTCAGACTCAATAAGGCCCTCTATGGCCTCAAGCAGGCCCCTCGGGCGTGGTATGATACTTTGAAGGAATTCCTTATGAAGAAAGGCTTCAAACCCGGTTCAATCGACCCTACTATTTTCACTAAATCTTATGATGGTGAACTGTTTGTGTGCCAAATATATGTTGATGATATTATCTTTGGCTGTACTGACTAACGATATAGTGATGAATTTTCCTATATGATGAGTGAAGAATATCAAATGTCTATGATGGGAGAGTTGAAATTCTTCTTAGGTCTTCATATTCGTCAACAACGCAATGGCTTATTCATATCTCAGGAGAAATACCTCAAGGATGTACTGAGGAATTTCGGCATGCAAGATTGCAAAGGCGTCAAAATTCCTATGCCCCCAAATGGCCATCTGTGCACTGATGAATATGGTATTGACTTTGATCATAAGGTATACCGCTCCATGATTAGTTCTTTATTGTACTTATGTGCATCTAGGCCAGATATAATGCTTAGTGTTTGCATGTGTGCCCGATTTCAAGCTACACCAAAAGAATCACACCATAAGGCTGTGAAACATATTCTTCGATATCTAATTCACACACCAACACTTGGATTATGGTACCCCAAGGGCTCGGCTTTTGATCTCATTGGATATTCTGACTCTGACTATGCTGGTGATCGTGTGGACCGCAAGTCAACATCTGGTACATGTCATTTCCTCGGACGATCTTTGGTTTGTTGGTCCTCGAAGAAACAGAACTGCGTATCACTGTCTACTGCTCAAGTTGAGTACATTGCTGCTGGTTCTTGCTGTGCTCAATTGCTATGGATGAAGCAAACTCTCAAGGACTACGGTGTGAACGTGAAGAATGTGGTTCTCCTCTGTGACAATGAGAGTGCCATCAGGATTGCTCACAACCCAGTTCAGCACTCGAAGACAAAGCACATTCATATTCGTCAAAATTTTCTTCGCGATCATGTGTTGAAGGGCGATATTTCTATTGAGCATGTGAAGACTGAAAACCAGCTAGCCGATATCTTCACAAAGCCCTTGGATGAGAAGAGATTTAGCAAGTCACAGTGTGAGCTAAATATCTTAGAATCTTCGAATGTTCTTTGAAGAGGACACTCATCCTAACACTTATGCAAAATTGATGACTTAGATGTGCAACACATGAAGAAATGTTTTTCTTCAATCAATGAAGAATAAGACTCTAAGTGTGAAGAAATTAATGAAGAATTTGATTCTCGTAACCCTCGACAATTGTACGCGGTGTCTGAAATCATCATTCTTATACGGTGGGTCACGCCACCACCAAAGTTGAAAATCTTCAATTTGAGTTTTTCCTCAGTTGTGAAATTCCTCACTTCTTCAAATTCTTCAACTTTGCAAAATATTCACTATTTCCGTCGTTTTTCATCATTTGACTATATATATATATATATATATATATATATATATATATATATATATATATATATATATATATATATTTGTGTGTGTGTGTGTGTGTGTGTGTGAGTTTATGTCCTCTGCAGCATTCACTTATGGCTAATTCTTCAAGTTGTGTTTTTCTGCTAAGTGAATGTGATCGGACCCTTCCCCCTCTACGCTATACTCAACCCAATCTATTCACAAATTCTTCATGTGTGTTCTATTTGAAACTCGCTCAAAATCTTCACTGTGTCCTTGTCAGCTAAAGAATTTGCGAACGAAACTTTTAACTTATCTTATCCAAATTTTTGGCTTTGCCGCTCAAACCGTTCCGCATCCCATGATATACTTATCTATTCACCCACGATCTAACACGATCTCCACTTCTCAGTACGTGGGTGACACATGTCATGCGAATGAGAAGGGTCAGGGGTACGTTCGTCCAAAATCTTCGGGCAAACAGTTTTTCACCGTGGCTATAAATACCCCCTCTCCCCTTCCTCACTTCCTTTACTCTACTCGACCTCTCTCTCCCGTTCGAGCTTCTCAAAACTTAGCGCCACCGCTACTCCATCGTCCCCGGTGAGGAAGAGCTTCACTACCTCGACCTCGTCACCGACGTACTCGCGCCAGCCACGAAAATCTTCACTCCGCCGCCATCGTAGCCGTCTTCCTTCGCCGAGTTAGGGCGTGGAAGATCTGCACAGACAACTTCAGTTCTCCATCTCACTGTTCGTCGTGTTCTTCGTTCAGGGTAATTAAATGTTACTTTTACTGCCCTCTTTGATTCAAATGATTTCTTCAAAATCCTCAAAAGTGTTTTTTCAAATCCTCACACACTAAACAACTCACATGTCATCTGTTCTTGATTCCTTTATCTAAGCATCATTTTTGTTCAAGATTTCTCAATTGTGTGGATCCTCGATCTATACAACTCTGAAACCTAAGACAAAGAACGCTTAGTGAAATTCTTCAAGACTCATCTGGTTAAATTCCTCAAACTTGTTCTTTTTGAAAAACCTTCTGAGAACGCATATGACCTCTCCAAATTCCTCGCAACTATACTGCTCACAGGTACTCATGTCCGCTGCTGAATCACTAGGTTCTCATCAACTTAACTCATTTGTAGCGTTCCTCGAAGAAAAGTTGCATACTTCTTCAGAGAATTTGATTGTTCAAATTCCTCAACTGAAGAAAATGGCTGACGGAAAGAAGACACAGAAAGGAGGAAAGAGGCCTGAAATCGACACTGCCTTTGAGATCCCTGATGATATATACAAAGACTATTGTATTCCTGATGAGGCCAAGTTTGGTAAGGAGAACAAAAATCAGCGCAAGGTGCGCATCCAGAGGATAGAAAGGAGATGGTCAAGAGAATGGAGGGAGTACAGGTATGTAACTCCAAAGTACATGAAGAAATTCACACTCAACCCACCATGCCCAAGACCTCCATTGGCACCTGGCCAAGAAGTAGATCCCACCAGCCTCAAGCGCGGTGAGGACTATCCTGATGAATGGGCCAAGCGCCAGTCAAAGTTGGCTAGACAAGCAATAGAAGCAGTGAGGAAATTCAATGAAGACTCTGCTGATGCTGCTGCTAAGGCCTCTGTCAAGCCGAAGAAATCTATGGCAAATAAGCCTGCACGTAAGCCAAGTGCTTCACCTACAGTGCCCTCAAGGCCAAGTTCCTCAGCAGTGCCCTCACGGCCAGAATCTTCAAAGCCCTCAAGGCCAATTCCTCATGCTGCTCCTGCTCCTCCAAAGTCCTCAGCTGCTCCGACAAAGTCCTCAACACCTGTGCATCTTGCCACGTGCCAAAGGACAACTGGCATCTCTATTGCCTCAGGAGCCTCTGCAAGTTCCTCAGCTGCACCAAATTCTTCAACAGGACCATCTCTGCTGAAGACAAAGGTCACTGCCGGACGAGGTCCTCGCCCTAGTCCTCAGAAGAAGCAGGTCGCCTTCCAAGTGCCGTCTGAAGAAGACGGCGATGATGAAGAACTTGCTGAGATCATCGAGGTAGGCAAGTCAGGTCGCTAGAGCCAAAGGCACAAATGTGCCACTGCTTTTGGATCCAAGGTTGATCCTCGACTATATTGATCTCTAGAACAAGGACCCAAACACTCCTATGCCTGATTTCAATTTGACTCCTGGCCAAAGTCACATGCTGAACCATTTCATCCAAGAAGAAAAATGGAAATATGAGGATGCCAGGCAGATCAAGAAAATACAGTATAGGAAAGAAAGTTTCTGAAGAACAACATTGTCTCAATGACAACTGATGAACTTGTAAAAATCCAGTCTGAAATCAAATCCCTCAGCAATGGCTTCAATGCTTACTATGCTGATTGGCAAGGAGCCAAAGTCAGGTTTGTTAAACTGAGTGAGAAGTTCACCTCAAATGTTGCAGCACCATCGCAACAAGAAATTCCTCAGGCTGAAGCATCTGCCCAGCCGACTGAAGAACATGCTAGCACCGCTGATAACTTTCAGGCTGCTGAAGAAAATGTGAGTTCCAGGGCTGATGACTGCATTCCAGCCGCTGAAGAAATTGCCAGGGCATCCACTAGTGGTGCGCCTGAAGAAAGTGACGAAGTCAGGCAATCGCATCGATTGTGCTCAAGAAAATCAACCAGATTCCTCTGCTCCTCCTGCGCCTACCCCAACTCCAATCCTTCCATCTGCATCAGATGTGAAGAAGACCAAGGCTGCAGAGTGTGCAGCTGTGAAGAAAAGGAAAGCATCAGTCACTTCAGATTCTTCAGCTTCGAAGAAGATGAAGCCTTTGACCAGTTCGTTTGCAAATCCCATTGATGTTGTTCCAATCTCAACCATGCAATCAAAGGAAATCGTACCTTTCGATGAAGAATATGTGATCCCTAGCGGATCTGATGAAGAAAATCCTTCTGCTGCTTCGTCAGAGCAGATGGATGAAGAAATTGAAGTGGATAAGATCCCTTCAATGCCAATTGTTTCCTCGCCTATGCCTCAGTTCACAGCTGAAGAGGCTGGCGTTGAAGAAATGGAAGATGAATATGTGGACATTGGATGCACCACTCCAGTGATGAATGATGATTTTTGGGAAAGTCCGCATCCCAACTCTCCACTGTTCACACCTTTACAGCAAATTCCTCAGTCCCCTGCACCAACCGTTCAAATGGGCTCTGAAGAAACTCACCCCACCTCGTCTGTACGTGAAGAAATTCCAGCCACTAGTGCTAATGAAACTGCTGCTGCTGAACATCTGAAGACTCAGACTACCACTAAAGAGGAACCAGAAATTCCTCAGCCTGAAGAACCTGAGATTGCGATTCCTGAGGTTGTGATGCAACTCACTGACACTCCTCTACCCAAGCCAAAGGATCCATTCTCAAGGAAGCAAAAGTTCAAGGCTGAAGATTTCTTCGGCGAGCATGTATTCTTCACTGACTACAACCCCTATGACTCTGCTCGCATAAGGAAGAGGCGTCTCTGGACGACCAGCAAGGCTAATTTCTATTCCTCAGTGCTGTTCAACAAAGACAAAGTCTCCTATCATGCGCACATTCCTCACGTGGATATGGAATCTCTGCCGTGCTTCGAGCCAGTCCTCAATGTTCTTCACGACGCTGGACTGTTAAATTTCTGCACTGACATCTATGATTGGAATGAAGAACTCATTCTTCAATTTTATGCAACGCTACATATCGCCGGAGATTCTGAAGATGTGAATTCATGGGTGCTGGACTGGATGCCTGAAAACACTCACTACAAGGCACCAACTACTGAATTGCTTCGTGCCTTACCACTCAGTCCTCCCCTTGAAGCTGATCGTTGCGTCTACAGTGAACCTAAGCTTACAGACCATTACATGCAAGTGCCGATGAAGCCTTTGAAGCCAGGTCAGGCCCCACGAACCAAATTCCTCGTGAAGGAATTACTATATGTGCCTTGGACTGTCTATCGCATTTTGACGAAGACATTGATTCCAATCAAGGGCCACGACTCGAATGAAAAAGAAGTCGTTGGCATCATGAAGAATCTGCTTTTCAATATCATTCATGGCGTTCCTGTCAACTTCCATGATTTTTCATGAGGACTCTAGCCAATATCGCTATGTCACCATTTGAGCTGAAGCCTTATGCACCTTGGATTATGAGATTCATCAAAACAAGGTCTTCACTCAACTATAAAGCTGATACACTGAACCATTGCATCTATTTGCCTCCGATTGAAGTCCTCAAACAGACATATTCCTTAGCTGATGACAAGGGAAAAACTGTTGTTGTTATAGATGAAGGCATTCGTCCATTGGATGGTTAATTTCGGAAGGCTACATCCTACTCAACCAATGACGACTCTGCCACCCATGACTCTGCCGCCAACACAACCAAGCAAAATCCTCAGGGCATAGCACCCAGGGTGATGACTGATCGTGAGCTTCTCCTCAGTCTTCATCAGAAGGTTGATCGCAATCATAAATGGGTCAAGCCTCAGTTTGGTTCAATTCTTCACAACATGACCTCAACCCACAATGCAGTGAGGAAAAACCAATACTACCTCCATGAAACCTTCAACCGTACCTAGGATGTTTTGTCTCATGTCTATAGCGAAGAAGATCTGGAGAAAATGGGTCTCAAGGAAGACTTTGACTGGTCTGCACCTCCACCGAAGAAATACAAGAAGGTCAAGGTTCCTTCCTTGGTGTCCAGCTCCTATTCTTCATCGCGCGACACCGATGAACATGAAGACTTGGACGACACTGCGGCAGGCCCAACATCAACAACCGACCCCAACAACGCTGGCGCTCCTTCATCAACTTGATATTCTTCATGGGCGTTAGTCCTCAATTTCGATCCTTTTGGTCATTCGATGACAAAGGGGGAGAAATTTGAGTTAGTCTTCAAGCGGATCTATTATATGGGCGTTTTTTGCTAAGTTACAACTCTCGTTCTTCTGATGACTTTGCTGGATCGAGTTGTAAACTTAAACCCGATGGTGCTCTGATATTCTTGATGTGTTATTCTGCATGCTTATTCCTCGTTAATATTATTGCACGCATGCTGAATTTCATCAGTCACCATATTTCATCATGCATTTCAAATTCTTCACATTATATGTCAAATGCGTGTATGAATTACAAGATATAGGGGGAGATCTCCATGATTCAACTCTTCAAGTGTGCATTGCTTCAAAAGCAAATTCCTCACTATGCACATCTTCAGGGGGAGTTCTTCTATATCTTGCAATCAAATTCCTCAATATCAACATTTAAACTTCATATGTTTATCCCCGTCGAAAACTTAACCTATATTGTCATCAATCACCAAAAAGGTGGAGATTGTAAATGCATCTAGTGCCCCTTAGTGATTTTGGTGTATTGAAGACTTATAGGTTAAGGGACTAATGTGTTTATGAGTGTACACAGGTGAGGGAGTCCTGGATTAGGGGGTGTCCGGATAGTCGAACTATCACCATTGGCCGCACTCCTGGACTATGAAGATACAAGATTGAAGACTTTGTCCCGTTTCCGGATGGGACTTTCCTTGGCATGGAAGGCAAGCTTGGCGATACGGATATGTAGATCTCCTACCATTGTAACCGACTTTGTGTAACCCTAACCCTATCCGGTGTCTATATAAACCTGAGGTTTTTAGTCCATAGGACAAACAACAATCATACCATAGGCTAGCTTCTAGGGTTTAGCCTCTCTGATCTCGTGGTAGATCCACTCTTGTACTACCCATATCATCAATATTAATCAAGCAGGAGTAGGGTTTTACCTCCATCGAGAGGGCCCGAACCTGGGTAAAAACATCGTGTCCTTTGTCTCCTGTTACCATCCGCCTAGACGCACAGTTCGGGACCCCCTACCCGAGATCCGCCGGTTTTGACACCGACATTGGTGCTTTCATTGAGAGTTCCTCTGTCTTTGTCTATGCGGAAGGATGCCTCATCACGTATTTAAAGACGGCACCGTTGCTAAAGGAGCTTTGGCCACCGGCCAAACTCTCCGGCTAAGCGGTTTTCTTATGACCGCCTGCTCGTCAGCTACCGACGATGACTTCTCGGGTCATCGAAAGCAATCTTCACGTTAACTCGGAACTCGCCGAGTAGTTAGATCCGATGGAGCTCTCTTCCTTGAACGATCTCTTGGATCGCATCGCGGCCCTGGGAGTCGCTACCGACTACGATCAGATTGGGCCTAAAACCGATCTGAGAGAGATCAACTCTCCTGTGCTACCCACCACGCGTTGCTATGGTAGAGGAACGACACGTCGACTCTTCTCCTACCTTAAGGACTAGCTATGTCCGAGTCCCGACCTCCATGCCGGATTCCCGCAGGGAGGACACCACTCAAGCCCTGAACTTAAAGTCAGGCAGCGGGCTAGATTCATTCGGCAACCTCCAAGAACCCAAGCTTCCAAGTTCGGAAACTTCTTGGCCCCTGAATCTTAGATTGGACGGGGTTCGGAATTTAATTACACCCGCCCACCCAAACACAAGCGATCTATCCCAAATCCGGCAAGAGCCCGGTGAAACCGTACATAATTAGTGGGCCAGATTCCTCCTGGTTATGGACAGGATAAAGGACTACTGCGAGGAGGACGCAATCTCATTCTTCTGCAATAATTGCGCGGACAAGGGAATCCTAAACGCCATAAGTTGTCGTGAAATTACACGCTTCGCTGACTTGGCGTCCATAGTACGAAAGTATTGCACGATGGAGAGCGCCTGGAAAACCGAAATCAAATTTTGGGATAATCCGGCCCCGAATACGACCCTAGTCCGAAATAAAAGGGTGCATCATCACCAGGCACCTGGGTTATATACCAAAAAGCAAAAACCCCCCAAAGGGCATGGAACCGTACTGGAGGGATGGCTCAATGGACCTCGCAAAATTCATAGCACGTAGGGCGCCACTCCAACTCATAGCCTTACAGCATGTTGGATACTACGGCAGGTGGCCAAAAGTGGCGAAGAGCTCCTAGCTCCAGAGCACCAGCCCAGCAATACCAGTACGGTATTAACAATCTTCGAGACTTTCACATCAAATAATATGCGGAAACGAACACTCCCCGGCCTTGCCGAAGTCTACCAGATAGCAACAATAAATCCATGGAGTGACACGGCTATTACCTTTAATGCTAGTGACGAACCTAAATTCCGAACAGCCCAAGCACCAGCCACATTGGTCCTCAGTCCAATAGTGGACAGCTTTCGCTTTACCAAGGTACTCATGGACGGCGGCAGCGGATTAAACCTCATCTACGAGGAAACCCTTCGAAAAATGGAAATATACTGGAGCCGCATTGAGCGAAGCAGCACAACCTTTAGAGGAATAATCCCTAGTCGGGAAGCATGTTGTACAGGAAAGATCACACTAGATGTGGTGTTCGGCACGCCTGCATAAATTATAGGTCCGAGGAGGTCACATTCCAAGTGGCCCTGCTCAGCAATGGATACTACGCCTATTAGGGCGAGAGGCATTCACAATTTTTCAAGCTATACCCCATTACGGGTATATGAAGCTCAAAATGCCCGGACCCAACGGAATTATCACTCTCGCTAGTGACCCGGACATAGCGCTCCGCGCCGAAAATAAAACAGCCGCACTTGCCCTTGAGGCACTATCCGAAGCCCTAGCGGCAGAGGAACTCACTGTGCTGCGCTCCACGGTGAACAGGGACGATGTGATACTCGATAAGAGATCCAAGTCCACCTCTTTTAAACCGGCAGACGAAATAGTCAAATTCCAAGTCCATCCAACGGACCCTACAAAAACGGCCTCCATCGGGGCACAACTAAACCCCGATGTGGACGCCGCACTACGAGAATTCCTACGCGAAAATTGGGACATTTTTGCCTGGCACCCTTCAGACATGCCAGGAATCCCACGCCGGCTGGCAGAGCACAGCCTAAATATCCTAAAAGGATTCAAGCCACCAAACAAGCTCTTGGCGTTTCTCCGAACCCAAGAGACAGGCCATGGGAGAGGAGCTAGCTAAACTATTGGAGGCCGGATTCATCAGAGATATTGAACATCTGGACTGGCTAGCAAAGCTGGTAATGGTACCAAAGAAGGACAAATCCTGGCGCCTATGTGTCGATTTTAAGGACCTTAACAAGGCTTGCCCAAAGGATCCATTCCCCCTCCCCCGCATCGATCAAATCATCGCTACCGCAGGACACGATTCATTGTGTTTCCTCCACGCATACTCCGGCTACCACCAAATTAAGTTGGCAGAGCCAGACCAAGCCGCAATGGCATTCATCACTCCATACGGCCCATTCTGCTTCAACACAATGCCCTTTGGGCTCAAAAACGCCGACGCAACATATGAGCGCATGATTCAGACATGTCTGGCAAACCAGATCGGCAAAACAGTGGAGGCATACATAGACGATGTGGTCGTCAAATCCAAGCATGTCGAAACCCTAGTCAACGACTTGAGGCTCACATTCGATAATCTCCGAACATATGACATCAAGCTCAACCCAGAAAAATGCGTTTTCGGCGTACTGGCCGAAAAGCTCTTGTGCTTCATTGTATCCGGTAGAGGAATTGAAGCAAACCCAGCCAAGATCCGAGCTCTGTCACAATTAGATATCCCCAAAGACCTCAAACAAATACAAAAATTGACTGGATGCGTGGCAGCTTTAAGCCGCTTTATCTCCCGCTTAGGAGAAAAGGCATTACCCCTTTATCGCCTCCTCCGGTGCACCGAACACTTCGAATGGCGGATGCCCCCATGGCCGGACTCGAAGAAATCAAAGCCATATTGGCAACAAATCCGGTCCTGGCCGCGCCCAACATGGGCGAACCAATGCTATTATACATCGCAGCAACCCATCAAGTTGTAAGCGTGGTGCTCGTTGTCGAACGAGAAACGGACGGACACAAATTCCCTCTCCAAAAACCAGTTTACTATGTGTCCACTGTCCTAACTCCATGCAAGTCACGGTACCCGCATTATCAAAAGATAGCATACGCGGTGTTCATGGCATCCCGGAAGCTACGACACTACTTTCAAGAGTGTTCGATAACAGTAGCCTCCGAAGTACCTCTTAATGACATTATAAACAACCGCGACGCAACGGGCCGGATTGCTAAATGGGCCATTGAGCTCCTCCCGTTCGACATAACTTACAAGCCACGTCGAGCTATTAAGTCGCAAGTTTTGGCTGACTTCATCACCGAATGGACTGAAGCCGAACTCCCTAAAGAGTACGGCGCATATTCCAACTAGATCATGCACTTCGACGGCTCCAAAATGTTGGCCGACCTGGGGGCTGGCGTCGTTCTGACGTCCCCAACCGGAGGTATAGTCTAATACGTACTTCAAATAATGTACGCGGACTCCAACAACGCAGCCGAATACGAGGCCCTTCTACATGGTCTCCGGATGGCAGTCTCCATGGGCATTCAACGCCTAGAGGTGCGTGGGGATTCGAACCTCACGATATCCCAAATAAATGGGGACTTTGATGCCAAGGATCCGAAAATGGCAGCTTACCGCAATGCCGTCCTAAAAATGTCAGCTCGGTTTGAGGGGCTCGAATTTCACCATATAGCCCGGGATAACAACCAGGCAGCAGACATGTTGGCATGCATCGGCGCAAAGCACGATGCCGTCCCCCCCAACATCTTCCTAGAGAGGCTTTTCAAGCCATCCGTACTATGGGAGGGAGAGTCCGGAAATAATAACCCGGACCCAACCACACTGCCCCACACCGAACATTCTGACATAGTTGGTGGTCCCGCCAACGAAATAACACCATCAGCCCACGCAATAACGGCAGTCATTGCCCCGTGGACAGAACCATTCCTAGCCTACCTAACTAGGCAGGAACTTCCCAAGGACCAAAATGAGGCCCGCTGCATAGTGCGGCGGTCTAAAGCCTATAAGGTCCATGAGGGAGAGCTTTATAAGAAAAGCACAACCGGAGTCCTTCAGAGGTGTATCTCCGAAGAGGAAGGGCGGAACCTCCTGGCTGAAATTCATGCCGGACTCGGTGGGCACCATGCTGCAGCCTGGGCCCTTGTAGGCAAGGCCTTCCGTACAGGAGTTTATTGGCCGACGGCCCGGGCAGATGCTCAGGACTTAGTCCAAAGATGCGTCGGTTGCCAGCTCTTTGCTAATCAAAGCCACATGCCACCCACCACCCTCAAAACTATACCCATCACCTGGCCCATCGCGGTCTGGGGGCTTGACATGGTTGGATCCCTTAAAGGAGGAACCCACAAGCAAAAATACCTATTGGTCATGGTGGATAAATTCACCAAATGGATAGAGGCCAAGCACAGAAAGACGGCGAATCCGGATCGGTGATAGACTTCATATCAGGGGTAGTACACCGTTACGGCGTCCCCCATAGCATCATCACTGATAACGACACGAACTTCACGGCCGACGAGGTCAAACTCTGGTGCAAAAACATTGGCTCAAGCTCGACTACGCTTCAGTCTATCACCCCCAAACTAACGGTCAAGTCGAGCGAGCAAACGGTCTAATCATGAGCGCCATTAAACCCAGGCTAGTGCGGTCCCTCAAGGAATCTAACACGCACTGAGTAGAGGAGCTCGACTCCATACTCTGGGGGCTGCGGACCACGCCGAATCGCACCACCGGATTCACACCATTTTTTATGGTATACGGCGCAGAGGCAGTTTTGCCCTGCGACATAATTCATGACTCACCAGACACGCATGTACGAAGAAAGAGAAGCCGAGCTCGATCGGCAGGACAGCTTGGACGCCTTGGAGGAGGAGTGTGACGTGGCAAAAGCTCGTTCCGCATTCTATCAACAGCAGGCTCGAAGATATCAAAGCAGGGAAGTACGGGTCAAAGCTTACAATGTTGGCGAACTAGTTCTATGCCTGCCGGACAAGAAAAAGGACAAACTCAAGCCCAAATGGGACGGTCCCTTCATCATCGACCAAGTCCTAACCGGCGGAGCGTACCGTCTGCGAAACGCATCGGATAACCGACTCAAGCCGAACCCATGGAACGCAGCCCGTCTCCGAAGATTCTATGCCTAGCGCTGGATTCTGAGTTCGTCTCCTTCCTCCGTCTATATTTTATACTTTAAGCTGTCTTTTATTTCTCTCCTTCTCCCTCCTTTTTTCCGAAGCCGTTAAACGCTGCTTATGCATTGTTCGCACACACTTGACACGCTATCCGCTCATTATACTCGGGGCTTCTTTAACAGAAGTTTATTCATACGGGCTTTATGCCCAACACATGTGTCACGCTTCCGCATGTACCTTTTATTCACCATTATAGGCATCGATATGACTTAAGTTTTGGCCAAGCTGGGTTGCCTGGCTCCTGTGCTTACCCCTACATTCCCGATTGTTCGGCTAGGTGGTAAAGGGAGCACCTCTGCGATTGTTACCGCCGGGTCAGTCGGACGTGTACCTCAGACTGGGTGAAGTCGAAAGCTAGCGTTCTTATGGGAATATTCGGTCGGTGAACTAAAAGACGATTTTTTATTTTTCATTTATCTGCCCCCAGATGCTTTTCTGCTTTTTTCGCAGTCCGGACATGCACTTTAGGGCATGCCTCCCAGGGAAAGGAACCCCTAACGGAACTATTCTCCCTAGAAGATGTTTCTTACTAACCATGTAATATAACATAACTAGTTGGGCACTTATTTGATAAAGCACTCATGACCCCTACGCCTGGTCTCCACGCATGCCCCGGTTTTTACATAACCGCGAGGGTATTCGGACACACTCCGGACTATTGGGTCTCGAGGTTGAAGCGAAAAGGTCCGCTACGACAAACGATCTACAATCCGGCTAGAAGGCATTTTACATGTCATTTTAAATTACATAGTCAAATTGACTGATTGTATTCCTCTTCAATGCCATCTAATAGGCTGTCTAGTTTACTGATCTGCTGGGAATACTTTATGCCAACTCTACTTGGCCGTACACTAAGCTCACAGGGATCTCCTTCCCATCGGGCCCCACAGGTCCGACCTCGGCCATGTGGTTTGGGCCCGCCTTCGTGTACCGCGTCTTCACGATGGCCCAGGCCTCCCTGGCGCCTTGACGACAGGCCGATATCTTCCATAGTCAGAAGCGCCGCCGTGCACCCTAAAGCTTCTCTGCAAGCTCTCCAAGGCCTTCGGGCAGGGAGATAGATGGCCACAAGGCCTGGGCGACGCCTTTCATCACTTGCCGAACTCGTTCGTGCAGTTGCAATAGCTCGGGAAGAAGGTCACCCGTAGAACCGGGCATTTCCTCTTCAGGACGACCCTGAGCATACCTACAGACATAACTCTGTTAACTGACTTCCTCGCCGAACTCTTTTTCAAAGTTTGCTCAAGCACTTACTATAAATGCCGCGACGAAGTCGCCGATTCTCCTTCACGGAGTCAGATAGTTGGGCACGAACATCCTTTAGTTCCTCACCCAGCCGGGTGTTGGCATCTTGGAGATTATTTTTCTCTTGCCTAACCCATGTAAGCACATTCTCGCCGGCCTTCAACCGGCGCAAGAGCTGTTGCTTGTCCGGATCTAGGGCGTTGCCATCTGCAATATTATTGTCAGATTTACACACATGCCGCACTTCACAACCTATTTATCTTTTGAAGCATATCATACCAGAGGGGGGTCTTTGTGGCTCCCCCTATAGCGGCTAGTGCGGCCTCAAGTTGGGCCTTGCATTCTTCAAGCTCCTGGGACAGTCGGCTATTCTTTTTTGTAAGATCCTGCATAACAAATGATCCTTAAATCAGTTATTCTAACTATTTTAAGTCTCGGGAGACTCTTGGCATATATAATCACAAATTTCCTCACCCGTATGTCCTTTACATACCGCTCCGTGGCTCTGGCTAGACCATCTTGAGCGGCACGAAGGTGCGATCTCCCGAATTGAAGGCATTCAATGCCTCTTGGGAGAAACATGTCGCCACGAAGAACTGTCCGGCGGCGCCTGCGATTCATGGCGCTCTCCACCTCGGAGTTGGTGGCGGACAATTTGTCGGCATCCTCTATCGGAGGAGCATCCGACGCACGCCTCGTGCTCGCCTCCGCTTCTGGACCCGGCTTTGGAGCCTGGCCGGCGGAGGCTCGATGGGCAACCTCTCCGGACTCAGTCCGGCGAGCGCTCTTTTTCCTGAAAAGAGCGCCAGCGTTAGTACGCCTTCCAGGAATCAATCCTGAGAATATGGTGACGCGCCATACCGTTGCAGCGGCGTTTCGATCCGGACTGCACTTCTTTTTAGCCTGCGGGGCCGTACTGCCCCTTGTTGGCTAGCCGCCGCGGGCCCGGCCTCCTGCCTTGAAGGCACCCCCTACGAAACACCATGAGTATATGGTGATAAAAAATAAGCATGGATGGGTCATTATCAGAGTATTGGGACCTCGGTATCAGTTACCTGTGAGGCTGGAAGTATTCCGGGGTAATCGGCCGTAATGGCAACCAAAGCATTATCGATGCTCAGTTGGTGAAATACCCCATCAATCAGCTCCACCAATATGTCCGGATCCTCTTGGGAGGCCGGATCGAGGAGCCTTTCCGGATCCTCGGGTTGTGGAGGCGGGCTGTTTATGTCTTTTACAGCCTGGCGCAGTTCCTGCGTCAAAATCACAAAATAAGATACCTAACCATGGGAATGCGGATCGGATGTGCGAAAAAGAAATGTCCGCTTACCCAGCTTCAAGGGTTGTTCATAGAAAATCCGTTCAATGGACTGACGCGGAGAAAATCTTCCTTTCTCCCTTGTACAGCGCGGCCAAGGTCTTCACCAGATCGGTGACCGATCCCGGCCCCTTACGGCCATGACGGTTGGCATCGTACTACCCGTTGAAATCACAAATGGGGTGGCCCCTATCTTTGGAGCGGCTGCACCCCCCGCATAATACATGTGGCCATGACACCGATCATGGTCAGTCCGGAATGAGCTATCAATCTTATTCGGCTCATCAGGTATAGGGCATCCCTGTCGTCTTCCCTCTGAGAGCTCCTCGGGCGCCAACTCAGGCGTTTCTTCAAAGGAGCATTGCTGAACTCCGGGAGACCGATCCGAACAGGATCCGGTAGTGGGACGTCCTCTATATCAAACCATTCCGAAGGTTGGTCTTGGACGCCTTCTCCGGGGTTCCAGATAGATATCCGGTCCCGGCGATGCGCCACAGCTCGGCTCCGCCCACTTGATATATTGACCCCTCATGAGGACGGGGTACAAGGCAGGATAATCTCTTCCACAGCGCAAAATGAGCCTCGACGCCCAAGAACAGTTCGCAAAGGGCCACGAAGCCCGCGATGTGCAAAATGGAGGCAGGCGTAAGGTGGTGCAACTGGATAAGAGACAAAGCATATCCGCTCTCCTTTAGAGGGACCGGGGACACTCTCCGCTTGCTTTCCGCCCTTGTAGGTGGCAAGTCCGGCTCGAACCGGAACCATGAAGGCCGGGGGAAGAAATCCCTTGGTTTGGAGTGTCACTAGCTCACTATGCGGGACTGAGCATCTCTCCCAATTTCCAGGCTGAGGGCTGGGAGCGCAAGAGGAGGAGCCAGATCGACCATCCCATGATGGAATGGATTTTTGTCGAAGGCGCTCCGATGAAAGCTCGCGGAGGGGGGATGGTGTGACTCAGATCTAGATCCTCGTCCCTTTTATAGGCGGCTCATTTGCGCAGCTAGGGGGATAAGTGTAAAAATACCCTGGCCTTTCGCATTCATTCAAACATGTGGAAGGTGGCCATTATTAGGCGTGGAAGCCAAGGAGCGCATCATTTATCAGAAGCCGGACACTATTCGACAAGTATATGGAATTTGGAGAAGAACCCGCCTCGCAATGCCGAAGACAATCAACGCGCTGGACTCATAGCCATTGAAGCCTGGTTCGGGGGCTACTGAGGGAGTCCTGGATTAGGGGGTGTCCGGATAGCCGAACTATCACCGTTGGCCGGACTCCTGGACTATGAAGATACAAGATTGAAGACTTCGTCCCGTGTCCGGATGGGACTTTCCTTGGTGTGGAAGGCAAGCTTGGCGATACTGATATGTAGATCTCGTACCATTGTAACCGACTCTGTGTAACCCTAGCCCTATCCGGTGTCTATATAAACCGGAGGGTTTTAGTCCGTAGGATGAACAACAATCATAACATAGGCTAGCTTCTAGGGTTTTGCCTCTCTGATATCGTGGTAGATCCACTCTTGTACTACCCATATCATCAATATTAATCAAGCAGGAGTAGGGTTTTACCTCCATCGAGAGGGCCCGAACCTGGGTAAAAACATCGTGTCCCTTGTCTCCTGTTACCATCCGCCTAGACGCACAGTTCGGGACCCCCTACTCGAGATCCGCCGGTTTTGACACCGACAACAGGTCTATAAGTCTATGAGGAGTTTGATATTTACATAGAAAGTCGACCCCTAATAATGAAGTTCTTCGACTGAAGACTTTGGATTTCTGAAGACTTTCTGAAGACTTTGAAAGTGAAGAAATTGGTGTGACCTTGAAGACTTGGTATTCATTTGAGGAACATGAAGCGTGAATACTTTTGTTTTCGTAGTTTCATTTTTCTCTTTCTTGAGTCATAGGAAACACCATACTGTTAAAGGGGGTCGAGGAAATACTAAGGAAAAATTTCCATGTGATGCTCAACTCAAAATCCTACACCTACCAATCCCTTCGAGTGAACATTTTGGAAATCTTATACAGTTCAGTCAATTTCTTCAGTGACAGAGACGAAGTTCTTCCGATCGCCGAGGAATTTGTTCTGACTGAGGAGTTAGGAGTTCGACTGTGCGGATTGCATACACAGTGAGGAACATGATAGCCCTGAAGTATTTGTACCTCAAATTTCCGACCGTTGCTGTGCTACGCGCCAGCTGTCCCAAAATATCTTATCCACCTAACGGTCATATCGGTGAAGGGCATTTATGTCTTATCATGTCGGGCTGCTCCCTTGGCTATAAATAGCCGCCCCCTACAACCACTAGCTGGCTGGCTGCTCCGAGAGAAACTGACACTTGTCAAGAGCATCCCATCCTCCGAGGACTTTGAGCGGAAATCATCAAGTGAGGAAAAACCCAAACCCAAACACCTACAAACCCAAAGTGATTGAGCAACACTGAAGAGATTGATCCTGCGTGGATCCGATGCTTGTTACCTTTGAAGACTGTGCTTCTTCCAGACGGTTAGGCGTCATGGTCTAGAGCATCCAAGAGGAAATTGTGGATCGCCGAGTGACCGAGTTTGTGAAGGTTCGGAAGTCACCAAGACTTACCACGAGTGATTGGGCGAGGTCTGTGACCTTAGCTCAAGGGTAATACGGTGAGGACTAAGTGTCCTGGACTGCGTGTTCAGGACTGGGTGTCCGGGACTGTGTGTCCTCAGGTTTAAATACCTAGCCGCCCTAACCAGACGTACAACTGAGATAGCAGTTGGGACTGGTCAACCAAATCATTGTCTTCACCAAGCCAACTGGTTCTATTTCCTCAACTCTTTCATTTCCTCATTACTGTGTTGTGTGCTTGTCATATCTGTGTTTGAAGACTTTGACTGAAGACTTTCTCAATTTCCTCAGTTCAATTTCTTCAGTCTATTTGTCTTCATCCTGTGTTATCCTGTGATTGCGCTTTCTGTACTCTGTGCTTGTCTTCATTTCATCATGATGACCATGCTTGTGTTCTGTTATGTTTACTTCTGAGTACTTCTTCCGCTGCAAGTAGTTCTTTGCTAAGGAATTTCCTCACCCACAAATTCCTCAGTGAAGAATTCATAAAAATCGCCTATTCACCCCCCTCTAGTCGATATAACGCACTTTCAGGGGGCGCAGCTGCCCCTTGTGGGCTGCCTCCCCTCTTCCCTATGGCCCATGTAGGCCCAATAATCCCCCCGGGGGTTCCGATAACCCCCCGGCACTCCGATAAATATCCGGTTACCCCCGGAACTCATACGGTGTCCGAATATAGTCGTCCAATATATCAATCTTTATGCCTCGACCATTTCGAGACTCCTCGTCATGTCCGTGATCACATCCGGGAATCCAAACTACCTTTGGTACATCAAAACACATAAACTCATAATACTGATCGTCACCAAACGTTAAGCGTGCGGACCCTACGGGTTCAAGAACTATGTAGACATGACCGAGACACGTTTCCGGTCAATAACCAATGGTGGAACCTCGATGCTCATATTGGCTCCCACATATTCTACGAAGATATTTATCGGTCAAATGTAAGTGCATCTAGTGCCCCTTAGCAATTTTGGTGTATTGAAGACTTATAGGTTAAGGGACTAATGCGTTTGTGAGTGTACACATGTCTATAAGTCTATGAGGAGTTTGATATTTACAGAGAAAGTCGACCCCTAAAAATGAAGTTCTTCGACTGAAGACTTTGGATTTCTGAAGACTTTCTGAAGACTTTGAAAGTGAAGAAATTGGTGTGACCTTGAAGACTTGGTATTCATTTGATGAACATGAAGCGTGAAGACTTTTGTTTTTGTAGTTTCATTTTCTATTTCTTGAGTCATAGGAAACACCGTACTGTTAAAGGGGGTCGAGGAAATACTAAGGAAAAATTTCCATGTGATGCTCAACTCAAAATCCTACACCTACCAATCCCTTCGAGTGAAGCCATTGGAAATCTCATACAGCTCAGTCATATTCTTCAGTGACAGAGACAAAGTTCTTCTGGTCTCTGAGGAATTTGTTCTGACTGAGGAGTTAGGAATTCGCCAGTGCGGATTGCCTACACAGTGAGGAACATGATAGCCCTGAGGAATTTGAATCTCAAATTTCCGACCGTTGTTGTGCTACGCGCCAGCTGTCCCAAAATATCTTATCCACCTAACGATTATATCATTGAAGGGCATTTATGTCTTATCATGTCGGGCTGCTCCCTAGGCTATAAATAGCCGCCCCTACAACCACTAGCTGGTTGGCTGCTCTGAGAGAAACTAACACTTGTCATTTGAGAGCATCCCATCCTCCGAGGACTTTGAGCGAAAATCATCGAGTGAGGAAAACCCAAACCCAAACACCTACAAACCCAAAGTGATTGAGAATCACTGAAGAGATTGATCCTGTGTGGATCTGACACTTGTTACCTTTGAAGACAGTGCTTCTTCCAGACGGTTAGGCGCCATGGTCTAGAGCATCCAAGGAATTGTGGATCGCCGAGTGACCGAGTTTGTGAAGGTTCGGAAGTCACCTGAAGACTTACCACGAGTGATTGGACGAGGTTTGTGTGACCTTAGTTCAAGGAGAATACGGTGAGGACTGTGAGTCCGGGACTGTGTGTCCTCGGGTTTAAATACCTAGCCGCTCGAACCTGATGTACAACTGAGACATCAGTTGGAACTGGTCTACCAAATCATTGTCTTCACCAAGCCAACTGGTTCTATTTCCTCAACTCTTTCATTTCCTCATTACTTTGTTGTGTGCTTGTCATATCTGTGTTTGAAGACTTTGACTGAAGACTTTCTCAATTTCCTCAGTTCAATTTCTTCAGTCTGTTTGTCTTCATTCTATTATCATGTGATTACGCTTTTAGTACTCAGTGCTTTTCTTCATTTCATCATGATGACTATGCTTGTGTTCTGTTATGTTTACTTTTGAGTACTTATTCCACTGCAAGTAGTTCTTCGCTAAGGAATTTCCTCACCCGCAAATTCCTCAGTGAAGAATTCATAAAAATCGCCTATTCACCCCCCTTTAGTCGATATAGTGCACTTTCAATTGGTATCAGAGCGAGGTACTCCCTTGTTCCGTGTCATTTTTGTTTAACCACCTGGAGTTTTAGTTATGTCGACCACATGTATGATCAAGGTCTCCGGTGGGTGTCCTACCTTCGATGGGACGGACTACCTCTACTGGAAGAATAAGATGCGAATGCATCTTGAGGCAATTGATAACGATCTCTGGTATGTTGTGGAAAATAGTGTTCCCTCAGTCACACCTTCTCTGAATGTTGCTGATGTGAAGAGATTCAAGCAACTCGACTCTCAAGCGAATAATATCATATGTGGCCATCTGAGCAAAGGACAGTATGGAAGAGTGAGAGCTTTGGAAACTGCTAAGCTTATCTTGGATAGGCTGTCCAAAGTGAATGAAGGAGTCTCAACTCAGCGTGACTCTCGAGTTGATGTTCTTCGCAATCTCTTCAACCGCTTCAAAAGACTCAACAATGAAAACGTTCAACAAACCTTCGATCGCCTCACTGACATCTCAAATGAGCTTCAAGCGCTTGGTGCCACTGACATCACCGACCATGAGGTGGTGAAGAAATTGTTGAGATCGCTTGATTCCTCATTTGATACCCTAGCAATGATGATACAAGAACGAGTTGATTACAAGTCACTTGATCCCGCTGATATCCTCGAGAGGCTAAATACTCATGAGTTCCAGCTTGCTGAAAAGAGAGATCTCTATGGTTTGAGCTATGGCAGATCACGTGCACTGAAGGCCAAGGGAGTTTCTGAGTCTGAAGATGAAGACTCTGGCAGCAGCCTTGGTGATCCTGAAGAACTGAGTCATGAACTAGCACTGCTCGTGAAGAAATTCTAGAAGTTCTCAAGACGTGGTCGCTTTGGAAGACCCTCAAGGAGCAATGATTCCTCATCCAGTGACTACAAGAAGAGGCTTTGTCACAAATGCAAAAAACCTGGACACTACATTCAAGATTGTCCTCAGTGGGAAAAGGAAGCAAAGAAGAAGAAATACAAGGATTACAGTTCTGATGATGCGAAGAAAAAGAAGAAATCCTCTAAATCTTCATCATCAAAATCCTCAAAATCTTCATCTCACAAGAAGAGCAGCTCCAAGAAGGATCGGGCATTCATTGGAAAGAAATGGACTCTGAAGCTGAATCTAAGGAACAAGAGGAAGAGGAGGCATGTGAGGAGTCCGAGTCTGGAGTAGCGAGTATAGCTCTCGCTACTGCATTCGTCAGCAAGTCTATCTTCAACTCTGAAGAAAATGGCTTCACCAACAAGGCTGATGAAGGCAATGATGACTATGCTCCCACCTATTGCTTCATGTCAAAGGGTGCCAAGGTACTCAAATATACCTCCTCTGAATCAAGTGAGAATGAATCTGATGAAAATCTTAAGCCCAGCTATTCTAAACTTGCTAAGATTGATGTGAAACAACAAAGGGCTTTTGAAAAGGTTCAAAACATGCTAGACAAAAGTGATGATATGTTGGGTGAAGAAATGATCACACTAAAACCTTGACTGAAAATCTTCAGAGACTTCAGAACAGGTTTGACAACCTTCAAGGTCATCATAACACTCTCTTATCTGATCATGAGAAGCTTTCTTATGAATTTCTTCAAAGAAAGCAAGATCTTGAGAAGCTAAGAGTGAGTTATGGAGATCTTCAGCAACAAATCAGCGCTGCTCAGGAAGAATTTATTCTTCCATGTTTGAAATGCATTTAACGTGAATCTGCTAATTCTTCACCTGAATGTTCAAATGCTACTAATACTACAAATTCTTCACCTGCCTCTGCTATCACTAATTCCTCATCTGAGGACATTGCTAGTATCACTGACGATGCAGGGCTGAAGGAATTGTACATGACAGGCATGTACAAAAGCCTCAAAGGCCATCAGACTCTTTGTGATGTGCTTAAAAAGCAGATCCTCAACAGGAACCCTACGAAAGAGGGTATTGCCTTTGAGAGGAAACTCAATGTTGATGGTACATATTGGAAGCCTGAGCAGTACCCCGAAACCTCATGGGTTGCTGCAAAGGGACCTCCAGTTGATCCATCTAATCTATCTGGCTTTACATGTGAATCTTCTAATTCTTCTGATGAGTCATTTGACTCCAACTATAAACTGTTCAAAAATCAGAATGGTGAAGTATTTCCTAGATATGTTGGCACTAACTGCAGGAACGGTTCCCCTATGAAGGAAATCTGGGTTCCCAAAAGGTGCCTTGAAAGTCTTTAGGTGAATGTCCTCATGACACCACCTGTGAAGAATAGGAACCCCAGATCAAATTCTTCATATGGAACAAATTCTTCATATGGATCCAAGTCCTCATACGGACCAAATTCCTCACGTGGATCAAATTCCTCAAAAGGATCAAAGTCCTCGTATGAATATCATCGTGCTAATAACTCAGTTTCGCAGGGAAGAGCTAAGGGCTATGAATATGAGCATTATTCTTCTAATCATTATGTTCATAAGTCCTCGAAGAATTTCTCTGCTTATTCATATGCTTACCCTAACTCCTCTTATGTGAAACGAAATGGATTGGCTTCTATGCCACCTTTATCGTATGGAGCTCGCAGAGTGATGAATTCTTTGCCACCCCTTCAGATGTGGGTGGTGAAGAAAAAGAACTAATCTCTTCTGCAGGGTCAGGTCTCCAGGCATGCTCAAACGTCGGAAGAATTTGCAGGAGACCTGAAAAAGTGTCTGAAAGGACGCAGGCTAATCATTAAGAAATGAACTTTCCTTTCTCACGTCCTCATACTGCTTTATCTGTTCTATTACTTGATGAAACTGATCTGATGAATTGTGATGTCATATTCTTCACTGATGAAGTATATGAAGTTCGTAAGCTGCACTAATTCATCTGCAGGATGATCAACCCAAAGCCACTGAGTGGGTCCTTGATAGTGGATGTACAAATCACATGACTGGTGACAAGAATCTACTGATGGATGCTCCCTTATCAAGTCGTGGCCTTTGATAGGACTCAATGTCTTCGTCAAAATGCGATAGACAGTCCGAGGCACATACAGTAATTCCTTGACGAGGAATTTGGTTCGTGCCATGGCTTCAAAGGCTTCATCAGAACTTGCATGTAGTGATTTGTAAGCTCAGGTTCACTGTAGACGCAACGAGCACCTTCAAGGGGAGGACGGAGTGGTAGGGCACGAAGCAATTCAGTAGCTGGTGCCTTGTAGTGAGTGTTTTCAGACATACAGTCCAGCACCCATGAGTTCACATCTTCAGAATCTCCTGTGATGTGCAGCGTCGCAAAGAATTGAAGAATGAGTTCTTCATTCCAATCACATATGTCAGTGCAGAAATTTAACAGTCCAGCATCGTGAAGAACACTGAGGACTGGCTCGAAGCCCGGCAGAGATTCCATGTCCACATGAGGAATGTGTGCATGATCGAAGACTTTGTCTTTGTTGAACAGCACTGAGGAAATAGAAATTGGCCTGGCTGGCCGTCCAGAAACGCCTCTTCCTTATGCGAGCAGAATCATAGGGGTTGTAATCTGTGAAGAACACATGCTCGCCGAAGAAATCTTCAGCCTTGAACTTTTGCTTCCTTGAGAATGGATCCTTTGGCTTTGGCAGTGGAGTGTCAGTGAGTTGCATCACGACTTCAGGAATCGCAATCTCAGGTTCTTCAGGCTGAGGAATTTCTGGTTCCTCTTCAGTGGCAGTCTGCGTGTTCAAGTGATTAGCAGCATCAGTTTCTTCAGCACTAGTGGTTGGAATTTCTTCACATACGGATGATGTGGGGTGAGTTTCTTCAGAGCCCATTTGAACGGTTGGTGCAGGGGACTGAGGTATTTGCTGTAAAGGGGTGAATAGTGGAGAATTGGGGTGCTGACTTTCCCAAAAGTCATCATTCATCACTGGCGTAGTGCACCCAATATGTCTTCATCATCCATTTCTTCAAAGCAAGCCTCTTAAGTTGTGAACTGAGGCATGGGCGAGGAGACAACAAGTGTTGAAGGTATAGCATCCACTTCAATTTCTTCATCAATCTGCTTTGATGAAGCAGCAAAATGATTATCTTCATCAGATCTGCTAGGGATCACATATTCTTCACCAAAAGGAACAAGGTCCTTTGATGGCATGGTTGAGATCGGAACAACATCAATTGGATTTGCAAATGAACTTGTCATAGGCTTCATTTTCTTTGGAGCCGAGGAATCAAGCGGTGATGCTTTCCTTTTCTTCACAGCTGCACGCTCTGCAGCCTTGGTTTTCTTTACATCTAATGCAGATGGAAGGATTGGAGTTGGTGTAGGTGCAGGAGGAGCAGAGGAATCTGGTTGATTTTCTTCAGGCGCAACTGATGCAGTTGCCCTGACTTCTTCATTTTCTTCAGGCGCACCACTAGTGGATGCCCTGGCAATGTCTTCAGCGGCTGGAATGCAGTCATCAGCCCTGGAACTAACATTTTCTTCAGCAGTCTGAAAGTCATCAGCGGTGCTGGCATGTTCTTCAGTTTGCTGAGCAGAAGCTTCAGCCTGAGGAATTTCCTGTTGCGATGGAGCTGCAACATCGGAGGTGAATTTCTCAGTCAGTTTAACAAATCTGACTTTGACACCTTGCCAATCAGCACAAGAGGGCATTGAAGTTTTTGCTGAGGGCTTTGATTTCAGACTGGATTTTTATAAGCTCATCAGTTGTCATAGAGACAACATTGGTCTTCAAAAACTTTTCTTTCCTATACTGTGCTTTCTTGATCTGCCTGGCCTTCTCAAATTTCCATTTTTCTTCAGAGATGAAATGGGTCAGCATGTGACTTTGGCCAGGAGTCAAATGGAAATCAGGCATAGGAGTGTCTGGATCCTTGTGCCAGAGATCAATAAAATCGAGGATCAACTTAGGATCCAATAGCAATGACACATTAGTGCCTTTGGCTCTAGCGGCCCTGACTGGCCTATCTCTGATGATCTCAGCAAGTTCTTCATCATCAGCTTCGTCTTCTTCAGACGGTACTTGGAAGGCAACCTACTTCTTCTGAGGACTAGGGTGACGACCTCGTCCTGCAGTGGCCTTTTTCTTCAGTAGAGACGGACCCGTTGAACAATTGGGTGCAGCTAAGGAACTAGCTGAGACACCTGAGGCAATGGAGATGCTCGCCGTCTTTCAAGACGTGGCAAGATGCACAGTGCAGAGGACTTTGTCGGAGCGTCAAGACTTTGGCGGAGGAGCCGAAGATTTTGGAGGAGCAGGAGCAGCATGAGGAATTGGCCGTGAGGGCTTTGAGGATTCTGGCCGTGAGGGCATTGGTGAGGAACTAGGCTTTGAGGGAACTGGAGGTGAAGCACTTGGCTTGCGCGCGGGCTTCTTTGCCATAGATTTCTTTGGCTTGACAGCAGAGGCCTCAGCAGAGGCAGCAGCAGCAGCAGAGTTCTCATTGAATTTCCTCACTGCTTCTTTGGCTTGCCTGGCCAGCTTTGCTTTGCGCTTTGCCCATTCATCAGGATAATCCTCACCGCGCTTGAGGCTGGTGGGATCTACTACTTGGCCAGGTGCCAATGGTGGTCTTGGGCATGGAGGATTGATTGCGAATTTCTTCATGTACTTTGGAGTTACATACCTGTACTCCCTCCATTCTCTTGCCCATCTCCTTTCTATCCTCTGGATGCGCACCTTGCGCTGATTTTTGTTCTCCTTACCAAACTTGGCCTCATCAGGAGTGCAATAGTCTTTGTATATGTCATCAGGGATCTCAAAGGTAGTCATGACCTTAGGCTTCTTTCCTCCTTTCTGTGGCTTCTTACCATCTTCCATTTTCTTCAGTTGAGGAATTTGAACAATCGAATTCTCTGAAGAAGTATGCAACTTTTCTTCGAGGAACGCTGCAAATCAGTTAAGTTGATGAGAACCTAGTGATTCAGCAGCGGACATGAGTACCTGTGAACAGAGTATAGTTGCGAGGAATTTGGAGAGGTCATATGCGTTCTCAGAAGGTTTTTCAAAAAGAACAAGTTTGAGGAATTTTGACCAGATGAGTCTTGAAGAATTTCACTAAGCGTTCTTTGTCTTAGGTTCTAGAGTTGTATAGATCGAAGATCCACACAATTGAGGAATCTTGAAGAAAAATTATGCTTACTGAAACGAATCAAGAACAGATGACGTGTGAGGTGTTTAGTGTGTGAGGATTTCAAGAATAAAACACCTTTGAGGATTTTGTAGAAATCATTTGAATCAAAGAGGGCAGTAAAAGTAACTTTTAATTACCCTGAACGAAGAACACGCATTTAACTGTGAGATGGAGAGGTGAAGTTCGTCAGTGCAGATCTTCCACGCCCTAACTCGGCGGAGGAAGACGGCTACGGCGGCGGCAGAGTGAAGATTTCCGCGGCCGACGCGAGTACGACGGCGACGAGGTCGAGGCAGTGAAGCTCTTCCCCACCGTCAACGATGAAGTAGCGGCGGCGCTAGGGTTTGAGAAGCTCGATCGGGAGAGAGAGGTCGAGCGGAGTAAAGGAAGTGAGGAAGGGGAGAGGGGGTATTTATAGCCATGGTGAAAAACTGTTCGCCCGAAGATTTTGGACGAACGTGCCCCTGACCCATCTCATACGCATGACATGTGTCACCCACGTACTGAAAAGTGGAGATCGTGTTAGATCGTGGGTGAATAGATAAGTCTATCGTGGGATGCGGGACGGTTTGAGCGGCAAAGCCGAAAATTTGGATAAGATAAGTTAAAAGTTCCGTCGCAAATTCTTCAAATGACAAGGACTCAAAGTGAAGATTTTAACTAGTTTCATATAGAACGCACATGAAGAATTTGTGAATAGATTGGGTTGAGTATAGCATAGAGGGGGAAGGGTCCGATCACATTCACTTAGCAGAAGAACAACTTGAAGAAATAGCCATAAGTGTCTGTTGTAGAGGACATAAACCCATATATATATATATATATATATATATATATATATATATATATATATATATATATATATATATATATATATATATATATATAGCCAATGAAGAAAAACGAAGGAACCAATGAAGATTTTGCAAAGTTGAAGAATTTGAAAAACTGAAGAATATCAAAACTGAGGAAAAACTCAAATTGAAGATTTTCAACTTCGGTGGTGGCGTGACCCACCGTATAAGAATGATGATTTCAGACACCGCATAATTGTCGAGGGTTACGAGAATGAAATTCTTCATTAATTTCTTCACTTAGAGTGTTATTCTTCATGGATTGAAGAAAACGCTTTCTTCATGTGTTGCACATCTAAGTCATCAATTTTGCATAAGTGTTAGGATGAGTGTCCTTTTCAAAGAACATTCGAAGATTCTAAGATATTTAGCTCACACCGCAACTTGCTAAATCTCTTCTCATCCAAGGGCTTTGTGAAGATATCAGCTAGTTGTTCTTCAGTCTTCACATGCTCAATAGAAATGTCGCCCTTCAACACATGATCACGAAGAAAATGATGACGAATCTGAATCTGCTTTGTCTTCGAGTGCTGAACTGGTTGTGAGCAATCTTAATAGCACTCTCATTGTCACAGTAGAGAGGCACATTCTTCATGTTGATGCCATAATCCTTGAGAGTTTGCTTCATCCACAGCAATTGAGCACAGCACGAACCAGCATCAATGTACTCAGCTTCCGCAGAAGCGGTGATACGCAGTTCGCTTTCTTCGAGGACCAACAGACCAAAGATCGTCCGAGGAAATGACAAGTACCAGATGTTGACTTGCGGTCCACACGATCACCGGCATAGTCGAGTCAGAATATCCAATGAGATCAAAAGCGAGCCCTTTGGGGTACCATAATCCTAGTGTTGGTGTGTGAGCTAGATATCAAGAATATGCTTCATGCCCTTATGGTGTGATTCCTTGGTGTAGCTTGAAATCGGGCACACATGCAAACACTAAGCATTATATCTGGCCTAGATGCACATAAGTACAATAAAGAACCAATCATGGAGCGGTATACCTTGTGATCGAAGTCAATACCATTTTCATCGGTGCATAGATGGCCATTTGTGGGCATAGGAATTCTGACGCCTTTGCAATCTTGCATGCCGAATTTTCTCAGAACATCCTTGAGGTATTTCTCCTGAGATATGAATATGCCATTGCGCTGTTGGCAAATTTGAAGACCTAAAAAGAATTTCAACTCTCCCATCATAGACATTTGATATTCTTCACTCATCATATAGGCAAATTCATCACTATAACGTTGGTCAGTACAGCCAAAGATAATATCATCAATGTATATTTGGCACACAAATAGTTCACCATCATAAGATTTAGTAAAGAGAGTAGGGTCGAGTGAACCGGGTGTGAAGCCATTCTTCATGTGGAATTCCTTCAAAGTGTCATACCACGCCCGAGGGGCCTGCTTGAGGCCATAGAGTGCCTTGTTGAGTCTGAAGACTTTGTCAGGATTCTTTGGCTCTTCAAAACCTTGGGGTTGAGCAACATATACTTCTTCCTCAAGCTTACCATTGAGGAATGCACTTTTCACATCCATTTGATATAAAGTGATATCATGATGGTTAGAATAAGCAAGTAACATGCGAATAGCCTCAAGTCTAGCAACAGTTGCAAAAGTTTCACCGAAATCAATTCCTTCAACCTGTGTGTAGCCTTGAGCTACAAGCCGTGCCTTATTACTCACCACAAGGCCATTTTCATCTTGCTTGTTGCGGTAGATCCACTTTGTGCCAATGATATTATGCTTGCGAGGATCTCGGACGTTTGACCAGTTCCTGCACGTTGTTGAGCTCGAATCGATGTAATTATTTTTGCATGGCCTGAATCCACTCGGGCTCCGTAAATGCTTCATCTACCTTAGTGGGCTCTGTGGATAGAGACAAAAGCATAGTGCCCACAAAAGTGAGATAAATGTGAAGCTTTTGAGCGTGTGAGAGGACCTGGTGCTTCAATGTCATCGATGATCTTTTCAACTTGCACTTCTTTTGCAACGCGAGGATGAGCTGGTTGTCGTCGAGGAATTTGATCTGCATTTTCTTCAGCACCATTTTCTTCAGCATTTTCTTCAGGTGCATCAGCTTGACGTTCTTCACGTTCTGGAATGAATTCTTCAGCAGATTCTTCAATAGGAATGACATCCTCAGTAGCCTTGAACTTGATAGAATCCTCAGGTGCTGGTTCATCTACCACAGAAGGTAGGTGCTCTTTTTGCGAGCCATTAGTTTCATTGAACAACACATCTACAGTTTCAACAATCTTGTCAAGAACATTGTTGAAGACTCTGTAGGTGTGCGAGTCCTTTCCATAACCAAGCATAAATCCTTCATGTGCTTTCGGTGAAAATTTAGCATTGTGATGAGGATCTCTAATCCAACATTTAGCACCGAAGACTTTGAAATGACTCACATTGGGTTTCCTGTCAGTGAGGAGTTCATAGGCAGTCTTCTTGAAGAATTTGTGAAGATATACCCTGTTGATGATGTGGCACACAGTGTAAATTGCCTCAATCCATAAGTGACGAGGCGTCTTGTAGTCATCAAGCATAGTGAGAGCCATCTCAACAAGAGTTTTGTTCTTGCGCTCCACGACGCCATTTTGCTTAGGAGTATAAGGAGCAGATAACTCATGAGTAATACCAAGTTCATCAAGATAGTCATCAAGACCAGAATTCTTGAACTCGGCCCATTGTCACTCCCCGATGTGCTTGATCTTCACACCAAAGTTGGTTGAGCCCTCGAGGAAAATCGTTTGAAGACTTCATGCACTTCATGTTTGTAAGTAACAATGTGTACCCATGTGTAACGAGAGTAATCATCAACAATAACAAAGCCATATAGAGATGCATCATTAGTGACTGCTGAGTAATGATTAGGACCAAAGAGGTCCATGTGAAGCAATTTGAATGGTCGAGTAGTAGTCATGATAGTCTTCGCTGGATGCTTGGCCTTGGTCATTTTTCCAGCTTCACAGGTTCCACACAAGTGATCCTTGAGGAATTTGACATTCTCAATACCAATGACATGCTTCTTCTTCACAAGTGTGTGCAAATTCCTCATGCCTGTGTGACCAAGTCGTCGATGCCATAGCCAGCCTTCTGAAACTTTTGCAAGTAGGCACACGGCTGGTTGAGGTCCTGTAGAGAAATCAACAATGTACAAGTCTCCTCTCCTAAAGCCTTCGAAGACTTTGGAATTGCCAGCTTCCATAACCACAACGCAACGATACTTTCCAAAGACAACAATCATATCAAGATCACAAAGCATTGAGACAGACATAAGGTTGTATCCTATGGACTCAACAAGCATGACTTTGTCCATGTGTCGAACCTTTGTGATCGCAACCTTACCTAGACCCAATACCTGACGTTTGCCTTTGTCAGCGAAAATGATATGCTTCAGATGCAATGGTGATAAGGGAGCATCAATCAACAGATTCTTGTCACCAGTCATGTGATTTGTACATCCACCATCGAGGACACACTCAGTGCCTTTGGGTTGATCATCCTTGGCACCCTTTGCCATGAAGCAGTAGGTGGGAGTGTAGTCATCATTGCCTTCGTCAGCCTTGTTAGTGAGGTCATTTTCTTCAGAGTTGAAGATAGACTTGCTGATGAATGCAGTAGCGAGAGCCAGACTCGCCACACCAGACTCGGACTCCTCAGATGCCTCCTCTTCCTCCTGTTCCTCAGATTCAGCCTCAGAGTCCATTTCCTTGCCAATGAATGCCCGAGCCTTCTTGGAGCTGCTCTTCTTGTGAGATGAAGACTTCGAGGATTTTGATGATGAAGATTTTGACGATTTCTTCTTCTTAGCGTCATCAGATCTGTAATCCTTGTATTTCTTCTTCTTTAATTCCTTTTCCCACTGAGGACAATCTTGAATATAGTGACCAGGTTTCTTGCATTTGTGGCATAACCTCCTCTTGTAGTCACTGGATGAGGAATCATTGCTCCTTGAGGATTTTCCAAAGCGGCCACGTCTTGAGAACTTCTGGAATTTCTTCACGAGAAGTGCTAGCTCCTGGCTCAATTCTTCAGGATCACCAAGGTTGCTGCCGTAATCTTCATTTTCAGATTCGCATTAATCGCCTTGGCCTTCGTGGCACGTGATCTACCATAGCATGAACCATAGAGATCTCTCTTTCAGCAAGCTGGAACTCATGAGTGTTTAGCCTCTCGAGGATATCGTGAAGTGACTTGTAATCAAGACGCTCTTGTATCATCAATGCCAGAGTATCAAATGAGGAATCAAGCGATCTCAACAATTTCTTCACCACCTCATGGTCGGTGATGTCAAGGCACCAAGCGCTTGAAGCTCATTTGAGATGTCGATGAGGCGATCGAAGGTTTGTTGAACATTTTTATTGTCGAAGTCTTTTGAAGCGGTTGAAGAGATTGTGAAGAACATCAACTCGAGAGTCACGCTGAGTTGAGACTCCTTCATTTACTTTGGACAGCCTATCCCCGATAAGCTTAGCAGTTTCCAAAGCACTCACTCTTCCATACTGTCCTTTGCTCAGATGGCCACATATGATATTCTTCGCTTGAGAATCGAGTTGCTTGAATCTCTTCACATCGGTGGCGTTCAGTGAGGGTGAGACAGAGGGAACACCATTTTCCACAACATACCAGAGATCGTTATCATTTGCCTCAAGATGCATTCGCATCTTATTTTTCCAGTATGGGTAGTCTGTCCCGTCGAAGGTAGGACAGCCAGTAGAGACCTTGATCATACCTGTGGTCGACATAACTAAAACTCAAGGCGGTTCAACCAAAATCACACAGAATAAAGGAGTACCTTGCTCTGATACCAATTGAAAGTGCGTTATATTGACTAGAGGGGGTGAATAGGCAATTTTTATGAATTCTTCACTGAGGAATTTTCCGGTGAGGAAATTCCTTAGCGAAGAACTACTTGCAGCGGAATAAGTACTCAGAAGTAAGCATAATAGAATACAGGCATGGTCATCATGATGAAATGAAGACAAGCACAGAGTACAGAAAGCGTAATCACAGGATAACACAGGATGAAGACAAACAAACTGAAGAAATTGAACTGAGGAAATTGAGAAAGTCTTCAGTCAAAGTCTTCAAACACAGATATGATGAAGCACTTAACACAAAGAATGAGGAAATGAAAGAATTGAGGAAATAGAACCAGAAGCTTGGTGAAGACAATGATTTGGGAGACCAGTTCCAACTGCTGTCCTGGGCTTGTAATGCCGTCTGGCCGAGCGGCTGAGTATTTAAACTCGAGGACACACAGTCCGGACACCTGGGCCCCGAGCACGCAGCTTAGGACACCAAGTCCTCATCAGTATTCTCCTTGAACTAAGGTCACATGCAGACCTCGTCCAATCACTCATGGTAATTCTTCAGCGACTTCCAAACCTTCACAAACTCGGTCACCGGCGATGCACAATTCCTCTTGGATGCTCTAGACCTTGACGCCTAACCGTGCGTATACAGTCTTCAAAGGTAACAAGCGCCGATCCACGCAGATCAATCTCTTCAGTGATGCTCAATCACTTTGGGTTTGTAGGTGTTTGGGTTTTCCTCACTTGATGATTTTCACTCAAAGTCCTCGGAGGATGGGATTCTCTCAATTGACAAGTGTTAGTTTCTCTCGGAGCAGCCAACCAGCTAGTGGTTGTAGGGGGCGGCTATTTATAGCCTAGGGAGCAGCCCGACATGATAAGACATAAATGCCCTTCAATGATATGACCGTTAGATGGATAAGATATTTTGAGATAGCTGGCGCGTAGCACAGCAACGGTCGGAAATTTGAGGTTCAAATTCCTCAGGTCTATCATGTTCCTCACTGTGTAGGCAATCCGCACTGGCGAATTCCTAACTCCTTAGTTAGAACCAATTCCTCAGCGACCAGAAGAACTTCATCTCTGTCACTGAAGAAATTGACTGAACTGTATGAGATTTCTAATGGCTTCACTCAAAGGGATTGGTAGGTGTAGGATTTTGAGTTGAGCATCACATTGAAATTTTTCCTTAGTATTTCCTCGACCCCCTTTAACGATGCGGTGTTTCCTATGACTCAAGAAAGAGAAAACAAAACTACAAAAACAAAAGTCTTCACGCTTCATGTTCCTCAAATGAATACCAAGTCTTCAAGGTCACACCAATTTCTTCACTTTCAAAGTCTTCAGAATACCAAAGTCTTCAGTCGAAGAACTTCATTTTTAGGGTCGACTTTCTCTCAGAATATCAAACTCCTCATAGACTTATAGACCTGTGTACACTCATAAACGATTAGTCCCTTAACCTATAAGTCTTCATTACACCAAAATCACTAAGGGCACTAGATGCACTTACAATCTCCCCTTTTGGTGATTGATGACAATATAGGTTAAGTTTTCAACGGGATAAACATAGGAAGTGTAAATACTGATATTGAGGAATTTGATTGCAAGATATAGAAGAACTCCCCACGAAGATGTGCATAGTGAGGAATTTGCTTTTGAGGCAATGCACATTTGAACAGTTGAATCATGGAGATCTCCCCCTATATCTTGTAATTCATACACGCATTTGACATATAATATGAAGAATTTGAAATGCATGGTGAAATATGGTGACTGGTGTAATTCAGCATGCGTGTATTAACATATAACGAGGAATAAGCATGCAGAGGAACGCATCAAAAGTATCAGAGCACCATCGGGTTTAAGACTACAACTTGATCCAATAAAAATTTCAGAAGAGCGAGAGTTGTAACTTAGCAAAAAAACACCCATATAATAGACCCGCTTGAAGACTAACTCAAATTTCCCCCCCTTTGTCATCGAATGACCAAAAGGATCAAAACTCAGGACTAATGCCCCTGAAGGATATCAAGTTGATGGAGGAGCGCCAGCGTTGTCGGGGTCGGTTGTCGTAGTAGGGCCTGCCGCAGTGTCGTCCAAGTCTTCATTTTCATCAGTGACGCGCGATGAAGAATAGGAGCTGGCCACCAATGAAGGAACCTTGACCTTCTTGAATTTCTTCGGCGGAAGTGCAGACCAGTCGAATTCTTCCTTGAGACCCATTGTCTTCAGTTCTTCGCTACTGTAGACATGTGATAGAACAGCCTGTGCACGGTTGAAGGTTTCATGGAGGTAGTATTGGTTTTTCTTCACTGCATTGTGTGTTGAGGTCATGTTGTGAAGAATTGAACCAAACTGACGCTTGACCCATTTATGATTGTGATCAACCTCCTGATGAAGACTGAGGAGTAGCTCACGATCAGTCATCGCCCTGGGTGCTCTGGCTTGAGGATTTTGCTTGGCTGAGGTATTGGCGGCAGAGTCATGAGTGGCAGAGTCATCATTGGTAGAGTAGGATGCAGCCTTGCGAAATTGACCATCCAATGGACGAATGCCTTCATCTATCACAGCAGTTGCTTTGCCTTTGTCATCAGCTGAGGAAAATGTCCGTTTGAGGACTTCAATCGGAGGCAAGTAGCTGCAGTGGTTCGTAGTATCAGCCTTGTAATTGAGTGAAGACCTTGTTACGATGAACCTCATAATCCATGGTGCATAAGGCTTCAGCTCAAAAGGTGGTGAGGAGTCTGGACTGGGGGTGTCCGGATAGCGGATTTGTCATCACGGCGGACTCCAAGACTATGAAGATACAAGATTGAAGACTTCGTCCGTGTCGGATATGACTTTCCTTGGCGTGGAAGGCAAGCTTGGCGATCGGATATGTAGATCTCCTACCATTGTAACCGACTCTGTAACCCTAACCTATCCGGTGTCTATATAAACCAGAGGGTTTTAGTCCGTAGGACACAACAACAATCATACCAAAGGCTAGCTTCTAGGGTTTAGCCTCCTTGATCTCGTGGTAGATCTACTCTTGTACTACCCATATCATCAATATTAACCAAGCAGGAGTAGGGTATTACCTCCATCGAGAGGGTCCGAATGTCGGTGTCAAAACCGGCGGATCTCGGGTAGGGGGTCCCGAACTGTGCGTCTAGGCGGATGGTAACAGGAGACAAGGGACACGATGTTTTTACCCAGGTTCGGGCCTCTTGATGGAGGTAATACCCTACTCCTGCTTGATTAATATTGATGATATGGGTAGTACAAGAGTAGATCTACCACGAGATCAAGGAGGCTAAACCCTAGAAGCTAGCCTATGGTATGATAGTTGTTCTGTCCTACGGACTAAAACACTCCGCTTTATATAGACACCGGATAGGTTAGGGTTACATGTAATCGGTTACAATGGTAGGAGATCTACATATCTCAGACGCCAAGCTTGCCTTCCACGCCAAGGAAAGTCCCATCCGGACACGGACAAAGTCTTCAATCTTGTATCTTCATAGTCTTGGAGTCCGCCGGATGATAGTCCGCTATCCGGACACTTCCCCCTAGTCCAGACTCCTCAAGAGCTCCCTAACCAGGCTTCAATGACGATTTAGTCCGGCCTGCATATTGTCTTCGGCATTGCAAGGCGGGTTCCTCCTCCGAATACTTCATAGAAGGTTTTGAACACCAGGATAGTGTCCGGCTTTGCAAAACAAGTTCCACATACCACAGTAGAGAGAATAACTTTTGCACAGATCTGCTGACGTATTCCGTGGCGTAACATCACACCACGGCCAGGCCTTCATATGAATCGTTTTTTTTACCGTTCCACCTTAGCACGTTTAGCGAGGCGGTTTCCTTGGCACGTCTTATCAAAGCATAGATCGTTCCCCCTTATTCCGGGATTCTCATCAATACGGACGTGGGTAACCCATCCGCGCCATTGATTACGGCGCTTGGGAGATAAGCGAGTTTTACCAGGCTGGTGGGGGACGCATAGCTTCGTCCGTCCATATAAGGGGATAAGGATCCACCTTTTCACCTACGCCCTCTTCCTCCTTTGCTCATCCATTTCCGCGCACTCGAGCTCCAGCGCCCAAGTCCGCACATCCCACCTCAACCTTTCTCCAATCATGTCAGGAGCAGGAGGCAGGTGGATGGCCTCCTCCGTCACGGAGGGGCACATCATAAGACTGCGGGAGGCCGGATACTTGTCCGGCGATATCGCGCACAGGCTGCCCGACGAGGGGCAGCTCATTCCAACCCCCATGCCCCATGAGAGGGTGGTGTTTCTCCCCCACTTCCTCCGCGGACTAGGTTTTCCACTTCACCCATTTGTCCGGGGGCTCATGTTCTACTACGGCCTGGACTTCCACGACCTGGCCCCGAATTTCATCCTCAACATCTCGGCGTTTATCGTCGTGTGCGAGGCCTTCCTCTGCATCCAGCCCCACTTCGGCTTATGGCTGAAGATCTTCAACGTCCGGCCGAAGGTAGTGGGCGGCCGTCAAGTGGAGTGCGGAGGCGCCATGGTTGGCAAGATAGCCAAAGTCCTATGGCTCGAGGGCTCCTTTGTGGAGACAATAAAGGGGTGGCAATCGGGGTGGTTCTACATCACCGAGCCCCGCGACCCAAATTGGGTGGCGGCCCCCGAATTCAGATCTGGCTTCCCCACACGGCTCAAGTCATGGAAAGAGACGGGCCTGACTTGGGGGAATTCGGACGAGACATCCGGACTCCAAACATGCGTCCGAAACCTGGTAGGCAAGAATCTCAGGCTTGTCAACGTAATCCAGGTGATGCTCATCCGCTGGATCCTCCCATGCCAACAACGGGCCTTCAATTTATGGGAGTTCGATCCGCACAAAGACTCGACTCTAAAAAGGCTCTTCGACACTACGTACGAAGATGCCTGGAAGGGGCTGTTCAAGGGCGCCGAGGCTCCCTCATCCGCTACTGAAGATCGCGGATACAGCTCGCTACGTCCAGCCGGCGAGGTAAGTTATTTTGCCCTTTACGGGACTCTTTTTTCATAGATTGACTCTATGTGGGATCTAAAGCTCCCTAATCTTTGACAGGACTGGCTGAAGACGTCCGGACAGATTAACTGTCCGGCTCCTTTGCCGGAAGACCCAGTGGACGCCCGATTGACGGGGTTGTTGGCTCCGGCACCTCATGTGGTGCCGGAGAAGAAGGCCAAGAAGGAGGCCACGGGAACTCGAAGGAGCTGCCGACGCCAGGTGCTGTTAGATTCTAAAGCAGAATCTTCTCCTGAGGACGAGGAGGAGGAAAAAGAAGCTTCTCCCCCAGCGGGGGAGGAGAGGGAAAGGAAGGCCGCCCCGACTGGGGAGGCCGGAGGGTCCAAGAAGGGAAGAACCCTTCCTCCGGACGTTTCCACCAACGTCGACAGCGACGAGGAGGATTGGCCGACAAGGGCCAAGCCCCTGGCGAGATCGTAAGTGTCCGGATGCCCATGACTTTTTATTATTGCATAATGTTCTTTAATGTCGAACAATCGTGCAGCCCGCCCAAGAGCGATCTAGCCGCTTCGACAAGCGGGTCCCTGGGTTCGTCGGAAATGGAGAGTACTTCGCTTCCGACCGCCTCCTCGCCCCACACTGCGGACGACGCCGAGGTGGCGCCCCAAGGGGGGCCTGGTCAAGAGGAGGTGGCGCAGGAGGCGCCACAAGGCGACCTCCCGGACTCAGCGCTGGGGCAAGACCCCCAGGGGCTCTAAGCCCAACCCTTGTCCGGACTCCATGCCGGAACCTTCAGTGGTTCCGGAGTCCAGCAAGCGGTCCCTTCATAAGAATGGTAAGACGCCGGTGTCCTCCGTCCATTCGGAGGCACCGGACAGCTTACTGGAGGCGCTTGACAGCGCCTCCATCGGGGAGGAGCACCGCACTGTTATGAGTGCGGTGATCCGGACAGTTCAGTCCGCCAAGAGCGGGCTGACCGAAGCCTGTACCAGCCTTCTAACAGGCTTTGAGGTGAGTTTAGAATATGTAAAAATATTACCACATAGACAGTAGCCCCTGATGCTTAGTTCGGTGTTCGGAAAGAAAAGTCGGACTAAGGATCTAAAAAGATATACATAGGAGTCTAACATAAGGATGTCAATATGGGAATGAAGGCTGCGCCGACCTCTGCCAGACCGGGATCAAGCGGAGGTCAATGCATCAAGGTAACCTCGAGCGGTCCGAGAACGAGCTCGGGAAAACCAAGAAGCAGCTCGAGGACAAGGAAGGTAAATAATACCTTATTAAAAAAGTACCTTATAGAAAAGGTTTTGGTTGCCAAAAAATAACAGGGATAACATGGGTACTGCAGGGGCCACGAACGAGGTGGCGAACCTGAAGGAAGCGGTGTCCGTGGCTGAAAACAAAGCGGCTGCGGAACGCACCGAGCGAGAGGAAGGGGAGGCGCAGCTGGCCAAGGTACGGCAAGAGCTCCAAGCTCTCGTGAAAAAACACGAGAGTTTGGAGCGTGACTCGAAGACTCGAGAGTCCGAGCTCGCCTCGGCTCTTGAGAGTGTCAAAGCTGCTAAGGCCGAGGCCCAAAAAACCCTCCAAGAAATTGAATCGCTAAAGAAGATAGCGGCGCGTAAGGCATTCTTTATGCAAAACAAGAATGTAAAAGTCTATTACTTACCCGGATTCGGAGCTCTCCAGGAGCATTCACAGATTTGCCCCAGAAAAGGCCCTCGATGTCGCCGCATTCTACCGCGCCCAGGAGGGGAGCTCAACGGAAAAGGTGTTCTGGTCTAAGTATGCTGAGGCCGGACATCCGGTGCCCCTGAGCGAGCAGCTGAAGCAGCTGGTCAAGCTCCACAAGGTCGCCGAACAGGCCATGAAGGGCCTTGTAGCCCGGCTGTGGCCATTGGAGGCCATGCCTGGGAGCTACTTCGGCTTGGTGCAGCGGCCGGTGGACGCCAGTCCATGAATTGAAGTCATCAAGCGCTCCGTCTGCATCGAAGGTGTCCGTCGGGCCCTTGCCCGTGCTAAAGTGCACTGGGGTAATCTGGATGCGGAGAAGCTTGTGACGGACGGGGCACCGAAGGGCAAGGAGCATCGCACGCCCGAAATGTACTATGAGGGTCTTCTGAAGGGTGCTCGCCGAATAGCGGATGAGTGCTCCAAACATGTAATTTTTTTGAATAGACTCGCATTTGTTATCCTGTACGCTAAAAACTTGTTCATATGCGCTAAGCAACGCTTGTTAATTTAAAATCTTACCTTCTGTGCGGCCGTTTATCAAATTTGAGAGATGGAAAGTCGTTGGCTTAAGCCCCCATGCCACGAAAGTCTTTGGGGTGTTCGGATAAACTTGAGCACTCTTGTTCCCATTCTTGGGTCCATCTAGGAGGTGCCCAACGAATCTAACAAGGCAACCGGACTTATAATGCTTGAACACTCTCACTTAGCCATAGAATTCTATTATTTTAAATTTCATGAAGCCCCTAGTATTCGGAAGACCGAGTTCGGGCGCTATCCACGCCTTGGCGGACAACTCCGGTTCCTCGCCTAAGCGGCTTAAGTCTTTAGGGACCCGAAAAACCTCTCGAACAGCGCATCGCTCTCGCCTCTATCATGACGGTCAGTTTTAGCTTTCTCCACCGAGGTGCTCGATCCAGCTCAAGCTGGGGCACAATCGCGATGGTTCTCCGGTGCTACCTTAGCCGATATAACGGAACGTAAGGTACCAAAACACGGAGCCGGGCAAACCCAACTATTGACCCAAGACATGATTCGAGCCGATTCATATAATGCGATAAGTTCGGGTGCCGCAATTGTGAAAGTGTTCGGACTTATCACACCATAATTTTGGGGTACTTAAGCCCCTGGTGTATTAGCCGTACCAAAGTGTACGGGTGCAACATGTCATGAAATGAACATATATATAGATAAAAAGGAGTACAATAATAGGCAAAAGCTATGCATTGTTTATTCAAAAATGTACTGCGATAAAAGCAGAACGACACAAATAGTGCGATAAGCAAGGAATGGGACTATCTAACATGTCCCCCTCCAGGGTAAGCTGCGGGATGGTATGTAAAACAGGTATAATGCTCGTAATAGTGACCACCTGAACATTCGACGTAGCTTTCTGCTTCCCTGGCTATTGCATCGTGACTTCGGTGATTCTAGTGCCAGACAGGACTTCTGGAAAACGGAGTCCTGAGAGTGAGAAAAAAGGAAAAAAAGGAAAAGGAATGACACGATCGGGAGCCCCTTGTGCGGTCGAGCCGCATTATTGGCGTGCCGTGGTCGTGCCCCTCCCCATATGCCCATGGTATCTCCAGAGCGTAGTTATGTACGCGTAGTACTGTCTTTGCAACTTCGCGAGGGCTGGGGTTGGGGCCGGATTGCTATGTGTGCTTGAATCGTGCCAGGCGGTCTTGTTGTAGGTTACTCCGGGCGCGCTTGGCAGTGTCCGGAAGTTTAGTGGCCGGACTCGAGAATTGCCGCGAGAGGCCGCTTTGCACCTCCGCCGCGAGGGCCGCCGTGTGCTCCTCCGTTCGGAGAGAGCGTTCGGTGTTTCCATTGACCGTGATTACTCCTCGAGGGCCTGTCATCTTGAGCTTGAGGTATGCGTAGTACGGCACCGCATTGAACTTTGCAAATGCGGTTCGTCCTAGTAGTGCATGATAGCCGCTGCGGAACGGGACTAAGTCGAAGATTAAATGAGCCTGTACAATTGGCCTCTACACCCGGTATGACGCCTTTAAAGGTCGTCTTTGTAGGTTTAATCCTTGAGGGGTCTATGCCCATTTTGTGCACTGTATCCTGATAAAGCAGGTTCAGGCTGCTACCGCCGTCCATCAGGACTCTGGTGAGGTGAAATCCGTCAATAATTGGGTCAAGAACCAATGCGGCGAAACCGCCGTGATGGATGCTAGTGGGGTGGTCCCTTCGATCGAAGGTGATCGGGCAGGCAGACCATGGGTTGAACTTTGGGGCGACTGGCTACATCGCATATACGTCCCGTAGTGCACGCTTCCGCTCCCTTTTGGGTGTGTGGGTTGCGTATATCATGTTCACCATCCGCACTTGTGTGGGAAAACCCTTCTGTCCTCTATTGTTCGGTGGCCGGGGCTCTTCCTTGTCATCGCTATGCAGCCCCTTGTCATTGAGTTCGGCACTTAACTTGCCTGCTTGCTTGAACACCCAACAATCCCTATTGGTGTGATTGGCTGGTTTTTTGGGGGTGCCATGTATCTGGCACGAGCGATCGAGTATTCGGTCCAAGTTGGACGGGCCCTGGGTATTTCTTTTGAATGGCTTCTTCCGCTGACCGGGTTTAGAGCCTTTGAATCCGGCATTGACAATCGTATCTTCAGTATTATCGCCGTTAATGCGGCGTTTGTTCTTGTTGCGACGCGACCTGCCATTGCTGTCCTTGGTATCTGAACTATCAAGGTGTTTGGCCAAGTTGTTGCTTCGAGCTAGCCAGCTGTCCTCTCCCGCACAAAAGCGGGTCATGAGGGTTGTGAGGGCTGCCATAGATTTCGGCTTTTCCTGTCCTAGGTGCCGGGCAAGCCACTCGTCGTGGATGTTATGTTTGAAGGCTGCAAGGGCCTCTGCATCCGGACAGTCGACGATTTGATTTTTCTTTGTTAGGAACGGTGTCCAGAATTGCCTGGCCGATTCTTCTGGCTGCTGAATTATGTGGCTAAGGTCATCGGCGTCCGGTGGTCGCACATATGTGCCTTGGAAGTTATCAAGGAATGCGGCTTCCGTGTCCTCCCAACAGCCAATTGATTCTGGCCGCAAGCTGTTAAGCCAATGCCGAGCTGGTCCTTTAAGCTTGAGGGGAGGTATTTGATGGCATGTAGATCATCACCGCAGGCCATGTGAATATGGAGAAGATAATCCTCGATCCAAACCGCAGGATCTATGGTACCATCATATGATTCGATGTTTACGGGTTTAAAGCCCTCAAGGACTTGATGATCCATTACTTCATCTGTGAAGCATAGGTGGTGTGCGGCGCCCCTGTATTGGGCTATATCATGACGTAGCTCAAATGAGCTTTGTCTATTGTGTTCGGCCCTGCCGGAGTTTCTGTATCCGGAGTGACGGTAATCATCCCGCGTCGTTGGGCGCCCACGCGATCCGTAGATCGATCTTGTATGTTTTGCCTTATCCTCCAATATGTCTCGCAAGTCCAGCGTGTTTTCCCGTGCCCTGGTACTTTTGGAACGGCGTCGGGGTACGGCTTGAACGGAGGGTCTAGAGACCTCTCTATCGCGGCCACGGGGTGGCCGGTTTGTCATGTCGTGCGCTGGTGACTTGGGTGCTTCCTCCTCTAATCGAGGCAACGGCCTGCGTTTGGGGTAGCTTTTGGAGGGGCGCTCAAGTTCATACTCTTCGGTTGCGAGGACTTCAGTCCATCTATCAGCTAGCAGGTCTTGATCAGCTCTAAGCTGTTGCTGTTTTTCTTGAGGCTGTTTTCCGTGGCTATAAGCCTGCGTTTGAAACGCTCCTGTTCGGCGGGATCCTCAGGCATGACAAATTGTAAATCGCCGCCGAGGCTTGCCTCGTCTTCGGAGGGAGGCGCATAGTGATCGTCCTCGACCTCTCTTTCTGCCGCACGATCGTGCGGACTTGCATCGCCCTCCTCCTGCGCGGAGTCCGGCTGGAGGAGGTTTTCTTCAACCGTCCGGTGTTATTATCTCCGTGCGGAATCATCGCTTTTGCTGTGGTGGGATTTAGAGCGGCGCCACCGACGCCGGGCGCTTCGCTGCTTCTTGGAGGGGTCATCCTCCGTTGTTCCATCGCCGTTCCCATCTTTTGGGATGTCCACCATGTATATGTCGTAAGACGAGGTGGACGAGGTGGCCTTCCAGTGCCCTTTAGGCGCCGGGTCTTGGTCGTCTCCGGCATCGTCGTCCATACCATCGATGTCTTCGGAGTCGAAGTCTAGCATGTCGGTTAAATCATCGACAGTGGCTACAAAGTGGGTGGTGGATGGGCGTTGAATTTCTTCGTCGCCGCATCCCAACCTTCTTGACCGTAATCCGGCTAGGGCTCTCCGGATAAAGAGAGAGATTTTAGTGAATTCAGGATGTCGCCAAAGGGCGAAGTCTTGAAAGACGCCCATGGCGGTGAACTCCATGACCGGCGCCCAATCGGATTCGATTGGTAGGGGCGCGGAGGGTTCGGAGTCCGGCACCTCGGAGTCACGGTCTTCGCAGGGGACAGGGATAGAGTTCGGATCAATTGCCGTAGAGATTGTAGCCCCCGAGGCGGTGTCCAACCACTCGTCCTCAATCGGGGAATCCGGCTCCGGATTAAGGGTCGGAGCGGATGCTGGTGCGGCCTCCAGCCTTTGACCGGCTGCAGAGCTAGATCATGCCCATCGAGATAGTGCGGCACGCTTGGCTGCGGCTCGAATCCGTTGAAGATCAAGTCTCCATGGATATCGGCCGTATAGTTCAAACTTCCAAATCTGACCTGATGGCCAGGGGCGTAGCTTTCAATCTGCTCCAGATGGCCAAGCAAATTGGCCCGCAGTGCAAAGCCGCCGAATACGAAGATCTGTCCGGGGAGAAAGGTCTCACCCTGGACTGCGTCGTTGTTGATGATCGAAGGAGCCATCGGGCCTATCAGTGACGACACGGAGGACCTCTCAATGAAAGCACCAATGTCGGTGTCAAAACCGGCGGATCTCGGGTAGGGGTCCCACTGTGCGTCTAGGTGGATGGTAACAGGAGACAAGGGACACGATGTTTTACCCAGGTTGGGCCCTCTCGATGGAGGTAATACCCTACTCATGCTTGATTAATATTGATGATATGGGTAGTACAATAGTAGATCTACCACGAGATCAAGGAGGCTAAACCCTAGAAGCTAGCCTATGGTATGATTGTTTTTGTGTCCTACGGACTAAAACCCTCCGGTTTATATAGACACCGGATAGGATAGGGTTACACAGAGTCGGTTACAATGGTAGGAGATCTACATATCCGTATCGCCAAGCTTGCCTTCCACGCCAAGGAAAGTCCCATCCGGACACGGGACGAAGTCTTCAATCTTGTATCTTCATAGTCTTGGAGTCCGGCCGTGATGATAGTCCGGCTATCCGGACACCCCCTAGTCCAGGACTCCCTCACCGTACCTGGGTAAAAACATCGTGTCCCTTGTCTCATGTTACCATCCACCTAGACGCACAGTTCGGGACCCCCTACCCGAGATCCGCCGGTTTTGACACCGACAATGACATAGCAATATTTGCCAGAGTCCTCATGAAGAAATCATGGAAGTTGACGGGAACGCCGTGAATGATATTGAAAACCATATTCTTCATGATGCCAACGACTTCTTCATCATTTGAGTCGTGGCCTTTGATAGGACTCATTGTCTTCGTCAGAATGCGATAGACAGTCCGAGGCACATACAGTAATTCCTTGACGAGGAATTTGGTTCGAGGGGCCTGCCTTGGTGAGGGAGTCCTGGACTAGGGGGTGTCCGGATAGCCGAACTATCATCTTTGGCCGGACTCCTGGACTATGAAGATACAAGATTGAAGACTTCATCCCGTGTCCGGATAGGACTTTCCTTGGCGTGGAAGGCAAGCTTGGCGATACGGATATGTAGATTTCCTACCATTGTAACCGACTGTGGTAACCCTAACCCTATTCGGTGTCTATATAAACCGAAGGGTTTTAGTCCAGAGGATCTAACAACAATCATACCATAGGCTAGCATCTAGGGTTTAGCCTCTCTGATCTCGTGGTAGATCTACTCTTGTACTACCCATATCATCAATATTAATCAAGAAGGAGTAGGGTATTACCTCCATCGAGAGGGCCCGAACCTGGGTAAAAACACCGTGTCCATTATCTCCTGTTACCATCCGCCTAGACGCACAGTCGGGACCCCCTACCCGAGATCCGCCGGTTTTGACACTGACATTGGTGCTTTCATTGAGAGTTCATCTGTGCCGTCGCCGTCAGGAAGTATGCCTCATCCCGTCTTTAAAGATGATACTATCGCCAAAGGAGCCTTGGCCACTGGTCAGACTATTCGGTTAGGTGGTTTTCTTATGACCGCCAGTTCGGCCACCGCACCGACGATGACTTCTCAGGTCATCGAAACCAATCTTCACGTTAACTCTGAACTTGCCGAGCAGTTAGATCCGATCGAGCTCTCCTCCGTATTCGAGCTCTTGGATCGCATCGCCGCCCTGGGAGTCGCCACAGACTACGACCAGATCGGGCCTAAAACCGATCTGAGAGAGATCAACTCTCCCCAGGCTACCCATCATGTTGCTGTGGTAGAGGAGCAATACGGCGAATCTTCTTCTATCTTAAGGACTAGTTACGTCCGGATTCCCGATCCCTCCATGCCGGATTCCCGCAGAGGGACGGATGTCGATCAAGCCCTGAACTTAAAGTCAGGCGGCGGGTTGGATTCATTGGATAGCATTCAAAAATCCAAACCTCCAAGTTCGGAAACTTCTCGGCCCCTGAGTCTTAAATTGGACGGGGTTCCGGATCTAGTTCCACCCGCCCACCCAAACATTAGCGATCTATCCCGAATTCGGCAAGAGCCCGCTGAAACAGTACATCATTACTGGGCCAGATTCCACCTGGTAATGGACAGGATAAAGGACTGCCGAGAGGAGGACGCAATCTCACTTTTCTGCAATAATTGCACGGACAAGGGAATCCTAAACGCCATAAGTCGTCGCGAAATTACACGCTTTGCTGACTTGGTGACCATAGTACAAAAGTACTGTGCGATGGAGAGTGCTTGGAAAACCGAAAGTAAATTTTGGGATAATCCGGCCCCGAATACAGCCCTAGTCCGAAATAAAAGGGTGCATCATCACCAAGCACCTGGGTTAAACATCAAAAAACAAAAACCCCCTAAAGGGCACGGAACCGTACTGGAGGGTTGGCTAAACGGACCCTGCAAAATTCATAGCACAGAGGGCGCCACTCCAACTCATAGCCTTCGAGCATGTTGGATACTACGGCAGGTGGCCAAAAGTGGCGAAGAGCTTCTAGCCTCAGAATCCCAGCCCAGCAACACCAGTACGGTATTAACAGTCTTCGAGAATTTCGCATCAAATAACATGTGGAAACGAACACTCCGCAACCTTGTCGAAGTCTACCAAGTAGCAACAATAAATCCATGGAGTGACACGGCTATTACCTTTAATGCCAGTGACAAACCAAATTCCGAATAGCCCGAGCACCAGCCGCTTTGGTCCTCAGTCCAATAGTGGACGGCTTTCGCCTTACTAAGGTACTCATGGATGGCGGCAGCGGACTAAACCTCATCTATGAGGAAACTCTACGAAAAATGGAAATAGACTGTAACCGCATTGAGCGAAGCAGCACAACCTTTAGAGGAATAATCCCTAGCCGGGAAGCATACTGCACAGAAAAATCATACTGGACGTAGTGTTCGGCTCGCCGGACAATTACAGGTCCGAGGAGGTCACATTTCAAGTGGCCCCGTTCAAAGAACGGATATCACGCTTTATTAGGGCGAGAGGCACTCGCAATTTTTCAAGCTATACCCCATTATGGGTACATGAAGCTTAAAATGCCCGGACCTAACGGAATCATCACTCTCGCTAGTGATCCGAACATAGCACTGCTACCGAAAACAAGACAGCCGCACTAGCCCTCGAGGCACTATCCGAAGCCCTAGCAGCCGAGGAACTCATCGCGATGCGCCCACGGTGAACAGGGACAATGTGATACTTGATAAAAGATCCAAGTCCACCTCTTTTAAACCAGGGATGAAATAGTCAAATTCCAAGTCCACCCAACGGACCAGAAGACGGCCTCCATTGGGGCACAATTAAACCCCAATGTAGATGCCGCACTACGAGAATTTCTACGAGAAAACTAGGACATTTTTGCCTGGCACCCTTCAGACATGCCAGGAATCCCACGTCGGCTGGCCGAGCACAGTCTATATACCCTAAAAGGATTCAAGCCAGTCAAACAGGCTCTTCGGAGCTTTTCCGAACCCAAGAGACAGGCCATGGGAAAGGACCTAGCCAAACTTCTGGAAGCCGGATTCATCAGAGATATAAAACATCCGGACTAGCTAGTAAATCTGGTGATGGTACCAAAGAAGGATAAATCCTGGTGCCTATGTGTTGATTTCAAAGACCTTAATAAGGCTTTCCCAAAGGATCCCTTCCCCCTCCCTCGCATTCATCAAATTATCGATGCTACAGCAGGACACGACTCATTGTGCTTCCTCGACGCTGCATCTCGGCTACCACCAAATCAAGATGGCGGAGCAGACCATCAAGCCGCAACAGCATTCATCACTCCATACGGCCCATTCGCTTCAACACAATGCCCTTCGGGCTCAAAAACGCCAGCGCAACATATCAGCAAGCATGATTGAGACATGTACATCCAAACCAGATTGGCAAAACAGTGGAAGCATATGTAGATGACGTGGTCGTCAAATCCAAGCATGTCGAAACTCTAGTAGACGACTTGAGCCTCACATTCGACAATCTCCGAAAATATGACATTAAGCTCAATCCGGAAAAGTGCGTCTTCGGCGTTCCAGCCGGAAAGCTCTTGGGCTTCATTGTGTCCGGTAGAGGAATTGAAGCAAACCTAGCCAAGATCCGAGCTCTGTCACAATTGGATATTCCAAAAGACCTCAAACAAATACAAAAATTGACTGGATGCATAGCGGCTCTAAGCCGCTTTATTTCCCGTTTGGGAGAAAAGGTGTTACCCTTTACCGCCTCCTCCGCGCACGAACACTTCGAGTGGGATCGATGCCGCCACAGCGGACTCGAAGAAATAAAAGCCATATTGGCAACAAATCCGGTCTGGCAGCGCCCAACATGGGCGAAAAAATGCTATTATATATCACCGCAACACATCAAGTTGTCGTAGCGGTGCTCGTCGTCGAACGAGAAACGGACGGACATGAGTTCCCACTTCAAAAACGGTTTACTATGTGTCCACTGTCCTAACTCCATGCAAGTCCCGGTACCCACATTATCAAAAGATAGCATACGCAGTGTTCATGGCATCCCGGAAGCTGCGACACTACTTTCAAGAGTGTTCGATAACGGTAGCCTCCGAAGTACCTCTTAACGAAATTATAAACAACCGTGACGCGACGGGCCGGATTGCTAAATGGGCCATAGAGCTCCTTCCATTCGACATAACCTATAAGCCACGACGAGCTACTAAGTCGCGGGTTTTGGCCGACTTCGTGGCCGAATGTACCGAAGCCGAACTCCCTAAAGAGTACGGCGCATACTCCAATTGGATCATGCACTTTGACGGCTCCAAAATGTTGGCGGCTCGGGCTGGCGTCGTCCTCGACGTCCCCAACCAGGGACACAGTCCAATACGCCCTTCAGATAATGTATACGGACTCCAACAACGCAGCGAATACTGAGGCGCTCGCACGGCCTCCGGATGGCGATCTCCATGGGCATTAAACGCCTAGAGGTGCGCGATTCAACCTTGCGATATCTCAAATAAACGGAGACTTTGATGCCAAAGATCCGAAAATGGCAGCGATCGCAATGCGGTCCTAAAATGTCGAGACAATTCAAGGGCTCGAATTTCATCATATAGCCCGGATAACAACCAGCGGCGGACGTATTAGCACGCATCGGCGCAAAAACGCGATGCCGCCCCGCCCAACATCTTCTGGAACGGCTGTTCAAGCCATCCGTACTATGGGAAGGGGAGTCCGGAAATAACAATCCGGACCCAACCGCACTGCTTGACACCGAACACCCTGACACAATCGGAGGCTCTGCCAATGAGATAACACCCTCTGCCCACGAAATAATGGCGGTTATCGCCCCGTGGATGGAACCATTCCTAGCCTACCTAACTAGGCAGGAACTCCCCGAAGACCAAAATGAGGCTCGCTGCATAGTACGGCGATCCAAAGCCTATAAAGTCCATGAGGGAGAGCTCTATAAGAAAAGCACAACAGGAGTCCTTCAAAGGTGTATCTCCAAGAGGAAGGGCGAAACCTCCTGGCTGAAATTCATGCCGGACCGGGTGGGCACCACTGTGTAGTCCGGGCCCTTGTAGGCAAGGCCTTCCGACAGGATTTTATTGGCCGACGGCCCGGCAGATGCACAGGATTTAGTCCAACGATGCGTCGGTTGCCAGCTTTTGCTAACCAAAGCCACATGCCACCCACCGCCCTCAAAACTATACCCATCACCGCCATTCGCAGTGGGGCTTGACATGGTTGGACCCCTTAAGGGAGGAACCCACAAGCAAAAATACCTATTGGTCATGGTGACTAAATTCACCAAATGGATAGAGGCCAAGCCCGTTAAAACGGCCGAATCCGGGCCGGTGATCGACTTCATATCAGGGGGCGTGCACCATTACGGCGTCCCCACAAGATCATCACCGATAACGGGCGCCAACTTCACGGCCGATGAGGTCAAATTAAAGTGCAAAAACATGGGCATCAAGCTCGACACGCCTCGATCTATCACCCCCAAACTAACGGTCAAGTCGAGCGAGCAAACGGTCTAATCATGAGCGGCATTAAACCCAGACTAGTGCGGTCCCTCAAGGAACCTAACACGCACTGGGTTGAGGAGCTCGACTCCGTACTCTGGGGGCTGCGGACCACGCCGAATCGTAATACCGGATTCACACCATTTTTTATGGTGTACGGCGCAGAGGCAGTCTTGCCCTGCGACATAATGCATGACTCACCTCGCGTGCGCATGTATGAAGAAAGAGAAGCCGAGCTCGATCGGCAGGACAGTTTGGACGCATTGGAGGAGGAGTGCGACGTGGCAAAAGCTCGTTCCGCATTTTATCAACAGCAGGCTCGAAGATATCAAAGCAGGGAAGTACGGGCCAAAGCTTACAACGTTGGCGAACTAGTTCTACGCCTGCCGGACAAGAAAAAGGACAAACTCAAGACCAAATGGGAAGGTCCCTTCATCATCGACCAGGCCTGACCGGTGGAGCATACCGTCTGCGGAACGCATCGGATAACCGACTTGAGTCGAACCCATGGAACGCAGCCCGTCTACGAAGATTCTACGCCTAAGCGCCGGACTCCGAGTTCGTCTCCTTCCTCCGTCCACATTTTCTATTTTTGCTGTCTTTTATTTCTCTCCTCCCCCCCCCCTTCTTCTTGAAGCCTTTAGAGGCTCATTTGCGCTGTGTTCAAGACACACTTGACGCGCTGTCCGCTCATTATACTCGGGGCTTCTTTAATGTAAGCTTATTTATACGGGTTTCATGTCCAACACATGTGTCAAACTTCCGCATGTACGCTTTTACTCACCATTATATGCATCGATATGACTTAATTTTTGGCCAAGCTGGGTTGCTCGCTCTGTGCTTACCCCACGCTCCTCGATTGTTCGGCTAGGTGGTAAAGGGAGCACCTCTGCCATTGTTACTGCCGGGTCAGCCGGATGTGTACCTCAGACTGGTTGAAGCCGAAATCTAGTGTTCTTAAGGGAATATTCGGTCGGTGAACTGAAAGATGATTTTTAACTATTTATCCATCTGCCCCCAGATGATTTTCTGCTTTCTTAGCAGTTTGGACATGCACTTTAGGGCATGCCTCCGAGGGAAAGGAACCCTTAACGGAACTATTCTCCCTGGAAGATGTTTCTTACTATCCATGTAATATAACATAACTAGTTCGGCACTTGTCTGATACAGCAATAATGACCCCTACGCCTTGTCTCCATGCATGCCCCGGTTCTTACATAACCGCGAGGGTATTCGGACACACTCCGGACTATTGGGTCCCGAGGCAGAAGCGAAAAGGTCCGCTATGACAAACGATCTACAATCCGGCTAGAGGACATTTTTCATGTCATATTCAATTACATAGTTAACTCGACTAATTGTATTCCTTCTCAATGCCATCTAATAGGCTATCTAATTTACAATCTTGCTGGGAATACTTGGCGGCCAATTCTACTTGGCCGTACACTAAGCTTAAATGGATCTCCTTCCCATCAGGCCCCAAAGGTCCGACCTCGGCCATGTGGTTTGGGTCAGCCTTCGTGTACCGCGTCTTTACCATGGCCCAGGCCTCCCTGGCGCCTTGACGACAGGCCGATATCTTCCATAGTCGGAAGCGCCGCCGTGCTCCTTGAAGCCGCTCTTCCAGCTCCCCAATGCCTTCGGGCAGGAAGATAGATGGCCACAAGGCCTGGGCGACGCCTTTCATCACCTGCTGAACTTGTTCGTGTAGCTGACGCAGTTCGGGAAGAAGATCACCCGAAGAACTGGGCATCTCCTCCTCAGGACGACCTGTGAGCAAACCTATATACATGTTTATGTTAGTCGCCTTCCTCGCCGAACTCTTTCAAAGTTCGTTTAAGAACTTACTGAAAATGCCGCACGAACATCCTTTAGTTCCTCATCCAGTTGAGTGTTGGCATCTTGGACGTTATTTTTCTCCTGCCGCACCCTCGTAAGCACGCTCTCGCTAGCCTTCAGCTGGCGCAGGAGTTGTTGCTTTTCCGGATCCATCCCAGCGCTATCTGCAATGTTAATGTCAGATTTATGCACACGCCGCACTTTGCGGAACCACTTCTACTTTGAAGGGCATATATTACCAGAGGGAGGCTTCATGGCTTCCCCGGTCGCGGCCAGTGCAGCCTCAAGTTGGGCCTTGCACTCTTCAAGCTCCTGGGACAAACGGGTATTCTTTTCGGTAAGAACTCGCATTCCAAATGATCCTTAAATCAGCTATCCTAACTATTTTAAGTCTCGAGACTCTTGGCATATATAACTGTGAAAATTCCATACCAGACGTCTTTCACATACTGCTCGTGGCTCGGCTAGGCCATCTTGAGCGGCACGGAGGTGCGCTTTCTCCCAAACTAAAGGCGCCCAACGCCTCTTGGGAGAAACATGCGCCACGTAGAATAGTCCGTGGCGCCTATGATTCATGGCGCTCTCCACCTCCGACTTGGTGGCGGACAGTCTGTCGGCATCCTCCGTTGGAGGAGCATCCGACGCATGCCTCGTGTTTGTACCCCCTTCCGAACTCGGCTTTTGAGCCTGGTTGGCGGAGGTCCGATTGGCAACTTCACGGACTCATTCCGCGAGCGCTCTTTTCCTGAAAAACCACGAGCGTCGGTGTGCCTCCCAGAACCTCTCCTTAAAACACGATGGCACATCATACCGCTATGAGACGCGTCTCGAGTCGCACCGCACTTCTTTTCCTCTTTGGGCCGAGCTGCCTTGTTGGACGACCGCGGCAGGCTCGGCTTCGCTCAAGGCACCCCTGCGAAACACCATCAAATACGTGGTGATTAGAAGTAAAGCACAGGTGGGTCGTGGTATCCGGACTTCGGTCACGGTTACCTGGGAGGCCGGAAATAATCCGGGGTAGTCGGCCGTAATGGCAACCAAAGCATTGTCGATGCTAAGTTGGTGGAACACCCCGTCGATCAGCTCCAGCTTTATATCCGGGTCCTCTTCGGAGGCTGGATCGAGGGACCGTTCCGGATCCTCGGGTTGTGGGTGCGGGCTGTGTATCTTCTCCACGGCCCGGCGCAGTTCCTGCGTAGAAACCATGAAATGAGATATTTAGCCACGGGAACATGGATCGGACAGGCCACAAAGATATTTGCTTACCCAACTTCGAGGATTATTCAAGAAAACCTGCTCGATGGATCGACACGGAGAAAATCCTCCTCTTCCCCTTTGTACATGGCGGACAAGGTCTTCACCAGGTCGGTGACCGATCCCGCCCTTTGCGGCCATGGCGGGTGGCATCGTCCTCCCCATTGAAGTCCCACATGGGGTGGCCCCTATATTGAGCGGCTGCACTCCTCATAATGCAGATTGCCATGACTCCAATCATGGTCAATCCGGCATGAGCCAAGAATCTTATTCGGCTCATCAAGTAAAGGACGCCCCGGTCATTTTCCTCTCAGGGGCTCATGGGGCGCTTAGCTTAGGCGCTTCTTGAGGAGCGTTGCTAAACTCGAATGCCGATCCGAACAGGATCCGGCAGCGGACGCCCTCCGTGTAAAACCATTCCGAGGGCAAGTCCTCGGACGCCTTCTTTGGGGTTCCGGATAAGTATCCGGTCCCGGTGATGCGCCATAGTTCGGCTCCGCCCAATTGATATATTGACCCTTCGTAAGAACGAGGCACAAGGCAGAACAATCTCTTCCACAGAGCGAAATGGGCCTCAACGCCCAGAAACAGCTTCAGAAGGGCCACAAAGCCCGCTTATATGCGAGATGGAGGCAAGCGAAGGTTGTGCATGGAGGCCATAGAACACCGAAGCCCGGAGAAACGGATGGATTGGAAATCCGAGTCCTCTTATTAGGTAAGAGACGAAGCATACCCGCCTCCCTTAGAGGGATCGGGACGCTCTCCGCCTGCTTCCCGCCTCTTATAAGTGGCAAGTCCGTAACGCACCGGAACCATGAAGGCTGGGGAAGGAATCCCTTGGTTTGGAGCACCACCAATTGGTCTAAAGGGATCGAGCATCTCCCCCAATCTCCGGGCTGAGGGCTGGGAGCGCGAGAGGAGGAGCCGCATCGACTGTCCATGGAGGAGTGGGTTTTTTGTCAAAGGCGCTCTGATGAAGGCTCGCGAAGGGAGGATGGTCTGATCCGGATCTAGATCCCCATCTCTTTTATAGACGGCTCATTTGCATAGCAAGGGGGGGGTAAATGTAAAGATACCCTGACTTTTCACATTCATTCGACACGTGGAAGATGGCCATTATTGGGCGTGGAAGCCGAGAAGCGCGATATTCACAAGAAAGCCGGACACTATTCAACACAGGATTCGGAGGAGAACCCGCCTTGCAATGCAGAAGACAATCAACGCGCCGGACTTATCATCATTGAAGCCTGGTTCGGGGGCTACTGGGGGAGTCCTGGACTAGGGGGTGTCCGGATAGCCGAACTATCATCTTCGGCCGGACTCCTGGACTATGAAGATAGAAGATTGAAGACTTCGTCCCGTGTCCGGATGGGACTTTCCTTGGCGTGGAAGGCAAGCTTGGCGATACGGATATGTAGATTTCCTACCATTGTAACCGACTTGTGGTAACCCTATCCCTATTCGGTGTCTATATAAACCGAAGGGTTTAAGTCCGTGGGATCGAACAACAATCATACCATAGGCTAGCTTCTAGGGTTTAGCCTCTCTGATCTCGTGGTAGATCCACTCTTGTACTACCCATATCATCAATATTAATCAAGCAGGAGTAGGGTATTACCTCCATCGAGAGGGCCCGAACCTCGGTAAAAACATCGTGTCCCTTCTCTCCTATTACCATCCGCCTAGACGCACAGTCGGGACCCCCTACCCGAGATCCGCTGGTTTTGACACCGACACCTGGCTTCAAAGGCTTCATCAGAACTTGCATGTAGTGATTTGTGAGCTCAGGTTCACTGTAGATGCAACGAGCACCATCAAGGGGAGGACTGGGTGGGAGGGCACGAAGCAATTCAGTTGCTGGTGCCTTGTAGTGAGTATTTTACATCATCTAGTCCAGTACCCATGAGTTCACATCTTCAAAATCTCCGGTGATGTGCAGCGTCGCATAGAATTGAAGAATGAGTTCTTCATTCCAATCACAGATGTCAGTGCAGAAATTCAGCAAACCAGCATCGTGAAGAACACTGAGGACTGGATCGAAGCCTCGCAGAGATTCCATGTCCACGTGAGGAATATGTGCATGATCGAAGACTTTGTCTTTGTTGAATAGCACAGAGGAATAGAAGTTGGCTTGACTAGCAGTCCAGAAACGCCTCTTCCTTATGCGAGCAGAGTCATACGGGTTGTAGTCAGTGAAGAACACATGCTCGCCGAAGAAATCTTCAGCCTTGAACTTTTGCTTCGTTGAGAATGGATTCTTTGGCTTTGGCAATGGAGTGTCTGTGAGTTGCATCACTACCTCAGGAATCGCAATCTCAGGTTCTTCAGGCTGATGATTTTCTGGTTCCTCTTCATATGCAGTCTACGTGTTCAAAGGAGTAGCAGCAGTAGTTTCTTCAGCACTAGTGGCTGGAATTTCTTCATGCACGGACGAGGTGGGATGAGTTTCTTCAGAGCCCATTTGAACAGTTTGTGCAGGGGACTGAGGAATTTGTTGTATTGGGGTGAAGAGTGGAGAATTGGGATGCTGACTTTCCCAAAAGTCATCGTTCATCACTGGCGTTGTGCTTCCAATATCCACATCTTCTTCAATTTCTTCAACGCCAGCCTCTTCAGCTGTGAACTGAGGCATTGGCGAGGAAATGACAGGAGTAGAAGGGATCGCATCCACTTCAATTTCTTCATCAATTTGCTCTGACGAAGCAGCAGAATGATTTTCTTCATCAGATCCGCTAGGGATCTCATATTCTTCACCAAAAGGAACAAGGTCCTTTGATGGCATGGAGGAAATTGGAACAGCACCAATCGGATTTTCAAAACAGCTTGTCATAGGCTTCATCTTCTTTGGAGCTGAAGATTCTGAAGCATTTGATGCTTTCCTTTTCTTCACTGCAGCTCGCTCTGCAGCCTTGGTCTTCTTCACATATGATGAAGATGGAAGGATTGGAGTTCGCGTAGGCGCGGGAGGAGCTGAGGAATCTGTTTGAATTTCCTCAAGCGCAACTGATGTAGTTGCCCTGACTTCTTCAGTTTCTTCAGGCGCACCACTAGTGGATGCGCAGTTTCTTCAGCGGCTGGAATGGAGTCATCAGCCCTGGAACTAGCATTGTCTTCAGCAAGCTGAAAATCATAAACGATGCTGGCATGTTTTTCAGTAGGCTGAGCAGAGGCTCCAGCCTGAGGAATTTCTTGTTGCGTTGGGGCTGCAACATTTGTGAACTTCTTTTCAGGATTACAAATCTGACTTTGGCTCCTTGCCAATCAGCATAGTTGGCATCAAAGTCATCGCTGAGGGCTTTGATTTCAGACTGGATCTTGAGGAGTTCCTCAGTTGTCATTCTGACAACGTTTTTCCTCGGGTACTTCTCTTTCCTGAATTGAGCTTTCTTGATCTGCCTAGCCTTTTCAAACTTCCATTTCTCTTCAGAAATGAAATGGGTCAGCATGTGACTTTGACCAGGAGTCAAATGAAAGTCAGGCATAGGGGTGTCTGGATCCTTGTGCCAGAGATCAATGTACTCGAGGATCGCCCTTGGATCAAAAGCAAGGCAGTGTGTGCCTTTGGCTCAATGACCCTTTCTTGCTTGTCTCTGATGATTTCCGCAAGTTCATCATCATCAGCTTCATCATCAGATGGCACTTGGAAGGCAACCTGTTTCTTCTTTGGACTAGGCCGAGGACCTCGACCAGTCGTTGCCTTTTTCTTCAGCAGAGTGGGGCCTGATGAAGAATTTGGTGCAGCAGAGGAACTTGCTAAGACACCAGAGGCAATAGAGATGCCTGCAGTCCTTTGGTACATGGCCAGATGCACAGGTGCTAAGGACTTTGGAGGAGCTGCTGAGGACTTTGGAGAAGGAGCTGAGGATTTGGGAGGAGCAGGAGCAGCATGAGGAACTGGCTGTGAGTGCATTGAAGATTCTGGCCGTGAGGGCACTATTGGTGAAGCACTTGGCTTGTGCGTGGGCTTCTTTGCCATCAATTTTCTGGGCTTGACAGGGGCCTCAGTGGCGGCAGCAGTAGCAGAGTCTTCATTGAATTTCCTCACTGCTTCTTTGGCTTGTCTCGACAACTTGGCTTGGCGCTTGGCCCATTCTTCTGGAAAGTCCTCACCACGCTTGATGCTGGTGGGGTCAGCTTCTCGGCCAGGTGCCAATGGAGCTCTTGGGCATGGAGGATTGAGTGCGAATTTCTTCATGTACTTTGGAGTAACATACCTGTACTCCCTCCATTACCTTGCCCGTCTCCTTTCAATCCTATGAATGTGCACCTTGCGCTGATTTTTGTTTTCCTTGCCAAACTTGGCTTCATCAGGTGTGCAATAGTCAGCACAGATGTGCTCGGGTATCTCAAAAGCAGTCATGACCTGAAGCCTCTTTCCTCCTTTCTGTGGCTTCTTTCCTTCTGCCATATTCTTCAGCTGAGGAATTTGAACAATCGAATTCCCTTAAGAAGTATGCAACTTTTCTTCGAGGAACGCTGCAAATGAGTTAAGTTGATGAGAACCTAGTGATTCAAGACGGACATGAGTACACGTGGAACAGAGTATAGTTGCGAGGAATTTGGAGAGGTCATATGCGTTCACCGACGGTTTTTCAAAAAGAACAAGTTTGAGGAATTTGACCAGATGAACCTTGAAGAATTTCACTAAGCGTTCATTGTCTTAGGTTCCAGAGTTGTATAGATCGAAGATCCACACAATTGAGGAATCTTGAAGAAAAATGATTGCTTAGAGAAACGAATCAAGAGCATATTACGTTTGAGGTGTTCATATGTGTGAAGATTTGAAGAATAAACACCTTTGAAGATTTTCAGAAAGGCTTGAGAATTAAAGTGAGCAATAAAAGTAACTTTTAATTACCCGAACTGACGAACACGACGAACTAAGAGGTGTAGATTAGAAGTTCATCAGTTCAGATCTTCCACGCCCTAACTCGGCGGAGGAAGACAGCTACGGCGGTGATGAGTGAAGATCTCCGCGGTCGGCGCGAGTACGACGGCGACGAGGTCGAGGCAGTGAAGCTCTTCCTCACCGGCGACGATGGAGTAGCGGCAGCGCTAGGGTTTGAGAAGCTCGAGCGAGAGAGAGAGCGGTCGAGCAGGGTAAAGGAAGTGAGGAGGGGGAGAGGGGGTATATATAGCCACGGTGAAAAACTGTTCGCCCGAAGATTTTGGACGAACGTGCCCCTGACCCTTCTCATTCGCTGGACATGTGTCACCCACGTACTGAAAAGTGGAGATCGTGTTAGATCGTGGTTTAATAGATAAGTCTATCGTGGGATACGAAACGGTTTGAGCGGCAAAGCCGAAAATTTGGATAAGATAAGTTAAAAGTTCCGTTCGCAATTTCTTGGTGACAAGGACACAGTGAAGATTTTGAACGAGTTTCAAATAGAACGCACATGAAGAATTTGTGAATAGATTGGGTTGAGTATATCATAGAGGGGGAAGGGTCCGATCACATTCACTTAGCAGAAAATGCAACTTGAAGAAATAGCCATAAGTGAATGCTGTAGAGGACATAAACCCATATATATATATATATATATATATATATATATATATATATATATATATATACATAGCCAATGAAGAAAGACAACGGAAACAATGAAGATTTTGCAAAGTTGAAGAATTTGAAAAACTGAAGAATTTCAAAGCGAGGAAAAACTCAAATTGAAGATTTTCAACTTTGGTGGTGGCGTGTCCCACCAGTATAAGAATGATGATTTCTGCATAATCGCTGCACAATTGTCGTAGGGTTACGAGAATCAAATTCTTCATTAATTTCTTCACACTTAGAGTGTTATTCTTCATTGATTGAAGAAAAACGTTTCTTCATGTGTTGCACATCTAAGTCATCAATTTTGCATAAGTGTCAGGATGAGTGTCCTTTTCAAAGAACATTCGAAGATTCTAAGATATTTAGCTCACACCACAACTTGCTAAATCACTTCTCATCCAAGGGCTTGTTGAAGATATCGGCTAGTTGTTCTTCAGTCTTCGCATGCTTGATGGAGATGTCTCCCTTCAACACATGATCACGAAGAAAATGATGACGAATCTGAATGTGCTTTGTCTTTGAGTGCTGAATTGGGTTGTGAGCAATCTTGATGGCACTCTCATTGTCACAGTAGAGAGGCACATTCTTCACGTTGATGCTGTAGTCCTTGAGAGTTTGCTTCATTCACAGCAATTGAGCACAGCAAGAACCAGCAGCAATGTACTCAGCTTCCTAGATGAAGCGGTGATACGTGATTCTGTTTCTTCGAGGACCAACAGACTAAAGATCGTCCGAGGAAATGACAAGTACCAGATGTTGACTTGCGGTCCACATGATCACCAACATAGTCAGAGTCAGAATATCCAATGAGATCAAAAGTAGAGCCCTTGGGGTACCATAATCCTAGTGTTGGTGTGTGAGCTAGATATCGAAGAATATGCTTCTGACCTTATGGTGTGATTCCTTCGGTGTAGCTTGAAATCGGGCACACATGCAAACACTAAGCATTATATCTGGCCTAGATGCACATAAGTACAATAAAGAACCAATCATGGAGCGGTATACCTTGTGATCGAAGTCAATACCATTTTCATCAGTGCATAGATGGCCAATTGTGGGCTTAGGAATTTTGACGCCTTTGTAGTCTTGCATGCCGAATTTCCTCAGAACATCTTTGAGTTATTTCTCCTGAGATATGAATATGCCATTGTGTTGTTGACGAATTTGAAGACCTAAGAAGAATTTCAACTCTCCCATCATAGACATTTGATATTCTTCACTGATCATATAGGCAAATTCATCACTATAACGTTGGTCGGTACAGCCAAAGATAATATCATCAACGTATATTTGGCACACAAACAGTTCACCATCATATGATTTAGTAAATAGAGTAGGGTCGAGTGAACCGGGTGTGAAGCCATTCTTCATGAAGAATTCCTTCAAAGTATCATACCACGCCTGAGGGGCCTGCTTGAGGCCATAGAGAGCTTTGTTGAGTCTGAAGACTTTGTCGGGATTCTTTGGATCTTCAAAGCCTGGGGGTTGAGCAACATATACTTCTTCCTCAAGCTTACCATTGAGGAATGCACTTTTCACATCAATTTGATATAAAGTGAGATTATGATGGTTAGCATAAACAAGCAATATGCGAATAGCCTCAAGTCTAGCAACAGGTGCAAAAGTTTCATCGAAATCAATTCCTTCAACCTGTGTGTAACCTTGAGCTACAAGGCGTGCCTTATTCCTCACCACAAGGCCATTTTCATCTTGCTTGTTGCGGTAGATCCACTTTGTGCCAATGATATTATGCTTGCGAGGATCTGAACGTTTGACCAGTTCCCAGACATTGTTGAGCTCGAACTGATGTACTTCTTCTTGCATGGCCTAAATCCACTCAGGCTCCAAAAATGCTTCATCTACCTTAGTGGGCTCTGTGATAGAGACAAAAGCATAGTGCCCACTAAAGTTAGATAAATGTGAAGCTTTTGAGCGTGTGAGAGGACCTGGTGCTTCAATGTCATCGATGATCTTGTCAACTTGCACTTCTTTTGCAACGCGAGGATGAGCTGGTTGTCGTCGAGGAATTTGATCAGCATTTTCTTCAAAGCCATTTTCTTCAGCATTATCTTCAGGTGCATCAGCTCGACGTTCTTCGCGTACAGGAATGAATTCTTCAAAGCAGATTCTTCAAGAGGGAATGACATCCTCAGTTGCCTTGAACTTGATGGATTCCTCAGGTGCTGGTTCATCTATCACAGAAGGTAGGTGCTCTCTCTGCGAGCCATTAGTTTCATCGAACCGCACATCTACAGTTTCAACAATCTTGTGAAGAGCGATGTTGAAGACTCTGTAGGTGTGTGAGTCCTTTCCGTGACCAAGCATAAAACCTTCATGTGCTTTCGGTGCAAATTTAGCATTGTGATGAGGATCTCTAATCCAACATTTAGCACCGAAGACTTTGAAATAACTCACATTGGGTTTCTTGTCTGTGAGGAGTACATAGGCAGTCTTCTTGCAGAATTTGTGAATTTATACTCTGTTGATGTTGTGGCATGCGGTATCAATTGCATCAATCCAAAAAGCGATTTGTATGCTTTTGTATTCATCAAGCATAGTGCAAGCCATCTCAACAAGAGTTCTGTTCTTGCGCTCCACGACGCCATTTTGCTTAGGAGTATAGGGAGCAGATAACTCATGAGTAATACCAAGTTCATTAAGATAGTCATCAAGACCAGAATTCTTGAACTCAGTTCCATTGTCACTCCTGATGTGCCTGATCTTCACACCAAAGTTGGTTGAAGCCCTCGAGGAAAATCGTTTGAAGACTTCACGCACTTCATGTTTGTAAGTGACAATGTGTACCCATGTGTAGCGAGAGTAATCATCAACAATAACAAAGCCATATAGAGATGCATCATTAGTGACCTGTTGAGTAATGATTAGGACCAAAGAGGTCCATGTGAAGCAATTGAATGGACGAGTAGTGGTCATGGTAGTCTTATTTGGATGCTTGGCCTTGGTCATTTTTCCAGCTTCATAGGCTCCACACAAGTGATCCTTGAGGAATTTGACATTCTCGATGCCAATGACATGCTTCTTCTTTGCAAGCGTGTGCAAATTCCTCATGCCTGCGTGACCAAGTCGTTGATGCCATAGCCAGCCTTCTGAAGCTTTTGCAAGTAGGCACACGGCTGGTTGTGGTCCTGTAGAGAAATCAACAATATACAAGTCTCCTCTCCTAAAGCCTTGGAAGACTTTGGAATTGTCAGCTTCCATGATCACAACACAACGATATTTGCCAAAGACAACAACCATATCAAGATCACAAAGCATTGAGACTGACATGAGGTTGTATCCTAAGGACTCAACAAGCATGACTTTGTCCATGTGTATGTCCGTAGAGATCGCCACCTTACCTAGACCCAATACCTGACTTTTTCCTTTGTCAGCAAAGATGATATGCTTCAGATGTGACGGTGATAAGGGAGCATCGATCAATAGGTTCTTGTCACCAGTCATGTGATTTGTACATCCACTATCGAGGACCCACTCATTTGCTTTGGGTTGATCATCCTGCAGATGAATTAGTGCAACTTACGATCTCATATACTTCATCAGTGAAGAATATGATATCATATTCATCATATGAATTTCATCAAGCAGTAAAACAGATATAGCAGTATGAGGACGTGTCAAATGAAAGTTCATTTTTTTATGATTAGCCTGCGTCCTTTCGGGCAATTTTGTCAGGCCCCCAGCAAGTTCTTCAGACGTTAAAGCACGTCTGGAGACCTGACCCTACAGAAGAGATTAGTTCTTTTTCTTCACCACCCACATCTGAAGGGGTGGCAAAGAGTTCATCACTCTGCGAGCTCCATATGAGAATGGTGGCATAGAAGCCAATCCAGTTCGTTTCACATAAGAGGGGTTAGGGTAAGCATATGAATAAGCAGAGAAATTCTTCGAGGACTTATGAACATAATGGTTTGAAGAATAATGCACATATTCATAGCCCTTAGCTCTACCCTGCGAAACAGAGTTGTTAGCACGATGATAATCATATGAGGACTTTAATCCTTTTGAGGAATTTGATCCACGTGAGGTCTTTGATCCGTATGAGGACTTAGATCCATATGAAGAATTTGGTCCATATGAAGAGTTTGATCTGGGGTTCCTATTCTTCACAGGTGGTGTCATTTGGACATTCACCTAAAGACTTTAAAGACACTTCTTGGGAACCCAGATTTTCTTCATAGGGGAACCGTTCCTGCAGTTAGTGCCAACATATCTAGCAAATACTTCACCATTCTGATTTTTGAACAGTTTATAGTTGGACTCAAATGACTCATCAGAAGAATGACGAGATTCAAATGTAAAGCCAGATAAGTTAGATGGATCAACTGGAGGTCCCTTTGGAGCAACCCATGAGGTTTTCTGCACTGCCGGGGCTTCCAATATGTTCCATCAGCATTGAGTTTCCTCTCAAAGGCAATACCCTCTTTCCTAGGGTTTCATTGAGGATCTGCTTTTTAAGCACATCACAAAGAGTCTGATGCCCTTTGAGGCTTTTGTACATGCCTGTCATGTACAATTCCTTCAGCCCTGCATCGTTAGTGATAGTAGCAATGTCCTCAGATGAGGAATTAGTCATAGCAGAGGCAGGTGAAGAATTTGTAACAGTTGAAGCATTTGAACATTCAGGTGAAGAATTAGCAGATTCTCGTTCAATGCACTTTAAGCATGGAGGAACAAATTCTTCCTGAGAAATGCTGATTTGTTGAGCAAGTAGTGAATCGCGCTCCTTCTGAAGATCTTCATAACTCACTCTTAGCTTCTCAAGATCTTGCTTTCTTTGAAGAAATTCATAAGAAAGCTTCTCATGATCAGATAAGAGAGTGTTATGATGACCTTGAAGGCTATCAAACCTAGACTGCAGTCTCTGAAGATTTTAAGTCAGGGCTTTAGTGCGATCCAGTTCTTCACCCAACATATCATCACTTTTGTCTAGCATGTTTTGAACCTTTTCCAAGGCCGTTTGTTGTTTAGTGGCAATGCAAACAAGTTTGGCATAGCTAGGTTCAATATCATCATCAGATCCATCATCATCAGATCATCGTCACTAAACTCGGATGAGAAACATTCGGTTACCTTGTCACCCTTTGCCATGAGACATGATGCAGAAGATGATGATTCTGGTTCGAAAGTCATCGTTTCGAGAGATTCCTCGAAGTCCTCAAACCAAGGATCATGACGGGTTCGATGACCTTCATAGACGTCAGAGATTCGGTCCCAGATAAGCTTCGCATTGCAAAGATGCATAATGCGCTTGAATTAATCTCTGGATAGGCAGGAACAGATGATGTCCTTCGCCATGAGGTCAAGTCGAATGTACTTGTGAATATCATCTGCATTCGCCATCTTGCATAGATCAGTAAGACCAATCTCAGTGACGGTCCACAGCTCGCTGTCCATTGCCATGAGGCGCTTCCTCATCATGGCCTTCCACTTGGGATAATCATGACCGTCAAAGATAGGGCATGTCACTTTCTTCATACCTACGGTCGACATAACTAAAACTCCAGGTGGTTAAACCAAAATCACACAGAACAAGGGAGTACCTCGCTTTGATACCAATTGAAAGTGCGTTATATCGACTAGAGGGGGGGTGAATAGGAGATTTTTATGAATTCTTCACTGAGGAATTTGCCGGTGAGGAAATTCCTTAGCGAAGAACTACTTGCAGCGGAATAAGTACTCATAAGTAAGCATAACAGAATACATGTATGGTCATCATGATGAAATGAAGAAAATCACAGAGTACAGAAAGCGTAAACACAGGATTACACAAGATGAAGACAAACAGACTGAAGAAATTGAACTGAGGAAATAGAGAAAGTCTTCAGTCCAAGTCTTCAAACACAGATATCAACAAACATTCAACACAGTAATGAGGAAATGAATGAGTTGAGGAAATAGAACCAGTAATGTTGGTGAAGACAATGATTTGGTAGACCAGTTCCAACTGTTGTCTCAGTTGTACGTCTGGTTGGAGCGGCTGAGTATTTAAACTCGAGGACACACAGTCACGGACACCCGATTCTTGAGCACGCAGCTCGGGACACCAAGTCCTCACCGTATTCTCCTTGAACTAAGGTCACACAGACCTCGTCCAATCACTCGTGGTAAGTCTTCAGCGACTTCCAAACCTTCACAGACTTTGGTCACCCGGCAATCCACAATTCCTCTTGGATGCTCTAGACCATGACGCCTAACCGTCTGGAAGAAGCACAGTCTTCAAAGGTAACAAGCGTCGGATCCATGCAGGATCAATCTCTTCAGTGATGCTCAATCACTTTTGGTTTGTAGGGGTCTGGTTTTGGGTTTTCCTCACTCGATGATTTTCACTCAAAGTCCTCGGAGGATGGGTTGCTCTCAAATGCCAAGTGTCAAGTTCTCTTGAAGCAGCCAACCAGATAGTGGTTGTAGGGGGCGGCTATTTAGAGCCTAGGGAGCAGCCCGACATGATAAGACATAAATGCCCTTCAATGATATAACTGTTAGGTGGATAAGATATTTTGGGACAGTGGCCAAGTGACAAAGAACGGTCGGAAATTTGACTCTCAAATTCTTGAGGCTATCATGTTCCTCACTGTGTAGGCAATCCGACCTTTGGCGAATTCCTAACTCCTCGGGCCGAACAAATTCCTCAAATGACTGGAAGAACTTCGTCTCACATCAAGAAACTGATTGAACTGTATGAGATTTCCGAATGCTTCACTCGAAGGGATTGGTAGGTGTAGGATTTTGAGTTGAGCATCACATAAAAAAATTTCCTTAGTATTTCCCTGACCCCCTTTAACAGTACGGTGTTTCCTATGACTCAAGAAAGAGAAAAACGAAACTACTAAAACAAAAGTCTTCACGCTTCATGTTCCTCAAATGAATACCAAGTCTTCAAGGTCACACCAATTTCTTCACTTTCAAAGTCTTCAGAATACCAAAGTCTTCAGATGAAGAACTTCATTTTTAGGGGTTGACTTTCTCGGTAAATATCAAACTCCTCATAAACTTATAGACCTATGTACACTCATAAATGCATTAGTCCCTTAACCTATAAGTCTTCAATACTTCAAAATCACTAAGGGGCACTAGATGCACTTACATGAACCCAAGGGATTCAACAAGCATCACTTTGTCCATGTGCTGATCCCTTGAAATTGCAACTCTACCTAGGCCCAATACCTTGCTTTTACCAGTGTCAGCGAATGTGATGTGACTTTTATCACATGGATGTAAGGTTGAGTCCATGAGAAGACTTCGATCACCAGTCATGTGGTTAGTACATCCGCTGTCCATAATCCATTCTGAAGCACGAGGTATCGTACCCTACAGTGCAGTTAGGAGGATAGGCTTCACAAAGAGTATTGTGAAGCATAAACATTTGACGCACAATAGGATTATCAAAGCTCAGATCAAGGTTAGGACTGATGGTATGACTGGCAAGCATTTCAGAAACGAAATACATAGTAAGACCATTTGGGTATTTTATCTTGTGTCCCATAATGTGTTTTAGGTCCCCAGCAATAGCATGGGACGCCTTTGATTTCCGGCTGGAGACCTTTCCCTGCAAAAGAGAGTTAAGTGTTCTTAACCACCCACATTTTCAGGGGTGGCTTCGAAGCAATGAGTCTAAGTGCAGCATCTGAGAACTTCGGCTTTGAAGCCCTAGCAAATAGCCTCGCAGGAGGTGAATAATACTCATATGAATAGGCAGAAAAATTCTTAGTTTTGTGAACATAGCGGTTTGAAGATACACGCTCATAATCATCCATCTGAGTATGTCTTTCCTGCAAAACATTGGCGTTAGGGCGACTCTCATGAGTCATGTATCTGTATGAAGCCTTTGGGCCATATGAAGCCATAGGTATGGGGTTTGTCTTCTTCCTTGGTGGTGTCTTGATGACATTCACAGGAAGATTCTCAATACACTGTTTAGGCACGCAGATCTTCTTCATAGGTGGTCCATTCCTGCAGTTAGTACCAATATACCTGGCAAACACTTCACCATTCTGATTCTTAAACAGTTTATTGTTTGCATCAAAGGATTCATCAATAACAATTCGGTTAGCACAAGTAAATCTAGATAAGGTGGATGGATCCATTGAAGGTTCCTTTGTAGCAACCCAAGTGGTTTTGGGGTACTGCTCAGGCTTCCAGTAAGAACCATCAACATTCATTTTCCTCTCGAACCCAACACCCTCTTTCCTAGGGTTTCGTTTCAGGATCTGCTTTTTGAGGACATTGTTGTGGTTCTAAGCCTGACAGTAGAATGGGGGCTAGGTATGGAGAGGCAAAATCCTAGCTATGGACTAGTTGTATACGCAAGATGTTTACGAGTTCAGCCCTTCTCGGAGGAAGTAACAGCCCTACGTCTCGGAGCCCGGAGGCGGTCGACTGTGTTATGCGCGTATGAGTTACAGGGGTGCGAACCCTTGACACTGAGGAGGGGGTGGCTTATATAGAGTCCGCCAGACCCCTCCGGCCCTCAGTTATGCAGGGTTAAAGATACATTAAGATAGGGGGTTACTGGTAACACCCACATAAAGTGATATGATGACCATAAAAGCTACTTAATGACCGACCGTTTGGGTGCAGACTGGCTTTAGATCTCCTGGTGGTCGAGTGGTTGGCTTCATGGTCTAGTGTCTTCCAGTTGGTCGAGTGGAACTCTTCCAGGTCGACTGGAAGGTAGTTTCTTCTAGAGATGTCCTTGGGGAGGGTGTCTTAGACAGGTCCATGACCCTACCCTAGGTATATGACTTCATCATTAGCCCCCGAATGGATCGAGGTTTGAGTGGGGAAGGAGTTGAACATACTCCCGACTCATTCTTGTGCTGCAATTGTGTCTTGTCTTGGATCAAATGGAGTTAAGTGACGACATCAACTTCTTTTCCAGTCGGCTTGATCCATTCTTTGTATCCGTCGAGTGTGTTTTCCGTATTTGGCGATTTCCGAATGACAGGACGGAGGAAATCTTTTGTCTGACGATTTGCTCTGCGGTAGCTGGATTTAGCGGGATTTGAATCTTCGGGAAACGAGCGGGACGGAGAGAGAGCCACAGTAATCGGACGGGATAAGGCAAGGACACCTCGATCTCCGTGCCACCTTTTTCGCCACGTATCGCGCGGGCGACTGTTGCGGGATTTGACAGGATCGCCTGGGCCTACCGGTCAGTCACTCGGAAGCAACCTCATATAAGGCCCAGGACTGGGGTTTTTTGAACAGTGTGTTCCCCTTTCCTCCTTTCTTCCTCAGATTCATCCGCCGCGCCTGCCTCCACCTCTGAAATGCTGCTCCACGCACGTTCCGCCGGCGACAATGGTGAAAGAAAAGACGGCGGCTTTGGAACGGGCAAAGAAGGCGATGGCGAAGGTGAAGGGGAGGGCCACCAGTCGGGGCGGATCCTCGTCGTGTGCCGGTTTGCCGCAGGGCTGGATCCAGGGCGACTGGATTCGCTCGACCATCCGCCAGAAAGATCTTGATGACCTGGCCAATGAAGGACTGATCCCTCATGGATCAGCGAGGCTTCCGGGGATGGAGTGGCAGCCGTAGCCTCAGGAGGGTGAGTGCGTCCTCTTAGCCACTCACGTCGACCGTGGGTTTTCTTTGCCGCCCCACCCTTTCTTTTGAGGATTGCTGAACTTCTTTGGGGCACAACTCCACCACTTCACACCCAACTCTATCGTGTATCTCGCCGTTTTCGTGTCTTTGTGTGAGAATTTTTTGGGTTGTCGGCCGCATTGGGGCCTCTTCAAACACATTTTCACCTATCGCTCCCAGACAGTGAAAAAGGCCAATCCGAGTGACGAAAGAACCCAAGTGATTCAGATGTGTGGGGGTCTTGGGGTCCAGATGAGAGGTAAGAGTGCTTTTCCAGCCATGGTCCTTCCTGAGTCAGTTCAAGGGTGGCAGTCGACCTGGTTCTATCGCCAAGACCAGCCGACGCCAGTAAGCCGATCGGACTCCCTCCTTTCTCCATGGATCGAGTGAGCAAGCTGTCCTCTCTGAAGGTGGTCCCGGAGGAGAAGGCTCAGGTCAAGGTTTTGGTCGAGCGTGTAGTTCATCTCATCCATGACGGGGTGACTAATATGGATCTTCTAGAGGTTTTTCTTCGACGGTGCATCCAGCCGCTTCAGTAAAGAGACCATCCGATGTGGATGTATTCTGACACTGATGACACCACACGGGTCCACCCGAAGGAGGTCGAGGATGCCACACTGGAGAGATGGATGACCGCCATCACTGGGAACAAAGATAACCCCCGAGGAGCCATGAGGATCCCTCCACTCGACCAATCGTACGAGCCAGACAAGGTTCAATCCTGTATCTTTGACTCTGACTTTGCTTACTCCATCTTGTTTTCTTAAATCAGTTAACTGACTTTCATCTTGTTTGTCTTCTTCCAGGTCACCACTGAGATGTACTCGATGCCCAACGGGGTGCGAGAACCAGTTGAGGAGGAGGAAGGGAGCGGAGGTGAAAGCCAGGAGGAATGGCAGTCTGACGGTGGGGGGGACGAAGATGACGACAGCTCCGACGAAGAGGAGGAGGAGGAAGAAGTCGACCCTCCTCGCACGGAAAGGCGGTCCAAGCTCACCCATGACCCCGCGGTCGAGCGCGGCAAGGCTATCACGCCTGTCGGGCAGTCGACGAAACGTCCTCGGACGACCTCTCCGGCGCCGACTGAAAAAGCGCCAAAGCAACCCCGAGCGACGCCGTCGAAGCCGACAAAGGTTTTTCCCAAGATGAAGATGGATATCCCCACTATTTCCGGGTACAGCAGAACTTGAGCTTTTTTGTTCAGCGCGAACATAATTTTGAACGACTTGTTGGCTGATCAACTGATTTCTGAAATCTGCAACGCTGCCACCTCCGAGACCTCAGTCAGGAACGAAGACCAGGAGATGGAAGATGTTGTTACCTCTAACCTTGGTATGATCGCTGTAATTTTGCTTTTGGTCGATTGGATTTCAGTTTTTAACTTTGAATCTTTCCTGTAGTCCCTCCTCATGTCATTGATCTCCCTGATGATGATGATGAGGCGCCGTTGAGGCGGAGGAGAACTAAGAAGGCACCTGCCGGCAAGACTGCTCAGGTTGCATCGATGCCTGAGGCGCTGGTTCATGAGGGTGGCAACACCACTCGGACTTCTGTGTCTTTCGCTGTGCCGCTGACGAGTATCCGGCCTTCAACGTCGACTGCTGATCCGCCTTCCCTTTTCGCCACGTACAACGTCCCGGAGGACCAAGTGGGTGCTGCTAAGGAAGCTATACGCCAAGCGGGGCTCATGATGGAACAAATGAAGGTGGTCCGGGAAGCCAGCCAAGCGGCCTATGATGCCAGCTCAGCTCTTCATAGCAACGTCCAGGTTAGTTAATCACCACTTGTTCTGTTAGGATATGCTACCTGAAAAACTCTTCTTTCTGAAGATCTTCGTATCTGTACACCCACTGGGTGTGTCGATTGAATTTTCGGACTGGTGAAATGCTGAGTGCACCCACTGGGTGTAGTCCCCAAGACTATGGTGGACTGCTGGCAGTCGACCGTAGTCTTTATACTTTGTATCTCTTTGATAACTTCTTCACTCGGTCTAGTCGGACCATGTCGAATGGAATCTCGAAACCGGTGGGGGCACGCTGAGTGCACCCACTGGGTGTAGTCCCCGAGACTATGGTAGACTGCTGGCAGTCGACCGTAGTCTGAAGAACTCCATTCTCTTTTTTGTGTGTGTCTTTCGGTCGACTGATCGAACCGAGTCGGTAGGATCAGTGGGCGCACGCTAAGTGCACCCACTGGGTGTAGTCCCCGAGACTACTGTCGAATATTTTGATTCGGCAGTAGTCTTAGAAACGCATAATGATTTTTCTTAGTCACTCGGAAGTAACCTATACGTGACGTTTATCGATCGATTCTTTGCGAGAAATCTTGCGAGCTTACGGCTCGATACACTGAATTGGAGAACAAACAGATCCAGCTCAACCTTGACTTGAAGCTTGCACGGAGAACTTGCGAAGGCGAGAGACGAAGCAAAAGGTATGGCTGGTGAGATCTTGACGACTGTTTTTGTTTTTCTCGTCCCATCCTACTTGACCTCACCGTTATTTTGCGAGACAAAATGGAGGAGGCTCACGAAGAAGAAGGATCATGACCTTGCCGAGGCGCAACAAACGGCTTTGAACAAAACCAAGCTCGCGGAAGAGAAGCTGTCTTCAGTCGGAAAACTTGAAGAAGAAAACACCAATCTGAAAACTGCTCTCGATGCGGCCAACAAGCAGGTTAGCCGACTGAAGCACGACAAGATAGCTCTGAGCGACAAGGCTGGCGAACTGGCGGTGAAGAGGAATGATCTAGAGGCTTATCTGGGAGGACTCGCCAAGAAGCTATTCCTCATGCTTGAAGGTAATTCCTCTTATCCGACTGACTTGTTATCACCGACTCATCATAGAGCCATTAGCTTAAACTCGAATTGTGTTTGCAGAATTCTGTCAGAACTTCGCGGACGAGAATAGTCGAGTGGAGACAAGTCTGGACCCCATTAACTCTCCCGTGAAGGATGAAGCTGCCATGAATGTGCTCCGACTGGAGTCTCGTGTTGCTGCTGTGGTGGACTACCTCGCTCGACTGAAGGTTGCGGTGTCGCGGATCGACTCAACACTCTGGCCAGGCAAAACACTTCAAAATGACCTCGAGTCTTTAATGACTCGATTGAATGACGTTCCAAGTCGAGTGCAAGAATGGAAGAACTCTTCTGCCAGATGTGGTGCTGATGTCGCTCTGTCCCTGATCCGTGTTCATTGCAAGGAGGCGCGAGAGGAAAGGTTGGCGTCCATCAAAGTTGCCAATACCAAGAAGTACGACTTTCGATCTTTCATGGAGACTTTCATTGGTGCTGCCACCCGAATCGCTGATGGGATCGTGTCAGGACCCCGATTCCAAGTCATATTGACCTAGCCGGTAACACCTCATATCACTTTGCGGCCTCACACACGGTATTCCCACGGGTGTCGCCTTACCAAGGCCCGGGACCGTTTGCGCCTTTTGGCTCACGTATATGATAGTGTCGCTAGCATCCATATGACAGAGAACCCGGGCCGACATGGCTAGTCGTGAACCCAAAGCGGCGCTTAACCCATGGGGACAGCATACATGAATCGCATCGAACATGTCGGTCATCAACGTATGAATCCGGGCTGTAGCATGGGCTAACAGGACTCAATAACTCCGGTCAGTAGCAGGCTGGGCAGGACTCCGGATATCACCGCGTGACATTTCCCGAAGGGGACATAGGAACGAAGTGAAACACATGCCGCCCGATCAAGTGTCCAAAGCGGTAGTCTTTGGGCTAGCAGGACTCCGGTGAAGCCCAGGTCATAGCGGACTACTATCGCTCAGGAAGCACTAGACTACATTTCCCCATATGAGAAGCTGCCAAGGATAAACAACTAGATTGTCGGATCCCACACATACCAAGCATTTCAAACATACACACAATATGCTCAATATGTGTAAATACAACATGGCATCACAACATAACTCTACGACTCAAATATTTATTCATTAGGCCCGAGGAGCGAGATATTACAAACATGGGTCTCATGACCCAACACTCGTGAGCATACAAGTCAAAGCACAAGCGGAAGCTTAACATGTCTCGAGTATGCACATCTACAAATGGAAAAGGCTGAGAAGTCGACTATCTACTAGATCCTGCCGAGGGCACAAGATCGTAGCTGAGGTAACAAGCTAAACGTCGAAGTCCACGTGGAACTACTAGCGAGACTGACGTCTCTCTGCAAAACATAAAATAAGCAAACGTGAGTATAAACGTACTCAGCAAGACTTACATCAGAACTAACTACATATGCATCATTATCAACAAAGGGGGTGGAGGAGTTTGACTGTAGCAAGCCAGCTTTGACCCGGTGGCTATCCTAACTACGACTGCAAGTAACTCTTTTGAGGTGGCGCACACGAGTCCACATATTCACCATATCAATACACCACTATGGGTCCGCTCCCGTCTCCCTACGAGAACGCCGTCCATAGCACTCACGCTTATCTTGCGCATTTTAGAGTATCCACTTTCACTTGTCTATGAACTGATATAGGCAACCCAGAAGTCCTTTTCCGCGGACACGGCTATTCGAATAGATGATGATAACCCTGCAGGGGTGTACTTCTTCACACACGCTCTCACCACTTATCGCCGTTTACACGACATGTACTCGGCAACCTTCAAGTGGAAGCCCAGCGAGGGTGTCGGCCACGACCTACCTAAACACTCAAGTCTCTAGTCCAGGTTTATCGCCTATTCGGGTTCCATCCGCAGGGAGTCCGGCCGAGGTTTCCACGAACGGCCCCGAACGATGTGTGCAGGGTTCGAGATACCAAACGGGCATTCGCAGACACGGGCCACGGTGTATCTACCGTGATCATAGCCCACCCCTAGGGTCAGCGCCACGCACGGCCTCCAACACATATCCTACAAACACCAGAGACTAGTTGCAACTCCCGGACAGAGAACAAGGGTGGTTAAGAAGCCGAGAGGGTCCATTGGTTTGGGCCCAATGCGTGGTAGTAATGCTTGTTTCATGGATCACAAACACAGAACTCAGTTCTGAGGAAGGTTTCAATGAGACAACCAACCATGTACTCCTACATGGCCTCTCACCGCTACCTTTACCAAATCGTGTTCACACACTTAGCTCACACACGATGGGACATGTTTACACACCTCCGATTCATCCCGATGAATCAGACCTGACTTCGACTCTAAGCGGTAGTAGGCATGACAAACAAGCATGAATGAGTAGGCACAACAGGGCTCAAACAACTCCAACTCATGCTAGTGGGTTTCATCTAATTACTGTGGAATGACAGGTCATGCAGAGGATAAAGGGGTTCAGCTACCGCAGCAAGTAACAGATGAATCGTTGTTGTCCTAATGCAGTAAAATAGAGCAGGAGTGAGAGAGTGGGATTATATCGGAATGAACAAGGGGGTTTTGCTTGCCTGGCACTTTTGAAGATAATATAGTTCTTCATCGGTGTCATCGAACTCTTCGTCGGAACCACGTCTATCGAGAGGGGACAAACACCGGCAACTGAGAAAGAACACAATCAATGCAATGCCACAATATGATGCATGATCATGACATGGCAATATGCTGTGATTTGAGCTAATGCATCTAGCTATGATTTAAATGAAGTTGGTTTGAATACATGATTCAAATTCCAACTCCATATATGATTATTTAAATGCCCTTTATTTGTTTTGTCCAAAACAGAGGACAAACATTGTTCAAACATGCATGAAAATGGTACAGATGGATTCCTTGAATTTTTCTGATAATTTTTCATATATAAATTATTTGATTTGGAGCTACGGTTGAAATACTATGATTTTTAGAAGTTTAGCTATTTTCTGAAATAAATAAATCGTTTAGATTTATTTAAAATCCAGAAAAGGGGTTTATTGCGTCAGCTTGAGGTCAGCACTGCGTCAGCAGTCAACCTGGGTCAAACCTGACATGTGGGGCCACACGTCAGTGACTCAGTGGTTAAGCCCGGGTCAAACCCGCACTGACCAGGGTTTGACTTGGCCCTCGGGCCCACGGTCAGCGGCTGGTGGGTGGTTTAGGCTGCGGGATTAGGCGCTAATGACAGCCACGTCGGCCTCGCCAGAGTTCAGCCGGCGACGACCTCAAGCCACGGCGGTTCTTCGCCGGAGTCGTTGTTCCGGCGTCCAGACGACACAGGGAGAGGAGCTACGGGGAGCTGGCGAACTCGCACATCGAGTGGTGGTGGCGGTTGGGCCTGGGGTGGCCAGAGGCGACGGCAACCACGACGACGGCGGCGGCCGGAGTTTGGGCGTCGGGCGTTTCGACGTGGTAGTGCCCTAGGAGAGGCGCTGGTGTGTTCGGCGTGCTCCTGGTGAGGTGAGGAGAACGATAGCCAGCGTGCGAGGCGGCTGGTTCGGATTACGGCTGGCGGCGCCATGGCCGGCAACGCGAGCTCTCGGCTCCGGTGGTTTTCATGGCTAGAGCGGGAAAAAGCGCGCGGGGAGAGAGGGGAATCGAAGAGGAGCTCACGGTGGGGTTGACGGCAGTCTCAGCGGGCTCGGGGACGACATCTAGCGCACGTATCGATGATGACCTCCGGCGGCCAGATGCGGCGGTGACGAGCTCGAGGGCGACGGATCCAGGCACCCGAGGTCGTGTTCTTCGGCTTGGAGCTTCACGGCGTCGACGGGGGAGCTAGAGGAAAGGGCAACGGGGAAAGGGGACAGCGGTGGGCGCGGTGGCAGTGAACGGCGGCGACGGACGCGCTCGGTTAGATGGGGAACGGCGAGGGAGAGAGATAGAGGAGGGGGATGGCCGCAGGAAGAGTCGAGAGGGACCTAGGGGGTGCGTGGCGTTCACAGCCGCGTCGGGGAAGCGGCGGGAAGCAGGAGGTGGCGCGGCGCGTGCTGGCGTGGGGTGACCACGCGCCTCGGTCCTTCTGGCAGAGGAAGGAGAAGACACGGGAGCCCCTGGTGGGCTGGGCCACCAGGTGGGCTGGGAGGCCAGGTGAGTTCTTCTCTCTCTCTCCCTTTCCTATTTTCTGTTTTCTATTTATTTGCTCTGTTTTGATTTAGTTTATAAACCAAATCATTTTAATAAATCCTGAAAATAATTGTGGGCATTAACTGAATTATTACAGAGGCCCTTAACTATTTTCAGAATTGTTGGAGCATTGAAAAATATTAACAATATTTAAATGCCCCAATTCAAATACAATATGGTTTATTCAAAAAAAACAAATGTCCTGGAAAAATATGCATCATCTCTGGATATGGTTTTCACCCTTTTCCATAAATCATGAACATTTTTGCAGACCAATTTGGTTCATTGAAAATATTTCGAAGTTGAACCTATTTGCATTATTTTGGTGCTAGGGGTTTGATCAATCCCCACTTCAAGTTTCTTTAAATTAAAACATGTTGCATGAATGCTTATGCAGGGTCAAGCAAGGACTAGGCTAGGGCTGTGACAACTCACCCCCACTAAACAAGAATCTCGCCCCGAGATTCAAGTCATGAGGTAGGAAGACAGAGGGAGCACAAGCTAACACGGTCTTCACGATCCAGGTTGCACTGCATAGGAACGTTGACATGATCACCATCTCTGGAGCTGAGAGGCAAAACCTGCATCAGGAGCAACCAAAGAAACATTTTGACGAGGGTTTCAAAGTAGCGAGGGAATTTGCCATGATTCCAAAACGGGGCACCTCAGGGGGGTGACTCGAAGAACTATTCCCTTAAGTGGCAAAAAGAATTACTTTTGATATATAGATCATTGAAACTCTTTATACCAGCCTAAGGCAATCACAAACGATCATTTGAAGGAATTCGAAGAAATGGCATACCCGGATTCGAATGGATGATGTGGACTACCTTGTTGAAGACAACGCGATGGATGATTTGCTTATCATCGGAAATGGATGGGACCCATGGTAGGACCACTTTTGAAGATGATCCTAAACAACAATTACTGAGAAGGCAATCCAAGGGGAACTGGTACAACGACGGTGCAAGCTGAGAACAAAACGCAACTGCTGAAATGTTCTAACCATCATATCTGCCTAAGATTCAGATCTGGTTAGTAACAGGATTCTTCAGACTCAACATGTCTGAAAGAAAGTTTGCAACACGATTCAACGAGATGGCGTTGCGGGATTCTCGATGAATGAACTAAGATAGCAAACTCCAAAACATGAGCTGGTTCTGCTAAACACATGTGAACACGCTGTCCCAGACAAGCATGACCACATGGTAGTCTTATAATAAAATACTACCAAGTTCAGGTGGGGAACCATCATCGAGGATATCGAAGTCTTTACGCAAGTCCATGGATTAGATCCCAAGCATAGACTTGTTTTCCTTGAACAAGTCAATCAGTGGCTTGGTGTGCTAGGGATACATACGGAATGAAGATGATCAGTCTATCAAACCACAGAATACTTCGCACATGCGTGTCTGACTTGGGATGATTCCACAGGAAGCAAACAAGCTTTCTCGAATCCACGGTGACAACTTAAATCAAATGCACGTGAGTTCGAGGAAGTCACTTCTCCATCCAGACTTATACCTCATGAACGGAACATGAAGGCAATGCCTACAAAGTTTCCAACACTAGGTTGATGCTCAACATGAATCATGGGGGAGACAAAATGCTGCTGATGGGCTCAACAACAACTCATCGGAATTTCCATATCATTGGACTTCCACCATCATGTGAACACGGTGATAGCATTGATCAGACCAAAAGATGTAATGGTGTATGCTAGAGGGATCAGCCACGAGTAAGACAACATTACGAACATCGTTGGTTCTGATTTGACTTGACGATGGCCCATACTCAAGTCAAAATTTGGACAAGACGATAGATTCAACAACCGATCACGAGGAACAATTGATGAAGATATCATGCCTCGTCAACACACACACACACACACACACACACACACACACACACGCAAGATATCCCCTTTGGAGTGAACTAAGTGGATTAAGCTTTTATCTTCCAACTCTCCAAGTTGTTGTTTTAGCTGAACCAATTAGTTCAGAGGTATCTAACACGGATCCTTGGAGAAAGAGTGGTTTATAAGAAAACCAACTTGATTACGAGCTCAACATAGCGGTCAGGTGACAACCTGGTGATACTTCCGAGAAGATAATCAAAAAATCACGAACCACCGATATGTTACTAAGCTCGAGAACAATCTTTCTTTTCAGGGCAAGACGATATGATCAACAGAGCAAGAGTTTTGACGAAATCCTAACTCATCGATCGAAGAGTGCACCAGAAGTAAGGACTAGGTATAGCACAATCTATCTTAGAATGATGATTCAAGAACCAACACACTAAGAATGAAATTATTGTCCTTTAACTACCAAGCAACGGGGTTGCTAGAAGTATTGGTTTCACACATCACGGTTCATTTGTCGGCATTCCGGTTGCAACAACACGAAACCGAGGAATGAACGATGATGGCGAGAGTATCACAGCATCAAGAATTCATAAGAGAAGGTGCAATTCTCATGACGTTCCTGACATAAAGTGGGTGATACTTCAGGATGGAACAGAATCAAAAGCTTGATTGCATTTGATCTGCGGATTACAACTGCTTTGACCCAATCCTGGATATGGATGAGGTACTGGAGTTTGTTTCTCCTAGTCATTCCGGAATAGAATGGCTTGACGGACCACAAGAATAAAAGGGCATTGATGAACACAAATGCACACAAACTCTTGGTTATCAACTGATAGAGGATGGTCGGGATACAACTAAGGAGGAACAACTCGAGGAACATATAACTTTCTGAGTTGTGGATGCATAGATTAGTATGTCGAGCGAAGCTCAACATTTCTTCCGGATAACCCATGCGGAAAGGGTAGAACTGGCAGATTCATAATTATGAAGGGAGAACTCCTCAAGAGTACTCTGACTGTGATCCTTCGGTTCACCGAGGAACTTCTGCCATAAGCGGTTCATGGTATTCGGAAGAAGGAAAAACCACGAACCTCGAGGACTATCGCAAAGTTACTATTATCCTAAAGGAACTAGCAAACACTATCAACAGGAGGTAAGTACGGTGAATCTCGGGTTCGAGAACCCAGGAATAGAATACCTACTAACTAATAACATCACGGGATGCTGCTCGAGAATGATGGCCAGAATCATCACACGGGGAACACAAAACATGGCTAGTTTACTAGATGACTCCCTAAAACACCTAGGTTCATAATAATAGCTCCAACATATATGACGAGGCAGCGGAGTACCTCAACATACTAATTAGTGTGCTTATTCTGACCAAAAGGACATCGGAAACGGAAAGAAAGGATTTGCAAATGCATCAGGCTATTTAGAGACCTGGGATGACTCGGACAGCATAACGGCTGTAAAAACTCAAAATGATTTGAGACATCCTGCAAAATAGTGGCATGACCACTCAACAACACAATAACAAGGTTCCGAGACCAACTATGAACATACGAAAGTAGTAAAGACTAAACTGAGATTTGAAACTATCAATTCTATAAGTCTATGGATTAGTAACACGTCATCCTAATAGATAGATGATAAGGCCTAGTTCTTAATCCCTGTACAAGAGAAGAGGATGACTCAGATCAGAAGGCCATGAGGTATAAGGAGTAAAAAGAGCCTTACGTTCCCTTCCACAATCAATTCCCTTACATAACTAAAGCATTCCTAGACACAACTTCGACCAGTTTGGCATGGTAATTCTACAGGCAGTCAGACTCTGATACCAACGCTGTCAGGACCCCGATTCCAAGTCACATTGACCTAGCCGGTAACACCTCGTATCACTTTGCGGCCTCACGCACGGTATTCCCACGGGTGTCGCCTTACCATGGCCAGGGACCGTTTGCGCCTTTTGGCTCATGTATATGATAGTGTCGCTAGCATCCACATGACAGAGAACCCGGGCCGACATGGCTAGTCGTGAACCCAAAGCGGTGCTAACCCATGGGGACAGGCATACATGAATCGCATCGAACATGTCGGTCATCAACGTATGAATCCAGGCTGTAGCACTGGGCTAACAGGACTCCGGTAACCCGGGCTGTAGCAGGCTAGGCAGGACTCCGGATATCACCGCGTGACATTTCCCCGAAGGGACAGACACATGAACGTAGTGAAACACATGCCGGCCAGTCAAGTGTCCAAAGCAGTAGTGTTGGGCTAGCGAGGACTCCGGTGAACCGGCTGTAGCGGACTACTATCGCTCAGGAAGCACTAGATTACATTTCCCCATATGAGAGGCTGCCAAGGATAAACAACTAGATTGTCGGATCCCACACATACCAAGAATTTCAAACATACACACAATATGCTCAATATGTGTAAATACAACATGGCATCACAACATAACTCTATGACTCAAATATTTATTCATTAGGCTCCGAGGAGCGAGATATTACAAACATGGGTTTCATGACCCAACACTCAGAGCATACAAGTCAAAGCACAAGCGGAAGCTTAACATGTCTGAGTATAGACATCTACAAATGGAAAAGGCTGAGAAGCCTGACTATCTACCAGATCCTGCCGAGGGCACAAGATCGTAGCTTAGGTAACAATCTAAACGTCGAAGTCCACGTGGAACTACTAGCGAGACTGACGTCTCTCTGCAAAACATAAAATAAGCAAACGTGAGTACAAACGTACTCAGCAAGACTTACATCAGAACCAACTACATATGCATCATTATCAACAAAGCGGGTGGAGGAGTTTGACTGCAGCAAGCCAGCTTTGACCCGGTGGCTATCCTAACTACGACTGCAAGTAACTCTTTTGAGGTGGCGCACACGAGTCCACATATTCACCATATCAATACACCACTATGGGTCCGCTCCCGTCTCCCTACGAGAACGCCATCCATAGCACTCACGCTTATCTTGCGCATTTTAGAGTATCCACTTTCACTTGTCTATGAACTGATATAGGCAACCCAGAAGTCCTTTTCCACAGACACGACTATTCGAATAGATGATGATAACCCTGCAGGGGTGTACTTCTTCACACAAGCTCTCACCACTTATCGCCGTTTACACGACATGTACTCGGCAACCTTCAAGCGGAAGCCCAGCGAGGGTGTCGGCCACGACCTACCTATACACTCAAGTCTCTAGTCCAGGTTTATCGCCTATTCGGGTTCCATCCGCAGGGAGTCTGGCCGAGGTTTCCACTAATGGCCCCGAACGATGTGTGCAGGGTTCCCGAGATACCAAATGGGCATTCGGTACACCGGGCCATGGTGTATCTACCGCATCATAGCCCACCCCTAGGGTCAGCGCTACGCACGGCCTCCAACACATATCCTACAAACACCAGAAACTAGTTGCAACTCCTGGACAAAGAACAAGGGTGGTTAAGAAGCCGAGAGGGTCCATTGGTTTCGGGCCCAATGCGTGGTAGTAACTGTTTCATGGATCACAAACACAGAACTCAGTTCCTGAGGACGGTTTCAATGAGACAACTCACCATGTACTCCTACATGGCCTCTCACCTCTACCTTTACCAAATCGTGTTCACACACTTAGCTCACACACAGTAGGACATGTTTACACACCTCCGATTCATCCCGATGAATCGAGACTGACTTCGACTCTAAGCGATGGCAGGCATGACAAACAAGCATGAATGAGTAGGCACAACAGGGCTCAAACAACTCCTACTCATGCTAGTGGGTTTCGTCTAATTACTGTGGAATGACAGGTCATGCAGAGGATAAAGGGGTTCAGCTACCGCATCAAGTAACAGATGAATCGTTGTTGTCCTAATGCAGTAAAATAGAGCAGGAGCGAGAGAGTGGGATTATATCGGAATGAACAAGGGTGTTTTGCTTGCCTGGAACTTTTGAAGATAATATAGTTCTTCATCGGTGTCATCGAACTCTTCGTCGGAACCACGTCTATCAAGAGGGGACAAACACCGGCAACTGAGAAAGAACACAATCAATGGAATGCCACAATATGATGCATGATCATGACATGGCAATATGCTGTGATTTGAGCTAATGCATCTAGCTATGATTTAAATGAAGTTGGTTTGAATACATGATTCAAATTCCAACTCCATATATGATTATTTAAATGCCCTTTATTTGTTTTGTCCAAAACAGAGGACGAACATTGTTCAAACATGCATGAAAATGGTACAGATGGATTCCTTGAATTTTTCTGATAATTTTTCATATATAAATTATTTGATTTGGAGCTATGGTTGAAATACTATGATTTTTAGAAGTTTAGCTATTTTCTGAAATAAATAAATCGTTTAGATTTATTTAAAATCCAGAAAAGGGGTTTATTCTGCGTCGACTTGAAATTGACACTGCGTCGACCAATCAACACAGGTCAAACGGCGTGTGGGGCCACACGTAAGTGACTTCGATGGTTAAGCCGGGTCAAACCCGCCTTGACCAGTGGTTTGACTTGTACAGGGCCTGATCGATGGCTGGTGGGTGGTTTAGGCTGCGGGATTAGGCGCTAATGACAGCCACGTCGGCCTCGCCGGAGTTCAGCCGGCGACGACCTCGAGCCGCGGCGGTTCTTCGCCGGAGTCGTTGTTCCGGCGTCCAGACGACACAGGGAGAGGAGCTACGGGGAGCTGGCGAACTCGCGCATCGAGTGGTGGTGGCGGTTGGGCCTGGGGTGGCCGGAGGCGACGGCAGCGGCCGGAGTTCGGGCGTCGGGCGTTTCGACATGGTAGTGCCCTAGGAGAGGCGCTGGTGTGTTCGGCGTGCTCCTGGTGAGGTGAGGAGAACGATGACGTGTGCAGGAGCGGCTGGTTCGGGCTCTGGCCACGGCGGCCCCATGGCCGGCGGCATGGAGCTCTCGGCTCCGGTGGTTTTCATGGCTAGAGCGGGCAAAAGCGCGCGGGGAGAGAGGGGAATCGAAGAGCAGCTCACTGTGGGGTCGACAGTAGTCTCAGCGGGCTCGGGGACGACCTCTAGCGCACGTATCGATGATGACCTCCGGCGGCCAGATGCGGCGGTGACGAGCTAGAGGGCGACGGATCCAGGCACCCGAGGTCGTCTTCTTCGGCTTGGAGCTTCACGGCGTCGACGGGGGAGCTAGAGGAAAGGGTAACGGGGCAAGGGCACAGCGGTGGGCACGGTGGTAGTGAACGGCGGCGACGGACGCGCTCGGTGAGATGGGGAACGGCGAGGGAGAGAGACAGAGGAGGGGGATGGCCGCAGGAAGAGTCGAGAGGGGGCCAGGGGGTGCGTGGCGTTCACAGCCGCGTCGGGGAAGCGGCGGGAAGCAGGAGGTGGCGCGGCGCGTGCCGGCGTGGGGTGACCACGCGCCTCGGTCCTTCTGGCAGAGGAAGGAGAAGACACGGGAGCCCCTGGTGGGCTGGGCCGCCAGCTGGGCCACCAGGTGGGCTGGGAGGCCAGGTGAGTTCTTCTCTCTCTCTACCTTTCCTATTTTCTGTTTTCTATTTATTTGCTCTGTTTTGATTTAATTTATAAACCAAATCATTTTAATAAATCCTGAAAATAATTGTGGGCATTAACTGAATTATTACAGAGGCCCTTAACTATTTTCAGAATTGTTGGAGCATTGAAAAATATTAACAGTATTTAAATGCCCCAATTCAAATACAATATGGTTTATTCAAAAAAAATCAAATGTCCTGGAAAAATATGCATCATCTCTGGATATGGTTTTCACCCTTTTCCATAAATCATGAACATTTTTGCAGACCAATTTGGTTCATTGAAAATATTTCGAAGTTGAACCTATTTGGATTATTTTGGTGCTAGGGGTTTGATCAATCCCCACTTCAAGTTTCTTTAAATTAAAACATGTTGCATGAATGCTTATGCAGGGTCAAGCAAGGACTAGGCTAGGGCTGTGACAGATCGACCTGGACCAGTTCGTCGCGCCTTCCAGTCCTCCACCTGAGGAGTAAAAAACTTCTATGATTCGCCTTAAATTTGCCTCGGAATGCCGAGTGATCCTGTAACCGATAAACTTTAACATGCTTGAGGCCTGGGTACTTCTACATCCTTAGGATGTTATCCGAACTTTACTTATCGTCGAAATATGCTTTTGTTTGCCTTCGAGTGAACTTTGCTCTTTACTCGGATTGTGCTTCAATGCTTGAGATGCAGCTCTGATGTGGAACCAGTCGACCTACACTTCGTTGTTCTTGCAGGCGCAGGAGAAGGTAACAGTCGACCTGCACCTCGTCGTCCTTGTGGATCGGGAGGGAGCGCACGTTGTACTTGTGGCGCAGCTCCGAAGGAGAAGGCAACAGTCGACCTGCACCTCGTCGTCCTTGCGGATCGGGATGGAGCGCACGTTGTACTTGTGGCGCAGCTTCGAAGGAGAAGGTAACAGTCGACCTGCACCTCGTTGTCCTTGCGGATCGAAATGGATTTCGTACTTTAGGTAATCTTGGACTGCAGCTAAGCCTCCGAGTGGGAGGGTTGCTCTCCACTCGGTAGGATTTTTTAAACTTAAGTAGTCTTGGACAGCAGCTAAGCCCCGAGTGGGAGGTTTGCTCTCCACTCGGTAGGATTTTTTCAAACTTAGGCGAAAGTCTTGGACTCTTGCTAAGCCCCGAGTGGGAGGTTTGCTCTCCGCTCGGTAGGATTTTTAAACTTAGGCGAAATCTTGGACTGCAGCTAAGCCCCCGCGTGGGAGGTTTGCTGTCCACTCGGTAGGATTTTTTTTAAACTTAGGCGAGTACTGGACTGCAGCTAAGCCCCCGAGTGGGAGGTTTGCTCTCCACTCGGTAGGATTTTTCAAGCTTAGGTGAGTACTGGACTGCTGCTAATCCCCCGAGTGGGAGGTTTGCTCTCCGCTCCGTAGGATTTTTTTTAAACTTAGGCGAGTACTAGACTGCAGCTAAGCCCCCGAGTGGGAGGTTTTCTCTCCACTCGGTAGGTTTTTTTCAAACTTAAGTAGTCTTGGATCTTTGCTAAGCCCCGAGTGGGAGGTTTGCTCTCCACTCGGTAGGATTTTTCAAACTTAGGCAAGTACTGGACTGCAGCTAAGCCTCCAAGGAGGATTTTTGTGTCGTAGCTCTGAAGGGGAAGGCAACAGTCGACCTGTACCTCATCATCCTTGCAAAGCGCACATTGTATTAAATACTTAGGCGAGTACTTGGACTGCAGCTAAGCCTCCGAGTGGGAGGCTGGCTCCTCACTCGGTAGGATTTTCAAACTTAGGCGAGTACTTGGACTGCAGCTAAGCCCCCGAGTGGGAGGCTGGCTCCTCACTCGGTAGGATTTTCAAACTTAGGCGAGTACTTGGACTACAGCTAAGCCCCCGAGTGGGAGGCTGGCTCCTCAATCGGTAGGATTTTCAAACTTAGGCGAGTACTTGGACTGCAGCTAAGCCCCCGAGTGGGAGGCTGTGCGGAACTCCATATCTGAATATCAACTCTCTCATGAAACTGATAGCAGTGCACGCATCAAGGTTCTTGATAGGTTTAGCTTCGGTCCATTTCGTAAACTTGTCGACTGCCACAAGCAAATGAGTGAAACCGCTCCTGCCAGTTCTCAGTGGTCCAATCATATCCAACCCCCAAACAGCGAAAGGCCAGACGAGTGCAATGATCTTCAATGCTGAGGCGGGTTTGTGTGACATATTGGAGTAGAACTGACATCCTTCACACTTGTCGACTATTTCGTTTGCCATTTCATTTGCTTTTGGACAGTAAAATCCCGCTCGATATGCTTTAGCCACGATGGTCCAAGAGGACGCATGGTGACCATAGGTCCCTGAGTGGATATCATCAAGAATTATCTGACCTTCTTCGAGCGTTATGCATTTCTGGCTGACTCCAGTCATGCTTTCTCTGAACAACTGTCCCTTGATCAAAGTAAAGGCCTTGGATCAGCGGACGATCTGTCGAGCCTCTTCTTCGTTCTCCGGGAGCTCTTTCCTCAGGATATACGCGATGTACGGTACTGTCCAGTCGGGAGTGATGACCACAACTTCCATGATCAGGTCGACCACCGCTGGGACCTCAACTTCAGTCGGATCAGTGGCACTTTTTGGCTATGGAGCTTCTTCAGTAAAAGGATCCTCTTGAATCGACGGTGTGCGGATGTGCTCCAAAAACACATCACTGGGAATGGCTTCCCTCTTGGAGCCTATTTTCGCCAAATCATCAGCAGCTTGATTTTTCAGTCGGGGTATATGATGAAGCTCTAACCCCTCAAACTTCTTTTCTAGCTTCCTCACTACATTACAGTAACCACTCATGGCTGGACTTCTGACGTCCCACTCCTTCATCACCTGATTAACCACTGGATCTGAGTCGCCATAAACCATGAGGCGACGGACGCCGAGTGAAATGGCCATACGCAACCCATACAAAGAGTGCTTCAGATTCTGCTTCATTGTTGGAAGAATCAAAGTGAATCTGGAGCATGTATCCGAGCTGATCTCCTCGGGGAAACCAACAAGACTCAAAGACCGTAACCATTCAGCATCTTGGAACCATCAAAGAACATAGTCCGGTGCTCCGAGTGAACTTGAGTCGGTAATCGTTGTTCAATCCACTTTCGGCGATGAAATCTGCTATTGCTTGGGACTTGATGGCTTTCTTTGCCTGAAACTTGATATCAAGGGAAGAAGTTCAATCGCCCATTTCGCCACTCGACCGGTTGCATCTCTGTTGTGCAAAATCTACGATAATGGGGCGTCACGACGGCTGTAATGGAATGATCGAGAAGTAATGAGCAACTTTCTTTGCGGTCATATAAATCCCATACACAAGCCGATAATGAGGGTATCTTTGCTTTGACGGGGTTAATACTTCAGAAAGATAATATACCGGGCGCTGAACTTTGAAGGCCTTTCCTTCCTCTTCCCACTCGACCGTAAGTACAGTACTGACGACTCGTCCTGTGGCTGCAATGTAAAGCAGCAACGGCTCCTTGCTGATTGGGGCAGCAAGCACCGGCTGGGTGGAGAGCAGAGCTTTGAGATCTGCAAATGCTGCATCAGCTTCAGGAGTCCACTCGAACTTGTCTGACTTCTTCATCAGTCGGTAAAGAGGTAATGCCTTTTCACCAAGGCGAGAAATGAATCAACTTAAAGCGGCCAAGCATCCAGTAAGCCGGACATCGTGCACTGCATACGGGGTGTTTCATTCGGAGTATAGTGCCAACTTTTTCGGGTTAGCATCGATTCCTCGTTCGAAACGAAGACCGAGTAACTTTCCGCCAGAACTCCGAATGTGCACTTTGATGGATTAAGCTTGATATCATACCTCCTGAGATTGGCAAATGTTTCAGCAAGGTCAGTCAACAGGTCGGAACCTTTCCGTGACTTGACCACAATGTCATCCATGTATGCTTCACATTCCGACTGATTTGAGTGAGTAAACACTTCTGAATCATCCTCAAGAACGTGGCTCCGGCATTCTTGAGGCCGAATCGCATGGTGACATAACAGAAGCACCCGAATGGAGTGATGAAAGTTGTTTTGATTTCATCGGGTCCATACAGACGGATCTGATGGTACCTGGAATATGCGTCTAAGAAAGATAACCGCTCACATCCTGCAGTCGAGTCGACTATTTGGTCGATGCGGGGGAGAGGAAAATGATCTTTCGGGCAGGCCCGATTGATATGTTTGAAGTCGATGCACATGCGCAGTGAATTGTCCTTCTTAGGGACCATGACAACATTGGCGAGCCACTCGGAGTGGTAAATCTCTTGGATAAACTCTGCTGCTAAGAGTCGAGCCACCTCCTCGCCAATGGCCTTTCTCTTCTGGACGGCGGACCGTCGAATATGTTCTTTGACAGGTTTAACTTTTGAGTCGACTCGTAGATGATGCTCACCGATCCCACAGGAACACCCGACATGTCAGCAGGCTTCCATGCAAAGATGTCCCAGTTCTCACGGAGGAACTGGATGAGCGCTTCTTCCTATTTGGAGTCGAGTGTTGTTGAGATGTGAGTCGGAGCAGCATTGGGATCAGTCAGATGAATATGAATCGGTTTCGTCTCCCCGGACGACTGAAATGCCGACTCCGTGGCGGGCTTCTTGGCTCGCAACAAATCACTCGGGTCTGCAGTTTTCTGGTACTCTTGCAGCTCAACCACTGCCATCTGAGCATCAGCGATCTTAGAGCCTTTCTGGAAACACTCTTCTGCCTTTTTTCCGATTGCGGTGGCGGTGATCACACCTTTGGGACTGGCATCTTCAGTTTGAGGTACACATAACATGGTCGAGCCATGAAACGCGCATATGCCGGCCTCCCCAAGATAGCATGATAAGCGCTCTGGAAATCCACGACCTCAAAGGTCAACTTTTCCTTGCGAGAATTCTTGTAGTCACCAAAAACCACATCGAGAGCAATTTGGCCGAGTAACTCAGCCTTCTTTCTAGGAATAACTCCATGGAAGCTCATGTTCTTTGGTCTTTGAGTCCGGACATCGGAATGCCCATCCCTTTCAACGCGTCTCTGCATACAATATGTTCGTGCCACTACCACCATCCATCAAAACCTTAGTTAGTCGAGTGCCTTCGACATTTGGGTCGACCACCAACGCTTGCCTCCCGGGGTGGCTATGTGTGTTGGGTTATCGACCGTCGAGCGTGATGGCGGTCTGCGACCATTTCAGGTAACTGGGTGTCGCCGGAGCGACCATATTCACTTCGCAGTTGATAACTTCCAATCGACTTTTGCTTTCAAGTCAGCAAAAGTCATCAGAGTGGAATTGACCTGAGGGTATCCACCGTCACTATCTTCCTTGTCCTCAACTTTGTCCGGCTCCTTTTCCTTGTCCTTGGGCTGCTTCCCATGGAACTGCTGAATCAAGAGCCGGCACTGTCGAGTGGTATGCTTTGGGTAAATAAGTTTACCCTCTCCATCTTTCTTCGTGTGAATGTGACATGGCAAGTCCAACACATCATTTCCATCTTGGTCTTTCACTTTCTTGGGGTTCCAAGGCCCTTGGGTTTCCCCTTGAACTTTCCTCGAGTCACGGCCAAAGCTTCTCCAGAGCAGCTGGCTCGGCTTCCGCTTCGCTTTCCATGGAGTTCCCTCCCCGGTTTCATTAGCGGCTGACTTGTACTTGCCACTCCGGAGCCGATCCTCTTCTTCACCATTGGCGTACTTGGTGGCAATCTCCATCATTCGACTCAGGGTCATGTCTCCTGTCCGACCGAATTTCAGACTCAACTCTCTGTTCTTAACTCCTTCCTTGAAGGCACAGACTGCCTGATGATCAGATACATTCTCTACTGTGTGTTGCAAAGTGATCCATCTCTAGATGTAATCCCTCAGAGTTTCATTTGACTTCTGCACACACGATCGCAACTCTGTCAATCCTGGCCGCCGCTTGCAAGTTCCTTCAAATGTCCTGACAAACACTCGGGCAAGATCTTCCCAAGTGTAAATGCTGCTGGGTGCTAACTGATTCAGCCATGCTCTGGTCGATCCCTCCAACATAAGTGGCAGGTGTTTCATGGCCACTTCATCGTTGCCGCCGCCGATCTGAACAGCCACTCGGTAGTCATCAAGCCAAGTATCTGGCTTAGACTCACCGGTGAACTTACTGACTCCAGTCGCCAACCTGAAGTTGGGAGGAATCACCGCGGCTCTGATGGTTCTGCTAAAACACTCTGGTCCTGAGACGTGTACTCTGCTGCTGATGGGCGCATTTCTGTCATGGCCTTCTCGGTTAGCTCTATTCCTGTCGACCAGACCTTGAACAATGACGGATCTCGCATCAAAGCCTGGTTCCCTGGGGTCGACTGGAATCCTTCGCCCAACACTGTGCTGGGGTCTGTCGTCTTGCTGCCGAGGCGCATATGACCCACCCCTTGGGGAGGAGTGGGCACTCGACGTTGATCATCACGATCAAATCAGTCCTCATACTGCTCACACCGGCCTCCATGCCCCTCACGCCTCAGGGGCGATCTTGGGCTATGTGCCGACAGGACTGTATTCGTGGCGACGGATCTGTTGTGAATCATGTTCCGCGACTGCAATACAGCTGAATTTTGATCTCCTGCTGCCCGGAGCAAATCTCTGATCTGGAGTAAGCCTCTGCCAGCCTCTGACTGGGAAGGCTGAATGGACTCTGCTATACGGGCTGCAGCTCTAGATTCTGAATGGGAGTTCGGTATACCTGAGTTGGTTGTGGAAAGAGTTGACGTCGATCGGACGACGGGACCCGTTATTGCGCTTGTTCGCCGAGCACTGGCTGGAGATTTTCCAATGAGTGCGCTCAGCAAGTTGGCCAAACGCGCATCTTCTAAGGCACGAGCCTCGGGGTTTCTCCAACGATAGGAGTGTGAAGCGCATCCATGTTCCGGCGGCGGAGCTCCTCCCTCTGCAGCGAAGTGAGGGGCTCAGGTTGGTACTCTTCGTGAGCCTGCGCTAGCTCGCCTCCGCCAACGCCTCCGTCGGTGCGGGGGAAACCAGGAGGACTGCGTGGTCCGTCGACCATCAAAACCTCCGCCGCTGGATCGCTGCCGTCGACTTTTCGGATCACGATCTCATGAGCCGACCGATGATCGAATAGGCCGTAGAGAGATTTGTTGGGCTCGATTGCCGTGACTTGGGGAGTGGCCGACTGGCCGGCCACCGCGTGCCTCACCCACCGCTGAAGCCTCGATCGACCGGAGCGCTTGCGCCGGCGCGAGACCGGAAGGGAGGACAGCATAAGAGCCGACCGATACTGGGTCGACGGCTTCCACAAGAGGACGCCATGGACGCATGCGCAGAAGTGCGTCGCCCCGCGGACGGGGAGTGCGTCAACGTCGAGTGGAGCCTCCTGCAACCAAGCGGAGTCGTCGACGATGAACGTGAGCGCGCCGAGACGGATCTTGCGGCCCTCGACCAAAACTCCGCCTGAAACCATGATGAATGGGATTGAAAAAATGCAACTTCTCCAACAAGTCGCTAAGACACCTGCCCCAAGGTGGGCGCCAACTGTCGTGGTTCTAAGCCTGACAGTAGAATGGGGGGTAGGTATGGAGAGGCAAGATCCTAGCTATGGAGTAGTTGTATACGCAAGATGTTTACGAGTTCAGACCCTTCTCGGAGGAAGTAACAGCCCTACGTCTCGGAGCCCGGAGGCGGTCGACTGTATTATGTGCGTATGAGTTACAGGGGTGCGAACCCTTGACACTGAGGAGGGGGTGGCTTATATAGAGTTCGCCAGCCCCTCCGGCCCTCAGTTATGCAGGGTTAAAGATACATTAAGATAGGGGGTTAGTGGTGACGCCCACATAAAGTGCTATGATGACCATAAAATCTACTTAATGACCAACCGTTTGGGTGCAGACTGGCTTTAGATCTCCTGGTGGTCGAGTGGTTGGATTCATGGTCGAGTGTCTTCCAGTTGGTCGAGTGGAACTCTTCCAGGTCGACTGAAAGGTAGTTTCTTCTAGAGATGTCCTTGGGGAGGGTGTCTTAGACAGGTCCATGACCCTACCCTAGGTATTTGACTTCATCAGACATCACATCGTGTCTGATGCCCCTTGAGGATTTTGTACATTCCTGTTTCAACCAATGTCTTCAATCTAGCCATTTCATCAGCAACAGCAGTGACATCCTCCGCAGAGGGGTTAGTTACCACATCGATGGTTGAAGATATTGAAACAGTAGCAGCAGTAGAACATTCAGCAACATAATTAGCGTTATCACGCTCAAGACATTTTAAACATGGTGGTTCAAATCCTTCCTAAGAGGGACTGATCTGTTGAGCGCGAAGTGACTCGTTTTCCTTTTGAAGATCTTCATGAGCCACTCTCAACTTCTCAAGTTCTTACTTCCTTTGAAGATAATCATAGGAAATCTTTTCATGGGTTGTTGAGAGTGATTCATGACGACCTTCAAGCTCTTGGTACTTAACATGAAGATTTTTTATATCTTCAATTAAGGACTGAGATCGGGTCATTTCAGCGTCCAACAGATCATCGCTTTTGTCTAACAGTTTTTGAATATGTTCCATAATTTTCTGTTGTTCAGTTGCAATTTTACCAAATGTTTTGTACCTGGGTTTGGATTCACAATCAGAGTCATCTTCACTTGATGTTTGAAAGTAAGCATCGCGTGAGTTTACCTTGGCACCACGTGCCATGAAGCAGTAAGTGGGAGTGGAGTCGTCCTTGCCACTGGCATCAGCGTTGGTGATGGATACATTGTCTTCAGTGTTGAAGATGGACTTGGCAACGTAGGCTGAAGCCAGAGCTAGACTTGCAACGCCAGAGTCAGATTCCTCCTATGACTCCACCATCTCTGCCTCCTCAGAAGCAGACTCCTCCTCTGAATCCATTTCCTTGCCAACAAAAGCACGAGCCTTGCCAGATGAACTTTTCTTGTGTGATGAAGACTTGGAAGAGGACTTGGAAGAAGATTTTGAGTATTTCTTCTTCTTCTTGTCATCAGAATCATATTCCTTGCTCTTCTTATTTTTCTTCTCATTGTCCCACTGTGGACACTCAGAGATGTAGTGACCAGGTTTCTTGCACTTGTGACAGGTTCTCTTCTTGTGGTCATGAGAGGAAGCTTCATCATTTCTTGAGCTGGATCGTGAAGACTTTCTGAAGCCTTTCTTCTTAGTGAACTTCTGGAACTTCTTCACAAGCATAGCAAGTTCCTTTCCAAGGTCTTCAGCTTCACCAGAACTGCAGTCAAATTCTTCTTCAGATGAGGAAACAGCCTTTGCCTTCAAAGCGCGAGTTCGGCCATAGTTGGGACCATAGATATCTCTTTTCTCAGATTAATGGAACTCATGTGTGTTAAGCCTCTCAAGTATGTCAAATGGATCGAGTGTCTTGAAGTCAGGGCATTCTTGAATCATAAGAGCTAGAGTGTCAAATGAGCTGTCAAGAGATCTCAGAAGCGTCTTGACGATTTCATGCTTGGTAATCTCAGTGGAGCCGAGAGCTTGAAGCTCGTTTGTGATGTCAGTGAGACGATCAACCATGAGCTGGACATTTTCATTGTCATTTCTCTTGAAGCGGTTGAAGAGGTTGCGTAGGACACTAATTCTTTGATCTCCCTGAGTTCAAACACCTTCGTTGACCTTGGAGAGCTAGTCCCAGACTAGCTTCGACGTTTCCATAGCACTCACACGGCCATACTGCCCTTTGGTCAGATGACCACATATGATGTTCTTCGCAGTAGAATCGAGTTGAATGAACTTCTTGACATCAGCAGGGGTGACACCTTCACCCTTCTTGAACGCCGTTCTTGACGACATACCACAGATCAACATCAATGGCTTCAAGATGTATCGCATCTTATTCTTCCAAGAGGGATATTGATTGCCATCGAAGACAGAGACGCATAGCGGAGACTTTGATTATCCCTGCGATCGACATAGCTAAAACTACGGGTGGTTAAACTGAATCACACAGAACAAGGGAGTACCTTGCTCGATACCAATTGGAAGTGCTAGTTATCGACTAGAGGGGGGTGAATAGGCGATTTTTATGAAAGTCTTCAAAACATGAAAGTTTCGAAGACAAACATGAAAACTAAACCTATAAACATGCAGCGGAAGATGAACTACACTAGACAAGCCATAATCAAACAGGTATGAAGCTAAAGCATGATGACAAATAGCAGCTAGGTAGTTGGATCAGGATAGAAGATAGTATGAAGCTGTAGCGACCCGACCTCAGACGGTCAAGCCTCTGTGTATCTGTGCCATCCCTGGATCAGTATGCTGGCACACACAGTACATCAATGTATATATCAAAGTGCAATCACATGTATAAATAACGTAAAATGATATATACCTCATAATACTCAGCGGAAACAATCAAGCGGGTGTGGAGTCCCATCAACGCCATCGGCAGGTTGAGTGTAGACCGTAACTCTGTATCGTAACTCTTACTGTCGAAGAAAATCCTGCAACATGATACGTTGCGATCGTGTGAAATCGATTACATTGAATGTACCGGCAAGATCACAACATGAATAAACAGATGGTAAAACTATACTATATGCAATTTGGCTTTGTGGCTCTGTATTCGAGTTTTGTTTGCGTAAAAGCTGATTTTATTTTCCCTACATCAAAGGAATAAATGAAGTCTGTACTATGGAGTTTTCTATCATGACATGGTTCCGCCAACCGATGTCTCATAGCCCAAAATCATCATATGTTGCCCACAATTAAGTTATCAATCCGGTGTTGAGAGTTCCGAGATAGATCCAAGTCCAGATGCTCAAATTGTCCGTGAATCGGGGACACGGCTAATCGATTAGGTTTTAACCCTCTGCAGAGGTTTGTACACTTTACCCGCAAGATTCGATCCCTCTTTTTGCGTTCTCGCACTTCGTGGTGTTTGAGAACAAGGCGGCCAAACATGGTCTTCCGAAGAGTTCCTCGACCACCGTCCGGTGCTCATCCAATCCTACCGTAATTCTACATCTGCTAGCACCGCCCCAGCCAGAGTCACAACTAAGGTCAACCAAGCGAGCCCATAATGACTTGCGGTTGCACAGGTAAGCTTCCGGGCATGAAGTATTCTTCCGTCTCTTTGAGTCTGGGTGAAGCTTTCCGCAAGATGTCATGGCGCTTCTCCATGCATCCTGGCCAACCACTGGTTTCTCCAGGGTGCCCACAACCGCCCTTCACCCAAAGAGTGTGTATTGAATTCTTGTCTCGAGTCTTGAAGTCTTGAGGCCTTGAAGATGCAGTCCTTGCAGGTTCCATCATGGAGTTGTCGTCATTGACGTAGAGTCCTCCTTCTTCACACCACTCTCGAACACTCATACCAAACCCGTCTACTATAGCGTAGCATTAAAATAAATAGCGTCCGGGCTTGGTAACAGGGTGATGGGTTCCTACCTCATGCATACTACTCAACTACAAGAATTCAGTATCACTACTGGAGAGTTATTGCGAAGATAACACTAGATGCAATAAAACACATAGGTATGAAAAACATGGTCAAAGTGAACTTGCCTGGTACGTTGATGAAGATAACAACACTCTCACAAAATTTGATAGAACTATTCGTCACTCTCCGAAGAAAATCTATACAAGTCAAACATAGCATTCACATAAGCAATCATTCTAGCAAGCAATACTAACACTCAAAATAACAATTAAAACAAAAAAACTCAATAATAAAACTCCAACAAAGTCCAAAGAAGCTTCAAATAAAACTAGAAAGAAAACTACTAACGAAAATCTATGACTTTGCTACAAGCATCTAACATAGTTTTGCCCTAAGTAAAAAAAACTTAACAGCAATTAAAACACTAAACTAATAATTTAACAGAAAATAAAAGTAAAACAACTAAGTTAACAGAAAGTATTTTTTTCATAAAATTTTATTTGCAAAAAGAAACAAATAAAAAGCTTTTATAAAACTCTAACTATGACCTATAGCAGGTTTCATACAAAACTAAGGAAAATAAATTTTTTATAAATAAAAATAAATTTTTCTCCTGTTTTCTAACAGAAACACAACTAATTTTGTCAAAAGTGACAAAAAGAAATAATTTAAAACTAATAAAAACAATAAAGAAAAAGCTAAAACAGAACTAATAATAAAACAGTACTGTTTTGCTAAAAACCTAATTTAAATTAACCTAGAAATAAAATACTAAATACTACTGGATAAACAAAGGTCCTAGAGACCAGGAGCAAAAAGAATCGGTCAAAAATAATATTCCTAACTCAAAATAGCTCAAATCTAGTGATTTGAGAAAATTCACTCTAAACACAAATTTAAACTGCTCAAATGAGAAATAAAATTGAACTAACAGAAACTTCAGCAAATTTGTGACACATAGCAATTGGAATCACTCAAAAATACTAAAAACTCTAAAAGATATTAATTTTCTAAGATTGCTATTTTCTGAAAAAAATGAATTACGGGATTTCGTGGATCTCACCGGAGTAGTCGTCGGAGTTAGGGAAGAAGATCGGATTCGATGTTGCGGTTGCTCCTAGAGGAAAGGAGATCACGGGACGGTGGAGAGGAGATTATATAAACCTCAGGAGAGGTCGAGGCGGGCGGCGGCACTTGGCGGCGGCGGTGGTCTTCTGCTGCTGCTTCTTGCGGAGAGGAGAGGAGAGGAGAGGAGAGGTGTTGGTTTGATGTGTTGGAGGGGGGGGGGTGCTTGGGTATTTATATTGGGGAGGGGAGGGTTTTGCTTGGGGTAAGGGACAAGAAATAGACTAGGATTAGGAAACAAAGAGGAAAAGATCTAGAAACAAATCGGAATAAACGGAATAACGAAACGGGATCAAATCCTACTAGGATTTGTAAAAGAATAGGAAACCTGGGCTCCCTGGCCCCCTAGGTGTGTGCGTGCGATGGCCTTGGCCTTGGCCTTGGCCGGTGGCTCTTCGGGGCCCAAGGCGCTTCATATTTTTTTTAACAAAATTTCACAGAACTAAAATAAAAACAAAATAATTAAAACTTTTATATAGGCATATAATATATCAAAATTTGCAGAAAAATATTTCCTACAAACGTTATTCTAATGTCAAATAAAATCCACACAAATTTTAATAGTTCACACAGTGCTACTGGTCCAATAAAAATCATTTTTAAAATACCAAAATGACTTCAAATTAATTTCTCTCCAATTTTCGATGTAGGGATTCATGTTACCCTATTTTCCATATATTTTGTTTTTGGAGAAAAATAATTTGAATAAAACTCAAATAACTCCAAATTGGAAATAAATTCAAAAGAACTTTGAATTTAATTCTTTAAAACTCCCAACTCATATTTCATATGTTTTGAAGAAGTCATTTTATCTTCGCCGTGAAAATCATTGAGTTGCATAAAGTTTCAGAATTGGAAAATATTTTCAACACCCTTGTCATTTAAATAAATGGAAGAAGTCATGTCATCTTCTCTCAGGGTTTTGTGATGAAAGGAATTTGAATTCAGGAGATCATAAAAGAAAAATGAAAGGTTGGGAAAGTCCTTTAATTCCCTCTCATTTAACCTTCAAAAAGTTTCGAATTTCACTCAATCATTCAGACAACAATCAAACAAACAATCAAAACTATTTATTTAATATAACATTCCAAAATTTAGAATTTTGGGATGTTACAGAAGCCAATCAGAACAAGTAGTCACACAGTGAAGTCAAACAGGTAGAGCAATCAGGCAATGACTTCACAAAGACAAACTGTAAGTAAGGAGAGTAAGAGATAGAACCAGTGTGTTGTGAAGACAAGGATTTGTTCGACCAGTTCGATTCTTTGTGACAACTGTGACGTGCAGTTAGGGAGGCTGAGATTGAACTCGAGAAGATTGTGTCTTCACCTTATTCCCCTTGAGCTAAGGACACACGGTCCCGCCCAATCACTTTGGTAAGTCTTCAAGGTAGACTTCCAAACCTTCACAGACTTCGTTCACCGGCGATCCACAATTACTCTTGGATGCTTAGAACGCGACGCCTAACCGTCTGGAGGATTCACAGTCCTCAAGTGTAACAAGTCTTCAGATCACGCGGACAGAAAGACTTCAGTGATGCCAAACACTCTTTAGGCTCTGGGTGTTTTGGGCTTTGTCCTCACAAGGATTTCTCTCTGAAACTCTTCGGAGGTGGGTTGCTCTCAACGACAAAAGCCGTGCACTAACTCTGAGCAGCCACCAATTTATGGTGTAGGGGGTGGGCTATTTATAGCCACTAGGCAACCCGACCTGATTTGTCCGAAATGATCCTGGGTCACTAAGGAACTCACACGTGTTACAACGGTCAGATTTCAAACACTGTGACGAGCTTGACTTGGGCTACAAGTAAAGCTGACTTATCCAACTCTGGATAAGATTTGCTCTCATTGCCTTCGCTCGAAGACATAGGATTTTGGTTGAGCATCACTTCAGTCACTCTGACTTTGTTCACTTGGACCCCACTTAACAGTGCGGTGGTTCCTATGACTCAACAAAGAAGAAAAGAAACAACAAAACAGCTAAGTCTTGGCTCCAGAGTCTTCACTCAATGTCTTCTTCTGTCATAGTCTTCAATGTGAATATCTTCACATACCACCATTGTCTTCAATGTCTTCATACATTTTTAGGGGTCATCTCTGGTAGGTAAACCGAATCAAGGAGGGACTACTACCTGTGTTATCATGCAATTCTCAGAAACACATTAGTCCCTCAACCACGTTTGTCGTCAATACTGCAAAACCAAACTAGGGGTGGCACTAGATGCACTTACAATCTCCCCCTTTCTGGTCATTGATGACAAACTGGTTGAAGTTTTCAACGGGAATATAAATATGTGAAATTGTAAAGGATGAGGTCTTGTCTTCATACGTCGCAAAAGGCTCCCCACGAAGATGTGCATATAAGTAATTTGCTTTTGGAATGCAAATGCACATGGCAGGTTCTACTTGTGGAGATCCTCTTCAACTTATGAAGATAATTCATCATGCATGATTCGATGTAACGAAGATAATGACATGCATAATGAAAAATGGACGTCTGCAAAATGATTTAAGTGCGGAAGTTATCTTCGTACATGCGGAATTTATCATCGCATCACAAAATAGCAAATAAGTAGCAGACGACCATCGAGTTTAAGTGTTACAACTCAGAGAACAAAATTGTAAGTGCATCTAGTGCCACCACTAGTTGGTTTTGGAGTATTGACGACAAATGTGGTTGAGGGACTAATGCGTTTGTGAGAATTGCAGGATAACGTAGGTAGTGTCCCTCATTGATTAGGTTTACCTACCGGAAACGACCCCTAAAAATGTATGAAGACATTGAAGACAATGGTGGTATGTGAAGATATTCACATTGAAGACTATGACATGAGAAGACATTGAGTGAAGACTATGGAGCGCGAAGACTGTGTTGTTTCGTTGTTTCCTTTTGTTCTTTGTTGAGTCGTAGGAACCACCGTACTGTTAAGTGGGGTCCAAGTGATCATAGTCAGTATGACTGAAGTGATGCTCAACCCAAATCATATGTCTTCGAGCGAAGACAATGAGAGCAAAACTTATCCAGAGCTGGATGAGTCAGCTTTGCTTGTAGCCCAAGTAAAGTTGTCGTGAGTGTTTGAAATCTGACCGTTGGAACACGTGTCAGTTCCTTAGTGACCCAGGGTCATTTCGGACATAACAGGTCGGGTTGCCCAGTGGCTATAAATAGCCCACCCCCTACACCATAAATTTGTTGCTGCTCAGAGTTAGTGCACGGATTTTGTCGTTTGAGAGCAACCCACCTCGAAGCCTTTGAGAGAGAGAAATCCTTGCGAGGACAAAGCCCAAAACACCCAAAGCCAAAGAGTGTTAGGCATCACTGAAGTTTTCCTATCTGTGTGACCTGAAGACTTATTACACTTGAGGACTGTGAATCCTCCAGCCGGTTAGGCGTCGCTGCTCGAGCATCCAAGAGTCATTGTGGATTGCCGTGAACGTCGTTCAGGAAGGATCGGAAGTCTACCTACAAGACTTACCAGAGTGATTGGGCGAGGACCGTGTGTCCTTAGCTCAAGCCCAATAAGGTGAAGACGCGCTCTTCTGAGTTTAAACTCAGCCTCCCTAACCAGATGTACAGTTGTCACAAAGAATCGGAACTGGTCCAACAAATCATGTGTCTTCAACAAGTGACTGGTTCTATCCCTTCCCTCCTTTACTTTGAGTTAGTCTTCGTGAAGTCATTGCTTATATGCGTTATCTGTTTGACTTCATTGCTTGACTACTATCGTTGTTTGGCTTCATACTATCTTCCATCTTGATCCTACTACCAAGCTGCTATTAGTCTTGTTCTTTCACGTTAGTGCATACTAGACTATGGTTTGCTTGTTGTAGTTCATATTCCGCTGCATATCAATTAGGTCATTTCTATTGTTTGTCTTCGAAACATCCGTGTATTGAAGACTTCCGTTAAAATCGCCTATTCACCCCCCCCCCCTCTAGTCGATTACTAGCACTTTCAATTGGTATCGAGCAAGGTACTCCCTTGTTACGTGTGATTCCGCTTAACCACACGGAGTTTTAGCTATGTCGATTGCAGGGATAATCAAAGTCTCCGCTGCTTGCCCGTGTTCGATGGAACCGACTATCCCTACTAGAAGAATAAGATGCGCATGCATCTTGAAGCCATTGATGTCGACCTACGGTATGTCGTCAAGAACGGGCGTTCCTAAATCTGGTGAAGGTGTCACCCCTCATCGATGTCAAGAAGTTCATTCAATCGGACTCAAGCGCAAAGAACATCATCTGTGGTCATCGACCAAAGGGCGATATGGCCGTGTAAGTGCTCCGAAACGTCGAAGCTAGTATGGGACTGGCTATCCAAGGTCAACGAAGGCGTCTCAACCCAGAGAGATCAAAGGATCAGTGTTCTTCGCAACCTCTTCAATCGCTTCAAGAGAAACGACAATGAAAATGTCCAGCTCACGTTTGATCGCCTCACTGACATCACAAATGAGCTTCATGCTCTCGGCGCCACTGAGGTCACCAAGCATGAAATCATCAAGACACTACTGTGATCACTTGACAGCTCTTTTGACACCCTTGCTCTCATGATACAAGAATGTCCTGACTTCAAGACACTCGATCCGTCTGATATACTTGAGAGGCTCAACACACATGAGTTCCAGCTATCTGAGAAAAGAGATATCTATGGTCCCAACTATGGCCGAACTCGCGCTTTGAAGGCAAAAGTTGTTTCCTCATCTGAAGAAGAATCTGACAGCGGTTCTGATGATCCTAAAGACATTGGAAAGGAACTTGCTATGCTTGTGAAGAAGTTCCAGAAGTTCACTAGGGAGAAAGGCTTGAAAGTCTTCACGATCCAGCTCAAGAAATGATGAAGCTTCCACTCAAGACTACAAGAAGAGAACCTGTAACAAGTGCAAGAAAACTGGACACTATATCTCTGAGTGTCCACAGTGGGACAATGAGAAGAAGAAGAAGAAGAGAAAGGAATGTGATTCTGATGACAAGAAAAAGAAGAAATCTTCAAAGTCTTCTTCCAAGTCTTCATCAAAGTCTTCATCGCATAAGAAGAGCTCATCTGGCAAGGCTCGTGCTTTTGTTGGCAAGGAAATGGATTCAGAGGAGGAGTCTGCTTCTGAGGAAGTGGAGGTGGAATCTGAAGGGGAGTCCGACCCGGGCGTTGCAAATCTGGCTTTAGCCACAGCCTATGTTGCCAAGTCCATCTTCAACACTGAAGACAATGACTTCTACACCAACGTCAAGGCGATGACAAGGACGACCCTGCTCCCACCTACTGCTTCATGGCACGCGGTGCCAAGGTAAAATCACGTGATGCCTACTTTCAAACATCAAGTGAAGATGACTCTGATTGTGAATCCAAACCCAGCTACAAAACACTTGCTAAAATTGCAACTGAACAACAAAGAGCTATGGAACATACTCAAAAACTGTTAGACAAAAGTGATGACCTGTTGGACGCGAAAATGATACGTTCACAGTCCTTAGTTGAAGACATTAAAAATCTTCATGCTAAGTACCAAGAACTTGAAAGTCGTCATGAAACGCTATCAACTACTCATGAAAGGCTCTCCTATGATTATCTTCAAAGGAAGAAAGACCTTGAGAAATTGAGAGCGGCTCATGAAGATCTTCAAAAAGAGAATGAGTCACTTCGCGCTCAACAGATCAGTTCCGCTCAGGATGGATTTGAACCACCATGTCTAAAATGTCGTGAGCGTGATATCACTACCTGTGTTGCTGAATGTTCAACTGCTGCTACTGTTGCATTGTCTTCAACTACCAATGTGGTTACTAACCCCTATGCGGAGGATACCACTGCCATTGCTGATGAAAATGCTAGGTTGAAGACATTGCTTGAAACAGGGATGTATAAAAGTCTGAAAGGGCATCAGACACTTTGCGATGTCCTCAAAAAGCAGATTCTGAACCAAAGCCCTAGGAAAGAGGGTGTTGGGTTCGAGAGGAAAATGAATGTTGATGGTTCCTACTGGAAGCCTGAGCAGTATCCCAAAACCACATGGGTTGCTGCAAAGGGACCTTCAGTGGATTCATCCACCTTATCTGGCTTTACCTGTGCTAACCCTATTATCATTGACGAATCCTTTGATGCACACTATAAGCTGTTCAAGAATCAGAATGGTGAAGTGTTTGCTGTATATTGGTACTAATCGCAGGAATGGACCGCCTATGAAGAAGATCTGGGTTCCCAAAAGTTGTCTTGAGAATCTTCCGGTGAATGTCGTCATGACACCACAGGGAAGAAGACAAACCCTGCACCAAAGGCGTCATATGGTCCAAAGGCTTCATACAGACAGAGAGGACTCACTGAGTCACCCTAACGCCAATGTTTTGCGTGGAAACCGTACTCAAATTTATGACTATGAGCGTGTGTCTTCAAACCTCTATGTTCATAGAACTAAGAACTTTTCTGCTTATTCATATGAGTATCATTCATCTCCTGCAAGGCTATTTGCTAGGGCTCCAAAGCCGAAATTCTCAGATGCTGCACTTAGACTCTTTGCTTCTAAGCCACCCCTGAAGATGTGGGTGGTTAAGAAGAATTAACTCTCTTTGCAGGAAAGGGTCTCCACCAAAAAATCAAAGGCGTCTGATGCTATTGCTGGGGACCTAAAACATCTTGTAGGGCACAAGATCAAATGCCCAAATGGTCTCACTATGTATTTTGTTCCTGAATCGTTTGCCGCTCATCCCATCAGTCCTAATCTTGATTTAAGCTTCAATAATCCACTTGCCCGTCAAATGTTTATGCTTCACAATGCTCTTGGTGAAGCCTATCCCCTAACTATCTTTGTAGGGTATGACACCTCATGCTTCAGAATGGATTATGGACAGTGGATGCACTAATCATATGACTGGTGATCGAAGTCTTCTCATGGCCTCAACCTTATGTCCATCAGACAAGAGTCACATCACATTTGCTGACACTGGTAAAAGCAAGGTATTGGGTCTAGGTAGAGTTGCAATATCAAAGGATCAACACATGGACAAAGTGATGCTTGTTGAGTCCCTTGGTTTCAACTTAATGTCTGTATCAATGCTTTGTGACTTGAACATGATTGGGATATTCGGAAAATATCGTTGCCTTGTACTAATGGAATCTGACAAGTCTCTAGTCTTTGAAGGGTATAGGAAAGATGATCTATACATGGTAGATTTCTCAGCAGGTCCACAGCTTGCCGTATGTCTTCTTGCAAAAGCTTCAGAATGCTGGCTCTGGCATTGGAGGCTGGGGCATGCTGGAATGAGGAACTTACACACACTCGCCAAGAAGAAGCATGTCATAGGCATCGAAGGTGTCAAGTTCAAGAAGGATCATTTGTGTGGTGCCTGCGAAGCTGGAAAGATGACTAGGTCAAAGCACCCCTCGAAGACAATCATGACGACATCTCAACCCTTCGAGTTGCTACACATGGATTTGTTTGGCCCTACTCATTACTCTACCCTCACAACAACTGCTTGTCTCTATGGCTTCGTCATTGTTGATGACTACTCAAGATACACATGGGTGCACATAATTCTCTACAAGACTGAAGTGCAAGATGTCTTCAGACGATTCGCCAATCGAGCAATGAGCAATTATGGCGTCAAGATCAAGCATATGAGAAGTGATAACGGCACTGAACTCAAGAACACCGGACTTGATCTTTATCTGGATACCATGGGAATCACTCATGAGTTCTCTGCTCCATACACACCTCAGCAAAATGGCATCGTGGAGCACAAGAACAGAACCCTCATTGAGATGGCTCGAACAATGCTCGACGAGTACAAGACACCAAGAAATTTCTGGCCTGAAGCCATTGATACAGCTTGTCACGTCCTCAACCGTGTTTATATCCATAAGCTTCTGAACAAAACATCATATGAGCTCCTTACTGGCAAGAAGCGAAATGTCAGTTACTTCAGAGTATTTGGGGCTAAGTGCTGGATCAAGGATCCTCATCACAAGTCAAAATTTGAACCCAAAGCTCACGAAGACTTCATGCTCGGTTACGGAAAGGACTCACACTCTTACAGAGTCTTCAATCTCTATCTCTACAAAATCGTCGAAACTGTAGATGTGCGATTTGATGAAACCAATGGCTCACAAAGAGAGTTCCTGCCAAGCACACTAGATGAAGCTCCGCCCGAATCTATCAAGCTGATGAGGAACCGGTGAAATCATGCCAAATGAAGCACAACTGAAGAGGAACTCATCATTTACGCACCTAACGAACGTGAAGACAATGCTCAGCCTGAAAACAATCCTTCCAATGACGATAATGATCAGCATGAGCAAAGTCTTCGTCCAGTTCATCCTCGAGTTGCAAATGAAGTACAGATTGAGAAGATAATCGATAGCATCAACGCACCTGGTCCGCTTACTCGCTCAAGAGCAACACAGCTAGCAAATTTCCGTGGGAACTTTTCTTTTGTGTCAATATCAGAACCCAAGAAAGTTGCTGAAGCTTTTATGGAACCAGAATGGATTCAAGCTATGCAAGAAGAACTTCAACAGTTCAAGCTGAATAATTTTTGGGAACTTGTCAAGCTCCTGACCCTCGCAAGCATAACATTATTGGCATCAAATGGATATATCGAAACAAGCAAGATGAGCATGGTCAAGTCATCAGAAACAAAGCAAGGCTTGTGGCTCAAGGATATACTCAAGTTGAAGGAATTGACTTCGATGAAACATTTGCTCCTGTAGCTAGGCTTGAAGCTATTCGCATACTACTAGCCCATGCTAACCACCACAACATCTTGCTCTATCAAATGGATGTGAAGAGTGCATTTCTCAACGGCAAGATTGAAGAAGAAGTATATGTCGCTCAACCACCGGCTTTGAAGATCCAAAACATCCCGATATGGTGTACAAGCTAAATAAAGCAATCGTCTGGCCTCAAACAAGCTCCTCGCTACCGGTATGATACAATCAAAGACTTCCTGAAGAGCAAAGGCTTCAAACCTGGATCCCTTGATCCCACACTCTTCACGGAGACATATGATGGTGAACTGTTTGTATGCCAAATATATGTGGATGACATTATCTTCGGTTGCACCAACCAGAAGTATAGTGATGAATTTGGGTACATGATGCAAGAGCAATATCAGATGTCCATGATGGGAGAGCTCAAGTTCTTCCTTGGTCTTCAAATTCGTCAGCAAAGAAATGGCATCTTTATATCTTAAGAAAAATACCTCCAAGATTGTCTGAAGAAGTTTGGAATGCAAGAGTGCAAAGGGTACACGACGCCAATGCCAGCTAAACACCACTTGGGTCCCGACGACAATGGTAAAGAGTTCGATCAACAGGTATACCGCTCCATGATTGGTTCCTTACTTTACCTATGTGCATCTAGGCCAGATATTATGCTTAGTGTTTGCATGTGTGCTCGATTCCAAGCGGCACCAAAGGAATCACATCACTTAGCAGTGAAGCGAATTCTTCGATATTTGGCTCACACCCCAACACTCGGATTATGGTATCCAAAGGGCTCAAAATTTGATTTAGTTGGATTTTCGGATGCTGATTATGCTGGTGACAAAGTGGATCGCAAGTCTACATCAGGCACATGTCACTTTCTAGGACGATCACTCGTCTGTTGGTCTTCAAAGAAGCGTAACGTGTGTCACTCTCAAGCTGCAGAATCTGAATACATTGCTTTGGATCCTCTGCTCAGCTTCTATGGATGAAGCAAACTCTCAAGGACTATGGCATCAATCGACACAAGTACCTCTTTTCTGCGACAACGAAAGCGCCATCAAGATTGCCAACAATCCGATCCAGCACTCGAAGACAAAGCACCTTGAAATTCGTCATCATTTTCTCGTGGATCATGTCATGAAGAAAGATATTGACATCATTCACGTCAACACCGAAGAGCAATGGCAGATATCTTCACAAAGCCCTTGGATGAGAAAAGGATTTGCAAGTTACGGTGTGAGCTAAATATCTTGGAATCCTCAAATGTCACGTGATCAAGCACACATCCTAACACTTATGCATGTTGATGACTTAGATGTGCAACACACGAAGTAACGTATATCTTCAATCGGTGAAGACTTACATTCTAAGTGTGAATACATTAACGTGGAATTTGACTTCGGAGCGCCACGATAATTGTGCACCGTGTCTGGGTCTAATACTTCCTATACGGTGGGTAACGCCACCACCAAATTTCTTTGTTTGAAGTGTTTCACTCATGGCGTTATCTCTTGAAGCTATTCGCATTTGATTTGACTTCAACTTCAACCTATTTTCATGATTTTCTTCACTATGATGATTTGGTTGCTGTCTGATATATATTTCTGTCCTCTACAGCATTCACTTATAGCTATGTCTTCAAGTTGAATCTTTTGAACTAAGTGAATGTGATCGGACCCCAATCTCTCTATGCTTTCTATCTCAAACTCTATCTGTCCAAATCATATGCATTCTATTGAAACTGTCGAATGTCTTCTCTGCGTCCTTGTCAGCAGAAGACACAAAGACAAACTTTAAGTCTGTTTTAAATGATTCATCATTACTGTTGAACTCCGAAGAAGCCGGAACGACCATCTGACAAACCTGGCGGGCGTGGGAACGTGGGATAACTCACAGTATGTTGCATGCGTGCCACGGCCCCTCAGATGTGAACCGCCAGGGCACCAGCGTAATTGCGCTGCGCCGCACACCTCGTTATAAATACCTGTCCCCTGCGGTAAAGAAAATCTTCTTCCACCTCTCCACCTCGTCAAAACCCTTGCGCCACCGCTAGCTCTCGACGACGCCGGCGACGAAGCGCTTAGCTGTCGCGACTTCTCCGACGCCGTCCTCATGCCGGCCGCGAACATCTTCGTCTCCGCCGCCGCCGTAGGTGTCCTCCGTCGCCAAGTTAGGGCACGGTGGCCTGAACTGCTCGGCCTCCTTTCCTTCCTTCTAGCAGTTCTTAGAAGCGGTAAATATATCTCTATTTTTACCATCTTTTTGATCTTCAAGATTCATCCCACTTGCCAAAAATGGTTTCTGCCCATACAAAGTTAGATATATTATGTCTGCATCTCGTACTGCTTAGTATATTCACTTAAGCTTCAAAACTAGTTAGATTCCTCACTTGTACTTATTCACGGATTCGTACAAATCTGGAACCAACTCTCAGCATATAAGTGAATGTCTTCGCATCATGAGGTCAATGTCTTCAAACCGATTTATCTTCAAAATCTTACGAGAATGCATATGACCTCTTCCCTTCCTCGCATCTCTAATGTTGTCACGGTACATGTCCGTGGGAGAATCCCTTGGTTCTCATAGTCAGCATTCGCTTGCAGAATTCTTACAAAGATCAAACCAACTCTCCACGAAGCCGCCTCGTCTGCATCCAAACGCAAGCCTTTGAAGCCTTTGAACGTGAAGCCATTCAGTTCAAGCACATGGCTCTGAATAAATCAGTCAGGAAGGGCGGCAGACAACATCGTGAGGGAACCTCAAAAGATCTGCCTGATGACCTCGCAGAGCTGTACAAGACAGATCCTGAAGAGACTTATAATCAGCGCAAGACACGAATCCAATGGATTCGACGCTATTGGGCTGAACAGTGGTTCAAGTACAATTTCGTCACACAAGAATATGCCGAGAAGAATGCCATCGGAAGCCCTTGGGGTGATATTACATTTCGAGGCCTCCCTCCCAAGAGCATGGCTGAAGCTATTGCACAAGGTTTCTATCCTTGCATGGTCCATGAACCTCACCGAAAATGCCGACCGACGTCTTTGCTCTGGTGTCGCGATGACAATCTCTTCAAGCGCACCTTCCAAAGACGCAAAGGCTTCGCAGAAGGAAAACAAGAAGTCATTGGGATTAGACTTCAACCCTGGTCCCTCTGCTCCCCGTGCTGACGGCTCACGTGACGCTGAACCCAATGGCATCGGTCCCTTTTCAAACCTTGATGGCCTCATCACCTACATCCTGGTCCAAGGTGCCAAAGTGGATCACACTGATGACGATGCTGAGTCTGATGAAGCCCTAGCTCCAGCTCCTGCTCCTGCTCCAAAGCTGCAGAAGCTTAAGAAAGTTAAGGCTCCAAAGTCAGCTGCTCCTCCAAAAGCTTCTCGTGTGAAGCCATCGCCCTTGCACTTCTGAAGCCGATTACGCCTCGAGGATCAATCCCGTATCTCCAAGAAGACGGAGAAGAAAAAGAAAAGTGTCAAGAACACTGAACTGACACTGACTCCTGCTGCAATTCTGCGTGAAGAGCACATTGATCTGTCAAGTGATGACGATCTTGCTGATGATGCTCTTGAGCAGCTTATCAAGAGCAAAGAAGAAGCAGAAATCTTCAACAACTTGCCTCTCTTTGATATGGCAATCATCCATCACTTCATTGATGAGTGGTTTGACACACCAAACATCGGCTTTGAAGATCTGCAACTTCCAATTGGCCTCAGCGTCTCTTTCAACGGCGCCATTGCTTCTGAGCTAGCTCTAGCTCAGCGGATTGTTGAACTGAAGCACAAAATTGACTATGAGAAGGCTCAGTTCAAGAAGCATATGGCTGCACTCAGTGTGCAAGACGTCAAAAACTTCAAGGTCATGCTGCACGACCTCAAAGAAAACTTTGTCAAGAAGCGTGAAGAAGCCAGAGGCTCTCGTGAGCGCATGAAGGCTCTGGCTGACAAGTGTGTGCTTGCCTACAATGAGGCTGAGAAGCGCAAGGCACTTGGCCGTCCTGGCATCGACCCCAGGATGGCTGCAAAGAAAAAGAAGTCTTCAGCTGACCAAGCTGCACCTTCAAGGCAGGAAGAGCCCCGCATAGTCTTCCCAAGCAGCATGACTGGCTCGAAGCCAAAGGTACGGTTAACTGCTTCTGAACAGAAAAAAACGAGGGCTGCCGAGGCTGAAGCGAGAAAAAGGAAAAATCCTGACGCCTCTGATGCTGCTCCCTCCAAGAAGAAGCTAAAGACCAAGAAGAATCAGGCTGCTCCTACAGAGCCCTTGATTGTTGAACCCATTTCTGTGGTTCGTCCCGTGTCTGCAACCCAAGAACTTCGCATGACCGTTCATGAGCCTGCTTCCACAGAGGCTCCTGAAGCTGAAGATATTCCAGTAGCTGCCCTCACTGCTGAAGACATTGGTCACCATGACAATGTTGAAGATGATGAAGTTCTTCCTCAAATCGAGTACAATGTGGTATCATCGCCTGCTCGCATTTAACAGCAATGAACTCATCAAGATTGGTTGTCCTCTCGACGCCAATTTCACAGGATGCTTCATGGGCTGATCGCCTGCAACAACAAGACTCCCCAAGATTCCCCAACAACAAGTCACTCCCCAACAACAAGTCACTCCCCAACAGCAACACCAAGAAGAAGAGGAAGACTTTGAGGCCTGTGCAACCCCATCTCCAAAGGCGCCGCCAAAGATTTCGCAGGCTTCGCAGAAAGGTCAAAGGCCTCAAGTGCCTCTTAAGCGTTCGAAGGAGAAGTGCACCACCAACCTGTTGCACGTCAAGTGTTTTCGAAGCCACTCCAACCGTGAACGCCTCTCGAGTGCAAGCTAAAGCTGCTGAAGACAATCCGGCTGCATCAGCCACTGACACCCAAGAAGAAGAAAAAGAACGTGTTCCTACACCCCCAGTAATGGAAGAAGTGATCCCCGCTATCAACGTGCCAGTGCCCGACCCTCCAGCTCCTCAAGTGGAGGTTGAAAACAATGAGGCTGCCACCTCCAACACCAATGAAGCCAATGACGTGGTCATGGCCGAAGCCAATGTGGAGCCTGTCCCCAATCGCCTCCGAAGCCAATGAGGCAATCGCCCCGGCAAGTATCTGCCAGGTACCGAAGCCTCACTGGCCGCCATCGCTCAGATTCCGCCACCAAGGCCCTACACAATCGAGCAAGCATTCAACTATGGCGAGCTAGTCACGAAGATGGCCTGCTCGGTCCCTCCGCCTCATGCCTTTGGTCCTCAATTCGACTATCATATTGCATAGGCCTTGGTCCAAGCAAAGCCAAGAGTGCCAAGGTTTCCAGGCACTGCCACCTCAACTGGTTCTTTCAATCCAAATGGCTTCAAAGCCCACAATACTTTCTTTGACAGAGCAAAGAACCCCTACACAAGGCCAAGGATCTCATCTGACCGGTTCTGGAGCTATCAGCAAAGAAGCTATTACTCCTGTGTTCTGTATGACCAAGGCCGCATTTCCCTCATATGCGCCTCGACACTGAAGCCATTGCCGGACTGCCGTGCTTAGAAGAAGCACTTGATTGCTTTCATGATGCAGATCTGCTTGGCTTCATAACAGACAAAGAGCACTGGAATGAGGAATTAGTGCTTCAATTCTATGCCACACTCCACATCCGCGGCTACAACAGAGATACGAAGACATGGGTTCTCGAGTGGATGATTGGAAATGTCCATCATGAAGCCAAAGCTCTTGACATAAATGAGCTCACAGCGCTACCCACTCCCGGAGAGCTGTTTGAACCTGGATGTCAACTCCACCGCGATGCCTTGGAAAGCATATTTCATAAGTCAGAACCCGACATGAGTCATATGCTGAGCATGATGAAGCCACTGCCACATGACGCTGAATACCCTCAACACTTCTTTGTTGATGACCTTGAGTATCTGCCTCGTACCATATATCACATCATACGGCAAACTCTATGGCCAATAAAAGGGCATTCATCATCTGCAAAGCTTGAAGGAGAAATGAAGACATTGGTCTTCTACATCCTCAATGGCATCAGCTTCAACACGCAAGATTTCTTCATCCGACAATTGGCTGCCTCTGGATCTGGTCTGTTTGGTCTGAAGTTCTATGCTCCATGGGTCATGCGCCTCATCAAGATGCACTCTGCTAGCAACTATCAACCCTCTGCTTGCAATCATCTGATCTTTCTACCAGAGGTTGATATGTCTGTTGAAGCCATATACCCTGAGCTTGCCAAAACGCCACTAAGTCTTCAGAACGCAGATCACCGCAGCTTCTCTCAACCTATGGAAGGCGTCCAAGCGGTATCTCGTGTCTATCCCCTGGCTGGGAACACACGCCCCGCCTCATCGCACGGACTGAAGCCACCGAGAGCACAATTGGCCAAAGGCCCTGGAAGTGCTCTCGAGTCCTCAATGATCGAGAACTTCTTGTGGCGCTGCATCAAAAGCAAGATAAGCATCACTCTGGCTCAAGCGCCAAATGCAAAGCCTCTTGGTGGACGCCAATCGCCTTCGCAACCTTGCCACCAAGAATGCTTTTGTCACTCACGAGACTTGTCGGCGATCATGGAAGAGTTTGACCCTGCTCGGTCTTGAAGGCGATCTTGAGACGATGGCTTCACTGAACGTTTCAAGTTTGACTCCACTCCTCCACAGAATGCAGTCCTACGGCGAACTCCATCTCTTGAAGACTCTGACTATTCTTCCTCCGCGGCAACTGTCAATGCCAGAGTAATCGATGATGAAGCCGATGCTACTTCACCACCTCCTACTTCTGCATGTATCGACACTGCACCAAGCTCGTCTGCACCGCCAACCAACAACGACAACCATGCTGCATCATCTACTTCTGAAGAGGACGAGTAGATGCTCTATGTCTTCAAACCTTTTTGGTCCTTACTGACAAAAGGGGAGAAGCATATGAGTTTGATAGTCTTCAAGCGGGTTCATAAGGCCGGTTGCACTATATTTTGCCTAGTGTTTACAACTCTCGTTTTTGAAACATTTGGTTCTTATGAGTTGTAACACTTAAACTCGATGGTCGTCTGCTACTTATTTGCTTTACCCTGGTGCGACGATAACTTCCGCACTTAGATCATTCTGCAGACATCCATTTTTCATTATGCATGTCATTCTCTTAGCTATATCAGTTCATGCATGATGAATTATCTTCATAAGTTGAAGAGGATCTCCACAAGTACAACCTGCCATGTGCATTTGCATTCCAAAAGCAAACTACTTATATGCACATCTTCAGGGGGAGCCTTTGCCACTTATGAAGACAATTCCTATCCTTTACAATTTCACATATTTTATCCCCGTTGAAAACTTCAACCAGTTTGTCATCAATCACCAAAAGGGGGAGATTGTAAGTGCATCTAGTGCCACCCTAGTTGGTTTTGGAGTATTGACGACAAATGTGGTCGAGGGACTAATGCGTTTGTGAGAATTGCATGATAACGCAGGTAGTGTCCCTCATTGATTCGGGTTTACCTACCGGAGACGACCCTAAAAATGTATGAAGACATTGAAGACAATGGTGGTATGTGAAGATATTCACATTGAAGACTATGACATGAGAAGACATTGAGTGAAGACTATGGAGCGCGAAGACTGTGTTGTTTCGTTGTTTCCTTTTCTTCTTTGTTGAGTCGTAGGAACTACCGTACTGTTAAGTGGGGTCCAAGTGATCATAGTCAGAATGACTGAAGTGATGCTCAACCCAGATCCTATGTCTTCGAGTGAAGACAATGAGAGCAAAACTTATCCAGAGCTGGATGAGTCAGCTTTGCTTGTAGCCCAAGTAAAGTTGCCGTGAGTGTTTGAAATCTGACCGTTGGAACACGTGTAAGTTCCTTAGTGACCCAGGGTCATTTCGGACATAACAGGTCGGGTTGCCCAGTGGCTATAAATAGCCCACCTCCTACACTATAAATTTGTGGATGCTCAGAGTTAGTGCACGGCTTTTGTCGTTTGAGAGCAACCCACCTCGAAGCCTTTGAGAGAGAGAAATCCTTGCGAGGACAAAGCCCAAAACACCCAGAGCCAAAGAGTGTTAGGCATCACTGAAGTTTTCCTGTCTGTGTGACCTGAAGACTTATTAAACTTGAGGACTATGAATCCTCCAGCTGGTTAGGCGTCGCGTTATGAGCATCCAAGAGTCATTGTGGATTGCCGGTGAACGTCATATGTGAAGGTTCGGAAATCTACCTTGAAGACTTACCAGAGTGATTGGGCAAGGACTGTGTGTCCTTAGCTCAAGGGGAATAAGGTGAAGACGCGGTCTTCTGAGTTGAATCTCAGCCTCCCTAACCAGATGTACAGTTGTCACAGCAACTGGAACTGGTCCAACAAATCATGTGTCTTCAACAAGTGACTGGTTCTATCCCTTCCCTCCTTTACTTTGAGTTAGTCTTCGTGAAGTCATTGCTTATATGCCTTATCTGTTTGACTTCATTGCTTGACTACTATCGTTGTTTGGCTTCATACTATCTTCCATCTTGATCCTACTACCAAGCTGCTATTAGTCTTGTTCTTTCACGTTAGTGCATACTAGACTATGGTTTGCTTGTTGTAGTTCATCTTCCGCTGCATATCAATTAGGTCATTTCTATTGTTTGTCTTCGAAACATCCGTGTATTGAAGACTTTCGTTAAAATCGCCTATTCACCCTCCCTCTAGTCGATAACTAGCACTTTCACAAATGTATCAAGAGCAAGAGTTGTAAACACTCGGCAAAATATAAAGCAACCGCCCATATGAACCCCGCTTGAAGACTATCAACTCATAGCTTCTCCCCCTTTTGTCAGTAAGGACCAAAATGTTGGAAATATGCCCTAGAGGCAATAATAAATTAGTTATTATTATTATATTTCCTTGTTCATGATAATCGTTTATTATTCATGCTATAATTGTATTGATAGGAAACTCAAATACATGTGTGGATACATAGACAACACCATGTCCCTAGCAAGCCTCTATTGGCTAGCTCGTTGATCAATAGATGGTTACGGTTTCCTAACCATGGACATTGGATGTCATTGATAACGGGATCACATCATTAGTAGAATGATGTGATGGACAAGACCCAATCCTAAGCCTAGCACAAAGATCGTAGTTCGTATGCTAAAGCTTTTATAATGTCAAGTATCATTTCCTTAGACCATGAGATTGTGCAACTCCGGATACCGTAGGAATGCTTTGGGTGTACCAAACGTCACAACGTAATCGGGTGACTATAAAGGTGCACTACAGGTATCTCCGAAAGTGTCTGTTGGGTTGGCATGAATCGAGATCGGGATTTGTCACTCCGTAAACGGAGAGGTATCTCTGGGCCCACTCGGTAGGACATCATCATAATGTGCACAAGGTGACCAAGGGGTTGATCACGGGATGATGTGTTACGGAACGAGTAAAGAGACTTGCCGGTAACGAGATTGAACAAGGTATCGGGATACCGACGATCGAATCTCGGGCAAGTACAATACCGCTAGACAAAGGGAATTGTATACGGGATCGATTGAGTCCTTGACATCGTGGTTCATCCGATGAGATCATCATGGAACATGTGGGAGCCAACATGGGTATCCAGATCCCGCTGTTGGTTATTGACCGGAGAACGCCTCGGTCATGTCTACATGTCTCCCGAACCCGTAGGGTCTACACACTTAAGGTCTGGCGACGCTTAGGGTTATAAAGGAAGTTTGTATGTGGTTACCGAATGTTGTTCGAGTCCCGGATGAGATCCGGACATCACGAGGAGTTCCAGAATGGTCCGGAGGTAAAGATTTATATATGGGAAGTCCTGTTTTGGTCAGCGAAAAGTTTCGCAGACTTTATCGGTATTGTACCGGAGTGCCGAAGGGGGCCGGGGTCCACCGGGGGGGTCCACCTGCCCCGGGGGGCCACATGGGCTGTAGGGGGTGCGCCTTGGCCTATATGGGCCAAGGGCACCAGCCCCAAGAGGCCCATGCGCCAAGGAAACTTGGGGAGGGAAGAGTCCTCAAGGGGGAAGGCACCTCCGAGGTGCCTTGGGGAGGATGGACTCCTCCCCCCCCGCGTGGCCGCACCCCGTCCGTGGAGGAAGGGGCAAGGCTGCGCCTCCCCCCGCTCCCGTGCCCCGAGATATAGTGGAGGGGAGGGGGGGCATACACCCATGAGCCTCGGCGCCTCCCTCCCTCCCGTGACACCTCCTCCTCTCCCGTAGGTGCTTGGCGAAGCCCCGCAGATTGCCACGCTCCTCCACCACCACCATGCCGTTGTGCTGCTGTTGGATGGAGTCTTCCTCAACCTCTCCTCTCTCCTTTCTCGGATCAAGGCGTGGGAGACGCCACCGGGCTGTACGTGTGTTGAACGCGGAGGTGCCGTCTGCTCGGCACTAGGATCTCCGGTGATTTGGATCACGGTAGCACGGCTCCTTCAACCCCGTTCTCTTGAACGCTTCCTCTTAGCGATCTACAAGGGTATGTAGATGCACTCTCCTTCCCTCGCTGCTGGTTTCTCCATAGATAGATCTTGGTGACACGAGGAAAATTTTGAATTTCTGCCACGCTCCCCAACAAAGGGCATCATGAGCTAGGTCTATTGCGTAGATTCTTTGCACGAGTAGAACACAAAGTAGTTGTGGGCGTTGATTTTGTTCAATATGCTTACCGTTACTAGTCCAATCTTGTTTCGACGGTATTGTGGGATGAAGCGGCCCGGACCGACCTTACACGCATTTCCACGTGAGATGTGTTCCACCGAATCGACATGCACTTGGTGCATAAGGTGGCTAGCGGGTGCCGCCTCTCCCACTTTAGTCGGAACGGATTCGATGAAAAGGGTCCTTATGAAGGGTAAATAGCAATTGGCATATCACGTTGTGGTTTTGCGAGGTAAGAAACGTTCTTGCTAGAAACCCATAGCAGCCACGTAAAACATGCAAACAACAATTAGAGGACGCCTAACTTGTTTTTGCAGGGTATGCTATGTGATGTGATATGGCCAAGAAGAATGTGATGAATGATATGTGATGTATGAGATTGATCATGTTCTTGTAATAGGATTCACGACTTGCATGTCGATGAGTATGACAACCGCAGGAGCCATAGGAGTTGTCTTTATTTATTGTATGACCTGCGTGTCATTGAACAACGCCATGTAATTACTTTTACTTTATTGCTAACCGTAGCCATAGTAGTAGAAGTAATAAGTTGGCGAGACAACTTCATGGAGACACGATGATGGAGATCATGATGATGGAGATCATGGTGTCATGCCGGTGACAATGATGATCATGGAGCCCGAAGATGGAGATCAAAAGGAGCAATATGATATTGGCCATATCATGTCACTACTATATAATTGCATGTGATGTTTATTATGTTTATGCATCCTGTTTACTTAGAACGACGGTAGTAAATAAGATGATCCCTTACACAAATTTCAAGAAGTGTTCTCCCCGATCATGGCACCGTTGCTACAGTTCGTCGCTTCTAAGCACCACGTGATGATCGGGTGTGATGGATTCTTACGCTCACATACAACGGGTGTAAGACAGATTTACACAGCAAAAACACTTGGGGTTAACTTGACGAGCCTAGCATGTACAGACATGTCCTCGGAACACGTAGACCGAAAGGTCGAGCATGAGTTGTATGGTAGATAATGATCAACATGAAGATGTTCACCAATGTTGACTAGTCCGTCTCACGTGATGATCGGACACGGCCTAGTTGACACGGATCATGTAATCACTTAGATGACCGTAGGGATGTCTATCTCGAGTGGGAGTTCATAAGATGAACTTAATTATCTTGAACATAGTCAAAAGACCTTTTGCAAATTATGTCGAAGCTCGCGCTTTAGTACCACTGCTTTAGATATGTTCCTAGAGAAAATATAGTTGAAAGTTGAAAGTAGCGATTATGCGGACAAGAGAAAGCTTATGTCCTTAATGCACCGCCACAGGTGTGCTGAACCCCAAACGTCGTTTGTGGATGTTGCGAACATCGGACATACACGCTTTTGATAACTACGTGATAGTTCGCTTAAACGGTTTAGAGTTGAGGCACGAAAGACGTTGAAATGTCGCGAAACATATGAGATGTTTCGAGGGCTGAAATTAGGATTTCAGGCTCGTGCTCACGCCAAGAGGTATGAGACCTCCGACGATTTTCTTAGCCTACAAACTAAGGGAGAAAAGCTCAATCGTTGAGCTTGTGCTCAGATTGTCTCGAGTACAACAATCACTTGAATCGAAAAGTAGTTGATCTTCCAGATGAGATAGTGATGTTTCTCCAAAGACATTGCCACCAAGCTACTAGAGCTTCGAGATGAACTATAACATATCAGGGATAGATATGATGATCCTTGAAGTATTCGCGATGTTTGACACCGCGAAAGTAGAAGTCAAGTAGGAGCATCAATTGTTGATGGTTGGTAAAACCACTAGTTTCAAGAAGGGCAAGGGCAACAAGGGATACTTCATGAAACGGCAAAACAGTTGCTGCTCTAGTAAAGAAACCCAAGGTTGAACCCAAACCCGAGACTAAGTGCTTCTGTAATAAGGGGAACAACCATCGGAGCAGATTTACCCTAGATACTTGGTAGATGAGAAGGCTGACAAGGTCGATAGAAGTATATTGGATATGCATTATGTTAATGTGTACTTCACTAGTACTCCTAGTAGCACCAGGGTATTAAGATACCGGTTCGGTTGCTAAGTGTTAGTAACTCGAAATAAAATCTACGGAATAAACGGAGACTAGCTAAAGGTGAGCTGACGATATGTATTGGAAGTTTTTCCAAGCTTGATGTGATCAAGCATCGCACGCTCCCTCTACCATCGAGATTGGTGTTAAACCTAAATAATTGTTATTTGGTGTTTGCGTTGAGCATATACATGATTGGATTATGTCTGCATAATACGGTTATTCATTTAAGAAGAATAATGGTTACTCTATTTATTTGAATAATACCTTCGATGGTCTTGCACCTAAATAAATGGTTTATTGAATCTCGATCGTAGTGATACACATTTTCATGCCAAAAGTATAAGATAGTAATGATAGTACCACTTACTTGTAACATCCCAAATTTCCTATTTGGAATGTTTTACAATTATAGCTAAGCATCCTATGCATCCTGTTTGAATTTGAATGCCATTTGAAGTTTCAGAGTTATTTGAATTTGAATTCCAAACTTTGGCATGTGGGAAACAATTCAAAAACTAAGCTTGATAAATACTTGATCAAAAGTATGAGAGGAGCAAACATGACACTCCAAAATTATCAGAGGAAACAATGCCAAAAGAATTGGAATTCAAATCTGAATTTTATTTGAGTTTGAAAAAAATGGATTTTTATAAAGTTTGGATTTTGCCTTTGGAAAAATGTTCAAATGAAAGGGAATATTCCCCTGATCATTTTGGTATATATATACCCTATATAAAATATTTATAGTTTAGGTTTTATTTTTGTTTTGTTTTAATTAAAAAAATAAAGAAAACTCTTGAGCGCCAGCCAGCCACCCAGCCCAGCCGAAACCTCACCTCGGCCACCCTGGCCACTGGCTCAAGCCGGCCCCACCAGCCCGGCCAAATGAGCCGAGCCAAGCCGCGCCCCCCCTCGCCTCGATTCTCCTAGGTTTCGCCACCACCAAACCTCCCCTCTCTCTCTCGTGACGGTGGGACCCCCTCTCTTCTTTCCCTCGCCCAAGCCTCAAGACTCGCCGAGATCCACCGGATCCTCAAGGATCCGGGATCCTCGACAGCCCGATGCCCTTCCGCCTCGCCCACCCTGGCTATATAAGCCAGAGGCTCCGCACCCCATTCCCCCCTAGCCTCGCCGGAACCCCTCTCCTTCTCCCTCCCGAGCTCACCGGAGCACCGAGCTCGCCACCGCCGCCAAAACCGCCGCCGGCGCCACCCTGGTCCACCCCGACCTCCCTAACACCACCGAACCCTTCCCGTGCTCCTCAAGATCTCCCGACGACTCGCCAAGGCTCGACGCCTAACGCCGGAGCACTCTCGCTGCTGCCATTGCCGCTGAGTCAGTGAGTCCCGGCAACATTCTCCCTGCTCGATCTTAGATCGACGGCTCGATTAGAACCCAAGGGGTATGTTTTATTAGAAAACCGGACGGCCCGAGCGGGTTATGTTTAGTTAGGTTTAGGTGTTTAGGCCGGGGCGGTTGTAGTGAACCCTAGGCCCGTTTAGCCTAAACTACGCCTGGTGCACAGTATAGGCCCAGTGGGCTTTGTCTTTTATTTTGATTTTCTGTTTTAGCTTTAATAGTTTCAATTTTCAAAAATGTATATCTTTTATTCTGTTTAATATTTTTGAGTGATTGTTTTTTGTTGAATTGCAAATTTTATGTAGTTTCTGAAAACATATATTTAGCTATGTTAAAAATAATTAAAAATGCTTTAATATTGTTTTAGTCAGAATAGCAAATCTGCTATAGTTTTAGTTAGAAAAATTATTTTTGCATGATTCTTTTGCCATCACTTTATTTTGATATTGTCAAACCCTAGAAATTAATTTGGGTATTTTAGGATTAATAAATAATTAATTCTAGGCAGAATCCTATTAATCCTAATTAATTGCCTAGTTCCTGTTTTCCTAATTAATTAATTAGTAAATTAATTTATTTTTAACTTGTGATTAGTTATTCTAGGTTAGTTTCTGTCATTTCATTAGATGAACTTTTATTTATAATTAATAAAAGTTTTAAATTAATTTTCTTAATAGAAATTGGATTAGGCCTAAAATGAGTTTTATAATAGCTATTTAATTAATTCTTTTTGCTCCTAGTTACTTAGTTAATCCTTTTCTCGTTAAGTTAACCTAAAACCATGATTAGGTTATATTGAGGAATTTTTGTTATATAAAAACTATTTTTGTTATTATTGGAATAGGGAAAAACTTTGAGTTGATTTCTTTGAGTTTTCCCTTTTGATTTGGTTTTGATCGCTTTGTTGTGCTATGTTACTTTTGTTATCTTGTGTGATCCTCTTGCTTTATGCTTATGTGTTATTGTTTGTCTCGGTAGAGTTTCCGAGTGCTAAGCTTGCTACTACTTAATTTTTAGCTTACGAGGATCATCAAGAAGGCAAGTTTTGATCATGTTATTTCTATACCTATGTTTTTATGCATTAGTAGTTGTCACCACCCCACCATTGCATGCAGTAGTGAAATCTTGAAGTCATTAAACTTGAGTAGTATCATGTGGTAGGATGAACCAATCCCTTGTTACCATGACCCCGGACGTAGTAGTTATTTTGCTATGCTCAGAGACGGGATTTGGGATGAGTGAAATTCATAAGTAAGATGTGAGAGTCAATGATGATGACAACCCATGGACTACAATGATCAAGATGGACTTCGGAAAATCACTACTGGGTGGAGGATTTGTTGACGGGCACCTGGAGCACCCAAGTGGTGGCCGGGATGCATGGAGAAGCGCCATGACATCCTGCGGAAAGCTTCACCCAGCCACGAAGAGAAGGATGGATGCCCCATGACCGGAAGTTACTGCAGCCGCAAGCCATTATGGGCTCTGGCTGGGTTGACCCTAGTAGTGACGCTGGCTGGACGGTACTACGAGAAGTAGACGAACGGTAGGATTGGATGGGTACCGGCAGTGGTCAGAACTCTTTGGAAGACCCTGTTTATCTGTCCCGTCTTCAAACACCATGAAGTGCGAAGACTCTAAAGGAGGGAATGATTCTTGCGGGGAAAGTGCGCAAACCTCTGCAGAGTGTTATAACCTAATCGATTAGCCGTGTCCCCGGTTACGGACATTTGAGCATCTGGACCTTGGAAGTATTCGGATATCTCAACACTTAACTCTAATGAATTAATTTGATGGGTTCATGACTTAATAATAATTTGGGAACGAGATATTGGTTGGCGGAACCATCTCAATAACTACCAACAATATGTAGTAATTTGCAAATAAGTCCACCGTAGTAGGATAAAATTGGCTTTTCGCAAAATGATGAAACTTAGAGCTCCACAGCCAAAATGCATATAGTGTAGTAACTTTATTATTGTTATTCTTCATGACTTGCCGACTTATTCCAAAAGCTGACCTACATGGCTGCAACGTATTATGTTGCAAGTAGATATATTCCGATCAGAGTGAGGCTACGCCCGCTGGCTGGCGATTGCCTTTGGAGTCGGATGGACTCGCTTTACCTCGACGCCTGCAGCATTAGTAGTTTATTTCTCATGAGTTGGCCTTGAGCGAATTTATTCCCTTGTAATAAAGACTCTATATGAGAATCGTGTAATAAAATTCAGGTGTGATTGAACTTTGATTACTTTATCGATGTAATCGTGAGTACCAAAGATGATCTTGGGATGGCATGCATACGTAGACTTGACCGATGTTGGGTCAGGTCGCCACAGAGATGGTATCGAGAGCACACGACCGTAGGATCGTAACCCCTAGGATCGGAAAGCCATAAGCGAGAGACCATTTACTTTGAACCCCTTTTCATTCTATAATTCTTCCTGTTCTATTCTCGACTCTTCTCCCTTTGCAACATTCTAGATGGCCGTCGAGTTCACCCCAGCTTTGCTACCGGAGTTACGCCACCCGATGAGACGATGCCCTTTGGAAGAAAGCTGGTCCAGATGGTGAAGCTGCGAAGATTGCTCGCCCTCGATCACTGGAAACCCACTAATGCACTTCCGACGGACACCCGCCATGTGATTGAGGTGCATATCCTGTGGAGGACTTTTGGAGGACACACGGAGCCTATCAACTTTGAGTTCACCGAGTTCAACTGGATCATCGGAAGGGACGTGGCGATCTATCGAGCACTTGGACATCTCCGAGAGGAGTACAGGCCGAGCTCGATCACTCGCACCTCGCCATGGTTTCTCGCAGGCAAGGAATGGAGATATCATCCGTACCATCGAGGACGATTCCACCCTCTCTTACATCCAGGACTTGGAGTGTCTTCTCAGAAACGGGAGATTCAGGCTCGCCAGAACTCGAAGACACACCGGAGGCTTTTGTTCCGTGAACTGGAACTGGAGGAGAAGGCACGCGCAGACTTCCTTGGCCATGAGGAAGAAATCACGGACTTCATGGAGACAGTCGACGACCTGAAGATGAAGCTTGCCGCGATAGAGGAGAAGATGGACTTGGGAGAGGACCTTTACCCAAGTGGAGATGAAGCACCCCTCGTGAGCAATGATCAGGATTTCGAAGGGAGTACCACTGAAGGAAACCCCAAGAGGAGGCGCCACTGATGAAGACTTTTTAGTCGACCACCATGTTATCTTTTACTTTTTCGTCGATCGCTTAGGGCCGATGTTTTCCTTCGATTAGTCATGAGCTTCTGTAATCGAGTTTGAACCATGTTTGAGTGGAATGAATAAATGTTTGGTGTGTTATGATTGTGCATTCATATGGGTAGTGTGTTTCTCATAGACCATTGTTCTATTCTAATCTTCTCATCCCCTCCAAAAACACCAGATGCCTCCGAGACGTGACACTGGTTTCCCGCCGGAGCTCACCCAGCTGCTCCAGCAGCAGAATGCACTGATGCAGCTCCTGATTCAGAATCAGAACAACACCGCCAACAATCCACCGCCACCACCACCACCCACCGTGGGACAACTTGACTCGATTTACGAGGTTGAATCCGCCAGTGTTCTCTAGTAGCACCGAGCCGATTGTGGCTGACGATCGCTCCGCAAGATTGGAAGAGAGCTAGTCACCGTTGGATGCACCGATCTTTGAGAAGGTGCGCTTTGCACGCACATCAACTGGATGGACCTGCAGCTTCTTGGTGGGAGAATTACACCGCCACTTTTCCTTGGGTGGCATCACTTGGGATCAATTCCAAAGAGGCCAGACCGCTTTCATGTCTCATCTGGAGCCATGAGTCTGAAGAAGCGTGAGTTCCGCAACTTACGCCAGGGGAATCGTACTGTGGCACAGTACGTGGATGAATTCAGCAAGCTCGCTCGCTATGCCCCTGATGATGTGGCCACAGACGCCGCCAAGGTGAGAAGTTCCTTGAGGGACTCAATGATGAACCGAGCATGCAGCTTATTGTGGCTACTTTCAACAACTACCAGGAGCTGGTAGACAAGGCCACCATTCTGGAAGGCAAGCAGCAGATAGAAAGCCGCAAGCGGAAGTACAGCCAGGGGAAGCACAACTCGGGAGCTCAGCAGAAGCCCCGCTATGCACCGTACTCAGGAGGGCACACCCATCATAACCATGGAGTTCATAACCATGGAGGAAATGGGAACAACCGCAGCCAGGACAACAAGTCAGGCCATGGCAATGGCAATGGAAATGGTAATGGCAATCAGCATCGTTCTGCCCCGACTCCGAAGGATCTGAGCCACATCACCTGCTTCAAGTGCCAGAAGACAGGGCACTACGCCACCGACTGCCCGGAGGCCAAGCAGAGGAACGGGAATGGCAATGGAGGCTCAGCGAAGAAGCCCAATCCTTTCCCTCGTGCTCAAGTGAACCACATCGACGTGGAGGACGCCTATGATCAGCCGGACAATCGTGGTTGGTAAGTTTTTATTGAATTCACGTTCAGTTTTGGTTCTGTTTGATTCTGGTGCAACGCATTCATTCATATCAAGGGTAGTTGTGGATAAGTACGGATTACGCACTAGAACCCTTAGAAGCCCCCTCCGCGTCACCAGCAGGGTTACTTCAACCTTTGCCGATTCCCGATTGGAAATGGGAGAAACTTGGTATGGATTTCATCACAGGATTACCCAGGACCCGTTCAGGTTATGATTCTATCTGGGTAGTGGTTGATCGTTTGACTAAGGTAGCTCACTTCATTCCCGTGAAGACTACCTATACCGGTGCCAAGTTGGCCAAGATATACATGACCAGGATCGTATGTCCGCATGGAGTTCCGAGGAAAATCGTGTCGATAGAGGAACGCAGTTTACCTCAAAGTTTTGGAAGCAATTGCATGAAACTTTGGGTACGAGGCTGGAATTCAAGATGACCTTTCATCCGCAGACAGATGGACAGACCGAGAGAGTCAATCAGATTCTGGAGGACATGTTGAGAGCTTGTGTGCTAGACTATGGGTCTAGCTGGGATGATAATTTGCCGTACGCAGAGTTCTCGTACAACAACAGTTATCAATCCAGTCTGAAGATGGCCCCTTCAAGCTCTATACGGAAGGAGGTGCGTAACACCATTGTCGTGGGATAGTGTTGGAGATCGATCACTTTTCGGTTCCGATCTTATCAAGGATTCGAAGAGAAAGTCAAGCTGATTCGAGACCGGCTCAAGATAGCACAACATGCGATGTAAGAGTTATGCCGACAAGAAGCGCAAGGAGGTGACTTACGAAGTGGGAGACCGAGCATACCTCGTGTGTCTCTACTTCGTGGAATCAAGAGGTTTGGAGTCAAGGGAAAGTTAGCACCCGATTCATTGGCCCCTACAAAATCCTCGAACGTCGTGGGAGAAGTTGCATACAAGTTGGAATTGCCGGAAGGATTGTCCGGAGTTCATGATGTCTTCCACGCTTCTCGGTTGAAGAAGTGCCATGCCGACATGGCCGATGTTCCGTTGAGAGACACAAAGGTTCCCTAGAGGCCATACAGCTTGACAGTGATTTGACTTACAAGGAGAAACCCGTCAAAATTCTCGAGACTGCAAGCAGAGTCACCCGCAGCAAAGTCATCAAGTTTTGCAAGGTGCTGTGGAGTCACCACACCGAGGAAGAAGCCACCTGGGAACGCGAAGAAGATCTTCGTCGAGACCATCCGCACCTATTTGCTAGTTAACCCGAATCTCGAGGGCTAGATTCATCTTAAGGTGGGTAGGTTTGTAACATCCCAAATTTCCTATTTGGAATGTTTTACAATTATAGCTAAGCATCCTATGCATCCTGTTTGAATTTGAATGCCATTTGAAGTTTCAGAGTTATTTGAATTTGAATTCCAAACTTTGGCATGTGGGAAACAATTCAAAAACTAAGCTTGATAAATACTTGATCAAAAGTATGAGAGGAGCAAACATGACACTCCAAAATTATCAGAGGAAACAATGCCAAAAGAATTGGAATTCAAATCTGAATTTTATTTGAGTTTGAAAAAAATGGATTTTTATAAAGTTTGGATTTTGCCTTTGGAAAAATGTTCAAATGAAAGGAATATTCCTGATCATTTTGGTATATATATACCCTATATAAAATATTTATAGTTTAGGTTTTATTTTTGTTTTTGTTTTAATTAAAAAATAAAGAAAACTCTTGAGGCCACCAGCCACCTGTGCCCAGCCAGTGAAACCTCACCTCGGCCACCCCTTTGGCCAGCCAAGCCGGCCCACTGAGGGCCAAATGAGCGAGCCAAATGACCGCCGCCCCCCCTCGATTCTCCTAGGTTTCGCCACCCGCCCAAACCTCCCCTCTCTCTCACGACCGGTGGGACCCCCTCTCTTCTTTCCTCGCCCAAGCCCGCACTCATGGGAGATCCACCGGATCCCAAGGATCCGGGATCCTCGACAGCCCCGATGCCCTTCGCCGCTCGCCCGACCCCGGCTATATAAGCCGGAGGCTCCGCACCCCATTCCCCTAGCCTCGCTTGAACCCTCTCCTTCTCCCTCCCGAGCTCACTGAGCACTGAAGCTCGCCACCGCCGCCAAAACCGCCGCCGACGCCACCTGGTCCACCCCGACCTCCCTAACACCATCAACCCTTCCCGTGCTCCTCAAGATCTCCCGACGACTTCATGGCTCGCTGACGCCAACGCCTCGGAGCACTCTCGCTGCCGCTTGCCGTCATGGGAGTCCGGTGAGTCCTCGCAACACCCTCCCTGCTCGATCTTAGATCGACGGCTTCGATTAGAACCTCAAGGGGTATGTTTTTATTAGAAAACCGGACGTCTGAGCGTTTATTTTTAGTTAGGTTTATTTATTTAGGCCGGTTCTGTTAGTTAAACCCTAGGCCCGTTTAGACTAAACTACGCCTAGTGCATGATAGGCCCATTGGGCTTTTTCTTTTATTTTGATTTTCTGCTTTAGTTTAATAGTTTCAATTTTCAAAATGTATATCTTTTATTCTGTTTAATATTTTTGAGTGATTGTTTTTTGTTGAATTGCAAATTTTATGTAGTTTCTGAAAAACATATATTTAGCTATGTTAAAAATAATTAAAAATGCTTTTAATATTGTTTTAGTCAGAATAGCAAATCTGCTATAGTTTTAGTTAGAAAATTATTTTTGCATGATTCTTTTGCCATCACTTTATTTTGATATTGTCAAACCCTAGAAATTAATTTGGGTATTTTAGGATTAATAAATAATTAATTCTAGGCAGAATCCTATTAATCCTAATTAATTGCCTAGTTCCTGTTTTCCTAATTAATTAATTAGTAAATTAATTTATTTTTAACTTGTGATTAGTTATTCTAGGTTAGTTTCTGTCATTTCATTAGATGAACTTTTATTTATAATTAATAAAAGTTTTAAATTAATTTTCTTAATAGAAATTGGATTAGGCCTAAAATGAGTTTTATAATAGCTATTTAATTAATTCTTTTTGCTCCTAGTTACTTAGTTAATCCTTTTCTGTTAAGTTAACCTAAAACCATGATTAGGTTATATTGAGGAATTTTGTTATATAAAAACTATTTTTGTTATTATTGGAATAGGGAAAAACTTTGAGTTGATTTCTTTGAGTTTTCCTTTTGATTTGGTTTTGATTGTTTTGTTGTGCTATGTTACTTTTGTTATCTTGTGTGATCCTCTTGCTTTATGCTTATGTGTTATTGTTTGTCTCGGTAGAGTTTCCGAGTGCTAAGCTTGCTACTACGACTCTTTAGCTTACGAGGATCATCGCAAGGCAAGTTTTGATCATGTTATTTCTATACCTATGTTTTTATGCATTAGTAGTTGTCACCACCCCACCATTGCATGCAGTAGTGAAATCTTGAAGTCATTAAACTTGAGTAGTATCATGTGGTAGGATGAACCAATCCCTTGTTACCATGACCCGGGACGTAGTAGTTATTTTGCTATGCTCAGAGATCGGATTTGGGATGAGTGACATTCATAAGTAAGATGTGAGAGTCAATGATGATGACAACTCCATGAACTACAATGATCAAGATGGACTTCGAAATTCAGTACTGGGTGGAGGACGGTTGACGGGCACCCTGGAGAACCCAGTGGTTGGCCGGGATGCATGGAGAAGCGCCATGACATCCTCATGGAAAGCTTCACCCAGCCACGAAGAGAAGGATGGATGCCCCATGACCGAAGCTTACAGGCAGCCGCAAGCCATTATGGGCTCGCTGGGTTGACCCTAGTAGTGACGCTGGCTGGACGGTACTACGAGAAGTAGACGAACGGTAGGATTGGATGGGTACCGGCAATTGGGTCAAGAACTCTTTGGAAGACCCTGTTTCATCTGTCCCGCCTTCAAACACCATGAAGTGCGAAGACTCTAAAGGAGGGAATGATTCTTTATGGGAAAGTGCAAACCTCTGCAGAGTGTTATAACCTAATCGATTAGCCGTGTCCCGATTCTACGGACATTTGAGCATCTGGACCTTGGAAGTATTCGGATATCTCAACACTTAACTCTAATGAATTAATTTGATGGGTTCATGACTTAATAATAATTTGGGAACGAGATATTGGTTGGCGGAACCATCTCAATAACTACCAACAATATGTAGTAATTTGCAAATAAGTCCACTGTAGTAGGATAAAATTGGCTTTTCGCAAAATGATGAAACTTAGAGCTCCACAGCCAAAATGCATATAGTGTAGTAACTTTATTATTGTTATTCTTCATGACTTGCCAGCTTATTCCAAAAGCTGACCTACATGGCTGCAACGTATTATGTTGCGTAGATATATTCGATCAGAGTGAGGCTACGCTCCGCTTGGCGATTGCCCTTTGAGTCGGATGGACTCGCTTTACCTCGACGCTCAGCATTAGTAGTTTATTTCTCATGAGTTGGCCTTGAGCCGAATTTATTCCCTTGTAATAAAGACTCTATATGAGAATCGTGTAATAAAATTCAGGTGTGATTGAACTTTGATTACTTTATCGATGTACCGTGAGTACCAAAGATGATCTTGGGATGGTATGCATACGTAGACTTGACCGATGTTGGGTCAGGTCGCTACAGAGATGGTATCAGAGCACACGCTGACCGTAGGATCGTAACCCCTAGGATCGGAAAGCCATAAGCAGAGACCATTTACTTTGAACCCCTTTTCATTCTATAATTCTTCCCTGTTCTATTCTGACTTTTCTCCCCTTTGCAACATTCTAGATGGCCGTCGAAGTTCACCCCGCTTTGCTACCGGAGTTCTCGCCACCGATGAGACGATGCGATGCCCTTTGGAAGAAAGCTGGTCCAGATGGTGAAGCTGCTGAAGATTGCTCGCCCTCGATCACTGGAAACCCACTAATGCACTTCCGACGGACACCCGCCATGTGATTGAGGTGCATATCCTGTGGAGGACTTTTGGAGGACACACGGAGCCTATCAACTTTGAGTTCACCGAGTTCAAGCTGGATCATCGGAAGGGACGTGGCGATCTATCGAGCACTTGGACATCTCCGAGAGGAGTATGAGGCCGAGCTCGATCACTCGGACTCGCCATGGTTTCTCGCAGGCAAGGAATGGAGATATCATCCGCATTCATCGAGGACGATTCCACCCTCTCTTACATCCAGGACTTGGAGTGTCTTCTCGTGAAACGGAGATTCGTGCTCGCCAGAACTCGAAGACACACGGAGGCTTTTGTTCCGTGAACTGAACTGGAGGAGAAGGCACGCGCAGACTTCCTTGGCTATGAGGAAGAAATCACGGACTTCATGGAGACAGTCGACGACGAAGATGAAGCTTGCCGCGATAGAGGAGAAGATGGACTTGGGAGAGGACCTTTACCCAAGTGGAGATGAAGCACCCTCGTGAGCAATGATCAGGATTTCAAGGGAGTACCAATCAAGGAAACCCCAAGAGGAGGCGCCACCGATGAAGACTTTTAGTCGACCACCATGTTATCTTTTACTTTTTCACGATCAGTTAGGGCCGATGTTTTCCTTCGATTAGTCATGAGCTTCAGAATCGAGTTTGAACCATGTTTGAGTGGAATGAATAAATGTTTGGTGTGTTATGATTGTGCATTCATATGGGTAGTGTGTTTCTCATAGACCATTGTTCTATTCTAATCTTCTCATCCCTCCAAAACACCAGATGCCTCCGAGACGTGATAATCGGTTTCCGCCGGAGCTCACCCAGCTGCTCCAAAGCAGCAGTAATGCATCGATGCAGCTCGATTCGTAATCGTAACAACACCGCCAACAATCCACCGCCACCACCACCACCCACCTGTGGACAACTTGACTCGATTTCGAGGTTGAATCCGCCATGTTCTCTAGTAGCACCGAGCCGATTGTGGTCGATTTAACGGCTCCGCAAGATTGGAAGAGAGCTAGTCACCGTTGGATGCACCGATGCCGAGAAGGTGCGCTTTGTCGCACATCAACCGGATGGACCTGCAGCTTCTTGGTGGGAGAATTACACCGCCACTTTTCCCTTGGGTGGCATCACTTGGGATCAATTCCAGGGCCTTTCAGACCGCTTCTCATGTCTCATCTGGAGCCATGAGTCCGAAGAAGCGTGAGTTCCGCAACTTACGCCAGGGAATCGCATCTTGTGGCACAAAGACGTGGATGAATTCAGCAAGCTCGCCGCTATGCCCCGATGATGTGGCCACAGACGCCGCCAAGGTGAGAAGTTCCTTGAGGGACTCAATGATGAACCGAGCATGCAGCTTATTGTGGCTACTTTCAACAACTACCAGAGCTGGTAGACAAGGCCACCATTCGAAGGCAAGCAAGAGCAGATAGAAAGTCGCAAGCGGAAGTACAGCTGTGGGAAGCACAACTCGGGAGCTCAGCGAAGCCCCGCTATGCACCGTGCATCAGGAGGGCACACCCATCATAACCATGGAGTTCATAACCATGGAGGAAATGGGAACAACCGCAGCCAGGACAACAAGTCAGGCCATGGCAATGGCAATGGAAATGGTAATGGCAATCAGCATCGTTTCGCCTCGACCAAGGATCTGAGCCACATCACCGCTTCAAGTGCCGTAAGACAGGCACTACGCCACCGACTGCCCGGAGGCCAAGCAGGAACGGGAATGGCAATGGAGGCTCAGTGAAGAAGCCCAATCCTTTCCCTCGTGCTCAAGTGAACCACATCGACGTGGAGGACGCCTATGATCAGCCGCATAATCGTGGTTGGTAAGTTTTATTGAATTCACGCTCAGTTTTGGTTACGCTTTGATTCTCGTGCAACGCATTCATTCATATCAAGGGTAGTTGTGGATAAGTACGGATTACGACTAGAACCCTTAGAAGCCCCTCCGCGTCACCAAACAGGTTACTTCAACCTTTGCCGATTCCCGATTGGAAATGGGAGAAACTTGGTATGGATTTCATCACAGGATTACCCAGACCCGCTCAGGTTATGATTCTATCCGGGTAGTGGTTGATCGTTTGACTAAGGTAGCTCACTTCATTCCCGTGAAGACTACCTATACCAAGTGCCAAGTTGGCCAAGATATACATGACCAGGATCGTATGTCCGCATGGAGTTCCGAGGAAAATCGTGTCGATAGAGGAACGCAGTTTACCTCAAAGTTTTGGAAGCAATTGCATGAAACTTTGGGTACGAGGCTGGAATTCAAGATCTGACCTTTCATCCGCAGTATGATGGATGCAATCGAGAGAGTCAATCAGATTCGGAGGACATGTTGAGAGCTTGTGTGCTAGACTATGGGTCTAGCTGGGATGATAATTTGCCGTCAGACGCAGAAGTTCTCAGACAACAACAGCTTATCAATCCAGCTTTGAAGATGGCCCTTTCAAGCTCTATACGGAAGGAGGTGCGTAACACCATTGTCCGTGGGATAGTGTTGGAGATCGATCACTTTTCGGTTCCGATCTTATCAAGGATTCAAGAGAAAGTCAAGCTGATTCGAGACCGCTCAAGATAGCACAGTCATGATGTAAGAGTTATGCCGACAAGAAGTTTAAGGAGGTGACTTACGAAGTGGGAGACCGAGCATACCTTAGGTGTGTCTTCACTTCGTGGAATCAAGAGGTTTGGAGTCAAGGGAAAGTTAGCACCCGATTCATTGGCCCCTACAAAATCCTCGAACGCCGTGGGAGAAGTTGCATACAAGTTGGAATTGCCGGAAGGATTGTCCGGAGTTCATGATGTCTTCCACGCTTCTCGCTTGAAGAAGTGCCATGCCGACATGGCCGATGTTCCGTTGAGAGACACAAAGGTTCCCTAGAGGCCATACAGCTGACAAAGTTGATTTGACTTACAAGGAGAAACCCGTCAAAATTCTCGAGACTGCAAGCAGAGTCACCCGCAGCAAAGTCATCAAGTTTTGCAAGGTGCCGTGGAGTCACCACACCGAGGAAGAAGCCACTGGGAACGCCAAGAAGATCTTCGCCGAGACCATCCGCACCTATTTGTTAGTTAACCCGAATCTCGAGGGCTAGATTCATCTTAAGGTGGGTAGGTTTGTAACATCCCAAATTTCCTATTTGGAATGTTTTACAATTATAGCTAAGCATCCTATGCATCATGTTTGAATTTGAATGCCATTTGAAGTTTCAGAGTTATTTGAATTTGAATTCCAAACTTTGGCATGTGGGAAACAATTCAAAAACTAAGCTTGATAAATACTTGATCAAAAGTATGAGAGGAGCAAACATGACACTCCAAAATTATCAGAGGAAACAATGCCAAAAGAATTGGAATTCAAATCTGAATTTTATTTGAGTTTGAAAAATGGATTTTATAAAGTTTGGATTTTGCCTTTGGAAAAATGTTCAAATGAAAGGGAATATTCCTCGATCATTTTGGTATATATATACCCTATATAAAATATTTATAGTTTAGGTTTTATTTTTGTTTTTGTTTTAATTAAAAAATAAAGAAAACTCTTGAGCGCCACCAGCCACCCAGCCCACCAGTGAAACCTCACCCTCGGCCACCCCACGCTGGCCCAGCCAAGGGCCCACAGCCAGCCATGAGCGAGCCAATAGCCGCCCGCGCGCCCCCTAGCCCGATTCTCCTAGGTTTCGCCACCACCAAACCTCCCCTCTCTCTCGTGACTGGGACCCCCTCTCTTCTTTCCTCGCCCAAGCCCCGCACTCATGGGAGATCCACCGGATCCTCAAGGATCCGGGATCCCCGACAGCCCGATGCCCTTCCGCTCGCCCACCCTGGCTATATAAGCCGAGGCTCCACCCCATTCCCCCTAGCCTCGCCAACCCCTCTCCTTCTCCCTCCCGAGCTCACTGAGCACCGAGCTCGCCACCGCCGCCAAAACCGCCGCCGACGCCACCTGGTCCACCCCGACCCTCCCAACACCATCAACCCTTCCCGTGCTCCTCAAGATCTCCCGACGACTGAAGCTCGCTGACGCCTCTAACGCCTCGGAGCACTCTCGCCCGCCGGGCTGCCGCCGGAGTCCGGTGAGTCTCGGCAACACCCTCCCTGCTCGATCTTAGATCGACGGCTCCGATTAGAACCCCCGAAGGGGTATGTTTTTATTAGAAAACCGGACGGCCCGAGCGGTTTATTTTTAGTTAGGTTTATTTATTTAGGCCGGTTCTGTTAGTTAAACCCTAGGCCCGTTTAGACTAAACTACGCCTAGTGCACAGTATAGGCCCATTGGGCTTTTTCTTTTATTTTGATTTTCTGTTTTAGCCGAATAGTTTCAATTTTCAAAAATGTATATCTTTTATTCTGTTTAATATTTTTGAGTGATTGTTTTTTTGTTGAATTGCAAATTTTATGTAGTTTCTGAAAAACATATATTTAGCTATGTTAAAAATAATTAAAAATGCTTTAATATTGTTTTAGTCAGAATAGCAAATCTGCTATAGTTTTAGTTAGAAAAATTATTTTTGCATGATTCTTTTTGCCATCACTTTATTTTGATATTGTCAAACCCTAGAAATTAATTTGGGTATTTTAGGATTAATAAATAATTAATTCTAGGCAGAATCCTATTAATCCTAATTAATTGCCTAGTTCCTGCTTTTCCTAATTAATTAATTAGTAAATTAATTTATTTTTAACTTGTGATTAGTTATTCTAGGTTAGTTTCTGTCATTTCATTAGATGAACTTTTATTTATAATTAATAAAAGTTTTAAATTAATTTTCTTAATAGAAATTGGATTAGGCCTAAAATGAGTTTTATAATAGCTATTTAATTAATTCTTTTTGCTCCTAGTTACTTAGTTAATCCTTTTCTGTTAAGTTAACCTAAAACCATGATTAGGTTATATTGAGGAATTTTTGTTATATAAAAACTATTTTTGTTATTATTGGAATAGGGAAAAACTTTGAGTTGATTTCTTTGAGTTTTCCCTTTTGATTTGGTTTTGATCGTTTTGTTGTGCTATGTTACTTTTGTTATCTTGTGTGATCCTCTTGCTTTATGCTTATGTGTTATTGTTTGTCTCGGTAGAGTTTCCGGAGTGCGAAGCTTGCTACTACGACTCTTTAGTTTACGAGGATCATCAGCAAGGCAAGTTTTGATCATGTTATTTCTATACCTATGTTTTTATGCATTAGTAGTTGTCACCACCCCACCATTGCATGCAGTAGTGAAATCTTGAAGTCATTAAACTTGAGTAGTATCATGTGGTAGGATGAACCAATCCCTTGTTACCATGACCCCGGACGTAGTAGTTATTTTGCTATGCTCGTAGACGGATTTGGGATGAGTGAAATTCATAAGTAAGATGTGAGAGTCAATGATGATGACAACCCATGGACTACAATGATCAAGATGGACTTCGAAAATCACTACTGGGTGGAGGACGGTTGACGGGCACCTGGAGCACCTGGTGGTGGCCGGGATGCATGGAGAAGCGCCATGACATCCTCATGGAAAGCTTCACCCAGCCACGAAGAGAAGGATGGATGCCCCATGACCGAAGCTTACCTGCAGCCGCAAGCCATTATGGGCTCGCTGGGTTGACCCTAGTAGTGACCGGCTGGACGGTACTACGAGAAGTAGACGAACGGTAGGATTGGATGGGTACCGCAAGTGGTCAAGAACTCTTTGGAAGACCCTGTTTCATTCGTCCCGCCTTCAAACACCATGAAGTGCGAAGACTCTAAAGGAGGGAATGATTCTTGCGGGAAAGTGCAAACCTCTGCAGAGTGTTATAACCTAATCGATTAGCCGTGTCCCGGTTACGGACATTTGAGCATCTGGACCTTGGAAGTATTCGGATATCTCAACACTTAACTCTAATGAATTAATTTTATGGGTTCATGACTTAATAATAATTTGGGAACGAGATATTGGTTGGCGGAACCATCTCAATAACTACCAACAATATGTAGTAATTTGCAAATAAGTCCTCTGTAGTTGTTTAAAATTGGGTTTTCGCAAAATTTTGTAACTTAGAGCTCCACAGCCAAAATGCATTTAGTGTATTAACTTTATTATTGTTATTCTTCATGACTTGCCACTTATTCCAAAAGCTGGTTTACATGGCTGCAACGTATTATGTTGCAGAGATATATTCCGATCAGAGTGAGGCTATGCTCCGCGCTTGGCGATTGCCCTTTGGAGTCGGATGGACTCGCTTTACCTCAAGGCTCAAGCAGCATTAGTAGTTTATTTCTCATGAGTTGGCCTTGAGCCGAATTTATTCCCTTGTAATAAAGACTCTATATGAGAATCGTGTAATAAAATTCAGGTGTGATTGAACTTTGATTACTTTATCGATGTACTGTGAGTACCAGCATGATCTTGGGATGGTACAGACACAGAGACTTGACCGATGTTGGGTCAGGTCGCTACATTACTTGTGGCACTGCCATGTAAGTCATATTGGTGTAAAACGCATGAAGAAGCTCCATGTTGATGGATCTTTGGACTCACTCGTTTTGAAAAGTTTGAGACATCAAACCATGTCTGTTGGTGTATACGCATGATGAAACTCCATGCAGATGGATCGTTTAGACTCACTTGATTTTGAATCACTTGAGATATGCAAATCATACCACATGGACAAGATGACTGAAAAGCCTCGGTTTTGATAAGATGGAACTAGATAGCAACTTGTTAGAAGTAACACATTTTGATGTGTGCAGTCCAATGAGTGCCGAGGCATGCAAAGTGAATATCGTTATGTTACGACTTCACAGATGATTCGAGTAGATGTTGAGTATATTTACTTGATAAAACACAAATCTGAATTATTGAATGGTTCAAGTAATTTCAGAGTGAAGTTTAAGATCTTCGTGACAAGAGGATAGAATGTCTATGATATGATCATAGAGATGAATGTCTGAGTTGCGAGTTTGGTACACAATTGAGACATTGTGGAAATTGTTTCACAACTAATACCGCCTGGAACACCATAGTGTGATGGTGTGTCCGAACATCATAGTTGCACCTTATTGGATATGGTGCGCACCATGATGTCTCTTATCGAATTACCACTATCGCTCATGGGTTAGGCATTAGAGACAACCGCACTCACTTTAATGGGGCACCACGTAATTCCGTTGAGACGACACCGTTTGGAGAAACCTAAGTTGTCGTTTCTTGAAAGTTTGGGGCTGCGACGCTTATGTGAAAAAGTTTCAGGTTGATAAGCTCGAACCCAAAGCGGATAAAGTGCATCTTCATAGGACACCCAAAACAGTTGGGTATACCTCCTAATTCAGAACCGAAAGCATAGGAATTGTTTCTTGAATCGGGTCCTTTCTCGAGGAAAAGTTTGTCTCGGAAAGTTGAGTGGGAGGATGGTGGAGACTTGATGAGGTTATTGAACCGTCACTTCAACGAGTGTGTAGCAAGGGCACAGGAAGTTGTTCCTGTGGCACCTACACCAATTGAAGTCGAATCTTATGATAGTGATCATGAAGTTTTGGATCAAGTCACTACCGTACCTCGTAGGGTGACAAGGATGCGTACTGCTTCAGAGTGGTACGGTGATCCTGTCTTGAAGGTCATGGGTTATCGAATTACCACTATCGTTCATGGGTTAGGCATTAGAGACAACCGCACTCACTTTAATGGGGCACCACGTAATTCCGTTGAGACGACACCGTTTGGACAAACCTAAGTTGTCGTTTCTTGAAAGTTTGGGGCTGCGACGCTTATGTGAAAAAGTTTCAGGTTGATAAGCTCGAACCCAAAGCGGATAAAGTGCATCTTCATAGGACACCCAAAACAGTTGGGTATACCTCCTAATTCAGATCTGAAAGCAATAGGAATTGTTTCTTGAATTGGGTCCTTTCTCGAGGAAAAGTTTGTCTCGGAAAGTTGAGTGGGAGGATGGTGGAGACTTGATGAGGTTATTGAACCGTCACTTCAACGAGTGTGTAGCAAGGGCACAGGAAGTTGTTCCTGTGGCACCTACACCAATTGAAGTCAAAGCTTATGATAGTGATCATGAAGTTTTGGATCAAGTCACTACCGTACCTCGTAGGGTGACAAGGATGCGTACTGCTTCAGAGTGGTACGGTGATCCTGTCTTGAAGGTCATGAAATCCGAGATAGGATCTATGTATCAGAACAAAGCATGGACTTTGGTGGACTTGCCCGATGATCGGCAAGCCATTGAAATAAATGTATCTTTAAGAAGAAGACGGACGTAGACGGTAATGTCACCGTCTATGAAGCTCGACTTGTGGCGAAGAGTTTTTCACAAGTTCAAGGAGTTGACTACGATGAGTTTTTCTCATCCGTAGCGATGCTTAAGTCCGTCGGAATCATGTTAGCATAAGCTGCATTTATGAAATCTGGCAGATGGATGTCAAGACGAGTTTCCTTACCAGTTTACGTAAGGAAAGGTTGTATGTGATACAATCAGAAAAGTTTTGTCGATCCTAAGGACGCTAAAAAGGTATGCTAGCTCCAGCGATCCTTTCTAAGGACTGGAGTAAGCATCTCGGAGTTGGAATGTGCGCTTTGATGAGATGATCAAAGATTTTGGGTTTATACAAAGTTTATGAGAAACTTGTATTTCCAAAGAAGTGAGTAGGAGCACTATAGAATTTCTGAGTATATGTTGTTGACATATTGATGATCAGAAATGATGTAGAATTTCTGGAAAGCATATAGGGTTATTTGAAAGATGTTTTTCAATAGAAAACCTGGATTAGCCTACTTGAACAATAAGCATCAAGATCTATAATATAGATCAAAATGTTTAATAATACTTTCAAATGAGCATGTACCTTGACATGATCTTGAAGGTGTTCAAGATGGATCAGTCAAAGAAGGAGTTCTTAGCTGTATTGTAAGGTATGAAGTTAAGACTTAAAGCTCGACCACGGCAGTAACGTAGAGAAAGGATTTAAGATCGTCCCCTATGCCTTAGACATAGGCTCTACAAAGTATGCTATCTTTGTGTACCGCACCGAAGTGTGCCATGCCATGAGTCGGTCAAGGGGTACAAGAATGATCCAGAATGGATCATTGGACAATGTCAAAATTGTCCTTGGAGTAAATAAGGACATGTTTCTCGATTATGGAGGTGATAAAGAGTTCGGCGTAAAGCGTTACGTCGATGCAAGCTTTAACACCTATCCGAAAGTGACTCGAGTAGCAAACCGGATACGTATAGTGGAGCAACCATTTGGAATAGCTTCAAGTGGAGCGTGGAAGCAGCATTTATAATATGACCTAGAAATTTGCAAAGCACACACGGATCTGAAAGGTTCAGACCCGTTGACTAAAACCCGTTGACTAAAACCCGTTGACTAAAACCTCTCTCACAAGCAAAACATGATCAAACCTCAGAACTCATTGAGTCTAAATCACATGATGATGTGAACTAGTTTACAGACACTAGTAAACTCTTTGGGTGTTAGTCACATGGCGATGTGACATATCGGTGTTAATCACATGACGATGTGAACTAGATTATTGACTCTAGTGCAAGTGGGAGACTGTTGGAAATATGCCCTAGAGGCAATAATAAATTAGTTATTATTATTATATTTCCTTGTTCATGATAATCGTTTATTATCCATGCTATAATTGTATTGATAGGAAACTCAAATACATGTGTGGATACATAGACAACACCATGTCCCTAGCAAGCCTCTATTGGCTAGCTCGTTGATCAATAGATGGTTACGGTTTCCTAACCATGGACATTGGATGTCATTGATAACGGGATCACATCATTAGTAGAATGATGTGATGGACAAGACCCAATCCTAAGCCTAGCACAAAGATCGTAGTTCGTATGCTAAAGCTTTTATAATGTCAAGTATCATTTCCTTAGACCATGAGATTGTGCAACTCCGGATACCGTAGGAATGCTTTGGGTGTACCAAACGTCACAACGTAATCGGGTGACTATAAAGGTGCACTACAGGTATCTCCGAAAGTGTCATTGGGTTGGCATGAATCGAGACTGGTTTTGTCACTCCGTGTAAACGGAGAGGTATCTCTGGGCCCACTCGGTAGGGACATCATCATAATGTGCACAAGGTGACCAAGGGGTTGATCACGGGATGATGTGTTACGGAACGAGTAAAGAGACTTGCCGGTAACGAGATTGAACAAGGTATCGGGATACCGACGATCGAATCTCGGCAAGTACAATACCGCTAGACAAAGGGAATTGTATACGGGATCGATTGAGTCCTTGAAATCGTGGTTCATCCGATGAGATCATCGTGGAACATGTGGGAGCCAACATGGGTATCCAGATCCCGCTGTTGGTTATTGACCGGAGAACGTCTCGGACATGTCTACATGTCTCCCGAACCCGTAGGGTCTACACAGTTAAGGTTCGATGACGCTAGGGTTATAAAGGAAGTTTGTATGTGGTTACCGAATGTTGTTCGAGTCCGGATGAGATCCCGGACGTCACGAGGAGTTCGGAATGGTCCGGAGGTAAAGATTTATATATGGGAAGTCCTGTTTTGGTCAGCGAAAAGTTTCACACTTTATCGGTATTGTACCGGAGTGCCGAAAGGGGTCCGGGGTCCACCGGGGGTCCACCTGCCCGGGGGGCCACATGGGCTGTAGGGGTGCGCCTTGGCCTATATGGGCCAAGGGCACCAGCCCCAAGAGGCCCATGCGCCAAGGAAACTTGGGGAGGGAAGAGTCCTCAAGGGGAAGGCACCTGAGGGTGCCTTGGGGAGGATGGACTCCTCCCCCCTCTTGGCCGCACCCCTTCCTTGGAGGAAGGGGCAGGCTGCCTCCCCCTCTCCCTTGCCCCTATATATAGTGGAGGGAGGAGGGCATCCACACATGAGCCTCGGCGCCTCCCTCCCTCCGTGACACCTCCTCCTCTCCCGTGAGGTGCTTGGCGAAGCCTGCAGGATTGCCACGCTCCTCCACCACCACCATGCCGTTGTGCTGCTGTTGGATGGAGTCTTCCTCAACCTCTCCCTCTCTCCTTGCTGGATCAAGGCGTGAGACGCCACCGGGCTGTACGTGTGTTGAACGCGGAGGTGCCGTCTGCTCGGCACTAGGATCTCCGGTGATTTGGATCACGGCAATCTGGCTCCTTCAACCCCGTTATCTTGAACGCTTCCGCTTAGCGATCTACAAGGGTATGTAGATGCACTCTCCTTCCCCTCGTTGCTGGTTTCTCCATAGATAGATCTTGGTGACACGTAGGAAAATTTTGAATTTCTGCTACGTTCCCCAACACAAAAAGGGTTGAAGACATTGAGCCTCTACTCGTTCCCAGAAGGAGTAGGAGAAGATGCAGGGTTGGTGTCGAGGTTTGGCGGTGCAGACGAACTTGGAGCAGTGTCGATACGTGTTGGAGGTGGCTAAGTAGCATCATATTGATCATCAATCACACGAGCATTCATGGTTGCAGCAGAAGAGGAGTACTCTAAGTCTTCAAGAGATGGAGTGCGCCGCGGAACAGCCTTTCTAGGCGGAGTGGAATCAAACTTGAATCTTTCTAAGAAGCCATCGTCTTGAAGATCTTCCTCAGCACACATAAGCGTCAGCCCTTTCCATGTGCGTCGACAGGTTTCATGCGCGACAAAGGCATTCTTGGTGGCAAGGTTGCGAATGCGATTGACGTCAGTCATGAGGCTCTGCATCTGGCGCTTGAGCCAATCATGATGCCTATCCTGTTTCTGATGCAGGCCAACGAGAAGCTCTCGGTCATTGAGAACACGAGATCGCTTTCGAGGCCGTTGAGCAATTGTCGTCGCTGGCTTCGGTTTGGGCACGGTGAGGTGCACGTGTAGTACCGCCAACGGATAGACTCGAGTGGCAGCCAAAGACACCTTCAATGGGCTGAGTGAAGCTCGACGATCAACATTATGAAGATAAGTGGCTCCTTGTCGACTACGGATAGATGGCTTCAATCGACATATAGAAATGTGGCAAGAAGACAATGTGGTTGCGTGCAGATGGCTGATAGTTGAAAGCAGTGTGAAGCTTGATCAGACGCATGATCCATGGAGCATAGAACTTCAAGCCAAAAATGTCAGATCTTGATGCAGCAAGTTGGTGGATGAAGAAATCTTGTGATTTGAAGCATTTGCCATGAAGAATATGGAAGACCAATGTCTTCATTGCACCTTCCAGCTTAGCCTGTGGAGAATGTCCTTTGATGGGCCAGAGAGTTCGCCTAATGATGTGATAGATTGTGCGATACTCAAGGTCTCCAACAAAGAACTCCTTAGGATATTCTGCATCTTGAGGCAATGGCTTCATCATGCTTAGCATCCTGGCTCATGTCGGGTTACGACTTGTGAAAGATGCTCTCCAAAGCTGCGGTGTGAAGTCGACAACCGTGCTCATAGAGATCACCTGGAGTGGGAAGGCCAGTAAGCTCAATGACATCAAATGCTTTAGCTTCATGATGGACATTTCCTGTCATCCACTCAAGGACCCAAGTCTTTGGATCCCTGTTGTAGCCTCTGATATGAAGAGTGGTGTAGAATTGAAGTAGCAACTCTTCATTCCAGTGCTCCTTATCAGTGACAAAATGCAGTAAGCCAGCATCTCTGAAGCAATCGAGAGCCTCTTCTAAGCAGAGCAGGCCAGCTATGGCTTCAGTATCAAGTCACATATGCGGAAATATGCGGCCTTGGTTGTACAGAATGCATGAATAATAGCTGCGCTGCTGATAACTCCAGAATCGATCAGATGAAATCTTGGGCTTGGTGTAGGGGTTCTTTGCGCTATTGAAGAAGGTGTTCTGTGCAATGAAGTCGTTGACATTGAAAGATCCTGGCGAAGTGGCAGTACCTGGAAATCTGGGCGGTCTTGGCTTTGGCTTCTGAACCTGAGGCCTGTGCTCGACATGGTAATCAAATTGAGGACCAGCAGCAGGTGGAGGAACTAGAATAGGCCATCTGACAGTGACAAGTTGGCCATAGTTGTATGCTTGCTCGATAGTATGTGGCCTTGGAGGCGGAACAGGAGCAGTGGCATTGACTTCAGGCTGCAGATTTGTGTCAGGTGCGGCATTCACTTCATCTTCTTCATGGGCTTCATTGGCTTCATTGGCCACTGGTACATTGGCCATTGTAGGCTCCACATTTGCCTCGGCCATGAAAACGTCAATGGCTTCAGGAATGTCATTTGTGGCAGCCTCACGATTCTCACCCTCCACTTGAGTAGCTGGAGGTTCTGGCATAGACTGGTTCTCTTCATGAACTTCTTCTTGAGTTGTAGGGGGAGTAGCAACATGCTCTTCTTCTTGTGTTGCTCCAGCTGATCAGCCGAAGGGTCTTCAGCAGCACTGGCTTCAGACACAGGGACTGTCACAGAAGGATTGTCTTCAGGGAACACTTGATGTGCCACTGAACTTGACAAGTTGGAGGCCTCTTGTGTGATGGTGGTCATGGAGACGGATGGCCTCTGGCCTCTGTGAAGCCGTTGGAATACGGGCGATGCCTTCGGTGACGGTGAGGTCTCCATGTAGTTGTCATCATTGGACATGGGGCTGATGACTGGCACAGGTGACGGTTGGGGTGTACTTGGTGAGTCTTGATTTGGGGTTGCTTGCTGGGGGCGATCAGCCCACGATGCATCTTGTGAGATTGGCGTCAAGGGCTACCAAGTACTAATAAGCTCACTGCTCGTTTGAACAGGCGATGATACCGTTGGGCGCTCGATCTGAGGAAGAACTACATCATCTTGACCAATTTCTTCAGTCGCGATGGGGTCGACGACTGGAACTTCTTGAGCTTCAGGAACCTCTATGGAAGCAGGCTCATGAACAATCATTTGACGCTCTTGGTTTGCAGACGGAGGGGGAACAAAAGCAAGGGGTTCAACAACAAGGGGCTCTGTGGGAGCAGCCCGATCTCTCTTCTTGGTTTTCCGCTTCTTGGGGGGTGGTGCTTCATCAGTGGTGCGCTTGGTTTTCCGCTTCATGGCTTCAACTTCAGTTGCCTTGGTTTTCTTCTGTTCAGAAGCCACTGAAGGAGCCTTAGGCTTCGAGCCACGCATGCTGGCAGGGAAGACAATATGGGGTTCTTCCTGCCGTGGTGCTTCAGTTTTGGCTTCAGTTGACTTCTTCTTTTTCTTGGCAGCCATTGAGGGGTCAATGCCGTATGCCAAGTGCCTTGCGCTTTTCAGCTTCATTGTAGGCTTGAACGCATCATTCATGCGAGTGCTTTCACGCTCTCTTGAGCCTTTGGCTTCCTCGCGTTTCTTCCAAAACAACTCCTTGAGGTCATTAAGCATCACCTTGAACTTTTGCACATCAGCCACATTCAGCTTGGCTACATGCTTCTTGAACTGTTCCTTCTCGAAGTCTATCTTTTGCTTCAGTTCAACTATGCGCTGAGCCAGAGCAAGTTCAGGAGCAATGGCGCCTTGGAAAGCAACGCTCACGCCAATGGGAAGCTAAAGGTCATCAAAGCTGAGATCTTGATTGTCGAACCACTCAGCAATGAAGTTCTTCAGAATGTTTACATCAAAGAGGGGCAGATCGTTGAAGATCTCCGCCTCTTGCTTGCTCTTGATCAGCTGCTCCAGAGCATCTTCACCAAATTCTTCATCTGAAGACAAGTCAATGGTTTCAGATTCGTTCCTCATAATGGCAGCAGGTGCAGTGCATGACTCAGTTGCTGAACAGGTGTCTTTTGTGGCTTCTCATGCCTCATGGAGATGCGAGAGAGATCTTCAGAGTTATTACTGGGAGTAGAAGGGGCAGTTGCCAATGACTTCACTCTCGAAGCTTTTGGAGCTGCAGATGACCTTGAAGCTTTAGTCTTCTTTTGCTTCTGCGGCTTTGGGGCAGAAGCTGGAGCTTCATCGGTGTCAGCATCATCATCACAATTATCCACTTTGGCACCTTGAACAGCAATGTGAGTGATGAGGCCAGCAAGGTTGTAGAAGGGGTCGATCATGTTCTCATTGGCTTCACGGGTGCCATTGTCCCGAGGTGAGGAAGGACCAGGGTTGAAGTCAAGCCCTAGCTCCTTCTTGTTCTTCGCAGCTGAGTCTTTGGCAAACTGGTAGTTGCGCTTGAACAGATTGTCTTCACGACACCAGATCAGTGAAGAAGGGTCAGCATTCTCAGGTTGTGGTCCGCGCACCATGCAAGGATAGAAGCCTTGCTCAATAGCTTTCACTGAGTCCCGGTGGAAGATTTTGTACAAAATATCACCCTGTGGTGCCTTGATGGCATTCGCCTCTGCGTATTCTTCAGTTGATGAAGCAATATTTAAACCATTCTTACGCCCAATATCTTCGAATCCATTGGATTCGATTCTCATGCTCAAAGATAGGTTTCTCCGGGTCAGTTTTGTACATCTCGTGCAAATCTGGAGGTAAGTCCTTGGAAGTGTTACCACGACGCTTTCCGCCTTCCTTTCTTGCTGACTTTTCATTGCCATGAAGTGTAAACCAAGGGCTTCAGTACGTGCAATGGCTTCAAATGACTGGTCTGACAGGAATTCGCTTCAGGTGAGTTGATGTGACTCTGCAAGAATTCTGCAAATGAATGCAAACTATGATAACCAAGGGATTATCCCACGGACATGTACCTATGACAGCATTAGAGGTGCGAGGGAAGGGGAAGAGGTCATATGCATTCTCAGAATATTTTGAAGATAAATCAGTTTGAAGACATTGACCTCATAACGTGAAGACATTCACTTATATGATGAGAGTTGGTTCCAGAGTTGTACAAATCCAAGAATAAGTACAAGTGAGGAATCTAACTTGTGAAGAAACATAAGTGAATATACTAGGCAGAATATGAGATGCAGAAAGAGATAGATTCAGGTTTGAAGATCTAGAAACCACTTTTAGTAGGAAAGGATGAATCTATCAGATCAAAAAGACGGTAAAAAGTAAACTTTTATTACCACACGAAAAACTGCTAGACGAAGCGAAGATGGATGCCGAGAAGTTCGATCTCCCGTGCCCTAACTTGGCGACGAAAGACACCTACGGCGACGGCGGAGAAGACGAGGTCCGCGGCCGGCGTGAGGACGGCGTCGAGGAAGTCGCGACGGCTAAGCGCTTCGTCGTCGGCGTCGTCGAGAGCTAGCGGGGGTGCTAGGGTTTGTGAGAGATGGCGAAGGAGGAACAAGGATTTTTGACCGCGACGAGACAGGTATTTATAAGGACAGAGACAAGACAGCGCAATTACGCAGGTGCCCCTGGCGGTTCACATCTGATGGACACGTGGCGAACATGCAACACATTGAGAGTTGTTCCACGTTCCCACGCGCGCCTGGATTGTCGGGGTGGTCGTTCCGAATTCTCCGAGTCTCGGGCAAAAGGATATGTCATTTAAAACTAAATATAAATGTTTGTCTCTGTATCTTCTGCTGACAAGGACGCAGAGAAGACATTCGACAGTTTCAACTGAATGCATATGATTTGGATAGATAGAGCTTGAGGTAGAAAGCATAGAGAGGTTAGGGTCCGATCACATTCACTTAGTTCAAAAGATTCAAACAAGAAGACATAGCCATAAGTGAATGTCAGAGGACGGAATTTGATATATATATATATATATATATATATATATATATATATATATATATATATATATATATATATCAATAATCATGAAGTCAAATTAATGTTGAAGTTAAATCAATTGCGAAGACTGTGCAAATATGGCGCCATGAGGAAACACTTCATAACAGTTTTGTGGTGGCGTTACCCACTGTATAGGAAGTATTAGACCCAGACACGGCGCATAATTATCGTGGCGCTCTGAAGCCAATTTCCACATTAATGTATTCACACTTAGAGTGTATGTCTTCATTGAATGAATATATACATTACTTCGTGTGTTGCACATCTAAGTCATCAAAATGGATAAGTGTTAGGATGTGTGCCTAATCACAGGGCATTCGAGGATTCCAAGATATTTAGCTCACACCGCAACTTGCAAAACCTTTTCTCATCCAAGGGCTTAGTGAAGATATCATCCAATTGCTCTTCTGTCTTGACGTGAATGATATCAATATCTTCTTTCATAACATGATCTCTGAGGAAGTGATGACGAATTTCAATGTGCTTTGTCTTCGAGTCCTGAACTCTGTTATTAGCAATCTGGATAGCGCTTTCATTATCGCAGTAGAGTGGCACATGCTTCAGATGGATGCCATAGTCCTTAAGAGTTTGCTTCATCCACAGAAGCTGAGCGCAGCAAGATCCAGCAGCAATGTATTCAGATTCAGCAGTTGAGAGTGATACACAGTTCTGCTTCTTTGAAGATTAACAGACAAGAGATCGACCCATAAAGTGACATGTGCCTGATGTAGACTTGCGATCCACCTTGTCACCAGCATAATCAGCATCCGAAAATCCAACCAGATCAAACTCTGAGCCCTTTGGATACCATAATCCTAGTGCTGGGGTGTAAGCCAAATATCAAAGAATTCGCTTCACGCCTAAGTGATGCGACTCCTTTGGTGCCGCTTGGAATCGGGCACACATGCAAACACTAAGCATGATATCTGGCCTAGATGCACATAAATAAAGTAAAGAGCCAATCATGGAGCGGTATACCTTTTGATCGAAATCTTTACCATTGCCTTCGGGGATTAGATGACTTTTGGTTGGCATTGGCGTCGTGTATCCTTTGCAGTCTTGCATTCCAAACTTCTTCAGGCAATCTTTGAGATATTTTTCTTGAGATATGAAGATGTCGTTGCGTTGCTGACGGATTTGAAGACCGAGAAAGAACTTCAGCTCTCCCATCATGGACATTTGATATTGTTCTTGCATCATGTGACCAAATTCATCACTGTACTTCTTGTTGGTGCAGCCGAAGATAATGTCATCCACATAGATTTGGCACACAAACAGTTCACCATCATATGTCTTCGTGAAGTGTGTGGGATCTAGAGAACGAGGTTTGAAGCCTTTGCTCTTCAGGATGTCTTTGAGTGTGTCATACCAAGCACGAGGGGCTTGTTTGAGGCCATACAGTGCCTTGTTGAGCTTGTATACCATATCAGGATGTTTTGGGTCTTCAAAACCAGGTGGTTGTGCTACATACACTTCTTCTTCAATCTTTCCATTGAGAAAGGCACTCTTCACATCCATTTGATATAGAAGGATGTTATGATGATTTGCGTAAGCTAGCAGTATGCGAATGGCTTCAAGCCTAGCCACTGGAGCAAATGTTTCATCGAAGTCAATTCCTTCAACTTGTGTGTATCCTTGAGCAACGAGTCGTGCTTTGTTTCTGACAACTTGACCATGCTCGTCTTGTTTGTTGCGATATATCCATTTTGTACCAAGCAAAATCCTCAAGGCACAGCACCCAGGGTGATGACTGATCGTAGCTTCTCCTCAGTCTTCATCAGAAGGTTGATCGCAATCATAAATGGGTCAAGCGTCAGTTTGGTTCAATTCTTCACAACATGATTTGCGAATCGACAATGCAGTGAAGAAAAACCACTACTACCTCCATGAAACCTTCAACCGTACCTGGGATGCCCTGTCTCATGTCTATAGCGCCGACGATCTGAAGAAAATGGGTCTCAAGGAAGACTTTGACTGGTCTGCACCTCCTCCGAAAAAATACAAGAAGGTCAAGGTTCCTTCCTTGGTGGCCAGCTCCTATTCTTCATCGCGCGACACCGATGAGCATGAAGACTTGGACGACACTGCGGCAGGCCCAACATCAACAACCGACCCCAACAATGTTGGCGCTCCTTCATCAACTTGATATTCTTCAGGGGCGTTAGTCCTTAATTTTGATCCGTTTGGTCATTCGATGACAAAGGGGGTGGAATTTGAGTTAGTCTTCAAGCGGGTCTATTATATGGGCATTTTTTTTCTAAGTTGCAACTCTCGTTCTTTTGAAGACTTTGCTGGATCGAGTTGTAAACTTAAACTCTATGGTGGCCTGATACTTTTGCTGTGTTTTTCTGCATGCTTATTCCTTATTAATGTTTATGCACGCATGCTGAATTACATCAGTCACCATATTTCATCATGCATTTCAAATTCTTCATATATTATGTCAAATGCGTGTATGAATTACAAGATATAGGGGGAGATCTCCATGATTCAACTCTTCAAGTGTGCATTGCTTCAAAAGCAAATTCTTCACTATGCACATCTTCAGGGGGAGTTCTTCTATATCTTGCAATCAAATTCCTCAATATCAGTATTTACACTTCATATGTTTATCCCCGTTGAAAACTTAACCTATATTGTCATCAATCACCAAAAAGGGAGGTAAGTGCATCTAGTGCCCTTAGTGATTTTGGTGTATTGAAGACTTATAGGTTAAGGGACTAATGCGCTTTGTGCGTGTACATAGGTCTATAAGTCTATGAGGAGTTTGATATTTACAGAGAAAGTCGACCCTAAAATGAAGTTCTTCGACTGAAGACTTTGGATTTCTGAAGACTTTCTGAAGACTTTGAAAGTGAAGAAATTGGTGTGACCTTGAAGACTTAGTATTCATTTGATGAACATGAAGCGTGAAGACTTTTGTTTTCGTAGTTTCATTTTCTCTTTCTTGAGTCATAGGAAACACCGTACTATTAAAGGGGGTCAAGGAAATACTAAGGAAAAATTTCCAAGTGATGCTCAACTCAAAATCATACACCTACCAATCCCTTCGAGTGAAGCCATTGGAAATCTCATATAGCTCAGTCATATTCTTCAGTGAAAGAGACGAAGTTCTTACGGTCTCACGAGGAATTTGTTCGACTAAGGAGTTAGGAATTCGCCAAATGCGTGGATTGCCTACACAAAGGAGGAACATGATAGCCACGAGGAATTTGTACCTCAAATTTCCGACCGTTCTGTACTCTGGCCTTGACTGTCCCAAAATATCTTATCCACCTAATGGTTATATCATTGAAGGGCATTTATGTCTTATCATGTCGGGCTGCTCCCTAGGCTATAAATAGTCGCCCCCTACAACCACTAGCTGGTTGGCTGCTCTGAGAGAAACTGACACTTGTCATTTGAGAGCATCCCATCCTTCGAGGACTTTGAGCGAAAATCATCGAGTGAGGAAAACCCAAACCCAAACACCTACAAACCCAAAGTGATTGAGCATCACTGAAGAGATTGATCATGCGTGGATCCGACGCTTGTTACCTTTGAAGACTGTGCTTCTTCAAGACGGTTAGGCGTCATGGTCTAGAGCATCCAATAGGAATTGTGGATCGCCGAGTGACAGAGTTTGTGAAGGTTCGGAAGTCACTTGAAGACTTACCACGAGTGATTGGACGAGGTCTGTGTGACCTTAGTTCAAGGAGAATATGGTGAGGATTGTGTGTCCTCAGGTTTAAATACCTAGCCGCTCCAACCAGATGTACAACTGAGACAGCAGTTGGAACTGGTCTACCAAATCATTGTCTTCACCAAGCCAACTGGTTCTATTTCCTCAACTCTTTCATTTCCTCATTACTGTGTTGTGTGCTTGTCATATATGTGTTTGAAGACTTTGACTGAAGACTTTCTCAATTTCCTCAGTTCAATTTCTTCAGTCTATTTGTCTTCATTCTGTTATCCTGTGATTACGCTTTTAGTACTCAGTGCTTGTCTTCATTTCATCATGATGACTATGCTTGTGTTCTGTTATGTTTACTTTTGAGTACTTATTCCGCTGCAAGTAGTTCTTCGCTAAGGAATATCCTCACCCGCAAATTCCTCAGTGAAGAATTCATAAAAATCACCTATTCACCCCCCCCCCCTCTAGTCGATATAACGCACTTTCATCAAACCGCATAACAACATACGTTGTTCCCTTTGTCATCGGTATGTTACTTGCCCGAGATTCGATCGTCGGTATCTCAATACCTTGTTCAATCTCGTTACCGGCAAGTCTCTTTACTCGTTCCGTAGTGCATCATCCCGTGACTAACTCATTAGTCACATTGCTTGCAAGGCTTGTAGTGATGTGCATTACCGAGAGGGCCCACAGATACCTCTCCGACAATCGGAGTGACAAATCCTAATCTCGGTCTATGCCAACTCAACAAACACCATCGGAGATACCTATAGAGCACCTTTATAATCACCCAGTTATGTTGTGACATTTCGTAGCACACAAAGTGTTCCTCCGGTATTCGGGAGTTGCATAATCTCATAGGAACATGTAGAAGTCATGAAGAAAGCAATAGCAACATACTAAACGATCAAGTGCTAAGCTAACGGAATGGGTCAAGTCAATCACATCATTCTCCAATGATGTGATCCCGTTAATCAAATGACAACTCATGTCTATGGCTAGGAAACTTAACCATCTTTGATTTAATGATAGTCAAGTAGAGGCATACTAGTGACACTTTGTTTGTCTATGTATTCACACATGTATTAGGTTTCCGGTTAATACAATTCTAGCATGAATAATAAACATTTATCATGAAATAAGGTAAATAACAACTTTATTATTGCCTCTAGGGCATATTTCCTTCAGTCTCCCACTTGCACTAGAGTCAATAATCTAGTTCACATCGCCATGTGATTTAACACCAATAATTCACATAACCATGTGATTAACACCCATAGTTCACATTGACATGTGACCAACACTCAAAGGGTTTACTGGAATCAGTAATCTTAGTTCACATCGCCATGTGATTAACACCCAAAGAGTACTAAGGTGTGATCATGTTTTGCTTGTGAGAGAATTTTAGTCAACGGGTCTGCCATATTCAGATCCGTATGTATTTTGCAAATTTCTATGTCAACAATGCTCTGCACGGAGCTACTCTAGCTAATTGCTCCCACTTTCAATGTGTATCCACATTGAGACTTAGATTCATCTGGATCCGTGTCAAAACTTGCATCGACGTAACCCATTAAGACGAACCTTTTGTCACCTCCATAATCGAGAAACATATCCTTATTCTACTAAGGATAATTTTGACCGTTGTTCAGTGATCTACTCCTAGATCACTATTGTACTTCCTTGCCAAGCTCAGTGTAGGGTATACAATAGATCTGGTACACAACATGGCATACTTTATAGAACCTATGGCTGAGGCATTCTATCTTCTGCCGTGGTCGGGCTTTGAGTCTTACTCAATTTCACACCTTGTAACACAAGCAAGAACTCTTACTTGGACTGTTCCATTTTGAACTATTTCAAAATCTTGTCAAGGTATGTACTCATTGAAAAAAACTTATCAAGCGTCTTGATCTATCTCTATAGATCTTGATGCTCAATATGTAAGCAGCTTCACCGATGTCTTTCTTTGAAAAAACTCCTTTCAAATACTCCTTTATGCTTTCTAGAAAATTCTACATTATTTCCAATCAACAATATGTCATTCACGCACACTTTCTTGTAAATACAGCCTTCACCACAAGTCTATATAAAACTATATGCTTTGATCAACTCATCAAAGCGTATATTCCAACTCCGAGATGCTTGCACCAGTCCATAGATGGATCGCTGGAGCTTGCACATATTCTTAGCACCTTTAGGATCGACGAAACCTTCTGGTTGCATCATATACAACTTTTCTTTAAGAAATCCATTAAGGAATGTAGTTTTGACATCCATTTGCCAGATTCCATCAAATGTGGCAATTTGCTAGCATGATTCGGATAGACTTAAGCATTGCTACGAGTGAGAAAATCTCATCGTAGTCAACACCTTGAACTTTGTCAAAACCTTTTTCGACAAGTCTAGCTATGTAGATAGTAACACTACTATCAGCGTCCGTCTTCCTCTTGAAGATTCATTTATTTTCTATGGCTTGCCGATCATCGGGCAAGTCAACCAAAGTCCACACTTTGTTCTCATACATGGATCCCATCTCAGATTTCATGGCCTCAAGACATTGCACGGAATCTGGGATCATCATCGCTTCCTCATAGTTCGTAGGTTTGTCATGGTCAAGTAACATGACCTCAGAATAGGATTACTGTACCACTCTGGTGCGGATCTCACTCTGGTTGACCTACGAGGTTCAGTAGTAACTTGATATGAAGTTTCATGATCATTATCATTAGCTTCCTCACTAATTGGTGTAGGAATCACAGGAACTGATTTCTGTGATGAACTACCTTCCAATAAGGGAGCAGGTACGGTTACCTCATCAAGTTCTACTTTCCTCCCACTCACTTCTTTTGAGAGAAACTCCTTCTCTAGAAAGGATCCATTCTTAGCAACAAAGATCTTGCCTTCGGATCTATGATAGAAGGTGTACCCAATAGTTTCTTTTTGGGTATCCTATGAAGATTTACTTCTCCGATTTGGGTTCGAGCTTATTGTAGGTGTCAAAACCGGCGGATCTCGGGTAGGGGGTCCCGATCTGTGCGTTTAGGCTGATGGTAACAGGAAGCAAGGGACACATATGTTTACCCAGGTCCGGGCCCTCTCGATGGAGGTAAAACCCTACTTCCTGCTTGATTAATATTGAAGATATGGGTAGTACAAGAGTAGATCTACCACGAGATCGTAGAGGCTAAACCCTACAAGCTAGCCTATGATGGTATGATTGTAATTATGATCGGCCTCCTAAGGACCAATATCTCCGGTTTATATAGGCACCGTGGAGGGCTAGGGTTTACATGGAGTCGGTTACAAGGAAGGAAATATAATATCCGGATCGCCAAGCTTGCCTTCCACGCCAAGGAAAGTCCCATCCGGACACGGGCCGAAGTCTTGAGTCTTGCATCTTCACGCTTCAATAGTCCGGACGATATATAGTCCAGCTGTCCGGATACCCCCTAATCCAGGACTCCCTCACTTATCATGTTGAAACTTTTTCACATAAGCATCGCAGTCCCAAACTTTAAGAAACGACATCTTAGGTTTCTCGCCAAACCACAGTTTATACGGTGTCATCTCCATGGATTTAGATGGTGCCCTATTTGACGTGAATGTAGTTGTCTCTAATGCATAACCCCAAAATGATAGTGGTAGATCGGTAAGAGACATCATAGATCGCACCATATCTAATAAAGTACGGTTACGACTTTCGGACACACCATTACATTGTGGTGTTCCAGGTGGCGTGAGTAGTGAAACTATTTCACATTGTTCTAACTGAAGGCCAAACTCGTAACTCAAATATTTTACCTCTACGATCATATCATAGAAACTTTTATTTTCTTGTTACGATGATTCTCCACTTCACTCTGAATTTCTTTGAACTTTTCAAATGTTTCAGACTTGTGTTTCATCAAGTAGATATACCCATATCTGCTCAAATCATCTGTCAAGGTCAGAAAATAACGATACTTGTCGCGAGCCTTAACACTCATTGGACTGCATACATCAGTATGTATTATTTCCAATAAGTTAGTAGCTTGCTCCATTGTTTCGAAGAACGGCGTTCTAGTCATCTTGCCCATGAGGCATGGTTCGTATCAAGTGATTCATAATCAAATGATTCCAAAAGCCCATCAGCATGGAGTTTCTTCATGCGCTTTACACCAACATGACCTAAATGGCAGTGCCACAAATAAGTTGCACTATCATTATTAACTTTGCATCTTTTGGCTTCAATATTATGAATATGTGTATCACTACGATCGAGATCCAACAAACCATTTTCATCGGGTATATGACCATAGAAGGTATTATTCATGTAAACAGAACAACAATTATTCTCTGACTTAAATGAATAACTGTATTGCAATAAACACGATCAAATCATATTCATGCTCAACGCAAACACCAAATAACATTTATTTAGGTTCAACACTAATCACGAAGGTAAAGGGAGTGTGCGATGGTGATCTTATCAACCTTGGAATCACTTCCAACACACATCATCACCTCGCCCTTAACTAGTCTCTGTTTATTTTGCAACTCCTGTTTCGAGTTACTACTCTTAGCAACTGAACTAGTATCAAATACTGAGGGGTTGCTATAAACACTAGTAAAGTACACATCAATAACATGTATATCAAATATACCTTTGTTCACTTTGCCATCCTTCTTATCCGTCAAATACTTGGGGTAGTTCCGGTTCCAATGACCAGTCCCTTTGCAGTACAAGCACTTAGTCTCAGGCTTAGGTCCAGACTTGGGCTTCTTCACTTGAGCAGCAACTTGCTTGCCATTCTTCTTGAAGTTCCCCTTCTTCCCTTTGCCCTTTTTCTTGAAACTAGTGGTCTTGTCAACCATCAACTCTTGATGTTTTTCTTGATTTCTACCTTCGCTGATTTTAGCATCGCGAAGAGCTTGGGAATTGTTTTCGTCATCCCTTGCACATTATAGTTCATCACGAAGTTCTAGTAACTTGGTGATAGTGACTAAAGAATTTTTTCAATTACTATCTTATCTGGAAGATTAACTCCCACTTGATTCAAGAATTTGTAGTACCCAGACAATCTGAGCACATGCTCACTGGTAGAGCTATTCTCCTCCATCTGTAGGCAAAGTACCGTCAGAGGTCTCATACCTCTCGACACGTGCATGAGTATGAAATACTAATTTCAACTCTTGGAACATCTTATATGCTCTGTGGCGTTCAAAACATTTTTGAAGTCCCGGTTCTAAGTCAGAAAGCATGGTGCACTAAACTATCAAGTAGTCATCATCTTGAGCTTTTGTCAAAACATTCATAACGCTGCATACGCTTCCTCGCAATAGTTCTGTCACCTAGCGGTGCATCAAGGACATAATACTACGTGCAGCAACGAGGATAATCCTCGGATCATGGAGCTAGTCGCATCTTTGCTACTAACATCTTTCAACTTAGTTTTCTAGGAACATATCAAAAATAAACGGGATCTACATCATGAGCTATTGATCTACAACATAGATATGCAAATACTATCAGGTACTAAGTTCATGATAAATTAAAGTTCAATTAATCATATTACTTAAGAACTCCCACTTAGATAGACATCCCTCTAGTCATCTAAATGATCATGTGATCCAAATCAACTAAACCATGTCCGATCATCACGTGAGATGGAGTAGTTTTCAATGGTGAACATCACTATGTTGATCATATCTATTATATGATTCACGCTTGACCTTTCGGTCTCCAGTGTTCCGAGGCCATATCTGCATATGCTAGGCTCGTCAACTTTAACCCGAGTATTCCGCGTGTGCAAAAACTGGCTTGCACCCGTTGTATGTGAACGTAGAGCTTATCACACCCGATCATCACGTGGTGTCTCGGCACGAAGAACTGTCGCAACGGTGCATACTCAGGGAGAACACTTATACCTTGAAATTTTAGTAAGGGATCATCTTATAAAGCTACCGCCGAACTAAGCAAAATAAGATGTATAAAAGATAAACATCACATGCAATCAAAATATGTGACATGATATGGCCATCATCATCTTGTGCTTTTGATCTCCATCTCCAAAGTACTGTCATGATCTCCATCGTTACCGGCATGACACCATGATCTCCATCATCTTGACCTTTTATCAACGTGTCGTCACATGGTCGTCTCACCAGCTATTGCTTTTGCAACTATTGTTATCGCATAGCGATAAAGTAAAGCAATTACATGGCACTTGCATCTTATGCAATAAAGAGACAATCATAAGGCTCCTGCCAGTTGCCAATAACTTTAACAAAACATGATCATCTCATACAACAATTTATATCTCATCACGTCTTGACCATATCAAATCACAACATGCCCTGCAAAAACAAGTTAGACATCCTCTACTTTGTTGTTGCAAGTTTTACGTGGCTGCTACGGGCTAAGCAAGAACCGTTCTTACCTACGCATCAAAACCAAAACGATATTTCGTCAAGTATCTGTTGTTTTAACCTTGAACAAGGACCGGGCGTAGCCACACTCGATTCAACTAAAGTTGGAGAAACTGACACCCGCCAGCCACCTGTGTGCAAAGCACGTCGGTAGAACCAGACTCGCTCAAGCGTACGCGTAATGTCGGTCCGGGCCGCTTCATCCAACAATACCGCCGAATCGAAGTATGACATGCTGGTAAGCAGTATGACTAGTATTGCCCACAACTCACTTGTGTTTTACTCGTGCATATAACATCTACGCATAAACCTGGCTCGGATGCCACTGTCGAGGAACGTAGTAATTTCAAAAATATTACTACGCACACGCAAGATCATGGTGATCCATAGCAACGAGCGGGAGAGTGTTGTCCACGTACCCTCGTAGACCGTAAGCGGAAGTGTTATATCAACGCGGTTGATGTAGTCGTATGTCTTCACGATCCGACCGATCCAAGTACCGAACGCACGACACCTCCGAGTTCAGCACACGTTCAGCTCGATGACGTCCCACGAACTCACGATCCAGCAGAGTGTCGAGGGAGAGTTTCGTCAGCACGACGACGTGATCACGGTGATGATGATGCTACCGACACAGGGCTTTGCCTAAGCATCGCTACGATATGACCGAGGTGGATTATGGTGGAGGGGGGCACCGCACACGGCTTGGAACAATCAACTTGTGTGTCTTAGGGTGCCCCCCTTCCCCCGTATATAAAGGAGCAAGGGGGGAGGCCGGCCGGCCTTGGTGCGCCCCAAGGAGAGGAGGAATCCTCCTCCTAGTAGGAGTAGGATTCATCCTTTCCTAGTCCTACTAGGAAGGGGGAAGGGGGAAGGAAGGAGAGGGAAACGACAAGGGCGCCCCCCTTTCCTTCTCCTTTCCCTCTCCTTCCTTCCCCCTCCCTAGTCCAATTCGGACTCCCTATAGGGAGGGGGTGCAGCTGCCCCTTGTGGGCTGCCTCCCATCTTCCCTATGGCCCATGTAGGCCCAGTAGTCCCCCCGGGGGTTCCGATAACCCCTCGACACTCCGATAAATATCTGGTGACCCCTGAAACTCATCTGGTGTCCGAATATAGTCGTCCAATATATCAATCTTTATGTCTCAACCATTTCAAGACTCCTCGTCATGTCCGTGATCATATCCGGGACTCCAAACTACCCTCGGTACATCAAAACACATAAACTCATAATACCGATCGTCACCTAACGTTAAGCGTGCGGACCCTACGGGTTCGAGAACTATGTAGACATGACCGAGACACGTTTCTGGTCAATAACCAATAGGGGAACCTGGATGCTCATATTGGCTCCCACATATTCTACGAAGATCTTTATCGGTCAAACCGCATAACAACATATGTTGTTCCCTTTGTCATCTATGTTGCTTGCCCGAGATTCGATCGTCGGTATCTCAATACCTAGTTCAATCTCGTTACCGGCAAGTCTCTTTACTCGTTTCGTAGTGCATCATCATGTGACTAACTCATTAGTCACATTGCTTGCAAGGCTTGTAGTGATGTGCATTACCGAGAGGGCCCGGACATACCTCTCCGACAATCGGATTGACAAATCCTAATCTCGATCTATGCCAACTCAACAAACACCATCGGAGACACCTGTAGAGCACCTTTATAATCACCCCTTTATAATCACCAAGTTACGTTGTGACGTTTCGTAGCACACAAAGTGTTCCTCCGGTATTCGGGAGTTGCAAAATCTCATAGGAACATGTATAAGTCATGAAGAAAGCAATAGCAACATACTAAACGATCAAGTGCTAAGCTAACGGAATGGGTCAAGTCAATCACATCATTCTCCAATGATGTGATCCCGTTAATCGAATGACAACTCATGTCTATGGCTAGGAAACTTAACCATCTTTGATTTAACGAGCTAGTCAAGTAGAGGCATACTAGTGACACTGCTTTGTCTATGTATTCACACATGTATTAAGTTTCCGGTTAATACAATTCTAGCATGAATAATAGACATCTATCATGATATAAGGAAATATAAATAATAACTTTATTATTGCCTCTAGGGCATATTTCCTTCAAAAAGGATGTGAAAGTACATTCAATAATGAATCTAATTGTATTGATTTGTTATTGTATATGTTAATATTTTTGTTTATAAACTTTTTCAAAGTTTATAAAGCTTGACTTTGACCAAAGCTAATACGTGGACTAAATAAAAACGGAGGGCGTAAATAGAAGGAGGGGCAGCCCCTTGGAACATATCTTTGGTGCCTGGGCTGCTCTCTCTCTCTCTCTCTCTCTCTCTCTCTCTCTCTCTCTCTCTCTCTCTCTCTCTAGTTCTCCAATTTCCACCGAAAAAAATCATACACCATGACGGTGTCCTGGACTAGAGGGTGCTAACCACGTTGGCCCCATCATAGTGGCCCGGGCCAAGGACTCCTGGATCATCTCAATGAATGGGACAAGATTGCCATGACCCAAGGCGTACTCAAGATGGAATCCTGTGAAGACTTGGTGCATACTCCAAGACACATCTGAATCTTGGACATGTTTATCCCTACATGTAACCCTAGATACCCTCAGCCCCTATATAAGCCAAAGTGGTTTAGAGCATAGGGTAGAGAATTAGAAATTCACATACGATTTCGAGGTAGATCATCATGTACTTTTATACTCCAACACAATCAATACAACAAGATCAAGATGTAGAGTTTTACCTCTTTGGGAGGGCCCGAACTTGGGTAAACATCATCTCCCTTATTTCATCCCGTTACCATCTAGCTAAGATCACTAGCTCGGGACCCCCAACCCGAGATCTATCAGATTTAACTCTAACACGCCGCAAGGCTGCTCCACCCCTAGTTCTCCGGTGACAATGAGTTCTAGAAGGCGAAGTGCTACCAGATCGGTCACCTCGCACGCGTGCAATCCGGTGGAGAGATCGTGCTTTCGGTGTTTGTTCGAGGGAGAAAATTCTCCCGGTTGGGAGGTTGCAAATTCTAGCTGCGGAAATCTACGCCAACAATCTTCACCAACTCTTTTTTCGATGCAACTCCCAGTTGATAACGTTCTGATCCCTCTTATGCATCTTCATAGTGATCCTAGGTTTGTACGCATGATGATATTTTTTGTTTTCTACTATGTTACCCAACAATACCTATAGGTCTATCCAACCCATCCCTGATATATTGAACCGACTCATGACTATGGTTTCACCACGTGAACGGGTCACCTGCAAAATCAAGATCATGGAAACCGCAGTCCCCCAAAGCACCTCAGAAATTGTCCATCACAGCCTAGGGTCAAGCGACCCCTCCCTCCTTCTCACACAGCAAGAATATTTCATTAAAATCTCCCGCTGTCAGCCCAGGCTTGTTACTATGGTTTTTTAAGGTCCCTAAAAGGCGCCACGACACCTCCTTCTCGTCCATTTTTTACTCTCCATAGACCCTCTAAAACCCCACTCAAAACCATCCTCCTCCTTTATTTTCATGCCAATGTGGTACCTTGAGCACCACCCATCGTTGCAAACATTTCCCCAAAACACAGCAAGCTCGTCACTCTGACCATTAGTTTTCTGAATCAACATGTTAGGGAGACCTAACTGTCACCTCAGCTACTCCAACCCTTCTCCTAGGCATCAGGTCCTCTTTCTTCCGAACATCCAGGAGACCTCGAATTGTCGAGCCATTCCCCCAAACGCCGGCAATTCCACGCCACTAGCCTCAATTATTCCGGCAGGGCTGGTCCGTTACTTCTGAATAATCAGAAGTACTCCATCTGTTCACAAATATAAGATGTTCTAACTTGTTTTTTTTTTTGAATATACACGTTTTACTGTTGTTCACTCATTTCAGTTTGTATATACTTGAAATATCCAAAATGTCTGGTATTCGTCAATGAAGGGAGTGGTATACAACGTACGTGTTAACGCCATCTGCTCCTGCGAACCAACCTGTGGTTGGATGGTTAGAGGACGATGGTATCCCCAAATTTCACCGTAGTTCAAGTCCCTGTTCACATTATTTCTGGATTTATTTCAGGATTTCCGGCGATGTGCTTTCAGTGGAAGGAGATGTTTCCGTCGACGACGAGGCGTCTACGGTGACTTCGTAAATTTCAAGATAACATGCCGGCTCAGTCTCTCGAAGGTGCTCATATGGGTAGGGTGTGCGTGTGTGGGTGAGTGTATGCGCGTATGCAGTACTGATGTAAAAAAACGCCAGCTGCTGCTGTTGGCGACGAAATGCAGCACGTATCGATCTCGTTCCAGCGTAATTTAAACGCGTCGGACGATACAGGAGACGCGTGGATTCGTGACGGTAAGAATAGGATCAGTTCACACCCTCGGCCCTTCAACTAGGCGGTATCGGCACTCCCAGCTGGCTCGCACAAAAGGCGGAGCCTCCAGCAGCTGAAATGGTGAGGGCGTTGGATCTCGCCGCCGCCGCAGCCGGCTCCGTGCAGCGCGCGCCCGGCGCCGTCGTGGGTCTGCTCTTCGTCCTCGTGGCCGCCGTCGCCGTCGTGGCCATCGCGGCGTTCGGCTGCGCCGACGACGGGAGGGCCAAGCGACGCCGCCGCGAGCGCTGGGGCAGCGGCAGCGGCGCCGGCTACGGAGGCGACGGGGCCGGCGGCGGCGGCTGTGGTGGTGGAGGCGGCCACGGGGGCGGTGGGGGCGGCGGTTGAGGAGCTGAGCGCGTCACCCGACGCGGTTGCTGCATCCTGTGTACCTGACCCTGACGGACGGCTCGGCTTGCTCTGCTTCTCTTTAGAATTCCATCGTCTCGTTGAATGTATCTGCGCTTCTGCATTATAGATCGGGTGTAAGATACTTGTATGCTTATGGACGCCATTTTGCTGTGTCATGGTGGCTGTTTCGATTGTTCTAATGAGTACTGAGCTATAGGCAATCTGTATGGAAACTTTGCTCTTTCTTGATCGTTGTGTTCATCATGACCTCTTCGATCGGCGGCGAGAACCACTGGCTAGCACCGTCCCGGAGGCCGCGATGGGTAAACGGCCGGATCAGGAATTCTTCGGTGGCGGCACGGGCGGCGACGCCGGTCAAGGAACGCTGGTGATGCATTTTGTCCAGCTATATGCATGTTTGTGAAGATCATTTTGCTGTTCCATGGTGGAAGATTCACTTGTTCTAATGAGTACTGAGGCTACCACCGATGGAGGCAATCTCTACTGTCAAACTGTGATCTTTTATCCTTCTGATCGTTGTGTGTGTTCATCATCGTACCCGCTACGGCGAGCACTACTAGCTGCCACCGTCCCGGAGGCGGGGGGATTCGGCGGTGCGGCATGGGAGATGTCCGATCAGGAAACGCTACTGATGCATTTTGTCCAGCACCAGCAGTCTCAGTCTCCGAGATGCCTCAGATCCACACCAAAAAAGCGTGTGGACGTCCCTCCAGAAGAGCAGCCATCGAGGAGCGAACGGAACGTGTGGTGCTAGCACCAAGGCACTGCCCATGCCGTCGGCGAGACCTCGCCGGGCCGTGTGGCTGGAGGCGACTCGCCAGTCTGGGCCGTCGGTGAGAAGACGACGGGAGGAGGCCCAAACATCAACATGGCACGCGCAGAGGCTGCCACGCGTGGCAGCGGTACCGCGCGCTACGTGACACCGGGCCTCGGAGGCGTGCATGGCCGACACAAAGAGAAAAGGAGAGGATAGATCTGGATATGGTACTAGTGCTACTGTAGTACCATGGAGTGAGTACACAGCAAAAGAATGTTTGCTCACGCGCGGCGCATGGTCAAGCATGCCGACGATGATTGCATTTGCATCCGGGGAGCAACTTGGGTCACGAGGGTAATCTGGCACTGTCACCTGTTCTATTGAGTAAATTACATAGAAGTACCACAATTGAGGCATTGGAAGCAGATTGATATCAAGATTGGTAATTTTTACGTGTCAGTACCAAGATTGGGGCGAGCCGTTGCAAAAAAGACTAAAAGTGCGTTTTATACGTATTGACAGAAAAGCTGATCGGTTGGGCCCGCCCGTCAGGCGCCACGCTGGCGATCTTGGCGTGTGCATACGGCTTCAGACGAGTCTGGTCGAACCGTTTAGAAGCGCTTGGTGCGGTCAAGCCACACCCCGCTCAGTCCCCTCGCTCTGCTCTGCGTTCTTCTTCCTTCTCTCAGCCTCGCCGCGCTGCGCCCATACCTGTAAGCCGCCACATTGCCGCTGCAGCCATGGTTTTTGAAGACGAGAGCAGCGACGACAACTCAAGCCTCCCGTACATGCACTCCGAAACCTCCACCGATGGGCTCAACCAGGTCAGTTACTCCATTGGAGCTAGGGTTAGGGCTAGGTTTAGAAAAATTGGGGATTTTTCTGTGTAGGTGGTCTTTCGTGTGAGGATTTTGTTTGATTTGCTTTGTCCTCGTCCTCTGCACATGATGCTAACTTGGATTTTGCTTGGGCAGATGCCTTTCTCTCTTGAGGACCCGGATTACAATAGTCTTGAGCTAGATCTGATAATGTTGTGCGAGAAGCATGGAAAGCCATCAGAGAGGCTTGTTGCATTTGAAGGAACAATGACTGGGAGAAGGTTCTTAGCATGTGCAGAGCCGGTATTTTTCTTGCCTTATGGATTATGCACAGGATATGTTCATTGGAAGTAATGAGTCTTGTTTGCTAATTGTGATTCAGTTATGTGATTGGTAATTTTGTTAGTCATATATGCCATACTGTAGTGCTCATTGTAGGAATGGTGAATATTATGGTTAGTGGAGTGCATTTAGGCTAAATATAGTCTCAAGCATACTCTGTTGTGTGCACATGAATGCTCTGTTGTGTGCACATGCTATTTATTTATACTTGTATGCAATGTTGCTTAGTACTCACATTAGCCCCTCCATTAGCTGATGTGTGACTCTTAATAAGTAATGCTTGTTTATCACGACAAGAGGGTACCGTCATTAGCTAGTTTGTTCCTGCAGGCTAATGTAGTGTATTTAGCTAGGCTAATGTAGTCTGGTTTGATAACTCTTCATTCAGTGATGTCTATGTTCCATTTGTTAGTGATATATGGCAAAGTAGTTCACTGCTAGAGTGGTAGTGCATATTGTAGGATTCTATTATATTAATGGCCAATTGTAAGTTGGTTATTATGCAAAGTTGAATGGAGTGTTACTCTGCTAATTATATACTGATCACCCTCTTGCTTAGCACATGGCTGTGCAAATTCGGTGTTGGTCGGTACCAACATTAGCTCTTGGCATGAACTAACTGTTGCTTACTACTCATATTAGTTGTATTGTACTAAATTTTGCATTGTTATTTTTCCGGGAAGGTCAATTATGGGTTTGTTCGGTGGGTTGATGAGCGGTGGCCCCAACAATGGAGAATGCATTCTTTGAAGCTTTGGTCAATGGTTGAAGAGAGCAAGTCTGCTAGGGTGGATGGTAATCTTCAAAGTGCTTTAACTATTCACCATTTGTGAGAAGAAAAGAAGAAAATTTGGATGCGAGAATATGACAAGTTAGTGAAAGATGTGCATCAACTTGTGGACTTTCAGCAGGATAGGGTTGTGGATTTCAGTTATCTGCAGTCTGCTTCATATATCAGCACCAATGCAGAGCTGAATTGGTGGCTGGTATGAATGCAGAAATGGCAAAGAAAGATGCAGCTACAGAGAAGCTTCAACGGAAGTATGAAATCCTGTGCAACCTGACAAGTGCTCAAGCAACTGCCATCCAAAACCTCAAGTTGAAGAATATGAAAGAGAAGGAATTGCTGAGTGAGGCTAGGATGAATTTGGAGTTGAAGAATGCAGAGTTCACAAAGTTTGAGGAGAAGCTCACCCAAGAGAAGCTAGAGTTGAAGTTCCGTGTTCTTGATCTGCTTTGAAGCTCAAGGAAAACCATAATGAAGAGAAGCAGATGCAAGAGTTTAAGATTCTTGAGCTCATGAAGGCAGAGGAGAAGCTGAAGGAGAAGATCAAGGGGATCCAGGCCATCTTGGAGAACTGAACAAGATGAATTGAGATTAGTGGGCATTGCAGACCTTTTGGAAAGGATGGATGTGCAATGGCCTAGTAACTTAGAATTATGGTTGTGTAATGTATGGTTCTAGAACTAAGTGTGGAATCTGGTTGTTTATCTACCTAGTAATATGCTATTCATCCTTTTGTGAGAAAAGGATGGATTGTGCATTTGAACTTCACTATGTAATGTGAACAATGGTTGTGTATTCTTATAATGTGTTGAACTCCAGTTAGTATCATTTGCTTTCAATGTTAGACTGAAAATGATGACATAGTGATGCTTATGTTAGACTGAAAATGTTGACATATTGATGCTTATGTCATACTGATGGTTAAATGCTTAAATGCATTTGAGGAATAGTTACATATGTTAGAGTGATGCTTAAATGCTTAAATGCATTTGCAAATTTGCAAAAGGAATAGTTTGTTATGGTACAGTGATGCTTTAGGTGGTTTCGTCGACCCCGAGACACCGAAACCCAAAATGATGGCTTTAGGTGGTTTCGTCGACCCCGAGCCACCCTAGACCCTAGTTGATGGCTTTATGTGGTTTAAATGGGCCGAGCCACCCTAGACCCTAGTTGATGGCTTTAGGTGGTTTAAATGGACCCGAGCCACCCTAGACCCTAGTTGATGGCTTTAGGTGGTTTAAATGGACCGAGCCACCAAAACCCAAAATGATGGCTTTAGGTGGTTTAAATGGGCCGAGCCACCCTAGACCCTAGTTGATGGCTTTAGGTGGTTAAAATGGGCCCGAGCCATCAAAACCCAAAATGATGGCTTTAGGTGGTTTAAATGGGCTCGAACCATTTTGAGTACTCATCAACATATCAATCATATAAAGAACATTTTCAAAGCATACACAACAGATCAATAACTCCATTAATATATCCAGCATATCAATAACTCCATTTTGAGTACTCATCAACATATGAATCATAAAAAGAACACAGACACTATGAAGATATCCAATATAATGAATACTCATCAATAACTCTAAAATATCAATAACTCCAGCAATATATCACATGAAGATATCCAATAAGATGCATCCACATGAACAAAAGCCATATATGGCATTGATTCTTAAAGTCTGACACCAAAGCAAGATCACATTGTATCATAGGATGCAAGAACACACACATGAAGTATCTAGTTGCCACTTGCATAGAAGTACCTCCTCCATCCACTATGTGTAACACCAAAGACTGTCCCCAAAGAAAGAGATGTGGAGGGAGCAGTAGATGTGGATGGACCAGATTGCCTTGGGGCAGAGAATGTACCTCTCCCTCTCCCAGCACCTCTCCCAGCACATGGTGCAGCACCTCTACCAGAACCTCTCCCAGCAGCTGCAGCTGTAGCACCTCTCCCAGCACCTCTCCCACCACCTGCAGCTGCAGCACCTCTCCCACCACCTGCAGCTGCAGCACCTCTCCCAGCTCCTATCCCAGCACCTCATGTTCCAGCTGTTCGTGTTGTTGTAGGAGCTGGTTGAGAAGTTCTTGCTGCTGGTGTAGTAGCAGCAGCACCAGCATTGGAATTCCTTTCAAGAGGCTTGCATAAACAAGAAGGAAAATGAGTTAGTACTTAAAAAAATGGAATGTACAAGAAGGAAAACATGTTACTACTTATAAGAGGATTACCACATGGTTGTTCTTCCTCAAAGCCAGCTCAGGCTTCAACTGCTTCATGCAGCTAGTGTACCTATGTCCTTGTAGTCCACAATTGCCACATGTTATAGTCCCCATTCTGGATGTGTCGTTAGGCTTTGAACTTCAAATCTCCCCTTGATCCTCTTCTCTTTCTTTCTTCCTCTCTTCACTTTAAATGCAGGTGGGTCAATGTCAGGACCAGGGGTCCTTGTCCAGTCATGCTCACCAGGAACTGGATAGATCATTGGTTCATAAGCTGCCACATAAAATTCTTTCTTGAAGAATTTGCTGACATAATCCTCTGGTTTTCTTTTGCCCTTGTTTATTGCTGAGATGGCATGGTTACATGAGATGCCACTGAGGTCCCATTTTCTGCACCCACATGTGTGCACTTGCAAGTTAACAGCATGGGTTTGCTGCCCACTTGTAACTTGCCACAAGTCCACACCAGCTTGAATTGGTTTGCAATATTTGGCCCTCTCCTTCTCAACCTCTAGCTTCTCACTATAATGGGGTGTTATGTCCCATCTAGCTGTCTTTCCACTCTCCCTATTCCTATGCCACCTCATCATTTGCTTATCCTTTATTCCATCACACATTGTCCTAATTGGTTTCTTCCTAACATCTAGGACATACTTGTTGAACACCTCAGACAAATTGTTAACTACAAGGTCAGTCTTGCAGTTTGTGTCAAATGCATGCCTTGCCCATGTTTTCTTGGGTATTTCACAAAGCCACTCCCAAGCTTCCTGACATTCAGCTCTAAGGTCATTCATTGCAATGTTAAATTTGTGTTCACTATATGCATAGGCAGCATTATCCATACACTTCTTCAGATCTTCCCCCCTAAACCCAGCATTTTGGAAGTTTGCATAGATATGCCTAAGGCAAACATTTGGTTGCACTTAGGAAAGACAGCATTCACTGCATATAGTAGGCCCTGGGACACACAATTAAACTAGCTAAGCTAATATCTAGCACAAAACAACCATATAGGAACAAGGACATTAGATACAAGCACATACCTTTTGCATATCTGACATTATTGTATATGGACCAAACTGTCCCTCTTCTCCTCCTAGGCAGATTTTAAGTTGGTGTAGAAACCAACACCAATTAGCTTTGTCCTCTTGCCCAACAATACCAAATGCTAGTGGGTATATATTGTTGTTGCCATCTCTACCGATGGCGACAAGTAGTTGAGCACCAGTAGTTAACTTAAGGAAGCACCCATCAACACCTGAATGAGCAAGCAAATTCAATATTTAGAACATTCAAATGCATTTCAAGATGAAACAATATGTAAATAATGCACAAGGTGAACAAACTAACCAATGAATGGTCTGCACCCCTTGAGAAACCCCTCCCTTGCTCCATTGATGCAATAAAACATAGCATGGAATCTTGGACTTGGATGGGGGATTTTTTCAGTGGGTGTTGGAGTTCTGATAGTGACTACTACTCTACTCCTGTGGTTTGTATCCATCTCTGTCTGAGCATAGTCTTTCAACCTAGGGTATTGCTTCTTGTGGTCTCCTAGCACAGCATCAATAGCTAGGTTCTTTGCCCTATATGCCATTGACTTGGGCACATCCACACCATACTTCTCCATGCAGGCATCAATCAAAGTCTGAATGCCAGTTGTTAGATCAGATCTGAACGGTGACTCATACTTCTGTGCAAGCCACTTGGCACTTACCCTTGTTGTCTCTGTACTAATAGGGCAAGTGTGCTTAATTCTCATCTTCTTAATTACAAAAGTAGTTTCACCTTTTATAACTGCTGCCACCATAAAGAAGTTGCAATGTTTCTGGATGCATTCTACAATTATTCTTTTATCTGAGTTCCTATGATATCTGAATTTTCTGCCTTGAGTGATGTGTAAGTTCAACAAAGCCTCTCTGAATTGATGTTGATCCAAGAAACACATCTTTAGACATAATTGCTCATGTGGTGCCTCCATCTTCTCATTGTACCATTTTCTAGGAGGCCTCTACTTTGCCCTGCTCTTCCTTTTCTTTGGCAGTACAAATGACAATGGCTCATAACCATCATCATCAGCCTCCTTCAACAATCCTTTCTCTTCTTCATCAGATGAAGGTTTGAAATCAGGTTCCTCCTCTTGAACTACACTTGAATGTGTCCTTGTTGTAGGCCCTTTCCTAACTAGAAGCTTCTGTTTCTTCTTCTTCTTCTCTTCATGTACAATTCTGGTTTCTTCATCCTGTGAAACAACTTTCTCATCTTCATCCATTTGGAAAGGTTCCTCAACATCTGTGTCGCCCTCATAATGCACCACTTCTTCCACCTCAGATTCTTCATCATCTGTTTCTTCCTCTTCTATTTCATCATACTCTCTCTATTTCTTTCCCTCCTCCATCTCTATATCACCAGCATCACCCATATAAAAAGGGTTTACATCACTGTCATCTTCACCTTCACAATCAGAACCACCAGTGCCATCATATCCCTCTTCTTCTTCTATTTCCAACACAGCTTTCAGTTTTCCTTTTAAATTCTTGCTCTCTTGTGTGCAAACACCAGTACCATGAGCTACACTGCAGCTGCTACTCTGACTTTCAAAGGCAACTCCTTCTTCATCAACAGCATAGATGGGTGGCTCAATGAGATCATATAACACAGGCTCTTCATACACAACAGTGGATAACTCTTACCTCTCAAACTGGCTACAAGGAGGTGGACATGCCCTCACTAGCAAATTTAAAACCTTACACTCCTCAACCTGCCTCTTTACTAGTTGCAACTCAGCATTACTCTCTACCATCTCCAATCCTTTCTCTCCTAAATATGGATTCTCAATGTGAAACAGCAGATCATATTCACTAAATCCTTGGGTTTCCATCACTGCAATCATATTCATGTATGTCACATCTGAACTGCAGAGCTTCAGCTCAAACATTTCTGAAGCATCAAAATGGAACCTAACATCCAAAATGTCATCATACAAACTGCAAAATGAAATAACAGACAAAATTGGTTAATAAACAATTTTTCTTAACAGATAGGCTAACATATAAACAAAGCTTTGTTTAAGTTAACATATAAACAAAGCTTTGTTTATGTTAACATATAAACAAAGCTTTTATTTACCCTTGCAATATGAATAAACTAAACAATTACTACAAAATCAAACAATGTAAACAACTATCTCAATGCAAACCTAATTATAGAGTGGGTACTTAACTCACAGCAAACTGATGTTCTGTATTTTCAGATAAGTAGTTAACAGAAATGTCCACTAATCCACTATGCTTCTCTGCTCTACTCTGCTCTAATGGTGCTCTGCTCTAGTTAGGACTAAGAAATAACAATGTAATCCACTAATGATGCTTTGCTCTGCTCCAGTTAGGTAACACATAATGCTGCTCTGACAATTTGGACTAAGAAATAACAATGTAATCCACCAATTTGGACTAGATGGGACTCATGTAATCCACTATACTTCTCGGCTCTAGTTAGGACTAGCAATTAGAGTGCTAAACATGCAGGTAGTAGAACCCTAACCCTAATCCCGAATTTCAATGAGCAAGAATGGAACAGTTGACCACTTACAGAACACCACCGAAGCCATGAGTCCAGTATGGGCGGTGCTAGGGTTGGCCATCCAAATTCGCGCCATCTGCAGCCTCTGCTCCATCGATAATGCCAGCTCCACAAAATCTTCGTCCTCGCTACTGTACTCCGAGCTGGAGTAGCCGCCACTGCCATCGAGGCCTAAGCGGGGGAGGTCGCCGCCGCTCGCTTCACCCCGGCCATCGCCGCCTGCCGGAGTCGCCGAGGCCATCGTCACCTAGGGAGGCACAACAGCCGGGGGGAGAGGAGGGTGCGAGGGAGGAGCAGCCGCGGGGGAGGTGACAGTGCCTAAACAGTTCGGTGGCGTGCGTGCTGTGGCGGGCGGGGAGGGGGAGGCAGCCGCCGGCGAGGGTGCGAGGGCAAAGCGGGGTCGGGGTCTGGCTCGGTCGCACCAGCGAGACCTAAAAGGTGCGAGCCGGCCTCGTCCTACTCAGCTGATCAACGCAGCGGCACGCCCAAGATCGCCAGCGTGGCGCTGACGGGCGGGCCCAATCGGTCGACTTTTACATCACACACGTATAAAACACACTTTTAGTCTTTTTTGCAACGGCTCGCCCCAATCTTGGTACTGACACGTAAAAATTACCAATCTTGGTATCAATCTGCTTCCAATGCCCCAATTATGGTACTTCTATGTAATTTACTCTATTCTATTTACATTAAGCACAATGCGTCGACCCGTTTCGTCCATGTGTATTTGTTTGGATCAAAACAAACATAAAAGTCGGCTCAACACGTCAACTTAAACGGACGCACGTCCGCTTTTCGTCCGTCGGACCATCCATTCCAGTCCAAATTTGTGTCTTGTTTGCGTCAGCGTGGACACGAGACGGACGCGCACGACGCCCGCCTACTCTTTCCCTTGGCCGGCCAGTCGGTGACACGTAGATCATTCTCTTCCTCCCGTCGACAACAAGCACACCCGACCGCCTCACCCCGTCGCCGTCGCCACTCAGTTCTGGTCCCAGGCCAGTCGTCCGCACCCACATACCTCCCTCGCAGCACGCCACCTTACAACGTCGCCGTCACCGCTCAGTTCCGGTGCCTAGGTCAGCCGTCCGCACCCACATACCTCCCCCACAACACGCCACCTTACAACGTCGCCGCCACCATAGCCTCGTCGCACCGCCGCCGTAGCTTCCCCCACGTCACTGCCAGCACCACCTCGCCCCGCGCGCCGGCCCTGCCTGAAGCGGATAAAGGGCGGAAACCTCGCCCATCGGAGGCCGCCACGCTCACCGGACGCCCGCAGGGCCTGCTACTAGGTCCATGGGAGGCGCGAGACTCTTCACCAGCCAGCTTCTTCGACAACGCCCACAAGTTGTTCAACGGTCTGCCCACAAGGTAAAAATGGACTCCACTGACGAGTTCTTTTTCCACAATTTCATTTGAGACTCAGATGATTCTTCATCCGACGATGAGGAGCTTGTGGCTGCTGTGTTAGACGTCCACGAACACCTTAGTAGGCAGAAGCCGATGTTCCGGGGCTCCATCCCAAGGCACACTCAAGCGTTGAATAGCAACCGAGAGAGCAGCCATTTCCTACTCTGGAAGGACTACGTCGAGACACCCACCCTACTCTTCAAACATCACCTATTTCGGCGCCATTTTCGTATGGCTAGGCATTTTCTCAACCGTATCCGGGAGGGGGTGGTGGCGTATGATAAGTATTTCGAGTGCAAGGAGTATGCCCTTGGAAAGATTATCTTCTCCTCTTATCAGAAATGCACTGTAGCTATTCGGACGCTTGCGTACGGAGTTCCCGGTGATCTCATTGATGAGTATGTTCGTATGAGCGAGTCCACGTACCTAGAGTCCATATATAGGTTCTGGAAGGTTGTAGTAGTAGTGTTTGGCTTTGAGTACTTGAGAGAGCCAAATGCTGTAGATACAACTTGCTTGTTGGCGATGAATGACTGGGGCTTTCTGGAGATGCTTGGTAATATAGATTGTATGCACTGGGACTGGAAGAACTGCCCTTCTGCATGGTAGGGGCAGCATAGGGGCCATATCAAAGCTTGCACCGTCATACTCAAAAGGTCGTGGCTTTATAAGATCTCTGTATTTGACACTCTTTCTTCGGCATGGTCGGACCACACAATGATATCAATGTGCTTCCACGCTCTTCGTGTTTGCAAGGCTTGCCGAAGGCAACTTCCCAGAGGTCAATGTTAACATCAATAGCCACACCTACAACAAAGGATACTACCTAGTTGACAGTATCTATCATCAGTGAACTACTCTCGTGAAGGCAATCTCCAGCCCTATAGGAGAGATGAGGAAGAGATTTACCCAAGAGCAAAAGAGTGCTACGAAGGATGTGCAGCGTGCCTTTGGTGTCCTGCAATATCGATGGGGCAACGTTCAATATCGTGCTAGAACTTGAAGCACGAAGAAGTTGTGAGAGTTGAGACTGCTTGTGTAATCATGCATAATATGATCATAGAGGATAAGCGTCCCGAATGTATCCATGACCAAGGGTTTCAGTTTTAGGGTGACAATATTGTGTCTGAGCATGAAGGAACGTTTGCACAGTTCATCCAATTTCATCATCAAATGTGTGATTGGCGAACTCACATTCAACTGCAAAATAATTTGATTAAACATATGTGATCTTATGTTGGTAACTAATAGATCATCTTCTTTAAAAAATAATTTAAAAAATAATTTGGTTAAACATATGTGAGCTCATGTTGGTAACTAATAGATCATCTTCTTTAAAATGTATTTGAGACCATTTAATTTTTATTTGGCGTGTAAACTATGATATATTTATCTGGCTTGTAACTATGACATATTTGTTTGGTTGTGAAACTATATCCAATGTTTGTATTTTGTTTGAATTGTGCTTTTAAAAAACACGCAGGCCGGCCTCAAGGACGAAAATGCGTCCGCATGTTGGGTGCACGACCGACGCAAATGCAAAAGAGATCGGACAACGAACGGACGGCCAATCCAAACGAATACAAAGCGGACAAAACGAGCGTCCGGTCACAGATGCATAACATTTCTCAAGAAGCTATTGCCAATACGCTAAGAATTCTCAAGAAGCTATTGCCAATACGCTAAGAATTCAGAGTTAGGGATACAATGGTACTACTCCATTGAGTGACTGTAAACAAGAACCTTGGAATTTATATATATCATCTCTGACTAAACCCTGGAGCGACCATGCCGGCCCAGGAGTACATGCAGGGGGGGCACTACCCCTAATTTAAAGCGATCGACCTAGAAAAAAAGGCGCAAAAGAGCAAAGCTACAAAAGATGTCGCTGCTCTGCTTCCATTCTACAGGGCTGGCTGGCTAAACTATGATGGCTCCAGCAGAATCATGTCAGTAGGAGGGCAGCAAACAAACAACAAAGCCCAGCCAGCCATCACAAAAGCATAGTGGCCAAAGCTACGAAAGGGAAAGGAAGTTCAGAAAACAGAGACTAAAAGAGACTAAAATGAAAGCTAGCCAGCTTGCTTGCTTGCGTTGAGACCCATTTTGTGGTTAGCACAGCACAGTGGTCGTCTTCTACCCTGCGTCTGACCTGTCAGCGTCTCATCCATGCATGCTGCTTCCTATGTTTGCACCATGTCATCATGCCCTACCCTACCCCCCTCATCCTCTTTGTTGTGTTGTGTGGCTTCTGAGAACTATGTCAGTCTTGATCTCATCACATCGCATCCATCAGGGCCAGGGCCAGGGCCACCTTCATTCTCCACCGCCCCGCATCATTCCATTCCAAAGATCGGCGTCTGAAAGGCTGCCACATTTGGGTAGTATCCAAAGGACCCTGCCGTCACCGAGCTTTCGTAGGCCCCGCCGCTGCTGAAAGCCGCCATGGGCGTCGACGAGCCCAACGCTATGGACTGTCCATGCTGCTGATGCTCATCATGTTGCTGCTGCTGCTGATCATGTTGCTGAAGATGCAAGTCCACACCGTCGTTACCGTAGCAGTGAGGCGCCATCTCGCCGCCGGCGTTGGCGAAGTCGAGGTTGACGCCAGAGCTGTAGAGGCCGTAGCCGAGCCCCTGGAGGTTCCCCTGCTGGTGGTGCTGGAGCGCCAGGAACGAGAGGTAGTCCTGCTGCTGCTGGTCGTACTTCATCGGGAGCGCCGTGAACGCCAGCGAGTGCGGCGCTTCGACGGGCAATGCTGCGGCGGCTTCCGGGGAGCTGGACTCCAGGGCCTTGCTGCCCCGGCCTGCGCCGCCGGCCATGTTGCCGATCGGGAGGTTGCTGCTGATGATGCTCTCCACGTTGTATCGCCCGATCTCGAAGTTGGTGACCGCGTTCAGGCCCCGGAACTTGATCGCCGCGATGTCGTAGGCTTCCGCGGCTTCCTCCTCCGTGCCTACGTAAACAGAATCTAAGTTGTTAGATTTTTATCAAAATATCAATTGCTTGAGAGCAAGTGACATTCTTCATATTTTGCAGTAAAATCAGCATACATACATTTGTCACTACTACAAAAAGAAGATAACACATGCATGATACATTTCATTTGAAAATAAACACACATATGAAACATATTGTACGGTACAAGGACATAGCTAGACAAAGTATGGAGAAGAATGCCCATGGATTTCCAGCTCCTAGACAGCAATGCAAGCTGCATCATTAAGACCTTTGACTAATTAGCTGCTGGTACTGACAAGCCCATGAGTGCAATGAGCTTAGTTAAACCGAGTGCAATAATGACCGTCTCAGTAAGGTACTCTCCTAATATAATCACCAGTCAGTCGCTTTGTGGAAAGCTGGCCGTGAAAACAGCAACAATATTCCAAGTTCTAAATACAGGTTGCTACATGCAATGCTCGTCGAAAGTGTTCAGGCTCCCATCTGAGCATTACATACACATCAGAGGCATGCATGCATGGCCACGGTTTCTTCTTTTTCCAAAGCCCCAAAACCATGATAAAAGATGACAAATGGGAATCAAATGTGGGCGTCCATGCCTGTAGATACACGTGGTCCATGGGTGCATCTGGTCAAACTGGATGGTTTTTGACCTCGATAAAAAATATGTCGACGAATCTAGCTACAAGACCTGTACGAACAGACCGTAAATTAAGATGAACCTACGTGCACGGCAACAGTATTGTAATGTGGTTGTTAGTGGAAAGATGCGACTAATGCCCGCTTCAAGGGGAGGGCTAACACGTGCTCCCCTCCTACTTGAGATTTCTTCAGCCAACTAAGTTAAGAGAAGATTGTACTCTCGCTTAACTCTTAGTTAATTTATCCACATAACTGTTTCTCCTTTTGGGAACAAAAGAGACAATGTAAACTAGGAAAGATATCCTGGTTTCATAAACAAAAAATGTCCTGGCTTTGTAACCAATGGGTGCAGTGCGAGAACAAGGTAGATGAACATGCATATCTCACTCATTTTGCTCCGTATGTAGTCATATTGGAATCTCTAAAGACTTATATTTAGGAACTGGAATCTCTAAAGACTTATATTTAGGAACGGAGGAAGTACTGGAGAATGGATTTTTTGCATAAGAACGTATATACTCACTGAATGTTCCGAGGTATAGATCCTTGTTGCCAGCAACTCGTCCGATCCTCGCCTGCCATCGACCGTGCTGGTGATGTCTAGATGATAGAATGCAAAACAAACACTTTTAGATGACACCACATGCAAGAGGCCAAACATGATCAACACACACGAAACATGGAGGATAATATTAACCTTGTGACACCCCTGTAAATGGAAGCGCCACGAGAGAATCCACTACTCTTCCTGCACCAGATTAATTAGATGTTTTTTACTCATCAAATTCACTTGAATAGCATAGAAATGCTCAATTATAAGTGATGAAGCATGCATATATGGAATGTCCATGCATAAGCATGCACACAATGCAAGTGCAACATTAGAAGACTAGAAGTGGTCATGATTAGTAGCCTATATGTATGTATGTACCTCCTAAGTGAAGCTACAAACTCCTGGCGTGTCATGTGCTTCATCTCCTCCACCTCCTTTTCATAGTCGGCAACCTAGAAAAGAACACTTGCCGCATAAAGATACACATCCGGCCAGCACATCGGTAGATATGCCCATGCTTTGCTGCACATTCTTGCACATATCCAGGAGTTTTTGCAATCATGCAATCTATCTATCTATCATCTTACCGGGAAGTTGGTGGTGGTGCTAGACCCCCAGTACTTCAGCGCGGCGAGATCGTACGCCCTTGCCGCCTTCTCCTCCTTATCATAGCCACCTGTTCCATGCAGCACCAACACTTTAGCATCTCCCACACAGATACACTTTTTAAATGCAAACAAGAACTGGAAGGCTCTCGTTTCTTACCGAGGTAGACTGGAGGGAGAAGACACCAGAAATAACAGCCATGAAGGAGGAACACATCAAGAAGACATGTCAAGAACATCAAGAAGCACAAGTTAGCAAGTTAGCAACAGCAAAATGATGAGTGCATTTGAACATTAGCAGAAGTATGTGCATGGTAAGCACAGAGAGTAGCATCGTGTGGTCACCTTGGCGGCCCTTGCGGCTCTGGCCTTCACGCCGGCAGCTGTTGTCCCACAGATGCGCCTCGTACCTTCCCGTCCACCGGTGCCTAAATATCACCCAAAATGGACGGTAAAATCAGATGAGCGGGCCAAAACTTTGATCAGCATAGGAGAAGGACACCTTGTTCAGAACACCTTATTACACCGAATGAACAGCTTAATTAGTTCTATCATTTCTTTTTTCCGATGTGGTTACTGGGTAATCCGTGTGCAATATGTGCATCTAGACGAATATCGACCAGGTATTTGCATGCAAGCAGTACAGAACTCAAGAACCCAAACAGGGCACCTTTCTGTATATATAGCTTTCTTGGCCAAATAGCTAGATGGATCAATCGATTGATCGATCAACGCCATGCATATAGCTTACCGCGTGACGCCACGGTAGATGGAGGTCCTCTGGCCGAAGGAGTCGACAGCCTTCTTCTGCTCCGGCGCCGGGGCCGGCATCTTCGGGTCGGCCTGCTCCTGAGGAGCGGCCGCCGGGGAGATAGTGGGTGCCGTGGTTCCGGTAGCGCCGCTCAGGAATCCGGCGGCCAAGAACTTGAGCTCCGAGTCGTACATCTCGGCGGTCGCTGCAGACACAACCTGGTCGGCGTCATTATTATTCCTCCCGTTGTTGCGTCCGTTGGCCCCGCCCCCGAGGAAGTCCTCTAGCTTGGGCGGCGGCCCGGCCCCGGCGATGGCGGCCAGCTCGGCGGCCGCTCCCCGCTCCTCCTCCTCCATCTCACCTGGACACGCGCACACATATATACCACCACATCAGCACGGCGGCGCCCCAACCAAGAAGGTGACTGAGCAAGAGAAGAAAGGGATCGAGGCTAGAGGAGTGGGACAGTAGTACTCACAGTGGTGAGCGAGGGAGAAGTTGAGCCACGGGTAGTGGCCATGCGCGGCGTCCATGTCCATGGTCAGAAGGATGATTAACTCACTCACTCGCTAGCAAACTCCTCGATGCGAGCGAGCGCTGGTTCTCTTCTCGAGGGAGAGGCGGGGGAGAACGAAGGAGGAAGGCTATTGGTTTTGTGGGGCGGTGAAGAATGGGCGGTGGACTGGACTTGGGGGGCGTTAAAATAGAGGAAGCAGACGACACGGTAGGAGTGGCTCCTGCCAGCCGCGGTATATTTCTATGTGGGTTCCGAGGCGGTGAGAGATGCTTTTTACCCCCGCCCCCTCCCTGCCCTTGGCCTTGGCTTTTTGCTCAAGCATCGGGCCGGTCACCGTGGCAGCGGTTCCCGGTAGGAGAGGGGAGGCGCCGCGACGTGGTGTTTTACAGGTGGAGGCGCGGTAAGGGGTGGCCGGGGAGGCGGTATCTTGACCGCCTTCGAAGCAAAGGAGTCCCATGGATGCCATGGCGATGGCGTGACGCTGAACGGATAGGCTCCATCGGCCTCTTGCTGCCGCTCTGCCGGGCTTGGCACCTTTTTTTTCAACTTGTCCCCTTCACATAGCGTACTTTTTTCTTCTTTAACTGGAGCATTCTACGTGCCGGTCGATCAAGTTGGTCATGTCCATGCCGGTGAGCTCGATCGGCCAACAGAAGGTGACAAACGCTCCGTGCTCCAGAGACGCGTCGCTGCGGGAAGAAAGCTGCATACGAATTCTCATGTCCTCGGTCGTTTCGTGTGTGCGCTCATGGACTCTGCGGCGAATGAGGACAACGTCGATCCCGCAGCGTGCATGCATGCATGCGCGCGCGTGCGTCAGGTCGATGGATGTCCGGCGGAACGAACCGTATAGCAGTACCGCCCGGCAGCAAGACATCACGGTCAACGGGTCAAACGTGTCTGGGAATAAAGGCGCGGCGATCGCAAAGTGGCCAAAGGGAAAAAGGCGACCGCGGCATGGTCCTTCCTTGCTCGCAACGGACACCGGAATTAAGGAGGAGCTGATGATTTTGTGTCACCGGACATTCCGTAGTTCCGGACAACAGCTAGCTCCAACTACAGTGCATTTCTTTTCTTTAGCTCAAAATAGTAGTGCTACTCCCTCTCGACCTGGACCAGCATGCAAGGAAGGCCCCATCGTAGTGTTTTGGGTCTAGATTTGATCGCTGATTTAATCAAGAAAATGCGAGTCATGTTCAACAAAATGTACTCGATCTGTAAACTAATATAAAAGCATTTACTATCACTCTAAAGTAGTGATCTAAACACTTTTATATTAATGTACGAAGGGGGTATGTTGTTAGAAACGTCATCCTGTTCACTAGTAGAAAAGAGGGCTTTCGTCCACCCCGGTTTAGCCTATTAGTCCCGGTTCAATCCAGAACTGGGACTAATGTGAGCATTTATCCCGGTTCGTGCGGCTAAGGCATTAGTCCCGGTTCACCTGTGCCCTTTAGTCCCGGTTTGTGCCTCAAACTGGGACTAAAGATCTTGATACCATTAGTCGGTTCATGCCTCAAACCGGGACTAAAGAGTGAACCTTTAGTCGGTTCGTGCCACGAACCGGTACTAAAGGTCCCATTTTCAAACTCTCCACCCCCTTGGATCGCCTTTTCAATTTTAAAAAAATAAAAGAAAATGATGGAAATGTCAAAAAATAAAAGAAAATAAGTTTCCCATGTGATATGTGGTCTAGTTGTTGGGAAAATTTGCAAATGTAATTCGACTTTATTTGTAAAATCTCTCACGAAAATTGTAAATATGGGCATAACTTTTGCATACTAACTCGGATGAAAAAGTTTTTATATGAAAAATCATCTACTCGAAAAGTTACATCCAAATTTAACCGGGGAACCCCGTTAAACATTTTCAAAATCCTCAAAAACCTAACAGAAAAAAAAGTTACGGGCTTTTAATATCTAGAGTGGAAAAAATCGAAAAAATTTCAAACTGTGGTCAAACAATGGTCAAACCATGGTCGAACTGATTATTCTAGAATATTAGTGTTACTAAATAATTTATTCAGTTATTTTGAATTTTGGTCAAATCTGGTCAACCTATGGTCAAACTATGGTCAAACTATGGTCAAAACATGGTCAAACCATGGTCAAACTAATTATTCTAGAATATTAGTGTTACTAAATAATTTGTTCAGTTATTTTGAATTTTGGTCAAATCTGGTCAAACTGTGGTCAAACTATGGTCAAACTATGGTCAAACTAATTATTTAAAATAACTATTGTTTTCTAAATAATTATTGTTTTTGAAAACAATAGTTTGAAACTCAAACAATGAAATGTGTCAATTCATGCTCAAGCAAAATTCCTGAAGGTTAATAGGATTGACATCTTATTATTGTCGGAAAACAACAAGTCTTGAGACTTGGAAGCGAGGAGAATAGAACCCAAAAGTTAAGCGTGCTCGGTGGGAGTGGGAGGATGGGTGACCGTTCGGGAAGTTAGGTGATTTGGAATGATGAAGGTGAATAGAGAAGAGGATAAATTGAGCAGTGATGAGGGGTGCTGATTAGAGATTAGGGATTAAAATAATTCAGAAATTTGAAAATAAAAAATTATTCAAAAAAATTCAAAAAAAATTAAATTTTTTTTTTAAAAAAAATCATAAAATTTCCATTAGTCCCGGTTGGTAACACGTGGCCGCGGCCTTTAGTCTCGGTTCTGGATTGAACCGGGACTAAAGGGAGAAGGTATTAATGCAAACCCTTTAGTCCCGATTCTGCTTGGGACTAAAGGCCCTTACCAACCGGGACAACAGGCCCTTTTTCTACTAGTGTGTTGCAAGTCCAGTGAGGCATTTTTCGGGGTATATAACCACACAACAAGTATTTCGAAATGAAGGGAGTACTTCTTCTTTTCTTTAGCTCAAAAGAGTAGTGCACACCGCCTCTTGGTATATCTTTTCTACAAACTTGGCCAGATTTATTAAAGTTTAGCTTAGGACAAACCTAAAACTTCAAATATTTTAAAACAGATGGATTATATTGTTAGAAACTCAAGTCAAGTGATAAGGGTGTGGCTAGATCTCAGTCGACCGAGACATAATCAAGTCTTAGTCAAGTGACATAACATATAAAAAAAGAAAAAGAAAATTTTGCGCAGATCTCCATATAAGGTCTCACGAATATAGCATCGACTGAGATTTAGCAATCCCGAGCGATAAAAACATTTTATGATAAATAACTCATACTGATTCATAGTTAAATCGATGGTTATGGTAGACCTTGTATACCGAGGGAGTGGTATAGAGCAGCATATATATACAAGTTGATCAAGAATTTCCAATACCCGAGTCATCACTTGTGAAATATATTTCTCTCACACTTGTGTGAATTTCAGCACGGAGTTTATTGATGAATCAGGATTATAAAAAAATCTCGAACGGTTTCAGTTTCTACATCCTTTCTTTTATTTATTCTAATGTACATACTCTTAACAAGTTGACGTCTCTACAAGTTTTAGAACTTAGTATTGATTGTTTAAATTATTAAAGCCTAAATGGTTGAACAAGTTGAACCTAATACGAAGTTGTCAATAAAAAGCACCGCACAACAAACATCATGTTAAACGAGGAGCACAACCTAAATACATCGGACTAAAGTTTGTTGACCAAGGGATGAGGAGAGTGCACGGCCAAAAAATTGGGGGTACATCATAAAAAAGACCTCGCTTGCTTCAAAACAAGGTCGGACATGATCTTGGTGCCATTTGTCGAAGAAGATTTTGTGATCCCCTCATCATGTCTCGAAGGGTACCAATCAATCGAACAACAAGAAAGTTAACCAGAGAGTTCAAATGGACAATGCCAACTGTGGATAGAAGGGACTCAGAGAAGAACATTACAGTGGGGTGAAACCACACCAATAGAAACCCGGACACTAACTATGAACCAACCACGTGATGACCGGCCAACAAAGACCAAAGGCTACCAATCCATAGCCTCTGAAAGAGGGTTGTCCGCTTATAGCACCACGGTCCCCTGTTTCGTCAAAACAGACCAAGGGTTTTCACTGAAAGCCTAAGGTGGAGGAACACGGTCTTATGACAATAGTAAGCAGCCCTTAAAATAGTGTGACACTATCATCGACACCAGTAGTATATATGATTGATATCGAGCTTGGTGATGCATGATGCTCAGGATGTGTGTTCTGAGTGGACACTCTAGCCAAGGCTGTCATGGATGACAGTCACATGACGACACTCGACGATCCAGTAAGCAACGGGGACAAGGCAGGAGGCAGCAGGTAAGGTTGGTCCCACGCCCCTTGGAGACGGGGCGGGGAAGCGGATTGTTTTTTTTATGCGATCACAAACTTGTGCTACCACCTCTAATATATTTAAAAAAAATTGAGCTGGAAATTCATGAATATTTGCATGTACGGTGTATTTAGGTCTCAGTCGACTGAGATTTAAACAAGTCTTAGCCAATTATATAACATGCAAGAGAGAGAAAAAAAATTAAAAAAACATTTTACACGAATCTTAACATAAGACTCATGGATATCATCGACTGAGACTTAACAACTTAGCAAGACTGTTGCACATATACACGTGCACCAGGCATCTGGGACAGAAATACACATGACACTGACCGTGATACCATGATTAGCAGCATACACGATCATAAAACATGATGTAGTGGTGAAGCAACAACTTTTTAGTAGGTCGGAGAGGTAGCAGGATCGGGGGCTTTATGTCTCGCATGGAGGAAGCAAGGAATTAGCATCAGCATCAGCTACGTAGTACTCCTACAAGCGGCCGCCGGGAGACATGCGGGCCGGGTCCCGCGTTTGTTAGGGCATCTCCAGCCGTTCGGCCCCCCAGGGCGCCTAAATAGAAGCGGCGAGGCGTGCAAGTGCTAGATTCGCCGCAGGGGCGAAAGCTCGATCCGCACGCGCCGGCCTCGGGATGCGGGATATTTAAACTTGGTCGTTCTCGCTCTCAAAAAGCGCGCCGTCCGGCGATCGGACGTAATCTGGCGTTACAAAAAGCGAGCGCCGCCGCGCAAGTTCGCGTCGCATAGCGATTCACTCGGTGAGGTCGGCTTCAGGCGTTGGCGGAGTCGGCGTGTCGCGGGCTCGTCGGTGTCGGGCTGCCGGTCTTTGGGCTGCGTCGGTGGCAACCCGGCAGCTTCTTTGGCGGCGATGTAGAGGCGTCGTTTGGGCTTAAGCGTCCGTGTGGTCGTGGGCGTCGTCGGCGTCGTCGGCGTTGCCGTCGGCGGCTTCGTTCGAGATGAGGCCGCCTGCACGGTGTACCACGCCTTGAGCTTCGTCGTTGCTTTCTGGAGCATGTCCGCCCGCCATCGGAAAAAGCCATGTCGGTGTTCCTCTTCTTGGCGGCGGCGTTAAATCCGGAGCAGGTCGAGCTTGATGGCGTTGTTCTTCATTAGCGGCGATCACCGGCGCCTCGGTCTTCTCTTCGGCGTGGGGCGGCGGATCGGGCGCGGCGAGCAATGCTCGATGGACTCCTGCAATCACGCGGTTGCCGCGTCGGCGCTTCCCCTTCTTTGCCAATTTGTGGCCGTCCGGCCGCCCTCCGACGCGCCCGAAGTCGTCGCGTCCGCTTGTATGTCTCCTTGGCCTTGTCGAGGGCACGTCGGACTTCCGCCCACTTCTCGCACTTGTCAATGCGCTTGTAGGCGTGGAGGTGCTTGAAGTCGGCGTCTTGGTTGTCGCCACGATACATGGCGAACATCTGCAGCATTGCGGAGGGGACGAAACGATTGGCGGGCGGCAGGCGTGAGGGGCGAATATGTGGGCGAACGGCGGGCGTAGGGAAAAGCGTCAAGAAACGGCGGGAAAAGGCCCTCGGGTCGCCTCCAGGGCGGGCCCACGCGCCTTTTTTGCTTGTGTCGGCTTCCCAAGCGCCCCCAGGGCACCGGGTTCGGCCTGGGTCCGCCGGCACCAGTTTTGGCCCGAGCCGGCGAAAAACGGGCTTCTGAGGCGCGACTGGGGCCTTTTTTTGGCGCTGGCGCGGCAAAATCGTCTGGGGAGGACCTGTTGGGGGCGCGGCTAGAGATGCCCTTAGCAAGCAGCTGTCCGACGAAAATATGCTGCTGGAGCGCCGCGGTTAAGAGCCTGTTTGGTTCCAATAAGTCATCTGACTTATAAGTCAGGTGACTTAAAATCAGTGACTTATAAGTCACGTATGTTTGGTTGTCAGACTTATAAGTCACTTGACACATCTTTCCACACCAATGCATATCATGCATGTGATGAGACCCACGTAAAAGAAAGTGACTTATAAGTTTTAAGTTAGGGTGGAGCAACTTATGACTTATAAGTTGGAATGACTTATAAGTCGGGTCTGTTTGGCAAAATAAGTCATTTTTTCCACTTTTCAATTTATAAGTTGGTGACTTATTTGAAACCAAACGGGCCCTAAGCCCATGCCGTGCATGCGCAGCCAGACCCCATCGTGCATGCGTACGCCGCGGCGTTTACTTACTTTGGCTGGCGTTGTTCGGCCGTTCTGCGGGCGGCACGTCGCCGTGGGCTGCATGCACGCGCCCACATGGCCGGACGCCGTTGGGTTGGCTGTCGGTCGTCGGGTTCGATCGCATGGGAGCACCGTCCGTTCGTCCGGTGTGATCCGGCCACGCATGCAAAAGCTGTTTGCGGCCGCTCCGGTGATGGACGCTCTTGAGCGTGTGACGGGATCTGCGTGCCGTCGTATTTTCGTGAGTTCATACAGAAGCTTGCTTCTACGAATGGGCTCGATCATTATAAAACGAACCCGTCGTTAAGCTCGCCATGCATGGACCCTTGAGCTCAGCACGTGACGCCCGGGCGGCGCGGGCGATCGGAGCTTGCGCTGCGCCGCACCGCGGGAGAAGTCGGCAGGCAGCTGCTGCGTGCAGCGAGCGCCAGCACGTGAGGGACGCGTGCGCCGTGCCTTGGCTACCGCCTGCCTGCCGCGCGCGGCCGCTGCGTTTTACAGCGTCCGACGCGCGTGTCCCTACAAGCGCACGTGCGGCGGGCGCCCCGGCCGGAACCGTGACCGGCCGTCCGTGGCGAGTGCGAATCCAGCCGGAACAAGGCAGCAAAAGGAATCTGTTCAAAGTGTCTAAACCGGAGGGCTCGGTGGGTTAGAAGAAGGAAGAGAAGAGAGTGGGCGTCACGTGGCCATGGCCAATTTTTTATAGAGGCGACTGGTAGGTACCCCTCCGTCCCAAAATGTAAAAAGTTTTTGAGACTTAGTCTAAGCCTAAAAAACGTTTAACATTTTGGGACAGAGGGAGTAGCTCGCGCGACGGAGAAAGCATGGCAATTCACATAACATTCAGACGGGCTGAGCAGAGCAGCCGGCGGAGATTGATCGATCGATGGATCACCCGGGCCCGGAGAGTCGGGAGCAGGTAGCAGACCATGATCCGCAGTGTCTTTATGGTGTCATTCACATTCGTCGCCAGCATGCAGATCAATAATATGGCAGTGAATTACTCCTACATGCATGACTTTCTGAATCTGAATTAAACATCGCGGCGGCGGCAGAGCCAACTGCCAAGTAGCCCCCCGACCCCGGCATGCAGGCAACGCGGTGACCGTGGCCGTGCCACCCTGCATGCTAACATGCACTACCAACAACCCCTCCATAGATAGGGTAGGTGTCCTACGTACGACTACGGGATAGATAACCACGGATCCTCTCATGGCCGGGAGGGGCACGTCACCTAGGTGAGTCACGCACGAGATAGGGACGAGCGGCAGGCAGGCAGGCGCATATGCCCACCGATAATGGGAGCCATCGCCCTGACCGGAGGTTGTTGGCTAATCATCAGTACGCGCGCGCGCTCAGTGAGTGATTCTAAAGGGATATGCACGGAAGCACACACACGTACCTACAACTAGTCTTCGCTTTGCTTCCCGTACGTACTAACCAAGCTTAAACTAAGCTCAGCTTCAGCTAGCGAGCTGCGTCCACGGATCAGACCAAGGAAAGGAAAGCCCTCCACGTACGCCTGCACGTGCATAGCACTCACGGCTTCTCTCTGCGTGTTTGCGGTTCAGGTGCAAGGTGGTAGGTTTGGTCTCCAAACCACTCCAGAAAAATCTGGCATCGCGCATGGAAAACTTTTTTTTTCTTGCGGGGCGCATGGCAAACTAATTAAGAACCTGGTATGATATGCGTACGTTCAGGTGCAGGAGTAAAATGTACATGTACCAGTCGTCTGACCATGCACGTTCTACCTTCGAACTAACTAACCGGCCGTTTCTCTCTCTCTCTCTCTCTCTCTCTCTCTCTCTCTCTCTCTCTCTCTCTCTCTCTCCATGCGAGAAACGGTAGTAGCGGCGCTGCGCCGACAGCACAGGCAAAGGTGGTAGGAGTACTAACGGTTTTGCTGATGGTGGTTGAATATGCGATGCGATGCGCCGTGGCGATCAGTGTGTGCACCACGTCTCAAGCACGCACGTAGGCGGAGTATATACTTACGGGCTCGCTCGCTGGAGGGAAAAGTCCGGGCGACAATAATGTGGCAGGGTGAGGTCAGGGGATCCAGCTGGAGAGGCCGCACATGCACGCACGCATGCATTTTTGGAGAAGGAGAATGGCGACCAAGGGCTAGGGGACGAGGATTGTTTAAGCAGGAGCACCGCCTGCCGGTTCGTCTGTGCCATGGAGCTTAGCTAGACAGGGAACGCAGAGAGAAAGGCTACGTACGTGTTGTTGGTGAGCGCTCTCAGTCTCAACATAGATAGCAGTAGTAGTACCGCGCGCTTGCGATCCAAGGTTAGCGGTTGACGGCCAGTCAGCCACAGTATAATGGAAACAAACAGTAGTACCGTCACTGTCGACTCTGAAAGCTACAGTATATACCTGTGCTCCAACCCATTAGCAACAGATGTCTCAAGAAACTGGACAAAGTATACTTTGATCGCAGTTCACGAGTACCGGGGGAGACAACAAGGTTGGGGGCTCGCGGCATGCATGGCTTCATCAATCATCACGTCGGTCGGTCCATGTCCATGGCAACCACCTCCGGATATGGCACACCATGTGTTGATGTGTATCTCAATTGTCAATGTATTCTCTCAGTTTTTATTTAGTCCGTGTATTAGCTTTAGTCAAAGTCAAAAATTGTAATCTTTAACAAAGTTTATAGACGAAAATATGGCATATACAGTAACAAATCGATAACATTAGGTTTATTATTGGATGTATGTTCACATCGTATAGATTTATTATGGTAAATGTTTATATTGTTTAGTAGTACTGCACATGTCACCTGGAGTGATGCCAACGTGGATCATCGGTTCTCCTCTCTGTCCGAAAAGGAACTTGCTACGAGTTACTTCTACAAACTGATCACGTTCCAGGGAAGGATGTGAGTTTTTGAGCAGTGGATATGGGATGCGATCATTCCAAACAGACACAAGGTCTTCCTATGGCTGGCCTTTTATGGGCGTCTAAATACCAATGATAATATGTTCAAAAAAGGTTTGTTTGTGCTTGTCTCGCACTCAGATTGTGATATCTGTCCTGCTGAGGAGTCAATTGCCCACATCGTTCTGCGGTGCCGACCCGTTCAACATCTCTGGGGCAAGCTGCAGTTGGCGGGTGCTTCCCCTGACTTGCTGTCTTTCTTTGAACGCGCTGCTCAACAGCTCACTCTCAAAAAGAAATGGAATGTCGTTTTCACAGCTTGCGTCCTCACTTTATGGCATGTTCGGAATGATCGATTTTTCAACAATAAGATTTGGTCTGGTCCATACACAAGGTTCTATGCTGCGGATTTGCTTCGTCTTTGGCTACACAGAGCTACACAACAACAAGACAGGGATGATTTGATGGCTTGGGTGCTTTGTTTGACAAGTTAATAATGATGTGTTCTTGATGCTCTCCATCTTTCCCCTCCTTTCCTTCTTCTTTTCTGTCTTTTCGCACTTTTGGTGCGGCTCATGTAATGGATTTTGTGCCCCCCAGGCTACGGCCTGTTTGAAATATATAAGGTAGAACGATCTCTACCTTTTATTAAAAAAAACTTGGTCAAGTTTGATTTCAGTCAACTTTAATATGCAGAGTAAATAAAAACAAAAAAAGTATGTATACAAGTACTTGTTTGTTTGACATGGAGGTGTCCCAGTCAAATCAAGGCCTCGTCCAGTTTACTAACAAAATATACTACTGGGCGGCTCTGGTCAGACTCCGTGTTAGTTTTGTGGAACCTATGCACTCACCTGTCTCGCCGTCAGTAGAATCACAATGGCGCTGTCGGCCAATCTGATTTCCTCAGCGCGCGTGGTGGGAGTTTCAACGTGTACGTTGTGAAAGCTCTTTTTTTGCGGGGAGTGTTTGTGAAAGCTGGTCGGCTTAAACAGCCAAGACGTGAGGAGGAACATAAATGGAGCTCGCGAGGGACCAACACCGTGTTTTCTTTTCTTTTTTCTGGATCTGTACAACGAATGTGTGTTGATATGGTGGCTGTTGATTGCTGATCGACCACCCGGGTGAACCACCACGCCCGTAACATGCACGTTCGTGCCTCAGTTGCAGTGTTAGTGCGACATGGCAAACAAGTATGTACATCCATTTTATATCCACAAGTACACGATAAACATGGCAATCACAGTATGCAACTCATACCGATACTTAAGCATGTGAACACGTACAATACATGTAACCGAAACATCTATGAGCACAACATATATAGCTAGGACATGAAGAACAAGTAGGAGATGAACAAAACATACCCTCCGGTTGGTTAGACCAACGCAGTGCGACAGCAGCAGCCTCGGCGACGTCCGTGCGCAGACTTCTTCTTGGCGGCTTCGTCCACGGCCATAGAGTCGATGTAGGGGAAGTAGTCAAAGCAGAGCAGGACGGAGATGGGGACGGATCAGAAGCAGGCGCGCCGAGACGAACCCGAAAAACATTATCGCCGCTCTACCGAGAAGGATCTCGGACTGCGGGGTTTCGGAGGCACGTACTCTCCCGACTGGTCGTGCACGCGATCGTTGGGATGGGATCGTCGGATGCAGCACGGCGAGAGAAACAGTAGATGACGGCTAAAGTTGCGCGAAGAGGGATTGAGAGTGTTGGCTGCATTGGCCAACGTCTCCTTATATAGGCCGTCGGGTAGATTGTCCTGGGCTTAGGCCCACGAGAGAGTCTATGAACAGTCCATGGTCCAACGTCTTGGAAAGTAACACTTGTGTTAGCGACTCGTTAGAAGATTAATTAACAATTCTTGACAGGCAAAAATAAAGCACATAGGTGTAAACTCGGCTCAGCTCATTTCCGCAAACCGCGGCGCATGCGTCGTGATGAAGCGGGCGGCGGAGGAGGAGCGCACTGAAGGAAATGTGCCCTAGAGGCAATAATAAAGTTTTTATTTATATTTCCTTATATCATGATAAATGTTTATTATTCATGCTAGAATTGTATCAACCGGAAATTTAGTACATGTGTGAATGCATAGATAAACAGAGTGTCACTAGTATGCCTCTACTTGACTAGCTCGTTGAATCAAAGATGGTTAAGTTTCCTAGCCATAGACATGAGTTGTCATTTGATTAACGGGATCACATCATTAGAGAATGATGTGATTGGCTTGACCCATCCGTTAGCTTAGCACGATGATCGTTTAGTTTGTTGCTATCGCTTTCTTCATGACTTATACATGTTCCTATGACTATGAGAATATGCAACTCCCGAATACTGGAGGAACACTTAGTGTTCTATCAAACGTCACAACATAACTGGGTGATTATAAAGATGCTCTACAGGTGTCTCCGATGGTGTTTGTTGAGTTGGCATAGATCGAGATTAGGATTTGTCACTTTGAGTATCGGAGAGGTATCTCTGGGCCCTCTTGGTAACGCACATCACTATAAGCCTTGCAAGCAATGTGACTAATGAGTTAGTTGCGGGATGATGCATTACGGAACGAGTAAAGAGACTTGCTGGTAACGAGATTGAACTAGGTATTGAGATACCGGCAATCGAATATCGGGCAAGTAACATACCGATGACAAAGGGAACAACGTATGTTGTTATGCGGTTTAACCGATAAAGATCTTCATAGAATATGTAGGAACCAATATGAGCATCTAGGTTCCGCTATTGGTTATTGACCGGAGACGAGTCTCGGTCATGTCTACATAGTTCTCGAACCCGTAGGGTCCTCACGCTTAACGTTCGGTGACGATCGGTATTATGAGTTTATGTGTTTTGATGTACCGAATGTAGTTCGGAGTCCCGGATGTGATCACGGACATGACGAGGATCTCGAAATGGTCGAGACATGAAGATTGATATATTGGACGGCTATGTTCGGACACCGGAAGGGTTCCAGGAGGTTTCGAATAAAACCGGAGTGCCGGAGGGTTATCGGAACCCCCGGGGGAACTAAAGGGCCTCGGTGGGCCTTAGTGGAGAGAGAGAGAGGGGCGGCCAGGGCAGTCGCGCGCCCCTCCCCTTGAGTCCGAATAGGACAAGGAAGGGGGGGAGGGGGGGGCGCCCCCCTTTTCCTTTCCCCCTCTCCCTCTCATTCCTTCCCTCTCTCTCCCTTTTGGTGGAAACCTACTAGGACTTGGAGTCCTAGTAGGATTCCCCTCTTGGGGGCGCGCCAAGGAGGGTCGGCCGACCTCCCCCTCCCTCCTTTATATATGTGGGGAGGGGGCACCCTAGAACACACAAGTTGATTGTTTAGCCGTGTGCGATGCCCTCTTCACAGATTTCCACCTCGGTCATATCGTTGTAGTGCTTAGTAGAAGCCCTGCATCGGTAACTTCATCATCACCGTCATCACGCCGTCGTGCTGACGAAGCTCTCCCTCGACACTCAGCTAGATCTAGAGTTTGTGGGATGTCACCGAGCTGAACGTGTGAAGATCGCGGAGGTGCCCTACTTTCGGTACTAGGATCGGTCGGATCGTGAAGACGTACGACTACATCAACCACGTTGTCATAACGCTTCTGCTTTCGGTCTACGAGGATACATTGACAACACTCTCCCCTCTCGTTGCTATGCATCACCTAGATGGATCTTGCGTGTGCATAGTAATTTTTTTGAAATTACTGTGTTCCCCAACAGTGGCACCCGAGCCAGGTCTATGCGTAGATGTTATATGCACGAGTAGAACACAAAGAGTTGTGGGCGATAATAGTCATACTTCTTACCAGCATGTCATACTTTGATTCGGCGGTATTGTTGGATGAAGCGGCCCGGACCGACATTACGCGTACGCTTACGCGAGACTGGTTCTACCGACATGCTTTGCACACAGGTGGCTGGTGATGTCTACTACACAACCTTCTTCTTGTAGACGTTGTTGGGCCTCCAAGTGCAGAGGTTTGTAGGACAGTAGCAAATTTCTCTCAAGTGGATGGCCTAAGGTTTATCAATTCGTGGGAGGCGTAGGATGAAGATGGTCTCTCTCAAGCAACCCTGCAACCAAATAACAAAGAGTCTCTTGTGTCCCCAACACACCCAATACAATGGTAAATTGTATAGGTGCACTAGTTAATGAAGAGATGGTGATACAAGTGCAATATGGATGGTAGATATAGGTTTTTGTAATCTGAAAAATATAAAAACAGCAAGGTAACAAGCGATAAAAGTGAGCGTAAACGGTATTGCAATGCGTTGCAACAAGGCCTAGGGTTCATACTTTCACTAGTGAAAGTTCTCTCAACAATAATAACATAATTGGATCATATAACTATCCCTCAACATGCAACAAAGAGTCAATCCAAAGTCACTAATAGCGGAGAACAAACGAAGAGATTATTGTAGGGTACGAAACCAACTCAAATTTATCATTTATTATCGATCTATTCAAGAGTCCGTAGTAAAATAACACGAAGCTATTCTTTCCGTTCGATCTATCCTAGAGTTCGTACTAGAATAACACCTTAAGACACAAATCAACCAAAACCCTAATGTCACCTAGATACTCCCATGTCACCTCAAGTATCCGTGGGTATGATTATACGATATGCATCACACAATCTCAGATTCATCTATTGAACCAACACAAAGAACTTCAAAGAGTGCCCCAAAGTTTCTACCGGAGAGTCAAGATGAAAACATGTGCCAACCCCTATGCATAGATTCGCAAGGTCACGGAACCCGCAAGTTGATCACCGAAACATACATCAAGTGAATCAATAGAATACCCCATTGTCACCACCGGTATCCCACGCAAGACATACATCAAGTGTTCTCAAATCCTTAAAGACTCAATCCGATAAGATAACTTCAAAGGGAAAACTCAATCCATTACAAGAGAGTAGAGGGGGAGAAACATCATAAGATCCAACTATAATAGCAAAGCTTGCGGTGCATCAAGATCGTGCTGAATCAAGAACGCGAGAGAGAGATCAAACACATAGCTACTGGTACATACCCTCAGCCCCGAGGGTGAACTACTCCCTCCTCGTCATGGAGAGCGCCGGGATGATGAAGATGGCCACCGGTGACGGATCCCCCTCCGTGAGGTCTTGAACAGGTCCCGATTGGTTTTTGGTGGCTACAAAGGCTTGCGGCGGCGGAACTCCTGATCTAGGTTATGTTCTGGGGGTTTCTCTATTTATAGGAGAGGTTGGCGTCGAGAACAAGTCAGGGGGCCCCATAGGGAGTCCACGAGGCAGGGGGCGCGCCCTCCACCCTTGTGGGGCCCACGAGACTCCCCTCCGGTAACTCTTCATTCCAGTATTTTTTATATTTTTCCAGAAAAAATCTTCGTTGATTTTTAGCGCATTCCGAGAACTTCTATTTCTGCACAAAAACAACACCACAGTAGTTCTGCTGAAAACAGCGTCAGTCTGGGTTAGTTCTAACCAAATCATACCAAAATCATGTAAATATATTATAAACATGGCATCAATACATCAAAAATTATAAATACGTTGGAGACGTATCAGCTGGCGGGTGTCAGTTTCTCCAACTTTAGTTGAATTGAGTGTGAATACGCCCGGTCCTTGTTGAAGGTTAAAACAACACACTTGACGAAAAATCGTTGTGGTTTTGATGCGTAGGTAAGAACGGGTTTTTGCTCAACCCGTAGCAGCCACGTAAAACTTGCAACAACAAAGAAGAGGACGTCTAACTTGTTTTTGCAGGGCATGTTGTGATGTGATATGGTCAAGACATGATGCTAACTTTTATTGTATGAGATGATCATGTTTTGTAACAGAGTTATCGGCAACTGGCAGGAGCCATATGGCTGTCACTTTATTGTATGCAATGCAATCGCCCTGTAATTGTTTTTACTTTATCACTAAGCGGTAGCGATAGTTGTAGAAACAATTGTTCGCGAGACGACAACGATGCTACGATGGAGATCAAGGTGTCGCGCCGGTGACGATGGTGATCATGATGGTGCTTTGGAGATGGAGATCAAAGACACAAGATGATGATGGCCATATCATATCACTTATATTGATTGCATGTGATGTTTATCCTTTATGCATCTTATTTTGCTTAGTTCGGCGGTAGCATTATAAGATTCAAGGTACAAGTGTTCTCCCTGAGTATGCCGAAACACCACCTGATGATCGGGTATGATAAGCTCTACATTCACATACAACGGGTGCAAGCCAGTTTTGCACACGCAGAATACTCAGTTAAACTTGACGAGCCTAGCATATGCGACTCGGAACACCGAGACTGAAAGGTTGAGCGTGAATAATAGAGTAGATATGATCAACATAGTGATGTTCTCCATTGAAAACTACTCCATCTCACGTGATGATCGGACATGGTTTAGTTGATTTGGATCATGTGATCACTTAGATGATTTGAGGAATGTATATCTAAGTGGGAGTTCTTAAGTAATATGATTAATTGAACTTTAATTTATCATGAACTTAGTACCTGATAGTATTTCACATGTCTATGTTGTTGTAGATCAATGGCCCGTGCTACTGTTCCTTTGAATTTCAGTGCGTTCCTATAGAAAGCTAAGTTGAAAGATGATGGTAGCAACTACACGGACTGGGTCCGTAACTTGAGGACTATCCTCATTGCTGCACAGAAGAATTACGTCCTGAAAGCACCGCTAGGTGCCAGGCCTGCTGCAAATGCTGCTGATGACGTTAAGACCGTCTGGCAAAGCAAAGCTGATGACTACTCGATAGTTCAGTGTGCCATGCTTTACGGCTTAGAACCGGACTTCAACGTCGTTTTGAGCGTCATGGAGCATATGAGATATTCCAGGAGTTGAAGTTAATATTTCAAGCAAATGCCCAGATTGAGAGATATGAAGTCTCCAATAAGTTCTACAGCTGTAAAATGGAGGAGAATAGTTCTGTCAGTGAACATATACTCAGGATGTCTGGGTACCACAACCACTTGACTCACCGGGAGTTAATCTTCACGATGATAGTGTAATTGGGAGTTCTTCAATCATCGCCACCAAGCTACAAGAGCTTCGTGATGAACTATAACATGCAAGGGATGGATAAGACAATTCCTGAGCTCTTCGCAAAGCTAAAGGTTGTGGAGGTAGAAATCAAGAAGGAGCATCAAGTGTTCATGGTCAACAAGACCACCAGTTTCAAGAAAAAGGGTAAAGGGAAGAAGCGGAACTTCAAGAAGAATGGCAAGCAAGTTGCTGCTCAAGTGAAGAAGCCCAAGTCTGGACCTAAGCACGAGGCCTGAGTGCTTCTACTACAAAGGGACTGGTCACTGGAAGTGGAACTGCCCCAAGTATTTGGCGGATAAGAAGGATGGCAAAGTGAACGAAGGTATATGTGATATACATGTTATTGAGATGTACCTTACTAATGCTCGCAGTAGTGCATGGGTATTTGATACTTGTTCTGTTGCTAATATTTGCAACTTCAAAGCAGGGGACTACGGATTAAGCAAAGATTGGCCAAGGACGAGGTGACGATGCGCGTGGGCAATGGTTCCAAAGTCGATGTGATCGCGGTCGGCACGCTACCTCTAAATCTACCTTTGGGATTAGTTTTAGACCTGAATAATTCTTATTTGGTGCCAGCGTTAAGCATGAACATCATATCTGGATCTTGTTTGATCCGAGACGGTTATTCATTTAAATACGAAAATAATGACTGTTCTATTTATATGAGTAATATCTTTTATGGTCATGCACCCTTGGAGAGTGGTCTATTTTTGTTGAAACTCGATAGTAGTGACACACATATTCATAATATTGAAGCCAAAAGATAGAGTTGATAATGATAGTGCAACTTATTTGTGGCACTGCCGTTTGGGTCATATTGGTGTAAAGCGCATGAAGAAACTCCATTTTGATGGACTCTTGGAATCACTTGATTATGAATCACTTGGTACTTGCGAACCATGCCTCATGGGCAAGATGACTAAACCTCCGTTCTCCGGAACAATGGAGCGAGCAACAGATTTATTGGAAATCATACATACCGATGTATGTGGTCCAATGAACATTGAGGCTCGCGGTGGGTATCATTATTTTCTGACCTTCACAGATGATTTGAGCAGATATGGGTATATCTACTTGATGAAACATAAGTCTGAAACATTTGAAAAGTTCAAAGAATTTCAGAGTGAAGTGGAAAATCATCGTAACAAGAAAATAAAGTTTCTGTGATCTGATCGTGGAGGAGAATATTTGAGTTATGAGTTTGGTCTTCATTTGAAATAATGCGGAATAGTTTCGCAACTCACGCCACTCGGAACACCACAGCGTAATGGTGTGCCCGAACGTCGTAATCGTACTTTACTAGATATGGTGTGATCTATGATGTCTCTTACTGATTTACCGCTATCATTTTGGGGTTATGCTTTAGAGACAACTGTCAGTGTCAAAACCGGCAGATCTCGGGTAGAGGGTCCCAAACTGTGCGTCTAAGGCGGATGGTAACAGGAGGCGGGGGACACAATGTTTACCCAGGTTCGGGCCCTCTCGATGGAGGTAATACCCTACTTACTGCTTGATTTATCTTGATGATATGAGTATTACAAGAGTTGATCTACCACGAGATCGTAGAGGCTAAACCCTAGAAGCTAGCCTATGATTATGATTGTTGTTGTCCTCTGGACTAAACCCTCCGGTTTATATAGACATCGGAGGGGCTAGGGTTACACAGTCGGTTACAAGGGAGGAGATCTACATATCCGAATTGCCAAGCTTGCCTTCCACGCAAAGGAGAGTCCCATCCGGACACGGGACGAAGTCTTCAATCTTGTATTTTCATAGTCCAATAGTCCGGCTGTCCGAGGACCCCCTTATCTAGGACTCCCTCAGTAGCCCCTGAACCAGGTTTCAATGACGATGAGTCCGGCGCGCAGATCCTCTTCGGCATTGCAAGGCGGGTTCCTCCTCCGAATACTCCATAGAAGATTTTGAACACAATGATCGTGCCGGCTCTGCAAAACAAATTCCACATACCACCATATAGATTACAATATTCCACAAATCTAATCTGTTGACAACTTTTCATAATGTGACATCCTGCCGTGGTCCGGTCATTACTAACCGTTTTTCCCAGCCTGCTACTGCACGCGTTACGAGGCGGTTTTCTTGGCACGTCTTGTCGAAGCAGAGATCGTGTCCCCTTATTACAGGATTCTCATCAATACGGGTGTGGGTAACCCAATCGTGCTTGCTAGTATGACTCCTCGATTTTAGGCAAGTTCCAAACGGCCACGCGGAGGACGCTTGATATTCACCCTCCTTATAAAGGGGCCAAGGTGAGGCAGTCCTGGATTAGGGGGTGTCCGGATAGCCGAACTATCACCGTTGGCCGGACTCCTGGACTATGAAGATTCAAGATTGAAGACTTCGTCCCGTGTCCGGATGGGACTTTCCTTGGTGTGGAAGGCAAGCTTGGAGATACGGATATGTAGATCTCCTACCGTTGTAAACCGACTCTGTGTAACCCTAACCCTATCCGGTGTCTATATAAACCGGAGGGTTTTAGTCCATAGGACGAAGAACAATCATACCATAGGCTAGCTTCTAGGGTTTAACCTCTCTGATCTCGTGGTAGATCTACTCTAGTACTACCCATATCATCAATATTAATCAAGCAGGAGTAGGGTTTTACCTCCATCGAGAGGGCCCGAACACAGGTAAAAACATCGTGTCCCTTGTCTCCTGTTACCATCCGCCTAGACGCATGATTCGGGACCCCCTACCCGAGATCCGCCGGTTTTGACACCGACATTGGTGCTTTCATTGAGAGTTCCTCTCGTCCGTCATCTTTAGGCCCGATGGCTCCTTCGATCATCAACAACGGCGTAGTCGGTGAGACTTTTCTCCCGGACAGATCTTCGTATTCGGTGGCTTTGCTGCTGGGCAATTCACTTGGCCATCTGGAGCAGATCGAAAGCTATGCCCCTGGCCATCAGGTCAGATTTGGGAGTTTGAACTACACGGCCGACATCCGTGGAGACTTGATCTTCGATGGATTCGAGCCACAGCCAAGTGCCCGCACTGTCTCGATGGGCACGATCTAGCTCTGCCGCCGAACAGTTCCCAAGAGGCCGCACCGGCATCCGCTCCGACCCTTAGCTCGGAGCCGACTCCGCCGATCGAGGACGAGTGGTTGGACACCGCCTCGGTGGCGACGATCTCTACGGCGATTGAGCCGAACTCCATCTCTGTCCTTTGTGAAGACCGTGACTCCAAGGTGCCGGACTCCTCTCCGGACTCCGAACCCTCCGCGCCCCCGCCAATCGAATCCAATTGGGCGCCGGTTATGGAGTTCACTGCCGCGGACATCTTTCAGCACTCGCCCTTTGGCGACATCCTAAATTCACTAAAGTCTCTCTCTTTATCAGGAGAGCCCTGGCCGGACTATGGTCAGGAAGGTTGGGATGCAGACAACGAAGAAATTCAACTCCCACCCACCGCCCACTTTGTAGCCACTGTCGAAAGCTTAAACGACGTGCTCGATTTGGACTCCGAAGACATCGACGGTATGGACGAGGATGTAGGAGACAACCATGAACCAGCACCTGTAGGATACTAGACAGCCACCTCATCCCATGATGTATACATGGTGGATACACCTAAAGGAAGTGACGACGAGGAACAACGGGCCACTACAAAGGATAAATCCCTCGAAAAGCAGTCAAAACGGTAACGTAAACGCCACACCAAGTCCCGCCTCGACAAAGAAGGCAGCCACACAGACCCAGCCATAGAGTAGGGCGAACCGGTGGACGACGAACATACTATCGAGCAACCGTCCGAACAGGACAACTTGGATAAACAACCCGTCCCCGGCGAAGATAACAGTCCGGACGATCTCATGCCAGACAAATTGTTGGAGCAAAAGAACCTCCACAAAAGGCTCGTCGCCACTGCGCGTAGCCTGAAAAAGCAGAAGCGGAAGCTCAAAACAGCGGAAGATGCACTCAGAATCAGATGGAGCAAAGTACTCAACACCGCAGAGAAATACGGCGACAATCGCCAAACAAAGAGCTACCCGAAGCGCAAATTACTGCCCGAATTCGATGAGGAGGCCGTAGAGCCCCCGCAATCAAAGAACAAAGAGGCCGCCCGGTCGGATAGATGACCACATGGCAAACATGGAGCGGCAAGCGGCACCGCACACAAGCCGGCACGCTGTAAGGGCATATTATTCCCTAGTGGTTTTGGTGATTGATGACAATGCTTTTGCGGACTAATCGTGTGCGTTAAGTTCTTTCAGAGGATCATCCATTGGCACGAGACGATTTCCTCCCCTCGGTGTTTTTATTCAAGACGGTGTAGCTCCTGCGTTTCGTTGTTGGTGGACTAGTTTCGTGAGGAGTCACCGTACTATTAAGAGGGGATCCGCTTTGGTAAGTCTTGGGTGGAATCACACGTACACATCCTTTTCTCACCCATCGTCTTCACTGCCGCTTCTTTGGAGCTGATCCGATAGTCCGTTTCATCTTCGCCTGTGCGGTGACGTAGTACCGCGACCTACAACGATAGTACCGCGAAGCCTCCCAGCGGTAGTACCGCTCCATAGAGCGGTAGTACCGCTCTCGTGATAGTAGTACCGCTCGGTTGAGCGGTAGTACCGCCGCATGAGCTTCGGCTGTAGTACCTCGATAGTTCAGCGCCTACTACCGCCTCGATTCGAGACGATGTTTTCTCGTGTCGGGTTTTGCGGCACTAGCGGCAGCGATAGCAATGGTAGTACCGCTCTGAGCGGTAGTACCGCTCTGCTCTCTTGGTAGTACCGCTCTGGGGCCTTTGGCCTGCCCTTCTCTTCAGCGCGGTAGTACCGCTAGGTAGGGAGCGGTAGTACCGCCCTCGGCGGTAGTACCGCCCTTCCCTAGCGGTAGTACCGCTCTGTGCGGGGCTGCATAGTGGGGCAACGGTTGGATGTGTTCCCCCACTATATAAAGGGGTCTTCTTCCTCCTTGTTGACTCACCTCTTTCCCCCAAGCTCCATTGTTGCTCAAAGCTCCATTTTCGCCCGATCTCTCTCTAGCCAATCAAACTTGTTGATTTGCTCGGGATTAGTTGAGAAGGCCCAGATCTACACTTCCACCAAGAGAAATTTGATTCCCCACTTATCCCTTGCGGATCTTGTTACTCTTGGGTGTTGAGCACCCTAGGCGGTTGAGGTCACCTCGAAGCCATACTCCATTGTGGTGAAGCTTCGTGGTGTTGTTGTTGTTGTTGGGAGCCTCCGGTTGTTGTGGAGTTTGCCCCAACCTTGCTTGTAAAGGTTCGGTCGCCGCCTTCAAGGGTACCAATAGTGGAATCACGGCATCTTGCATTGTGTGAGGGCGTGAGGAGAATCTGATGGTCCTAGTGGCTTCTTGGGGAGCATTGTGCCTCCACACCGCTCTAACGGAGACGAACTTCCCCTCAAAAGGAAGGAACTTCGGTAACACATCCTCGTCTCCACCGGCTCCACTTTTGGTTATCTCATCCCTTTACTTGTGCAAGCTTACTTGTGTTCTTATTCTTGCTTGCTCATGTGCTAGTGTTGTTGCATCATATAGGTTGTCCACCTAGTTGCACATCTAGACAACCTTTATTATTGCAAAGTTTTAAATTGGTAAAGAAAAGCTTAAAAATTGTTAGTTGCCTATTCACCCCCCCCCCTCTAGTGAACCATATCGATCCTTTCAATTGGTATCAGAGCCTCGTCTCTTTTTAAGGACTTTACCGTCCGTAGAGTATGGTTGACGTCATAGATGATGTGGGGGAGCACTCCGGTCTTGAATCCGACATCATCTACGGAAGATGGGAGTACCTCGATCTCGTGAGGAATTCAATGTGGCGTTGGACACATTGAAAACCTCCATGACGAGCGAGGTCAAGGACATGTTTAAGGAATTCCTAGAAGGGCTTAAACTTTCCACCGCACCCGTGAAAGTGGGTGATCCCGCCAACACGGCAGCGGATGCTAACTCCGATAAGGGGAAGCTATTAGTGAGAAAGCCCCTCGTCTAGTGGTAAGAATGGCACCGCATCTTCGCCCATGTGCAACCTCCCGTTTATGGTGGACCAATTCCTTCCACTCATTTGAATCATGCGGTCCACCACCTAAAATTGATAAAAGGAGGATTTTGATTCTTGGGTTTATCGTTTTAAGCGTCATTTAAATCATGTGAACACTAACCTTTGGAGAATCATTGAAGAAGGTTTCTATCCACATGATCCGAGCAACTTTTCCCCTAGAGAGGTCGTGGATCATCAATTCAATGAGAATGATCTCTTCATCATCCAAGAAGCAATCCTTCCCGAAGACCTCCCTCATCTCCGTCCTTACACCCTTGCCAAAGATGCTTGTCTCAAGGTGGTTTCCATGTATCGAGGAAGCGCAAGCATTCAACGCTCCAATTATGAAGTGGTCCAAGACGAAGCCGATGAGTTTGCGATGAAGGAAGAAGAAGAACCTCGTGAGCTCTATCGGAGAGTAACCAAGCTTGCCGTCTCCCTCCGGGATCATGGAAGTAAGGACACTGATGACAAGCTGGATCAAGCGCCAAATTTCTCAAGGCAATGATGCCATACCACAAAGCCATGTCCTCCGTCATCCGTCAACGACCGGACTTCCACACCTTGTCCTCAAGTGATGTGTTGGATGAGTTTGTGGCTATGAGCATATTGGACAAGACCGCCGACAATGCGATACTTCGCTCCCAAAGAGCAAAGAAGCCCAACCTCGCTTTGAAGGCCAAGATTTGTGTCGAAGAAGATGGAGAGGAGGAAGAAGAAGAGAGCAACCTCGAAGATACTAAGTATGATTATCATGAACACATGGCCCTTGCTTCAAGACAATTTTGGAGCAAGAAGAACTCAAGGCCCAACTTCAACAAGAACAATTCAAGTGGCTCTAAGGGCAAGCAACGATTGAGGACGTGTTTCAATTGTGGCAATGTGAGTCATTTTGTTGCGGAATGTCCATATGAGAAGAGGGAAGACAATGGTGGCAAGCTCATCCCGTAAGGACAAGGCCAAGTCTTTCCCCAACAAGAACAACTTTCCAAAGAAGACTCCTCACAAAGCCTTGGTAGTTCAAGAAGAGTACAATGAGGATGATGATGATGATGAGGATGGTGAACCGGGTGCCATGGCCTCCGTAGCCATTGCAATGACTCCTCGGTTGTCTCTCTTGGTTCACCCAAAGTGAAAACATCACCGCCAAGTGCCTCATGGCTAAAGCCACCAACAAGGTAACCCCCAACATCAAAACTACCATCGTCAATCATTCTTCTTTGACGGATTGCATTGATGAACATGAGGGGACTAATGTAGAGGAAAATGAATTTGAGATCTTTATGAGTAAACTCAAGGGCAAATCCAAGAAGCACTTCGTTGCTCTCTTGGAACAACTTGGTGAAGCCAATGTCATGATCAAGACTCATGAAGAAACCATCTCTAAGATGGAAGGGCATAGTCGTGACTATGCCGATGAGATTCGGATCTTTCCAATGCTCTTGAGGAAGAGCGTGGCCTTCGTTTGGCTCTTGAGGAGTCACACAACGATGATCACGCTAAATTAACGAAAGACCTTGATCATGCTCTTGTTGTGTCTCGTGTGCTTAGTTCCGAGAAGGCAAAGCTTGGAGTTGATCTTGCTAGACTCAACGAGGACTTTGACACTCTCGACAAGGCTCACAAAGTCTTGAAGGGTGCTCATGCTAGTCTCAAAGAGTCTCATGATAAACTCCAAGTGAAGCTAACCAAGGAGAAAGCCACCTTTCCTCATATGATATTGATTGATAATGCAAATGCTACTAACCCTTGTTGTGAGCATGTGCATCTTGTTGAGGAGAATGCTAAGTTGAAGGAGCAACTTGAAAAGGGCCTTGTCACATGCATTCAAGGTGAGAAGAACCTTAACAACCTTACGAGTAATCAAAAGGAAGTTGTGGCCAAGGAGGGATAGGGTTCGCCCAAGCCCAAGAAGAAGAAGAATGACAAGACCAAGCAACCTCCTCCTCTCAAGCAAACTTTTGTGAGAGAGGGAGAGGGTGCTTCAAGAAAGAAGAAGAACCGTGCTAAGGGTGGCAATGCCAAGAAGGACAACGTCATTCCCATGAACTTAGCCGGCGACTTTAACCCTTCTTATGTGTTGTGCCGTGCTAGTGATGGGCATGTTTATGCTAAATTTGTTGGTTCTTCTTATGAGTACATTGAATGGTCTATTTGGGTTCCTAAGACCCTCGTTACTAACATCAAAGGACCCATTACCAAATGGGTACCTAAAACCAAGCATTGATCTCTTGTAGGGGTTTGCTTCCGGTGGGGGATCATGGTTGCTTGATAGTGGAGCAACAAATCATATGACCGGGAGCAAGGACATGGTGGTGGACGTACAAGAGATTCCATCTATGCCCACCGATGTTGATTGGGGTGATGCATCACATTCTAAGGTATTGGGTCTCAGCAAGGTTGTCATTTCTCATGATCTTACGATCGAGAAAGTCATGCTTGTTGAGTCCCTTGCATACAATTTGCTTTCCGTTCGTCAACTTGCAGTCATGGGTTTTGCTACTTTCTTTGACATTGATACCGTGGCCCTCTTGTGGAGCAAGACTCTTAAAGTAGCCTTTGTTGGGCATGTCGAAAGCGGTCTCTATGTGATTAACTTTTCAGAGCGACCCACTAAGACCGCGACATGCCTAATGGCTAAAGTTGGCGTGGGATGGCTTTGGCATCGCCGTTTAGCCCATGTCAATATGAGATCTTTGCAAAGTCTTCTCAAGGGCACCATGTTCGTGGACTAACAAATGTTAGTTTTGCCAAAGACCGTGCTTGCAGTGCTTGTATTGAAGGAAAGCTTCATGAGAAGGCTCACCCTCCCACAACTATCATATACTCAAAGAGACCCTTGGAGCTCCTTCACATGGATCTCTTTGGGCCACCATCATTTGATAGTCTTGGAGGAAGAAAGTATTGCTTGGTGATCGTGGATGACTATTCGAGATACACTTGGGTATATTTCTTCAAGAGGAAGAGTGAGACCCAACAAACCGTCATCGACTTTGCAAATGAAGCTCAACGTCAAAATAATGCAAAGATCTTGACTATAAGAAGTGACAACGGCACCGAGTTCAAGAACTACACCTTGGATGAGTTTCTTAGTGATGAGGGAATCAAGCATCAATACTCTGCACCATATACCCCTCAACAAAATGGTGTGGCGGAGAGAAAGAACCGGACGTTGATGGATGCGGCAAGGACCATGATGGCGGAGTTCAAGTCTCCATACAACTTTTGGGCCGAAGCCATAACACTTCATGTCATGCATCCAATCGGCTCTACCTCCGCAAAGGCTTGAACAAGACTCCATATGAGACACTTACGGCAACAAGCCCAACCTCAAGTACTTCCGGGTGTTGAATTCTAAGTGTTTCATTCTCAAGAAAGGTGTTCGTTTGTCTAAATTTGAAGCTAGAGCTCATGAGGGCATATTTGTTGGTTATGCTACAAACTCTCATGCTTACCGTGTCCTCAGTAAATCCACGGGACTTATTGAGGAGACGTGTAATGTGGAGTTTGATGAGAATAACGGCTCCCAAGTGGAGCAAAGTGGCACTTGTGATGTAGGTGATGAAATTCCTCCCAAGCCATAAGAAGAATGGGAGTTGGCTTTATCCTACCCATTGAGGAACCCCTTGTGGCGAAGGAGAAGGACAATGCTCCACTCAAGTGGAGCCATCACCAACCCAAGGCCCACACGCTTAGAAGAACAAAGTGAAGGCCCTCAACCTCTAGAACATGACCAAGGGCAAGATCGTGCTCAAGGCGATGATATCACCTTAAATGATGCCCAAGGTCAAGTTCTCTCCCGAGCATGCTCATGATGAAGATCATGCTCAAGACGGCGCTCAAGATGATCAAGTGACTCCTCCTCATCACACCTCCGAGGAGGAATTAGAGCGTCGTGCCGCCAAGATTGCTTCCAAACTCACTACCAAAGGCCATCTCATGGAGAATGTGGTTGGAAGCCTAAGACAAGGGGTAAGCACTCGTAGACAATTGGCAAACTATTGTGAACATCACGCGTTTGTCTCTTGTGTTGAACCTCAAAAGGTCTATCAGCGCTTGAAGACTCGGATTGGCTCAATGCCATGCATGAAGAACTCAACAACTTTGAGTACAACAAAGTGTGGAGATTGGTGCCAAGGCCATCGGAGAACCACAATGTCATTGGAACCAAGTGGATTTTCAAGAACAAGCAAGATGCTCATGGGAACATCATTACGCAACAAGGCAAGATTGGTAGCACAAGGCTACTCCCAAGTCGAGGGTATCGACTACGGTGAAACCTTTGCTCCCGTTGCTCGTCTTGAATCCATTCGTTTGTTGATTGCTTATGCTTCCCATCACAACTTTAAGTTGCAACAAATGGATGTGAAAAGTGCTTTTCTTAATGGTCCCATTAATGAGTTGGTCTATGTCAAGCAACCCCGGGTTCGAGGACCCCTACTTTCCGGATCATGTGTATCAACTCGATAAGGCACTCTATGGCCTTAAACAAGCCCCGATGCGTGGTATGACCACCTTACCGAGTTGCTACAAGATCACGGCTTTGAAGTGGGGCAAATCGATCCCACTCTTTTTACTAAGAAGGTCAATGGGGAGTTGTTTGTATGCCAACTATATGTTGATGATATTATCTTTGGTTCTCCTAACAAAGCTTTCAATGAGGAATTTGCCGCTCTCATGACCTCCAAGTTCAAGATGTCTTCGATGGGAGAGTTGAAGTTCTTCCTTGGTTTTGATATCAAACAAAGAAGAGAAGGAACCTTCATCAACCAAGCCAAGTACACTCAAGACATGCTCAAAAGATTCAAGCTAAGTGATGTCAAGCGGCTACTACACCAATGCCCACCAAGTGCCAACTTGACATTGATCCCAATGGTAAGCGGTGGATCAAAAGGTATATCGCTCCATGATTGGATCTTTACTTTACCTTTGTGCATCTAGACCGGATATCATGTTGAGTGTGGGTATGTGTGCACGGTTTCAAGCCGCACCAAAGGAGAGTCACTATGTGGCGGTCAAGCGAATCTTTCGATATTTGGCTCATACCCCAAACTTTGGCTTATGGTACCCAAGAGGAGAAAACTTCAAGCTTGAAGGATTTACGGATTCGATTAGGCGGGAGACAAAGTGGATAGGAAGTCCACTTCGGAGGGTGCCAATTTCTTGGTTGCTCTTTGGTAAGTTGGTCTTCCAAAAAGCAAAGTTGTGTGTCTCTCTCGTCCACAAGGCGGAGTATGTGGTGGCGGGTAGTTGTTGTGCTCAACTCCTATGGATGAGGCAAACTTTAAAGGAGTACGGTGTCAATTGTGACAAAGTGCCTCTTTGGTGTGATAATGAAAGTGCCATCAAGATTTCCCTCAACCCGGTGCAACACTTCAAGACGAAGCACATTGAGATTCAGTATCACTTCATCCGGGATCACATTAGGCGAGGGGAGATCGAGATCAAGTATGTCAACACTCATGATAACCTTGCAGATATTTTCACGAAGCCCTTGGATGAAGCAAGATTTCGCGAGTTAAGGCATGAGCTAAATATCATTGATTTGAGCAATGTGACTTGAACCCGTGCAACTCCCACCACACTCAATGTGATGTCTAGTTTAGGTGTAGGCATGGACATCGGGGAGTGTTGTTCTCTTCATGAACTCTCCTTCCCCTTTATGCATAAAACAATCAACTCTTTCACTTTAGCCATTGTTGATGGCGCTTGTGCTTCAAAGAGGAGTTTTGGTCATGGACCCAAGGATAATTCTTGGCTGCCATACCAATTGACTCAAACATAGGTGGCTCCGGCCACCGCCCTCTCTTGAGAGAGGCTGAGCTTGCTCCTTTTGTGTTGTTTGCTTTGAAGGAGTGGGTTCCCGTTCGTGTTTCGTGTGTTTTGTTTTGCTGGTCTCTCTCTTGTCTTTGCCATCCTGTTCTTTTCGTGTGTTTTGTGTGCCTAAGAGGCCCCTCTTTGGTTGCTGGCGGTACTACAGCTCTTTGGTAAGCCAGTACTACCGCTCCAAGCGGTACTACCGCCCTCCAGTGATACTACATTTGGAAGGCGTGGTGAGGGGTTATTTGAGGCAGGGGGAGTTTCTTCTCCCCCATACCCATTCGCTCGCCCCCTCGCCTGTCTCTCTCCAGCAACCGGCGCCACGGGAGGGCTCCGGCAGATCTCTCTCTCCGGGCCGTCCCTCTCCATTCCCTTTGGTGGAGTCGATCCCCACCTCGTCCTCTTGCCATGTATGCCGGTATTGTCCCCGTTCTCTTGTTGTTTTTGTCTAGATTTCCAATCTAGCTTCTTAGGGGCAATAGCGGTTGCATCCTTAGATTTTTGGCCAAATCTAGGCTTGAGTAGGATGAAGAATGCTTCTAGGCAGTTTGGATTAGTGTTTGGTTGGAGTATTTTTGAATTTGGTAGGACGAAAGTACCGGATCTGACCACGGTAGTAGGAAACTGCTGTTTCCCCGCCCCGAGCGGTACTACCGCTCTCTGGAGCGGTACTACCGCTTGGAGCGGTACTACCGCTCCAGGTTCACGGTACTACCGCCCTCTACCAAATTCCATCCTACTCTTACCTCTCCTTGATCCTCTTTGTTCGTTTTTGTGGCTTATGCTCGTTCTTTCTGGTTGCTTGCGTGTTTCGTGTGTGTGGTTCCAGGTGATGAGGTTCCTGAGCCTCAAGCTCGTCGTGTCAATCCCGGCCGTGTAACGTCCAAGCGCCATCAAGACCACCGAGCCTGCCGGAGGATCTTCTAGTGCTCCACCTCCTCCCCAAATGAGAAGAAGCACAGGGCCAAGTCCAAGCCGGGCAAGGCAGTGCGAAATGCCGCCCAAGGAGTTACGGGCAAGGCGCCGCAAGAACCCGTATGAGGTCGCCCAAGATCCCACTTTGGTCAATCGTGCATTGCGGAACAAGTTCCAGCTTTGCCACTTTTTTGATGTTCTCAAGGCCAAGAAGAATCTCTATGTCAACGTGCACTCCATCGACATCGAGCATATGAAGAGTGATCCACGACTACTTTGGTGAAGCTCTTGAGATGTGCACTCAGTGAACATTCTCGGGATCATGCAATTCAACAAGGACTATGATGCTGATATTGTGGCTCAGTTCTATGCCACGGTTCACCTTGGGACCGATGAGGACAGGACTCGACATGGATGACCAATGGCAAGTTCTTTGTCGATCAAGTGGAAAGCTTTCATGCAGTTGATTGGGGTAGAAGATCTTGGACTTGAGTCTGCTGTCGGCTTTCGCCCCCCACCTTGAGCCACTTGCCACTCACAAGCAAGCTCTGTGGCCCTCTTGTACTCTGAAGATCAACCACGAGACAAAGAAGGAGACCTATGAGCTGCCTGCCTATCTGGATATATTTCACCGTATCTTGAGAAACTCTTTTCCTCGCATCGGGAATCTGGACCAGTTCACTCTTATCTTGTGGACATGCTTATTTTACATCGGTGGGAGAAGGGCGAGCACCGGAGAGACCTTGGTTATCTCTCATGTTATGTGGTCTGAGCTGGTTTACGCCATCTCCGGCGCAAATGCCCGATTTATGGTCCGTTCATTATGCTGCTCATTGAGAAGGCACGGGATCATGTCTATCCCAAGGAGGCGCTGGAGCTTGGAGACTTGGTTTCTCCACGATGTCAAGCGTCCCGAGGAAGAAGGATAAGCTGGGGCACTCAAGCCCCTAGGACTGGTGTTCCGTCCTCTGCTGCTGCTCTGGAGTCTGAAGAGGAGTTTGGTGCTGAGGATGAGGATGATGACTACATGCCCTCTGGGATGAGCCATCTTGGGCCCGTAAACTCAAGGCCAAGGTAAAGAAGCTTTTTGCATGGAGTCTCACGGTCGATTACATGGCTCACGTGGCTGAGAAGAAGGCTCGAGGTCGTCACAAGGAGCTCATGCGTCGGTTGGGTGCTCTGATCCAGTGGATCGAGGATCACCTTCTTGAGGAGGAGGAGTGGATTCAGCGACCGCCCATGGACCGATTCTGAGGCCGAGCACTTCGGGGGACGACGGTGGTGCCGATGATTCTGCTGGGCTCTGATGCGTGTGTCCCTCTTTTGCTCTCACCTGGGGCCGTAGCAGCGCTCCCTCTCCTTTTGGTGTCTCGATGCCAAAGGGGGAGAGAGCTTAGGGATTTGCGAGTTGTGTCTCTTTCGTCTCTTTCGTTTCGTATGTCGTGTCTTGTTCGTGTTTTGGTTGGTTTGCTTTGCTTTGGTTTGTCTGTGAGACCTAAGTTCGTGTAAGACTTAAGTTCGAGTCATATGGTGTGAGACATATGCTACCTTACCCTTTCAGTATCATTATCTATGTCTATCTAGCTCATGAGTTGCGTGCTTTCCTTGTTATATCATCTATGCTGCTCTCATACACCATGCTTAGTTTATTGGTCTCTAAAATGTAGGGGAGCTTTGATCCGAGTATGTGTCTTTGCAGTCCAAAGCACTTATCTAAAATAGCACACATCAAGGGGAGCCCTTCTACATGTTAGGACCGTCGGGTTTGTATGCCTTCTATATATCATGTTTAAGCAAATCAGATTGTCATCAATCCACCAAAAGGGGAGATTGTAAGGGCATATTTATTCCCTAGTGGTTTTGGTGATTGATGACAATGCTTTTGCGGACTAATCGTGTGCGTTAAGTTCTTTCAGAGGATCATCCATTGGCACGAGGCGATTTCCTCCCTCGGTGTTTTTATTCAAGACGGTGTAGCTCCTGCGTTTCGTTGTTGGTGGACTAGTTTCGTAGGAGTCACCGTACTATTAAGAGGGGATCCGCTTTGGTAAGTCTTGGGTGGAATCACACGTACACATCCTTTTCTCACCCATCGTCTTCCTGTCGCTTCTTTGGAGCTGCTCCGATAGTCCGTTTCATCTTCGCTTCATGCGGTAGTACCGCGACCTACAATGATAGTAGTACCTCCCCGGGTAGTACCGCTCCACGAGCGGTAGTACCGCTCTCAGCGGTAGTACCGCTTTCGGTTGACGTAGTACCGCTCGCAGGCTTCGGCTGTAGTACCTCGATAGTTCAGCGCCTACTACCGCCTCGATTCGAGACGATGTTTTCTCGTGTCGGGTTTTGCGGCACTAGCGGCGATAGCAGCGGTAGTACCGCTCTGGCGGTAATGCCGCTCTGCTCTCTATGATAGTACCGCTCTGGGGCCTTTGGCCTGCCCTTCTCTTCAGCAGCGGTAGTACCGCTGGAGTGCAGGCGGTAGTACCGCCCTCGTGGTAGTACCGCCCTTCCCTAGCGGTAGTACCGCTCTGTCTTGAGCTGCATAGTGGGGCAACGGTTGGATGTGTTCCCCCACTATATAAAGGGGTCTTCTTCCTCCTTGTTGACTCACCTCTTTCCCCCAAGCTCCATTGTTGCTCAAAGCTCCATTTTCGCCCGATCTCTCTCTCTAGCCAATCAAACTTGTTGATTTGCTCGGGATTGATTGAGAAGGCCCAGATCTACACTTCCACCAAGAGAAATTTGATTCCCCCCACTTATCCCTTGCGGATCTTGTTACTCTTGGGTGTTGAGCACCCTAGACGGTTGAGGTCACCTCGAAGCCATACTCCATTGTGGTGAAGCTTCGTGGTGTTGTTGTTGTTGTTGGGAGCCTCCGGTTGTTGTGGAGTTTGCCCCAACCTTGCTTGTAAAGGTTCGATGCGCCTTCAAGGGTACCAATAGTGGAATCACGGCATCTTGCATTGTGTGAGGCGTGAGGAGAATACGGTGGTCCTAGTGGCTTCTTGGGGAGCATTGTGCCTCCACACCACTCTAACAGGAGACGTACTTCCCCTCAAAAGGAAGGAACTTGGTAACACATCCTCGTCTCCACCGGCTCCACTTTTGGTTATCTCATCCCTTTACTTGTGCAAGCTTACTTGTGTTCTTATCCTTTCTTGATCGTTTGTTAGTGTTGTTTCATCATATAGGTTGTCCACCTAGTTGCACATCTAGACAACCTTTATTATTGCAAAGTTTTAAATTGGTAAAGAAAAGCTTAAAAATTGTTAGTTGCCTATTCACCCCCCCCCCTCTAGTCAACCATATCGATCCTTTCACACGCGATCCACATAAGGATTCACATCAAAAGGATGGCCCAGTTAGGTCCATCTATGGGCCGAGAAAGCAAGCTCTTCCAAGCAATGCAACACGCCCAATATCCGAACATCACGGCACACCCAAGTATAGGGGTGCACACCCCGTGTTTCACCGATGAGGTCTTTGGATCACGAATTCCCAGTGGGATTCAAACCCGTAAACATAGAGGCATCTGACGGAACAACAGACCACAGAGTGCGGATTGAGGATTACATCCTCCACATACACATGGCTAGAGGAGATGATCTCCACGCCATAAAATACTTACCCCTCAAGCTCAAAGGGCCAGCCCGGCATTGGCTCAAAAGCCTCCCTAAAAATACCATTGGAAGTTGGGAAGAGCTCGAGGATGCTTTTCGGGCAAATTTTCAAGGGACTTATGTCCGTCCTCCGGATGCAGACGATTTAAGTCACATAACTCAACAACCGGAGAGTCAGCCCAAATTCTGGAACAGGTTCCTCATCAAAAGAACCAAATAGTCGATTGTCTAGACGCCAAGCCTTAGCAGCTTTCAAACACAACGTCCAAGGGCAGAATGGCTCGCCCGGACACCTCGGCCAGGATAAGCCGAGAACAATGGCTGCGTTAACAAGCCTCATGACCCGCTTTTGCGCGGGAGAGGATAGTTGGCTGGCAAGATGCAGTACCAGTGACCCAAGTACATCCGAAGTCAGGGATGGAAATGGAAAACCATGACGTAGCAAGGACCAGCGCCAGACAAAGGGAAACAGCCCGAAGAGCACGACAGTCAACGCCGGATTCAGAAGCTCCCGGCAGCATCATAAAAAATTGCTCCTCAAGGACAACAACGACGAGCTATCCAACCTAAACAAAATCTTGGACAAAATATGCCAAATCCACAGTACTCCCGGAAAGCCTGCAAACCATACCCATAGAGATTGTTGGGTCTTCAAGCAGTCCGGCAAACTCAATGCCGAACACAAGGGGCTCGACACACCAAGCGAGGACGATGATGAACCCACAAGCAGAGCACCGGAAAACAAAAGAATTTCCCACAAAAAGTCAAAACAGTGAACTCACTTCAAGTGACAAAAGGGAAAAACAGAGCGGCGCCCATAGAAACACGCGCCACACGGTCTATCCCAGCAGAGTCCCAACGATGGTTGTCAAAACCAATCATCTTCGATCATCAGGACTATTCCGGAAGTACCCGGAACGCAGGATGTACTGCCTTGATATTAGATCCTATAATCGATGGACTCCAATTTACACAAGTCCTAATGGACGGAGGTAGCGATCTAAACCTGCTATATCAGGACACAATCCGCAAAATGGGGATAGATCCAACCAAAATTCGCCATAGCAACACCTCCTTCAAAGGGGTAATGCCAGGCCTATATGCCCATTGTACGGGCTCCCTACTGCTAGAAGTTGTGTTCGGGTCATCCGGCAACTTCCGTCGTGAAAAGTTAACCTTCCACATCGCCCCATTCGAAAGTAGCTATCAAGCACTACTGGGACGCGAAGCTTTCGCCCACTTTAACGCAATACCGCATTATGCATCTCTTACACTTAAAATGCCCGGTCCACGCGGCATCATCTCATTAAAAGGGAGTATCAAGTGTTACTCGAGCACGGAAGAACGTGAGACTGCCTTGACAGCCCCACACTAATCCGGCTCCGCTAATCAAAGCACGTGAATAGGTCATTCAAACCCCGGACATGGCTAGACGAGTCCGGCGTAAACATATAAACGCCTACTAGCGGCATACCCCCGTACAAGGGGCTGCACGCATGTACAACAAGAGACAATAAAGCTCAATTTTATTCACTTTTCGAGCCGTACTCTGTTTATTTAATATAAAGTACATTTTTCGCACGATCTTTTTTCTTTTCAACTAAGTTATTCTCTTTTACAGATGAACATCGTGCTACGCCCGTCCAGGATACGGCACAACGGAGAACCAGCGCAGACGCGTGCGAGGGACCCGTTGCAAGGATTCTTTTCAGATTAATACCTGCGTAAACCTTTTTCTGTCTCTTGTTGATACACATCCCCGGTTTCTTGTTATACCCGAGGAGGCTGGCGTTTTGGCATCGACCGCACCAGAATTTTTATGCGGCGTGCACTGGACACTGAGGGCTTAGGGCATTATTCTGCCCGTTTTCATAAAGACCAAATACCTTAGGGAGTGTTCGGCGTCTCGAGTTAGGCCTTATATGCATTAGATCCGAATCATGTCTTTGGTCAAATGTTGGGTTTGCTCGACTCCTGTGTTTTGCTGCCTTACGTTCCGTTCTATCGGCTAACGCGGCACCAGGAGAACTACTGCAATTGTGCCCCGGTTCGGCCAGGTGAGCACCTCAGTAGAGAAAGCCGAAAACTGACTGTCATGATATAGCGTGAGACCGGTCAACCACTCGATGACCCACGGGAATGTTTAGAATTCCCCCGCATTAACGAAGGACCGTTTCCCGGTCAGGCACATCTGGCGCCCGAATTCGGGAGGCGTGGTGCCCCTAGGGCTATATAGTAGCCCCACCATCGAACTCCTATGGCTAAGTGAAAGTGATAAAGCATTATAGTCCGGTTGCCTAGTTTGCTACGCTATCACCTCCTTTACATGACCAAGACGTTGGATTAAGTGTGAAAATGCGCCTTTTTGGAAACACCCCCGCACTATGTGCATGGGAGCTGAAGCCGAAGACTGCCATCTTTCAGGTTATATACACATATACATCAACGGCCGCACATGAGATGTTTTAATACTTGAACGCACAAGTATAAAAAGCTCTTATATTATATTGAAACATTGTTTTCACAAATCATACATGTCATTAAAACATAATATCCTTGAAACCTGCGTCTCTATTAAACGAGCACCTGCAGGACTTCCTCAAAATAGTGCTCGGCGGTACTCGCTTCTGTCCGAACCTTGGGATGCAAGATCGGTGGCCTTCATCTCCGCCCGGTATGTCTTGACACGGGTAAGAGCCATCCGCACCCTCTATGCATCTTGACCGCTTCATTGCATCGATATGCGGCACCGCACCAAGGAACTGTTGCACCAAGCCAAAATAATTCTTCGGCTCGGGCCTTTTCGGCCACAAATGAGTCATGACAGCCTTCATGGCAAGTCCGGACAACCTATTCAGCTCAGCCCATTCGGCCAAACGATCGGTTAATGAAAGTGGACGCTCCGTACAATGGAACTGCGACCAAAAAAGCTCTTCCATTCCGTGATCCTTTTGACCTCGGAAGTGTTGACGCGTCTGCGGCTTTTCGCCGCCAAGTCGAGATAAGCATCCTCCGCACCCCAGCGGTCCAATTGAGCGTACCTAGGATCCGTGAATTTCCTCCATAGCGAAAAGGGCTTTCGGCCGCAATATCTCCGGCTGGCGTAGCTCCTCCTTCATAGCTCTCATTGCGGGCGAGTATCCTTAGCCTCGGTGGCGGCCTTTTTCAGTCCTCTTGTTTTGCTCGATCTTATTTTGCAAGAAGCTTCATAGCGGCCAGTAGCATTCTTCAATTTCACGGCCATCTCGGCCATTTCTTTCTTGCTTCGGCGATGAGCAGCCTGTTCGGCTTTTAGCTCTGCGGCCGCCTTTAAAGCAACCGCATCACTTTTTACGGCTTGCTCCTTGGCTCGGGCGAGCTCATGAAGGCTCTCCATAGCAGCGGCACCATCTGCATTAAGCATACATGTTGTAAGGCATGGGCGTCAAGCTCCCTTACCAGGTGTCCGTGGAGAAGTTGCATACCTTGTGACTCGTCAAGCCGCTTAACAAGCGTGATGTCCGCATCCGTCAAGACAAGTTGCCACTTTAGTTCGGCAAATTCATCAGCCCGGCTAGCCACCGGACGCTTCGCCGCCTACATAGGAAGAGCGCATATTATACCTGGGGTTATGATCCTCGGCGCGCCGTCATTTTTGACACCGCACCAAGTCTCAGGGGCTACTATCTATACATGGCGCATTTTATATGCAAAACTGTCAGAAGGTACATCATTTTGCGTACCTCAAAACCCGTCAGTAAACTTACGACGGCTTCATGCAATCCTCTCTCAGCGGATGAAATCCTTTCAATCACCGTACCCATTAACGTACGGTGATCTTCCGAGATAGACGCTCGCCCGAGCAGATCCTTCAGCTCCTCCAACCGTACACCCGTTGGTGCCGGACTCGTCCGGCGGCCTTTTTTGAAGGCCGAACACGGAGGGCTTTGAGGGGACATACGGCTGCCTTCTGGCCCCGCCGGATTCAGAGAAGTCCTCCGTGACGACACCTCAGGGTCGTCCACCTCGCATGACGGTACGGCAGGCGGAGGCGTTTCACTCTCCATCATCTCCGGACCAAGATCCCCTGAAGACGAGCTCTGCTGTGAAGGGCTGAGATCCAAACTACAAGGTAAACTTTCAGTTACCCTCGAGAAATAAAGCAGGGATGTCTCTCTTTTAAAAAAACGCCCCCTTACTTACGGCTCGCTGGAGGGCTGATCTCCTTGGGAAATAGTGCGGCCGGGGCATCTCCCGCCGCAGGACCCTCTGGTGAAGATTTCTTCCCCCACTTTGAGGCTTTGGTCTCCGGATCTTCAGAAGCGGTCCTCTTCTCCCATTGGAGGAGGGATTCTCGATCCCCCCTTTCTTGATAGCCTCCTTTACGGAGGTAGTAGTTCCTTGTTCCCCCTTCGCCTTCTTCAAAAGGCACAGCCTCTAGCATCTTGGTTAATACAGGATCCGGCGTGGTCTCGAGGGGAGGCGGACACTGATCAGTTTTGCTTTTGCTATCCACTCATGTTTAAAGGATAGCTCTTTTAAGGGCCATTGTATGATAAATATTCGGATAGCATGTCCGAGTACATGACTACATACTAGAGTATCCGGGCGATAGCATCTCAGACCAGCGTCCTCGGTTAAATCCGGACACATTGCTTGTGATCCGAAGAACAATTGGTACATCTCCACGGGCGTTACGCCCATAAAATGTTGGAGAGCTCGTGGTCCCTCCGGATTAAACTCCCACAGGCAGAGGGGGCGACGATTGCAGGGCAAGGTACGACGAATCAGCATGACCTGCGTTACTACGACCAAATTGATCTCTCTCTCTCTCGGAGGTCTCGAATACGGCCTTGCAAGAGAGGTACGTCCTTGGACGGCCCCAGTTGAGCCCTTTATTGACCCATGACGCCCGCCGCAGTGGAGGACCCGAGCGGAAGGCAGGTGGCGCCGCCCATTTGGTGCCCACAGGAGGCGGTGATATAAAACCACTCCTGTTGCCATAAATTGAGCTCCTCTTGAAAAGAGCCCTCGGGCCATGGGCGTCCGCATTCTTGCTTATAACAGCCCCTCCGCACTTCTGCTCGATGCCCTTGATCATCTTGGCTCCACTTTGAAGGTCTTGAGCCACAATCCAAGCGAGGGTGTCTGGAGGAAGGCTTCACATACGACAATGAACGACGAGATGTGGAGGATGGACTCCGTATCCAAGTCATGGAATTCCAGACCATAATAAAACATGAGCCCCCTCACAAAGGGGTCCGTCGGGAAGCCTAAACCCCGAAGGAAGTGAGACACAAATACCACGCTCTCACCAGGCTCGGGAGTGGGAACAACCTGCCCTTGAGCAGGCAGCCTATGTGAAATTTTGCCGGTTAGATACCTGGCGTCTCTCAGCTTTATCACATCTTCTTCCGTGACGGAGGAAGACATCCACCGCCGTGCAGGTCGGAGCGGACATCGTTGAAGGTGCGAAGCGCCTAAATCTGGAGCTTTGGGTGTTGGAACTCGGCGAGGCGGATTCGATTGAGATTGAAAGAAAGGAGCGGGCCTTGGTCTCGTTATAAAGAGGTTGAATACCAAGAGCCCTCCCGTGACCGTTCGGGACTCGCCGATGGAGGAGGCGTGCCAGCGAACACGTTGGTTACCCACGTCCGTATTGATGAGGATCCCAGAATAAAGGGGGCACGATCTCCGCTCTGATAAGACGTGCCGAAGAAACCGCCTCACTAAACGTGCTGAGGTGGAACAGTAAAAACGATTCGTATAAAGGCCTAGCCGTGGTGTGATTTCACGCCGCGGAATACGTCATCAGATCTGTGCAAAGGTTATTCTCTCTACGGTGGTATGTGGAACTTGTTTTGCAGAGCCGGACACAATCCTTGTGTTCAAAAAATACTATGAAGTATACGGAGGAGGAACCCGCCTTGCAATGACAAAGACAATATGCGCGCGGACTCGTCGTCATTGAAGCCTGGTTTAGGGAGCTCTTGAGGAGTCCTGGATTAGGGGTGTCCAGATAGCGAACTATCACCGTTGGCCGGACTCCTGGACTATGAAGATTCAAGATTGAAGACTTTGTCCCGTGTCCGGATGGGACTTTCCTTGGCGTGGAAGGCAAGCTTGCCGATACGGATATGTAGATCTCCTACCATTGTAAACCGACTCTGTGTAACCCTAACCCTATCCGGTGTCTATATAAACCGGAGGGTTTTAGTCCGTAGGACGAAGAACAATCATACCATAGGCTAGCTTCTAGGGTTTAGCCTCTACGATCTCGTGGTAGATCTACTCTTGTACTACTCATATCATCAATATTAATCAAGCAGGAGTAGGGTTTTACCTCCATCGAGAGGGCCCGAACCTGGGTAAAAACATCGTGTCCCTTGTCTCCTGTTACCATCCGCCTAGACGCACAGTTCGGGACCCCCTACCCAAGATCCGCCGGTTTTGACACCGACACAAGGCTTGTCCTTTTCTTCTCGCGCTCGATCCTTTCCTTCCCCCACCTCGAATTCCAACACCCAAGGCTCAGGCTAAGCGCTTCGGACCTTCAATCATGTCCGGATCCAACCTTCAAGGCCGGTGGATGGCCTCCGCTGTCATAGAGGAGGACATCAACAAGCTAAGAGAAGCCAGGTATCTGACCGCCGAAATCTCGCATAGGCTGTCTGCTCAAGGACGGGTCATCCCCACTCCCGAACCCAACAAGAGTGTCGTATTTGTTTCCCACTTCCTCCGAGGGCTAGTCTTTAGTCTTGATCCCTTTGTTAGAGGGCTTATGTTCTATTACGGGCTTGATTTCCATGATCTAGCTCCAGATTCCATCCTTCACATCTCGCTGTTTATCGTCGTGTGTGAGGCCTTCCTCCGCATCACCCCACACTTCAGCTTATGGCTTAAGACCTTCAATGTGAAGCCGAAGATGATCTATGGGCGACATGCAGAATGCGGAGGTGCCATAATAAGCAAAGGCGCCGATGCTCCATGGCCAAAGGGTTCCTTCCCGGAGATGTCCAACTTATGGCAGCGGGAGTGGTTTTACATCACAGCTCCCCGAAGTACTAAGTGGGTAGCTGCCCCCGGCTTCCATTCGGCCCCCCGCCACAACTGGCGTCATGGGTCAACAAGGGGCTGGACTGGGGGCCAGTTAATGACGTGCCGAAATTGCAGATTCGCATACGAGATCTCCTCAAGAGAGATGTCAGCCTTGTCAAGGTAATGCAAGTCATGCTAGTTTGTCGGGTCCTGCCATGCCAACGTCGCCCTCTCCGTATGTGGGAGTTCAACCCAAAAGGACCGCAAACTATTCAGCAATTCTTCGGCGTGACGCTCGAAGAGATGTATGGATTGTTCTTCGGATCATGAATAAAGTGTCCGGACACCACCGAGGATGTGGGTCTAAACTGCAATCGTCCAGATACCCATGTAAGTAATTCTGCGGCCGAACACGCTGTCTTTTCATTTGTCACAACGTCATTCTGAAAAAATCACTCTTGGCCAACACTGGATAAGAAAGGCGAAGATGATCAGGTGTTCGGCCCCCCATCCCGAAGGCTCACCGGATCCTGTACTAGCCAGGATGCTTGAGCACGCACCTTATCAAGGGCCATCAGGGGAAGATAAAGGGAGGAATAAAGAAGCCGAAAGCAGGCCTCACGCATTACTCATCCAAACCGGGGGAATTAGTGTATCCGCGAAGGAGGATAATCGGGGAGAAGAATCTAAAATCCCCTCTCCCCAAGGAAGAAAAAGGACCGCCTCTGAAGACTTGGAAACAAGGGTTTCCAAACGAGGGAAGAAACCTTCGCTGGGGGCCCCGCCGAGGGCGTCCCATCTGCATTGTGCCCGCAAGGGGGTCAGCCCTCCACCGAGCTGTAAGTGAACAAGACTACTTTTGGTAAACATATCCTGTTTCTTCTCCGAGGACAATAACCGAGACGTCTGTCTTGCAGTCCGGATCATAGCCCTTCTCAACAGAGTTCGTCTTTGGGGGATCTTCTTTCGGAGATGATGGAGAGCGAAACGCCTCCCCCTGTCTCCCCGCATCATGGGGCGGACGACCCTGAGGTGTCGTCACGGCGGATTTCTCCTGATCCGCCAAGGGCAGAAGGTAATCCTTTGGCCACCCGAAGTCCGGAGTACTCGGCTCCTAAGAAGAGCAACAAGAAGAGTCCGGGAATGTCCGGTGCACAACCGGATGCACTGATGGGTCTTCTGGAGCAAGCGGCTATCTCAGCGGCGCATCATACTTTAATGGGTACGGTGGTTGAGAGGATTTCATCCGCCAAAAGTGGGTTGCATGAAGCTTTTACGAGTCTGCTAAGAGGCTTTGAGGTATGCAAAGTAATATATATATATTTTTTTTGACGGTACCGCACACGCTAGGTGTGCCCTATACAGATAGTAGCCCCTGAGACTCTGGTTGCTGTCCAGAGGTGGCAAACAGAGGATCATAGTCCCAGGTAATGATCATGCTGCTTTCGTGTGCAGGCGGCTGAAGGTCCGGTGGCTGGCCGGACTGCTGAGTTTGCCGAACTGAGGCGGCAGCTCGGCGCGGCAGATGCTGACATAACGCTCGTGAACAAGCGGCTTGACGAGGCACAGGGTATGTATTTTCACGTGGTCAACGAATATTAAGAGGAGCATGATGCTAGTATCTATAATATGATGTGACTGCAGATGGAGCTGCCGCCATGGAGACCCTTCGGGCGGAGCTTGCCCAAGCCAAGGAACAAGCCAGGAGAAGTGATGTGGCCGCCCTAAAGGCGGCCGAAGAGTTAAGAGCCGAACAGGCTGCTCATCGCCAAAGCGAAGATAAAATGGCCAAGATGGTTGTTGAGCTGAAAGATGCCGCCGGCCAGTATGATCTTCTTGAAAAGGAAAGCCAAGCGAAAGCGGCGGACCTGAAGAAAGCCATGGAAGCAGCCAAGGAAACCCGCTCTAAAATCAGAGCGGCGAAGGAGGAGCACCGTCAAGCCGGAGATATCGCGGCTGGCAAGCCCTTTTTGTTGCGGACGAAGTTCGAAGATCCGAAGTATGCCCCTCTGGATCAATTATGGAGTGCCGCAGACGCGTACTTGGACTTGGCAACGAGTGCTACTGATGCGACTGAGTTTTTCAAAGATCAGAAAGATCACGAAGTGGAAAAGTTGTTCTGGTCGCAGTTCAGTGCTCCAACGTGTCCGCTGCTGTTAAATGAACAAATGGCCGAGTGGGCTGAGCTCCATAGGTTGTCCGGACTTGCCATGAGGTCTGTCGTGGATCATCTTTGGCCGGAAGGACCAAGGCCGAACAGTTATTTTGGTTTAGTGCAACGATTCCTTGGTGCTGTGCCGCATATCGACGCTGTAAAGAGGTCGGTGTGCATAGAGGGTGCGCGGATGGCTCTTGCCCATGTTAAGAGATACTGGGAAGAGATGGAGGCCACCGCTATTGCAACCCGGGGTCCGGCCGTAGGCCAGGTCTCGGTCGAGCACTATTTTGAAGAAGTCCTAAAAGGCGCTCGTTTAATAGAGGCTCAGTGCTCGAAGAGTATCATGTTCGAGTGACATGTATCCGAATTGTAAAAATGATGCTACTTGGATTATAAAGGTTGTGTTTATACTTTTGCTTGAAAGTATTATGATGCCTCCTTTGCGGCCGTTTATGTATGTATATAACCTGAAAGTTTGCAGTCGTCGGCTTCAGCCCCCATGCATATAATGCGGGGGAGTTCGGAAAAGCGCGTATTGACGCTTGATCCAACGTCTTCGTCCATTAAGGAGGTGATAGCGCGGCGAACAAGGCAATCGGACTATATTGCTTTAACACTTTCACTTAGCCATAGAAGTTTGACGGTGGGGCTACTATATAGCCCCTGGTACTTCCGCGCTCATCCGAATACGGTGCGCGTACATACACGACCGGGAAACCGGTCCTTCGTTAATGCGGAGGAATCACGAAGATTCCGCTGAGTCCTCGAGTGGTTGACCAGTCTCGTGCTTTATCATGACAGTCAGTTTTCGTCTTTCTCTACTAAGGTGCTCATCCAGATGAACCAGGGCACAATCACATCAGTTCTCCCGGTGCCACCTTAGCCGATAGAGCGGAACGTAAGGTAGCAAAACACGGGAGCCGGGCAAACCCAACTATTGACCAAAGACATGATTTGCAGCTGATGCATATAAGGCCAAACTCGTGACACCGAACACTCCCTAAGGTATTCGGACTTTACAACATATACTGGGCTGAGTAACGCCCTCGATAGTGAGCCCTGAATTTCCAGGTACGTGCATTAGTCTGACATGATGAAATGCCAATAACGCCAGCATCCCTCTCGGCTGTGTTGAGTATCCGGAGGGTGTGAAGCAACAAGAGATAGTAAGAAAGGTTCACACAGGGTCTTAATCTAAAAAGAAACCTTTGAGCGGGGCCCTGCTGCACGTCTGCGTCTGTGTCTCCGTTGTGCCGTATCCTGGAAGGGTGTAGCACGATTATCATATGTAAAAGAGAAAAACCCAGGTGAAAGTCTTCGTGCGAAAGATTGGTTATTCTTAATAAACCATTAAAATGCAATCTAAATAGGGTCAAGCCGAACTGTAGTCCTTTTTACATGCGGGAAGCCCCTAGTACCACCCATGGGGGTATATCCATCGACACTTTTCTAGCCGTGTCCGCGGTCTTGACGACCGATCATATATTCTGGTTAGAGAGGCCGTTCAGTGTTCGGCTGCTAGAGCCGCCACACATTCTTCCGCACGTAAGGAACGCTCTGTGTTTCCGCTAAATATGATGATGCCACATGGACCGGGTATCTTAAGCTTAAGATAAGCGTAATGCGGTACTGCATTAAAACGGGCAAAGGCCATTCTTCTGAGTAGTGCGTGATAGCCGCTTCGGAATGGAGCGATGTCGAAGGTTAATTCTTCGCTTCGGAAGTTGTCGGGAGAACCCAATACAACCTCTAAAACTAGAGAGCCCGTGCAGCGGGCTTCTGGGCCTGATATTACTCCTTTAAAGGTAGTATTGCTTTGGCTGATTCTTGTTGGGTCTATCCCCATTTTGCGGACTGTGTCCTGATATATCAGATTAAGACTACTGCCGCCGTCCATAAGGACTCGGGTGAGATGGTATCCGTCAATTATTGGGTCTAGCACCAAGGCAGCCGATCCTCCGTGCCGGATACTAGTCGGGTGATCCCTGCGATCAAAAGTGATCGGGCAGGCCGACCAAGGGTTGAACTTGGGGGTGACGGGCTCCACGGCGCATACGTCTCGGAGTGCGCGTTTGCTCCTCCTCTTCGTTACGTGAATCATGTTCACTGTTTTGACCTCTGGTGGGAATTTTTTCTGTCCCCCAGTGTTTGGCTGGCGAGGCTCATCCTCGTCTTCACTTGGTTTCTCACTCCCCTTGAGTTCGGCGTTTAGCTTGCCGGCCTGCTTGAAGACCCAGCATTCTCTGTTGGTGTGATTTGTAGGTTTGTCGGAGGTGCCATGAATCTGACATAATCTGTCTAGAATCTTGTTTAGGCTGGATGGTCCATCTGTGCTGCCTTTCAATGGTTTTTCCATTGACCGGGTTGAGAGCCCCTGAATCCGGCGTTTACCACCGTGTTCTCTGGGCTGTCTTCATTGTTTCGACGCTTGCTTTTATTGCGTCGTGGTTTTCCATTGCCATCCCTGACTTCGGATGTGCCTGGGTCGATGGTGCCGCTACGGGCCAGCCAACTGTCTTCGCCCGCACAAAAGCGGGTCATAAGGCTTGTTGGGGCTGCCACTGTCCTCGGTTTTTCCTGGCCGAGGTGTCTGGCGAGCCATTCATCCCGGACACTATGTTTTAAAGTCGCTAAGGCTTCGGCATCCGGGAAGTCGATGATTTGATTCTTCTTAGTGAGGAATCTGTTCCAAAGCTTTTGGGCTGACTCTTCGGGCTGTTGAATTATATGATTTAAATCGTATGCATCCGGAGGTCGGACATAAGTCCCTTGAAAATTAGCCCTAAAATCATCCTCAAGCTCTTCCAAACTTCCAATTGAGTTTTCAGGGAGGCTTTTCAGCCAGTGCCGAGCTGGTCCTTTCAACTTGAGGGGCAAGTATTTGATGGCGTGGAGATCATCTACGCAAGCCATGTGGATGTGAAGGATAAAGTCCTCAATCCAGACCCCAGGGTCTGTCGTTCCGACGTATGCCTCTATGTTCACGGGTTTGAATCCCTCTGGAAATTCATGATCCAGCACCTCATCGGTGAAGCATAGGGGGTGCACGGCACCCCTGTATTTGGATGTGTCATGGCATTCTGACGGTTGTAGTGTTCGGTTTTGATTCTGTGCTGGAGCGCGCTTCCTAGATCCGTAGATGGACCTGGTAATACCGGCTTTTTGGTGCAAGTCCTCACATAAATCGTGTACTGACTTATGTGCGACATCGTTAGCTTCCCTGTCGCGGCCACGGGGTGGTCGATCCGGCTGATGGCCGTTTTATTTTTCGGCTGTATGGGCTCTAAAGCCTCGTCATCGAATTTAGGCAGCAGCTTGCGCTTTGGATAGCTCTTTGTGTGGTGACTGCCCCCGTACTTTTCTTCAGTGTCAAGCACTTTATTCCATCTGCTGTTGAGCGTATTCTGCGCGGCCTTAAGCCTTTGTTTCTGCTTCTTCAGGCTCCTCGCAGTGGCAATAAGCCTTTTATGGAGGTTCTCTTGTTCCAAGTGCCTTTCCGGGATGATGTGTGCATCGTCGTCCGGGTTATTCTCCTCTCCGGAGACAGGTTGATGAGCTTTACCCTCGACGTCGACGTGATCGGACTGCGGTACTGTACTATGTTTGCCGTCTGCTGGCTCATCCTGCTCCATCGTTGGGTCCATATGGTCATCGTTTCCTTTGGAGTCGACCGGGGTACTATTCTTTCTTGCGCTGTTATCGCTGTTTTTGCCGAGGCGGGATTTGGAGCAGCGCCTACATCGTCGCTTTGGTTGCTTCTCGAGGGGATTATCCTTCGCTGCATCCTTCCGTTCCTCATAATTGTTTTCTTTGGGTGTATCCACCATGTATATATCGTGTGATGAAGTGGCTGTCCAGCGCCCTGTGGGCGGTGGTTCTATTCTCTCCTGCATCATCGTCCATACCGTCGATGTCTTCGGAGTCGAAATCAAGCATGTCGGTTAAATCGTCGACAGTGGCTATTAAGTGGGTGGTGGGTGGGGAACGAATTTCTTCATCGTCCGCTTCCCACTCGAGTCGGGCATAGTTTGGCCGAGGGTCTCCTGACAAGGAGAGAGACCTTAATGAATCTAGCACGTTGCCCAAGGGTGAGTGCTGGAAAATATCCGCGGAGGTAAACTACATGATCGGTGCCCAATCAGATTCGATAGGCACGGACGCAAACGGTTCAGAGCCCGTGGCCGGGGACAAATCCAAGGGTTCGGCAACACATGTCTCATAAGAGGTGAAGTCAGTATTCGGCTCTAACGCCGATGAGTGTGCGACCTCTGCGGCGGGGTCCATCCACCCGTCCTCGGACGACACGATCTGCTCCAGATTGAGGACCAGAGTAGGCACAGGTGTGATCTCCCTAACACTGTCCGATAGCAGAGCCAAGTCATGCTCGTCGTGACTGTGCGGCATACCTGACATGGGATCGAATCCGTCGAAGATCAAGTCTTCGCGGACGTCGGCAGTATAGTTTAAGCTTCCAAACCTGACCTGACGGCCAGGGGCGTAGCTCTCGATCTGCTCCAGATGGCCAAGCGAGTTGGCCCGTAGTGCGAAGCCGCCGAATACGAAGATCTGTCCGGGGAGAAAAACCTCACCCTGGATCGCATCGTTGCCGATGATCGAAGGATCCATCAAGCCTTTATGGTGGCGACACAATGGAACTCTCAATGAAAGCACCAATGTCGGTGTCAAAACCGGCGAATCTCGGGTAGGGGGTCCCGAACTGTGCGTCTAAGGCAGATGGTAACAGGAGGCGGGGGACACAATGTTTACCCAGGTTTGGGCCCTCTCGATGGAGGTAATACCCTACTTCCTGCTTGATTTATCTTGATGATATGAGTATTGCAAGAGTTGATCAACCACGAGATCATAGAGGCTAAACCCTAGAAGCTATCCTATGATTATGATTGTTGTTGTCCTACGGACTAAACCCTCCTGTTTATATAGACACCGGAGGGGGCTAGGGTTACACAGAGTCGGTTACAAGGGAGGAGATCTACATATCCGAATTGCCAGGCTTGCCTTCCATGCAAAGGAGAGTCCCATCCGGACACGGGACGAAGTCTTCAATCTTGTATCTTCATAGTCCAACAGTCCGGCCAAAGTACATAGTCCGGATGTCCGAGGACCCCCTTATCCAGGACTCCCTCAACAGCTGCATTCACATTAAATAGGGCACCATCTAAATCCATTGAGATGACACCTTATGAACTGTGGTTTGGCAAGAAACCCAAGTTGTCGTTTCTTAAAGTATGGGGTTGCGATGCTTATGTGAAAAAGGTTCAACCTGATAAGCTCGAACCCAAATTGGAGAAATGTGTCTTCATAGGATACCCAAAGGAGACTGTTGGGTACACCTTCTATCACAGATCCGAAGGCAAGACATTCGTTGCTAAGAATGGATCCTTTCTAGAGAAGGAGTTTCTCTCAAAATAAGTAAGTGGGAGGAAAGTAGAACTTGATGAGGTAAATGTACCTGCTCCCTTATTGGAAAGTAGTTTATCACAGAAATCAGTTCCTGTGACTACTACACCAATCAGTGAGGAAGCTAATGATGATGATCATATAACTTCAGATCAAGTTACTACTGAACCTCGTAGGTCAACCATAGTAAGATCCACACCAGAGTGGTACGGTAATCCAGTTCTTGAGGTCATGTTACGTGACCATGACGAACCTCCGAACTATGAGGAAGCGATGATGAGCCCAGATTCCACGAAATGTCTTGAGGCCATGAAATCTGAGATGGGATCCATGTATGAGAACAAAGTATGGACTTTGGTTGACTTGCCCGATGATCGGCAAGCCATCGAGAATAAATGGATCTTCAAGAAGAAGACTGATGCTGAAGGTAATGTTACTATCTACAAAGCTCGACTTGTAGCGGAAGGTTTTTGGCAAGTTCAAGGAGTTGACTACAATTAGACATTCTCACCCGTAGCGATGCTTAAGTCCGTCCGAATCATGTTAGCAATTGCTGCATTTTATGATTATGAAATTTGGCAAATGGTTGTAAAGACTGCATTCCTGAATGGATTTCTGGAAGAAGAGTTGTATATGATGCAACCCGAAGGTTTTAGCAGTCCAAAGGATGCTAACAAAGTGTGCAAGCTCTAGCGATCCATTTATGGACTGGTGCAAGCATCTCGGAGTTGGAATAAATGTTTTGATAGTGTGATCAAAGCATATGGTTTTATACAGACTTTTGGAGAAGCCTGTATTGACAAGAAAGTGGGGCGGAGCTCTGTAGCATTTCTAATATTATATGTGGATGACATATTGTTGTTTGGAAATGATATATAATTTCTGGATAGCATAAAAGTATACTTGAATAAGAGTTTTTCAATGAAAGACCTCGGTGAAGCTGCTTATATATTAGGCATCAAGATCTATAGAGATCGATCAAGACGCTTAATTGGACTTTCACAAAGCACATACCTTGATAAATTTTTGAAGAAGTTCAAAATGGATCAAACAAAGAAAGGGTTCTTGCCTGTGTTACAAGGTGTGAAGTCGTGTCAGACTCAATGCCCGACCACTTCAGAAGATAGAGAGAAAACAAAAGTCATTCCCTATGCTTCAGCCATAGGTTCTATCATGTATGCAATGTTTTGTACCAGACCTGATGTGTGCCTTGCTATTAGTTTAGCAGGGAGGTACCAAAGTAATCCAGGAGTGGATCAGTGGACAACGATCAAGAACATCCTGAAATACCTGAAGAGGACTAAGGATATGTTTCTCGTTTATAGAGGTGACGAAGAGCTCGTCGTAAATGGTTACGTCGATGCAAGCTTTGACACTGATCCGGATGACTCTAAGTCACAAACCGGATACGTATTTATATTGAACGTTGGAGCTGTAAGTCGGTGCAGTTCTAAGCAAAGCGTCGTGGCGGGATCTACGTGTGAAGCAGAGTACACAGCTGCTTCTAAAGCAGAAAATGAAGGAGTCTGGATGAAGGAGTTCATATCCGATCTAGGTGTCATACCTAGTGCATCGGGTCCAATGAAAATCTTTTGTGACAATACTGGTGCAATTGCCTTGGCAAAGGAATTCACATTTCACAAGAGAACCAAGCACATCAAGAGACGCTTCAATTCCATCCGCGATCAAGTCATGGAGGGAGACATAGAGATTTGCAAGATACATACGGACTTGAATGTTGCAGACCCGTTGTCTAAGCCTCTCTCACGAGCAAAACATGATGAGCACCAAGACTCCTTGGGTGTTAGAATCATTACTGTGTAATCTAGATTATTGACTCTAGTGCAAGTGGGAGACTGAAGAAATATGCCCTAGAGGCAATAATAAAGTTGTTATTTATATTTCCTTATATCATGATAAATGTTTATTATTCATGCTAGAATTGTATTAACCGGAAACATAGTACATGTGTGAATACATAGACAAACAGAGTGTCACTAGTATGCCTCTACTTGACTAGCTCGTTGAATCAAAGATGGTTAAGTTTCCTAGCCATAGACATGAGTTGTCATTTGATTAACGGGATCACATCATTAGAGAATGATGTGATTGACTTGACCCATCCATTAGCTTAGCACGATGATCGTTTAGTTTGTTGCTATTGCTTTCTTCATGACTTATACATGTTCCTATGACTATGAAATTATGCAACTCCCGATTACCGGAGGAACACTTAGTGTGCTATCAAACGTCACAACGTAACTAGGTGATTATAAATATGCTCTACAGGTGTCTCCGATGGTGTTTGTTGAGTTGGCATAGATCGAGATTAGGATTTGTCACTCCGAGTATCAGAGAGGTATCTCTGGGCCCTCTCGGTAATGCACATTGATACGTCTCCAACGTATCTACAATTTTTGATTGTTCCATGCTATATTATATTCTGTTTGGACATTAATGGGCTCTATTATACACTTATATATTATTTTTGGGACTAACCTATTAACCGGAGGCCCAGGCCAGAATTGTTGTTTTTGCCTATTTCAGAGTTTCGCAGAAAAAGAATCTCAAACGGAGTCCAAACAGAATGAAACCTTCGGGAACGTGATTTTTGGAACGAACGTGATCCAGAGGACTTGGACCCTACGTCAAGACATCTACCAGGAGGGCATGAGGTAGGGGGGCGTGCCTACCCCCTGGGCGTGCCCTCCACCCTCATGGGCCCCACGTTGCTCCACTGATGTACTTCTTCCTCCTATATATACCTACGTACCCCCAAACTATCAGATACGGAGCAAAAAACCTAATTCCACCGCCGCAACCTTCTGTACCCGTGAGATCCCATCTTGGGGCCTTTTTCGGAGCTCACGAGGGGGCATCGATCATGCATGGATTCAACATCAACACCATAGCCTCTCCGATGATGAGTGAGAAGAAAACCTAAGACCTTCGGGTCCATAGTTATAAACTAGATCGCTTCTTCTCTCTTATTGTATCTCAAAACAATGTTCTCCCCCTCTCTTGTGGATATCTATTCGATGTAATCTTCTTTTGCGGTGTGTTTGTTGAGACCGATGAATTGTGGGTTTATGATCAAGTTTATCTATGAACAATATTTAAATCTTCTCTGAATTCTTTTATGTATGATTGGTTATCTTTGCGAGTCTCTTCAAATTATCAGTTTGGTTTGGCCTACTAGATTGATCTTTCTTGCAATGGGAGAAGTGCTTAGCTTTGGGTTCAATCTTGCGGTGTCCTTTCCCAAAGGATGTGAGGGGCAGCAAGGCACGTATTGTATTGTTGCCATCGAGGGTAACAAGATGGGGTTTATATCATATTGCATGAGTTTATCCCTCTACATCATGTCATCTTACTTAAAGCGTTACTCTGTTCTTTTGAACTTAAAACTCTAGATGCATGCTGGATAGCGGTCGATGTGTGGAGTAATAGTAATAGATGCAGGCAGGAGTCGTTCTACTTGTCTCGACGTGATGCCTATATACATGATCATACCTAGATATTCTCATAACTATGCTCAATTCTATCAATTGCTCAACAGTAATTTGTTCACCCACTGTAATACTTATGCCCATGAGAGAAGCCACTAGTGAAACCTATGGCCCCTTGGTCTATTTTCCATCATATTAATCTCCCGTCAACAAGTTATTTCTAGCGTCGTTTTTATTTTTCTTTATTTACTTTGCGTCTTTATCATAAAAATACCAAAAACATTATCTTATCATATCTATCAGATCTCACTCTCGTAGGTGACCGTGAAGGGATTGACAACCCCTTTATTGCGTTGGTTGCGAGGATTTATTTGTTTGTGTAGGTGCGGGGGACTTGTGTGTGGCCTCCTACTGGATTGATACCTTGGTTCTCAAAAACTGAGGGAAATACTTACGCTACTTTGCTGCATCACCCTTTCCTCTTCAAGGGAAAACCAATGCAGTGCTCAAGAGGTAGCAAGAAGGATTTCTGGCGCCGTTGTCGGTGAGGCTTACGCGAAGTCAAGTCAAGATTTGACTCCCGGCAACGAGCCATTTCTGGCGCCGTTGCCAGGGAGTCTACGCAAAAGTCAGCATACCAAGTACCCATCACAAATCCTTATCTCCCGCATTACAGTATTTGCCATTTGCCTCTCATTTTCCTCTCCCCCACTTCACCCTTGCCGTTTTATTCGCCCTCTCTTTTCCGTTCGCCTCTTTTTTGCTCACTTCTTATTTTCTCGTGTGTTGGATTGCTTGCTTGTCACGATGACTCTACCTAGATTTGCTGATCTTCACCTTAAAAGGTTAGAAGAGATCGAAAGCAACATCAGGAGTTTTATGGTCTTACAATTTGAGCATAATAATTTCTTTACACATGAGCTTAAGGAACAAAAAAGCTTTATGGGTTATCTGAATAAAGAGCTCGATGATATGTCTAAAGAACTTGATGGTTTGAAATCTCAGATTACTCATCTTGAGAAGTTAATAGCTCAAGTTTCGGATAAGGAGGCCACCTTAGTTAATAAGATGGTCGCTAAGCCGGATTTTTTTTGGGAAAATAAAGATGAAGATCTAAAAGTTATTGAAATGTCCCCTATTAAATCTTTGTTTTGTAATATGAATCTTGATAATGATGGAACTGAATATGAACCACCTTTACCTAGAAGGCGTTCCAAAAATTCGGAGTCTTTAGATCTTGATGCTAAAATTGGTAAAAGTGGGATTGAAGAGATCAAATTTCTAGATATTAATGAACCCACTATTTTGGATTTCAAGGAATTTAATTATGATAATTGCTCTTTGATAGATTGTATTTCCTTGTTGCAATCCGTGCTAAATTCTCCTCATGCTTATAGTCAAAATAAAGCTTTTACTAAACATATCGTTGATGCTTTGATGCAATCTTATGAAGAAAAACTTGAGTTGGAAGTTTCTATCCCTAGAAAACTTTATGATGAGTGGGAACCTACTATTAAAATTAAAATTAAAGGTCATGAATGCTATGCTTTGTGTGATTTGGGTGCTAGTTTTTCCACGATTCCAAAGACTTTGTGCGATTTGCTAGGTTTCCGTGATTTTGATGATTGCTCTTTAAACTTGCACCTTGCGGATTCCACCATTAAGAAACCTATGGGAAGAATTAATGATGTTCTTATTGTTGCAAATAGGAACTATGTGCCCGTAGATTTTATTGTTCTTGATATAGATTTCAATCCTTCATGTCCTATTATTCTTGGTAGACCTTTCCTTAGAACGATTGGTGTAATTATTGATATGAAGGAAGGGAATATTAGATTCCAATTTCCGTTAAGGAAAGGCATGGAACACTTACCTAGAAAAAGAAAATAAAATTATCTTATGAATCTATTATGAGAGTCACTTATGGATTGACTACCAAAGATTGCAATACCTAGATCTATCATTGCTTTTATGCGTAGCTAGGGGTGTTAAACGATAGCGCTTGTTGGGAGGCAACCCAATTTTATTTTTACTTTTTTTTGCTTTTTTATTCTGTTTAGGAATAAATCTTTGATCTAGCCTCTGGTTAGATGTGTTTTTATGGTTTAAAGTGTTTGTGCCAAGTTAAACCTATAGGATCTTCTTGGATGATATTTATTTGATCTTGCTGAAAATTACAGAAACTTTCTGTTCACGAAAATAATTTTTAAATATCACCATAGCGTGATAAAATATTGATTCAAATTTATTCTGATCAATAAACAAATTTTCTAGGTCGTCCTATTTTGGCTGAATTTTTGGAGTTCCAGAAGTTTGCGTTAGCTACAGATTACTACAGACTGTTCTGTTTTTGACAGATTCTATTTTTCATGTGTTGTTTGCTTATTTTGATGAATCCATGGCTAGTAAAATAGTTTATAAACCATAGATAAGTTGGAATACAGTAGGTTTAACACCAATATAAATAAATAATTAGTTCATTACAGTACCTTGAAGTGGTGTTTTGTTTTCTTTCGCTAACGGAGCTCACGAAATTTTCTGTTAAGTTTTGTGTTGTGAAGTTTTCATGTTTTGGGTGAAAGATTTGATGGATTATGGAACAAGGACTGGCAAGAGCCTAAGCTTGGGGATGCCCATGGCACCCCAAGATAATCTAAGGACACCAAAAAGCCAAAGCTTGGGGATGCCTGTAGGATCGAAAGTATGTCTAGAGGGGGGGGGGTGATTAGACTACTTGACCAAATAAAAACTTACCCTTTTCCCAATTTTAGTCTTTGGCAGATTTTACCTATCTTAGCAAAAAGTCAAGCAATCTTAGCACAATTCAAGCAAGCATGCAAAGAGTATATGAGAAGCGGAAAGTAAAGCATGCAACTTGCAAGAATGTAAAGGGAAGGGTTTGGAGAATTCAAGCGCAATTGGAGACACGGATGTTTTTGTCGTGGTTCCGATAGGTGGTGCTATCGTACATCCACGTTGACAGAGACTTCAACCCACGAAGGGTAATGGTTGGGCGAGTCCACGGAGGGCTCCACCCACGAAGGGTCCACGAAGAAGCAACCTTGTCTATCCCACCATGGCCGTCGCCCACGAAGGACTTGCCTCACTAGAGGTAGATCTTCACGAAGTAGGCGATATCCTTGCCCTTACAAACTCCTTGGTTCAACTCCACAATCTTGTCGGAAGCTCCCAAGTGACACCTAGCCAATCTAGGAGACACCACTCTCCAAGAAGTAACAAATGGTGTGTCGATGATGAACTCCTTGCTCTTGTGCTTCAAATGATAGTCTCCCCAACACTCAACTCTCTCTCACAGGATTTGGATTTGGTGGAAAGAAGATTTGAGTGGAAAGCAACTTGGGGAAGGCTAGAGATCAAGATTCATATGGTAGGAATGGAATATCTTGGCCTCAACACATGAGTAGGTGGTTCCTTCTCAGAAACAGCAAGTTGGAAGTGTCGGTTTGTTTTGATGGCTCTCTCCACGAATGAAGAGGAGGTGGAGGGGTATATATAGCCTCCACACAAAATCTAACCATTACACACAACTTGCCAAACTCGATGGGACCAAATTGATAAACTCGGTCGGACCGATTCAACAAATCTAGTGACCGTTAGGATTTTCGGTGGGACCGACATGCAACTCGGTAGGACCGATGTGGTTAGGGTTAGGGCATAACGTAATCTCGGTGAGACCGATTACACAAACTCGGTGAGACCGATTTTGGTAATAAGCTAACCAGAGAGTTGGTCAGGTAAACTCGATGGGACCGATTCGCTCATTTCGGTGAGACCGAAATGTTACAATAAGGAAACAAAGAGTTTACATTGCAATCTCGGTGGGACCGATCGCTCATCTCGGTGGTACCGAAATGTTACGAAGGGAAACAAAGAGATTACAATCCCATCTCAGTGAGACCGAGATCCCTATCAGTGAGACCAATTTGCCTAGGGTTTGTGGAAGTGGCTATGACATCTGAACTCGGTGGCGCCGGGTAGAAAGAATTGGTAGGGCCGATTTTGACTTTTGGTTTAGGTCATATGTGGATATGAGAAAGTAGTTGAGGGTTTTGGAGCATATCACTAAGCACTGTAGAGCAAGAAACTCATTAAGCATCACCTCATCCCTCCTTGATAGTATTGGCTTTTCCTATAGACTCAATGTGATCTTGGATCACTAAAATATAAAATGTAGAGTCTTGAGCTTTTGAGGTTGAGCCAATCCTTTTATCCTTAGCATTTTGAGGGATCCACTTTTCTCATCCATGCCATGCCATCCATTGAGCTTTTCCTGAAATATTCATCTTGGAATGATGTTAGCTCAATGAGCTGTATGTTGTTAGGAATTACCAAAACCACCTAGGGATGCACTTTCAATCTCCCCCTTTTTGGTAATTGATGACAACATATAGATCAAAGCTTCGACAAATGATAATAAGAGTGAAAAACATTGTCGCTTTGAGAAGTATGTGAAAAGCAAGAGCTCCCCCTAAATTTGTGCATAGTTTAAGATTTGCTTTGGACTACAAATGCACAAGGAGTTAGGGTCATGGGTAACTCTTCCATGTCACATACATCTTGGTGGAGCGCTCAAAATGATAATGTTTGGATACATGCACTCATCACCAAGCAAAGTGAATGATCATATAGAGATAAAAAGGATAATGTCATCCAACAAGCATAAATGTAGCATATGATCAAACACATGATCATCCAGGTATCACACAGACATAGAGTATCTCAAACAAGCAAATAAAGTTCAACCACCAAAGCAAGAGAGAATAAAAAGCAACACTCTCTCTCGCAGCCTATGATCTATACATTTTTCTCCCCCTTTGGCAACAAGTTACCAAAAAGTTCATAGAAAATGCATAGCACTAGATCGACTCTCGGGCTTGATCTTCAGGTGGTGGTGTAGAATGAACGCCAAGGATGAAAGCATCAGTTGATGTAGATGGAGCTGGAGGTGTAGGTGCTGGAGCTAGTGGCACTGAAGCTGTAGCTGGTGCAGATGAAGTGGCTCTGGTGTATGTCACTTGCACTGCAGCTGATCTCTGAGCTCTAGGCACTCTGGCAAATGCATTAGTGGTTGACTTGCCCTTCCTCTCCTGCATATCATCCTGAAGTTGCTCAACAACATACTGGATCTCTGTGACCTTCACATCCATGTCATAGAACTTCTGCTCCATGATCCTCTCCAAGCTCTCCTGGTTTCAAGTCAAGGTGGCCAGCCCCTTCTCAATCTTGAGTGGATGCAATCAAGTAGCCAAGTTGATCCTGTTTGCTTTTCGTAAAATCTTGAGATTCCTCTTCCATTGTTGGCATCTTGGCAGCCTTCTCAGTCCTTGCCTTCTCCTTCTTAGCTTGTGCTTGCACTGAAGATGGTTCATCTTCATCCATAACCACTTGGTTGTCCTCAAAGTCTGGATAGATAGGCATGTGCTCCTTATCCAACAGGTATGTGCCTGTGCCCATCTTGGAGTTAATCAGCTCCTGGATCTGTGGGGCATATCCACAACTTCTTTTCTGGTCAGCAGCTGTCCTCTTGATAGTTTCAACTATAAGGCTCATGACCTTGAACTTCTGTGGCACATCAAATATATGTAGCAGATTTATTGCATGGCCTCTGATCATTCTGTGATCACCAGACTTGGGCAAGAGAGTGTGCCTGAGGATCCAATTGATTGTAGGTAGACCTGACAGCAAGTGTTTCACAGATCCAAACAGGTGAGTCTCAAGATCTGCATCAGGAATCTCTTTGTACATACGTGCCATAGAGTTGTGATCCATCTTCTTCTTGGCATAGACATCCAAGTCATCCTCTTCCTCCTTAGGTGCATTGATCAGATTTGCCCATTCCTCAATAGTTGATTGGTACCTTGTACCTTCAGACATCCATACTATCATGCCATTTGGATAGAAGTGTGTTGTGGAGTAGAATTGCATTATGAGCTCCTCATTCCACTTTGTGAGCTTCTTCCCAACAAAGTCTGCAACTCCACATGCACTAAAACTGTCATACACACCAGGATAGTGTTCCTCATTCTCCTTTATGTAGGTTCAGTCGACCCACCTCATGTCACACACTATTGGCTTCTTGTCCAACAAAATTGTCTCATAAAAATCCTGTTGTTCCTTGGTATGGAACCTGTAATCCACATCAGTTCTTCTTCTGGTGGCATATGGATCTGACTCTCTCCATAGCCTCAATCATGAGTCTCTCCTGATCTTCATGTTCTCAGCTACAGGATGCGCATCATTATGATCTGGAATTTTTGGCTTCAATTTTCTCAAGACATGTGTCTCATCATCTTCTTCCTCAGCAACAATTTCAGGCATTGGAGCCTTGTTCTTCTCAAAGAATTTGGAATGTTTAGTACTCCTCTTTGGTGCAATCTTGGGTTTGGAGGCAGCTTTGGGTGCTTCTTTGGGCTTTGATGATGCAGCCCCTGGCCTAATAGCATCACCCATAAGCTTCTGAGCCTTGGGTGCTGGTGCAGCAACCTCTTCAACTTCCTCCTCTTCCATCATGGAAGGCTTTCAAATAACTCTGGCTATGGTCTTCTTGACCCTTTCCTTCCTTTTCTTCCCTTCAGCAGCAACCTCTTTGGGTTCAGATTCCAAAGATGCTTGAGTCGAGGCTCTGGCTTTAGACATGGGTTGTCTTCCTGCTGGCCTTTTGGTCTTCAGACCTGGCTTAGTTGCTGCAGCTGAGCTATATTCTTTCTTGAGCACCTTTTTTTCCTGGAAATGGCCTCATCCTCAACAGCCACATAGTCTTCATCCTCAGATTCTGAGGTTCTCTTCTTCCTTGTCCTGGTGGCTGCTTTGGGTAAGTTGCTGGGAGTGCTCCTGCTACCCTCATCAGAGCTGCTAGAGGGACTAGTGCCCTCACTCATCCGAATCTGCTCCTCTGACTTGTTCTGGTTGTCACTTTGATCAGACATATTGCAAACACTGACTGCAGACCCCTAGCTTGGTGATGAACTCGCTAGGGCGGAACGGCGGGGTTCAATTCCGTTGACGCGGTGGAGCCCAACGACTGGAGGCGGCTGGCGACGAGGAGGATGATCCAGAGACCCTGGAGGCAGAGCGAGCTATGCGCGGACGAAGGGGTTTGGAGAAAGTTTCCAATTTTTTGCTCATGAGTATATATAGCCCGACCCTGTCGGTGTGACCGAGTGGAACAACTCGGTGGCATCGAGATGCATAACTGTTGACAGTTACAGCAACTCGGTGTGACCGAAAAGTTCAAATCGGTTGCACCGAGATTGGAAACCTAGATCGAGTTAGTGATCTCGGTATGACCGAAATGGAGGAATCGGTCAGACCGAAACGCACAAAGAAGTTTTGGAAGTTTAAGTCTATGACGAATCGGGGACTCCGAGTGCTCCTCACACAGAGTGGTTCAAATCTAACTTGATCAAATTTTGTGATGTAGCATGAATAGAGTTTGAGACGAGAAAAGCATAGATAGCTAGAGAAGGTTCTTAGGCATTCTTGTCCATCCACTTGGCAAAAGAAAAAGAAACCAATCAATCAAACAACAAGTGGATGTCCTCGAATGAGTAAAATATGCAACCAACATGCTCACACAATAAAATGGCAAATGAAGTATGTGGCAAAGCATGCACGACCAATTCTAGCATCTATCAAGCAATTGGCAATGACTAGGTCATCTATATATGAGTATATTGACTTAGGAGTCAAATGAGAACATTTGATCATAGGTCATACTCATCGTTTAAGCTCAAGTGGGCTTACCACTTTTACATAATGCATTGATGTGTTCACACAATTAGAGTTGCTTTGACTCAATTCTTACAGTTAAGTTCCCCCTAGATGTGAGATCCCCCCTTAGAGGGATGAACTAACCTTGGGTTTTGTCGATGATGACTTCACGTAGGTGTTGAAGATGTGGATGCTCAATGTTGATGAAGATCATTTGGAGCAATCCTTTGGAGTGAGTTGCACTTTCAATACCTACACGGGTTAGTCCCACAAGGAACAAACAAGGATATCCATAGACATAGAGTGATGCACACACAAGATGATGTCTATGAAAGCTTTATATTACCTTCTCCCTTGTCTTACCAACAAGAGGGTTTGTGACTCCTTGAACTAGTGCAAGATGTGGAAGTTGATTGCACTTGTTGTTGCCAAAATGATATGAGTGAAATATGTTGGCGGAGTCACCCTCAAGAACTCTCTAGTTCTTCTTCTTCGGGATCCACATCATCTTGATGGGAATCCTTGGAGTTGTAGTCGTACTTGATGAAGTAGAACTTGTCGTAGTCTTGGTAACCCACTTGACCAAGGCCTTATGAGCTTCTTCAAATGCATCAATCTCCTCTTGAAGCTTGTCCTTGCCTTTTTGCTTGTGGTCTTGTGGTGGAAGATCATCTTGATCTTGTGTCCCCTTGAAGGACGTAGGATCATACTTCTCTTGTTGAGGAACAAACTTCGTCTTGGGATATTGATCTTCTTCCCACTCAACTCCATTGGCATTGAACTTTCGTTCAAAACCAACACCTTGATTCTTCCGGTGCCTTCCTTGCTTGCGTACAATTTCCTCAAATTGCTTACTCCCGGCAAGGCTCTTGTAAACACCTTTCTTTATAATTCCCTTCAATAAGCTATTTTCTTACTCAAGTGTAACTTGGCTAAGAGAATCATTAGTGGAATCAAGAGAACTACTAGAAGCAACAACATTTGATTTAGCATGATTATTGTTACTACTAGAGGAAGAATCCTTCTTGTTTTTGTTAATGGACTTGACTTGAGGCCTGTAAGTAGATAAGAGTAGACGCTTGGCAATGTAAGAAGAACTTTTCTTATGAAGATCATCATTGATTGCATTTAAGAACTCATGCTCTTGCTCAAGATTGAGCTTTTCAAAGCGTAACTTCTCATGGGTCCTTAAAAGTTCTCGATGATCTTCTAAGATAGTTTCATGAGCTAACTTAAGAGTGTTTAGTTCTTTAGTTAGAAGCTCAATCTTCTCCTTATCATTGTCATTCGTTTTATCTTGATTAGCATGATTAATTGACGTTTCATCATAGTATTCATCACTAGAGTTGTCAACAAGTAAATCATCATCACCTAGCAAGTCATCTTCATCACTATTGAAATCAACATACTCGGGGTGTGTTACCTTTGGGCCTTTAGCCATGAAGCATCTTCCAATTCCTTCATTAGGTGAATCAAATATGTCATAGGAGTTGGTTGACACAAGTGCTAGACCGGCAACACCTTCATCTTGATTATATTCGGAGTCGGGGTGATAGCTTCTCTCGGAGTGATTGTCGGAGTCGGAGCCAGATAACCATTCACCAACATGAGCTTGATGTCTTCGTTTTGTGTAGCTCCTTGATGACTTGTCCTTCCTTTCCGAATCCTTGCTCCTCCGGGATGTTCTTCGTTCATAACGATCATCTCTACTCCTCCTCTCTCTTGGTGGTGATTCCTCTCTTCTACTTCTTCTTTTTGGAGAATCTTCTCTTCTTTTGTAGGGTGCCGTACACTCATTGGAATAGTGTCCGGGTCTTCCACAATTGTAGCAATTACGCTCCTGACTAGAAGATCTTTTGTCATTATAGGACCTTGACTTGGAGCTTCTCTCTTTGCTTCTACTCTTGTAGAATTTGTTGAAGTTCTTCACCATTAAGCTCAATTCTTCATTGAAGGTTTGTTTCTCACTTGATGATGTGGGGGCTTCACATGAGGCTTTGTAAGCACCACTTGACTTGTTGTGAAGTTCCTCCTTATCCTTGAGCGACATCTCATGAGCAACAATTCTTCCAATGACTTCCGTTGGGTTGAGATATTTGTAATTCGGCATCATTTGGATCAATGTGCACACGGTATCATATTTTCCATCCAAAGCTCTTAGGATCTTATTGATGATGAATCTATTGGTCATCTCTTCACTTCCTAAGCCGGCAATCTCATTTGTGATAAGAGCAAGCCTAGAGTACATTTCAGCGACACCTTCACCATCCTTCATTTTGAACTTGTCAAGTTGACTTTGGAGCACATCCAACTTGGATTCCTTGACGGAGTTGGTACCTTCATGCATATCAATCAAAGTGTCCCAAATTTCCTTTGCATTCACAAGACGGCTGATTTTGTTGAATTCTTTGGGGCACAATCCGTTGAAGAGGATATCACAAGCTTGAGCGTTGTATTGTAGCATCTTCAACTCTTCCGCACTAGCTTCACGGTTCGGTTCTCTCCCATCAAAGAATTCACCTTGCAAGCCAATACACACAATAGCCCAAACGGCGGGGTTATGTCCAAGAATATGCATTTTCATCTTGTGCTTCCAACTAGCAAAATTAGTACCATCAAAGTAAGGACCTCTACAGTGATAATTTCCCTCGCTAGACGCCATACTCTCCTAGGTTGTGAAACCAAGGCTATGACCACCAAAAGCTATGGAAATCAAAGCAAATGGAGACCAAAGCTCTGATACCACTTGTAGGATCGGATGTATGTCTAGAGGGGGTGATTAGACTACTTGACCAAATAAAAACTTATCCTTTTCCCAATTTTAGTCTTTGGCAGATTTTACCTATCTTAGCACAAGTCAAGCAATCTTAGCACAATTCAAGCAAGCATGCAAAGAGTATATGAGCAGTGGAAAGTAAAGCATGCAACTTGCAAGAATGTAAAGGGAAGGGTTTGGAGAAATCAAACGCAATTGGAGACATGAAGTTTTTGTCATGGTTCCGATAGGTGGTGCTATCGTAGATCCACGTTGATGGAGACTTCAACCCACGAAGGGTAACGGTTGTGCGAGTCCACGGAGGGCTCCACCCACGAAGGGTCCACGAAGAAGCAACCTTGTCTATCCCACCATGGCCATCACCCACGAAGGACTTGCCTCACTAGCGGTAGATCTTCATGAAGTAGGCGATCTCCTTGCCCTTACAAACTCCTTGGTTCAACTCCACAATCTTGTCGGAGGCTCCAAAGTGACACCTAGCCAATCTAGGAGACACCACTCTCCAAGAAGTAACAAATGGTGTGTTCATGATGAACTCCTTGCTCTTGTGCTTCAAATGATAGTCTCCCCAACACTCAACTCTCTCTCACAGGATTTGGATTTGGTGGAAAGAAGATTTGAGTGGAAAGCAACTTGGGGAAGGCTAGAGATCAAGATTCATATGGTAGGAATGGAATATCTTGGCCTCAACACATGAGTAGGTGGTTCCTTCTCGAAACAGCAAGTTGGAAGTGTAGGTTTGTTCGATGGCTCTCTCCATGAATGAAGAGGAGGTGGAGGGTATATATAGCCTCCACACAAAATCTAACCGTTACACACAACTTGCCAAACTCGGTGGGACCGAATTGATAAACTCGGTCGGACCGATTCAGTAAATCTAGTGACCGTTAGGATTTTCGGTGGGACCGACATGCAACTCGGTAGGACCGATGTGGTAAGGGTTAGGGAATAACGTCATCTTGGTGAGACCGATTACACAAACTCGGTGAGACCGATTTTGGTAATAAGCTAACCAGAGAGTTGGTCAGGTAAACTCGGTGGGACCGATCCGCTCTTTCGGTGGGACCGAAAATTTACAAAAGGAAAATAGAGAGTTTACATTGCAATCTCGGTGGTACCAAGATCCCTATCGGTGAGACCGATTTGCCTAGGGTTTGTGGCAGTGGCTATGACATCTGAACTCGATGGCGCCGGGTAGAAAGAATCGGTAGGGCCGAGTTTGACTTTTGGTTTAGGTCATATGTGGATATGAGAAAGTAGTTGAGGGTTTTGGAGCATATCACTAAGCACTGTAGAGCAAGAAACTCATTAAGCAACACCTCATCCTCCTTGATAGTATTGGCTTTTCCTATAGACTCAATGTGATCTTCGATCACTAAAATATAAAATGTAGAGTCTTGAGCTTTTGAGCTTGAGCCAATCCTTTTATCCTTAGCATTTTGAGGGATCCACTTTTCACATCCATGCCATGCCATCCATTGAGCTTTTCCTGAAATATTCATCTTGGAATGATGTTAGTTCAATGAGCTATATGTTGTTAGGAATTACCAAAACCATCTAGGGATAATTGCACTTTCAATGCCCCGGAAGGCATCCCCTCTTTCGTCTAGTTCCATCGGTAACTTTACTTGGAGCTATATTTTTATTCATCACATGATATGTGTTTTTCTTGGAGCGTCTTGTATTATTTGAGTCTTTATTTGTTAGTTTGCCACAATAATCCTTGCTGTACACACCTTTTGAGAGAGACACACATGATTCGGAAATTGTTAGAATACTCTATGTGCTTCATTTATATCTTTTGAGTTATATAGTTTTAACTCTATGTGCTTCACTTATATCTTTTGAGTTATATAGTTTTTGCTCTAGTGCTTCACTTATATCTTTTAGAGCACGATGGTGGTTTTGTTTTATAGAAACTATTGTTCTCTCATGCTTCACTTAGATTATTTTGAGAGTCCTATAAAACAGCATGGTAATTTGTTTTAACGATGATAGGCATTCAAGATTAGTAAAAAATTCTTATGAGTGTGTTGAATACTATGAGAAGTTGGATACTAGATAATTGTTTTGAGATATGGAGATGGTGATATTAGAGTGATGCTAGTTGAGTAGTTTTGAATTTGAGAAATACTTGTGTTAAAGTTTTTGATTCCCGTAGCATGCACGTATGGTGAACCGTTATGTGATGAAGTCGGAGCATGATTTATTTATTGATTGTCTTCCTTATGAGTGGCGGTCTGGGACGAGCAATGGTCATTTCCTACCAATCTATCCCCCTAGGAGCATGTGCGTAATACTTTGCTTTGATAACTTGTAGATTTTTGCAATAAGTATATGAGTTCTTTATGACTAATGTTGAGTCCATGGATTATACGCACTTTTCTTCCTTCCATCATTGCTAGCCTCTCTAATAGCGCGAACTTTTCTCTGGTATCATACACCCACCATATACCTTCCTCAAAACAGCCACCATACCTATCTATCATGGCATTTCCATAGCCATTCCGAGATATATTGCCATGCAACTTACCACCGTTTCGTTTACTATGACACGCTCCATCATTGTCATATTGCTTCGCATGATCATGTAGTTGACATTGTATTTGTGGCAAAGCCACCGTTCATAATTCTTTCATACATGTCACTCTTGATTCATTGCATATCCGGTACATCACGGAGGCATTCACATAGAGTCATATTTTGTTCTAAGTATTGAGTTGTAATTGTTGAGTTGTAAGTAAATAAAAGTGTGATGATTATCATTTTTAGTGCATTGTCCCAAGTGAGGAAAGGATGATGGAGACTATGATTCCCCCACAAGTCGGGATGAGACTCCGGACTAAATAAAAAAAAGAGGCCAAAAAAAGAGAAAAGGCCCAAACAAAAAAAATGAGAGAGAAAGAGAGAAGGGACAATGTTACTATCCTTTTACCACACTTGTGCTTCAAAGTAGCACCATGATCTTCATGATAGAGAGTCTCCTATGATATCACTTTCATATACTAGTGGGAAATTTTCATTATAGAACTTGGCTTGTATATTCCAATGATGGGCTTCCTCAAAATGCCCTAGGTCTTCGTGAGTAAGCAAGTTGGATGCACACCCACTTAGTTCCGTTTGTTGAGCTTTCATATACTTATAGCTCTAAGTGCATCTGCTGCATGGCAATCCCTACTCACTCACATTGATATCTATTAATGGGCATATACGCCTAGTTGATGTGAGACTATCTTCTCCCTTTTTTGTCTTCTCCACAACCACCATTCTATTCCACATATAGTGCTATGTCCATGGCTCACGCTCATGTATTGCGTGAAGATTGAAAAAGTTTGAGAACATTAAAAGTATGAAACAATTGTTTGGCTTGTCATCGGGTTGTGCATGATTTAAATACTTTGTGTGGTGAAGATAGAGCATAGCCAGACTATATGATTTTGTAGGGATAACTTTCTTTGGCCATGTTATTTTGAGAAGACATAATTGCTTAGTTAGTATGCTTGAAGTATTATTATTTTTATGTCAATATTAAACTTTTATCTTGAATCTTTCGGATCTTAATATACATACCACAATTAAGAGAATTACATTGAAATTATGCCAAGTAGCATTCCACATCAAAAATTCTGTTTTTATCATTTACCTACTTGAGGACGAGCAGGAATTAAGCTTGGGGATGCTTGATACGTCTCCAACGTATCTATAATTTTTTATTGTTCCATGCTATATTATATTCTGTTTTGGACATTAATGGGCTCTATTATACACTTCTATATTATTTTTGGGACTAACCTATTAACCGGAGGCCCAGCCCAGAATTGTTGTTTTTCGCCTATTTCAGAGTTTCGCAGAAAAAGAATATCAAACAGAGTCCAAACGGAATGAAATCTTCGGGAACGTGATTTTCGGAACGAACATGGTCCAGAGGACTTGGACCCTACGTCAATACATCAACCAGGAGGGCACGAGGTAGGGGGCGCGCCTGTTGGAGATATGCCCTAGAGGCAATCATGTATGATGTTATTTCCTATGTGTTTATGAATAAAGATAGTCCTCGGACATTATCAATGATGTGTATCAGCAAGTACGTGACTTGTTTGTGGGACTATGCATTGTATGATGACTGTCCTAAAAGGTCCCTAATCGAAAGGGCTGTGTGGACTGGCCGACTAGACTAGCATATGACACGGTCGATGGCTTGGTCTCACTAGCCATGGAGCATTGGATTCTAACCGGATAATATGGACTTGGAAAGGTCTGGTCGGATTCGACATAGTCGGATCCGAGTCGAGATAAGGTCTGAGTCGGACACACCCAACTATGAGACGCAGTGATATGTCATCTGTGAGTCTCTAGTACAACATACGTTCTATGTCCTAAGACCTGAGCTGACGCATGTACTCGGGATGGTGACAGACTTGCTTTGGGCTGACCAAACGCTACTCCGTGACTGGGTAGTTACAAAGGTAGGTTTCGGGTTTGTCCAGTCCCATGCTGCGAGACATGGTCGAGCAAGATGGGATTTGCCCCTCCGATCAGGAGAGATATACTCTGGGCCCCTCGTGTGATCCGACCAGGATAAGCATGGCCATGCGACAAGGATTATGAGATAATCCGGTTTGTGGTCGGTATCACTGAAACGAGAAAGAGGTCGGGCTAGCACAAGGATGACAGTCTCGCCTTGAGCCCGACAACATATATCGTGCGGCAAAGGGAACAGAAGTGTGACATGTTGTACAGGTTCGCCTAACCAGCTTCATAGTCTGCTTGGTGGTCGGCACGCCTTGCTAGAGGCCGCTACCAACCGTGCAGGTCGGAGGTGATCCGAGCTGTGACCAAGCCGACTTGAACCTAACGGGTCGCGCGCTTAAGGGAAGGAACCTACGAGGTCGGTTCGAGGGACCGGTCGGATGTGATCCGAACTGGACTAGGAACGTGACCGAGTAGACTTTGGGCTTTAGGGTCCGTGCGAGGCCCAAGTGTTGAGCCTGCGACGGACACCCATATAAAGTGGAGGTGCGGCACACTCATTAGGTTGATCGCTTCGGCTGCGACTATGGTTTGCATGTGTTGCGAATAGCCACCTCCATTCGCCGCCGACTGTGTGATCGGACCTAGCAGTCCGCCACACGGTGTTCCTCCTGCACGTGCGGATACCGTTAGAGGCGGTGCACTTGCGCCGCTCCGGCGAACTCGTACGTGGGATCGGACGACCGGCTGTTCGAGGGAGATCGAATGAGGTGGAGACGTCCACGCGGACACGCTGCCCCAACTCTTCTTCCGCTGCACGGCACCGCGCGTCTAGTGGTAACGAACTGTGATCAATCTCCCGTAGCATGTTCCTGGATGTTCTGCGCGTAGGAAAATTTTAATTTGCTGTCGACGCACCCTACCGTAGATTCTAACAGTGGTATCAGAGCCTCTGCTATAGGATTTGGATTCAGATCATATGCATATTAGATATGCGGAGGCGGCAGATGAGATCTGTTGTCCTTGAAACGATCGGCTATGTGCATGGTTGATGTGATCAACTGCACATGGGGATCATTGAGGCGATGTTTTCTGTCAATCGGGATCGATGAGGTCGTGACACGATCCACCCCTACCGGTCGGTCATCCGCCATCGGGGTTAACAGTGAAACGTAAATCCGAATTGGATTCACGATGATCGATAAGATCGTCAGATCAGAGAATTCGGCGTGATCGGAATTCAGATTTGATCAGAGAATTTGGGACCGCCGTGTGCGTAGCGCCGTGTATTGCGTACCCGACACACAAACCGGTAGAATGCGATTCTATGCATAACTTTGTTTTGCAGGTTTGATGTGAATAGTATGGCTCATGTGTATGTGATGCATGTGTGTAATTTATACGTGGCCTGTGTGTCATGTTTGTCAGCCGACAGGAGCCAAAGTGTTGTCATTATAATGTATAACGACCTGCGTGTCGACTTGTGACTCTATGTAATATTCATTACTAGTTTTGGTAGTTGGATAATAGAGATCAGGTTGGTGGCTTAGCGTCCCGGCGTGACAAACAAGATGGAGTTCGTAGATGGTCATCGGAGTCGGAGCCGACCTGGAAGAACGTCCATGAAGGAGCCATACTATTTCACAATATGTGTTATATTTGTGATTGTTATGCTTCTTTGTTTCTATGCATGTTAGAATGATAGAATGATCCCTCATGAATATCAAGCGAATTGCCATCCCCGATGTTGCACCTTCGCACGTCAAGTACGTCTAGTAGTGGGCTCATAAAATTGGGGTGCTGCTAGGTGTCCTTGAACTGAAGGGTTCGTGTCGGACATGGACATGCACTGCATCAGGTTAACTTGACAAGGCTATCAAAACGGTTTTGGGCCTTGTGGCAAAGAAGGTTGGGAGCCGGGGTATGAGATACCTTCCCGACCGGCAGGAGTCGTATGGAGATACGATTAGCAAGGAGTTGCTTACCGGATAGGTATGTTGGCTAGGAGTGATGCTAAAGCTCACTAGTCGCATGCGCTAGTCAGATCCTGGATCACTGAGAGTTTGCGGAGGATGTCGACTTGATGGGAGTATTTCTGTTTAAGGCTAGAATTACTCTACATAAACACATTGCTTAGTGATTGCATATTTTACATTATAGATCAATGGCACCACCTGCTCAACCCAACTTTGCATTGAAATCAATTCGGAAAAGGATAAACTGAATGGAACAAACTTTACTACCTGGTATAGAAATTTGAGAATTGTTCTCAAGCACGATAAAAAGGAACATGTTCTAGAGGATCCACTTCCAGAGGAACCTGCTGATAATGCTAGTGCCACAGCTAAGAATGCCTACCAGAAACTCGTTGATGAATCAACGGAGATCAGTTGTCTGATCTTTGGCTTGTATGGAGCCCGATTTGCAACGGCATTTGAAAATGTTGAGGCTTACGATTTGATCGAGAGTCTCAAGAGCATGTTTCGCATACGTGCTAGGACCGAAAGGTTCAACGTCTGGCGATCCTTGATGGATTGCAAGCTGAAGGAAGGTGATCCATCGAGCCCACATGTGATCAAGATGATCGGATATGTGCAAGCTTTGGATCGTTTGGGCTTCCCGCTCTTGGATGAGCTGACTCTTGATGCTGTTACGGGTTCTCTTCCGCCCAGCTATGGGACGTTCATCTCGAACTATCATATGCATGGCATGGATAAGAAGCTCACCGAATTGCATGGGATGCTCAAGGTGGCGAGCGGGATATTAAGAAAGGCACGCATCAAGTGTTGGTGGTGCAGAAATCGGCTAAGTTCAAGAAGAGTTGGTCCAAGAAAAGGCTAAGGCAAAGGGCACGGAGGCGGTAACCTCCGCCGCTACCAAGTCTGGACCGGACTCGAAGACTGTTTGCTATCACTGCAAGGAAACCGGTCACTGGAAGAGGAACTGTGGCAAGTGGCTTGCAGAGCATGGCAAGGTCGTAAATGATTCTTCAGGCAAAGGTACACTTGTTGCATATGTTATAGACATTTACCATGCTGACATACCTAGTAGCTCTTGGGTATTTCATACTGGATCGGTTGTTCATATTTGCAACTCGATGCAGGGGCTGGTAAGAACTAGGCGTGTGGCACAAGGGGAGATTGACATCAAGGTCCGCAACAAAGCAAGAGTTGTTGCGTTGGAGGTCGGCACGATGCAGCTCCAGCTTCCTTCCGGATTCATTATGGAATTGAATAATTGTTATTACATTCCTGCACTTAGTCGGAACATTATTTCCGCCTCATGTTTGATGAGTCAAGGTTATGAATTCAATTTAAAGGACAATGGTTGTTCGATATTTTTGAATGGTATGTTCCACGGCTATGCACCCATTGTTGATGGGCTATTTATATTGAATCTAGAACAGGAACCGGTCTATAACGTGAATGTCAAGAGGCATAAGCCTAATGAGATAAATCCGACATACTTACGGCATTGCCGGCTTGGACACATTAGTTCAGAACGCATGAAGAAGCTCCATGATGATGGGCTCCTAACCCGTCGACTTCGGGTCGTTCGAGACATGTGAATCATGCTTGCTCGGCAAGATGACTAAGTCTCCTTTCGCAAAGAGTTGCAAGAGGGCGTCCGAGCTATTGGAACTTATACATAGTGATGTGTGTGGTCCAATGAGCACAACTGCCAGAGGTGGCTATCAGTACTTCGTGACTTTTACCGACGACTTGAGTAGATATGGATATATCTATTTGATGAGGCACAAGTCGGAGACTTTTGAAAAGTTCAAAGAGTTTCAGAACGAAGTTGAGAATTAGCTCGGCAAGACTATAAAGCTTCTGCGATCTGATCGTGGAGGTGAGTACATGAGCCAGGAGTTTGATGATCATCTGAAAAGCCGAGGTATAGTACCTCAGCTCACACCTCCCGGTACGCCACAGAGAAACGGCGTGTCGGAACGGAGGAATAGGACCTTGTTGAACATGGTCCGGTCTATGATGAGCAAATCGGATTTTCCCTTGTCATTTTGGGGATACGCTCTAGAAACTACAGCTTTCACACTTAATAGTGTACCATAAAAATCCGTAGACAAGACACCACATGACATGTGGACCGGGAAGAGTCCCAGTTTGTCTTTTCTAAAGATTTGGGGTTGTGAAGCATTTGTCAAGCGACTTATGTCAGACAAGCTTACACCTAAGTCGGATAAATGCATATTCGTAGGATATCCGAGGGAAACCTTGGGATATAGCTTCTACAACCGGGAAGAGAACAAAGTGTTTGTTGCTCGGAACGGGGTTTTCCTTGAGAAAGAGTTTCTCAGTCGGGAGGCCAGTGAGAGGACGGTTCGACTCGAAGAAATTCGAGGATCACTCAGGGACGGCTCGGCGGGTGATGAGATCATACCGGAGTCTGTCAGGGAACCCGTAGTGGAAGCGGCACTGGAACCACGGAGGTCGGAGAGATTGCGCAGAGTGCGTGATGTATTGTTGCTAGAAAGCGACGAGCCGACCACGTATGCGGAAGCGATGGTGAGCCCAGATTCCGAGGCATGGCTCAAGGCCATGAGATCCGAGTTAAAGTCCATGGATGAGAATCAAGTCTGGGACTTGGTTGATCCGCCACCTGGCCTAACTGCCATTGGTTACAAATGGGTCTTTAAGAAGAAAACCGACGTGGATGGAAATGTTCAGATCCACAAAGCTCGGCTTGTCGCTAAAGGTTATGGACAAGTTCAAGGAATTGACTACGACGAGACTTACTCGCCGGTAGCGATGCTGAAGTCGGTAAGGATCATACTAGCTATAGCTGCATATTTCGATTACGAGATATGGCAGATGGATGTCAAAACGGCTTTCCTTCACGGAAATTTAACCGAGGACGTGTATATGATACAGCCCGAGGGTTTTGTCGATCCGACTAGCACTAGTAAGGTATGCAAGCTCAAGAGATCCATTTATGGGTTGAAGCAAGCATCTCGGAGTTGGAACATTCGTTTTGATGAGGTAAATCCTTGGTCTCGGTTTCATCAAAAGCGAAGAGGACTCTTGTTTATAAAAGAAGTTAAGTGGGAGCTCGATAGTGTTTTTGATCTTGTATGTGGACGACATACTACTGATCGGAAATGATGTTTCGATGCTAAACTTGGTCAAGGAGTCGTTGAATGGCAAGTTTTCGATGAAAGGCCTTGGTGAGGCAGTCTATATTTTAGGCATTAAGATCTATAGAGATAGATCGAGGAGGCTGCTCGGCTTAAGCCAGAGCACGTACATAGATAAAGTGTTGAAGTGGTTCAACATGAGTGAGGCGAAGAAAGGGTTCTTGCCACTCTCACATGGTATAAGGCTAAGCGAGACTCGAGTCCTTCGACATCGATGGCGAAGCAGGATGAGTAGGATTCCGTATGCCTCGGCAATCGGATCCATCATGTATGCCATGATGTACAAGGCCTGATGTTGCTTTTGCAATAAGCCTAACAAGTAGATACCAGGCCAACCCAGGTGAGAGTCACTGGGCATCGGTAAAGACTATTTTGAAGTACCTGAAACGGACTAAAGAGATGTTCCTAGTTTATGGAGGTGAGTAAGAGCTCGTCGTAAGGGGTTACGTTGATGCTAGTTTCCAAACTGCAGAGATGATTGTTGATCACAGTCCGGATTCGTGTACGTCCTGAATGGAGGAGCAATGCACTGGATGAGTTCCAAGCAGGATACGGTGGCCGATTCTACCACAGTAGCCGAATACATTGCGGCTTGTGAAGCTGCAAAGGAAGGTGTTTGGATCCGGTATTTTCTGGATGATCTTGGTATTTTCCCAGCCTCGGTGATACCGTTGGACCTTTATTGTGATAATTCTGGTGCCATCGCACAAGCCAAGGAGCCGAGGAATCACCACAAGGTCAGACACATAGATCGGAAATATCACCTGATACGAAAGATCGTAAAGAATGGTGATGTAGAGTTATGCAAGATTCACACGGATGCAAATGTTGCAGATCCGTTGACTAAGCCGCTTCCACAACCCAACCATGAGGGGCACGTTAGAGCTATGGGCATTCGATGTCTATTTGATTGACTCTAGTGCAAGTGGGAGACTGTTGGAGATATGCCCTAGAGGCAATCATGTATGATGATATTTCCTATGTGTTTATGAATGTAACATCCCAAATTTTCAATTTGGCATGTTATACATAGGTCATCCATGCATATCATATTTTATTGCATTCTCGTTGCCATCCTCGACATCCTAAGCAACTCAAGGACCCTCGGAGAGAGTTGGACATTTTCCGATTTTCATATTTGAATTTTATCAAATAATGAAGACGAGGATTTTGGATTTTATTATTTTTCTCTTCGGAAAATATTTCATGTTTAATAATAAACGAGAGGAGATAATATGACTTCTCCAAAAATAATTGAAATACCGGAGGAAAAATGTTAAAATCATTATTTGGAATTTTATTTTGTTTATTTGAAATTTTGTTTGCCTAGAGAAATTTTTTGCATATGTTTAAAATTGCATTTTAGGGGCCAAGAAAAGTTCATCTTGTTCTAAATATTTTGTTTAGGCAAAGAAAACTTGTTTTGGCATTTTTAGATTTTTATTTATTTTTCTAGGGTTTTTACAATTTTTGGCGGAATGTTTTTTTTAAAGGAACCGCGCCCGACTGGGCCAAAGGCCCAGCCGAGCAGGCCGGCCCAAGTCGCCGCCGCCTCCGCCTCCCCGCGCCGGACAGAGTCCGAGCCGGACTCTCCTCCCCGCCGCCTTGCCCCCTCCTCCAAGCCACCGCCATCCCTCCCCCTTTAAATACCGCCCTCCCCCTCTAACCCGCCACCACCGCCGCCGCCGCCGCCCGCCTCGGACCCGAGGCAGGCCGAGCCAGCGCCGCCACCGCCGTCGCCGCCGCCTCCCGCCCGCCGCCGCCCCTCGCCGAGTCGCCGCCCACCCGCCCCTCGCCGGACCCTGCCGGAGCTCCCGCCCACGGACGACCTCATGGGAGGTTGCACTCATCGCTGGTTTTTTTTAAAATAACCCTTCGGTTTTTTAGAAAGGCCTAGCCGTTTTTTTAGATTGGTTTTATTTTTGGTTTATTTATTTTGAGAACGTTCACCCGTTCGTTCGTTTTTACGAACCGTTCGTCGTTTAGTTTCTGCTAACGAACGTTCGTTCGTTTAGCCGTTCGTCGTTTTCTTTTATCGGTTTTATTCCGCGATTATTCCGATCGCGATTTCTGAACCGATGTTCAAATTAGTATAACTTTTCGCTCGTTTATCGGAATCAGGCGATTCAAGCGCCTAGAGTTTCATCTCGAATACCTCTTTCCGAATAGCCAACTTAAATCAGTTTTTGCCTCTGTAAAATTTGACCCTAGTTCAGATTAGTAAACGGATCTTGTTTTTCTCGTCGTTTGAGTTTCGTTGCTCCGTTTGGTTTGATTCTTTTTGCAAACCGGAGTTCTTAAGTTGAACTCTCCGGTCAACCTCTTTCAATTGAAGTTTCGTTTGTGCATCTAGTTTGTTGCTTATGTATGTATTGTTTGCTTGCGGTAGAATTCCCGGAGTGCGAAGCGTGTTACTACGAGTCTCTAGGATTCACGGATCGTCAGCAAGGCAAGTAACACTTGATCATACCTTTTCATACCCAGTTTTTATGCATTAGCTCAATCCTCAAACATTGCATGAGTAGGATGTCATTAATTTGTGGGTTGGGAGGTAGATGATGAGGTAGGAACCTATTGCCCTGTTACTATCAAACCCTTGGGAGTTACTTCTACGTGTTGCTTATATTGTTATGCTATGCTCGTAGACGTGGTTTGGGTTGAGAGATATTCACGACAGATGTGAGATTGTAATTTAATGGTTTACTTTAAGGTGGCAACTTAAATACACATCTGGGTGGATTGAGGCACTTGGGGAACCCAGTGTTGTCTGTTTTTTTTTTTGGAAATCCCGGGGCACCCGTGTGATCTTACTATGGACCGCCACCCAGGCTCAAAGGGAACTGAGATTATTCATGCTAGAAACTTCCGTGTGCAGCCACAAGCTATTATGGGCTCTAGCATAGTTGAGTAAGTTACGTGAAGCTCTCGAAGAGGTAGATCAGCAGGTAGTGGGTTTTATAGGTTTGGTATGATCTATCCAGGAGTAGAGAGTTAATGTTTCCGAAGAGCGTGTCTCGGTCATCCGTTCTCAAACACCATGTAGTCACGAGAAACCAACGGAGGCGATCGAGTCTTGTGGGGAAAAGTGCGCAAAACCTCTGCAGAGTGTACAAACTAATCATGGTTAGCCGTGTCCCCGGTTATGGACAATTCGAGTATCTAGTACTTGAGTTTTCACATGTATCTCATCACTCTAAATTAATATTGTTGGGTTGTTAATTACCTTATTTGGGATTGAGTTGGGGTTATACCTTCTCAATGATGTTTCAACCACCATGATAGTTAAATTAAAATTTATTCCTTTGATGTAGGGAAAAATTGGCTTTTTGCACAACTGTAACCATAGAGCTTTCCACCAGCCATATATGCATGTAGTATAGCTTATTCTTTCATTACTTTCTATGTGTTACATTGCCAGCATATTCCATGTGCTGACCCGTTTTCGGGCTGCAACATATTATGTTGCAGATTTTTCAGACGAGGAGTAAAGTCCGGTAGGTCGTTGCCGTGCAGCTCAGTTATGCCGTTGGAGTTGATGGACTCACTTTATCTTCCAAGCCTTCCGCTGTTATCGCATTAGATGGCCTTAAGCCATGTTATTGTAATAAGTTCTCTTTTGAGACATTCGATGTAATAAGTGTGTGATTGCTACTTTGTTATAAATCCTTGATGCGTATTGTGTGTCAGCATTACCGATCCAGGGATGACACGAAAGCACAGAGACTAGACCATCTGAGGTCGGGTCGCCACAAGATGGTATCAGAGCACACGTTGAGTGTAGGACACGACCACTAAGAAAAAAACTATAGGTCACTCCTCTCTACTCATTTCTGACCCCTCTCCATTTTTCCACTCTTTAGGATGACGGAGATGAAGTACAAGTTTGCACAACCGGATGAAGACACACCTTTTGGACGCCACTTGAAGGAAGTCACTAGGTACCTGAATATTGGAATACCAAGCTTCACCGGGACGTACAACGCCACCTTACCAGAAGAAGAATGCTGGAAGATTCAAGCTCTAGTTCCGGAAGGATGTTTACGCCAAGCACGGAGCCCATAGTATGTGTTTTCAATGCACCAACATGGAGTTTAGGAAAGAGTATGGCATCTCACATTACCATGTGACGCATTGGAGAAGTCTACAATACGGAGCTTAAAGACACCATATACCAAATATGTGGGCGCCGAGACGAGCAGTGGGAAGTAATCAGCACCAAGAAGGATAGATCCATTGCAGCTTACATCCAGGAGCTAAACCAGCACATTCGGCGTCAAGAGAACCAGATGTGCGCAGACATGATGGATTTGAAGAAGGCGAAAACTAAGATCATCGAGCTGGAGGAAGAACTCAAGTCTACACACGATGGATATGAGGAAGAAATCAAAATACTACTAGAGAAGAACGACGACCTAGTCAAGAAGATCGGAGGCTTCATGGGAGGACCAGCACCCAAGGAAGAGGAGCAAGAAGAGGAAGAAGATCCCGCTTGTCCAGACAACTACATCATCATCGACGACACCGACTCAGATCCAAGTGATGATGACTATGAAGACGAAGTGGAGCGGACATCATGGAGTCTTCCACCAATCAAAATTTCTAGATGACCACCATATAATAGTAGTATTTCCCCCATGTAACTAGTAATAGTTGAGCACTTATGCGATAGTCCTAGACCGTTTTGTATGCCCTTGCTTGCTTGATTGAATGAATGTGTGTTTGCCTCATGTGCATATGGGTAGTGTTTTCTCGCTAGACCTCTTTATATTCTAATCTCTCCCATCTAAACCTTCATATGCCTCCGAGACGTGACCGCGGTTTTGTTTTCCCACCGGAGCTCACTCAGTTGATCCAACAGCAGAATGCCTTGATGCAATTGCTAGTTCAGAACCAGGGCAATGCCAACAACAACAACAACCCGCCGCCAGTGGACAATTTAGCCCGTTTTCTGAGGTTACAACCGCCGGTGTTTTCCAGTAGCTACGAGCCAATAGTTGCAGATGACTGTTTACGCCGTATTGGAAGGGAGTTAACCACCGCAGGATGCACGGATGCTGAAAGAGTGCGCTTTGCCGCACATCAATTGGATGGACAGCAGCCGCATGGTGGGAGAATTACACGCTACTTTTCCTATAGCCAATGTCACTTGGGACCAGTTCCAACAAGCTTTTCGCACGGCCCATGTTTCAACTGGAGCCATGCAGATAAAGAAGCATGAGTTCCGCAACTTACGCCAGGGGAACCGTACTGTGGCCCAGTACGTGGATGAGTTTAGCAAGTTATCACGCTATGCCCCTGATGATGTAGCCACAGATGCCACGAAGCAAGAGAAGTTTATGGAAGGGCTGAATGATGAGATGAGTATGCAGTTGATGGTGGCAACTTTCAACAACTACCAGGAGTTGGTAGATAAGGCGCTAATGATTGAAGGAAAGCAGCAGCAAATCGAGAGTCGTAAGAGAAAGTATGGACAAGGGAAGTATAACTCAGGAGCTCACCAGAAGCCTCGTTTAACCCCGAACTCGGGAGGACTTGTTCATAACCATGGAGGACATAACCATCTTTGGAGGAGGATCGCATAATGGTGCGAAGAATGGGAATGGGAATGGAGTCAACAATAATCAGAATCGCTCAAACCCAGCTACACCCGCCAAGAGGGACTTAAGCCAAGTTATTTGCTTTAAGTGCGGGAAGACAGGGCATTATGCCAATGATTGCCCTGAAGGAAAGAATGGAAGCGGAAATGGAAGCGCTGGGAAGAAGCCCAATCCATTCAACAAAGGACAAGTGAACCACGTTAACGTGGAGGAAGTTGAAGAGCAGCCGGACGCGGTAATAGGTAAGTTTTTGGTTCAGTCATTTATCGCTATTGTTCTTTTCGATACTGGTGCATCGCCTTCATACATATCAAGGGGATTTGTGGATAAGTTTAAGTTACCAACCCAGACACTTAGGACACCTATTTTAGTAAGCTCACCCGGAGCTGAGTACATGGCTAGCAAATGGTGCACCCAGATACCCCTAATCATTGGCACGCATGTTTTTCCATCGGACCTAATTATATTGGAGTCGCAAGGATTGGATGTGATATTAGGTATGGACTGGATGTCAAAGTTTGGAGGAAGTATTGACTGTGCTAGCAAGTCAATTTATCTTACCACCCCAGAGGGAAAAAGGATTAAGTATGTATCTAGGCATGTGCCTAGGAAGAGCCAAGTGAATACCCTCACGAGAGTTGTACAAGAGGAAGTACCTGTAGTGAAGGATTATCCAGATGTTTTTCCAGAAGAGTTACCAGGCATGCCACCGGATCGAGACATCGAGTTTCTGATAGAACTAATGCAGTGCAGGGCCAATATCAAAGATACCCTATCGGATGCCCTCAAATGATCGGGAGGAAATTAAGAAGCAGATCAAGGAGCTATTGGAGAAAGGTTACATTCGTAGAAGTTCATCACCTTGGGGAGCCCCAGTACTTTTGGTGGAGAAGAAGGATAAATCCCTAAGGATGGTTGTTGATTACCGAGCTCTGAATGAAGTAACAATAAAGAACAAGTATCCATTACCGATGATCAATGATCTGTTTGATCAGTTGCAAGGAGCTAAGGTGTTTTCAAAGATTGATCTACGATCGGGATACCATCAGTTTAAGATTCGAGAGAAGGATATACCCAAGACAGCGTTCACCACTCGATATGGATTATATGAGTATACGGTCATGTCGTTTGGACTGACTAACACCCCTTCCTATTTCATGAGTATGATGAATAAAGTGTTCATGGAGTATTTGGATAAGTTTGTTGTGGTGTTTATTGATGATATTATGGTTTACTCGAAGAACGAAGAGGAGCACGCAGAACACCTACGTTTGGTTCTTGAGAAACTCAGGGAAAAGTTATACGCCAAATTCAGCAAGTGCGAGTTTTGGTTGAAGGAAGTTGGATTTCTTGGGCATGTTATATCAGGAGAGTGTATAGCAGTAGATCCCAGTAAAATTCAGTCAGTCACTGAATGGTAGTCACCCACTTCAGTCAACGAGATTCGCAGTTTCCTTGGACTGGCAGGATATTACCGGAGATTCATTGAGAATTTTTCCAAGATTACTAAACCAATGACAGAATTGCTAAAGAAGGATACCAAGTTCAGATGGACAGAGGATTGCGAGACAAGCTTTCAAGAGTTGAAGAAACGGTTGACTACAGCCCGATTGACATTGCCAGATATACATAAGGAGTTTCAAGTGTATTGTGATGCCTCTCGTTTGGGACTTGGATATGTTCTTATGCAGGACGAAAAAGTTGTTTCGTATGCCTCACGACAACTGAAGCCACATGAGTTGAACTATGCCACGCATGATTTGGAGTTAGCAGCTGTAGTACATGCGTTGAAGACCCGGAGACATTATCTCATTGGAAACCGTTGTGATGTGTACACGGATCATAAAAGTTTGAAGTACATTTTCACACAGAAGGAGTTGAACCTCAGACAGAGGAGATGGCTGGAGCTTATAAAGGATTACGATATGAAGCTACACTACCATCCAGGAAAGGCCAACGTCGTAGCAGACGCTTTGAGTCGGAAGAGTTATGCCAATATCCTTGAAAGTAGAGGACTGCCAAAGGAGTTAGCAGAGGATATTATGGAACTTCGGTTGGAGATTGTTCCAAGAGGTTTTCTTGCAACAATGGAGGTTCAGTCGACATTGTTAGACAAGATTCGAGAAGCTCAGAAGGAGGATAAAAGATTGCCTGGATAAAAGAAAAGATGGGCAAAGGAAAAGCCAAAGGTTTTCGCGAGGGTGAACATGATACCTTGTGGTTTGAGGACCGGATTTATGTGCCCAACAATTCGGAGATCAGGAAGTTAATACTTCAAGAGGCCCATGACTCCCCATACTCGATTCACCCCGGAAACACCAAGATGTATTTGGACCTGAAGGAACGTTTCTGGTGGACTGGTATGAAGAAGGATATTGCCGAATACGTAGCCGTTTGCGATGTATGTCAGAGAGTGAAGGCAGAGCACCAAAAGCCAGCAGGACTGTTACAGCCTATGCCAATACCCGAATGGAAGTGGGACAAACTTGGCATGGATTTTATCACCGGACTACCCAGAACCAAAGCAGGATATGATTCAATATGGGTAGTTGTGGATCGTTTGACCAAAGTAGCTCACTTCATCCAAGTGAAAACAACTTATACAAGTGCCAAGTTGGCCAAAATATATATGACCAGGATCGTATGTTTGCACGGAGTTCCGAGGAGAATCGTATCAGATAGAGGAACGCAGTTTACTTCAAAGTTTTGGCATCAGCTACACGGACTTTGGGTACCAGATTGGAGTTTAGTACCGCATTCCACCGCAGACGGATGGATGACAGAGAGAGTTAACCAGATCTGGAGGATATGTTAAGAGCCTGTGCGCTGGATTACGGATCTAGTTGGGATGACAATTTGCCGTACGCAGAATTCTCATATAACAACATCTACCAGGCCAGTTTGAAGATGGCACCGTTCGAAGCTCTGTATGGACGCAGATGTAGAATACCCTTGATGTGGGATGAGGTTGGAGACCGTCAATTGTTTGGACCAGATCTGATCAAATACTCAGAGGAGAAGGTTAAACTGATCAGAGACAGACTAAATATTGCTCAGTCTAGACAGAAGAGTTACGCAGATTCGAAACGCAAGGAAGTAACCTATGAAGCGGAGACAGAGCCTATCTGCGAGTATCACCCACGAGGAGTGAAACGTTTTGGGGTAAAGGGAAAGTTAGCCCCAAGATTTGTAGGACATATCGTGTTTTGGAACGGATGGGAGAAGTTGCCTACAAGCTGGAGTTACCTGAAGGATTGTCAGGAGTTCACGATGTGTTTCACGTATCACAACTGAAGAAGTGCCACGCTGAGATGGCCGACATACCGTTAAAGGATCTGATTGCCCCTAGAGGCGTCTGAGTTGGATAGTAATTTGACTTATGAGGAGAAGCCGGTAAAGATTCTAGATTTCGACGGCGAGTCACTCATGACAAAGTTATCAAGTTTTGTAAAGTTCAGTGGAGCCACCATACCGAGGAGGAAGCCACCTGGGAGCGACAAGATGATATTCGCAACGACCATCCGCACCTATTTTCTAGCCACCCGAATCTCGAGGGCGAGATTCATCTTAAGGGGGGTAGGTTTGTAACATCCCAAATTTTTAATTTGGCATGTTATACATAGTTCATCCATGCATATCATATTTTATTGCATTCTCGTTGCCATCCTCGACATCCTAAGCAACTCAAGGACCCTCGGAGAGAGTTGGGGATTTTCCGATTTTCATATTTGAATTTTATCAAATAATGAAGACGAGGATTTTGGATTTTATTATTTTTCTCTCCGGAAAATATTTCATGTTTAATAATAAACGAGAGGAGATAATATGACTTCTCCAAAAATAATTGAAATACCGGAGGAAAAATGTTAAAATCATTATTTGGAATTTTATTTTGTTTATTTGAAATTTTGTTTGCCTAGAGAAAAAAATTGCATATGTTTAAAATTGCATTTTAGGGGCCAAGAAAAGTTCATCTTGTTCCAAATATTTTATTTAGGCAAAGAAAACTTGTTTTGGCATTTTTAGATTTTTATTTATTTTTCTAGGGTTTTTACAATTTTCGTGAATGTTTTTTAAGAGAATCATACCGATCGGGCTAAAGGCCCACCGAAAGCAAGCTGCCCAAGTCGCCGCCGCCGCCGCCGCCACGCCGGACAGAATCCGAGCCGGACTCTCCTCCCCGCCGCCTTGCCCCCTCCTCCAAGCCACCGCCCTCCCTCCCCCTTTAAATACCGCCTCTAACTCCGCCACCACCTTGCTTGCCGCCCGCCTCGGACCCGACCAGCCGAGCCGAGCCAGCGCCCGCCACCGCCCGTCGCCGCCGCCCGCCCGCCCGCCCCTCGCCGCCCCTCGCCGCACCGCCGGAGCCCGCCCGGGACGACCTCGCGGAGGTAGCACTTCGTCACGGTTTTTAAAATAACCCTTCGGTTTTTTTAGAAAGCCCTAGCCGTTTTTTTAGATTGGTTTTTTTTTCTGGTTCATTTATTTTGAGAACGTTCACCCTTTCGTTCATTTTCACGAACCGTTTGTCGTTTAGTTTCTGCTAACGAACGTTCGTTTGTTTAGCCGTTCGTCGTTTTCTTTTATCGGTTTTATTCCGTGATTATTCCGATCGCGATTTCTGAACCGATGTTCAAATTAGTATAACTTTTCGCTCGTTTATCGGAATCAGGCAATTCAAGCGCCTGGAGTTTCATCTCGAAACCCTCTTTCCGAATAGCCAACTTAAATCAGTTTTTGCCTCTGTAAAATTTGACCCTAGTTCAGATTAGTAAACGGATCTTGTTTTTCTCGCCGTTTGAGTTTCGTTGCTCCGTTTGGTTTGATTCTTTTTGCAAACCGGAGTTCTTAAGTTGAACTCTCCGGTCAACCTCTTTCAGTTGAAGTTTCGTTTGTGCATCTAGTTTGTTGCTTATGTATGTATTGTTTGCTTGCGATAGAATTCCCGGAGTGCGAAGCGTGTTACTATGAGTCTCTAGGATTCACGGATCGTCAGCAAGGCAAGTAACACTTGATCATACCTTTTCATACCCAGTTTTTATGCATTAGCTCAATCCTCAAACATTGCATGATTAGGATGTCATTATTTGTGGGTTGGGAAGTAGATGATGAGGTAGGAACCTATTGCCATGTTACTATCAAACCCTTGGGAGTTACTTCTACGTGTTGCTTATATTGCTATGCTATGCTCGTAGACGTGGTTTGGGTTGAGAGATATTCACGACAGATGTGAGATTGTAAATTAATGGTTTACTTTAAGGTGGCAACTTAAATACACATCTGGGTGGATTGAGGCACTGGGGAACCGGTTGTTATGCTTTTTTTTGAAATCCCGGGGCACCCGTGTGATCTTCCTATGGACCGCCACCTGTGCTCAAAGGGAACTGAGATTATTCATGCTAGAAACTTCCGTGTGCAGCCACAAGCTATTATGGGCTCTAGCATAGTTGAGTAAGTTACGTGAAGCTCTCGAAGAGGTAGATCAGCAGGTAGTGGGTTTTATAGGTTTGGTATGATCTATCCGGAGTAGAGAGTTAATGTTTCAGAAAGACTGTATCTCGGTCATCCGTTTCTCAAACACCATGTAGCGCGAGAAACCAACGGAGGCGATCGAGTCTTGTGGGGAAAAGTGCGCAAACCTCTGCAGAGTGTACAAACTAATCATGGTTAGCCGTGTCCCCGGTTATGGACAATTCTGAGTATCTAGTACTTGAGTTTTCACATGTATCTCATCACTCTAAATTAATATTGTTGGGTTGTTAATTACCTTATTTGGGGTTGAGTTGGGGTTATACCTTCTCAATGATGTTTCAACCACCATGATAGTTAAATTAAAATTTATTCCTTTGATGTAGGAAAAAATTGGCTTTTTGCACAACTGTAACCATAGAGCTTTCCACCAGCCATATATGCATGTAGTATAGCTTATTCTTTCATTACTCTCTATGTGTTACATTGCCAGCATATTCAGTCTTGACCGTTTTCGGGCTGCAACATATTGTGTTGCAGATTTTTCAGACGAGGAGTAAAGTTCGATAGGTCGTTGCCGTGCAGCTCAGTTATGCCATTGGAGTTGATGGACTCACTTTATCTTCCAAGCCTTCCGCTGTTATCGCATTAGATGGCCTTAAGCCATGTTATTGTAATAAGTTCTCTTTTGAGACATTCGATGTAATAAGTGTGTGATTGCTACTCTGTTATAAATCCTTCGAGTACTGTGTGTGTCAGCATTACCGATCCAGGGATGACACGAAAGCACAGAGACTAGACCATCTGAGGTCGGGTCGCTACAATGAATAAAGATAGTCCTTGGACATTATCAATGATGTGTATCAGCAAGTACGTGACTTGTTTGTGGGACTATGCATTGTATGATGATTGTCCTAAAAGGTCCCTAATCGAAAGGGTTGTGTGGACGCGCAGCCGACTAGACTAGCATATGACACGGTCGATGGCTTGGTCTCACTAGCCATGGAGCATTGGATGCTAACCGGATAATATGGACTTGGAAAGGTCTGGTCGGATTCGACGTAGTCGGATCTGAGTCGAGATAAGGTCCGAGTCGGACAGACCCAACTATGAGACGCAGCGATATGTCATCTGTGAGTCTCTAGTACAACATACGTTCTATGTCCTAAGGCTGGTGGCGCATGTACTCGGGATGGTGATGAGACTTGCTTTGGGCCGACCAAACGCTACTCCGTGATTTGGGTAGTTATAAAGGTAGGTTTCGGGTTTGTCGGTCCCATCTTTGCGAGACATGGTCGAGCAAGATGGGATTTGCCCCTCCGATCAGGAGACATATACTCTAGGCCCCTCATGTGATCCGACCAGGATAAGCATGGCCATGCGACAAGGACTATGAGATAATCCGGTTTGTGGTCGGTATCACTGGAACGAGAAAGAGGTCGGGCTAGCACAAGGATGACAGTCTCGCCTTGAGCCCGACAACATAGATCGTGCGGCAAAGGGAGCGAAGTGTGCCACGTTGTACAGGTTCGCCTAACCAGCTTCATATCTGCTTGGTGGTCGCCACGCCTTGCTAGAGGCCGCTACCAACCGTGCAGGTCGGAGGTGATCCGAGCTGTGACCAAGCTGACTTGAACCTAAGGGGTCGCGCGCTTAAGGGAAGGAACCTACGAGGTCGGTTCATAGGACACTGGTCGGATGTGATCCGAACTGGACTAGGAACGTGGCCGAGTAGACTTTGGGCTTTAGGGTCCGTGCGAGGCCCAAGTGTTGAGCCTGCGACAGACGCCTATATAAAGTGGAGGTGCAGCACACTCATTAGGTTGATCGCTTCGGCTGCGACTAGGGTTTGCATGTGTTGTGAATAGCCACCTCCATTCGCCGCTGACTGTGTGATCGGACCTAGCAGTCTGCCGCACGGTGTTCCTCCTGCACGCGCGGATACTGTTAGAGGCGGTGCACTTGCGCCACTCCGGCGAACTCGTACGTAGGATCGGACGACCAGCTATCCGAGGGAGATCGAACGAGGTGGAGACGATCCACGCGGACGCGCTGCCCCAACTCTTCTCCCGCTGCACGGCACCGCGCGTCTAGTGGTAACGAACTGTGATCCATCTTCCGTAGCATGTTCCTGGATGTTATGCGCGTAGGAAAATTTTAATTTGCAGTCGACGCACCCTACCGTAGATCCTAACAGCGCCTACCCCCCTGGGCACGCCCTCCACCCTCGTGGGCCTCATTTTTCTCCACCAATGTACTTCTTCCTCCTATATATACCTACGTACCCCCAAACTACCAGATACGGAGCCAAAAACCTAATTCCACCACCGCAACCTTCTGTACCCGTGAGATCCCATCTTGGGGCCTTTTCCGGAGCTCCGCCGGAGGGGGCATCGATCATGGAGGGCTTCTACATCAACACCATAGCCTCTCCGATGATGTGTGAGTAGTTTACCTCAGACCTTCGGGTCCATAGTTATTACCTAGATGGCTTCTTCTCTCTTTTTGGATCTCAATACAATGTTCTCCCCCTCTCTTATGGAGATCTATTCGATGTAATCTTGTTTTGCGGTGTGTTTGTTGAGACCGGTGAATTGTGGGTTTATGATCAAGTTTATCTATGAACAATATTTTAATCTTCTCTGAATTCTTTTATGTATGATTGGTTATCTTTGCAAGTCTCTTCGAATTATCAATTTGGTTTGGCCTACTAGATTGATCTTTCTTGCAATGGGAGAAGTGCTTAGCTTTGGGTTCAATCTTGCGCTGTCCTTTCCCAGTGATAGTAGGGCAGCAAGGCACGTGTGTATTGTTCACATCGAGGATAACAAGATGGGGTTTATATCATATTGCATGAGTTTATCCCTCTACATCATGTCATCTTACTTAAAGCGTTACTCTGTTCTTTTGAACTTAATACTCTAGATGCATGTCGGATAGCGGTCGATGTGTGGAGTAATAGTAGTAGATGCAGGCAGGAATCGGTCTACTTGTCTCGGACGTGATGCCTATATACATGATCGTACCTAGATATTCTCATAACTATGCTCAATTCTATCAATTGCTCAACAGTAATTTGTTCACCCACCGTAATACTTATGCTCATGAGAGAAGCCACTAGTGAAACCTATGGCCCCCGGGTCTATTTTCCATCATATTAATCTCCCGTCAACAAGTTATTTCTAGCGTCGTTTTTATTTTGCTTTCTTTACTTTGCATCTTTATCATAAAAATACCAAAAGTATTATCTTATCATATCTATCAGATCTCACTCTCGTAGGTGACCGTGAAGGGATTGACAACCCCTTTATTGCGTTGGTTGCGAGGATTTATTTGTTGGTGTAGGTGCGAGGGACTTGTGTGTGGCCTCCTACTAGATTAATACCTTGGTTCTCAAAAACTGAGGGAAATACTTACGCTACTTTGACGCATCACCCTTTCCTCTTCTAGGGAAAACCAACGCAGTGCTCAAGAGGTAGCACACATCACTATAAGCCTTGCAAGCAATGTGACTAATGAGTTACTTGCAGGATGATGCATTATGGAATGAGTAAAGAGACTTGCCGGTAACGAGATTGAACTAGGTATTGAGATACCGACGATCGAATCTCGGGCAAGTAACATACCGATGACAAAGGGAACAACGTATGTTGTTATGCGGTTTGACCGATAAAGATCTTCGTAGAATATGTAGGAACCAATATGAGCATCCAGGTTCCGCTATTAGTTATTGACCGGAGACGAGTCTCGGTCAGGTCTACATAGTTCTCGAACCCGTAGGGTCCGCATGCTTAACATTCGGTGACGATCGGTATTATGAGTTTATGTGTTTTGATGTACCGAATGTAGTTCGGAGTCCCGGATGTGATCACAGACATGACGAGGAGTCTCAAAATGGTCGAGACATAATGATTGATATATTGGACGGCTATGTTCGGACACCAGAAGGGTTCCGGGAGGTTTCGAATAAAACTGGAGTGCCGGAGGGTTATCGGAACCCCGGGGGAACTAATGGGCCTCGATGGGCCTTAGTGGAGAGAGAGAGGGGCGGCCAGTGCAAGCCACGCGCCCCCTCCCCCTTGAGTCCGAATAGGACAAGGAAGGGGGGCAGCGCCCCCCTTTTCCTTCCCCCCTCTCCCTCTCCTTCCTTCCCTCTCTCTCCCTTTTGGTGGAAACCTACTAGGACTTGGAGTCCTAGTAGCGCGTGCTACCTCTTGAGCATGCGTTGATTTTCCCTTGAAGAGGAAAGGGTGATGCAGAAAAGTAGCGTAAGTATCTCCCTCGGTTTTTGAGAACCATGGTATCAATCCAGTAGGAGACTACACGCAAGTCGCCTAGTACCTGCACAAACAAATAAGAACCTTGCAACCAACGTGATAAAGGGGTTGTCAATCCCTTCATGGCCACTTACAAAAGTGAGACCTGATAAAGATAATAAGATAAATATTTTTGGTATTTTTGTGGTATAGATTGGAAAATAAATAGTAAACTAGAATCGTTGATTGGAAACTTATAGGATGTAAAGTAGACCCGGGGGCCATAGGTTTCACTAGTGCCTTCTCTAAAGATAGCATGTATTACGGTGGGTGAACAAATTACTGTCGAGCAATTGGTAGAAAAGTGCATAGTTATGATGATATCTAAGGCAATGATCATGAATATAGGCATCACGTCCGTGTCATGTAGACCGAAACTATTCTGCATCTACTACTATTACTCCACACATCGACCGCTATCCAGCATGCATCTAGAGTATTAAGTTCATAAGAACGGAGTAACGCATTAGGCAAGATGACATGATGTAGAGGGATAAACTCAAGCAATATTATATAAACCCCATATTTTTATTCTCGATGGCAATAATACAATACGTGTCGTTTCCATTTACATCCTTTGGGATCGAAAGTACCGCAAGATTGAACCCAAAGCTAAGCACTTCTCCCATTGCAAGAAAGATCAATCTAGTAGGCCAAACTAAACCAATAATTCGAAGAGACTTGCAAAGATATCAAATCATGCATATAAGAATTCAGAGAAGAATCAAATAATATTCATAGATAATCAAGTTTATAAACCCACAATTCATCGGCTCTCGGCAAACACACCACAAAAAAGAGTTACATCGAATAGATCTCCAAGAGAATCAAGGAGAACATTGTATTGAGATCCAAACAGATAGAAGAAGCCATCTAGCTAATAACTATGAACCCGAAGGTCTGTGGTAAACTACTCACACATCATCGGAGAGGCTATGGTGTTGATGTAGAAGCCCTCCGTGATCGAATCCCCCTCCGGTAGATCGCCGGAAAAGGCCCCAAGATGGGATCTGATACATCTCCAACGTATCTATAATTTTTTATTGTTCCATGCTATATTATATTATGTTTTGGACATTATTGGGTTTTATTATACACTTTTATATTGGGACTAACCTATTAACCGGAGGCCCGGCCCAGAATTGTTGTTTTTTGCCTATTTCAGAGTTTCGCAGAAAAAGAATATCAAACGGAGTCCAAACGGAATGAAACCTTCGGGGACGTGATTTTCGGAACGAACGTGATCCAGAGGACTTGGACCCTACGTCAAGACATCAACCAGGAAGGCAAGAGGTAGGGGGCGCGCCCTCCACCCTCATGGGGCCCATGTTGCTCCACCGACGTACTTCTTCCTCCTATATATACCTACGTACCCCCAAACTACCAGATACGAAGCCAAAAACCTAATTCCACCGCCGCAACCTTCTGTACCCGTGAGATCCCATCTTGGGGCCTTTTCCGGAGCTTCGTCAGAGGGGGCATCGATCACGGAGGGCTTCTACATCAACACCATAGCCTCTCCGATGATGTGTGAGTAGTATACCTCAGACCTTAGGGTCCATAGTTATTAGCTAGATGGCTTCTACTCTCTTTTTGAATCACAATACAAAGTTCTCCACGATTCTCGTGGAGATCTATTCGATGTAATCTTCTTTTGCGGTGTGTTTGTTGAGATCGATGAATTGTGGGTTTATGATCAAGTTTATCTATGAACAATATTTGAATCTCCTCTGAATTCTTTTATGTATGATTGGTTATCTTCGCAAGTCTCTTCGAATTATCAGTTTGGTTTGGCCTACTAGATTGATCTTTCTTGCAATGGGAGAAGTGCTTAGCTTTGGGTTCAATCTTGCGGTGTCCTTCCCAAAGTGTGAGGGGCAGCAAGGCACGTATTGTATTGTTGCCATCGAGGATAACAAGATGGGGTTTATATCATATTGCATGAGTTTATCCCTCTACATCATGTCATCTTGCTTAAAGCGTTACTCTGTTCTTATGAACTTAATACTCTAGATGCATCTTTGGATAGCGGTCGATGTGTGGAGTAATAGTAGTAGATGCAGGCAGGAGTCGGTCTACTTGTCTCGGACGTGATGCCTATAGACATGATCATACCTTGATATTCTCATAACTATGCTCAATTCTGTCAATTGCTCAACAGTAATTTGTTCACCCACCATAATACTTATGCTTTCGAGAGAAGCCACTAGTGAAACCTATGCCCCCCGGGTCTATTTTCCATCATATTAATCTTCCAACACTTAGCTATTTTATTGCCTTTTATTTTACTTTGCATCCTTATCATAAAAATACCAAAAATATTATCTTATCAGATCTCACTTTTGTAAGTGACCGTGAAGGGATTGACAACCCCTTTATTGCTTTGGTTGCGAGGATTTTATTTGTTTGTGTAGGTGCGAGGGACTCGTGCGTGGCCTCCTACTGGATTGATACCTTGGTTCTCAAAAACTGAGGGAAATACTTACGGTACTTTACTGCATCACCCTTTCCTCTTCAAGGGAAAACCAACGCAGTGCTCAAGAGGTAGCAAGAAGGATTTCTGGCGCCGTTGCACAGGAGTCTCATAAAAGTCAACATACCAAGTACCCATCACAAACCCTTATCTCCTGCATTACATTATTTGCCATTTGCCTATCCTTTTCCTCTCTCTCACTTCACCCTTGCCGTTTTATTCGCCCTCTCTTTTCCGTTCGCCTCTTTTTTGCTTGCTTCTTGTTTGCTCGTGTGTTGGATTGCTTGTTTGTCACGATGGCTCAAGATAATACTAAATTGTGTGACTTTACCAATACCAACAACAATGATTTTCTTAGCACTCCAATTGCTCCTCTTACCGATACTGAATCTTGTGAAATCAATACTGCTTTATTGAATCTTGTCAGGAAAGATCAATTCGCTGGCCTTCCTAGTGAAGATGCCGCTACCCATCTAAATAGCTTCGTTGATTTGTGTGATATGAAAAAGAAGAAAGATGTGGACAATGATATTGTTAAATTGAAGCTATTTCCTTTTTTGCTTAGAGATCGTGCTAAAGCTTGGTTTTCGTCTCTGCCTAAAAATAGTATTGATTCTTGGAATAAGTGTGAAGATGCTTTTATCTCTAAGTATTTTCCTCCCACTAAGATCATCTCTCTTAAAAACGATATTATGAATTTTAAGCAACTTGATCATGAACATGTTGCACAAGCTTGGGAGAGGATGAAATTAATGATACGTAATTTCCCTACACATGGTTTGAATCTTTGGATGATTATACAAAAAAAAATTATGCCGGATTGAATTTTGCTTCTAGAAATCTTCTAGATTTGGCCGCAGGAGGCACTTTTATGGAAATCACTTTAGGATAAGCTACTAAACTCCTAGATAATATTATGGTTAATTATTCTCAATGGCACACCGAAAGATCTACTAATAAAAAAGTGCATGCGATAGAAGAAATTAATGTTTTGAGTGGAAAGAAGGATGAACTTATGAAATTATTTGCTACTAAGAGTGTTTCTTCTGATCCTAATGACATGCATTTGTCTACTTTGATTGAGAATAATAATGAATCTATGGATGTGAATTTTGTTGGTAGGAATAATTTTGGTAACAACGCGTATAGAGGAAACTTTAATCCTAGGCCGTACCTAGTAATTCCTCTAATAACTATGGTAATTCCTACAACAATTCTTATGGAAATTTTAATAAGATGCCTTCTGAATTTGAGACTAGTGTTAAGGAGTTTATGAATTCGCAAAAGAATTTCAATGCTTTGCTTGAAGAAAAATTGCTTAAAGTTGATGAATTGGCTAGGAACGTTGATAGAATTTATCTTGATGTTGATTCCTTGAAACTTAGATCTATTCCACCTAAGCATGATATCAATGAGTCTCCCAAAGCCATGAGAGTTTCCATTGATGAGTGCAAAGAAAGAACCGCTAGGATGCCTGCTAAGAAAGATTGCTTTGTGAAAGTGTGTTCTTCCAGTTTCTATGAAAATAAAGATGAAGATCTAAAAGTTATTGATGTGTCCCATATTAAATCTTTGTTTTGCAATATGAATCTTGATAATGATGGGACTGAATATGATCCACCTTTACCTAGAAGGCATTCCAAAAATTTGGAGTTTTTAGATCTTGATGCTAAAATTGGTAAAAGTGGGATTGAAGAAGTTAAGACTTTAGATAGCAATAAACCCACTATTTTGGATTTCAAGGAATTTAATTATGATAATTGCTCTTTGATAGATTGTATTTCCTTGTTGCAATCCGTGCTAAATTCTCCTCGTGCTTATAGCCAAAATAAAGCTTTTACTAAACATATCGTTGATGCTTTGATGCAATCTTATGAAGAAAAACTTGAGTTGGAAGTTTCTATCCTAGAAAACTTTATGATGAGTGGGAACCTACTATTAAAATTAAAATTAAAGATCATGAATGCTATGCTTTGTGTGATTTGGGTGCTAGTGTTTCCACGATTCCAAAGACTTTGTGTGATTTGCTAGGTTTCCGTGATCTTCATGATTGTTCTTTAAACCTGCACCTTGCGGATTCCACCATTAAGAAGCCTATGGGAAGAATTAATGATGTTCTTATCGTTGCTAATAGGAATTATGTGCCCGTAGATTTTTTTTGTTCTTGATATAGATTACAATCCTTCATGTCCTATTATTCTTGGTAAACCTTTCCTTAGAACGATTGGTGCAATTATTGATATGAAGGAAGGGAATATTAGATTCCAATTTCCGTTAAGGAAAGGCATGAAAAACTTCCCTAGAAATAAAATAAAATTACCTTATTAATCTATTATAAGAGCCACTTATGGATTGCCTACCAAAGATGGCAATACCTAGATCTATCCTTGCTATTATGCCTAGCTAGGGGCGTTAAATGATAGCGCTTGTTGGGAGGCAACCCAATTATATTTTTTATTTTTGCTTCTGTTTAGGAATTAATCTTTGATCTAGCCTCTGGTTAGATTTGTTTTTATGTTTTAATTAGTGTTTGTGCCAAGTTTAACCTATAGGATCTTCTTGGATGACAGTTATTTGATCTTGCTGAAAATTCTAGAAACTTTCTGTTCACGAAAATAATTGTTAAAACTCACCAGAACGTGATATGATGTTCATTCCAATTGCAGCAGATCAATAAACAAATTATCTAGGTCTACCTATTTTGGCTGAATTTTTAGAGTTCCAGAAGTTTGCGTTAGTTACAGATTACTACAGACTGTTCTGTTTTTGACAGATTCTGTTTTTCGTGTGTTGTTTGCTTATTTTGATGAATCTATGGCTAATAAAATAGTTTATAAACCATAAATAAGTTGGAATACAGTAGGTTTAACACCAATATAAATAAATAATTAGTTCATTACAGTACCTTGAAGTGGTGTTTTGTTTTCTTTCGCTAACGGAGCTCACGAGATTTTCTGCTAAGTTTTGTTTTGTGAAGTTTTCAAGTTTTGGGTAAAAGATTTGATGGATTATGGAACAAGGAGTGGGAAGAGCCTAATATTGGGGATACCCATGGCACCCCAAGATAATCTAAGGACACCAAAAATCCAAAGCTTGGGGATGCTCCGGAAGGCATCCCCTCTTTCGTCTACTTTCATCGTTAACTTTACTTGGAGCTAGATTTTTATTCACCACATGATATGCGTTTTGCTTGGAGCGTCTTGTATGATTTGAGTCTTTGCTTTTTAGTTTACCACAATCATCTTTTCTGTACACACCTTTTAAAAGAGACACACATGATTCGGAATTTATTAGAATACTCTATGCGCTTCACTTATATCTTTTGAGCTATATAGTTTTTGCTCTAGTGCTTCACTTATATCTTTTAGAGAATGGCGGTGGTTTTGTTTTATAGAAACTATTATTCTCTCATGCTTCACTTATATTATTTTGAGAGTCTTAAACAGCATGGTAATTTGCTTAAATTGGGAAATTAATCCTAATATGTTAGGTATTCAAGACTAGTAAAAACTTTCTTATGAGTGTGTTGAATACTAAGAGAAGTTTGATGCTTGATGATTGTTTTGAGATATGGAGGTAGTGATATTAAAGTTGTGCTAGTTGAGTAGTTGTGAATTTGAGAAATACTTGTGTTAAAGTTTGCAAGTCCCGTAGCATGCACGTATGGTAAACGTTATGTAACAAATTTGAAACATGAGGTGTTTTTTGATTGTCCTCCTTATGAGTGGTGGTCGGGGACGAGTGATGGTCTTTTCCTACCAATCTATCCCCCTAGGAGCATGCGCGTAGTGCTTGATTTTTTATGACTTGTAGATTGTTGCAATAAGTATGTGAGTTCTTTATGACTAATGTTGAGTCCATGGATTATACGCACTCTTACCCTTCCATCATTGCTAGCCTCTTGATGCCGTGCATTGCCCTTTCTCACATTGAGAGTTGGTGCAAACTTCGCCGTTGCATCCAAACCCCGTGATATGATACGCTATTTCACACATAAACCTCCTTATATCTTCCTCAAAACAGCCACCATACCTACCTATTTTGGCATTTCCATAGCCATTCCGAGATATATTGCCATGCAACTTTCCACCGTTCCGTTTATCATGACACATTCATCATTGTCATATTGCTTTGCATGATCATGTAGTTGACATCGTATTTGTGGCAAAGCCACCGTTCATAATTTTTCATACATGCCACTCTTGATTCATTGCTATCCCGGTATACCGCCGGAGGCATTCATATAGAGTCATACTTTGTTCTAGTATCGAGTTGAAATCATTGAGTTCTAAATAAATAGAAGTGTGATGATTATCATTCATAGAGCATTGTCCCAATAAAAAAATAAAAAATAAAGAGAAAGGCCAAAAAAAGAAGGCCCAAAAAAAGGGGACAATGCTACTATCCTTTTTCCACACTTGTGCTTCAAAGTAGCACCATGATCTTCATGATAGTCTCTTGTTTTGTCACTTTCATATACTAGTGGGAATTTTTCATTATAGAACTTGGCTTGTATATTCCAACAATGGGCCTCCTCAAATGCCCTATGTCTTCGTGATCAATCAAGTTGGATGCACACCCACTTAGTTTCTTTTGTTGAGCTTTCATGCATTTATAGCTCTAGTGCATTCGTTGCATGGCAATCCCTACTCCTTGCATTAACATCAATCGATGGGCATCTCCATAGCTCATTGATTAGCCGCGTTGATGTGAGACTTTCTCTCTTTTTGTCTTCTCCACATAACCCCCATCATTATATTCTATTCCACCCATAGTGCTATATCCATGGCTCACGCTCATATATTGCGTGAAGGTTGAAAAAGTTTGAGATTACTAAAGTATGAAACAATTGCTTGACTTGTCATCGGGGTTGTGCGTGATGAGAGCATTCTTGTGTGACAAAAATGGAGCATAACTAAACTATATGATTTTGTAGGGATGAACTTTCTTTGGCCATGATATTTTGAGACGACATAATTGCTTAGTTAGTATGCTTGAAGTATTATTACTTTTATGTCAATATTAAACTTTTATCTTGAATCTTCCGGATCTGAATATTCATACCACAACTAAGAGAATTACATTGAAATTATCCCAAGTAACATTCCACATCAAAATTTCTGTTTTATCATTTACCTACCGAGGACGAGCAGGAATTAAGCTTGGGGATGCTTGATACGTCTCCAACGTATCTATAATTTTTTATTCTTCCATGCTATATTATATTCTGTTTTGGACATTATTGGGCTGTATTATACATTTTAATATTATTTTTGGGACTAACCTATTAACCGGAGGCCCAGCCCAGAATTTCTGTTTTTGCCTATTTCAGAGTTTCGCAGAAAAAGAATATCAAACGGAGTCCAAACGGAATGAAACCTTCGGGAACGTGATTTTCGGAACGAATGTGATCCAGAGGACTTGGACCCTACGTCAAGACATCAACCAGGAAGGCACGAGGTAGGGGGTGCGCCTACCCACCCTGGGCACGCCCTCCACCCTCATGGGGCCCATGTTGCTCCACCGACGTACTCCTTCCTCCTATATATACCTACGTACCCCCAAACTACCAGATACGGAGCCAAAAACCTAATTCCACCGCCGCAACCTTCTGTACTTGTGAGATCCCATCTTGGGGCCTGTTCCGGAGCTCCGCCGGAGGGGGCATCGATCACGGAGGGCTTCTACATCAACACCATAGCCTCTCCGATGATGTGTGAGTAGTTTACCTTAGACCTTCGGGTCCATAGTTATTAGCTAGATGGATTCTTCTCTCTTTTTGGATCTCAATACAAAGTTCTCCACGATTCTCGTGGAGATCTATTAAATGTAATCTTCTTTTATGGTGTGTTTGTTGAGACCGATGAATTGTGGGTTTATGATCAAGTTTATCTATGAAAAATATTTGAATCTCCTCTGAATTCTTTTATGTATGATTGGTTATCTTCGCAAGTCTCTTCGAATTATCAGTTTGGTTTGGCCTACTAGATTGATCTTTCTTGCAATGGGAGAAGTGCTTAGCTTTGGGTTCAATCTTGCGGTGTCCTTCCCAAAGGATGAGGGGCAGCAAGGCACGTATTGTATTGTTGCCATCGAGGATAACAAGATGGGGTTTATATCATATTGCATGAGTTTATCCCTCTACATCATTTCATCTTGCTTAAAGCGTTACTCTGTTCTTATGAACTTAATACTCTAGATGCATGCTGGATAGCGGTCGATGTGTGGAGTAATAGTAGTAGATGCACGATGAGTCGGTCTACTTGTCTCGGACGTGATGCCTATATACATGATCATACCTAGATATTCTCATAACTATGCTCAATTACATCAATTGCTCAATAGTAATTTGTTCACCCACCGTAATACTTATGCTCTCGAGAGAAGCCACTAGTGAAACCTATGGCCCCGGGTCTATTTTCCATCATATTAATCTTCCAACACTTAGCTATTTTATTGCCTTTTATTTTACTTTGCATCCTTATCATAAAAATACCAAAAATATTATCTTATCAGATCTCACTTTCGTAAGTGACCGTGAAGGGATTGACAACCCCTTTATTGCGTTGGTTGCGAGGATTTTATTTGTTTGTGTAGGTGCGAGGGACTCGTGCATGGCCTCCTACTGGATTGATACCTTGGTTCTCAAAAACTGAGGGAAATACTTACGCTGCTTTACTGCATCACCCTTTCCTCTTCAAGGGAAAACCAACGCAGTGCTCAAGAGGTAGCAGGATCTCACGGGTACAGAAGGTTGCGGCAGTGGAAAAGGTGTTTTGTGTCTCTCCCCGAAGGTTTCAGGGTATAAGAGTATATATAGGCGAAAGAAGTAGGTCGGTGGAGCTACGAGGGGCCCACGAGGGTGGGGGCGCGCCCTCCTGCCTCGTGGCTTCCTTGACCTCCACTCCAAGTCTCCTGGATTGCATTTGTTCCAAAAATGATCCTCGCGAAGGTTTCATTCCGTTTGGATTCCGTTTGATATTCCTTTTCTGCGAAACACTAAAATAGGCAAAAAAAACAGCAATTTGCACTGGGCCTTCGGTTAATAGGTTAGTCCCAAAAATAATATAAAAAGGTATATTAAAGCCAATTAAACATCCAAAACAGATAATATAATAGCATGAAACAATAAAAAAATATAGATACGTTGGAGACGTATCAGCGCGCCAAGGAGGCCCGGACGGCCTCCCCCTCCCTCCTTTATATACGTGGGGAGGGGGCACCCTAGAACACACAAGTTGATTGTTTAGCCGTGTGCGGTGCCCCCCTCCACAGCTTTCCACCTCAGTCATATCGTTGTAGTGCTTAGGCGAAGCCCTGCATCGGTAACTTCATCATCACTGTCATCACGCTGTCATGCTGATGAAGCTCTCCCTCAACACTCAGCTGGATCTAGAGTTCGTGGGACGTCACCGAGCTGAACGTGTGCAGATCACGGACGTCACCATGCTGATGAAGTTCCCCAACACGCACGTATACAGCTCCTCTCCCAAGATTTCAATGGTATGTGATAGAGGAGCCCTTATAAAGAGGTTCAACTCTTTTTCCACCAGCAGTATCGTATTCAACTTTCCACCACTTGTCATACACCTACATGGGCCTTAGAGATTAACGAGGAATTATTGTCTTATGCCGGCCAAAGCTCATCTATAATTCAACAATCCCTCACTAGATCTTGAGGCACATTAGTTTGTCATCTGTTCCCAATAGTGTTTTGGTATATCAGAATTTTTAGTGGAGATTGTTAAGTTCAACTTTCACCTAGAGCAACAGAATTAGACTTTTTCACAACTGAACAATTGACTATGCCTTGAATTATCAGTTTGGCATGCGGAAGTTTCGCCTATTGTCGATCGGGTACACAGCTACCGAAGGATAAAACCCCAAGGGTGGAGCTTATTAGTCATAATCCTGAGTTGTTCATGAGCTTCCTGAATAATACACTATCTCATAGATTGTGACCAGCAATGAGGCTCACATAGGTGTGTTCCTCAAAGAATGCTCCGGACTCCCGCAAGTGGGCGCGCGGGAGGGGGGAGTTTTTTGATGGGTCAGGGCGGTCAGAAGCAGACTGGCGAGTGGTCTCGACTCCCGCAAACCTCCCCCATTTTTGTCTCCGGATTGCGGGAGAAATCGCGTCCGGACAGCTCCGAGGACCGATACAGTTCGGCGTTGGATGGCTTCAGCGGCCCGGACAGCGCGGTCCGAACGGTTGCGGGAGGCTTACGAATCCTCCTTGAAGATGCCCTTAACTTGTTTCAGCGTGCAAACACGGTGCTTCCGCTCGTATCCAGACGTATGGCCCGCACACTAAGTTGTCAGTGGCGTAGGTCCACCTATCAGTGGCTGGAAAAAATTAGACTACTTGTACATTATATTTATGGGTCAAATAAAATAGAAAATCTACAACGAATGGGACTCGAACCAGCAGCATCTTTGTGGGTGGGCCTACGCCTCACTGGCAGACCATGTGTGCAAGCCATACATCAGGGTACGAGAAGAAGCACCGTGTTTAAATGCAGGGACAAAGTTATATGACCATAATTTTATATTTTATAAGTTTTAGAATCAAACTGAACATTAAGCATAAATTATATGACTCCCAATGATATTGATTCTTTGTGGATGGTTTAGGTGCAGAGATAGCAGGTCATGCCTCCAAACCACTCTCAGAAAAATGCATCACATGGCAAACCAATTAAGGGACAGTTTTTTTGCTGGCTTCTAGAATAAGCTGAAATAAGCTGCCCCCTGCCCAGCTTATTCTAGAAGCTCAAACAAAATTATTTTTTTAAAAGCCTAATAGTTAAGACTTCATTAATAGGCTTTTAAAAAAAATTAATTGAGCTTCTAAAATAATCTAGGTGAGGAACAGCTTATTCTGAAAGCCTAAAAAAGCCAGTAAAAGAACTGACCCTAAAAACCTGGTATGCGTACGTTGAGGTGCACAAGTAAAATGCACAAGTACGCCTTCGAACTAACCGGCAGCTTCTCTTTCTCTCCATGCGAGAAGCGGTAGTAGCGGCGCCGCGCCGACAGCCAAAGGTGGTAACGGTTTTGCTGAAGGTTGGTTGACCATGCGATGCGATGCGATGCGCCGTAGCGATCAGTGTGTGCACCACGTTTCAAGCACGCACGTAGGTGCAGTATATACTTGCAGCTAGCCCTCAGCTGAGAGGGTTGTTGGACGGGAAAAGTCCGGGCGACAATGTGAGAGGGCGAGGGCCTCCAGCTGGAGAGGTCGCCACATGCATATGCATGCATGCACGGACTTGTAGTACATTTTTGGAGTAGAAGAATGGCGACCAAGGGCTAGGGGACAAGAGGGTTGTTTAAGCGGGATTACGAGTTACTGCAAGTGCGAGTGTACCACCTGGCGAAGTGGCGATTCGTTTTATGTCATGGAGCTTAGCTAGACAGGGAAGGCAGAAAGAACCTAAAATCTAAAAAGTGCATGCGCACTATTTAGAGACAACGAGCGACCAGGTTTCACAGCCATGTACTCCCTCCGTTCCTAAATAATTGTCTTTCTAAAGATTTCAACAAGTGACTACATACGGAGCAAAATGAGTGAATCTACACTCTAAAACATGTCTACATACATCCGTATGTTATAGTCCATTTGAGATGGCCAGAAAGACAATTATTTAGGAACAGAGGGAGTATGAGTTACTTTTTTTATGCTAATGCATGTTTTTATTAGTATTTAATGTGTTTAGAATGGTTAATTCGATTTGAAAGAACCTGATTCACGTACAATTATTTTGGTTTTCCAAATTTTTAAAAAGCCACATCTTTCAAACCGCGCGTCGGAATTCAGATCCGTCTTCACTGTTGGATTCTTCGTGATGAGATCTTTGAAACTAGATCCTGCATGAGTATGTTTTAACGAAATTTTTTTGATACCAAATTTGACTCTATATTGTGCAACTTCAGTACTGCATTGTGCAACTTTAATACTACATGGTGCAATTTTTTTTAAAAGCAGTTTCTGGAGCTGCATGATCTAACTTCACATGAGGTTTCAAACCATGAAAACTTGATGTATAACTAGTCTACTGTCTCGACCAACTATGTAGTAGTCGATATGCAACCCTTCTCTATTCGTGGATGTGTAGTTTTTTTTACAGTTGAAACACCCTGCCCCACCTTCCCTACCAATGATATGTGCAACTTAGTCTGTTGTTCGAGCCAACTTCCTATTACTAAATGTGCAACTCCTTCCCTCCCTACTCGTGGATATGTAGTTTTAGTTGGCGGGGGCAACAAATGGAGTTGCACAAAGTCTGCTAGGCAGTTGGCCGAAGCAACATATAAAGTTGCACATCTCACAAGTAGGGATAGTTGGATGGTGAAAATTCCACATTCATGAGGGTAATGAAAAGTTACATATTCATGAGGGTTGTAAAAGTTGCATATAAATGGGGCGCTAAAGCTGCACACCCCACTAGACGGGTGGCTCCGAGTGCTAGTAAGGAAATTATACATCCATGAGGTATGAGGGATAGTTGCACATCACTGATAGATAGTTGGCGGTGACAGTATCCGAAGTTGCACAACCACTGCTAGACAGTTGGCTGATGCAGCAAATAATGGAAGCACAATCACGAGCGAGGGGGAAGTTGCACAAGAACTATTAGGCAGTTGGCCTGCGCAAAACACGAATTTGAACATCTCACTAGGATGAGGTAGTTTTGGGATAGATGTGCCATCAATGAAAACTACACTTCCACGGGTAAGCGAGAAGTTGTACATTCACTGTCAGGTAGTTGCACATCCACTGCTAGTCAGTTGCACAAAATGAGGAACTTAGTTGCATATAAAAAATTTCGTCAAAACATACCGATGCGGGGTCTAGTTTCGAAGAGCACGTAACGGTGAAAACGGATCTAAATTCCGACACGCGGTTTGAAAGATATGGCTTTTTAAAAATTTGAAAAGCCAAAATTATTACACAAAAGACAACATGAGCGGGAGGCATGGAGATATCCATCATATGACAAGAGATCACATGAGATGATTAATTAGGAGTGTTCCTTTAGCACTTTCGGTTCACACGAAAGGTAATATTTTCCTTTTTAAAATTATGTGGGGACAAATACATTCTAAATAAGTAAGCCACTCTGGACCGCTAGGGAGCAGCCGGCCGCTCCCTAGACATGTCCAAGAAAGAAAGGCTACGTCTTGTTGGTGAGCTCTCAACATAACGCGCGCTTGCGATCCAAGGTTAGCGGTTGACGGCTACTAATCTGAGTATAATGGAAAAACAATAGTACCATCACTGTCGACTCTGAAAGCTATATACCTGTGCTCCAACCCACCAGCAACAGATGTCTCAAGAAACTAGACGAAGTATACTTTGATCGCAGTTCACGAGTACCGGGGGAGACAACAAAGTATACTCTGTGTTAGTGTTGTGGAACGGTCTTACTAAATCTCCGTCGATACTATATCCCTGAGATTCATGTAAAAAAAAATTCTTTCTTGCATGTTATGTCATTTGGTTAAGACTTGGTTTAATCTCAATTGACTGAGAGCTAGCCACACTCTTTGTCGAACCTGTACGCTCGCCTGTCCTCGCCATCAGTAGAATCACAATGGCGCGGTGTTGCCCAATCTAATCTTCTCAACGCGCGTGGGAGGAGTTTCGAAGTGTAGAGCATGCCTGCCCAAACTTGAGCGTTTGTGAAAGTTGGTCGGCTAAAACGGCCAAGACATGAGGAGGAACAGACATTGAGCTTGCAAGGGACCAATGCCGCAGCCTCGACTGTCATGCATGCATGCATGCTCTCTAACTTCGAAGTTCAAACTGACCGTTTTTCTTTTCCACGAGGCTGGAATGTCTACAACGCCTTATAAAAGTGAATAGAGGAAGTACTTGCAATGGAAGGTTAAGACTTGATCGGTAGTACTGCTGCTAATCTTAGCACTGAAAGAGTAGATCACAGTCTCTGAAAGCTATGCTGAGCCTCCAACCAACTATCAGCAGATGTCCGCAGAAAACCTGACAACTATACTTTGATCGTAATTCACAAGGACAGCTCTCCTCTTCTCCGGATATGGCACCATGTGTCACCCCATTGTCAATGTATACTTGTTTGTTTGTTTGACATGTATGTCCCTGTCAATTCAATTTGGTTGCAATTTACTACGGAAGAAAACTGTACTTGTAGTACGTACAGTACAGTATCTTGAGTACTGTAGTAGTTAGTTTTGTGGAACCGATGGATGCGCTCACCGGCCGGCCTGTCTCGTCGTCAATGGTGTCACAACGGCGGAATATTTAACAAAAAACTACCACAATTCATAAAAACGTGCTCAGAAACTATCATTTTACAAATCTGTATAAAAAACTATCACTTTTTTTTAATCTTTAACAAAAAACTATCATGTTTGTAAATCGACCCATTCGTCTATTTTAAACGCACTTATGACAGGCCTGGCCCGCATGTAAGTGTTGTCATCGCTAGTCCACTGCCCAGCCGGCATATCCACTTCCCCGCTGCCGCCGTCGTTAACTGATGTCCGAGCCGGTGAAGCACAAGCGCGCCGGCGTGCGGGCCGAGGCCGTCGGGTCAGCTCGGAGCGGTGGAGGCCGACGTGCGCATCGGCAGCAGCGGCGCCAGCCGCGACGGGCACGAGCAGCAGCCACGGCGGCCGCGCACGGGCGCGAGCTGCGGCGGCCCCGGCCATGCGGGCATGCTACTGGTCAGCTCGGAGCTCCAAGTGGTGGAGGCCGAGGTGCGCACGGGCAGCAGCGGCGCCGGCCGTGACGAGCACAAGCAGCAGTCGGCCGCGACGGGCACAAGCAGCAGTCGATGCGGCGCCAGAGCGCGGGCACGTCGGCGCGGCGCGGCGCGGCGCGGCGCCAGGAGCGGCACACCTGCCCCGCGCCGGTCAGGATCTCGACGTAGTCGAGCTTGTGGAGGATGGCGCAGAGCACGTCCAGCAGGAGCCTCGCCCAGTCCCTCGCCTCCTCCGCCGCAGGCGCTGGTGCTGGCCCCTTGCGGCCGCGTCGTCCACGGGAGTCGAGAACCACGAGACTAGACTGTGGAAATGAAAATGGACCATGCGTGAGCCATGCTCCAGGTGAGCTGCGCGTAGCCACCGCCGCCGCGAGCGTGTGCGCCGTCGTGTGTGAGTGAGCGCCGGCAGTGGTCGGCGGCAGAGGTGGCTTGCAGGTGCACACGGGATGTTTGTAGAAATGCTAAAGAGAGGGAGAGAGAGGAGGAAGAAGAGGGTCAACCTGACTTGTGGGCCCATCCTGTCAGAAAGGCGTTTAGAAGAGGTGAATCGGGCACTTTCACGACTTGGTAGTTTTTAGTCAAAGATTAAAGAAAAAACGATAGTTTTTGACACAAATTTATAAAGTAATAGTTTCTGGGCACGTTTTTATGAATTGTGATAGTTTTTGGTTAAATACTCCACAACGGGGCTGTCAGCTGCTCTCGGTCGGCTTGCTGTCGTCCACTCTAACTTTGACAGCACGTACATTATGCCTAAATGGCTGGCCAAAAATCACATGTACATGCACACACGGGACGTGGGACGTGGCGCAGCAAATGCGCATGTACACCCGCGCACTTATGTCATCTTCCTCCCCTCCTCCCGCCGCTGTCGGAGGACGCCGCCGGCTTGCGCCCGGAGGCCGACGGCGGTGGCGGGGGCTCTTCCTCCCTCCCACGTCTCAAGGATGGCGGGCCCGAACATGTGTGGAGGTGCGGTCGATCTAGAAGCGACGACGTTGGCTTCGACGGCGGCGGCGGTCGGCCCTGCCTCGGGCCACAGGCGGCGGCTGCGGCGGTTGGCTTGGATCGGGCGGCGGCGCGATGCGGTCTTCGGCGGCATGTCACCTGGCTTTAGATCGGGCAGCAGCGTGATGCGGTCTTCGGCGGCATATCATCTGGATTTAGATCGGTGGCGGCGTCGAGGGCCTGGTGGACTGCTTGGCGGCATCCATGGCAGATCTGTTCTGGCCAGTGTAGCCAGTGGTGGTGATCATCTTCTTCGTCGGCGGTGGCCGGCCAGAAGCTTGGTGATCGGATCTCGAGATCCATCATCTAGTCCCGACTGCGAGTTGGGGAGACATGGTTGCTAGTGAAAACCGAGCCGACAGCAGGCGATGGCGGCGTTCTACGCCATTGCCTTGATGAAGGCATCGTTGTGTAACTACTGTCGCCCCACTCGTGCTGCTCCGGGGAAAACCCTAGGGTCTGTTATTCCAGATCGGACGATGGCGGCACTGCGGTGTCGTTTCTCTCTTGGGAGTATCGTTTATGGAGCGGTATTTGGAAGTCGAGGCGGGGAGGTGGAGCGGCTTCGTCTTGCACGGAGCTTCGGTGAAGATGTCAAGTCATGCTCGGCCGGGTGCTACGCTTTGTTATGCTCGGTCGGCAAGTGCTACGCCTGACAGATCTTCCAAGGGCTTCAAGTGTCATTTGGTGTACGCGTGGCAGCATGGCGCTAAGGTGTATCAGTGGCGACCGCGACATGCTCAGCTGTTTGCGTGCATGGAGGAGGTGCCGTTGGGCGTCGTGGTGGCGTCGACGATAGCTAGACCGAGCAAGGTTGATGCATCAGTACAGTTCTGAAGATGGAGCGGTGGCAGTTAGCGGCGGCGGCCTCTGAGAGCACGCCGGACCAGTGAGTGTCCCAGACCCGACAAGTGGCTAGGTTGGGGTCTTAGGTCTTAGATGTTAGGCTTGGTTATGATGTCTGTTTGGTATTAGGCCCAGGCTTTAATCTTACTGTTGTATGACTTTATAAGATCTTGTGAGAATAATTAATAAAATGGCCGTATGCATCGACCAGATGCAAAGGCCGGGGATCATTCTTCTTTTCAAAAAAAAGCCAATTATGCGTCAGGACGTGCAAAAGGGTGATTAGGTGTTTGAACACATTTTGAAAACAAGATGTATATTGTGCATGTACATATGCATGCTCTTAACTTCGAACCGGCTGTTTACCTTTTGTCACGAGGCTAAAGAGCCGACAGCCCAAGATGGTACTGCCGGTTTTTCTGAACGTTGACACTGAGATGCGCCGTGGCGATCAGTGTGCATCACGTTTCCTGCACGCGCGTAGATGGAGTGTATACCCGCAGCCCTCAGCTCACAGCCGGCGCCGTCCAGGGGGGAGAAGAGAGGGCGACAATGTGACATTGTGAGGGGATCCGGCCAGCCGGGGAGGTTGCACATGCATTTCTGGAGTAGGAGGATGGCGACCAAGTGTTAGGGGACATCGATTGCTTAAGCAGCAGGAGGACGAGCTACAGGTGTTAGTGTACCACCTGGCGTCCGTTTATGCCATGGTAATGGAGCTATCTATCTAGACAAGGGAAGGCAGAAAGGCTAAGTGTTGGTGAGCTCTCAACATACCACTACCGTCGACCCTTTATGCTCCAAGTCTCCTACCCACTGTCAACAGATGTGTCTCAGGAAACTAGACAAGTAGTACGTATCACTTTGATCGCTCGCAGTTCACAAGCACTGGGGGGATACAACAGTACAGTTAACGTCGCTGGCATGCGGCATGCAATTCTTCATCAATCACATTCACCACGTCGGTCCAGGGAAATTACCTCAGCATTGTTTGTTTGACATGGAGGTGTCCCAGTCCCGGTCAAATCAGGGCACTGTCAAGTTGGTTGCAATTTACTCAGAAGATACTACTGGTCAGACTCTGGTTAGTTTTGTGGAACCTATGCGCCCGCCTGTCTCTCCGTCAGTCAGTAGGGTCACCATGGCGCTGTCGGCTTGCAGTCGTCGTCCAGTGTAATTTTCCTAGCGCGCGGGAGGAGTTTCGGGACACGACGTGCGCATCACATTACGCCTTGGGCTAAAACGACCAAGGCATATGAAAGGGATGCAGCTTGCCACGGATCAAAGCATCTACAACCAGAATCCAGAGTTATCTAATCCGGGCCCATACATCGCGGACAGTGACCAGGCAGGCAAAAAATTTACGCGCCCACAACCGGATGCATCAAACCAAATCCTCAATTTCATACTGGTATCATGCAACGTTAAACATGCGTAGTTCAACAGATGTCATCGACAGCTAAAATTTACATGTTCTAATACTGTGAATGAAACGGCAATGGAAGAAGTTCAACCACGGCCGCCCTTGTCCTTGCCGTCTTTCTTGCGGCAGAATCGACCGAAGACGCAAAACGGATCGAGGCGGATCTGCTCACTGCCGGAGCTGTCCGATCCATCGCTGTCATTGTCCTTCTCCTTCTTGGGGGCAGTTTGGCCATGGCACGGACTGTCCTGCTTTGATCTTTAGCCATCGCCCTGACCGCCCTCCTTCATCGCTTCTTGGCTATGCGGGCACAGAGGGTTTCCTCTGTCTCTGCCTCGCGGGCTATCGAAGCCGCCTCTGCCTGGCAGGCTGCCGCAGCCACCTAAGTGCGCCTGCAGCCTTGCACGGTGTGCACGGCGCGCCTCTTCATTTCCGCGAACCATGGAGGCAGATATGGCCTCCGTTTCAACGGACGAAGCAAGGCGCCACCTAAAGGGTTCCGCCAGCACAACGTTGTTGCGTTGCCATGCGGTGGTCTCCGGCGAGGCCACCTCGTGAGCCACCGGCCCCAGATATGGGCTAGATATAGAGTTTGCCGACCAACTCCGGTTGTTCGGGCTGGATTTGCCATGTTCGGCTGGGTGACAATTTTGTGTCCGGACCTGCCCGCCCGGGCGTTTGGGGTGGTCCGGTTCTAGATGCTCTCAGCTGGACTGTCATGTGATCTCAAAAAAAAAAAAAGACTGAACTGTCATGTGGATGTTGTGGCCGAGAAAACATGGCGTGGTGCGCCTGGGCTGGGATAGCGCCCGTGCCGGGCCGCCTAATCGTGAGCGAGCGTCCCGGTGCCTGCCTGGGCTGCCAACGCACCCGTGCTGTCCATAGCGTTCATCGTCACACCACACGTAACTACCTCGTTTGTTTTGACGAAGAACTACCTCGTTTGTCACCCATGTCCTCTTCTTACCTGTCATTTTTCATATACTATTCTCCCCCATTCTTCCTTGTCATTTTTCATCTACTATTCTCGCCCCAACAAGTCTTCTTCTGAAACCTACTCCTGACCATGTCCCTTTCAAAAACAATCAATACAAAATTAGTTCGAGATATCCACACCCAAGCATCTGCACCATGCTCTAAAACAGAGAACAACCGAAAGCTCGATAGAACAGCACCGCCAAACGTTATGTGCGACCATCCACATATAATTAAACCAAAGGAAGAAAATCTACCTCACCATGATTGTACCCTAGACACTTGTTCTATATAACCAGATGCAAAATTTGTTCTTGGCGGTCTTTAATGTATACATGATATGTCCCATCTCATCTCAAACTGTATGATTCATCATCCCCCCTGCTACAATTTTCTCAGGGGCATTTTAAGTTCTACTAATCTACAACAACACTTATTTCTTTCAACCATCCATCCATACAATAAATATTAGAACCATGTTAGATGTCAAAGAATTACACCGATGAACTCCAATTTCGGGGGCAATGGGATGGATGCAGAAAACTCGCGATCGGATTGGCATCCACCATGCCATACAGGCGCCATCTTTTTTACTTCTTCTACACGCTAGGGCTACCGATGTCTGAGGGTGTTATTACCACACATCACGGAGGTACCTGCCTTCCATCTGTAGGTTCTTTACATACAGCTCGGTTTTGGAGTTATCCAAGGATCCCTGAAACAAATAATGTTCAGTGTTAGGACTTAGGAGTAATCGTAAAATAACCTCTCTTTTAGCACACGGCAGCATTGAGACGGCATTTCTGCATACCTGTTTTTGAACTATTGTGTGAAGGACCCTGTGTACGTCTTTCGCCATGCCCTTGGCGTCACCACAAACATATATGTAACCACCTTGAGAAATGACGTTCCAAATCTCGGTGGCCTGCAACAAAGGGAACAAAATCCAGTTGAGTTCAACCATCTAGAGGAGACGCATGCCTATAGCTGTTGAAAAGGAACGTCTAGCTGTTGAAAAGGAATGTATACAGCAAAAACGCCTAGTGTATATCCAACCTTGTCCACCATCTTATGCTGCACATATTCTTTGGTTGGTCCTTCACGAGAGTAGGCGACAATTAGCTCGGAGAGTGCCCCCTCCTGAAGGAAATTTTGCAACTCTTCCTCGTATATGTAGTCCTGCAATATGCCCATTATGTTAGCATTCCATCAATCGAATTAGCAAGACCCATAAAATGAATCTGTCTCATTTACTAGTTTTTGAACAGTACCATTTCACGGTTCCTGCATCCAAAGAATAGCACTGAAGAGCCCAATTCAACTCCAGATTCTTTTAGAGCTAATCTTTCCTGAGTACGCAGGAACAGACAAGGTTACTGGGACATACAAAATCCAAAGCGAAGAGAACGCAGATTCCCTTGTAGGAAACAAACCTGTAAGAAGCCCCTAAAAGGTGCAAGCCCTGTCCCAGGACCAATCATGATGATTGGAGTGGATGGATCTGCAGGCAACCTAAAATTTGACTGCCTCACAAAAATTGGTGCCCAACTGCATTCTTCGCTATATTCCAATGGAAGTGTGTTCTACAAAATATACAATTGAGGATGAATAAATCAAACTGTAAGAAACTCTCTCGTTGTACCAAAGAAGAAAACTGAAATTTGTAAACCTACCTTCATCCATGTCGAACAAACTCCTTGGTGGATCCTTTCTGTTGGTGTAGGACCATAAACTAATGCACATGTCACATGAATTCTGGAGGGAGCCAACCTGCAGAAGCGCATTTAAGCTGTCAGTCCCACCATCATAAGCACATTATAATGTCACTGAGGCAAGCCATTCCATCCAATATGACCACAAATGACAGGAGACAAAGTATATGTTTTAGCTTAAAGACAGTGTCCACATTCCAAAGTGACTTCATAATGTTGGAGTTGAAGAATTTAAGCATCGTGCAGAAAAAAATACTACTCCCTCTGTAAACTAATATAAGAGCGTTTAGATCACTAAAGTAGTGAGCGAAACGCTCTTACATTAGTTTACGGAGGGAGTAATATTTACCCACACAAAATAATAAAGAACTTCACAACCTTGCTGGTCAATCTTGCAACATGGGCAGTAAATGGAAGAATAAATTAGTACGGAAACAATACTTTGGAGATGATGATATGGAGTAGAAGCGTGGCTGCAGACGAGGAGCTATCGCCGCAAAGAATACCCCCAAGGGGGGCTTAGCTGAAGGGAATGCAGCCATAACTTCAAGAAGGCTCCTCTGGCTAGCTACTATCCATTGAGCATACTCATCCTGCATAAGGCAAGCATACCATTCAGTGACAAATATCTCTACCAGTCAAAAACACTCCAATACAGGTTTTCAAACGGAAGTTACCTTTCCAGCAGGAGAAGCCAAGAACCTCAGTCGTTCAGCTTCAGTCGGGTCAGAAGCATGAGCAGCTAAAGCAGTCAAAGCAGCCTGGAGATGAACATAATAATCAAGGGTCAATCAAATGGTTGCAAGGAAAAATAGCAGTTCAATGGAAAATGGTCAGTTAGTCACAAGGACCTTCTTTGGAGCATTGAGTAGATCAGCATATCGTAGAAGTGCAGTCCGTAAGGTACAAGGAGACGGGAATGGTGGAGCCAAGGAACCCCCGCCTTTACGAGGAGATCCATCTTCGGCGTCTGCATGTATGGAGAAAACTGTATCTGGGGAAAGACCAAGTAGCGTTTCAGCCTGCTCCACTGTCTCGATAGAATTTTCTGAATAAACCCCAACATGATCCCCAGTTTCATACCTGGCAGGAAGTTTAAAAGCATATAAGCTGCTATACTTTTATTTAACTTGCACTAAAAGGTCAAAACTACACAGGGAAAATCAAATGCAAGTATGCAACAGTTCAAGTTTGGAAAACCGAACACTAAATAGCACTTGGCTCACAAAATGCTTCTGAATAGTCTGAAATGAACCGCATGGACAAGCAATAGAGAAACTTGATTTTGGATCAAATTCTGGGCAATGGATATGGAGTAACTTACACAAGGCCAGTGCCTGAAATATCAAATTCCAGATGAATACAAGAGCGATCCGAGGCTGGTTTATGGAGTTCCTTCCGAACAGCAACATTGGCCCTTGACAATCAATAACGAGACGGGCAATACTGTAAATATTTAATTATAACTGAATAGAAGGAAGGTGCAGGTAGATATTTTGATATATGAATACCTGCAAGGGTGTTGGGCATCAATAACACCGTTGCCATTGGCAAGTGTCCAGGATTTATCTTCAAACTCTAAATCTGATTTATCAATAAATACAACTCTGTATTCAGGTATTGCAGCAGTGTAAGGAGTGGTTGCACCAGTAGTATCATCTTCATCACGGAGCAGTTGGTCCAATTCTGGCCATACTAGTTCTTTCCTACAAATAATAACAAATAGAAGAATTCTCGTTCAAGATACTGTAACACAACTACAGATAGCAATGGCTTTTACAGAGCATCAGCATGATACACAAGCCCACCATAAATATTCAACTAACAAATGTCTGAAATATTGTATTGCTATAAAACTACTGTCATCCATTACAAACATAATAATCATTAATTTTGCTAGAAGTGACACTCAAGCAGCAGCTTGTTTGGCATACACCAATATAAGAAAAATCACATGCCTATGAACAGAAAATGGTTTAATGTAGCTTCTGTGTAGTCTAGGAATAATAATATCACACAGGCTTTCCAGATATCGACCAGAATCTATGAGATACTCCCTCCGATCCAAAATAAAACCAAGAGACTTATTTTGGATCAGAGGGAGTAGAACATATCAACAAGAATGGCATTCTCAGCATTTTTGCAGTTCCACTTTATACAAATTACTCGCTCTGTAAACAAATGTAAATCGTTTTAGGTCACTAACCTAAAATGTCTTATATTTGTTCACAGAGGGAGTAACAAATGATAGAGAAATGAAAGTGATAATAAGGCAAATTTTGAACAAAATAATAAAGGGAATTCACATCAGTAACTATAAATCAAGAAGGTGTGTCCTGGTGGCCTTCGGATGGGGTGGTTCTGTTTATCAAAACATCATTATTTTCCAGTCAGATAGTTAATCCTGGCTTTCAGAAATCTTGATGGGGTCCGAAAGCTTGTTCCCTTGATATTACTTCTTAGTGCTAGTTTGGCATTTGCGTGTTGTGTGGTGAACTGGTGATATGCCATTCTATGGGAATCTAGTCACAAAGTCTCAATATTTTGATTACAATCTAAAAGCCTTCCTTAATACCCCCCCCCCCCCCCCCAAAAAAAACATGCAGATATAACCAAATGACGGTGCAATTTGGAACTTTTGGTGGGTTTGAACATGAATGCATATCGCATACAGACAACATGGTTATGCTTGTCGATTTTAATAAATATATTATGATAACAAAGATGAAACGAATATATAGACACGATCATCTAGGCTTTGCATAGAACTTAATTAGCCACTGGCAATTCAAATACAGAAGTACTATTCCACATAATACAAAAGTAAATAGCAATATGTAGTTTTTTCCAAATGCCTGATAATATATAATCACATCATAGATAGGCAAGTTAATAATGCTGGTACCATATTACACGTCAAAAAAGGAAGTTAAAGATTGCAGCATCTGAAAGTAACTACGTGAACATTTACTGGCAGGCTGGCAGCTTACTTACAGGTTACAAATGTACCATATGCAAGTTTCTTATTCTCCATTTTTCTATACCATGAGTTTGTTAGGGCATCCATTTTCAACATCCAGATTCACTTAAACCCAGTCCCAGTTTCAGGTACGACAAAAAAGTATCAGGAATCAAACCAATCAAAGCCAACACTTGGCACCACAAGCCTGAATCTTGTAGAGGTAGAAACAAGCCAAACAGATATAATCCAAATCCAAACCAATCAAGCAAAGACTTGGCACCCAAGTCTAGCTCCTGGCATCTGGCAGACAGAAAAAAGAAGACAAACAGATAGTCCAGGCCACTTTTGTCCCCACACGGCAGATGAAATATACAAAGAGTCGCAGCATATTTATATCATCTGTCATTTTCATACCATGCGGTGAAGTCATCCTCAATGCACTGATCGTCATCACCAAGGCCACATGGTACGAGACGCTTGCCACCTATATATACACACACAAAATGTCAAGCGAATCATGGATACAAGAACAACTCACATAAGCATCCATCAAAAAGGACCTTGTTATGCAACGAGAAATTCCAGCAAATGTGATCTATGCAGGAATTAATCACCGAGTATATCGTGCAATGAGCTCGCTGGGTAAGAATAGTATCATGGCAGACTCTTAAACATGGTGAATTGCTATGTAGTCGGTACAATTGCAAAGATCGCCTGAGCTGGAGAATAGAACCTGATGTGTCACCGACCGGTGGCCACATGCCCCCACCAACATCCTTAAATATGATGATATTTTCCGATTCATACATCTCAGCGATTGTACCAAAGAAATTCTCACTTCAGCAAACCAAGCATAATTCTTTCACAATTCATCCATATACGCTATTATGATAGCTACTAATAACCCCTAAAGAGAGTGTTCCCAAGGTAATAGTCCAAACAAATTATGTTTCGATAGAAGTTGTAGAAAAATCAAACATGGCAAGCGTTCAGGGACAAAAATTGCTAAATCAGGAAATGTGCTGTCATGCAATGTTCCAACACAGTAATGCACTTGTCCTATTCTTTCCAAAATTTCTTGGAAAAGGGTGTACATGAATTACTTACCCTGCTCCAGCAGCAACTCATCCACCTCCTTTGCAACCTAAGATTTACAAGCATATAAGCTCAGTATCAATTACCAGGACACAAATCAACCTTTATTAAATCAGTAACAGCGCATATTCATGAAGCAAACCTTATTAAAATGCTCGTATTGCCTGTTTCCAAGGCCAAATACAGCATAATTAAAATCCTTAAGCGAAACCTCCTTCTCCTTACCCTGATTCAGTGCAAAAATTAAAGCAAACCCCATAAGATGTTGTAGCGACAGTGAGCACATCTTGACGCCACAAATTTCACAAACCTCAGTGAACCATTTGTAGAATCTTGCCGCATTATCAGTGGGTTCCCCGTCGCCATATCTGTGGTCATTGAACATAATTATTCACACAAATTATATTGGTAAGAATTATTGCCGCAGAGAATTCCAACTCATATACCAATGGATGCATTTGCCAATTAAAATGATCACTGATGGGTTAAAAGCACATGGACACTCCACATATGGTAGGCTTATAATGTCTTAAGTACCTTTGGAACCTCAAATAAAATTTGTACTAGCATACATTTCACTTGCACTTTACAACAAAAGGTAGGTACGTGGGTTACGGAATTAAGGTGGAAGCGACAAAAGGCGCGATTCAGCAACCTACGAATCAAAACGGTGAGAGCTGACGCGTGCAATTCAGCTGCAATCTACGAATCAAAAACGGCGAGAGCTGACGTGTGCAATTCAGCTGCAATCTACGAATCAAAAAGGGCGAGAGCTGACGTGTGCAATTCAGCTGCAATCTACGAATCAAAACGGCGAGAGCTGACGTGTGCAGTTCAGCTGCAATCAACGAATCAAAACGGAGAGAGCTGACGTGTTCAGCTGCAATCTACGAATCAAAACAGCGAGAGCTCACGTGGGCGATTCAGCTGCAATCTACGAATCAAAAAGGGCGAGAGCTGACGTGTGCAGTTCAGCTGCAATCTATGAATCGAAAAGGCGAGAGCTTACGTGCGCAATTCAGCTGCAATTTACGAATCAAAAAGGGCGAGAGCTGACGTGTGCAGTTCAGCTGCAACCTATGAATCGAAAAGGCGAGAGCTCACGTGCGCAATTCAGCTGCAATCTACAAACCAAAACTGCAAGAGCTCACGTGCGCATTTCAGCTGCAATCTACAAACTAAAACTGTGAGAGCTCATGAGGGCAATCCAGCAATCCACAGATCAAAATGGTGAGAGCTCACGTTGCTAAGAAGAAGAGCGCAAACGTTTCCTTCTTGAGCTTCTCCTCGTACTCATCGTCCTCCGCAGCATAGTCATCCTACACATGGTCCAAGCATCTCTCAGAATTCCAGCAGAAACAGCTCACACACAGCTGAACAGACATAAACAATCAGATCGACGACAATTACCAGATCCACCACTTTGAACACGACCTTCTCGTACCGCGCCTTGGCCTCCTCCGCCATAGCCTGCACGCACCAACCAAAATCGAAAACAATTTAAAACCGAATCAGCCCGCTGCGGAATCAGAATCGGGTCAACGGAAAAAGGGACGGGCATGGGGGACACTCGTGCGAATTAAAAAAAAAAGAGCAGGCGAGCTTTGGGATCGGGGCCGGATCGGATCGGACAGCGACGGGCGGACCTTGGCGAAGCCCTCGGCGGTGCCGGTCTGAGTGCCGAAGAAGATGGTGACGCGCTTGCGGCCGTCGTCGGCGTCGTCGGCGTCGACCTTGACGGGCGGCGGGCGGAAGGACGCGGGGGCCGGCTTGGGCGGCGCGCTCCCGCCGGATCGGAGCCAGAAGGCGAGCACGAGCAGCCCGGCGACGAGCGCGGCCGCGGTGGCCGCGAGCGCGGCGAGCGGGTCGCCCCCCGCCGCCGCGGCCAGCTCCGGCGGCAGCACGGACGCCGCCCACTCCCTCGCCGCCTCCAGCGCCATCCCTCTTCCTTCCTTCCTTCCTTGGGCCGGGGGTGGGGAGGAGGCGATGGGGGTAGGAGGCGCTCGTGGAGGCGCACCTACCACCAACTGCTGCTGCTGCTGCTGCTGCGGAGGGGAGGGGAGAGACGGAGGGCGGTTGGGGGTTAAGTGCCGCCCCGGTTTACTCCTCCGCCTTTTATTTATTTTCGTTTCTTTCTTTTTCGGGGCGTCAGGAAATGTGGCTGCGTGCGTTTTTTAACTTTGGCCTGGTGACAATGGAAAGCGGGGCAGTTTTTTCCCGATCTGGGGCGGAAGTTAGCCGTGTCTTGTGACCGGACCTGCTGCCTGCGGTTGGTCTCCAGCATCCGTCCTGCTGTCCCGGGCCCGGCTGCGCTGTGATTTGGGAAATCATCATTAACGTCAGGATTTATCATTGATGGCGCGCAATTTCCTTTACTTGCCTCTCTAAAATCCGATTTTTTTTCAATACTTGTTTGGATTTATTACCACATGTGTCACATGTGTCACGTGGTCTCTAAAATTCGAATTTAGTACGACATAATGCGAATGATGGATTAGGCATCCTTATCTTAAACCGGTCACATCATATATCTAGAGATGATAACAATAAAATATGACGTATAATGGGTTTTCTCTTAGTCGTATCTCTAATAATTAGACATGGACATTACTAGATATGTGGTGAAAGATACCATTGCTAAGAGATTATCTATTAAAGGCAAAAAGAATATAATTTCTATCTCTTACATCTTAGTATTTATCATACATGGCATTCTTACGATAGCGCCATTGTAGATGAGTGCTCGCGGCGGATACGCAATATCTAACCATTGAATGAATGTGCAACTACTTGCTCAACGTCAAATAGGAATGAGGTAGCATAGGGAGGCCCTAATCTACCGAATCAAGTTGTACTTTTTTCTCTATTCGGGGCCCTGATCTACCAAATGGAGTTGTAGCTTTTCTCAATTCGAGGCCCTGATCTAACGCGATGATGCCATCATGAGTGGTAGTCACAAAAACATTATACATTGGCTAAGTGAAGGAAGAGTGTGGTGAGCTACCTAGTGTGTGGGGGTGGGGATGGGTGGATTGGGATCTGCTATGATACTGGAGTGCTTGCTAACTTTTTAGAGACCACACAAAAAAAGTTGTAAGTATAGATTCACATATTAACTCATAAAAGATAAGGAAAGTATAGCCATTGATGGAAACAACGTGTATATGAATGTTAATCGAGAACCAACATGTGCATGGACGTTAAGGCCGGATGACAGTGGTACCTCCACTCCACCGGTTGGAGAAAGAAGACCTCTTTATATAGGGATCCCCATTTGGTCACTCTTTTCAGTCGTTGGACCCTGTACGCATGGGCTAAGTCAGGCTCGTGCGCACAGAGTGTCCACAGAGTCATTCTTGCACGCAATTTTAAGTCATATTTTACGTGGTGAGTTTTCATAATTTACATAAGTATGTTAATAGATTCCGCCTTTACACACTGTCTCGTTTTGACAGATTGTTGTTATAGTTGCATCGTTTGCTTATGTTTACTCCTTCAATGTTTCTATTGGGGAGAGAGATGATGACATGTGTTGACATTTAGTACTTACCGACATTGCGGGATTGGGTAATTTTGTTACACGATCACACCCAAGAACACCATGAAGATGGAGGTAAGGATCCAACTCACCGACGGTGCAGAGTAGCAGAAGTAGCGACGAGTCAGTGCAGCACGACAATCCCGCCAATTCCTGCAGCTATTATGTACCTCACAGCCGCAAGAATTGTTCTCCGAGAAGAGAGTCGAAGTAGACGACGCCTTCGAGGTATCCACGCGTTCCGGAGTAGTAGTCTGGCAGAGCTTTGACGTCCAGGAAGACGAACTGCGATAAAACTAGAGAGAAAAAGCCTAGCGGCGCTTCTCGTCTAATTAGGAGTCTAATTCTCTTAGACCAATTGGACCGAGATTAGAGCTCGTCTAATTAGGAACATAAACATTTAGGCTAAAACATCACACTTGACGAAAAATCATTGTGGTTTTGATGCGTAGGTAAGAACAGTTCTTGCTAGAAGCCCGTAGCAGCCACGTAAAATTTGCAACAAAAAAGTAGAGGGCGTCTAACTTATTTTTGCAGGGCTTGCTGTGATGTGATATGGTCAAGACGTGATGATATATAAATTGTTGTATGAGATGATCATGTTTTGTAAAAGTTATCGCAATGGCGGGGAGCCTTATGGTTGTCGCTTTATTGTATGAAATGCAATCGCCATGTAATTGTTTTACTTTATCACTAAGCGGTAGCGATAGTCGTAGAAGCAATAGTTGGCGAGATGACAACGATGCTACGACGGAGATCAAGGTGTCAAGACGGTAATGATGGTGATCATGACGGTGCTTTGGAGATGAAGATCAAAGGCACAAGATGATGATGGCCATATCATATCACTTATTTTGATTGCATGTGATGTTTATCCTTTATGCATCTTATTTTGCTTAGTACGGCGGTAGCATTATAAGATGATCCCTCACTAAATTTCAAGGTATAAGTGTTCTCCCTAAGTATGCACCGTTGCTACAGTTCGTCGTGCCGAGACACCACGTGATGATCGGGTGTGATAAGCTCTATGTTCACATACAACGGGTGCAAACCAGTTTTGCACACGCAGAATACTCTGGCTAAACTTGACGAGCCTAGCATATGCAGATATGGCCTCGGAACACTGAGATTGAAAGATCGAACATGAATCATATAGTAGATATGATCAACATAGTGATGTTCATCATTGAAAACTACTCCATCTCACGTGATGATCAGACATGATTTAGTTGATATGGCTCACGTGATCATTTAGATAACTAGAGGGATGTCTATCTAAGTGAGAGTTCTTAAGTAATATGATTAATTAAACTTTAATTTATCATGAACTTAGTCCTGATAGTATTTGCATATCTATGTTATAGATCGATAGCTTGTGATGTAGCTCCCCACTTATTTTTGATATGTTCCTAGAGAAAAATAAGTTGAAAGATGAGAGTAGTGATGATGCGGACTGGGTCCGTGATCTGAGGATTATCCTCATTGCTGCACAGAAGAATTATGTCATTGATGCACCGCTAGGTGACAGACCTATTGCAGGAGCAGATGCAGATGTTATGAACGTTTGACAAAGCTCGGTATAATGACTACTTGATAGTTTAGTGCACCATGCTTTACGGCTTAGAACCGGGACTTCAAAAAGTTTTGATCGCCACAGAGCATATGAGATGTTCTAAGAGCTGAAATTGGTATTTTCTGACTCATGCCCGTGTTAAGAGGTATGAGACCTCTGACAAGTACTTTGCCTACAAGATGGAGGAGAATAGCTCAGCTAGTGAGCATGTGCTCAGAATGTCTGGGTACTACAATCACTTGAATCAAGTGGGAGTTAATCTTCCAGATAAGATAGTGATTGACAGAGTTCTCTAGTCACTGTCACCAAGTTACTAGAACTTCGTGATGAACTATAATATGCAAGGGATTACGAAAACGATTCACAAGCTCTTCGCGATGCTGAAATCGGTGAAGGTAGAAATCAAGAAAAAGCATCAAGTGTTGATGGTTGACAAGACCACTAGTTTCAAGTAAAAGGGCAAGGAAAAGAAAAGGGAACTTCAAGAAGAATGGCAAGCAAGTTGCCACTCCCATGAAGAAGCCCAAAGTTAGACCCAAACCTGAAACTGAGTGCTTCTACTGCAAAGGAAATGGTCACTAGAAGTGGAACTGCCCTAGATACTTGGCGGATAAAAAGGATGGCAAAGTGAACAAAGGTATATTTGATATACATGTTATTGATGTGTACTTCACTATTGTTTATAGCAACCCCTCGGTATTTGATACTGGTTCAGTTGCTAAGGGTAGTAACTCGCAACGGGAGTTGCAAAATAAACAGAGACTAGTTAAGGGCGAGGTGATGATGTGTGTTGGAAGTGATTCCAAGGTTGATAAGATCACCATCGCACACTCCATCTACCTTCGGGATTAGTGTGGAACCTAAAATAAATGTTATTTGGTGTTTGCGTTGAGCATGAATATGATTGGATCATGTTTATTGCAATACGGTTATTCATTTAAGTCAAAGAATAATTGTTGTTCTATTTACATGAATAAAACCTTCAATGGCCATACACTCAATATAAATGGCTTACTGAATCTCGATTGTAGTGTTACACATATTCATAATATTGAAGCCAAAAGATGCAAAGTTAATAATGATAGTGCAACTTATTTGTGGCACTGCCGTTTAGGTCATATCGGTGTAAAGCGCATGAAGAAAGTCCATGTTGATGGGCTTTTGGAATCACTTGATTACGAATCACTTGATACTTGCGAACCATGCCTCATGGGCAAGATGACTAAAACTCCGTTCTCCGGAACAATGGAGCGAGCAACTGACTTATTGGAAATAATACTGTCGTGGAATTGTCACAGCAGATGTCCTGGTGAAAGGACTTAGTGGTGGAGCCATCGCAACTAGGAAGCAAGAAGGGGTTAATCGGGACAAAGTACACGAGGTTTATACTGGTTCGGCCCGTTACAGTGAAGGTAAAAGCCAGTTTTGAGTGGGATTACTTATCTCTCGATAACCAGGGAGCGAATCCGCTTGACCTAGCTCTCGATCTGATGTTACTTGCCCTGAACCGCCGCCGGCTCGTCCCTTTATATACAAAGGTCGATGCCCAGCAGCTCATAGAGTCTCGGCCGGCTCATAAACAGTGTCCGGCTCGGTTTCTCTCTATTCCTGCCTTATAATACAAGTTTACACACACACACACACACACACACACACACACACACACACACACACACACACACACACACACACACACACACACACACATATATATATATATATATATATATATGGCGGTTTATCTCTACGGGCCTTAAGTCGCCCTTTGGGCCGTGGGCCCTTAACTAACCCGCCATCTTCAGGAGCTGTCTTGGGCTTCAAGAATTGTCATGAGTATAACCCGGCCCCTCCTGGGCGGGTCATACCAATAATTATATCCCCAACATTAGGCCCCAGATTGATTTGAACTGTTTCATGTCAATCTTCATCACTTTAAGAAAAGTCTTCTGTTCTCTGTCGAACGGAAATTTGTAACCCATCATGACATCATCTTCTGGATTCGCAATGACCCGCCGTGACGTCATCTGTCATTAATTCATGTTTTATCCGACGTATCTCAACGGATCTTTATCTTTAATAACCACCCCGAGAATCGAGGCGTCCTGACAAGCTGGATACCATAAATTTCGGCCTCCTCGTTTTTCATGCCCATTTATCAGTCTTTTCCTTATAAATAGGCACGACTGATCTTTCTCCATTCTCCCCCTTTCCGTCATCTTCTTTCTCTCACGACCCCACTGCTGCTCGAGCTCCGCCGCCGCCGCAACGCACTTCATCTTCCTCGACCCCGGCCGCTGCATCAACCTGAGCTCGTCCAGAGAACGGCGGCGACCCTCCGTAGTAGATCTACATCCGTAAGTCTCTGCTTTTCTTCACCTTAGATCCGCATTAGGGTTTGCGAGTTCCTATGTGTTCTTCGTTGTTCATCACGGATTCTCCATGGTTTCTCCATTGCGTCCTCTTTTGATCTAAAAGAAGTACTAAACTTATGCGGTAGCTTGTTTAGCATCCATTTCGCACGCTAGTAGATCCCTTTTCTTGTACAAAGGCCTCTTTAGAACCGATGAACTCCTCTGCATCGGGTTTGTTAGGTCTAGAATATTTTTCCTTTACTGAGCATCCGTTGATCCAAAATAATGATTGCAATCTGTGAAACCTGTTTTTATAACACTTAGTCGATGTCTGCATCTTGATAGATCCACCTAGCCATGGCGGCTCACACCACCGGCTTTAAATTGAAATGCTCAATAGATAACTTCAACCACACATGGCGGCTCAAATAACTTAACTGCTCATGGCGGCTTAAATAATCTGACATAATTAGCCATATGCCATTAGGCCCCTTTGAAAGCCGCCATCTTGAATACGCACTGTAATTTTTCCTCCGGCTTACGGTTAAACCGGCAATTTCACTCTTTGTTAGGCTTCCATCTTCATAATGTCACCGAAAGCGCCCAAATCACCCGTTACATGCAATTGGGTCAAATCCATCGTCACTAAAGGCACACTTGCCGATTTTGTGAAGACTGGCTATCTGCCAAAGAAAGAAGTCATGTCCTACCGTGCTCATGATCCAACAGAGGAAAAGCCTCAACCCAAAGAAGGGGAAGTCATCGTCTTTACTGATCACATGAACCGGGGCTTTTCTCCACCCGGCTCAAAGTTTTTTAAAGACGTCTGCATTTTTTTGACCTCTGACCTCAAGATATCGGGCCCAACTACGTATCTAATATTTGCAATTTCCAAGTGTTCTGTGAGGTGTATCTTGGAGAAGAACCCAACTTGCTGCTCTTCAGGGAATTATTTTATTTGAACCGCCAGAATGAACGTGCCAACGGGCCTAGCTTGGAACTTGGTGGGATCTCAATCCAGCGACGGAGAGACTGCATTTTTCCGTATGCCGATCCACCGAGTCACCCTAAAGATTGGAACCAGACGTGGTTCTATTGTTAAGATACTTCTTCGGCTGGTGAAAACCCTCTGCCCGGCTTTCGCGCCCTGCGCCTCGAGTCCACTCATCCTCTACCAGATAAGCTGTCTCCGGCTGAACGCCAGAAACTTGCCCCTACCATGAGTAAGGTCAAAGCTCTTCTAGGGAATGGCTTAAATGGCATTGATTTCATCCGGGTTTGGCTTGCCTGGCGGGTTATTCCATTGAGCCGCCGCCCTAGTTTGATGTGCAACTACTCAGGCCAGAAAAATGATCCTCTGCGGCACAGCCCAGACGATTTACCTGATGACGTCATTGATGATAGGACAAAGTCACTCCTGAATGAGAGCCTGGCAGGCAGACTGTGGCAAAGTAGGTTTAAGACCTTTCTGCAAGGCTAACCCGGCCCCAGCGGTAAACCACTAATTTAAGCATTTTACATTCACCTTTGAAGGTTTTACCTTTACTCAAAACTCTTGTTGTAATTCACATGCCACTGACGAATTTTGGAAGGCCAAGTATAATCATGAAGCTACAAAGAAAGCCAGAAAAGCTAAGAAAGCCGCCAGGAGAGCCGCCGCCAAGAAGAAAGGAAATAAACCCAGCGCCTCAGACATGCTTCGACTAGAAGACACCTCTGAGTCAGAGGTAGCTCTTGATTCTATAGGATCCTTTTTTAACTATCTTATTGACTCTGATTATCATCAGGAGGATACAGGAGCGAGTCACGCAGTGGTTGAAGAGGTAACTATTATTTCCTCCGACTCCGAGCCTTTGCCAAGACAGAAAGTCCTAAGAGTAACCCGAAAAGTAAGATTTTCACATCCTTTAGCTTACCAAGATCCTCAATTTCTTTTGAAGCAACAAATGTATGAGAGCTGGAGGCAGACCCGGACAAATAAAGATGCGGAACTCTCCTCCGGCTTACCCGATGTAACAAGGAAACGCCGGAACAAGGTCACTTCCGATTTATATTCCTTTTATCCTTTGGCGGGTCTCACTCGTCAGCCACTCAACTCTTCTGACTCAAATTATCAGGAAACTTCACCTTCCTCCGGCGAGTCAATGCAATCCAATTTGCCGGCTTTTAAAACCGCTCCAGGGTAATGACAACCTGCTTAATCTGTACTCATTTCAATTTGTTGTATTTATACTGACCTTTTGATCTTATGCAGCGGACAAGCGGAGCCCAGCAAAAGGGCGAAGAAGAACAAGCCGGCCAAAGAGCCGATCTTAAATGAGCCAAAACTTGGATCGGCCGCACCTGAAGCCTCCACTCATGAGCCGCCGCTTGAGCCAGCTCATGATATGCCGACGCCCACTGCTGACCCGCCTGTCGAGCAAGCCGTCGATGGTTCTGAAAACCCGAAATTCCCTTGCCCGGCCAAGACGGATGATCCTCAAGATCTTGATATCAAAATCACCAAGACCGGCTTTGTTGAACCGGGGAGGCCTATCGTGCTGGCCAAATGTTCTGCCAAGGAGGAACTTCTTGAACGCCGCAGAACTAAACTTGATGTTGCTGATTATACTCATATGAGTATCAGAGACATCTTTTCTGGCTATATGAGCCAAGTGCACAACAGCCGTGACATAGAAATTGACATGGCGAAGCAGATGCACCAGAAGTTTGAGGTACAATCCTTTCTCCATATTCATTTATCCTTACCATGCCAGCCCCCGAGTCTATTTCTTATGATGAATATGCTGTAGACTTTAGAAATAAACTTGGCAATATTAGTAACATAGTTTAATTAAAACATAGAAGAATTCCGGCTTACTCCGTAGTCCCCAAGGGGCGGTTTAATTAGTATGATTGAACCGGTTCTTCATATGGTTGCACAGAACAAAGTATTTAAAAGGTTTAAACATCAATATGCATTAGCCCCCAAGTGCCAAATACTCTTGCTTGCAAAGTGGTTGGGACTTACTGTCATGAACTGTGACGCCCGGATAATTAAGCCACAGTAACCCTCTTCTAATGGTGCCACGTCACCTCGATTTCTGTTATTAAACTCACGTTAGTTCGAAACGATTCAAATTCAAAATTTTAAATTAAAGGCAAACAATAAAAGTTTTCAAATATTAAAACTAAAATGTTCAGACTGAGCAAATAATGAATAGGTAATTATGGCGGAGGAACCACACTTTTATAAAATGTTCAAATACTCTAAAACGATTTAAACAAAGAGTAAAAAACAATTATTTAAATGCTTTTAAAATGATAAGTAATTACAAACTATTATATTTAGGTGCCAAGTTAATTGTGGCAGTGGTATAATTCCTATTACTAATTTAGGGATCATTTTTGTACTTTACAAAACTAAAATGCAATGAGGAACAAAATAAAACAGAAAATAAATAAAAAGGAAAAGACAAACAGAAAACAAAATAAAGAAAGAGAAAAGGACCCCTTCTCTCCTCGGGCCAAATGGCCCAAATTTAGCCAGCTAACAGCCGGCCCACCCGCCGACTCCCCTTCCCTGCTCAATCCCCGTGGCAACGGCCGATGCCCGCCACGACATCGGTCGGCGGTGGCGGCCATCCACGGCCCGCCTCCCTATAAATCGCCCCACTCACGGGCGAACCCTAGCCGCCTCCCCACCCCTCGCCGGATCCACCTCCTCTCCCTCTCCTATCACTCGATCTCGAGCTCGGCCGCTCGAGCTCGCCATCGCTTGCCGTCCGACGCGACCACCGACCCTCCTCACCTCGACGCGTTCACCAGCCAAATTGCCGCCTCACGCCGCCTGCCACCTTGGGTCGGAGCTCGGAGCCCCTGCAGCGACCTCGTCTCCCTACTCTGCTTCGTCGTCGACCTCGCCGGACTCCGCCGCCCTCCGACCACCACCGGCTTCCCCGAGCCTTCCCAACGACGATAGTGAGCATCTCCCTCCTTCCCCTCACTCCACGCGCTCACTTGCGAGTTCTGGCGCCTGATTCGCCGTCCGCCGAGTTACTCCGCCACATGAGCTCATCTCCGACGAGGCTCCGGTGGACCTATGGTCCCGTTCTAGCCGCCATTTACTTAGTTAGCTCGCGTGGGTGCCATTGATGCCGAACGCTGGTCGATTTGACCCCCGCAACGCCGATCTCGACCACCGTGCTCAAGACCGCGACGCTGCCGCCTGCACCGCCGCCGCACTCGCCTCTCTCCTCTCTCTCGATGCCGCTCAGACCGGCATCCCCGCGCGCCCCCACTCGCCCTCGCCTCCTTGCCACGCTCACCGCACCACCTCACCGTGCTCAACCCCGGTGCTGGTCTGCTGCGGTGGTGGATGTTGCGGGCGTTGCTATTGGGGAACGTAGTAATTTCAAAATTTTCCTACGCACACACAGGACCATGGTGATGGCATAGCAACGAGATGGAAGAGTGTCTGTCCACGTACCCTCGTAGACCGAAAGCGGAAGCGTTATAACAACGCGGTTGATGTAGTCGCACGCCTTCACGATCCGACCGATCCAAGTACCGAACGACGGCACCTCCGAAGTTCTCGCACACGCTCAGCTCGATGACGCATCCCGGACTCCGATCCAGCAAAGTGTCGGGGATGAGTTCCACAAGACGACGGCGTGGTGACGATGATGATGCTCCACCGACGCAGGGCTTCGCCTAAGCTCCGCTGACGATATGACTTCTCCGGCGCAGGCTTCGCCTAAGCTCCGCGACGATATGACCAAGTGGAATATGGTGGAGGGGCACCGCACACGGCTAAGGAACGATCCGTAGATCAACTTGTGTGTCTATGGGGTGCCCCCCTGCCCCCGTATATAAAGGAGCAGAGCGAGGGGTGGCTGGCCAGGAGGAGGAGGCGCACCAAGGGGGGAGTCCTACTCCCACCGGGAGTAGGATTCCCTCTTTCCTAGTCCAACTAGGAGTCCTTCCATGTATTAGGAGTAGGAGACAAGGAAGGGGAAGAGAGAAGGGAAGGAAGGAGGGGGTGCGGCCCCTCCCCTTAGCCCAATTCGGACTAGGGCAAAGGGGGGCGCGCAGCCTGCCCTAGGCATCCTCTCTCTATCCCGCAGGGCCCAATAAGGCCCAATACTTCTCCCCGGCGAATTCCGTAACTCTCCCAGATTCAAAAATACCGAATCATTCGAACCTTTCCGAACTCCGAATATAGTCGTCCAATATATCGATCTTTACGCCTCGACCATTTCGAGACTCCTCGTCATGTCCCCGATCTCATCCGGGACTCCGAACTCCTTCGGTACATCAAAACTCATAAACTCATAATATAACTGTCATCGAAAACCTTGTTGCGTGCGGACCCTTTACGGGTTCGAGAACTATGTAGACATGACCTAGAACTATTCTCGGTCAATAACCAATAGCGGGACCTGGATGCCCATATTGGCTCCTACATATTCTACGAAGATCTTTATCGGTCAAACCGCATAACAACATACGTTGTTCCCTTTGTCATCGGTATGTTACTTGCCCGAGATTCGATCGTCGGTATCCAATACCTAGTTCAATCTCGCCACCGCAAGTCTCTTTACTCGCTCAGTAATGCATCATCCCGTAACCAACTCATTGGTCACATTGCTTGCAAGGCTTATAATGATGTGCATTACCGAGAGGGCCCAGAGATACCTCTCCGACAATCGGAGTGACAAAACCTAATCTCGAAATACGCCAACCCAACATGTACCTTTGGAAACACCAGTAGTACTCCTTTATAATCACCCATTACGTTGTGACGCTTTGGTAGCACCCAAAGTGTTCCTCCGTAAACGGAGTTGCATAATCTCATAGTTACAGGAACATGTATAAGTCATGAAGAAAGCAATAGCAACATACTAAACGATCAAGTGCTAGGCTAACGGAATGGGTCATGTCAATCAGATCATTCTCCTAATGATGTGATCCCGTTAATCAAATGACAACTCATGTCTATGGTTAGGAAACATAACCATCTTCGATTAACGAGCTAGTCAAGTAGAGGCATACTAGTGACACTCTGTTTGTCTATATATTCACACATGTATTATGTTTAGGTTAATACAATTCTAGCATGAATAATAAACATTTATCATGATGTAAGGAAATAAATAATAACTTTATTATTGCCTCTAGGGCATATTTCCTTCAGTCTCCCACTTGCACTAGAGTCAATAATCTAGTTCACATCGCCATGTGATTTAACGACAATAGTTCACATCACCATGTGATTAACACCCATAGTTCACATCGATATGTGATCAACACCCAAAGGGTTTACTAGAGTCAGTAATCTAGTTCACATCGCTATGTGATTAACACCCAAAGAGTACTAAGGTGTGATCATGTTTTGCTTGTGAGATATTTTTAGTCAACGGGTCTCATCACATTCAGATCCGTAAGTATTTTGCAATTTCTATGTCAACAATGCTCGCAAGGAGCTATTCTAGCTAATTGCTCCCACTTTCAATATGTATCTAGATCGAGACTTAGAGTCATCCAGATCGGTGTCAAAACTTGCATCGACGTAACCCTTTACGCATTTAACCTTTTGTCACTTCCATAATCGAGAAACATATCCTTATTCCACTAAGGATAATTTTGACCGCTGTCGATTGATCTACTCCTAGATCACTATTGTACTCCTTGCCAAACTCAAAGGTAGGGTATACAATAGATCCGGTACACAACATGGCATACTTTATAGAACCTATGGCCAAGGCATAGGGAATGACTTTCATTCTCTTTCTATCTTCTGCCGTGGTCGGGTTTTGAGTCTTACTCAATTTGACACCTTGTAACACGTGCAAGAACTCTTTCTTTGACTGTTCCATTTTGAACTACTTCAAAATCTTGTCAAGGTATGTACTCATTGAAAACCTTATCAAGCGCCTTGATCTATCTCTATAGATCTTGATGCTCAATATGTAAGCAGCTTCACCGAGGTCTTTGTTTGAAAAACTCCTTTCAAACACTCCTTTATGCTTTGCAGAATAATTCTACATTATTTCCGATCTACAATATGTCATTCACATATACTTATCGTAAAATGTCAGTAGTGCTCCCACTCACTTTCTAGTAAATACAGGCTTCCTTGTAAGTTCAGTATAAACTATATGCTATGATCAACTTATCAAAGCATGTATTCCAACTCGAGATGCTTACACGGTCCATTGATGGATCATTTGGAGCTTGCACATTTTGTTAGTTCCTTTAGGATTGACAAAACCTTCTGGTTGCATCATATACAACTCTTCTTTAATAAATCCATTAAAGAATGTAGTTTTGACATCCATTTGCCGATTTCATAAAATGTGGCAATTGCTAACATGATTCGGACAGACTTAAGCGCCGCTACAGTTGAGAAAATCTCATTGTAGTCAACACCTTGAACTTGTCGAAAACCTTTTTGTGACAAGTCGAGCTTTGTAGATAGTAACACTACTATCGTTGTCCGTCTTCCTCTTGAAGATCCATTTATTTAACATGGCTTGTCGATCATCGAGCAAGTCAATCAAAGTCCATACTTTTGTTCTCATACATGGATCATATCTCAGATTTTATGGCCTCAAGCCATTTCGCGGAATCTGGGCTCATCATCGCTTCCTCATAGTTCGTAGGTTCATCATGGTCTAGTAACATGACTTCCGAACATGATTACCGTACTACTCAGTGCGGATCTTACTCTGGAAGACCTACGAGGTTTGGTAGCAACTTGATCTGAAGTTTCATGATCATCATCATTAACTTCCTCACTAATTGGTGTAGGAATCACCGAACTGATTTGTGATGAACTACTTTCCAATAAGGGAGAAGGTATAATTACCTCATCAAGTTCTACTTTCCTCCCACTCACTTCTTTCGAGAGAAACTTCTTCTCTAGAAAGGATCCATCTTAGCAACGAAAAACTTGCCTTCGGATCTGTGATAGAAGGTGTACCCAATAGTTACCTTTGGGTATTCTATGAAGACGCACTTCTCCGATTTGGGTTTGAGCTTATCATGTGAAAACTTTTTCACATAAGCATCACAACTCCAAACTTTTAAGAAACAACAACTTTGGTTTCTTGCCAAACCACAGTTCATACGGTGTCGCCTCAACGGATTTAGATGGTGCCCTTTTAACGTGAATGCAGCTGTCTCTAATGCATAGCCCCAAAACTATAACGGTAAATCGGTAAGAAACATCTTAGATCGCACCATATCTAGTAAAGTGCGACACGACGCTCGGACACACCATTGCTCTGTGGTGTTCCGGTTGGGGTGAGTTGCGAAAGTCTTCCGCTTTGTTTCAAATGTAGACCAAACTCGTAACTCAAATATTCGCCTACACGATCAGATCGTAGAAACTTTATTTTCTTATTACGATGATTTTCAACTTCACTCTGAAATTCTTTGAAATTTTCAAATGTTTCAGACTTATGTTTCATCAAGTAGATATACCCATATCTGCTCAAATCATCTTGTGAAGGTCAGAAAATAACGATACTTGCCACGAGCATCAACACTCATTGAATCGCATACATCGGTATGTATTATTTCCAATAAGTCAAGAGCTTGTTCCATTGTTCCGAGAACGGAGTTTTAGTCATCTTGCCCAAAAGGCACGGTTCGCAAGCATCAAATGATTCATAATCAAGTGATTCCAAAAGTCCATCAAGATGGAGTTTTCTTCAAGCGCTTTACACCAATATGACCTAAACGGCGGTGCCACAAATAAGTTGTACTATCATTATTAACTTTGCATCTTTTGGTTTCAATATTATGAATATGTGTATCACTATGATCGAGATCCAATGAACCATTTTCATTGGGTGTGTAACCATATAAGGTTTTATTCATGTAAATGTAACAGCAATTTATTCTCTTACTTAAATGAATAACCGTATTGCAATAAACATGATCAAATCATATTTATGCTCAACACCAAATAACACTTATTTAGGTTCCACACTAATTCCGAAAGTATAGGGAGTGTGCGATGATGATCATATCAATCTTGGAACTACTTCCAACACTCATCGTCACTTCCCCTTCAACTAGTTTCGCTTCATTCTGTAACTCCGCTTTCAAGTTACTACTCTTAGCAACTATACCAAAGATCAAATACCGAGGGGTTGCTATGAACACTAGTAAAATACACATCAATAATCAGTATATCAAATATACCTTTGTTCACTTTGCCATCCTTCTTATCCACCAAATATTCAGGGGTAGTTCCGCTTCCAAAGTGACCAGTTCCATTGCAGCAAAAGTACTTAGTCTCGTGCTTAGGTCCAAACTTGGGCTTCTTCACTCGAGCAAAGCAACTTGCTTGCCGTTCCTTTTGAAGTTCCCTTCTTCCCTTTGCCCTTTTCCTTGAGACTAGTGGTCTTGTCAATCATCAACACTTGATGCTCTTTCTTGATTTCTACCTTCGTTGATTTCAACATCACGAAGAGCTCGAATCGTTTTCGTCATCCCTGCATACTATAGTTCATCACGAAGTTCTAGTAACTTAGTGATGGTGACTAGAGAATTTTGTCAATCACTATCTTATCCGGAAGATTAACTCCCACTTGATTCAAGCGATTGAAGTATTGAGACAATCTGAGCACATGCTCACTAGTTGAGCGATTCTCCTCCATCTTTTAGCTATAGAACTTGTTGGAGACTTCATATCTCTCAACTCGGGTATTTGCTTGAAATATTAACTTCAATTCCTGGAACATCTCATATGGTCCATGACGCTCAAAACGCCTTTGAAGTCCCGATTCTAAGCCGTTAAGTATGGTGCACTAAACTATCAAGTAGTCATCATATTGAGCTAGCCAAACGCTCATAACGCCTGCATCCGCTTCCTGCAATAGGTCCGTCACCTAGCGGTGCATTAAGGACATAATTCTTCAGGCAAGATTGAGGATAAACCTCAGATCGCGGATCCAATCCGCATCATTGCGACTAACATTTTTCAACACAATTTTCTCTAGGAACATATGAAAATAAACATATGAAAGCAACAACGCAAGCTATTGATCTACAACATAATTTGCAAAATACTACCAGGACTAAGTTCATGATAAATTTAAGTTCAATTAATTATATTACTTAAGAACTCCCACTTAGACAGACATCTCTCTAGTCATCTAAGTGATCACGTGATCCAAATCAACTAAACCATAACCGATCATCACGTGAGATGGAGTAGTTTTCAATGGTGAACATCACTATGTTGATCATATCTACTATATGATTCACGCCGACCTTCGGTCTCCGTGCTCGAGGCCATATCTGCATATGCTAGGCTCGCCAAGTTTAACTCGAGTATTCGGCGTGTGCAAAACTGGCTTGCACCCGTTGTAGATGGACGAGAGCTTATCACACCCGATCATCACGTGGTGTCCGGGCACGATTTAACTTTGGCAACGGTGCATACTCAGGAGAACACTTCTTGATAATTAGTGAGAGATCATCTTAAAATGCTACCGTCAATCAAAGCAAGAATAAGATGTATAATAGATAAACATCACATGCAATCAAAATATGTGACATGATATGGCCATGATCATCTTGCGCCTTTGATCTCCATCTCCAAAGTATCTGTCATGATCTCTATCGTCACCGCACGACACCATGATCTTCATCATCTTGATCTATATCAATGTGTCATCACATGGTTGTCTCGCCAACTATTGCTCTTGCAACTATTGCTATTGCATAGCGATAAAGTAAAGCAATTATTTGGCACTTGCATCTTATGCAACAAAGAGACAACCATAGGGCTTCTGCCGATTGCCGATAACTTCAACAAAACATGATCATCTTATACAACAACTTATATCTCATCACGTCTTGACCATATCACATCACAACATGCCTGCAAAAACAAGTTAGACGCCTCTACTTTGTTGTTGCAAATTTTACGTGGCTGCTACGGGCTTAGCAAGAACCGTTCTCACCTACGCATTAAAACCACAACGATAGTTTGTCAAATAGACTCCGCTTTTAACCTTCGCAAGGACCGGGCGTAGTCACACTCGGTTCAACTAAAGTGAGAGACAGACACCCGCCAGCCACCTTTAAGCACGAGTGCTCGTAACGGTGAAACCAGTCTCGCCAGAAGCTGCACGCGTAATGTCGGTCCGGCCGCGTCATCTCACAATACCGCTGAACCAAAGTATGACATGCTGGTAGGCAGTATGACTTGTATCGCCCACAACTCACTTGTGTTCTACTCGTGCAAAACATCAAACCATAAAAACCTAGGCTCGGATGCCACTATTGGGGAACGTAGTAATTTCAAAATTTTCCTACGCATACACAGGACCATGGTGATGGCATAGCAACGAGAGGGAAGAGTGTCTGTCCACGTACCCTCGTAGACCGAAAGCGGAAGCGTTATAACAACGCGGTTGATGTAGTCGTACGTCTTCACGATCCGACCTATCCAAGTACCGAACGACGGCACCTCCGAAGTTCGCACACGCTCACTCGATGACGATCCCTGACTCCGATCCAAAGAAAGTGTCGAGGATGAGTTCCACAAGACGACGGCGTGGCAGGACGATGATGATGCTCCACCGACGCAGGGCTTCGCCTAAGCTCCACGACGATATGACTTCTCCGGCAGGCTTCGCTTAAGCTCCGCGACGATATGACCAAGTGGAATATGGTGGAGGGGCACCGCACACGGCTAAGGAACGATCCGTAGATCAACTTGTGTGTCATGGGGTGCCCCCGCCTGCCCCGTATATAAAGGAGCAAGGGAGGGGTGGCTGCCTAGGAGGAGGCGCACCAGGGGAAGTCCTACTCCCACCGAGTAGGATTCCCTCTTTCCTAGTCCAACTAGGAGTCCTTCCATGTATTAGGAGTAGGAGACAAGGAAGGGAAGAGAGAAGGGAAGGAAGGAGGGGTGCGGCCCCTCCCCAGCCCACCCGGACTAGGGCAAAGGGGGGCGCAGCCTGCCCTAGGCATCCTCTCTCTCTTCAGGGCCCAATAAGGCCCAATACTTCTCCCGGCGAATTCCCGTAACTCTCCAATTACTCAAAAATACCCGAATCATTCGGAACCTTTCCGAACTCCGAATATAGTCGTCCAATATATCGATCTTTACGTCTCGACCATTTCGAGACTGCTCGTCATGTCCCCGATCTCATCCGGGACTCAACTCCTTCGGTACATCAAAACTCATAAACTCATAATATAACCGCCATCGAAACCTTAAGCGTGCGGACCCTACGGGTTCGAGAACTATGTAGACATGACCTAGAACTATTCTCGGTCAATAACCAATAGCGGGACCTGGATGCCCATATTGGCTCCTACATATTCTACGAAGATCTTTATCGGTCAAACCGCATAACAACATACGTTGTTCCCTTTGTCATCGGTATGTTACTTGCCCGAGATTCGATCGTCGGTATCCAATACCTAGTTCAATCTCGCCACCGCAAGTCTCTTTACTCGCTCAGTAATGCATCATCCCGTAACCAACTCATTGGTCACATTGCTTGCAAGGCTTATAATGATGTGCATTACCGAGAGGGCCCAGAGATACCTCTCCGACAATCGGAGTGACAAAACCTAATCTCGAAATACGCCAACCCAACATGTACCTTTGGAAACACCTGTAGTACTCCTTTATAATCACCCAGTTACGTTAGGACGCTTTGGTAGCACCCAAAGTGTTCCTCCGTAAACGGAGTTGCATAATCTCATAGTTACAGGAACATGTATAAGTCATGAAGAAAGCAATAGCAACATACTAAACGATCAAGTGCTAGGCTAACGGAATGGGTCATGTCAATCAGATCATTCTCCTAATGATGTGATCCCGTTAATCAAATGACAACTCATGTCTATGCTTAGGAAACATAACCATCTTCGATTAACGAGCTAGTCAAGTAGAGGCATACTAGTGACACTGTTTGTCTATATATTCACACATGTATTATGTTTCCGGTTAATACAATTCTAGCATGAATAATAAACATTTATCATGATGTAAGGAAATAAATAATAACTTTATTATTGCCTCTAGGGCATATTTCCTTCAGTTGCCGCCGCCGTCCGCCCACTCCCGCCTGCACTGGTCGCGCCCTTGGCGCCCCACCTGCGCCTGGCCGCTCCTCCCATGCCTCCCCGTCTCAGGGACTGCGGCCACGCCGGCGGCCTCGCCACGCCCGTGTGGCTGGCCTCGTCACGATCTGGCGCTCGCTTAGCCTGGGCGGGCGACGCGCGCCGCTAACCGCCTCCGCCCATTAGGCCTTTGGCCCTATGACAAACGGGGCCCAACCCAGAATGTTTTATAAAAAAAGAATTAAATAATTAACTAAAAATAATTAAAATATTAATTAACTAATTAATTAATTATAGAATTAATGAACTTAATTAATCCTGTTTAATTAACCTAAATAGCTAATTAACCAAATTAATTATTGTTAATTATCTAAACACGCAATGACATGCGGGACCCAGAGGTCAGGTTGACCAGTCAACCCCTGTTGACTGCTGACGTCAGCATGACATCATGCTGATGCCATAAATCCAATTTCGAATTAATTTAAATAATTAATTAAATTCCAGAAATTAATAAATTCTTTTGAAAATCATATCTTTTAATCCGTAACTCGGATGAAAATACTTTCTACATGAAAGTTGCTCCGGACGACGAGAAGAATCCGGATACGCAGCTCGTTCGTCCGCCACACATCCCTAACCTATCGAACATGCAACTTTCCCCCTCCGGTTCATTTGTCCGAAAACATGAAACACCGGGAATACTTTCCCGGTTGTTTCCCCCTTTCACCGGTATCACCTGCTACTGCGTTAGGGCATACCTAGCACCGTGTATTGCCTCGTTATGTTTTGTGATGCTTTGTTTGCTCCGTATTTACTGTTTCTTCCCCTCTTCTTCTCCGGTAGACCCCGTGACGCTGCTGATGCCCCTGTGGTCGACTACGTCACCGACGACCCCTCCTTGTCTGAGCAACCAGGCAAGCCCCCCCCCCTTGATCACCAGATATCGCCTATTCTACTCTTTACTGCTTGCATTAGAGTATTGTAGCATGTTACTGCTTTCCGTTAATCCTATCCTGATGCATAGCCTGTCCTTGCTACTATCATTGTTACCTTTTACGCAATCCTACATGCTTAGTATAGGATGCTAGTTTTCCATCAGTGGCCCTACATTCTTGTCCGTCTGTTGTGCTATACTATTGGGCTGTGATCACTTGGGAGGTGATCACGGGTATATATTATATAATTTATACATGATACATGTGGTGACTAAAGTCGGGTCGGCTCGTGGAGCACCCGCGAGTGATTCACGGATTGGGGGCTGAAAGGACCTTTGTCCCAACGGCCCTCTGTGTGGATCTTTGTGGCGGAGCGACAGGGCAGGTTGAGACCGCCTAGGTGAGAGGTGGGTCTGGGCCTGGTCGGTGTCCGCGGTTACATCATTAACACGCTTAACGAGATCTTGGTATTTGATCTGAGTCTGGTCATTTGGTCTATACGCACTAACCAACTACGTGGGAAAGATATGGGCACTCGGCGTCGTGGTATCACCAAGCCTTCGTGACATCGGCGAATCGAGCGGCGCCACGGATTGGAACGTAAGCCCGCTCTTGTATTAAGGGGCTAGTTACGCTTCCGGCCGCCCTGCATAACATGCGAGGTGTGCTAAGGGCGATGGGCCTGCACTTCGTGGCGCTTAGGTTTAGACTGGCGTGCTGACCTCTCTGTTGGCCTAGGTGGGGCTGCGACGTGTTGATCTTCCGAGGCCGGGCATGACCCAGGAAAGTGTGTCCGTCCAAATGGGATCAAGCGTGTTGGTTATGTGGTGCACCCCTGCAGGGAAGTTAATCTATTCGAATAGCCATGATCTTCGGTAACAGGACGACTTGGAGTTGTACCTTGACCTTATGAAAACTAGAACTGGATACTTAATAAAACACACCCTTCCAGTGCCAAATACAACCCGGTGATCGCTCTCTAACAGGGCGACGAGGAGGGGATCGCCGGGTAGGATTATGCTATGTGATGCTACTTGGAGAACTTCAATCTACTCTCTTCTACATGCTGCAAGATGGAGGTGGCTTGAAGCGTAGTCTTCGACAGGATTAGCTATCCCCCTCTTATTCTGGCATTCTGCAGTTCAGTCCACTGATATGACCCTTTACACATATATCCATGCATATGTAGTGTAGCTCCTTGCTGCGAGTACTTTGGATGAGTACTCACGGTTGCTTTTCTCCCCTTTTCCCCTTTCCCTTCTACCCGGTTGCCGCAACCAGATGTTGGAGCCCAGAGCCGACGCCACCGTCAACGCATTTACTCCTACTATCTTTGGAGGTGCCTACTACTACGCCCAGCCCAATCGACGACGAAAGGTGAGTAGTTTAGGAGGATCCCAGTGGGAGGCCCGCGCCTCTTTCGATCTCAGATCCCGCTTTGTGCTAGCCTTCTCAAGGCAATCTTGTTTAACTTATGTACGTACTCAGATATTGTTGCTTCCAATGACTCGTGTATGATCGAAAGCACTTGTATTCGAGCCCTCGAGGCCCCCGGCTTGTATTATGATGCTTGTATGACTTATTTTTGTTTTAGAGTTGTGTTGTGATATCTTCCCGTGAGTCCCTGATCTTGATCGTACACATTTGCGTGCATGATTAGTGTACGATTGAATCGGGGGCGTCACATGAACCGCCACTGTAAACAAAATTCTTCAGCACACATTAGCCCCCAAGTGCCAAGTGTTATTGCTTGCAAAAGACTTGGGACTTAATATGGCAGCTTGATAATCCTTACTTTTTGACCCGATATTTATAAAGGCCACCACCAGTCAACTTGAATCGGAAGTATCTGATTTGAAGAAATGCCTGGAAGCACAAGAGACTGAAACCCAAAAGGCCAACTCCAAATTTTGAATTCAGTGTATCTGAACAAGAAAAACTGAAAAAGGGCTTTGAAGCAGAGAAGAAAGCCTGGGCTGAAGAAAAAATTGCTTTGACCAATCGAGCCGAGAAAATAGAGGCGGCTCTTGCGAAAGTGACCACCGAATTATCCGGCTTAAAGCGCCATATATCTCAGATGGTGTCAGCAATCTTTGGTAAGTCCTCTTGCAAGTGTTAAATACTTGAATCTTTCTAATAAGTATCATATCGTCATGAACTCACCTGACATTGTAATGCAGGCCTGTGAGTTCCAATCTAAACCAAAGCATGTTGATAAAGCTGAAGGCGGTTTATACACTGGTGGAACAACTATATACCGGGTCTCAGCGTGCCTTAGCCGTAGTGGCCTTGTCAAACGAAGTCACCACACTCCTGGCAGATGTATTGAAACGGCTAGCTGTGCTTCCCCAGCGGGTTAATGAATTAAGGCGATCTTCTGCGAGAGCCGGAGCCGTAGCTGCATTAAGCCGGGCCAAGGCGTGGCTGCCGGAGCTAGACCCGGCCGACATCGCCATTGGATATCCAAGCCTGAAGGAGGAAGGCACAACATTTGAACAGAAGGACTTCACCGCTTGTGTGAAGGAAATACGCCTGCGGGTTACCACCGATTGGTAATGACACAGACCTTACCAAGTATCAACCGGGTTATTGTTGGGGAACGTAGTAATTTCAAAAAAATTCCCACGCACACGCAAGATCATGGTGATGCATAGCAACGAGAGGGGAGAGTGCTGTCCACGTACCCTCATAGACCGAAAGCGGAAGCGTTAGCACAACGCGGTTGATGTAGTCGTACGTCTTCATGATCCGACCGATCAAGTACCGAACGCACGACACCTCCGAGTTCAACACACGTTTAGCCCGATGACGTCCCTCGAACTCCGATCCAGCCGAGTGTTGAGGGAGAGTTTCGTCAGCACGACGGCGTGGTGACGATGATGATGTTTTACCGGCGCAGGCTTCGCCTAAGCACCGCCACAAGATTATCGAGGTGGAATATGGTGGAGGGGGCACCGCACACGGCTAAAAGATCAAATCAATTGTTGTGTCTCCAAGGGGTGCCCCCTTCCCATATATAAAGGAGTGGTGGAGGGGGAGGGCCGGCCCTCTCTATGGCGCGCCCTAGGAGGAGTCCTACTCCCACCGGGAGTAGGATTCCCCCCTTCCAAGTAGTAGGAGTAGGAGTCAAGGAAAGGGGAGGGAGAAGAGAAGAGAAGGAAGGAGGGGGCGCAGCCCCTCCCCCTAGTCCAATTCGGACTAGGCCTGGGGGGGGGGGGCTCCCAGCCTCTCCTCTCTCTTTGTCGGGTGGTAGGTGCGACATATGCCAACGGGTGGCTTATCATTGTGGGAGCCAATAAAACATCGCCGGTGCCTGGAAACGGGATGAGGCGAAGACATGCACGCCGGCGGATCTTACCTGTGTTCGGGCTCTTCGTGGAGATAACACCCCTAGTCCCGCTCATGGGTCTCCGCATGATCACTAGATCAACAAGTGGCTACAAGAGGCTCCTTGAGCTGTTCGGCAAGAGGAAGAAGAAGGGCAAGGCTAGCTCTCTCCTCCCCTCAATGTAGTGTCTAAAACTATCTGAGATCAACCCTTTGCATGGGTGCCCTGGGGGGTTTATATAGGCCTACCCCCTAGGGGTACAATGGTAATCCGACTGGGCGTGGGCCCTAGCCGTTAGTGTCTATGTTCGCCGGCTTCTCCTGGCCGCATTTGAACCCGCCCGTTGGTGGGTCCCACGGCTGCCGAGTTCTGTTGCCTCACTCTTGATGACGAGGGCTTTGTCGAGGTAAGCATAGCTCTGATGCCGCCGCTTTGGCGTGGCTCTCACTGTAGCCTTACCTCGTCTTGTCTCCTTAATGGCACGCACTCTTCGAGGGGGGGAACAAGCCGGCTGTTGGGAGCAGGCCACATCCCAGGCCGACTGGGGGAGGCCTGGCCGCCTTCGGGCGTCTCTCTGACTGAAGGGGCCCGCCGCCAGCGGGCCGTACTGACAGCCTATCGTGGGTCACGTCATGGTCAACATGGCGACAGTGCCGCGGCGGATGGGTGATGGCTGCCCTGTACGGTGCACTGTGGCCATGTGTGCTCCGGGATTCGGGGGTGGCACGCTTCACTGTAGCCACGCCCCGTCTCATCGCCGTTTTGTGGGTGCAGAGTTGGAGGGTACGATCTTGGCCGCTGGCCGGGGGCCGGCTTCTTGGAGTCGGTCTTCCCATGGCCGGCTTCTTGGAGTCGGCCTCACCGTGGCTTTCTTTATGAAAGTTTAGGGCTGGGCCGCCTCCCGGTAGTCGGCTGTGAGACAGCTGGCTAGGGGTAGGCGGCCCTATGCCTAGGGTGCTTGAAGGCTCGATCGGCCTGTCATTTTTTTTGAAGAGCCAGGGGGAGCCGGCTAGGCTACCCGTGTTCATTCACTCCGACAGTAGTCCCTGAAGCTGGTTGGGCTTCGAGGCTGAAGGGAGGATGAGGGAGTCCTGGACTAGGGGGTGTCCGGATAGCCGAACTATCATCACGGCCGGACTCCAAGACTATGAAGATACAAGATTGAAGACTTCGTCCCGTGTCCGGATGGGACTTTCCTTGGCGTGGAAGGCAAGCTTGGCGATACGGATATGTAGATCTCCTACCATTGTAACCGACTCTGTGTAACCCTAACCTATCCGGTGTCTATATAAACCTGAGGGTTTTAGTCCGTAGGACGAACAACAATCATACCATAGGCTAGCTTCTAGGGTTTAGCCTCTACGATCTCGTGGTAGATCTACTCTTGTACTACCCATATCATCAATATTAATCAATGTGAGTAGGGTATTACCTCCATCGAGAGGGCCCGAACCTGGGTAAAAACATCGTGTCCCTTGTCTCCTGTTACCATCCGCCTAGACGCACATTTCGGGACCCCCTACCCGAGATCCGCCGGTTTTGACACCGACATTGGCGCTTTCATTGAGAGTTCCTCTGTGTCGTCACCTATAGGCCCGATGGCTCCTTCCATCATCAGCAACGACGCAGTCCAGGGTGAGACTTCTCTCCCCGGACAGATCTTCGTATTCGGCGGCTTTGCACTGCGGGCCAATTCGCTTGGCCATCTAGAGCAGATCGAAAGCTACACCTCGCCATCGTGTCAGATTTGAAGCTTAAACTATACGGCCGATATCCGCGGAGACTTGATCTTCGACGGATTCGAGCCACGCCTAAGCTGCCGCGACTTGTCTCGATGGGCACGATCTAGCTCGCCACTGAACAAAGTATCCCGGAGGCCGCCAAGACTCCGGCCCGACCCTTAATCCGGAGCCGATTCCCGATCGAGGACGAGTGGATGGACACCGCCGGGGCTACGATCCCTACGGCGATTGAGCCGAACTCCATCCCCGTCCTTTGCAAAGACCTTGACTCTGTGGTGCCGGACTCCTCCGGACTCAACCCTCCGCCCCTACCAATCGAATCCGATTGGGCACCGTCATGGAGTTCACTGTCAAGGACATCTTTCAAAGACTCGCCCTTTGGCGACATCCTGAATTCACTAAAGTCTCTCTCTTTATCCGGAGAGCCCGGCCGGACGACGGGCAGGAAGGTTGGGATACGGCCGACGAAGAAATTCAACGCCCACCCACCACCCACTTAGGAGCCACTGTCGACAGCTTACATGACGTGCTCGATTTGGACCCCGAATACATCGACGGTATGGACGATTTATGTCGGAGACAACCATGAACCAGCGCCTATAGGATGCCGGACAACCACCTAGCCCCATGATGTATACATGGTGGATACACCTAAAGGAAATGAAGACGAGGAACAACGGACGCTTATGAAGGATAAATCCCTCTAAAAGCAGCCAAACGGCAACGTAAACGCCAACCAAGTCCCGCCAACAAAGACCCAGCCACAGAGCAGGGCGAACCGGTGGACGATTTAACATGCTATCGAAAGCAATCGTCCGAACAAGACAACTTGGATAAACAACCCGCCCCCGGCGAAGATAATACTAGACGATCTCACACTGCATAATTTGTTGGAGCAGAATAACCTCCACAAAGGCTCGCCGCCATCGCTGCGCGTAGCCTGAAAAGGTAAGCGAAGCTCAAAACAGCGGAAGATGCACTCAGAATCAGATGGAACAAAGTATTCAACACCGCAGACAAATACGGCGACAGTCGCCGAACAAAGAGCTACCCGAAGAGAAAGCTACTGCCCGAATTTGATGAGGAGGCCGTAGAGCCCCCACAATCAAAAAGTAAGAAGGCCACCCGGTCGGATGGGCGACTCCACGGCAAAAAGAGAGCGGCAAACGGCGCCGCACACAAGCTGGTATGCGATCCACATAAGGATTCACATCAAAAGGATGGCCCGGTTAGGTCCATCTATGGGCCGAGAAAGCAAGCTCTTCAAAGCAATGCAACACGCCAAATATCCGAACATCACGGCACACCCAACATAGGGCGCCAAGACATCCCCTATGTTTCACCGATGAGGTGCTGGATCATGAATTTCAGTGATTCAAACCCGTAAACATAGAGGCATACGGCGGAACAATGCACTCGAGTCTCGGATTGAGGATTACATCCTCCACATACACATGGCTAGAGGAGATGATCTCCACGCCATAAAAATACTTACCCCTTAAACTCAAAGGGCCAGCTCGGCATTAGCTTAAAAGCCTCCCGAAAATACCATTGAAGCTGGGAAGAGCTCGAGGATGCGCTTCGAGCAAATTTTCGGGGACCTATGTCCGCCCTCCGGATGCGCACGATCTAAGTCACATAACTCAACAGCCCGGAGAGTCAGCCCGAAATTGGAACAGGTTCCTTACTAAAAGAACCAAATAGTTGATCGTCCGGACGCTGAAGCCTTAGCAGCTTTCAAACACAACGTCCGAGACGAATGGTTTCGCCAGTACACCTCGGCCAAGAAAAGCCGAGAACAATGGCTGCATTAACAAGCCTTCATGACCCGCTCTTGCTGGCGGAGAGGATAGCTGGCTAGCAAGATGCAGCACCAGCGACCCAAGTACATCCAAAGTCAGGACGGAAATGGGAAACCACGGCAATAAGGACCAGCGCCGGATTAAAGGGAACGGTCCAAAGAGCGCGTCAACAATGCCGGATTCAAAAGCTCATGGCGTAACAATAAAAACTGCCCCTTAAGGACAATAGCGATGAGCTATCCAACCTAAACAAAATCTTGGACAAGATATGTCAAATCCACAAGACTTCTGGAGGCTCGCAAAACCATACCCACGTAAATTGTTAGGTCTTCAAACAGTCCGCAGACTAACGCCGAACACAAGGGGCTCGACACACCAAGTGATGATGATGACGAGCACCACAAGCAGAGCCCTGGAAAACAAAAGAATGTCCCACAAGAGGTTAATACAGTAAACTCACTTCACGTGATAGAAGGGAAACAGAGTGCGGCGCCCACTAAAATGCGCTACCGCACACACTACCCTAGCGGAGTACCAACACCGGGTTGTCAAAACCAATCACCTTCGACCATCGTGACTTCTCCGAAAGTATCCGAACGCAGGATGGACTGCCTTGATATTGGATCCTATAATCGATGGATTCCAATTTACACAAGTCCTCATGGATGGCGGCGATGACATAAACCGATATATCAGGACACAATCCGCAGGATGGGGATAGACCCAACCAAACTTCGCCATAGCAACACCTCCTTTAAAGGGGTAATGCCAGGCCCATATGCCCATTGTACGGGCTCCCTACTGCTAGAAGTTGTGTTCGGTTCATCCGACAACTTCCGTCGCGAAAAGTTAGTCTTCCATGTCGCCCCATTTAAAAGGAGCCATCAAGCACTATTGGGACGCGAAGCTTTCGCCTGCTTTAGCGCAATACCGCATTATGCATCTCTAACACTTAAAATGCCCGGTCCACGCGGCATCATCTCATTAAAAGGGAGTGTTATGTTACTCGAAAGCACGGAAGAACGTGGAGATCGCCTTTGACAGCCCCACACCTATCCGGCTCCGCTTAGTCAAAGAACCTGAATAGGTCATTCAAACCCGGACACGGCTAGACGAGTCCGGCGCTTACTAGCTGCATACCCCCATACAAGGCTGCATGCATGTACAACAAGAGACAATAAAGCTCAATTTTATTCACTTCTTCGAATCGTACTGCTTATTTAATATAAAGTACATCTTTGCACGATCCTTTTCTTTTTAAACTAAGTTCCTCTTTTTACAGATGAACAACGTATACACCCGTCCAGGATACGCAAGACAACGGAGACACATGCGTAGACGCAAGAGGGACCCGCTGCAAGGATTCTTTTCAGATTAAGACTCTGCGTAAACCTTTTTTATCGCCTCTTGTTGATATACATCCCCGGTTTCTTACTATAACCGAGGAGGAGGTCTGGCTTTGGCATTGGCCGCAATTCAGAATTTTTATGCGTGTACCTAGACACCAGGGGCTTAGGGCATTATTCTGCCTGCTTTTATAAAGACCGAATACCTTTAGGGAGTGTTCGCGCCTCGAGTTAGGCCTTATATGCATCAGCTCGAATCATGTCTTTGGTCAAATGTTGGGTTTGCCCGACTTCGTGTTTTGCTGCCTTACGCCCGCTCTATCGGCTAACGCGGCACTGTGGAGAACTATCGGCGACAGTTCCCGGTTCGCCGGGCGAAAGCACCTCAAGAGAGAAAGCCGAAAACTAACTGTCATGATATAGCGAGAGACTGGTCAACCACTCGATGACTCACCGGAATGTTTAGAATTCCTCTGCATTAATGAAGGACCGGTTTTCGTCAGCACATACGCACTTTAATTCGGGAGAGTGCGGTGCCCTGTGGGCTATATAGTAGCCCCACCCTCGAACTCCTATGGCTAAGTGAAAGTGATAAAGCATTATAGTCCGGTTGCCTAGTTTGCTACGCTACCACCTCCTTAACAGGACCAAGACGTTGGATTAAGTGTGAAAAAGCGCTTCTTTGTAAACACCCCGCACTATGTGCGTGGGGCTGAAGCCAAGGACAGCCATCTTTCAGTTATATATACATATACATAAACGGCCAAGACAGGAGTAGTTTACTACTTGAACACACAAGTATAAAAAGCTCTTATAATATATTGAAACATTGTTTTCACAAATCATACATGTCATTTAAACATAATATTCTTCGAAAGCATCGCCTCTATTAAACGAGCGCCCGCAGGACTTCCTCAAAATAGTGCTCGGCAGTACTCGGCTTCCGTCCGAATCTTGGGAGGCAACGCGTCGGTGGCCTTCATCTCCGCCTAGTATGTCTTGACACGGGCCGAGCCATCCGCACTCCCTCAATACACGCCGACCGCTTCATTGGCCGACACGCAGTACCGCACCAAGGAATTGCTGCACTAAACCAAAATAACTCTTCGGCTGGGGTCCGCCTGGCCATAAATGAGTCACGACATGCTTCATGGCAAGTCCGGATAATCGATTCAGCTCGGCCCATTCGGCCAACCGATCGGTCAATGGAAGAGGACGCCCCGGACTATGGAATTGCGACCAATATAGTTCTTCCCTTCTGTGCCCCTTCTGGCCTCGGAAGTGCTCAATCGCGTCCGCAGCGCTCGCCGCTAAGTCCAGATAAGCATCCTCTGAACTCCACAACCTGTCCAACTGAGCATACTTCGGATCCGTATATTTCCTCCACAGCAGAAACGGTTTGCCAGCCGCAATAGCCCCGGCCTGACTCAGCTCCTCCTTGGCAGCTCTCAAAGCCGAACGGGCATCCTTGGATTCGGCGGCGGCCTTTTTCAGGCCCTCTTGCTCCGCTTTGACGTTCTTTTTTCAAGAACCTCGCAGCGATCGGCAGTATTCTTCAACTTTATGGCCATATCGGCCATTTCTTCTTTTGCTTTCGGCAAGGAGCAGCCTGCTCGCTTCTATTTCTTCGGCCGCCTCTTAAAGCGGGCCGCATTACTATTTCTGGCTTGTTTCTTTTCGCCGGGCGAAGTTCCGCTCGTAGCTCCTCCACAAAGAGCCGCACCATCCGCATTAAGCATACAAGTAGTAAGGCATGGGCGCCAAGCTCCCTTACCAGTGTGTCCGCGTGGAAGTCACATACCTTGTGACTCAAGCCGCTTATTGACCAGCGATGTCCGCATCCGCTTTGTCAAGTTGCCGCTTTAGTTCAAGATATTCATCAGTCCGGCTGGCCACCGGACGCCCCGCCACCTATTTAGGAGCGGCGATATGTTATAACTGAGATTTTGATCCTCGGCACGCTGTCAATTTTGACAACATACCGAGTCTCAGGGGCTACTATCTATACAGGGCGCATTCTATATGCATAACTGTCAGAAGGTACATCATTTTTTTTGCATTTCAACCCGTTAGTAAGCTTCGACGGCTTCATGCAATCCGCCTCCGCTGGATGCAATTCTTTCAATCACCGTACTCCATTAGCACACGGTGATCCTTTGAGATAGCCGCCGCCCGAAAGCAGATCCTTCAGCCTCCGACCGCACACCACTGGGCGCTGGACCTTCCGCCCCGCCCAGACTTGGGGAACCCTCCGCGATGACACCTCGTGGTCGTCCGCCTCGCATGAGGGTGCGACAGTGTGGAGGCGTTGGCTCTCCATCATCTCCTAAGAAGATCCTCAAGACGAGCTCTGGCGAGAAGGGCTGAGGTCCGAACTACAAGGTACAATTTCGGTTATCTTCATAAATAAAATGCAGGATGTTCCTTATTTACAAGACCCTTCTTTTTACTTACGGCTCATTGGGGAGCTGATCCCCTTGGGGAAATAGTGCGGCTGGGTTACTTCCCAAATACGACTCTCTCGGGACGAAGATTCCTTTCCCTCTTTGAGGCCTTGACCTCCGGATCTTCCAAGCGGTCCTCTTCTCTCCTCGGAAGATGGGGCTTTTAATCCCTCCTTCCTTGATAGCCTCCTTCAGAGAGGCGCTTGCTTCCCGCCCCCCTTCGCTTTCTTCAAAAGGCGCGGCCTTCAACATCTTGGTCAAGATGGGATCCGGCGTGTTCTCCGAGGGGAGCCGGACACCTTATTAACTTCGCCTTGGCTATCCACTGCTCAAAAACGGCTCCTTTAAAGGGCACATATATATGATAAATGAATGAACAGTACTGTCTCAAGTTATGGACTACTTACTTGAGTATCTGGGCGATTGCAGCTTAGTCTCAAGGCCCCGGCCAAAGTCCGGAGACTTCTCTTGTGATCCAAGAACAAGCTTTATACATCTCCACGGGCGTCGTACCCATGAAATTTTGGAGAGCTCGTGGTCCCTCCGGATTAAATTCCCATAAAGCGGAGGGGGGCGACGTTTGCAGGTGAAGGCGCCGAATCAACATAACCCGCGCCATCGCAACCAGATTGATCTCTCTTTCTTGGAGGTCTCGAATACGGCCCTCGCAACAAAGGAACGCCCTTGGACGGCCCTCAGCCGAGCCCCCTTGTTGACCCATGACGCCAGCCATTGTGGTGGACTCCGAAGGAAGGCGTGAAGCGCCACCCATTTGGTGCCCCTGTGAGCGGTAATATAAAACCACTCCTGCTACACAAACCAAGCTCCTCTTGAAAAGAGCCCTGCCACGGAGCATCAAGACATTTGCCTATGACCGCCCTCTCAAGACTCTCGCTTGCTGCCCTCGATCATCTTTGGCTCCACCTTGAAGGTCTTGAGCCACAATCCAAAGTGAGGGGTAATATGGAGGAAGGCCTCACATACGACAATGAATGACGAGATATGGAGGATGGACTGGATTCAAGTCATGGAAATCCAGCCCATAATAAACATGAGCCCCCGCACGAAGGGATCCGCCGGAAGCCTAAACCTCAAGGAAGTGTGACGCGAACACCACGCCTCGGCCGGGCTCAGGAGTGGGAATGACCTAGCTCGGAGCAGTAACCTATCGCGAAACCTCGCCAAGTTAGATACAGGCGTCTCAGCTTTTAACACATCTTCTTCTGTGACGGAAGAAGACATCCATCGGCCATGCTGGTCGGAGCCGGACATCATCGAAGGTCCGAAGCGCCTAAATCTGGAGCTTTGGGTGTTAGAACTCGAAGCGCGAGGCGAACTCGATGGAGGGTGTAAAAAGAAGAGGGCCTTGGTCTCATTATAAAGAGGTTGAATACCAAGAGCCCTCCCCGTGGTCGATTAGGACTCGCCTTCGATAGAGGGGGCGTGCCGACGGGCACGTTTGGGTAGCCCACGTCCGTATTGATGGGAATCCCGGAATAAGGGGGCGCGATCTTCGCTTTGATAAAGACGTGCCAAGGAAACCGCCTCGCTAAACGCGCTAAGGTGGAACAGTAAAAAATGATTCATATAAAGGCTTGGCCGTGGTGTGATGTCACGCCGTGGAATACGTCGCCAGATTCGTGCGAAAGTTATTCCCTCTACGGTAGTATGTGGAACTTGTTTTGGCAGAGCCGGACACTATCCCGGGTGTTCAACCTTCTATGAAGTATTCGGAGGAGGAACCCGCCTTGCAATGCCGAAGACAATATGCGGCGCGGACTCGTCGTCATTGAAGCCCGGTTCAGGGGCTACCGAGGAGTCCTCGACTAGGGGGTGTCCGGATAGCCGAACTATCATCGCGGCTGCACTCCAAGACTATGAAGATACAAGATTGAAGACTTCGTCCGATGTCCGGATGGGACTTTCCTTGGCGTGGAAGGCAAGCTTGGCGACACGGATATGTAGATCTCCTACCATTGTAGCCGACTGTGTAACCCTAACCTATCCGGTGTCTATATAAACCGGAGGGTTTTAGTCCCAGAGGATCTAACAACAATCATACCATAGGCTAGCTTCTAGGGTGTAGCCTCTATGATCTCGTGGTAGATCTACTCTTGTACTACCCATATCATCAATATTAATCAAGCAGGAGTAGGGTATTACCTCCATCGAGAGGGCTCGAACCTGGGTAAAAACATCGTGTCCCTTGTCTCCTGTTACCATCCGCCTAGACGCACAGTTCGGGACCCCCTACCCGAGATCCGCCGGTTTTGACACCGACAGAGGACGAGAAGCTCAATCAGCTTCCTATCTTGAGGAGCCGGCAGCTAGGAGCCGGCTTTGATTAGATGTGCCGTCTTTGGGAGGCTTTGAAGCTCGGCGGGAGAGTGGCCTTGAGCAGGCTGGCTGGCCGCTCGCCGCTCGCGCCACATGGCACCCTTCAGCTAGAAGGGCTCGCCGATACGCAGCTGACGGGACGCCGCCGCAGAACCAGGGCCCGCCACTTCCGTGCCTCACCCAAGTGTGGATCTACATGGCCCGAGCGGGCCGCCGCTTCCAACGGCAGGTTTACGCACGTCGTTAGGCGTGATAATTGCGGGCGTGGGAGTGGGCGCGATTAATCCCACGCCCCTCACGCCGCCTCCTCGGCCGGCCAAGACGAGGCTATAAGTAAGAGGAGGAGGGGGAGCGGCAGACGCTCGCACGCTCGCCCTCGCTCCACCATTTTCTTCCTCTTCCTCCTCTCTGTCGCCGCAGCTCCTCGCCGCCGCGCTGCCCTTCCGCCAATCTTCTCGGTGCGCCGTAGCTTTGCCGAAGCTGAATCGTGTGCCCTCCGCCGCCGCGCTTTTCCCGTCGCCTCTCCATCCTCATGGCGCGGTCCAGCTCCTGGGATGGCTCCAATGTCCACAAGGACCACGTCGATTTCCTCCGCAAGATGTGGCGGTTGCTGGGCACAGATTATGTGCGGGTCCGTCTCGCGCCTGAGAGGGAGATCTCGCCGGCGCCGGAGGAGGACGAGCGGGTAATCTTTCGCTCGCACTGCCTGCGCGGCGTCGGCCTGCCGGCGAGTGAATTCTTCTACGCCTTTCTTGAGTTCTACCATCTCCAGCCGCACCACCTTACTCCAAACACGATGGTGCTGCTGTCGGCCTTCGTCACCCTGTGCGAAGGCTTCCTTGGCGTCCTTCCCACCCTCGAGCTTTGGGGGGAGTTCTTCCAGTCCAAACTCGACACCGTCGTCGCGGGCGTGCCTGCCCCATGCGGTGCCTTCATCACCGTGCGGAGACCGACCGGCGACAAACCGTTTCCGCCTATCGCGTTGATCCAGTCGGTGAAGCTCTGGCAAAAATATTACTTCTATGTGAAGAACGTCGCTCCGCAAGGCGACTTCGTCAATCTGCCGGCTTACATAGCCGGCCCGCCTGCTGGGAGGCGGCCTTCATGGTCCTACCGAGCCAAGTCGCTGACTCCGGCTGGGGCTGCCGCCGTCGCACGGCTCCGGGTGATGGTCCAGTCGGAAGGCCTGACCGGGCCCGACTTGATAGCCGAGCGCCGGGTGCTCCCACTCCAAGGCCTCCCTCACATGATTTGCCAGATGAGCGGTCGTTTCAACCCAAGTTGGCTAAGCACCAAGGAGATGCCTCATGACGAGGTATCTTACATGGTGAATTATATCGCCAACTGCAAGCTCACCGAGGAGTGACGGTTCGGCAAGGAGCCGTACTCTCGCGCCAATCCTCCGCCTTCGGTAAGATTCCCTTCTTTTCTTCTTCTCTTGTTGTCGAGTTCATGTTGGCCGACTCTTGACCAGTTGGCTTGTTTTTAGCAGAGCCCCCTCCTTCAACCGGCGGTCGGAGCCGCGGGGGTGGAGCGCTAGTTCGTCCCTGACCATGCGACGGACGACTTGGACGACCCCGACTTGGGGGCGGCCGCCCTAGACGACGACGCCGTAGGGGGAGGCGGTGAGGCAGGCGGCTCCGGGCTCGGGCCGTCTTCAAGGACTGGCCGGATGACGACGAGGCCGAAGTTATTCCGCGCTGTCAGCCGGCGTCCGATCATCAAGGCGCGAGCTCATCTGACGCGCCGGCTATTCGTGGTGGCGCGCAAAAACGCCGGGCCGTGCCGACCCTCTTCGGCAGTCGGCCGAAGAAGCCCAAGGGCACTACGGCAGCGACCAAGCGGGACGAGGTGGCCGCGAAGGCAGCCCGCTTCCGCAAGGTGGTGAGGCAGCCGCATGTGGTTTCGGCGTAAGTGTCAACTCTCTCACGACTTTCTTTTTCTCTTCGATAGACACTCTTCTAAGCCTTTTCTTGATTTATCAAACAGGGCTCCGCTTTCTCTCGAGCGGGCCACTGCCGCCTCCGTATGGAGCGGCGGCAGGGTGAGCGAGCCTGCCGCATGGACCCCCATGCCGATCTCCTAGCGGCGACGGAGCGGAACGCGCGGGAGGGGCGGGAGGCGGAGGAGCAGAGGGCGGCTCAGGGGACGATGGAGGAGCCGGTGGAGGCGCAAGCCGAAGCGGCGGCCAAGGCTTAGGCGGAGGCTGCGGCCACGGAGAGGGCGGCGGAGGCCCTGCATAACCAGCCTCCGCAGCTGATCATCCCCCTTCGCACCATGGCCCCCGATATCCCAAAGGTTTCACGGAGGAAAACCCGGCCGCGACCGCGCATTTACACGGAGAGGGAGGAGGGCGACGCATTGTCACCGAGAGGAGGCGGCACCGCCATCGCCGGCCGAACGGGCCAAGCGGCGGCCTAACGTGCCGCTGCCGAGCAGGCTGGAGGCGAGCCGGCTGTGGGGCGGATCTTGTGGTCTGTCGCCCGTCTAAATGGTAGCTGGGAAGGCGACTTCAGCGCTGGAGCCGCAAAGCCGCGAGCTTCATTTCGTCGGCCTAGAGATCTGAGACGCCAGCGCCGGCTCACAGGTGGACGCCCGGGCGGTGGGGCCTTCGTGTTGAACGATGGCGGCGTAGGATGTCCGGAACTCGCCATCCCAGCCGGGCGCCAAGCAAGATACTCAAGAGTTTCTTGCGACGCTGACGGCCATTCGGGTGAGTCCTCCGCCGTTGATTGCTCTTGATTTCTTCTATGGGGCGCGTCAACAAGCACCATTGGGTGTGTAGTCCCGAGTTTCGAGTCGGTTGGCAAAGCGGCTTTGGAACTTCTTAGTAGACTTCGATTGTCTGTCTTGTTCTTATTCGCACCTCCATCCTATTTGCGTGAATATCACAACCTCCGCTGCTGCTTTCAACTCCTGTGCCTGTGGAGATGAACCGAAGACCACCGATCCGACCGAGCCGAGTAAGTGCTTCATTTTTATCTCATGGGCGCGTCGGTGCACTCCATCGGGTGTAGTCCCCGAGATTCGGCCGATCACGAGCAATGGGTCGATCTTTCCTGACGACTTCTTCCTTATTGCTTTCTTCTTCTTCTTCATATCTGCAGGGGCCAATGCCGACTTGAGGGATCAGCTAGGTGGGGCCCAGACCGCCCTTTGCGTCAAGGAAGCCGAGTGCAACGCCTTGGCTCAGGAACGTGATCGCTTGGCCAAAAAACTGGCTGACCAGGAGGAGAGCCATAAGGCGGCCCTGAAGACGGTGCAGGACGGCGAGGCCGCCCTAAAAGCCGACTATGAGACCGAGGCGGCGAGCTGGGCTGAGGCGAGGCAAGCGCTCAGCGAAGGCTATAGCCGGATTGAAGATTTGATTGACGGTAGGCCGCCTTCTTCTTCGTCCCTTTGCTCGCCCCCTGTCATTTGGTCTGTCTTCTGAGTTTGTTCTACTTATTTCTTCTTTGTGCAGATTACTTCCCTGGTTACTCCGTTGCTGCCAACCAAGCCATCGAGGCCCACCGTGATGCACGACGGCAGGCTGGGGTTGAGATCACACCGGATGCTGGCCAATCGCTTGAGGAGCAGCTTCTGGCGATTCAAGCCCGCCTCCAGCCGGCTTACCGCGTGCTCACAGGTCTTGACATCTTCAAAGATGCCGGGGCGCAGGTGCTGGCCGCCCTCTGGCCCGGCGAGGTGGTTCCCCGCACCCCTAGTCGGACTGCCAACTGACTGGAGGTAGCAGTCGGCCGCTTCGAGGCCTGGAAGGCTTCTGCAGCTCGGTCCGGCGCTAGTCAGGCACTAGAGTTCGTCCGAGCTTGGTATCCTGGGCTGAATTTGGCCCAGCTAAGCACCTGGCGGCATGAGGCCGACGAGGAGCTGGAGGCGGTGTGGCCGGCTATCATCCAGCGCGCCTCGGCGGTCGCCGACTACACCGACGTCAGTGCCTTTTCCCCTGAGGTAAATGATGACGGCGTTGCTCAGCTGGAGGAGTGGTTCGGGCTGAACCCAGCAGAAGGTGAAGACTCGGCGGAGGAGATCGCTTCCAGCGATGAGGGCGAAGAGGAAGAGGGGGACGATGGTGAAGACATCGTGCCAGACGATGGAGCGACCAGCCAGCCTCAGCTTGATCGTGCCTCCATCAACGAGGCGCGCGCAAGCGCGCCGCCTGCAACAGGTGACGATTATGCTGAGAATCGCCAGCCGGCCACTCCTCCAGCCAGCACTGCCGTCTCCACCAACCTGCCCGGCTCGCCTGTTGCTCCCTTGGCCTGATCCGCCGTCTTTGCTTTCCTGCTCGTTACTCTTTGAACAATTTTTATTAAATTTGCGCAGTTCCACCCACTGGGGGTGTATTCAAACTATGTTGAATGCTGACCTTTCGAAGGCCTTTTGTGTAAACATAATCATGCATGTGCTTGGCTTCCGTTCATATTTGCTTTTCATCCTTTTGGCTGTTTCCTTTGCCGCCCTCCCTTGGTCGCCGCCTTCCCAGCCGGACAGCTGCTCTGCAGTCTGTGGCTGGGGAAGGGCTTGGCCGTTTTGGGAGGACAAGTACTCGAGCTTTCTTAGATTGTAGCAAGGTGAACGGGAAGCCGGCCAGCCGGCTGCTCTGACAGCCGGTCGGCGGGGTGGGAGGCCGGCTTGTGTTATATAAGTTCCTTAGTCCTTAGCCGTTTTTTGTGTGGGCATCCTTTCCTGCCTTTGGCTCTTGCCAGCCGGACAGTCGATTCTTCGAGCTGCGACTTTCGACAAGAGAGGGCTTGGGTGCCGGCACACTACTTGTCTGACTGCAGTAGAACTTGAATATAACTCATATGGCAAGTCCCCGGCCGATCGGGTCGAACCCGTGCCGGACGAGAAAACAAATGTAGTAACATAATCATAGGCATGATACTCATCACACATAGATAAAAGAGGGTAGTCCCCGAGTGCTCCTCGGGGGGCCCGTTGTCTCGTACTTAATACAAAAGGTGGGGTGGTACATACTGCATTTTAACTGTAAAATCTTCGGAGGAGATTGGCGTTCCATGGTCGTTCCGACTCCATGCCGGAATCATCTCTCTTGCGTGCCTTTGGCTTCTGCGCATCGATCAGGTAGTAGGAGTCGTTGCCTAAGGCCTTGTTGATGACGAAGGGGCCTTCCCAAGGGGCCGAGAGCTTGTACTGGCCGACTGTTCGCTGGATCAGCCGGAGCACAAGATCACCCTCTTGGAAGGATCTTGGCATGACCTTCCGGCTGTGGTAGCGGCGTAAACCCTGCTGGTAGATGGCGGACCGGCTGAGGGCTAACAACCGACCTTCTTCCAGCAGGTCGACGCCGTCTTCTCGTGCTTCCTTGGCCTCCGCCTCCGTGTACATGGTGACCCGAGGTGAGTCGAACTCAATGTCAGTTGGGATGACAGCCTCGGCACCATATACAAGGAAGAAAGGGGTGAATCCGGTTGCTTGTTCGGGGTAGTGCGCAAACTCCAGAAGACGGCCGGCAGCTTGTCGAGCCAACAGCCGGCCGAATGCTCCAGTGGCACGACCAATCGGGGCTTGATGCCGGAGAGGATGAGGCCGTTTGCTCGCTCGACTTGGCCGTTTGATCTGGGTGGGCAACGGACGCTAAGTCGATCGGATGCCATGCGGTCGCGCAGAACGCGGTGCTCCTTTGGCAAAATTCGTGCCGTTGTCGGTGATGATGTTGTGTGGTACGCCATACCAGGTTGTAATATCTGTGATGAATGTCACGGCAGTCGGCCCATTCAGTTTCTTGATCGGCTTCGCTTCAATCCACTTGGTAAATTTGTCCACAGCGACGAGCAGATGTGTCATGCCGCCGCTTGCCTTGAATGGGCCCACCATGTCCAGTCCTCAAAGCGGCAAAGGCCGTGTGAGGGGGATGGTCTTGAGTGCTGGTTTACATGTGTTGCTTGAGCTGAAGACTTGGCACCCTTTGCGGTGTTTAACTAATTCCTTGGCGTCATCCAAAGCGATCGGCGGAAGAATCCATGGCGGAAAGCTTTGGCGACGAGTGATCTTGAGGTCGTGGTGGCCGATTCGCTTTGGTGGATGTCCTTGAGGATTGCTATGCCCTTCTTCGGCTCGACGCGGCCTTGGAAGACTCCAGTGACGCTGCGCCTAACGAGCTCTCGGTTCATTATTGTGTATGCTCCAGCTCGGCGTTGGACTTGTCTTGTCGAGATCTCGTCAGTCGGCAGCTCTCTGTTTACCAAGAAGTTGAGGATGGCTGGGCCCATGATGGAGCTGTGACTTCTTCTATTGCCAATACGGCTACCGCGACCCGGGCGGGTGGGCTGGGTGGTGAAGATTTGGAGTCGGCCACCGCTGTGTCATCGATGTCGACAGCCGGCCGATCGTCAGTCCCCGGGCCGGGTTCTGAAGTCCCCGGGCCGGGTGCGACTATGGCAGTCCCCGAGCCGCCTGTCAAAGTCCCCGAGCCGCCTGCTTGGTTCCCCAAGTCAGATACGGCTGCGTCGGGGTCAGGCGGTACGAAGATGGAATCAGATTCTGGAGATGGCTTGACAGACGGCTTGAGGAGGCATTGGAGAGAGACGCCGGTTGGTATAGCTTGTCGGGTGGAGCCTATTCGTGCCAGGGCATATTCTTGCTCGTTGTCGGCCCGTGGCACGTGGAGCAACTCGCATCCTTCAAAATATCCACTGATTTGCTGAACGAGGAAGCGGTAGCTCGCCATGTTTGCGTCCTTGGCGTCCCAGTCGCCAGATGATTGCTGGACCACCAAATCCGAGTCACCATAGCACAGGATCCGGCGGATGCCGAGTTCTTTGGCTAGCGGAGCCCGTGTATGAGCGCCTCGTACTCGGCCACATTGTTGCACTACAAAAAAAGACACATCCGTGACATTTTGGGCCGAACGAAATTTTTTTCTGTCATATATATGACACTTCTATGAAGATAATTGTGACAAAACCCGGATCATCATAGATGTGGTGGGCTCCTACTTCTATGACAAAAAATCATGACAAAAAATGGGCTTTTCGTCCTGGGTGGGCTAGAGACGCAGCTGCATGACATTCTTTGGGCCGTCCATGATGGAAAAAACCATGGTAGAAGCGAGGGGGAGGAAAATTTCGGGGAGTTGCCGGTTACGGTGGGAGGTCGGGGGCGGAGTGATGCGCGTTTCTCTCGTACATACGTGCGTGTGTGCGTGGCGTTGGCTCTAACTGAAGCCGAGCGAGGCATTGGGCTCTAATCAACCCGGCAGACTGCAGTTACGGCGTTATCGAACCCGAAAGCGATCGATCGATGGCTGTTAACTGAACCCGATGGAGCGATACTTTGCTACTGCTGCTAACTAAAGCCGATCGATGTTGCCTCTGGGATGAACAGTGAGCGTTGCGCGGGGGGGGGGGGGGGGGTGGATGAACAGTGAGCAGTGGCGTTGCCTCTGGATGAACAGGAGACCGTGGTGTGGAGGGCTGGATGAACAGTAGACGATGGAGGGGTGGCCGTGGAGGGGTGGTTGAACAGGACCTCGTGGGTGTGGAGGGCTGGATGAATAGTAGGCGGTGGAGGGGTGCCCGTGGAGGGGTGGTTGAGCGATGGCCGGTGGAGTAGCGGCGGTGGAGGCTGGATGAACGGGAGCCCGTGGAGGCTGGAGGAGGTCGACGGTAGCCCGTGGAGGGCTGGAGGAGGTCGACGGTGGAGATGAACAGTATCCCGTGGAGTCCGTTTTGCGATACGCCACACCCTCCCCGCTTTCACCAGAAGCGCCCAACACAAGTCCGTTTCGCCCTGCTTTTATGTACGCCACACCCTCCCGATGAACAGGACCCCGTTTCGACCGTGAAGCGCTCCAACACAAGTCCGTTTTCTGCTTTTGCGGTACGCCACACCCCTCCCGATCAACGGGACCCCGTTTCGACCGTAGGGAGGTCCGCTTTCTCCGCTTACGGTACGCCAGTTCTCCCGATCAACAGGACCCCGTTTCGAACGTGGCCTGTCGAACACAAGGCCATTTCCTCCGTTGTGCAGTGCGCCAGGCCTCGTTTCCATCGCCTGTTCCGTCCAAGCCCTCCCGATGAACACGACCACGCATTCCGTTCCGACCCAGCCGGTTGGCTCCCCATGAACACGACGGACGCTATTTCTCCGTTCCGACCCAGCCATGTACGTATGCATGATAGGCGTTAGAGACCCTGCCCGTATGTACGTACGTGGCCGTATTTTCTTTCTTGCACCTCGCTTATGCGTACGTGTACATGCTACGTGCGCGCCTCTACTACGACAAGTGCGCGCCTCTACATCCACCAGTATATATGTACGTACACATTCGCAACCAGAATGACAACGCTACGTACGCTTCGACCAGGTGGGTCCCGACTGTCAGGCACTTCCTTGCGTGCGAAGATGTAGCTGGTGAGTCCCAGTAGTCAGGGGGGCAAATCGTTTTGTTTTTTTTGCCCGGACGCACTTCCTTGCGTGCGAAGATGTAGCTGGTGGGTCCCAGCAGTTAGGGGGAAACGTTTTTTTTGCGAAATACAGTGGCCCGTCCGGTGGGTCCCAGCTGTCAGGTGGAGGAATCATTATTTTCCGCGTAATAAGGAGGCACTTCCTTGCTGCGGCCGTGGACCCGTATCGACCTCTCCACGACGATCCACGTCCGATGGAAGTCATTCCTTGACCACATTGACCACGCTGCGCCGAGAGCACCAGGCGGTGGACGACGGCGAGGCCTAGGAAGGGGACGACGGGAGCAGGGGAAGACGCGACAGTGGAAGCTCGCAGTGAGGTGAAATCTGAGGTTCACTGGTTCGGTGCGGTGTGAGGCTGCCGTCGCCGCAGGAACTGGCCAAGAGCGGGAATAGTAGGGCGGTGAGGCCTCAAGGGCAAAGACAGCCGCCACGGGAGGCGTGGAGCATGCGGCACGACCGGGCGCTGCTTTGGGCGGCCGGAGCAAGAAGACCAGAGGTTGAAGAAGCACTACGGCCGTTGGATGGACATCGTCACGGTCACCGGAGCTAGAATCGTTCATATTGACTAAAGTTGACAAAGGCCCCGTCCTAGTCCAGTCAACTTAGTAGGCCCTAAGTCAGCCTCCCACCATGGTGGGTCCCAGCTAACAAGGGGAGTATTCATTTTTGTGCGTAAGAAGGAGGCACTTCCGGTGGGTCCGAGCCGATAAGCTGGGAACGCTTTTTTCATGAAATACGCTGGCCCGTCCGATTGGGTCCCAGTGATCGGGGAAACATTTTTTCGTGAAATATGGTGGCCCGTCCGGTGGGTCCTATTTGCCGTGGAGGAATAATTATTTTGTGCATAATAAGGAGGCACTTCCTTGTGGCCGCTGGACCCGGTGTCGGCCTCTCCACGTCTGATTACTCTTCCGATGGAAGTCGGTCGTTGACCACGTTGACCACGCAGCGCCGAGCAGCACCGGTAGCGATGGTGCAGACGATGGCGAGGCCTAGGAAGGGGACGACACGGAGCCGGGAAGACGCAGCAGTGGTAGCCCGCGGAGAGGAGTACGAGGGTTCATCGGTTCAAGGCGGCGTGAGGCCGCTGCCGCCGCAAAATAACGAGGCGTGGGTGATTAGGGATACCCTAGGCCAGCGGTGGGAGTAGTAGGGGCGGTGAGGCCTCATGGAATCACAGCCGGCCACGAGAGGCAGGAGCACACGACACGACCGGCGCTGCTTTGGGCGGCTGGAGCAAGAAGACCAAAGGTTGAAGAAGCACTATGGCCGTTGGATGGACATCGTACGGTCACTGGAGCTAGACTCGTTCATATTGACTAAGTTGACAAAGCCCTCCGTCCCCGTCAACTTAGTTGGCCCACAAGTCATCCTCCCACTATGGTGGGTCCCATCTAGCAGGGTGGATATTCATTTTTTGTGCGTAATGAGGCACTTCCTTGCGTGCAAAGATATAGCTGGTGGGTCCGACATGTCAGCGGGGGGAACGTTTTTTTCGCGAAATACAGAGGCCCTTCCGATGGGTCCCAGCTGTCAGGTGGAGGAATCATTATTTTGCGCGTACAGTCCACGTCCGATGGATGTCGTTCGTTGACCAAACCTCGAAGGATTTGAGTCTCTGTGCTTACCGTGCTAGTCCCTGGATCGAACTCGCTAGCACACACAGTATAGATGAATACCAGAATAGCAAGTGCATCATTTATTACAACGTATGATCCAGAATGTATATAATAAAACAATCTGCATAGAACTTGGCTAGCTTTATTCAATCAAACAGCGGAAAGTAGCAGAAAATAACGATGAGTCCCATCATAGCCCACTGGTGATGCTGAGTGCAGACTCGCGACCCTAACGGTACCTTACTCTTCGTCTGAATATCCTGCAACATGAGACGTTGCAGCCATATATGTCAATACTTGGAATGTGTTGGCAAGTTACACAGGAGTAATAATATAGCAGACCTACATGTATATGCATAGTACAACGAAGGAAGGCTCGAGGGTTTATTTTTGCAGAAAGCTGATTTTATCCTCATAACTACCTAATAGTCAAATTTTTATTTAGTTCTTTATTACTACAATTAAATGCACAAGGTTGAGTTGGCAAAATCAACTCCAACCTACCCATTATTAAGTTGCCCACAAATATTATTAAGTGTCACATCTGTCAAGATCATCCAACAACTATAATGGCATAATGGCTCAAATTTACCCATAACCGGGGGCACGGCTAATCATGATTAGTTTTAATACTCTGCAGAGTTTTGTACGCTTTACCCAATCGGACCCAATCCAAGATTGAGACAAAGTCTTTCGAAGAGGTTCCCTTAACCACCGACGGCCACATCCCACCTACATATGCTACATCTGTCGACACCTTTGCTGGGCAGGGTTCCAACAAGCTGATCAACTAAGCTGTGAGCCCATATAGCCGGTGGCGCACATGGAAGCTACTAGTCACTAAGTCTGTTCGATCTTTTTGAACACAGGGCGGCATTCCACTTAGGGTGCACTCTCATGAGCGCATGGCCTTAGAAAAGGTGCAAGACCCCATGATGCCTTCCTCAACACCAAGCAATACCACTTCCGCCCAGAGGTGAATTAAATCCTTAATTACTACTCATTTTAGTTATGTATATAATCCTCACATAAACTCAATGAATACACGAACCACCCCCATCTACAAAGCATAGCAAACTACAACTACCACGATTTGCAAAAGACGGGAAGATAGCTCAACAAAGATAGCCAACATATATAATACTCCTATACATGCATATATTCATAGTGTGATATAACTACATGCATAGAAAATAATAGGTAAAGGATGATCAACATGTAACTTGCCTTGGTTCTGATTCAGAATGTCACACTCCTGACAATAGCTCGCGTCGCACTCCGGACAATCTACACGTTTCACACAATTCAACAAATCAATCACCGAATACCTAATAGAACCAAAATAAAACCAACAGCAACAAAATGATTTTTAAAACTCAACAACAGAAGCTTAACAGCACCTAAATTGCACTGGTCACAATGCAAAAAGAATCACTCGATTTCGATAAACGGTTTGAAAGTTACGGCCTCCGGAAGATTTAATTCAAATTCAAACGAATTCAAATTTGAAAAGTGCAAACATGTGCAAAGTTGGTACTGTGATAAAGTGTTGATTTTTGTGAGTGCATAGGAAAAAGAACTACCTAAATTGGACTTATATAATAAAAGATATAGCTAGTTGAAGTTTTAGCTGAAATCTGAAAAAGAAAACAAAAAGGAAACATAAAACAACAGAAACCCCCTGGTCCTGTAGCGACTCCTGTGCGTGCCCTGTAGCAAACTGCCACGTGGCAGTGCGGAATTGGCTGGGTGCGTGTGCTCACCCGAAGACAGAGGAAAACGACGGCGGTCTCGGGCGTTGGCGACGGCGCTTCTCCGGCGGTGCTCCGGCGAAGGTAAGGCTACGGGCAGAGGCGGCGTAGAGCGGCGGAGGCGGTGGTGGAGCTCAACGGCGGCGGGGCGTCCTCTGCGGGCAGCAACGGCGACGGAAACGGCGGTGTGCTCCGGCGGCGACGGACGTCGGTGGCGGCAGCGTTCTGGTGCTCTCTAGGGTACTTCGAGGTGTCAAAAGAGTTCTTCGTCGAGTGGGGTTCGAGTGCGGCGGCAGCGGCTCGGCGGTCTCTTCTGGCGGTGGAAACGACCGGCGAACGGGCGGCGAACTTCGGAGCTCGGCGAGATCCACCGCCCAACAGAGGCGCGGGACGACGGAAAGGATCGGAAAGAGGCTTGAAGTGCGGGCAAACCCTTACGCGTCTGGTGGAGTCCTAGGAGAGCACGAGGTCGACTAGGGGCGAGATCGATCCGGCTCAAGGCCGGGTGTCTGAGCGGTGCGGGCGCTGCGTGTTCGTCCGACCGGAAGAAGGGGATGGGGAGCGGGGCCCGCTGGTCAGCCGGGTAGGCGAGGTGGATCGGTGGCAGCGGCGATCACGGGTTAAGTCTTGTTGTCTGGTAGCGTCTGCCATTTGGAAAGGTGGGCTGAGGTGTCTTTGTTGCTACTTGTTGTTTGGGCTGGCGATGGGCAGCTGGCTGGCCCACTTTTAAAATGAAACAACAGCAGTAAAACAAAATAAATAAAATAAAAATACACAATATAAAATCTAAATAAAAATACCTAGTCACAAAGTCAAAAATATCCCTACAGATATAAACTACAGGAACACTAGTTCCAATACTAATGCAATCTTGTAAAATAATTTTGATGCAATAGGCAACTCAAACAGCAATAAAACAATCAAATAAAATATTTTGAAGATTGCAAAAATTACCAGAACATATCGCATTTAACTGGAAATAATATTCTGCACATTATGAACATTTTTAAAATAGGGGAGAAGTCATGTTATCTCCACTCCAAATAAATTGCCTTTTGTTGCATAATGATTTGAATATTCTGAAAAAGCAAATAATGCAATAAAAATATGATATGCATATGAATGATCTATTAACATCCAAATTTAGGAAAATTGGGATGTTACAGTCCGATGGATGTCGTTCGTTGACCACGTTGACCAGGCCGCGCCGAGAGCACCATGGTGGTGGACGACGGCGAGGCCTATGAAGGGAACGACACGGAGCCGGGGAAGACTCGGCAATGGTTGCCCACGCGGTGGGGAGTACGAGGGTTTACTAGTCCGGCCGCCGTCACCGGAAAATAACAGGAGGTGTGGGTGAGTAGAGGAATGGCCTAGCCAGCAATGAAGTAGGGTGGGGCGGTGCAGCCTGTGCGGCAGCACGGCCGACCACGAAAGGCGGGAGCAGGCAGTCCCACCGGAGCTGGTTTGGGCGGCTGGAGCAAGAAGATCAGATATTGAAGAAGCAGCACGACCGTTGGATTAACATCCAACGGTCACTGCTGCTAGAATCGTTTGTGGACTAAGTTGACAAAGCCAAAGTACACGTCAACCTAGTAGACCCACAAGTCAGCCTCCAAATCTGTCCCATACATCATACAGCCCGAAATTTCTAGCCGATTTCAAATTAATTTTAAATCTATATATACCTTAATTTAAATTCAATGAAATTTTACCCGCACAAAAACAATGAAATTTAAAATATCAAAATCCGAAAGAAAACAATATTTGGGAACTAATTGCCTGTTTGCTGTATTTTTTTCATTTTACAGCCCATTTATTATTACTTATAGCCCATTTATTATTACTTATAGCCCATTTCTTATTACTTATAGCCCATTTCTTATTACTTATAGCCAGGGGCGGGCCCAGAATTTCAAGAGTGTGTATTCAAAATTTTAAAGGCTGTTTGTCTAAAGCCTTGTTTTGGCATATATAACGGATTCTAGTACCAGTTTACACAAATTGGGTAATACCTATGGAAATCGCAGAATATAATATATTCATAAAATTGATCATAATTTCAAATTTCCATCTTATAGAAAATACTAATTGTTCAAAGATCGAAGTGGCAACATCTAAGATATATAGAGATGGAAAATAAGTAATGATAAAAAATCTGACAAATTACAGGATGACAGTCCTATCCTTGATGTTCTGAAAATGAGTTTAGTTTAACTAAGAATCTTCATGTTAGGCTACACTGGAGGAATTTTAGTTTGCTAGTATGTTAGAGGGTATTCTCTTGAATGAACTATTTAGAAACAAGCTGAGAAGCATGAGATACAGAAAGAAATCAATAACCAAAATCTAATTAGCAAGGTGAATAAATCTACTTTCAATGAACATATCATATGTACTGGTACTGCTATGTGAACCTAGGGATTTAAAATTGAAGACCGATCTGTGCAAATATCAGTACCAGAGGGAGCGGGGGATGGATGACGTACACGTACGCTGGAATCTGGATGATGCGCGGCTCGCCCGTGGCTGCCGCCTGTTCGTGACCTAGATTGATAGAATTTGGGAACTGGGAAGGTAACTGAACGAGCGATGGATGCATGGCGTGCGCGCACAGTGCAACCTAAAGCAGTTTGGGCCTATGGGCCATGGGGTGGGTTGTGAGGGAGGATTGCAAGCTGGGCTAGCCTCTGTTTTTGGGCTGAATTGGTTAGCTAGCATGTTTATTGCATCCATTTCGTTTTTTCTTGTACATACACATGATATACAGTATATATATCTAGTTATTTTGGCAAAAATATTGGGTATTCAACTGAATACCCTTGAATTGAGGTGGGCCCGCCCCTGCTTATAGCCCATTTTCTGGGCAAAATGCATCCCTCCTCATCTTGAAAGATTTCCGGCCCAGCGGGGTGTAGAAAAGCAAGTAGGCCTATGTTGGTTATTTTGCAAAAAACAAAATAGCTGGCTAGCCATTTTTCAGAAAGGAAAAAAACAAACTGGGCTGGTCATGTGCTAAACATATGAAATAAAAGCCTGGGCTAGACGGGCCACGGGTCCCGCACAACCCAGTTGATACCCTTCTCCGTCCCGAAAAAACAAAATTATTGCGCGCGCTGCTGGGTCCCTACTGTCATCCTCACCATGTACAGTCATCTCCTTATTCCTCTCGGTTGTTGACCATGTTGACAACACCGAAGGGCGAGGCCATGGGCGAGCGCCAAGGACGGCGATGGTGAGGCCTCGGACGGAATGAACAGGAGCCGGGAAGATCACAGCCAAACGCGGAGGCGGGAAGCGGCCCCGCCGGCGCTGGTTTGGCTTTGGCGGCTCGAGGAAGAAGAGACTGAAGAAACGCGACAGACGTTGAATGTCAATCGAACGGTCAAGGTTGGCACAATCGTTTTTTTACAAAGGGGACACCAAGTAGCATACTTTTTTATATATAGGAAGAAAACTGCGAGGAAAATGCGTTCGTCTGCCGTCCTCCTCACAGAGAACGTTCGCCACATAAGTGACTAGCACCCTTGGTTTTCAACCGAGAGGTCTTGGGTTCGAGTCCGAGGAACTCTCAATTTTGTCCTCCTTCCTTCCTCGCAAAAAAAAGGGAAAGAAAATCAAAGACTTGGGAAGGCGTCTGAGAACAAGCTAGTGTACCCGTAAAAGAGGCGTTGCGAGTTTTAGAAAAAAGAAAGGCGTGCTCACATGGCTGGTTCGAATCCGAACCTAGACTATGACTATATATGGTGCTATGCTACTCGCAAGTAATGAAACCGACATATCCAACATTCGCTTCTCCTCTTCTCTACTTACTCGCCTAGCATCGAAGCTCGCCGCAAGACAACCATGTCCGCCGGCTGCTCGTCCACCGCTCTTCGGCAGTAACAACCGAATATGCGCCAAGTAAGTCGCCACGGACCATCACCTGTGGGTCTCATCACACCCCCTCCGGTACGTGCACCGCAGCCGATTGCTCATCACAACCCGCTGCCGTTGGTGTGGTGCCACTCCTGCAAATCACGCAGAGTCATCCGTCGCGTCTCAACCACAATCCGCAACCCTGCCGAGTCTTCTACAAATGCCCGAATCATGGGGTAATAATATGTTTAAGTGTTGTTCTGCTGCTTTCAGTTGCTGATATTTTTAATAGTTTGGTTGATGATCTTCCAATTTGATTTGTGCAGAAAAGGGAAGATTCGTGTGATTTGTATTTCTGGGAAGTTGCTGATGTGGGGGAATGCAATTACGTTGATTATTTGGTTAGCCGAGGAATCCCAATACCAGCAGGTTGGGGTGTTGGACAAGTAACTGAAGGAATGACAGAAGAGGAAGATGCAGAGCAGAAGGTTAAAGACGCAGTTCCTCTAATCATGGCCAAGCAACAGCTGCTGAACGGCCTTGGCAGCAATGAGGAGATGAAAGAGCTTGTGAAGATAATGGGCAAAATCGATGTGCTCAGAGGGATGATTGTCTCTTTATTTGCGGTGTATGTAGCACTTTCGTGATGTATTCAGTGGCTACGACATGAGCACTTTCTTTGAAACTAGTAATGAATGAAACACATGGTAGCAGGCTGGGCATAGTGTTGTGAACATCTAATGATTTCTATTAATGTAAATCAGGGGGTATCCTTTTGCTCATATAAATAAATAGATAGCAGAGGCCCTGTCGGGTCAGCTTTGTTCTCATTCGAAGACGTCGAGCAAATTGCAGTCCAACAACAAACTATGTCATCAAATTCAAGTTTCACAGCCAAATATGAGTACAACTAAACAACAATGTCACCTTGTTTTAGTTATCATACAATCAGCATACATAACAAGTGATGTTCTCACAACAAAATACTAAACAACATGTTCATCAGGTTTCAGTTGTCATAGCAAACACAATTTCACATAGTAGATAAAAAACGTCTTCTAAAAAGCAAATACGACAAAAGCAATGTAATCATCATCCACAGCAGCAGCGTCAACATCTTCGCCACGTGTATCAGTCTGAATCATAATTCCCCATGGTGTCATCTTCTTCTTCGTCCTCAACGTCCTCGAACGTTGGCTTCTTCTTGATCAACTCTTGTATGTCCATAGCACGACCGGCAATCTTTTCGCCGGCGTCATTGACGTGATGGTTCTCAAAGATATTAGGAACATATGTGTTATCTTGTACATCAGGAGCAGTGTAAGCATCATCTTGTTGTGCAACTTCATTAAACAAATTCCTCTGCTCAAACCTTTGCAATACTCTCCAGTCATCGCTACGTGCAAATGTGTCTTCCAAGAAAAAAATATGTGTTGCTTGATTTGCCAAAATAAAAGGCTCGTTGGTCTAGTACGCCGCCTTGACATTGATGGATTTGAAATAATCATCAGCTCTGGCTTTTGCGATCCTGGAAAACAGGTTATACCAACGACAAAGACAATGTAACCACACACCGATGATCCTCGAAATCGAGATATATCGCAATCTGAACAATGTCTACATTATGTTAGCATACATTTCAGCTTATCTCTTTGTCATACGTATCCGTGCTCATGATGGCACTGCTTTTGTGTCTTCTGCCTTCGTCTCGTGCAAGGGTGTTGTAGCACATCTCCAACAACGCAAGATTCATAATGTCTTACCCAGTATCGGGACCCATTGCTAGTGAGTAAAGGGCATCATCAATCGCCTGCCCATCCTCCGCATCTTCTTAACCTATGGTTAGAAAATAGACAAGCTGATCATCTTATGTACTCAATATATTAAAAAATTGAGGTGCACTTCAAAAGCTTACATGGTTCTTGAACCATTTTGCAAATCCTGCCATAACCAGTTTTTTCAATGTTTCTTGGATTTTGCGGCAAGAACTCCTCTTTGTACATGCTGCACAACATAGTGATCGCGTCAAACATCTAAATATATAAGAATGTCTGCAAGTTTAGTAGATTACGATGTATAAGCTGCGATCGCACTTACTTGATATAAGGTAGTATCTCGTGACAGTTATTCAACACATACCAAACCATTTTGTCCAAATCTTTAGGTTTGTCCTCTTGTCGACTCTTCCTCAGTAACTTGAGCAGAATAATCGAAAACATTGAGCACAGGATTGTCTTCACCCACCTCTTTGCTAAGTCGATCAGCTATTTCAATGTATTTTGAGCGTAATGTCAACGCTTCAGAAAGCAATGTAGGCCTCTGCAATGGAACCCTCGGGTCTAGCTCTGTTCCTAACATAGCCCTTGAAAGTGCCTAGCTGCCTTTCAATAGGGTACACCCAGCCATACTGTACTGGACCTCTAAGTAGTGCCTCATCAGGTAGATGAACAGCCAAATGCACCATCACATCAAAGAAGGCTGGAGGATATATCTTCTCAAGGTCGCATAGGATAGTTGGTATCTTCTCTCTAAGACGCTCTAAAGCATCTATCCTGATATTTCTACTGCAGAGTTCCCTGAAGAATTGTCCCAACTCTTGCAAGCTGCTTCTGTATAAGTCGTATGCCCAATCCTCTAAGGATAACAGGTAAAACCCTTTGAAGTAGGACGTGGCGGTCATGAGTTTTCAACCCTTGTACCTTGTTTCCATCTCAGACCGACTCTCCTTTCGTGGTTGGAAGCAAATCCATGTGGGAATCTCACACGTGACAGGACCTCGCAGAATTCTTTTCTTTTTACCTTGTCCAAGACATACACAGCTAATGCCATATCCCGTGGTTTACCTTCATATTGCACCTGCAAATCCTTTCTGATACCTAGGTGTGTTAAATCAATCCTAGATTTTAAGGTATCTTTCGTCTTGCCTTCAATGTTAAGAAGTGTGCCGATAATCTTTGTCACATATATTTTTCTCGATGTGCATCACATCAAGATTATGCCGCAGATCCAAATCTTTCCAATACTCCAAGTCCCATAAAGTGGACCTGCGGGTAAACAATAATATCTCTTCTACCGTGCCACGCTTCCTTTACCCGCTACCATTACCAGGATGGTTTCCTAGTGTAATATGCCTGACCTTCTCTAATTCGACTTGCAACTCATCGGTGGTGAGCCTCTTTGGCGCATCACAGTTTTCATGCTTTGCATTGAACACATGTCTTCGGTATTTTCTAGGATGCGGCTTGTCCTTGGCAAGGAAACGGCGGTGTCCAATGTAACAGATCTTGCTAAGTATTGCGTATGATGTTGATTCCTGTCACAAATAACACATGCATTGTAACCATGTGTCGCTCGCATACGACATAGTGCCCAAAGCTGGATAATCATGGATGCACCAAATTACAACAGCACGCAGAAAGAAATCAGCTGGTGGGTTGCTATATAGGTCTCGAGTGAGAACACCCTTCCATAGCTGTTGAAGTTCCTCCACAAGAGGCTCCATGAACAAATCAAAATCCCTTCCAGGACTTTTTGGACCTGGGATGAGCAAGGCCATCATGTAGTTTGATTCTTTGGTGCAGACATTTGGAGGCATGTTGTAAGGGATAACAAGCACTGGCCACATGCTATACGTGGCGCTCTGGTGGCCAAATGGGTTAAATCCATCTGAAGCTAAGCCAAGTCTAATGTTTCTCGGTCAGCAAAGAACTCTTTGTGTTTATCATTGAAGCTTTTCCACTCACTACCATGAGATGGATGGCTCATTACATTCTCGATCTCTGTACTCCTGGTTCCTAGAATGCCACAAGTACATCCTCTCTTGTTTCAACATCATGAAACAACCTCTGCAATCTTGGTGTAATTGGAAAATGTCTCGAACATTATGAGGAACCCTCTTCACAACATCGCCATCTTTCCATCTTGATGATTTGCATTTCGGGCATTCACTTAAGTTGGCATAATCCTTCCTAATGTAACACAATTATTCTTACAAACATGGATCATATCATATCCAATTCCAACTGCACGAAGGAAATTCTTCATTTTACTGTAGGTGTGTGGCAGCTCAGATGCATCTGGGAAAGATTTGCAGAAAGCAGCCAACATCACATCGAATGATTTGTTGGTCATCCGCTTAGATGTCTTCACCTGAAGAAAGGTGACCATAGCTGAGAATACTCACAGCTTATTTCCTGGGGTGACAGCAACATTGCATTGCTCCAACATGCGGGCCCACCGTTTTTCTTCTACAGGTGAAAGTTCACGGAATGCACGAGCATTTCATAGCATTGTTTCAATGTTGGTCAAACTCACTGGCTTCGCCACCACCACCTCCTCCTCCTCCTCTTCCACCTGAGCATCAGGCAGATCAAGATGGTGATCTGCTGCTTCCACATAGTCAATAACATTGACGTTCACAGCTTCACCATGATGAACCCACCTAGTATATGTGACCGACATCCTATACAAGTGTAGATTATTTTGCACAGCTTGATCGGGTCTTGTAACTGAATTCATACAACTGCTACAGGCAGAGCTCATCTGATTTCGGACCACCGTACTCAGCTCGATAAAGTTCATGAAGTTTTCAACCCCTCGACATATGCGTGGAGAATCTTTGAGCAGAAGTTATCCAAGTCTTGTCCATCTGATAGACATACAAATTAGTTCTTCTACTAGATATTACAGGAAAAACATATATGCTTTTTTATGAAGTCCAGAAAAAAATACCTAGGTCGATGTCTAAAGCTATGGCAAGATATTTGGACGAGCAGATCTAAGTAACGAAATATATGTAAAGCTAATTCAGCAAACAGATTTGAGTGCTAAATTATGGCAGGCTGTTTCATGATCAATGAGCCCGAGCACACAGCCATCGAACTATCGAAGGCCATCGCAGCAACAAAGATCGAGTATAAAACAGTGTAGAGCTATTTCACCTAACAGATTGGCTACTAGACCATGGCAATCTACGTCACAATAAATATATGGCAGGATATTTTAGCAACTAATCGGCCTTGGCATGCCATCTCAGCTAAGCAGATTGAGTGCGAGCAGGGCAAGGAAGCTTCTTAAGCAGAGCATATTGACAGTAAACTACTTCGGCAAACAGTGAGATTAACAGCGTCTATCAGCTAACATTCAGCGCTACACCGACATGAACGGGGCCTCAGTCTAGAATGCGCGTATCGTGGGAGAAGCTGACCGCCGTGCGTCTCCACACGAACGTCGCCAGCTGTGGCGGCGCTGACCGCCGTGCGCCTCCACAAAAACGTAGCCAGATGTGGCGGCGCGGCTAGAGGACGGCAGTCTACGAGAGCGTAATGTGGGAGCGAGAGGATCGCCGTGCGTCCCCTCGACGAACCGCGGCGCCGACGTATCGGCGCGGCGGGGAGGGCGGCTTTGGCGGAGCGAATGGAGTGGAGGGGGGACGGGGTTGGGGAATATTTGGCCGAAGGGCGGTTGAATCGAATTTGGGGGGAATTCTTGTGTGTGTGTGTGTGGGGGGGGGGGGGAGGATCTTCGCGCGGTGGGCGGGGGGAGTTTGGCGCATGGTTGGTTTCTCCAAGTGCAGTCCCACGTGTCAGTGAAGAGGCAAGCCGAAGCGCGTTCCGTTTGCGTGAGCCGTGTGCAGGACCGAACGTGTGTGGGGTGCAATGCGACCGCGACAGGAGTGCTATGAGTGTACCGCCTTTTTTCCTTTTAAACTAGGTGCTTCGCCCCCTCAAAAAAAATGTTGCTTCACGCGATCCATCGATACTACTACTAGTAATCCAGTAATCCCGACTAAAATGGCGCGGCCGGGTCTTTTCCCGCGCGATATGCTAGGAGGTTGGCTTAGTTGGGTTTTTTAGATTTGTCTCGGTTCAATAAAATGCAGAGTTGGTGATGATGGTGTGCCTGTCATCCTGCAATATAGGTCGTCCGATCTATATCTAACAGATAGGAAGGAAACTATGACAATTTACCCGCACTCCTCTCCACATTTGCAGATAAGGCTTTCCCTCGTTCATCCTTTTCTCCCACAAGATCTTGATCTTCCGTGCACTAGTACTCCTACAATATGTATATTATTGTGAAAGTTCATATACACCGGCCGAGATTAATGCAAACACGGCAGATTTTCATTACATTTCGAACTTTTATAGGACAGAAAAATAAAAGAAACCCGACCCTAAACCTATTCTACGGCGGCGACCGATGTCCTCCATCTGCGATCTCTATGTACGGGGGCGGGGTTCAAGACCCGTGAAGTGAAGGTGCGGTCTCCGGCGAGGAAGAGTAGAACACGGGATACGGACTGACCAGTTGGCACACCATGCCCTGCCGCCTCCCATGCCCTACTCATCCTCGGAGGAGTCCCCGACCTCGGCGGTGCCGGACATTGGACGGCGGCAAGTAGGACGCGTGGCTGACGGTGCTCCCATCGTCGGCCGCCAGCGTGGCCACCGCTTGTGCGGTCGTATCCGCGTCCGGCTACGCCGCTATTGCATCGCAAGAGGCGACTTGAGCGAGGGCGGCGACATCGAGCTTCATCCCCGAAGACAAGCTCTCCCGCAGAGCGTTCGCACTTGCGGTCATGGCGGATGTGGTGTCAGGTAGGAGGACGATGCGCTATGGTGTGGAGGTTAGCTGGGCGTTGCCGCTTTAAGTAGCGTATTCCGGTGAGGCCAAGTGTCCGAGTGTGTCATTAAGTCGCCGGAGTTGGTTCCTCGGGCACCGAGCCTCTTAACAACGACATACGAACGGACAGCATGAATGCGGGCAGCTGGCGCCGGCTGGGAACGCACATGACAGTAGCGAGGGACAAGGGCTTTGGTGTGCGGGGTAGTCATTGCGGTCGTGGCAACGTTGGAGATGCCCTTTGCTCAAATGCGATCCCCGGATGTCATTGAAAAAGCAAGACGACTCGGCATGGTCTCAGGTCCAGAGGATGCAGTTGGCCGCGCTACACCACTCCGCGGACGCGTCGCGGCGCCCCGTGCATTCGCGACGAGCCGGGTGTTGGGGTGTGTTTGGATTGTGGCCAAAGTGCACCTTACCAAAATTTTGGTCATGACCCAAAGATTGGTCTTTGTTTGGATGGTTGCCATTTCTTTGGCATGCCAATGAACTCTAGCCAACTCTAGTTCACTTTTCTTGCCAATGTCGGCCAAATCATGGACCTCAACCAAAATTTTGGCTACCCAATTCTTTGATGGGGCAACCTTGGGCACAAACCAAACATACCATTGGTCGTGCCACAGCACAAACGCCACCCTCGGCACACTGAAACCGACCGTGTCTATCGACGATATGAGCGTGTCGCTCACCGCGGTCGCCGTGTCCAGAGGCGGTGCTGGAGCTGCGCCCCGTTGTTGGCCCCAAAGACCCACATGAACGGTTGTCGGTGGCGAGGAGGTCGTGGGCCAGCTCCTCCATTGGACTAGTCATGCTACATCGTCCCGACGGTGTGCCCTACATGTCGGTTTCCCTGTTTTCTGGCCATATTCGACGTCGGTGCTCCACGCTATGCATTAGGGCCTTTCACTATGTAGGCCAAGCGAGACAACTTATTGTTTATTTGAGCCGCTCAAGTGTAATCATGTGGCGTTTGCTTATTTCTCATTCCTCTCCAACCCTCTTCTCCATCGATCATGTCGCCTCCAGTCGAGTCCATCCTCCCGCATGCCTCATTTGAACATTCCGCCAAGTATCATTCACATGTACCCACCCTAGTCCTCTTTCAATAGATCTCCGGACCCCGAGATGAAATCGAGAGGGAACGAGTGGGGGCACATGATACCTAAGGCGGATTCAAAATTTTGAACCGTGATCATAGCATCCGCAAATCATATATAAAGGGTATTCAATGTTCATTTCGCTTTTTGAACGCATAATATACTCCCTCCTATCCTTTCTACCTTACATATAAGTTTTATGTGTAGTCAAAGTATCTCTACTATGATAAAAAAGGTATCAACATTCAACAACGCCCAATCAATATTGTTAGATTCAGACGCACTCCTAGATTTGTACTCTAGATGGTTTCCAATTTGACTATTGACAAGATTAATAGTACTCCTTTCACATAGGTGAGTAAGTCATCTTAGGCTGTGCACCGTGACCAAGGAGGAGGGGAAAACGAGAGACATTAATGTTTATTTGCTAATTAATAGTATTGCATGCAATGAACTAACCACTGCATGTGATGTTTGATAGTCTCAGGTCATTAAAAGCATGCACACCCTCATCTCTTATTGATTCATATGTCAAGAAACAAGAAACAAGGTAGAAGTTAATGCACTGCGCCTACGTGTTTTGGGATTATTTGGTTTTCGTAAGATGACTTACACACCTAGACGGAGGGAGTACATGAGATGTATAATGTGAAAATTATATCATTGGAAACTCCTTTCACATACGAAATTGACCATATGCTTTGTGTAAGTTGCATGTCATATATTATTACTCTAACATTTGGTCAAAGTTAGCCTCGAAAAACGCATTAGACCCTGTATGCTTTGTGTAAGTTGCATGTCATATATTATTACTCTAAAATTTGTGTAAGTTGCATGTCATATATTATTACTCTAACATTTGGTCAGAGTATAGTGGAAGTGGATCCTCTGACGTAGGTATCCCTGCCTTACCCTCCCTTTCGGTCACTTACTGGCGGACCCCATGCTTGCTAGGCCCCGCATGTCAGTTACTCAATGGGTTCGGCCACGCCAGGGGATCCTCATCTGTAGTATACTCCCTCTGTTTTTATTTACTCTGTATAAAACAGAGGGAGTAGTGGTATAATAAATGACGCGGGCGGGGGAGGGGGAGGGACGTCGGTTTGCTCTCAAATGCGGTCCCACAAGCAAGCAAAAACGCAAGACGAAGCGCGTTCCATTCGGTGAGCAACGTGGAGGGTCCAGCGTGCCGGGCTGCAACGCGAACACGACTAGAGCGATGTACAGTCAAAACCGATTGACCGGTCGTCACCGGAACCACTATTCACACCAGAACCTTCGCTGCTCGGCCTACGCCAGCCACGCCCTAAAACCACACCAAATCTCCAGCCCATTCCCCACCTTTTGATCCCCTAGCCCGCATCAAGCGCCCCTAGTTCGCCGGAAAGCCATGAAAGCGCTGCAAGATCACTTACTACAAGATGTCGACGCCGAGCGCCGCGCAGAAATCACGGGCGGCGGTCGGGCGCCAGACCTCGTTCCCAAGCTCGCTTTGCGGCGGGCCAATCCTCGAAGTTCTCTCGGAGCCAAGCTACGAGGCGGAGGAAGCCGATCCAATGTTCATCGCGGAGGTCGCGGTGCGAAGGCCCCGATGGGTATGAGACGATGGACGCCGACTTCGTGCCGGGCCCGAGTCCCCCATTGTGCAAAGCGGACCAGCGGTTCAACATGGCGATACTAAAGGAGGACCGGGAGGCGAGGCTCAACTCGACGCGGAGCGCTGCTGCATGCCGCCGCATCGAGGCTCTCCTGCAGGGGGAACCGGATGTTGTGGATGTGAACCGGGCGGCGGAGGCTCAACTTGAGGCGGAGCGTGCGGATGCCGCTGCCATCGAGGCCCTCCTGCAGGCGGAACCGGACGTCCTGGACATGAACCGGGCGGCAGAGGCTCGACTCGACGCAGAGGGCGCAGATGCCGCTCTCATCGACGCCCTCCTGCGGGCGGAACCGGAAGTCCTGGACTTGAACCGGGCGGCAGAGGCTCGACTCGACGCGGAGGGCGCGGATGCCGCTCTCATCGACGCCCTCCTGCAGGCGGAACCGGAAGTCCTGGACTTGAACCGGGCAGCGGAGACTCAACTCGACGCGGAGCGTGCGGATGCCGCTGCCATCAAGGCCCTCCTGCAGGCGGAACCGGACGTCCTCGACTTGAACCGGGCTGTGCTCTCGTCCGTGCAGAGCGCCCGCACGCTCCGCTTGAACGAGTAGCTGGAGGCCGAGGACAACCACGGTGCGGAGACATACGTCGGCAAAGGACGGCTGGTTCACACTGCAACCAAAGACGACGAGGCCGTCTCTTTCCGCGGCAGTGATAGTTTTTCTTTATGTTGTTGTTTTTATTATTATGGATCTTTTGCTGTGTAAAAACATACTATTTGTTATGCAAGTCGCCTGAGTCTACCATTTCAGGCGGTTGGATGAATATCCTACGTCTCCTAACTCTTCTTTCCTTCTTCCTCACCTCATCTTCTTCCCCAACAGACCACCGCACGGGCCGTACAGATACTCCGGTTGGATAAACATACTCTATGAACGAAAATTATGTGTCAGCGATAGGATGGCTGAGTTTGGTTTGTTCACATGCGACAAAGACGATGTCGATGAGGGTGCGTTCCCTTGGTTGGGTTTGCGGCGTGCAGGAGCGAAGTGTGAGGGTGCGGTGCGACCGCGGCGTGCAGGAGTGACCGGGTGAGGGTGTGATGCGACCGCGACAGCCGTACGCAAGTGTACCTCCTTCTCATTTTGAAAACTTTAGGCAAGCTTGGCAAAAAATGTGTGGCGAAGTTTGGCAATGCAAGGCCTACACCCAAACAGGATAAGTACGTACTACCTCTGTCCAGATTTATTGGTCCCCATTGTATTTCGTGCCAAATTTTGACCATAGATTAAACTAATAAAATGTTCACGCATGTCACCAAACATTATATTTTTCAAAACTATGTTCAAATATGAATCCAATGAGATAATTTTTCTTGACATGCATTAACATTTCGTTAGTTAAATCTTTAGTCAAAATTTTGCACAAACTATAAAAGGGACCTATAAACCAGGGCAGAGGTAGTACGTACTAGGAGTACTAGTGTTAAAAAAGAAAGGCGGGGTTTTCCTTCGATACAAATCCTCGTTTCACGTGTCAATTAATGCGTATTTTTTTCTCGAAAGACCAAAGAGCTAACCATCTCACTCCTCATCGCTTGATTAATGCAGCGCCATGCAAACGAACCTTCTCACTTCCGCATGCATGTAGGGGATATTAATGTCCTTGGTTGCTAACGCCATCAATTTTGCCTCGATTAGTGTTAGTGGCCCTTTGCAAATTGTAATTTTGATATACTGGCCTTGTGTACAAAAAATGGAGGTAGTAACTATATTTGAATTCCTTGCCCATTGCGGTGACGTCGACGACTTTTTTTTGTGGTTTGGCGAAGTGCGTTCGACGGAGAACACCATTGAGGGAGACCACGGTAAGTCGTTCGCAAGTGCCGCCTGCAAGCCGAGACAACCGCCTTATTTGCATCCAGGAAGTCCTTTACTAGTACTACTACTAGGAGTACTAGTGCGGTGAGATGGTTTCTCGAAGAAGACGATGGAGAAGCGGAGTCAGTGAAGAGTGAAATGATAGTTGCTTCGTCCATGCTTTCTGATTTGACGCATCACTGCTTTGTGATTTGTGATAGAGGGGACAGGGGAGTAGACTCTATGCTCTATACTGTACTACTCCTACATGCGTCCAAGCATGTGAGAAAGAGGAGAGACGTTGCATTTTTCTATTCCTTCAATCAATCAATCAGGGAGCTTTGGTTCCATCTTTTTGGCTTTGGCAACGCCGTCCACAATGGTTCCCACGATGCCAAAAGCTATTTTTACATTTGGCTACACATTGTGGATGCCCTTAACCATACCACTTGGTTTTGCTCCTGTGTGCTATCTATACAAATCTCAATTATATTGATCTAAAAAATTATAGAATGAAAGATTAGTAAAAAGGAGGTGATTTTGCCGCGCGGATGGCGAGGGAGGTTTCTTATTTTCGGAGGACGTTGTCCTGGCGGTTTGCTAACATGCGGTCCCACGTGTCAGTGCTTTATCAAGCTGATCCGCGTCCCACATGAGGCAGAACAACGGCAGAAGCAACACGTGGTTAAGTTGAAGAAGATGAGGGAGAAACGACCAAGCTGATCCGCGTCCCACATGAGGCAGAACAACGGTAGAAGCAACACGTGGTTAAGTTGACGAAGATGAGGGAGAAGCGGATTCAACAACGAGTGAAATGATGGTTGCTTCGTCCCTCCAACTTCTTTTTTTAGCATTATTACTTCGTCCCTCCAACTTAACTGCGGGAAAGGTGCAGCTTTGTGATTTTATGCCTCATTGCTCATTACTACACCGGCGCCATGGCTGGGGTGCTTCACCCCGGCTGCTCTGCACTGTATTCCGGTATGGCACGTGGACCCGGTAGCTTGATGTCCCACATGTCGGCGAAAGGGACTAGAAGATTTATGAAAGCGAGCGCTCCACTCTTACGACGGAGGAGTAGACGACACGACGGCCCAATGAACTGTCACTTGTACTGTATAGTACTATAGTTTTGTTGTTTCGCACGATCCATCGATATAAACCCGATTAAACAGGAAAGGGCGGGATTTTTCCCGCGCGTAGATGATACTGGCCATACATTTCAAAGGCAAACTGAATAATTATAAGTAACAATATGATATCTAGTAAAACTAAAAACACATATGATTTATTGTGTTAGAGTGTAGTAGTAGGACTGTATTGCATAGTTGTTAGATGTAACATGCGAGAACGTGTAGAGATGTAGTTTTGGAGGGCCTACAGAGAGAAAAGCGTAGTACGGTCACCGAACTTCAGAATAAGCTGATTACGGTCACTATATACGTTTTGCGCTGATTATCCGGTCACTTGCTCACAGTTCAGCATCGGATTGCACTCTGTTGACCGGCCAAATAGTCTGCGTGGCGCCATGTTGACTAGTTAAATTGACCATGTTCCTTGTGGGTCCCACATGTCAATTCGCATAGGGAAAAAGTTAGATAAACACAAATTTACACAGGCGCGGCAAGGCTCCAACCCGTGTGCGGGAATCACCTGGTTGTGTATGTGTCCGTCAGGGCCTGATGTGTGCGCATGCACGTGTAGGTTGAGCACTTGAGCGTGAGAGTGTGTGTTGGTCGTGTGGTGTACTGGTGTCTGCATGCATGCATGCGTGTGTGCGTGTGAGTGTTGCGTGCGTGTGTGGCTGTGTGTGTACATGTGAGTGTTGCGTGCGTGCGTGGGTGCATGTGTTTGTGTGAGTGTTGTGTGGATGGAGTTCGTGTGCATGCGTGCGTGTGTGTATAATCACTACACCAGCTCCTGTGTGTTAAAACAGACGGCTCAACATACCAATACAAGGCCACCTTGTCCGCTGTGCCCGCGGTCATGACTTCGCACCACCGTCCAAAAATATTTTTGTCGTTTGTTTTCATTCTTACTAGCAAGATGCCCGTGCGTTACACGTAACATCAAGATGCATTTGTATGACTTGTTTATCTTGTGAGAGAAAATGATGAACGAGGGAAGGCCTTATTTGCAAATGTGGAGAGGTGTGTGGGTACCTTTTTGCAAAACTACCATAGTTTCTTTCCTATCCGTCAGATATAAATCGGACGACCTATATTGCAGGACGGCGGGTACACCATCATCACCAACTCTGTTTTTTATAAGAGTGTATTTTATGTATTTTATAATAGTGTAGATGTAGAGTAGATACAACTCGACAGGTGGGCACGATGTTAGTGAGATAATGTGATTCAACACTAGATCATGTGCCACGTGGAGCGTTCAACTGGTCAACTAGTCATGTCATGAGCAAATACAAAGTTGTACGGTGAGCCCGTGACTGTATAATAACCACTAAACATAAATGGTGACCGTAATGAGTGGATTATGAAGTCCAATGTATGTATTGTACTTTCACTTCAAATACAATGATCGTCATTGCATATATCGCGAGAGAAAGATGAAACACGCGTGAATTTTCTAGGGGCTTACTTTTAGAGGACATGGAGATAATTTTGTGTGCATACGTGATAGGGGCGTACAGGGGGGGTATGCGATGGAGCGAGAGATGCTCTTCGATTCTCTTTATTATGACTAACTTTGTATATAGTATAAAAATATACAAATTCACAATGCGGAATAAATATCATTGTGGGCACAATGCAATGCAAATTAGCGTTCAGATTCTCCATATAACTTTGTAATGTTGTATATATGTAGAAACTCTAAAATAATTTTTTGGCCACACTTTATTCAAAAGAAATGTTGTATGCGAAATAAACGTGAAGAGAGGGCTTTTTAGATCAATTGGGTACGTGATGTAACATGTGTGAATGTGTAGTTGATGCATTTGGCGGGGCCTAGAGAGGTATGTGTGTGTATTACGTATTCGAGAGATGCATGGATAGAGGGGCCGACAGGGTGGGGGGGAGGGGGGTGGGAGAGATAGCACGAGAAATGAGGGTGCTCTAGAGAGAGATAGAGAGATGAATATGACGTCACGACAAGAGATTCCATTCCCTTGAGTGTGAATATGCAAGGGGGGAGGGAATAGAGGCACCAGGAGAATTTTTCTGTGTGTGTGGTGTTTGTGTTGGTATGTGTGGGTGTGAGAAGATAATGAGACGTGGGGGCAGAGGGTGTGTCACCGCGCGAGGTCCGGTGGGTCGAGGTGAGGCCCTTTGTTCGGTTTCGTCCTGCGCCACATTGGTCGGCCCATGACACATTTAGGAAGACCCATGGATGACTAGTCGTACAAGACAAAGATAGCAGAATTGTGAAGGACTCTGTGTCCTTGACAAAGCCGGCTAGGATTTGTAACCCTAGGTTCTCGGACTAAGGTAACCCCTCTATCTCCGATATTACTATTCATCCAACCTAACTTTAAGGGGCATCCTAGAATGCTCTGCTAGAATCATACTAAATCGATTAGGAAGAGAGGTGTGAGATAATGCGTGAGAGACAGGCGTAAAGATAATGTGCATACATGAGACACGTAGGCAGGTCCATGTATATATAAAGGGTCGATAAGGATTGTGCGTGTGTATGTTTGCGAGAGGAAGAGTGCTTGTGATAAAGGTTAGTGAAAACAGTTGTAAATGGTTACGAGAGGGAGGGAGGGTTTATATCTAGAGAATGTGTGCGAGAAAGACACCTCGGGAGAGTGTGTGAGCATGTGTGAGAGACCACCGATGGAGAGTGAAACTACACGTAAAAAGACTGCTATACACATTGATTAAAGATATAAATAGTATCCAAATATTAGGATGGGATCATGATATTTGCACTTCGCTTAAGGATCGGTCATTGATCCAACAGACATCTAGATTCTCTAGAATTTGAGCATGTCTATGTTATTATTCGACACAATTGATCCACATAGTTAGTATTTTGAACTCCGAACAATGCATCGCTTTAGCAATCGAATATAAACATGAGTATAGTTCATGTTGTGTGTGTAAAGCACATTATACATACGAAAGTTACACAATGGACATTTATAAATAGCTACCTATGAACTAGTATACATTTGAATTCAACCTAAGGTGGTTTAAAAATCAAATTCAACATGAAGTCCATTCAATTATTTGAATTTGATATCATGGCATTTGTAAACCATACCTAAACTATGGGGGTACCAATCTTTGCTACGATTTTGTACATAATAGCATATGTAGTCGTGTACAAAATAGATTCAAATTTAGCTCCTCCATTCCAAAATAATCGTAGTTATAGGATTTTCAAGTGTCAAAATTCAAAAGGAAGTGGATAATTTAATGAGGTTTTCAAACATACAAGGTCAAATATAACGTTGTCTATTTAGGTCAATCCTCATAGTTCAAGAGTACTCTAAACGTGAATGCTTGTGTTTCAAAATTTGAACAAAGCGCCAAAGAGCCTCTACTACTTGAAACCACGTGAGACCAATGTTTGGTAGTACAAGGAAATTACTTTTCTAATAACTCCGACCTGTGAAACCTACCGCCCGACGTCCAAAGGTCTAAACCGGGGTAGGTTTGTAGCTTCATCTAGACGCCAAGAACCGCCTCTGAAAAACATTCATACACAATGGCCGCTAAGCACACATGCACGGCCGAAATCGCTCCGCCCACTATTTGGGACACCTAGGATTACCATCCTACCCCGACCCATGATGAGTCCGAAATATAAGAGGGGCAAAGTTTGTACTTTCCCCAAATTTCAAATAAGCGCGTCCCATCTTCTGCTCAAAAAGCCAAAAACAAGCACGTCCCTGGACGAAACATGGTTCCCCCACCCGTCCGATTCCCCATTAGGTACTCCGTGGGCGCCAAAACTACCTCTCCACCAGTCATGAAACCCGGCGTCCTCCGTCCGCCACCCCATCCCACCCATCAACCGCCGCCCTCCTCCATCACGCCGGAGCCGATACCCCGACGTCGTCGTCCACCGCAACCTCAACCGCAACGCCCTCCACGGCTAGTAGTTGAAGCCGAGGCCGAGCCGTCCGTACCCGAGCCAGTTCAACCATGCCGTCCTGCGCCTCACCGCTGCCGCTCCAACTTCGCCACCCTCCACCGCACCGGAGCTGTTCCTGCTACGCCGTCCTTCGCCGCCTCGGATCTGCTTACCCTCCGCCGACATACATCCACGGCAACACAGTAAACAATTTGGCCATGGGTTTGTCCAAGCCTGCACCCTCTAGAACATTGGTTTCCCCGGTAAAAACAAGAAGATCAGCGCGACATGTGGAGGTGACCACACCGGCAACCGAAGAAGGTACTCCTCTTCCCTTATTCGTGCAAATCTTACGTCTCTGCTTGCACGGTATTAATCCCACAGAAGACACTAGTTGACCGCTTCTTCTTGATACTAGATGTTCCTAGTAACTCGCGATGCACAATGTTTCTCCTCATATACTATTTCACCTTAGCTAGAGGTCCGTCGCCCCTGAATTTCAATTTCGGCGATTGATTCCCAATTAACGGAAGCATTCCCAGCGTAACAGCGCTAGTACGACTATTACGCCGGGAAGCAGCGCCTTGGTGTTTATCTTAAGGCGTCTGCGGCCTAGAAACTCTGGCGCTCGATCTGGAGGTCAGCCGGGATTAAAGGGATGGCTTGGGGGCGCTGCCAAGCACGACGGTGGTGTGAGGTCGATGGGAGGGCGGGGCGGCGGAGGCACGGGTCTGGGCCGGTGGTCGCTGGCGGTTTGTGAAAGATCGTCAACAGTGACTGGCGGGAGGTCGACGAAGGCCATCTGCCCGTTCCTTATAGATCGGACGGTTCATTAAAAAAAATTGACTGGCCTATTTATTGTCAGTCGACTGTTATCTTAGATATGACCACATGTGGTGGTGTCTTTGGAGGAGTACTGCATTTCCTGTGCTCATATATTACAAAATCATACGGAGTAGAATCTAATTTTGTTTGCCATGCAATGTTGTAGAGCTATCATATGTCTCCTGTCATTTATTTTCAGCCACCTGCTATCTGCTACTTTTACAGTGCACTAGTTCTGCACACACTTCACCCATACTCTCACTATTGTGTTTTTATGCAAGGGTATTTCAGACTCTCTTGCCGAAAGAGAAGCAGCAAAGAAAAGAGAGAAGTCGCTCCATCTTGGTATACGGGTAGGCAAGACACGTTACAACGCTATAAAGGGTGCAGTGTCAGCAGACAGAGACGGTAAACGTAGCTCTGTAGTTTATGACCTCGCTCACAATGAACCACCATCCCAGGTGCTTGCTTTAACTTCGCGGTGTCATATGTGGTTGCATGTTGGTGTCTAGCTTGTATTCGAAAGGCTGAAGTCGGTCTTTATTAAGATAAGGAAAGATATTTTTTACATGAACCACCATTCCGTGAGCACCAGAAGACAAATAGCGATCGAGAACCTGGCCGAGCCAGTGACAAGCCCAGCAAAGACAGGCATCACCTGGAAGCCAACTAAAAAGCCGCAATGGTGACAAAGCAGCCCGCCTCCCACCAGGCTCTTAGGTCCTAGATGATCATGTTCACCACTCCAGTCGGATGTCTAGCTTGTATTGCTTCCAATTTGGTTAAATTGCATCTGCTTAGCTTACACATTATACCTTTGAATATGACATGCCTTTACTGTTTTTTGTACATACTAGTACATCCGTGTATTAACCATGTTCTTACATCAAACTAATGTTCTTGTGGATCCCTCATCAATCACTTATGACGAGGCAGGCAGGCAAGGGGACTACCCCTCAATTAAAGAATGCAGCGTCGACCTCCGACATGATTCTCAAGAAAGCGAAATGCTAGATGAAGATAGTGAGCGTAGCTCTGTAGTTGATTACAACATTTCCCCTACACTAGCATTGCGGTGCTTGCTCTAACTTGGCAGCGTGAATGTGGTTGCATGTTGCATATGGTGTCTAGATTGTAATTCTTCCAATCTGGTTAAAGCGCATGTGCTAGTCTCGCTTAGCTTATACTCCCGTAAATGTGACATTATACCTGTTAATGTGACATGCCTTCTTGTATTTAGTACATAGTACATACATCTATTAAGCATGTCCTTACATAAAACTATTGTTTTTTGTATCCCACATCAATCAATATGTGAGACACCTTTAGTATATGCGGTGCGATATTAGTTGCATCTTTCATATGATTTATAGCATGCGCTGCTTCTAATTTGTTGAAATTCCATTTACGATGGGACACTTTTAACTTGGCAGTCATATTGGTTGCATCTTTCATGTGGTGTCTAGCTTGCATTGCTTCTTATTTGCTGGAATGGTTTCTGCTTAGTTTACACAAGCGATTCTTGAACATGCCATGCCGTCACATTTTCGTACATATTCCATCCTGGTATCATGTGTTTGCCTTACATCAAAGTAGTGATTATCAGTATCATGCATGAATGAGTTCTCGAGAGAGAATTTTATCGCTTTTTCTTGTTGGTTTTACTTGACAATTCAAAATCAATAAAGCGGAAGGAAGTTAGCAAGGCAGCAGATAAAGGTGCTCCTTCCAAACGGAGGGCCTCTACAGTTTCTACTCCTCCACACCCCCAAGATGATTTCCAGGACAACACATGCATAGACACTCAACAAAGTTGTGTTTATGATGAGCACGTCTCCCCTAGTGCATCATCACTAGTTCTCCCTCTAACTTGGCACTGTTATATGTGGTTACATGTCATGTGTGATGTCTAGCTTGTATTGCTTCTAATTTTGTTGAATCCCATCTGCTTACTTTACACGTTATACTTGAATAAGACACGTGTTCCTGTTTCTAGAACATACAATATCTGTCTATCACACCATGTTCTTACATCAAATTACTACTGTTGTGTAACCTGCAACAATCACTTATCATAAGACACGTTTGACTTCGGAGTGTGATATAGGTTACATCTCACATTCTTTTCTAGCTTGTACTATTAATTTGTTGAAATGGCACTTATGACGAGACAGTTTTAACTTGGTAGAGTGATATTATTTGCATCTTTCATATGGTATCTAGCTTTCATTGCTTCTAATTTGTTGAAATGCCTTCTCCTTAGTTTACACATCATAAGCTGTGAATATGCAATGCTGTGAATATTAAATGGCACTAATGACGAGAGACCTCTAACATGGTAGTGTGATGTTGTTTGCATCTTGCATATGATTTATTTCTTGCACTGCTTCACATTTGTTTAAACGCCATTTATGCTGAGACACTGTTAACTTGGCAAAGCGATATTTGTAGCATCTTTCATATGGTGTCTACCTTCCATTGCATTGCTTCTAATTTGGTGAAATGTCTTCTTCTTAGTTTACACATCATAGTTACGGTTATCTCTTCCGTCCTGTTTTTCATACATATTACATCCTCCTATCATGTGGTTGTCTAACATCAAAGTTTTATTAAATGCATCACACATCAATTTGTTACGAAGAACTAAATTTTATTCGTTTTTCTTGTCGGCTTGACTTAACATGGCACAGAGAAAGAGGAAGAAAGCAGAGAATGGCAGGGAATGAGAAGCGGATGAATCCTGTAGATTCTGCTGATGCTTGATGGTGCAATAGAAGGTGAAAGTCCAGCGGAAAATTCTACAAACACGACATCCCATGCTACGAACTGCAAAAAAGCCAAGCGAAACAAATAGCTGCCACCAAACAAGCGAGAGACAACCCTAGTTCTTGCAACACCTACCACAGTACTACCGGTACACGACATACTGCGTCAATCGAAACTAGCAGCATGTTCCCAAGCTCCCTTGCCACCTGAAACTACTTCCCAAGCACTCTTGACACAAGACGAGTTGGCAATATCAGATGAACCTTGTGAGCTTCAACAGCAAGAAGGTAGTTGTTGGAGTCAAGTTACAGTTGCATGCTTCTTTATATGTAGTCTCACGGTTTGATGTACACTAACACTTCCTATGTTTGTTGTTGGACTAGCACCTAGGCGCAAGAGGAAACAAACATCAGGGATAATGCTCGATAGGTTAACTAAATCTAGAGGAGGAAGAATGGAGATCCATTTTGAGGTAGGTTTAAAAAGGCCACGTGATGCTACAGAGTCAGCCAAGTTAGTATCAGAGGCAGCGGTTGCCGTTAGGTGTCATGTACGTATCCTCTGTAACATCCCAAATTTCCCATTTGGAATGTTTTACAATTATAGCTAAGCATCTATGCATTATTGTTGAATTGAGTGACATTTGAATTATTTCAGAGGCTTTTGAGTTTGTTGGAACTTGAATTCAAATTGGCAGTTGAATTTACTTCAAAACAATGCACGACAAATACTTGAGAAAAGTATGAGAGGAGTAAACATGACACTCCAAAAATGTCAGAAGAAAAATTTCGCCAAAAAGTTTGAATTCAAATTTGATTTTTTTTGGGATTTCTAGAAAATGTTTTTTTTAGTTTGAGTTTTGCCCCTGGAAAAATGTCCGAGTTGTAGGGTAAATTCCCCTGATAATTTTGATATATATATATGTCCTATATAAAAATATATATTTTTTATATATTCCATCCTCTCCCTAGTTCAAAAAAAAAAAAACCCCAGGCGCCCGAACCAGCCCTTGACCAGCTGAGGCAGCCCACCCGGGCGGTGCAGCCAGCCCGGCCTTGAGGCAGCCTGCCCGAGCCGACGCCTTGAATCCCCTCCCCTCGGTCGCCCGCTCGCCCTCCTCTCCCCTCTCTCCTTGTGCGCACGGCCCCACTCCCTCTTCTTCCCCTTGCCCAAGCTAGAGCGCTCGCCACCGCCGCCAGAATCCCGGAGATCTCGGGATTCTCTCCCCGATTCGCCCTCCTCCAAGTCGTGGCGCCCCTATAAGTACCCGCCTCCTCGACCCATTCCCCACCTTTCCCTCGCCTAAACCCTCTACCCCTTCGCTATTCCTCGCCGGAACCCGACGCCACCGGGCGCCATTGCTCTTGCCCCACTCGTCTCAGGCCCCGAGCTCCAACGACTCCACCTGACCTCCCCTCGAGCCGCCGCTGGACGTCTCCGCCGTCCCCGACCACCGAACCACCGCCGTCGCCGCCTCGAGCCGCCGTCGTCCGTCGCCGTCGCCGCCACATGATAAGCCGCGGAACCCCCACCACCGTTGGATCACGCATGAACGGCCTAGATTAGGTCTCTGAAGGGGTACATTTTATTTTAAAAAGACCGGTTTAATTCACGGTTTTTGGTTTAGTTAGCGGTTTAGTTAGACCCGGCCCGATCGGTTTATTCTCTCGAGCACGCTTTAGTTATATGGCCTTTGGCGTTAGATAGGCCCGTTAAGCGCTAGTTTTTCTTTTTAGTTATATTTTTTGTTTACATTTTAACAGAATAGTTCCAGTTTTGTAAAATACATATCTCTTAGGTTACTTAATATTTTTAGTTGATTCTTTTTTGTTAGTTTGCAAATTTGTTGTAGTTTCTGTAGAAAATATGTTTAGCCATGTTTAAATTATAAGAAATCGTTTTATTTTAGTTTTAGACAGATTAGTATTTCTGCTATAAAATGAGTTAGGATTATTTTATTTTAGTGATTCTTTTTGTCACTGCTTTGTTTTGACTTTGCCTAGCAGTAGGAATTTATTTGGGTATTATTTAATAAAAAAATATTTTTAGTCAAAATCATGTGTTTCTTGTTTATTTAACTAGCTACTGTTTTCCTATTGTTTTATTTAGTAAATAAGTTTATTTCACCTATGTTATAGGTTATTTGAGATTAGTTTCTGTAGTTTTAGAACATGAACTTTTATTTACAGAAAATAAAAAGTTTATTTTATTTTCTTGTTAGTTGTTGGCTTGGATTTCTTCGAGTTTTCTTTGTTTTTTGGTTCGATTGTTTTGTGTGTTTTATGTTAGCATGCTGTTATGTTAAGTGATTGTATGTTTATATGATTGTTGTTTGTTTGGTAGAATTTTGAGTCTGAAGCCTGCTATCACGAGTCCCTAGCTTTCGAAGACCGTCAGCCAGGCAAGTCATTTGATCATGATTTCTTTTACAATACCTATGATTTTATTGTATTAGAATTATACCTCCCCACCATGCATGCAGTAGGAGAATTTTTAAGTTATGTTCTTGAGTAGTATCATGAGGTAGGATGAAACCAATTCCCCTTGTTACCATGGCCGGGACGAAGTAGTTTATTTTGCTATGCTCGTAGACGGGGTTGGTTGAGTGATTCATAAGGGAGATGTGAGAGTCAAGATGATGACAACCCCATGACTTCAAGCTCAAGATGGACTTCAAAATTCACTACTGGGTGGAGGACGGTTGACGGGCACCCTGGAGAAACCAGCGGATGGCCGGGATGCATGGGGAAGCGCCGTGACATCTTGCGGAAAGCTTCACCCAGCCACGAAGAGACGGATGGATACCCCATTGGCCGGAAGCTTACCTGTGTAGCCGCAAGCCATTATGGGCTCTGGCTTGGTCGACCCTAGGCGTGACTCTGGCCGGACGGTGCTACGATATGTAGAAGAACGGTAGGATTGGATGGGCACGGCGGTGGCGGAGGAACTCTTCGAAGACCTGTTTACGTTCGTCCCGTCTTCAAACACCGGAAGTGCGAAGACTTAAAGGAGGAGCGATTCTTGCGGGTAAAGTGCGCAAACCTCTGCAGAGTGAAGATCTAATCGGTTAGCCGTGTCCTCGATTCTGAGACAATTTGAGCCTCTGGAACTTGGAGTATTTCGGATATCTCAACACCGAACTTAATAAATTAATTGAGGGGTTATTTAATAATTGGGAATGAGACATTGGTTGGCGGAACCATCTCAATAACTACCAACATTTTGTAGTATTTGCAAACAAGTCCTTGTTGTAGGGAAAAACTGGCTTTTTCGCAAAACAATGAAACTTAGAGCCCCACAGCCAAATTGCATATAGTGTTAGTAATTTTTATCGTTGTTCTCTCTTTGACTTGCCGGCATATTCAAAATGCTGACCTACACGGCTGGAACGTCTTATGTTGCGGAGGAGTTTTCGATCGGGAGTGAGGCTACGATCCACGCTTGGCGATTGCCCTATGGATTCGGATGGACTCGCTATTCGTCTACGCTTCCGCAACTTTATTTAGTTTATTTCTCATGAGTTGGCCTTCGGCCGAATTTATTCTATTGTAATAAAGACTCGATATGAGAATCATGTAATAAATTCAGGTGTGATTGAACTTTGAATCTTTTCATCAATGTATTGTGTGTGCCAGCATGATCTTGTGATGGTACCGCTACACAGAGACTTGACCGATTTTGGGTCGGGTCGCTACAGAGATGGTATCAGAGCACACGCTGACCGTAGGACGTAACTCCTAGGATCGGAAAGCCATAGGAAGAGACTATTTATTTTATGCCCTTATCATTCCGTAATTCTCCCCTGTTCATTTCTGACTTCTCTCCGATTTTCAACATTCTAGATGGCCGCCGAGTTCACCCCAGTTATGCTACCGGAGTTTTGTCAGCCAGATGAGACGATGCTTCTCGGCAAGAAGCTGGTTCAGATCGTGAAGAAGCTGAAGATTGCTCTGCCCTCAATCACCGGGAAGCCTACCAATGCACTCCCGACGGATACCGCTTCTGGATTAAGGTGCACATTCGGGGAGGACCTTGAGAGGACATTCAAAGCCCATTGACTTTGAGTTTACCGATTTCAATTGGATCCTCGGAAGAGACATGGCGATTTATCGTGCACTTGGACATCTCCGAGAAGAGTACAGGTCGAGCTCGACCCATCAGACCTCGCCATGATTTCTCGCATGAGCTAGGAATGGAGATATCATCCGTGCCGTGAGGGCGACTCCATTCTCTCATATGTCCAAGACTTGGAGAGTCTCCTCGGGAAACGGGAAATCGGACTCGCGTAACTCGAAGGTACACAGGAGGCTGTTGTTCCGTGAGCTGGGCTGGAGGAGAAAGCACACGCGGACTTCCTTGACCATGAAGAAGAAATCAAGGATTTCATGGAGAGAGTCGACAAGCTGAAGATGGATGTTGCCGCATTAGAGGAGAAGATGGACCTGGAGAAGACCTTTTTCCGAGTGGAGATGGCGGACCCCTCGTGAGCAATGACCAGGATTATGAAGAGAGCTCCACCGAAGAAAGCCGCAAGAGGAGGCGCCGCACCAGAGGACGCCACACCGGAGGACGCCGCACCAGAGGACGCAAGGATAATTGATGAAGACATTTAGTCGACCGCCATGTTATTTTATTTTTTCCGTCGGTCAGTTAGGTCGTTATTAGTCGTGAGAATTTGTAATCCGAGATTGAACCATGTTTGAGATGATTGAATAAATGATTGGTGTGAATATGATTGTGCATTCATATGGGTAGTGATATTTTCTCATTAGACCCTTATTCTATTCTAATTTTCTCATCCACTCCAAAACACCAGATGCCTCCGAGACGTGACCCCGGTTTCAACTTTCCGCCGGAGCTCACCCAGCTAATCCAAAGAAGAAATGCCCTCATGCGAGATGCTCATCGTAACCGAACAACAACAACAACAACAACAATCCACCGCCACCACCCCTGTTGACAACTTGACCCGCTTCCTAAGGCTGAATCCGCGGTGTTCTCTAGCGACCGAGCCGATTGTGGCCGATGATTGGCTCCGCAAGGTCGGAAGGAGTTAGCCACTTACGGATGCACAGATGCGAGAGAAGGTGCGCTTTGCCGCACATCGGCTTGATGGACCTGCAGCCTCTTGGTGGGAGAACTACACCGCCACTTATCCCATCGCCACCATCACGTGGGACTAGTTCGGCGAGCTTTCCGCACCGCTCATGTCTCACTGGAGCCATGAGTGCGAAGAAGCGTGAGTTCCGCAACTTACGCCAGGGAACCGTCTTGTGGGGCGATGCGTGGATGAGTTCAGCAAGTTAGCTCGCTATGCCTCGGATGATGTGGCCACAGATGCCGCAAAGCAGGAAAAGTTTCTCGAGGGACTCAATGACGAGCTGGGAATGCAGCTAATGGTGGCTACTTTCAGCAACTACCAGGAGCTGGTAGAAAAGGCCACCATACTCGAAGGCAAGCAGCAGCATATTGATAGCCATAAGCGGAAGTATGGCCAGGGGAAGTACAACTCTGGAGCTCAGCAGAAGCCCCGTTATGCCCCATACTCGGGAGGGCATACCCATCACACCCATGGAGGACATAACCATGGAGGGAATGGGAATAACCGCAACCACGACAACAAGTTAGGTAATGGAAACGGCAATGGCAACCAGCATCGTCCGCCTGGCTCGGAAGGATCTCGAGTCACATCACTGCTTCAAGTGCCCGAAAACAGGGCACTATGCCACCGACTGCCGGAGGCCAAGCGGAGGAATGGAAGCGGCAATGGAAGCTCGGCAAAGAAGCCCAACCCTTTTCCTCGTGCTCGGGTGAACCACATTGACGTGGAGGACGTCTATGATCAGCTAGACACTGTGGTTGGTAAGTTTTTATTAAATTCACATCCAGTATTGGTACTCTTTGATTCTGGTGCAACGCATTCATTTATATCAAGGGTAGTTGTGGAAAAGTACGGGTTGCCCACTAGAACCCCCTCTTCACGTCAGTTCCGCAGGAGGAGAAATGATGGCAGGCTTAGGCTGTCATGCAACCCTTAACATCGGAAACCATAAATTTCCCGCAGACCTCATAGTATTGGAAACCCAGACCTTGGATGTAATCCTAGGCATGGATTGGTTGACGAAGTTTGAAGGAAACATAGGCGTGCTCATAAGGCGATTACGCTCACCACTCCGGAGCAGAAGAGGATCAAGTATGTATCGAGCGTATCCCGATGAAGAATCAGGTGAATTCCCTCACGGGAGTTGTTCAGGAGGAAGTGCCAGTAGTGCAAGATTTTCCCGATGTGTTTCCGGAGGAATTAAAGGAATGCCACCGGACAGAGACATTGAATTTCTGATTGAGTTATTGCCGGGCACATCCCCAATATCCAAGAGACCCTATCGGATGCCCCCGAACGAATTGGAAGAGATCAAAAAGCAAATTAATGAGCTATTGGAGAAGGGATATATTCGACCAAGCTTGTCACCTTGGGGAGCCCCAGTTCTTTTGGTAGAGAAGAAGGATGGAACCCTGAGAATGGTTGTGGATTATCGTTCGTTGAACGACGTGACCATCAAGAACAAGTACCCTCTACCAATGATTAATGATCTATTTGATCAGCTAGTTGGAGCCAAGGTATTCTCCAAGATCGATCTTGATCGTGGTATCATCGATTGAAGATCCGTGAAAAGGATATACCCAAAACAGCATTTACCACCGGTATGGTTTATATGAGTATACCGTCTGTCATTCGGATTGACTAATGCCCTGCATACTTCATGAATTTGATGAACAAGGTATTTATGGAATATCTGGACAAGTTTGTCGTGGTGTTCATCGATGATATACTGATTTTCTCCAAGAGCGAGGAAGAGCATAAGGAACATTTGTGTCTAGTTATGGAGAATGTACGAGTAAATCAGTTGTATGACAATTTGAGTAAATGTGAATTTTGGCTTAAGGAATTAGGATTCCTCGGTCTTGTTATTTCAGGAGAAGGAATAGCAGTTGACCCCACCAAGGTTGTATCAGTCACCGATTGGCAGTCACCCACCTCAATCAAGGAGATCCGCAGTTTTCTCGGACTCGCAGGATATTATCGGAGGTTTATTGAGAATTTCTCGAAGATTGCCAAGCCCATGACTGAGCTGTTGAAGAAGGACGCCAAGTACATTTGGACCGAGGATTGTGAAGCCAATTTCCAGGAATTGAAGAAACGTTTGGTTACAGCCCCAAAGATCTTGATTTTGCCGGACATACACAAGGATTACCAGGTATATTGTGACGCTTCTTGCCAGGGACTCGGAGGAGTACTCATGCAGGAAGGAAAAGTTGTAGCTTATACCTCCAGACAGCTACGACCTCACGAGATGAATTACGCCACACATTATTTGGAGTTAGCAGCCGTAGTGCATGCACTCAAGACCTGGAGACATTTCCTTATCGGAAATAGTTGTGATGTTTACACAGATCATAAGAGCTTGAAGTATATTTTCACGCAGAAAGAGTTGAACCTCGAGCGGAGGAGATGGCTAGAGTTAATCAAGGACTATGACATGAGATTGCATTACCACCCATGAAAGGCTAATGTTGTAGCAGATGCTTTGAGCCGTAAGAGTTATGTGAATACTCTCATAGCGGGAGGATTACCCAGGAGTTAGTCGATGGCCTCGAGAGATCTCCGGTGGAGATAGTTCGAGAGGATATGTTGCAGCTCTGGAAGTTCAATCCACTTTGGCCGAAAGAATTCGTGAAGCCCGTAAGTCGAGACAAGGAAATTGATGAGATAAAGAAAAGGATGAATGAAGGAAAAGCTAAAGGGTTTCGTAAGGATGAATACGGAGCTATATGGTACGAGGACCGTATTTATGTGCCCAATGATCCTGAACTTCGAGAAGCTAATTCTTCAGAGGCTCATGATTCACCATACTCGATTCACCCGGTAACACCAAGATGTATCTGGATTTGAAGGAAAGTTTACGGTGGGCGGTATGAAGAAGGATATTCTTTGATGCGTAGCAATATGCGATGTTTGCCAATGAGTAAAGGAGGAACATCGAAGCCAGCAGGGTTACTTCAACCCTTGCCGATTCCCGAGTGGAAATGGGAAAAACTTGGAATGGATTTTATCACAAGATTACCGGGACCCGTTCAGTTATGATTCCATCTGGGTAGTGGTTGATCGATTGACCAAGGTAGCTCATTTCATTCCGTGAAGACTACCTATACCAGCGCTAAGTTAGCCAAGATATACATGACCTGGATCGTATGTCTGCATGGAGTTCCGAGGAGTATCGTGTCGATAGAGGAACACAATTTACCTCAAAGTTTTGGAATCGGTTGCATGAAACTTTGGAGTACGAGGCTGGAGTTCAAGATAGCTTTTCATCTGCAGAACGGATGGACAGACCGAGAGAGTCAACCAGATCACGGAGGACATGTTGAGAGCTTGTGCGCTAGACTATGGGTCTAGCTGGGATGATAATTTGCCATACTGGCGGAGTTCTCGTACAATAACAGTTATCGCACCCGATGCGAAGATGGCCCCTTCGAAGCCCTATCACGGGAGGAGGTGCGAACACCATTCTTTGTGGGATGGTGTTGGAGATCGAAAACTTTTCGGTCCCAATCTTATCAGAGATTCCGAAGAGAAAGTCAAGCTGATTCGAGATAGGCTCAAGGTAGCTCAGTCGAGGCAGAAGAGTTATGCCGACAGTAAACGCAAGGAAGTAACATACGAAGAGGGAGACCGGGCATATCTGCGTGTGTCCCCACTTCGTGGAATCAAGAGGTTCGGTGTTAAAGGAAAGTTAGCACCCCGGTTCATTGGCCCCTACAAAATCCTCGAACGTCGTGGAGAAGTTGCTTACAAGTTGGAATTGCCGGAAGGATTGTCCGGAGTTCACGATGTCTTCCATGTTTCTCGGTGAAGAAATGCCATCTTTGAGATGGCCGATATTCCGTTAAGAGATACAAGGCCCCTAGAGGCCATACAGCTCGACAGTGATCGACTTATGAGGAGAAACCCGTCCGAATTCTCGAGGCTGAAACGAGTCACCCGCAGCAAGATCATCAAGTTTTGCAAGGTCTTTGTGGAGTCATCATTCGAGGAGGAAGCCACCTGGGAGCGAGAAGAAGACCTCCGTCGAGACCACCCGCACCTATTTGCTAGCCAACCCGAATTTCGAGGGCGAGATTCATCTTAAGGTGGGTAGGTTTGTAACATCCCAAATTTCCCATTTGGAATGTTTTACAATTATAGCTAAGCATCTATGCATTATTGTTGAATTGAGTGACATTTGAATTATTTCAGAGGCTTTTGAGTTTGTTGGAACTTGAATTCAAATTGGCAGTTGAATTTACTTCAAAACAATGCCTGACAAATACTTGAGAAAAAGTATGAGAGGAGTAAACATGACACTCCAAAAATGTCAGAAGAAAAATTTCGCCAAAAAGTTTGAATTCAAATTTGATTTTTTTTGGATTTCTAGAAAATGTTTTTTTTAAGTTTGAGTTTTGCCCCTGGAAAAATGTCCGAGTTGAAGGGTAAATTCCCCTGATAATTTTGATATATATATGTCCTATATAAAAAAAAATATATTTTTTATATATTCCCTCCTCTCCCTAGTTCAAAAAACCCGGCTTGACCAGAATAACCCGGCCCGGCCAGGCCGAGGCAGCCACCCGTGGGCAGGCCAGCCCGGCCTTGCCCGAGCAGCGCCGAATCCTCCCCTCGGTCGCCCGCTCGCCTCCTCTCCTCCTATCTCACCGCCCTGCCCCACTCCTTCTTCTTCCCCTTGCCCAAGCTAGAGCGCCGCCACATTCTGGGAATCCCGGAGATCTCGGGATTCTCTCCCCGATTCGCCCCCTCCTCCAAGTCGACCGCGCCCCTATAAGTACCCTGCCTCCTCGACCCGTTCCCCACCTTTCCCCTCGCCTAAACCCTCTACCCCGCCCGCTATTCCTCGTCGGAACCCGACGCCACCGCCGCGCCATTGCTCTTGCGCCGCGCGTCACCGACCCCCCCGACCACCAACAACACCACCCCCGACCTCCCTCGAGCCGCCGCACCACGGGACGTCTCCGCCGTCGTCCCCGACCACCGAACCACAGCGCCGTCGCCGCTGAGCCGCCGTTGTCCGTCGCCGTCGTCGCCACATGATAAGCCTTGGAACCCCCCACCACCGTTGGATCGCGCATGAACGGCCTAGATTAGATCTACGAAGTGGTACGTTTTTATTTTAAAAAGACCGTTTTAGTTACGGTTTTTTTTGGTTTAGTTAGCGGTTTAGTTAGACCGGCCCGATCGGTTTATTCTCTCGGGCACACTTTAGTTATATGACGCCTGAGCGTTAGATAGGCCCGTTAGCGCTAGTTTTTCTTTTTAGTTATATTTTTTTGTTTCTGTTTTAACAGAATAGTTCCAGTTTTGTAAAATCCATATCTCTTAGGTTACTTAATATTTTTAGTTGATTCTTTTTTGTTAGTTTGCAAATTTGTTGTAGTTTCTGTAGAAAATATGTTTAGCCATGTTTAAATTATTAGAAATTGTTTTATTTTAGTTTTAGACAGATTAGTATTTCTGCTATAAAATGAGTTAGGATTATTTTATTTTAGTGATTCTTTTTGTCACTGCTTTGTTTTGACTTTGCCTAGCAGTAGGAATTTATTTGGGTATTATTTAATTAAAAAAATAGTTTTAGTCAAAATCATGTGTTTCTTGTTTATTTAACTAGCTACTGTTTTCCTATTGTTTTATTTAGTAAATAAGTTTATTTCACCTATGTTATAGGTTATTTGAGATTAGTTTCTGTAGTTTTAGAACATGAACTTTTATTTACAGAAAATAAAAGTTTATTTTATTTTCTTGTTAGTTGTTGGCTTGGATTTCTTGAGTTTTCTTTGGTTTTTGGTTCGATTGTTTTGTGTGTTTTATGTTAGCATGCTGTTATGTTAAGTGATTGTATGTTTATATGATTGTTGTTTGTTTCGGTAGAATTTCCGGAGTGCGAAGCCTGCTATCACGAGTCCCTAGCTTGCGAAGACCGTCAACCAGGCAAGTCATTTGATCATGATTTCTTTTACAATACCTATGATTTTATTGCATTAGAATTATACCTCCCCACCATGCATGCAGTAGGAGAATTTTTAAGTTATGTTCTTGAGTAGTATCATGAGGTAGGATGAAACCAATTCCCCTTGTTACCATGGCCGGGGACGAAGTAGTTTATTTTTCTATGCTCGTGAAGCGGGGTTGGTTGAGTGATTCATAAGGGAGATGTGAGAGTCAAGATGATGACAACCCCATGACTTCAAGCTCAAGATGGACTTCAAAATTCACTCTTTGGGTGGAGGGCAGTTGTGGGCACCTGGAGAAACCAGCGGATGGCCAGGATGCATGGGGAAGCGTCATGACATCTTATGGAAAGCTTCACCCAGCCACGAAGAGGCGGATGGATACCCCATTGACGGAAGCTTACATGCAGCCGCAAGCCATTATGGGCTCTGGCTTGGTCGACCCTAGGCGTGACTCTGGCCGGACGGTGCCACGAGATGTAGAAGAACGGTAGGACTGGATGGGCACCGGCAGTGGCCCAGAGGAACTCTTCGGAAGACCCTGTTTCGTTCGTCCCGTCTTCAAACACCAGGCAGTGCGAAGACTTAAAGGAGGGAACGATTCTTGCGGGTAAAGTCGCAAACCTCTGCAGTGAAGATCTAATCGGTTAGCCGTGTCCCGATTCACGGACAATTTGAGCCTCTGGAACTTGGAGTATTTCGGATATCTCAACACCGAACTTAATAAATTAATTGAGGGGTTATTTAATAATTGGGAATGAGACATTGGTTGGCGGAACCATCTCAATAACTACCAACATTTTGTAGTATTTGCAAACAAGTCCTTGTTGTAGGGAAAAACTGGCTTTTTCGCAAAACAATGAAACTTAGAGCCCCATGGCCAAATTGCATATAGTATTAGTAATTTTATTGTTATTCTCTCTTTGACTTGCCGGCATATTAAAAATGCTGACCTACACGGCTGCAACGTCTTATGTTGCAGAGGAGTTTTCCGATCAGGAGTGAGGCTACGATCCACGCTTGGCAATTGCCCTATGGAGTCGGATGGACTCGCTATTCGTCTATGCTTCCGTAGCTTTATTTAGTTTATTTCTCATGAGTTGGCCTTCAGCCGAATTTATTCTATTGTAATAAAGACTCGATATGAGAATCGTGTAATAAATTCAGGTGTGATTGAACTTTGAATCTTTTCATCAATGTACTGTGTGTGCCAGCATGATCTTGGGATGGTACCGCTACACAAAGACTTGACCGATTTTGGGTCGGGTCGCTACATCCTCCCAACATGGATTCAGTACAGGAATGACAAAGACGAAACCCAGTTCAACACCTTCCTCGACCATTTATCTGTAAGTATGGTTATGTATGGAAACTAGTAATATTGTCTTGCTCTGTCCCATACTTTCTAGGTTGCTGATAATGAGACTTCCATAATTTTCAACAGATGAGGTTCAAGTTGGATAGCCAAGATGATGCAACCAGACAAGCTTGCATCCATGTTTTCAAGTCTGCTCTGCGAAGTATCGGTATAACTTGAGGAAAACTCACTTTGAAGGCAAGGCTAACAGTGAACTTTCCCAAACATCTCCAACGGAAAATATATCGGATGAAGACTGGAGGGGCCTTGTTAAACACTGGTCTGATCCGAAGTATCAGGTACATTATATATATGTGATCAGATCACATGTTGAAGTCCTATTGACGCATGTGCCACACAAATCTATCTTCTTGTAGGTGAACTGTTCAAAGAACAAGGCCAACTGTCTGAAAGTGAAATTCCAACAGACGAGTGATCTCGTAGCTATATTGCACACCTGCGAGGCTCTTGTAATTAGGCGATGTTTCACTCTTTTCGCTATACCATATTATCGAGATCTATATTGACTTGTTTGAAATGCAGAGGAAAGCCCGCAAGGACCAAAAAGTACACGAACCAAATGCTGTGGAAATCTTCAAGGACTGTCACACCAAAGAAGAAGAAGGGCATGACTACACCGGTCAAAGCCGCTGTTGTAAGTCCTTAATCCTCATGCCTTTTAACTACTACTTACTCGACTTGTGCCTTGAACTGCATGGTTTGCAGCCAATGTCTATTACTCTTTTCAATTTTATACACAATTGTCTTAGCGTATCATTGCACCTTACAAGGTTTAAAAGGGAGGAGTGATGTTCCTTTGATCTTGACCCGTAATCTAGTTCTGTCTTTGGACTTGCCCACATAACGTTACAATTGCTGTTTATGCATTCTCGGTTGTTTTGTGATATGAATGATGTCATACTATGCTTACCTTATTATAAACTTTGTCTCTTTATCCTTAGCCCTCAATACAATGTGAAGAAATAGACAATACATTAGCGATGGTACATGGTCATATGTTTGGAACCTGGTTTTATCATGTACTTTGCAATAAAATACAACTAATATTTTACATGGGTTCACCAGAATAAGTTACGTATATAGACCAAAGCTATTTTGTTTGGTCTTGCTGCCTCCTTAATATCTTACATTACGGTACTACTAATGTAAAACCTCAACTTTTCAGCGAGCTATGGAAAAAATGGTGGAACCGCCACCTTACGAAGGTGGCGAGGCAACTATAACCCCAATGTCGGCTCTTCTTTGCGGTGGGTCGATACTGTCCACTAACGATTGCCAAAAGCACGTTCTGCGTATCTTGGGTTGGTTGTTAAGGCAATATCGTCCAAACTGCCTCATGATCAAGATATGCAAGCTCAAAGCAATGTTGTATCTGCGCCCGGACACAAGTCCATTCCCTAACAGAGGCCCTTTGTGAAACAAGGAGAAACATTGCTCAATGTCGTCCAAGATATGCATGGTTTTGAAACCGGACTATCGGACATTTGCTATGTTGTTCAGAGCCTAGGGGAAATGAAGGCGAGGGTTATGGTGTTCCATCGGACAATCTGACATGAAAACATAATGATCAGGTCAAGTGAACCGAGCTTACGAACTTTTGGTGGTGCATTTATACGCTAGGCATTAAGTTTTATGCCAACCTTCCTTTTGTTATATAGTTGTAATTTGTTTTGGTGCGATACAAAATTTATTCTTAACGATGCAGCCACCGGCTGAAGAAAACAACAAGCCATTTATGTATAGTGTAGGGTGTTCCCTATATTTGCATTGGTGGCGATCTTTGATCTTAGAGTGGATGTAATCTGTGCAATCGCCTTTAATAGCCTAAGCGTTAGTTTGGGCCTTATTTATTTCCTAGTCTTCTTTTTCCCTGGTTTGCTAGTGGCGCAACTACCCATGGGCCATATACTGGTCGTAGGATCCATGGGTCTCCTATGGGCCGTCGATAAATGGGCTCATGTCGGTGGGCCTCGGTAGTCGATAAATGGGCCTCGGGCCGTCGGATAAATGGGTCTACATGGGCCGTAATCGGGCGTAATTGGTATCGGCCCAGCATGGTAATGGGCCGTTAACAGGCCGTAGGACTGCAAAAGCTTTCTTCTGTCACAGGCATAACGGGTCGTTAATGGGCCAGAACATAGGACGGGCTGGCCAGAAACGGGCCGACTCTTGCCATGGGCCGAATTTGGCCCATTAGGGTATCGAGCCGATGTGGGCGACTCTTGCCATGGGCCCAATTTGGCCCATTTGGGGAACATGCCGATGTGGGCCGACTCTTGCCATGGGCGAATTTGGCCCATTAGGGAACAGGCCAAGAACGGGTAAGTAATCGAGGGTAAAAGGAGCCCAAGAACGTATGGGTCAATAATAGGCCGAAAGCTAACACGGGCTGGAAACGGCCCATGTAAATAACGGGCCGTTAACGGGTACAAAGAAAATTACTGTTCATTATGGGCTAGAGTCCCCGTGGGCCTGTAAAGGGCCAAAAGATACGAAGGCCTCATATGGGCCGAAAGACGTCGTGGGCCATAGATGGGCCGAAAGTGAAATGGGCTGGTGTTATATTCGACGGGCCACATGAAGTTGTTGGGCCGATTTCCTTTAGTGCCTAACGGGCCGTAAAATGGGCTATTTGAAAAGAGATAGTTAACGAGCTTTTTCATGGGCCACCGTTAACTTTGACCAAGTCAAACGGGTAGGCTTTGTAAGCTAAATGGGCCATTGGTGGAGTGCGTTAACGCGTGTCGACATATCATAGGCGCCTATCGACCCAATCGACAAGTCGACACGTGTTTCGTCCGGCCAATAAGAATTTTACACGTGGAAATTTCCCATTGGTCGGGGCTGTTAATGGGTTATCGGATCCAAAACCCGACTCGATAGCTTAACGGCGTTCCGTTACGGTGGATGCCACGTGTCGGTCAGCCTTGATGAAAGCACTTCTGTGACGCGCGATTTATCGTCATGGAAGTGGACACTTCCGTGATGATAATTTTGGTAATGTCATGGAACACTTCTACGACAGCACATGTATGACTATCTTGATTCTGTCATAAATTTGTCATGGATGTACATGCAGGACAAAAAACGCGACCTACTGTGACAAACACGTATCATCACGGAAGTGTATTTTTTTGTAGTGTTGGAGGCGGCAAAATGAATTCGCAGTGTGTATCTAAGCTTGTCGCCCTTGGGAGAGGTGAGGACGATGCCCGCTCCCAAGCCGGTGCGCATCTTGGATCCATCAAAGTGCATCCGCCAATGAGTGGAGTCGGGGCGGCGGCAGTCTTGGGTCTCGGCCCGGTCGACAAGGAAGTCGGCCAATGCAGGACTTGATGGCGGTGCGAGGCTGGTAGAAGATTGTGTAAGGAGCCAGCGCAATGGCCCATTTTGCCACCCGGCCGGATGCATCCCGAATGCCTATGATCTCGACGAGCGGGGCAGTACATACGACCGTGATGGGGTGCTCTTGAAAGTAGGGCTTGAGCTTCTTGGCGGCAAAGTATACACCATAGCACATCTTCTAGTAGTGTGGGTAGTTCTTCTTCGAGGTGGACAGTACTTCGCTCAAATAATACACCGGCCTCTAGACTAGATGAGCTCGGCCTTCTTCTGGGCGCTGAACCACGATAACGGTGCTGACCACCCGGCTAGCGGTGGCAATGTAAAGGAGCATGGGCTCTTTCACAGTCGGTGCCGCCAAGACAGGCGGAGTGGACAGCATCTTCTTCAGCTCGTGGAAAGCTTGGTCTGCTTGGTCATTCCACTCGAAGTGAGTGGACTTCTTCATGAGTCGGTAGAGGGAGAGAGCTTTCTCTCCTAGCCGGCTGATGAAGCGGTTCAGGGAGGCCAGGCATCCGGTAAACTTTTGGACGTCTCGTAGCTTGGTAGGAATCTCCATTCTCTCTATGGCCTTGATCTTCACTGGGTTGCATTCGATGCCGCGTTCGGAGACCAGGAAGCCTAGAAGCTGGCCGGCTGGTACTCCGAACACGCATTTCTCGGGGTTGAGCTTGATCTGAAACCGGCGCAAGTTTTCAAATGTCTCTCTGAGGTCTTCCAGCAAGGTGCCGCGCTTCTCCGTCTTCACCACAATATCGTCTAGATAGACGTGGGCATTTCTGCAGAGCTGCTTGAGGAGGCATTTCTGCATGCAACGCTGAAAAGTGGCACCGGCATTTCTCATGCCGAATGTCATAGTCAGGTAGCAGAAAGCTCCGAATGGTGTGATGAAGGCGGTCTTCAGGCGGTCAGCCGGATCCAACTTTATCTGGTGGTAGCCTGAATAAGCATCAAAGAAGCTCAACAACTCGCATCCGGCTGTGGAGTCTATCACTTGGTCGATTCGAGGCAAGGCAAATGGATCTTTGGGGCAGGCTTTGTTGAGGCTAGTGTAATCTATACACATGCGCCACTTGTTATTCTTCTTCAACACGAGGACCGGGTTGGCAAGCCACTCTGGAAAGAACACCTCCACAATGAAGCCGGCTGCCAGAAGCTGGGCTATCTCTTCTCCTACAATCCTTATCTTTTCCTCCGACAGTCGATGGAGGGGCTGCTTGACTGGTTTTGCATCTGCTCGGACGTGTAACTTGTGCTCAGCGAAATCCTTTGGAACACCCGGCATGTCCTTGGGGGACCATGCGAAGATGTCCCGATTCTCACGGAGGAAATCGATGAGCTCGCCTTCCTATTTGCTGTCCAGGTTTGCTCCAATGACGACAAACCTTTCTGGATTCTCCGGGTCCAGAGGTATCTTCTTTGTTTCTTTGGCTGGTTGGAAAGAACCTTGGGCATCACATTCCTTGGGGTTAGGGGACAGGGCCGGCTGCTTGCCGGCCTTGGCCACGACTCGATCCAACATCTTCTTCTCTTCAGCGATCACGAGGGACTCGGCCAGCCGGCTGCTAGCTGCCGCACACTCGGAGGATTTCTTGTAGTCTCTGTCCTATGGTGATGATGCCCTTGGAACTCAGCATCTTCATCTTGAGGTAGGCGTAGTGGGGCACAGCCATGAACTTGGCCAGAGCAGGTCGGCCAAGCAATGCATGGTAAGGGCTCTCCAGGTCCACTACTTCAAACCATATTGCTTCTCGGCAGAAATGATCCTTGTCCCCAAAGAGAACATCTATCTTGATCTTGCCGATTGGTGAATAGGACAGGCCGGGTATGATGCCATGGAACACAGTCCGACTAGGCATGAGCTGCTTCGTCTTGATGTTCAGCTTCTCCATGGTGTCACGGCATAGTATGTTGATGCTGCTCCCGCCATCTATCAGCACGTGGGAGAAACGGGCAGCTCGCCTTTCTGTCGCGGGGGTGGCGTCCAAAACCAAAGCGTAAGAGCCGGGAGACGGCATCACCTCTGGGTGATCGGCCCGGCTCCAACTGATAGGCTTCTCCGACCAGTGCATGAACTCGGGGTTGTTGGAGGCGACCTTGTTGACTTCTTGGTGCTGTCGGCGCCGGCTGCGCCGGTCTTCGGTCTGGCTTGCAAAGACGACGTAGGCGGCATGCTCGTCGGGGAACTTGTCTTGAACAACCCCGACTGCTGGTCGAGCGGCCGGCTGCTGAGGGGCCGGAGGCGGCTGGCCAGCAGGCGGAGGCGGCACCAGCCCTTCGCCTTTGGAGATTCGTGTGAGCCAATGGCATTTCCGAGTCGTGTGGTTGGACGGCTTCGCGCCGCTGTGGAACTTGCAGGGGGCATCAAGGGTTTGCTCGTAGGAGAAAGCCGGCTGCCAAGCCGGCCTGCCGCCTTCTACGCTTCTTGGCGCGGGCCGCCTTCGGGTTGTTCATCTTCGATCGTGGCCACTTGCCGACCGGTGGAAGGCGGCATAGGAGCCTTGGCGCTTGTTGTCGTTACGATGCAGGGCGTCGGTTGGAGTCTCCAGCCGGCGTCTTGGGAGCCCGAGTGAGCACCTTCCCGGAGGTGTCTACTCGAAGCTCGGTCTTCATTGAAGAGTCGGTCGTGGCATACTTGTTGATGACGCCGTCTCGGCTCGGCCCGTCAGGAGGCGGCGTGCCAAAGGCGGCGCAGTCGACTTCGCGCTGGTGAGCCTCAGTGAGGCGTCTCATGGAGGCTATCTTCTGGCCCTCCGCAACGAGGGCGAGGCGGCGTGCCTCTAGCGTCTCGGCGTCGGATTCGGCCGGGATGGGGGCAGAGAAGTCGTGCAGCGCCGCTTGCAGGGCATCGTGGGCGTTCTCGCCAGAGGTGATGCCGTGGTTGAAGACTAGTACCTCGGTGACGGTGCTGCCGCCACAGACGGCTCGAGGAAGAGGGTCATCGAAGATCACTACGTTGGTGGGGAAAGCGTCAAGTGATGCCGTGTCGGAGTCGACAAGCATCGGGTCGGTGGAGCCAACCGACTCCAAATCCGCAGCAGGCTCGCTGAAGACGTGGAGTTGGTCAAGGAGGCTGACGAGGCGGCTCTCGGGGCAGCCTGTGCCCGCGTCGGACGCGGGCTCGTCGGAGATGCGGGCTTCGACAAGAAGATCGGCGAGGCAGATCGCCGCGCGGGCGTCGTCGACACCTTGCAGTGCGTCGGGACAAGCTCCATCGGGCGTGCCGGGCTGGCTACGCTCGCTGGGAAGGAAAAGGGTTCCTGTCCAGAGCAGGTCTCCGGACGATGGTGCACCTGGCCCCACGGTGGGCTGATACGTCCATTTTGCATCATGCTTTTATATCGATGTTTATCACATTATGGGCTGTTATTTCACGTTATGTCACAATACTTATGGCTATTCTCTCTTATTTTACGAGGTTTACATGAAGAGTGAGAATGCCGGCAGCTGGAATTCTGGGCTGGAAAAGGAGCAAATATTGGAGACCTATTCTGTGCAACTCCAAAATTCCTGAAACTCCACGGAATATCTTAAAATAAATAAAGAAAAATCGTCGCCAAAGATGAAGGCCAGGGGGCCCACACCCTGCTCACGAGGGTGGGGGGCACCCCCCTGGGGCGCGCCCCCTACAGTGGGCCCCCGGTGGCTCTCCGATGCCCATCTTCTCCTATATGAAGTCTTCGATGAGAAAAAAACCAGAGGCAACCTTTCAGACGAGACTCACGCCCACGCTGGCGAACCTTGAGAACCAATCTAGGGCTCCGGCGGAGCTGTTCTGCCGGGGACACTTCCCTCCGGGAGGGGGAAATCACCGCCATCATCATCACCAACGCTCCTCTCATCGGGAGAGGGCAATCTCGATCAACATCTTCACCAGCACCATCTCATCTCCAAACCCTAGTTCATCTCTTGTATCCTATTCTTGTCTCCAAGTCCGGGATTGGTGCTAGTAGGTTGCTAGTAGTGTTGATTACTCCTTGTAGTTGATGCTAGTTGGTTTACTTGGTGGAAGATCATATGTTCAGATCCTTTATGCATATTATTACCCTCTGATTATGAACATGAATATGCTTTGTGAGTAGTTACGTTTGTTCACGAGGACAAGGGAGAAGTCTTGCTATTAGTAATGTGAATTTGGTATTAGATTCGATATTTTGATGAGATGTATGTTGTCTAGCCTCTAGTGGTGTTATGTGAACGTCGACTACATAACACTTCACCATTATTTGGGCCTAGAGGAAGGCATTGGGAAGTAATAAGTAGATGATGGGTTTCTAGAGTGACAGAAGCTTAAACCCTAGTTTATGTGTTGCTTCGTAAGGGGCTGGTTTGGATCCACTTGTTTCATGCTATGGTTAGGTTTACCTTAATACTTTTGTTGTAGTTGCGGATGCTTGCAATGGAGGTTAATCATAAGTGGGATGCTTGTTCAAGTAATAATAGCACCCAAGCACCGGTCCACCCACATATCAAATTATCAAAGTACCGAACGCGAATCATATGAACGTGATGAAAACTAGCTTGACGATATTCCCATGTGTCCTCGGGAGCGCTTTTCCTTTTATAAGAGTTTATTCCAGCTTGTCCTTTGCTACAAAAAGGATTGGGCCACCTTGCTGCACCTTATTTACTTTTTTAATTTGTTGCTCGTTACAATTTACCTTATCACAAAACTATTTGTTACCACTTATTTCAGTACTTGCAGAGAATACCTTGCTGAAAACCGCTTATCATTTCCTTCTGCTCCTCGTTGTGTTCGACACTCTTACTTATCGAAAAGGACTACGATAGATCCCCTATACTTGTGGGTCATCAAGACTCTTTTCGGCGCCCGTTGCCGGGGAGTGTAGTGCCTTTGGTAAGTGGAATGCAGTAAGGAAAAATTTATATAGTGTGCTGAATTTTTACGTCACTTGTTACTATGGAAAGTAATTCTCACGAGGGGCTTGTTCGGGTATCTTCACCCCGTCCAAAGAGAGCAAAGGGGTTCTCCTCAACCTACTGAACCTATTGAAAATGAAACTCCTTTTGAAGTTCCTTCGGGTATGATGGAAAAACTGCTGGCTAATACTTTTACAGGAGATGGAACAAAGCATCCTGATGAACATCTACTCTATGTGGATGAAGTTTGTGGATTATTTAAGCTTGCAGGTATACCCGATGATGTTGTTAAGAAGAAGGTATTTCCTTTATCTTTGAAGGAAGACGCATTGACATGGTATAGGCTATGTGATGATACGAGATCATGGAACTATAAAAGATTGAAATTGGAATTTCATCAAAAGTATTACCCTATGCATCTTGTTCATCGTGATCGCAATTATATATATAATTTTTGGCCTCTTGAAGGAGAAAGCATCGCTCAAGCTTGGGGGAGGCTTAAATCAATGTTATATTCATGCCCCAATCATGAGCTCTCAAGAGAAATAATTATTCAAAGTTTTTATGCTCGGCTTTCTGATAACAACCGCACCATGCTTGATACTTCTTATGCTGGCTCTTTTATGATGAAGACTATTGAATTTAAATAGAATTTATTGGATAGAATTAAATGCAACTCTGAATATTGGGACCTCGACGAAGGCAAGGAGTATGATTGTGTTAAATCTTTTATGGATACCGATATTTTCCGTAAGTTTAGCACTAAATATGGACTTGACTCTGAGATAGTAGCTTCTTTCTGTGAATCTTTTGCTACTTATGTTTATCTCCCTAAGGATAAGTGGTTTAAATATCATCCTCCCATAGAAGTAAAAGTAGTTGCACCTATTAAAGTTGAAGAAAAGACTGTCACTTATAATGATCCTATTGTTCCTACCTCTTATGTTGAGAAACCACCTTTCCTGTTAGAGTAAAGGATCATGCTAAAGCTTCAACTGTTGTTAAGTAAAAGCAATATTAGAACTTATACACCTCCTGAGCAAGTCAAAGTAGAACCTAATATTGCTATTGTTAAAGATCTCTTGTCTGAAAATATTGATGGGCATGTTATTCAATTCTGTGGTGAATCTGCAAGAATTGCTAAACCGGGTGCTAAAGATAAACATAAACCTGTGGTAGGCGTGCCTGTTATTTCTGTTAAAATAGGAGATCATTGTTATCATGGCTTATGTGATATGGGTGCTAGTGCTAGTGTAATACCCATTGACTTATACAAAGAAATTATGCCTGAAATTGCACCTGCTGAGTTAGAAGATATTGATGTTACAATTAAACTTGCCAATAGAGATACTATATACGCAATGGGAATTGTTAGAGATGTTGAAGTCTTGTGTGGGAAAACTAAATATCCTGCTGATTTTCTTGTTCTTAGTTCTCCACAAGATAGCTTTTGTCCCATTATATTTGGTAGACCCTTCTTGAACACTGTTAATGCTAGGATAGACTGCGAAAAGAATGTTGTTACTATTGGCTTGGATGATATGGTTCATGAGTTTAATTTCTCTAAATTTAGTAAACAACATCGTGAGGAAGAATTGCCTAGTAAGGATGAAATTATTGGTCATGCTTCTATTGCGCATTACCTCAAGTGATTCTTTAGAACACTATTTGCTAGACCATGAAAATGATATGTTCATGAATGAAAGAAGGGAAATAGATGAAGTATTCTTTAAACAGGAACCTATTCTGCAACACAATTTGCCTGTTGAAATCCTAGGGGATCCTCCTCCACCTAAGGGTGATCCTGTGTTTGAGCTTAAACCGTTGCCTGACAATCTTAAATATGCTTATCTTGATGAAAAGAAAATATATCCTGTTATTATTAGTGCTAACCTTTCAGCATGAAGAAGAAAGATTATTGAAAACTCGAAGAAGCACCGTGCCGCTATTGGATATACTCTTGATGATCTTAAGGGCATTAGTCCCACCCTATGTCAAAGATAAAATAAATTTGGAAGTGGATGCCAAACCAGTTCGTGATCCTCAACGACGTTTGAATCCTAAAATGAAAGAAGTGGTAAGAAAAGAAATACTCAAGCTTACGGAGGCAGGTATAATTTATCCCGTTCTTTGATAGTCGGTGGGTAAGTCCTGTCCATTGTGTCCCTAAGAAGGGAGGTATTACTGTTGTCCCTAATGATAAAGATGAATTGATTCCATAAAAGAATTATCACAGGTTATAGGATGGTAATTGATTTCCGCAAATTAAATAAAGCTACTAAGAAAGATCATTACCCTTACCTTTTATTGATCAAATGCTAGAAAGATTATGCAAACATACACATTATTGCTTTCTAGATGGTTATTCTGGTTTCTCTCAAATACCTGTGTCGGCTAAAGATTAATCAAAGACTACTTTTACATGCCCTTTTGGTACTTTTGCTTATAGACGTATGCCCTTTGGTCTATGCAATGCGCCTGCTACCTTTCAAACATGCATGATGGCTATATTCTCTGATTTTTGTGAAAAGATTTGTGAGGTTTTCATGGACGACTTTTCTGTCTATGGTTCCTCTTTTGATGATTGCTTGAGAAATCTTGATCGAGTTTTGCAGAGATGTGAAGAAACTAAGCTCGTCTTGAATTGGGAAAAGTGCCACTTTATGGTTAATGAAGGAATTGTCTTGGGGCACAAAGTTTCTGAAAGAGGTATTGAAGTTGATAAAGCCAAAGTTGATGCTATTGAAAAGATGCCATGTCCCAAGGACATCAAAGGTATAAGAAGTTTCCTTGGTCACACCGGATTTTATAGGAGGTTCATTAAGGACTTCTCAAAAATTTCTCGGCCTCTGACTAATTTATTACAAAAGATGTACCATTTGTTTTTGATGATGATTGTGTAGAAGCATTTGAAATACTTAAGAAAGCATTAGTCTACACTTTTTGTTGTTCACCACACGATTGGAATTTACCCTTTGAAATTATGTGTGATGCTAGTGATTATCTTTGTAGGTGCTGTTCTAGGGCAAATAGTTGATAAAAAATTAAATGTTATCCATTATGCTAGTAAGACTCTAGACAATGCTCAAAGAAATTATGCTACCACCAAAAAGGAACTTTTAGCAGTTGTGTTTGCTTGTGATAAATTCAGACCCTATATTGTTGATTATAAAGTAACTATTCACACTGATCATGCTGCTATTAAATATCTTATGGAAAATAAAGATGCTAAACCTAGACTTATTAGATGGGTTCTCTTGCTGCAAGAATTTGATTTGCATATTGTTGATAGAAAAGGAGTCGAGAACCCGTTGGAACAACTTGTCTAGATTAGAGAATGTTCTTGATGACCCACTACCTATTGATGATAGCTTTCCTGATGAACAATTAAATGTCATAAGCACTTCTCGTAGAACTCCATGGTATGCTGATTATGCTAATTATATTGTTGCTAAATTTATACCACCTAGCTTCACATACCAACAAAAGAAAAAGTTCTTTTATGATTTGCGACATTACTTTTGGGATGACCCACATCTTTATAAAGAAGGTGTAGATGGTGTTATTAGACGTTGTGTGCCCGAGCATGAACAGGAGCAGATCCTACGAAGTGTCATTCAAGCTTATGGAGGACACCACGCTGGAGATAGAAATGCACATAAGTTATTGCAATCCGGGTTTTATTGGCCCACTCTCTTCAAGGATGCCCGTAAGTTTGTTTTGTCTTGCGATGAATGTCAAAGAATTGGTAATATCGAGAAGCGTCAAGAAATGCCTATGAATTATTCACTTGTTATTGAACCATTTGATGTTTGGGGCTTTGATTATATGGGACCTTTTCCTGCCTCTAATGGATATACACATATTTTAGTTGATGTTGATTACGTTACTAAGTGGGTAGAAGCTATTCCAACTAGTAGTGCTGATCACAATACCTCTATTAAAATGCGTAAGGAAGTTATTTTTCCGAGGTTTAGAGTCCCTAGATATTTAATGACTGATGGTGGTTCACACTTTATTCATGGTGATTTCCGTAAAATGCTTGCTAAATATGACGTTAATCATAGAATTGCATCTCCTTATCACCCACAGTATAGTGGTCAAGTAGAATTGAGTAATAGAGAGCTCAAATTAATTTTGCAAAAGACTGTTAATAGGTCTAGAAAGAATGGTCCAAGAAACTTGACTACATAACACTTCACCATTATTTGGGCCTAGAGGAAGGCATTGGGAAGTAATAAGTAGATGATGGGTTGCTAGAGTGACAGAAGCTTAAACCCTAGTTTATGCGTTGCTTCGTAAGGGGCTTATTTGGATCCACTTGTTTCATGCTATGGTTAGATTTACCTTAATACTTTTGTTGTAGTTGCGGATGCTTGCAATAGAGGTTAATCATAAGTGGGATGCTTGTTCAAGTAAGAACAACACCCAAGCACCGGTCCACCCACATATCAAATTATCAAAGTACCGAACGCGAATCATATGAACGTGATGAAAACTAGCTTGACGACATTCCCATGTGTCCTCGGGAGTGCTTTTCCTTTTATAAGAGTTTGTTCTGGCTTGTCCTTTTCTACAAAAAGGATTGGGCCACCTTGCTGCACCTTATTTACTTTTGTTACTTGTTGCTCGTTACAATTTACCTTATCACAAAACTATTTGTTGCCACTTATTTCAGTACTTGCAGAGAATACCTTGCTGAAAACTGCTTATCATTTCCTTCTGCTCCTCGTTGGGTTCGACACTCTTACTTATCGAAAGGACTACGATAGATCCCCTAAACTTGTGGGTCATCATGGGCGCCAAATGTCGGGTGGTAGGTGCGACATATGCCAACGGGTGGCTTATCATTGTGGGAGGCAATAAAACATCGCCGGTGCGTGGAAACGGGATGAGTCAAAGACATGCACGTCGGCGGATCTTACCCAGGTTCGGGGCTCTCCATGGAGATAACACCCCTAGTCCTGCTCTGCGGGGTCTCTGCATGATCACTAGATCAACAAGTGGCTACAAGAGGCTCCTTGAGCTGTTCGGCAAGAGGAAGAAGAAGGGCAAGGCTAGCTCTCTTCTCCCCTCAATGTAGTGTCTAAAACTATCTGAGATCAACCCTTTGCATGGGTGCCCTGGGGGGTTTATATAGGCCTACCCCCCAGGGGTACAATGGTAATCCGACTGGGCGTGGGCCCTAGCCGTTAGTGTCTATGTTCGCCGGCTTCTCCGTCGGCCGCTGGGGCCTGTCGACTGGTGGGTCCCACCGGCTACCGGTTACTGTTGCCTCACTCTTGATGACGAGGGCTTTGTCGAGGTAAGCATGGCTACAGTGCCGCCGCCTGGTGGGCTATCACTGTAGCCTTACCTCGTCTTGTCTCCTTAATGGCGCGCGTTCTTCGAGGGGGGGAACAAGCCGGCTGTTGGGAGCCGGCCATATCCCAGGCCGACTGGGGGAGGCCTGGCCGCCTTCGGGTGTCTCTCTGACTGAAGGGGCCCGCCGCCGGCGGGCCGTACTGACAGCCTGTCGTGGGTGACGTCATGGTCAACATGGCGGCTTGGCCACGGACGGGTGATGGCTGCCCGTCTGACGGCGCCTTGTAACCATCGTGCTCCGGGATTCGGGGGTGGCAGGCTTCACTGTAGCCACGCCCCGTCTCATCGCCGTTATGTGGGTGCAGAGTTGGAGGGTACGATCTTGGCCGCTTGCCGGGGGCCGGCTTCTTGGAGTCGGTCTTCTCATGGCCGGCTTCTTGGAGTCGGCCTCATCGTGGTTTTCTTTATGAAAGTTTAGGGCCGGGCCGCCTCCCGGTAGTCAGCCTGTGAGACAGCTGGCCAGGGGTAGGCGGCCCTATGCCTAGGGTGCTTGAAGGCTCGATCGGTCTGTCATTTTTTTGAAGATCCAGGGGGAGCCGGCTAGGCTACCCGTGTTCATTTACTCCGACACTCTTTCCCCTAAAGCCCAATAAGGCCCATATACTCCCCGGCGAATTCCCGTAACTCTCCGGTACTCTGAAAAATACCCGAATCACTCAGAACCTTTCCGATGTCCGAATATAGTCGTCCAATATATCAATCTTTACGTCTCGACCATTTCGAGACTCCTCGTCATGTCCCCGATCTCATCTGGAACTCCGAGCTACCTTCGGTACATCCAAACTCATAATATAACCGCCATCAAAACTTTAAGCGTGCGGACCCTACGGGTTCGAGAACTATGTATACATGACCGAGACACGTCTTCGGTCAATAACCAATAGCGGAACCTGGATGCTCATATTGGCTCCCACATATTCTACGAAGATCTTTATCGGTCACACCGCATAACAACATATGTTGTTCCCTTTGTCATCGATATGTTACTTGCCCGAGATTCGATCATCGGTGTCTCAATACCTAGTTCAATCTCGTTACCGGCAAGTCTCTTTACTCGTTCCGTAATACATCATCTCGCAACTAATTAACCCATTAGTCACAATGCTTGCAAGGCTTATAGTGATGTGCATTACCGAGAGGGCCCAGAGATACCTCTCCGACAATCGGAGTGACAAATCCTAATCTCGAAATACGCCAACCCAACAAGTACCTTTGGAGACACCTGTAGAGAGCACCTTTATAATCACCCGATTACGTTGACGCGTTTGGTAGCACACAAAGTGTTCCTCCGGTAAACGGGAGTTGCATAATCCCATAGTCATAGGAACATGTTTAAGTCATGAAGAAAGCAATAGCAACATACTAAACGATCAAGTGCTAAGCTAACGGAATGGGTCAAGTCAATCACATCATTGTCCTAATGATGTGACCCTGTTAATCAAATGACAACTCATCTCTATGGCTAGGAAACATAACCATCTTTGATCAACGAGCTAGTCAAGTAGAGGCATACTAGTGACACTTTGTTTGTCTATGTACTCACACATGTATTATGTTTCCGGTTAATACAATTCTAGCATGAATAATAAACATTTATCATGAAATAAGGAAATAAATAATAACTTTATTATTGCCTCTAGGGTATATTTCATTCAGTTATGACGCAGAAAATCAGCAAATTCCAACGCCACATTATGAAGTGATCAGCCTGATCCCTCCAATTCGTAAGCATACCTTCGCCCCTGAAGTTGACCCGGCCGGATTAATTGATGATGAAGCTGAATTTGAAGCTTTGAGTAGCATTGACTGGTCATTATCAACCTTCCAGGAAAGGGAACAGGATGGGGGAGCAGAAAGGGATGATCCGGAAGCCTCAGGCCAACAACACAATTGATCCGTCGGGCGGCTCATATTTATGCTATGCTGAAAAACAATGTTAATCATTTGGACTCGGGGAGTCATGTAATAGGGTAGACATAACTTGGTTTTGTCGTGCCTTCGTGCATGTGTTTGGTGCTCAATACTGTTAAGCCGCCATCTTATATTCATCCATATTATGCTTATCATATGTTTTCCTTCTGCTTAAGAAAGCTTTTAAAATTGTCCTGCATACAGAAATAAATCACAAGACCCTTGGCGGCTTACCGTAGGGCGGGTCATATATCTTACATAGAACCCGGAATATGAAAAAGAGTCATAGATGAGCCGGTTATCAATTATAGCTTTGAAACACAACTATAATATCATACATGTGATCCTTTGACTTAGATTGCCGGTTTATGTGACCCGAACAGTTAAGGGTGACAACCCAACCCTGTAGAAGCCGGTACTTCCACGCATATGATTATTGTTATATGTTGGTGACTTATTGCTACCTCTTGAGCACTGCGTTCGATTTCCCCGAAGAGGAGAGGATGATGCAGCAAAGTAGCGTAAGTATTTCCCTCAGTTTTTGGGAACCAAGGTATCAATCCAGTAGGAGGCCACACACAAGTCCCTCGTACCTACACAAAACGATAGCTCCTCGCAACCAACGCGATTAGGGGTTGTCAATCCCTTCACGGTCACTTACGAGAGTGAGATCTGATAGAGATGATAAATAATATTTTTGGTATTTTTGGTATATAGATGCAAAGTGAAAAGTAAAAGGCAAAGTAAAAACTAAGCAAGTATTAAAGTAATGGAGATTGATATGATGAGAATAGACCCGGGGGCCATAGGTTTCACTAGTGGCTTCTCTCAAGAGCATAGATATTCTACGGTGGGTGAACAAATTACTATTGAGCAATTGACAGAATTGATCTTAGTTAAGAGTATATCTAGGTATGATCATGTATATAGGCATCACGTCCAAGACAAGTAGACCGAAACGATTCTGCATCTACTACTATTACTCCACTCATCGACCGCTATCTAGCATGCATCTAGAGTATTAAGTTAAAACAGAGTTACGCCTTAAGCAAGATGACATGATGTAGAGGGATAAATTCATGCAATATGATTAAAACCCCATCTTGTTATCCTCGATGGCAACAATACAATACGTGCCTTGCTGCCCCTTATACATCCTTTGGGAAAGGACACCGCAAGATTGAACCCAAAGCTAAGCACTTCTCCCATTGCAAGAACTACCAATCTAGTTGGCCAAACCAATGGAATAATTCGAAGAGACTTGCAAAGATAACCAATCATACATAAAAGAATTCAGAGAAGATTCAAATATTATTCATAGATAAGCTGGATCATAAACCCACAATTCATCGGTCTCAACAAACACACCGCAAAAAGAAGATTACATCGAATAGATCTCCACGAGAGAGGGGGAGAACATTGTATTGAGATCCAAAAAGAGAGAAGAAGCCATCTAGCTACTAGCTATGGACTCGAAGGTCTAAAGTAAACTACTCACACTTCATTGGAGGGGCTGTGGTGTTGATGTAAAAGCCCTCCGTGGTTGATGCCCCCTTCGGCGGAGCTCCGGAACAGGCCCCAAGATGGGATCTCGTGGATACAGGAAGTTGCGGCGGTGGAATTAGGGTTTTTGGCTCCTGTTCTGATCGTTTGGGGGTACGTAGGTATATATAGGAGGAAGGAGCGTCGGTGGAGCAATGGGGCCCACGAGGTAGGGGGCGCGCCTAGGGGGCGCCCCACCCTCGTGACCGCCTATGTTACTTCTTGGAGTAGGGTCAAAGTCTCTGGATCACGTTCGGTGAGAAAATCACGTTCAAGGTTTCATTCCGTTTGGACTCTGTTTGATATTACATTTCTTGAAACACTTTGAAATAGGCAAAAAACAACAATTACAGGTTGGGCCTCCGGTTAATAGGTTAGTCCCAAAAATAATATAAAAGTGGAAAATAAAGCCCAATATAGTCCAAAACAGTAGATAAAGTAGCATGAAGCAATCAAAAATTATAGATACGTTGGAGACGTATCGCATCCCAAGCTTAATTCACCTTTCGTCCTCGAGTAAGTAAATGATAAAAAGAGAATTTTTGATGCGGAGTGATACTTTGGCATAATTTCAATGTAAATCTTCTTAATTGTGGTATGAATATTCAGATCCGAAAGATTCAAGACAAAAGTTCATATTGACATAGAAATAATAATACTTCAAGCATACTAATCAAAGCAATCCTGTCTTCTCAAAATAGCATGGCAAAAGAAAGTTCATCCCTACAAAATCATATAGTTAGGCTATGCTTCATTTTCGTCACACAAAGATGTTCCCAACTTCTATACCCCCGATGACAAGCCAAGCAATTGTTTCATACTTCAATAATCTCAAACTTTTTCAACCTTCACGCAATACATGAGCGTGAGCCCTGGAGATAGCACTATGTGTGGACTAGATTATGATGATGGGGATTGTGGAGAAGACAAAAGAAAGTCTCACATTGACGAGGATAATCAACGGGCTATGGAGATGCCCATCAATTGATGTCAACATGAGGAGTAGGGATTGCCATGCAACGGATGCACTAGAGCTATAAATGCTCAACAAAAAGAAAACTAGTGGGTGTGCATCCAACTTGCTTGCTCATGAAGACCTAGGGCATTTGAGGAAGCCCATCGTAGGAATATACAAGCCAAGTTCTATAATGAAAAATTCCCACTAGTATAAAAAGACAACTTATTAGACTCACTATATGAAAAACATGGTGCTACTTTTAAGCACAATATATGAGACCCACTACATGAAAAACATGGTGCTACTTTGAAGCATAAGTGTGGAAAAAGAGATAGTGGCATTGCCCTTTTTATTTATTTTCTTTTCTTTTTTGGGCCTTTTTTTGCCTTTCTTTTTTTTGATTGGGCAATGCTCTAATAATGATGATCATCACACTTCTATTGATTACAACATAAGGATTACAACTTGAAACTTAGAACAAGATATGACTCTATATGAATGCCTCTGGCGGTGTACCGGGATGGTGCAATGAATCAAGAGTGACATGTATGAAAAATAATGCATGGTGGCTTTGCCACAAATACGATGTCAACTACATGGTCATGCAATGGCAATATGACAAAAGTAATGTATGTCATGATGATGATGAATGGAACGGTGGAAAGTTGCATGGCAATATATCTGGAATGGCTATGGAAATGCCATAATAGGTTGGTATGATGGCTGTTTTGAGGAAGATATAATGAGGTTTATGTGTGATAGATCGTATCATATCACGGGGGTTGGATGCACCAGCGAAGTTTGCACCAACTCTCAAGGTGAGAAAGGGCAATGCACTGCATCAAGAGGCTAGCAAAGGCGGAAAGGTAAAGTGCGTATAATCCATGGACTCAACATTAGTCAAAAGAACTCATATACTTATTGCAAAAATTTAGAAGTCATCAAAAATCAAGTACTACACGCATGCTCCTAGGGGGATATATTGGTAGGAAAAGACCATCGCTCGTCCCCGACCGCCACTCATAAGGATGCACAAGCCAGGTACACTTCATGTTTCAAATTTGTTACACAACTTTAACCATATGTGCATGCTACGGGATTTGCTAACTTCGACACAAGCATTCTTTAAATTCATAATCACCCAACTAGCATGACTTTAATATTACCACCTCCATATCTCAAAACAATTATCAAGTAGCAAACTTTTCTTAGTATTCAACGCACTCAAAAGAAAGTTTCACATATCTTGAATACCAAGTATATTAATTTTAAGCAAATTACCATGCTATTAACGACTCTCAAAATAATCTAAGTGAAGCATGAGGTCTCTATAGTTTCTTTAAAACAAATCCACCACCGTGCTCTAAAAGATCTAAGTGAAGCACTAGAGCAAAAATTATCACGCTCAAAAGATATAAGTGAAGCACAATGAGCAAAACTATCAAGCTCAATAGATATAATTGAAGCACATAGAGTATTCTAGCAAATTCCAATTTATGTATGACTCTCTCAAAAGGTGTGTACACAAGGATGATTGTGGTAAACTAACAAGCAAAGACGCAAATAATACAAGACGCTCCAAGCAAAACACATATCATGTGGTGAATAAAAATATAGCTCCTAGTAAATTACCGATGGAAGTAGACGAAAGAGGGGATGCCTTCCGGGGCATTCCCAAGCTTTGACTTTTTGGTGTCCCTGAATTATCTTGGGGGTGCCATGGGCATCCCCAAGATTAGGATCTTGCCACTCCTTGTTCCATAATCCATCAAAATAATTCACCCAAAACTTGAAAACTTCACAACACAAAACTCAATAGAAATCTCGTGAGCTCCGTTAGAGAAAGAAAACAAAGGACTACTTTAAGGTACTGTAATGAACTCATTCTTTATTTGTATTGGTGTTAAACCTACTGTATTCCAACTTCTCTATGGATTATAAACTATTTTACTAGCCATAGATTCATCAAAATAAGCAAACAACACACGCAAAACAGAATCTGTCAAAAACAGAACAGTCTGTAGTAATCTGTAACTAACGCAAACTTCTGGAACTCCAAATATTCTACCAAAATTAGAAAACCTAGACAATTTGTTTATTGATAAGCAGAAATTGGAATCAGTATTTTATCACGTACTGGTGATTTTTAATAATTCGGGCACTGAGCGCAAAGTTTCTGGAAATTACAGCAAGATCAAATAACTATCATCCAAGAAGATCCAATAGGTCTAGCTTGCCACAAACACTAATTAAAACATAAAACCACATCTAAACAGAGGCTAGATGGATTATTTATTCCTAAACAGAAGCAAAAACAAAAAACTAGAAAATAAAATTGGGTTGCCTCCCAACAAGCGCTATCGTTTAACGCCCCTAGCTAGGCATAAAAGCAAGGATAGATCTAGGTATTGTCGTAGTAATAAGATAGATCGGTGAAACTCATTTCATATTCTCTAAGTTCGGCAGCAAGTTTTCTTTGAGGCAAGCAAAAGTAATCAAAAGGGCTAAATTTAATAGGACAAAAGTCCCCAAGATCAATTTTAGGAGGTATAGGTTCCTCTTTCGGCCCTTCGTATTGCATAACCAATTCATCATTATAAGTGTTCTTTTGACAGAACTTTGTGAGCCTATACTCAAGAGAGCATCCTAGCTCATTATTTTGAATAGACAAATCATCATTAAGCTCAGAGATTCTATCAATCAAAATATTGGTAGGCAATTTTTTCTAAGATTTTCATTGAAGGCAACATAGTCGATAGATTGAAAACGCATTATTTCTTCTTGATCAAAAAGGATAGATTCTATGGAAGGACGGCCAGCGTCCACCCTATAATGTGCAAAGATTTCTTTGGCTTCTTTTATTATAAATCTGAATTCATGAGCCAAAAAGATAGTAGCGCACGCTTATGAGGAGTGTTCAATATTAGAAAATTCTAGGAAAATTCTTTGTATAGAAGGGTGCATATGGATAAATTGCCTTTCACGTTCAACGATAAGCATGGCAATAGAGTCCGCAAGACTACTAGTTCTATGGAGAATAGAACCACCCATAGAGGGTAAAGCACCAACACAAGTAAAGAAATCTTGAATAACTCCTTTTCCAATAATATTACCACTACCGATTCGAAATCTTTTTGTATGATAGGTAGGGGATTCTTCAGCAGGTGCTTCAGAATTTTCCATGATATTATTATCGCCCATATCGGCAATAATTTCCCCAATTTCAGACATAACGACAAGCAAGCAAACTAACACACGAGCAAACAAACAGACAAGGAAAAAGGCAACAGGAAAAAGAGGAGGAGATTGGGAAAGAGAGGGCGAATAAAACGGCAAGGGTGAAGTGGGGGAGAGGAAAACGAGAGGCAAATGGCAAATAATGTAATGCGAGAGATAGGAATTGTGATGGGTACTTGGTATGGTTGACTTGCTCTTGCGTGAGCCTCCCCGGCAACGGCGCCAGAAATTCTTCTTGCTACCTCTTGAGCACTGCGTTGGATTTGCCCGAAGAGGAGAGGATGATGCAGCAAAGTAGCGTAAGTATTTCCCTCAGTTTTTGAGAACCAAGGTATCAATCCAGTAGGAGGCCACGCACAAGTCCCTTGTACCAACACAAAACGATAGCTCCTCGCAACCAACGTGATTAGGGGTTGTCAATCCCTTCACGGTCACTTATGAGAGTGAGATCTGATAGAGATGATAAATAATATTTTTGGTATTTTTGGTATATAGATGCAAAGTGAAAAGTAAAAGGCAAAGTAAAAACAAAGCAAGTATTAAAGTAATGGAGATTGATATGATGAGAATAGACCCGGGGGCCATAGGTTTCACTAGTGGCTTCTCTCAAGAGCATAGATATTCTACGGTGGGTGAACAAATTACTGTTGAGCAATTGACAGAATTGAGCATAGTTATGAGTATATCTAGGTATGATCATGTATATAGGCATCACGTCCAAGACAAGTAGACCGAAACGATTTTGCATCTACTACTATTACTCCACTCATCGACCGCTATCCAGCATGCATCTAGAGTATTAAGTTAAAACAGAGTAACGCCTTAAGCAAGATGACATGATGTAGAGGGATAAATTCATGCAATATGATAAAAACCCCATCTTGTTATCCTCGATGGCAACAATACAATACGTGCCTTGCTGCCCTATACATCCTTTGGGAAAGGACACCGCAAGATTGAACCCAAAGCTAAGCACTTCCCCATTGCAAGAACTACCAATCTAGTTGGCCAAACCAAGCGGATAATTCAAGAGACTTGCAAAGATAACCAATCATACATAAAAGAATTCAGAGAAGATTCAAATATTATTCATAGATAAGCTGGATCATAAACCCACAATTCATCAGTCTCAACAAACACACCGCAAAAACAAGATTACATCAAATAGATCTCCACGAGAGAGGGGGAGAACATTGTATTGAGATCCAAAAAGAGGGAAGAAGCCATCTAGCTACTAGCTATGGACCCGAGGGTCTAAAGTAAACTACTCACACTTCATCGGAGGGGCCGTGGTGTTGATGTAGAAGCCCTCCGTGGTTGATGCCCCCTCCGGTGGAGCTCCGGAACAGGCCCCAAGATGGGATCTCGTGGATACAGGAAGTTGCGGCGGTGGAATTAGGTTTTTGGCTCCTGTTCTATAGCAGGAAGGAGTACGTCGGTGGAGCAACAGGGGGCCCACGAGGCAGGGGGCGCGCCCTAGGGGGGGGCGCCCCCCACCCTCGTGACCGCCTCTGTTACTTCTTGGAGTAGGGTCCAAGTCTCCTGGATCACGTTCGGTGAGAAAATCACGTTTCCGAAGGTTTCATTCCGTTTGGACTCCGTTTGATATTCCGTTTCTTCGAAACACTGAAATAGGCAAAAAACAGCAATTCTGGGCTGGGCCTCCAATTAATAGGTTAGTCCCAAGAATAATATAAAAGTGGAAAATAAAGCCCAATATAGTCCAAAACAGTAGATAAAGTAGCATGGAGCAATAAAAAATTATAGATACGTTGGAGACGTATCACTTATTGACTAAGGCCAAGCCGGGTTAAATAGAAGCCACTCATTATACGCTTTCAATAGGATAAAAAAGTCTCAAGACAAACTAAAAAAAGACCGTTTGCAAAAACGTCAGAAGAAATAAACAAAATTTTGAGGCTTCTGATTCGCATACAATCAGTAGACCGTTCCAAAGGGGTTAAGCTAGGATTCGAATACGATCATGTAGCCCCTAGTGGCTTTGGCGTTGCGCCGATCAAAAGGGTACCGACAACTATGTTCTCTTTGGTTCGAATACGACCTATGTTTGAACAGGAAGCCCCCAAATGACCTTGAGAGTTTTTTAACAATGCTGATTCGAACACGATCAACATCGGACCCATAAGGGGTTGAGCTATGATTCAGATACGATCAAGAAGCCCCCTAGTGAGTTTGGCAGTGTGCTGATCAAAAGGGTATCGACAGCTATGTTCTCTTTGGTTCGAATACGACCCATGTTTGAACAGGAAGCCCCCTAGTGACCATGAGGTTTAATGGCTAGATTCGAATACGATCATGAGCCAGATCAAAAGGAAAGCCAGATTCAAATATGATCAGCCCCCTGTTGGTCGTTTGTAAAGACATGGAGACATAATAACTTTGAGAATGAAAAGGACGGAGGTCCTGCTTTATTAATTATCATAATATATACATTGTAAAAATATGTACATCATGAGAGCCGGTGGCTCAAGTGTAGTAAGGCCAAAGATGAGCAATATTCCACGGCCGCCGGGTCTCCTCCTCCGACTTACATGAGTCTTTGTGCTCTTGAACATCGATAAGATAGTATGACCCGTTGTTCAAGTTCTTGCTGACCACAAAGGGTCCTTCCCAAGGTGGGGATAGCTTGTGCGCATCGGACTGATCCTGGATGAGCCGGAGCACCAAGTCACCTACTTGAAAGGTTCTGGACTTAACCCGGCGGTTGTGATAACGGCGCATGTCCTATTGATAAATCGCCGAGCGAGCTGCTGCTAAATCGCGCTTCTCATCCAACAGGTCAAGTGCATCCCGGCGGGCTTGTTCATTATCAGCTTCAACATAAGCCGCCACACGGGGCGGGTCATGACGGATGTCACTCGGTAGAACCGCCTCTGCTCCGTAGACCATGAAAAGAGGCGTGTAACCCGTAGATCTGTTAGGTGTAGTATTGATGCTCCATATCACAGAAGGCAACTCCTCCACCCAACAACCCGGCGTCCATTGCAAAGGAACCATAAGCCGGGGCCTTATGCCTTTCAAGATTTCCTGATTGGCTCTTTCAGCTTGCCCATTGGATTGGGGGTGAGCTACTGATGAAACATCAAGCCAGATATGCTCACGTTGACAGAATTCCTCCATGGCACCCTTGGGCAGATTAGTACCATTGTCAGTTATAATACTGTGTGGAAAACCGAAGTGAAAGATCACCTTTTTCATGAATTGAACTGCTGTGGCTGCATCACACTTACCGACTGGCTCTGCCTCAACCCACTTTGTGAATTTGTCAACCGCCACCAAGAGGTGTGTCTTTTTATCTTTGTACCTTTTGAAAGGCCCAACCATCTCGAGCCCCCAGACAGCAAACGGCCAAGTAATTGGAATCATCCTCAATTCTTGAGCCGGTACATGAGCCCTCCGTGAGAATTCTGACAACCGTCACATTTACTAACCAGATCTTCCACGTCAGCGTGAGCCGTTAGCCAAAAAAATCCATGACGAAAAGCCTTGGCCACAAGGGATTTTGAACCGGCGTGATGGCCACAATCACCTTCATGAATCTCACGAAGAATTTCTTGACCCTCCTCAGGAGAGACACAACGTTGAAATGCACCAGTGACACTGCGATGATGTAAATCCCCATTAGCAATCGTCATTGACTTAGACCGCCGGGTTATCTGCCTAGCCAAGGTTTCGTCCTCAGGCAACTCACCCCGGGTCATGTAAGCCAAATATGGCACTGTCCAATCTGGGATGACGTGAAGAGCCACCACCAACTGTGCTTTCGGGTCAGGAACAACCAAGTCTTCCTCTGTAGGCAATTTGACAGAAGGGTTATGCAGAACATCCAAAAAAGTGTTAGGTGGCACTAACTTACGCTGAGATCCCAACCGGCTTAAAGCATCGGTCGCCTCATTCTTTCTGTGATCAATGTGTTCCACCTGGTAACCCTTGAAGTGTCCAGCAATTGCATCAACTTCACGACGATAAGCCGCCATGAGAGGATCCTTGGAATCCCACTTGCCTGATACTTGTTGAGCCACCAAATCTGAGTCACCAAAGCACCGTACCCAGCTTAAGTTCATCTCCTTAGCCATCCGGAGACCATGGAGCAAGGCCTCATACTCACCTGCATTGTTAGTACAGGGAAACATCAACCGGAGTACATAACAAAATTTGTCACCTCGAGGGGAAGCCAAGACAACTCCAGCCCCCGAGCCTTCCAATTGCCTGGACCCATCAAAATGAATAGTCCAATATGTGTTGTCCGGCTTTTCTTCAGGCATCTACAGCTCCGTCCAATCATTGATGAAGTCCACCAGTGCTTGAGACTTACTAGTAGTGCGTGGCAAATACTTTATAACATGAGGCCCAAGTTCAATGGCCCACTTGGCGACTCGTCCGGTGGCTTCTCTGTTTTGAATGATATCTCCCAAAGGAGCAGAACTGACCACAGTGATGGGGTCACCCTGAAAGTATTGCTTGAGTTTCTGGCTTGCCATGAACACCCCATAGACAAGTTTCTGCCAATGTGGATACCTTTGCTTGGACTCAATAAGCACCTGACTGATGTAGTAAACCGGCCGTTGAACCGGATGCTCCTTGCCAGCCTCCTTGCGCTCCACCACAATGGCCACACTGACGGCACATGTGTTAGCAGCCACATACAACAATAAGGGCTCCTTATCAATAGGAGCAGCAAGGACCGGTGGCGCAGACAACTGTCTCTTCAAATCTTCAAAGGCAGCATTAGCAGCATTACTCCAGACAAAGTCATCCATCTTCTTTATCATCTGATACAGTGGTATGGCCTTCTCACCTAACCGGCTTATGAACCGGCTTAAAGCAGCAATACGGCCCACCAGACGTTGAACATCATTGATACACGCTGGCTTAGCCAAAGAGGTGATTGCCTTGATCTTCTCCGGGTTAGCTTCAATGCCTCTGTTAGAGACCAGAAAACCCAAAAGCTTGCCAGCTGGCACTCCAAAAACGCACTTGGCCGGGTTAAGCATCATCTTGTAGACCCGGAGATTATCAAAGGTTTCCTTCAGATCATCTATCAGAGTCTCCTTCTCTCTGGACTTCACCACAATGTCATCCACATAAGCATGAACATTGCGCCCAATCTGATTATGGAGACAGTTCTGCACACATCGCTGATAAGTCGCCTGGGCACTTTTAAGCCCAAAGGGCATAGACACATAACAGAAGGCTCCAGACGGAGTAATGAAAGCCGCCTTCTCCAGGTCCTTAACTGCCATTGTAACAAAAAGCTCAAACGCTCAAACGCTCACAGCCCGCCGTAGCATCAATGATTTGATCAATATGGGGAAGAGCAAAAGGATCAGCTGGACAAGCCTTGTTTAAGTCTGTGTAATCCACACACATACGCCAGGTGCCGTTCTTTTTGAGCACAAGCATCGGGTTAGCCAACCATTCTGGGTGAAAAACTTCAACAATAAACCCGGCCGCCAAGAGCCAGGCCACCTCCTCACCAATAGCTTTACGCCTCTCCTCATTAAACCGCCGAAGAAACTGCTTGACCAGCTTAAAATTTGGATCAATATTAAGAGTGTGCTCAGTGATTTCTCTCGGTACACCCGACATGTCAGAAGTGAAAGCACAAGTGCTCCCTAGGTGGTTTTGGTAATTAATGTCAACATATCTTTTGTTGGACTAACACATTTATCTAGTATGTTTCAGATAAATTCAACAATGGAGTGGCATGGACTAAAGGATGTGGGAACTCCTTCAAGATGCTAAGGACAAGGGATTGGCTCCAGCTTCAAGCTCAAGACTCTTCATTTTCTATTCTAGTGATCCAAGATCACATTGAGTCTATAGGAAAAGCCAATACTATCAAGGAGGGATGAGGTGTTGCTTAATGAGCCTCTTGCTTCATGTGCTTAGTGATATGCTCCAAAACCCTCAACTACTTTCCCACTTCCACACAAATGTCCTAAACCTAAAAGTCAAACTCGGCCCCATTGATTCTTTCTATCCGGCGCCACCGAGTTTTAATGTCTTAGCCACTGCCACAAACCCTAGGCAAATCGGTTCTACCGATAGGGATCTCAGTCTTACCGAGATGGGATTGTAATCTCTGTGTATGTCCATTATCAGAATCGGTCTCACCGAAGTTTGAGAATCGGTACTACCGAGATTACAATGCAAACTTTCAGTTGACTCATTACCAAAATCGGTCGCACCGAGTTTGAGTAATCGGTCTCACCGAGTTTGCCTGACCAACTCTCTGGTTAGTTTATTACCAAAATCGGTCTCACCGAGTTTGTGTAATCGGTCTCACCGAGATTACGTTATGCCCTAACCCTAACCATATCGGTCCTACCGAGATGCAAGTCAATCCCACCGAAAACCCTAACGGTCACTAGGTTTACTAAAATCGGTCTGACCGAGTTTGTTCATTCGGTCCGACCGAGATTGGTAAATTGTGTGTAATGGTTAGATTTTGTGTGGAGGCTATATATACCCCTCCACCTCCTCTTCATTTGTGGAGAGAGCCATCAGAACAAACCTACACTTCCAACTTACCATTTCTGAGAGAGAGCAACCTACTCAAGTGTTGAGACCAAGATATTCCATTCCTACTGTTGGGGATATAACTATTTGTGTAAGCCGCCCAGGAGGGGCCGGGTTACGTAAAGAGATTACCAGACAGAAGCCCAAGTCCAAGCATGAAGATGGCGTCTCAACAAAGGGCCTAAGGCCCACAGGCGACTTAAGGCCCGTTGTAGTAAACCGCCATAATGGCAAGACTTGTATCATAAGGTAAACTTGACTAGTCACCGAGCCGGACACTGTTTATAAGCCAGCCGGGACTCAGAGGCTCTGAGCGTCCAACCCGTGTATATAAGGGGACGACACATTGGCTTAGGGGAAGAAAACAACCAATCGAGAACCGGGCATAGCGTATCTCGCTCCCTGGTCATCGAAACCTCAAGCAATACCAACCGAACTTGACGTAGGCCTTACCTTCACCGTAAGGGGCCGAACTAGTATAAAACCTCTCGTGTCCCTTGTCCCGATTAACCCCTTTAAGCTTCCTAGTTGCGATGGCTCCACGACTAAGTCCTTGCAAGTGGACATCTGCCGTGACAATTCCATGATAAGGCGCCACCGTGGGGCCAGCGCAGACGGTGGATTTGAGTTCTTGAAGGGCAGCTTCAAGGGCTCAAGGGATACGCATGGGCGGATGACCAAGAGTCGTCGCGGCAAGATCTACATCGACAACGAAGGCTGGGGACCCGAGGCCGACTCAATTGAGTACGGGTATCGGGTCCCCTTTGGCGGAATCCACGTCTTCATCGGCCGGATTGGTGAGCCGGGCCCAGAGCCGGACAGCTGCACCGACCTCATTGAGACGGCTCAGCGTGCGAGACCCGCCCGGATTCAACCTACCATGGAGCGTGCCTTTGTGGGCTGTATTCACGGAGAGGCACTTTCTGAAGGATCTAAAGATGGCGAAGAGACGGCCGTCCCATCAGATGATGATTCGTCCTCTGGTTCAACAAATTCCCTGTATCAGGTCCAAGAAGGCATGCTTGGGGGCTGTTCTGACGACTCTAGCATTCCAGATTGCTATGAGCCGCCAAGCTGGGCAGGAGTCTTCATGGCTGGTACCCAACCCGGCCAAAACTCGACGGCTGCGACAGCAATAACGTCCGGGTCAGGAGCGGCCGGGGCAGGAGCGGCCGGAGCAGGAGGCCCTGCGCTCCCGCCGGCTCAGGTGCTGATAGATCTTATGGACAAGTTGACGGCCCTGTTAACCACCACGGTTATTCCTGCAAATCCAGATGAGCATAACGCGGAGGTGGCAAAGGTGCGTGAGGAGATAGCCCTGGCCAAGGAGGCCTTGGCGGCTGAGGACACCAGGCTAGCTGCGGAGCGGGCGGCTTTGGATGCACGGGCGCAGCTGTTGGGGAACGTAGTAATTCAAAATTTTCCTACGCACACGCAAGACCATGGTGATGGCATAGCAACGAGAGGGGAGAGTGTATGTCCACGTACCCTCGTAGACCGTAAGCGGAAGCGTTATAACAACACGGTTGATGTAGTCAGACGTCTTCACGATCCGACCGATCCAAGTACCGAACGTCACGGCACCTCCGAGTTCTCGCACACGCTCAGCTCGATGGCGATCCCGGACTCCGATCCCACAAAGTGTCGGGATGAGTTACACAAGACGACGGCGTGGTGACGATGATGATGCTCCACTGACGCAGGGCTTCGCCTAAGCTCCGCTGACGATATGACTTCTCCGGCGCAGGCTTCGCCTAAGCTCCGCGACGATATGACCGAAGTGGAATATGGTGGAGGGGGGCACCGCACACGGCTAAGGAACGATCCGTAGATCAACTTGTGTGTTCATGGGGTGCCCCCTGCCCCCGTATATAAAGGAGTGGAGGAGAGGAGGAGGCCGGCCCTAGGAGGGGCGCGCCATGGGGAGTCCTACTCCCCCGGGAGTAGGATTCCCCCTTTCCTAGTCCAACTAGGAGTCCTTCCATGTATTAGGAGTAGGAGACAAGGAAGGGGAAGAGAGAAGGGAAGGAAGGAGCGGGTGCGGCCCCTCCCCCTAGTCCAATTCGGACTAGGCCATGGGGGCAGCGGCCTGCCCTAGGCAGCCCTCTCTCTTTCCCGCAGGCCCAATAAGGCCCAATACTTCTCCCCGGCGAATTCTCGTAACTCTCGGTACTCCGAAAAATACCCGAATCATTCGAACCTTTCCGAACTCCGAATATAGTCGTCCAATATATCGATCTTTACGTCTCGACCATTTCGAGACTCCTCGTCATGTCCCCGATCTCATCCGGTACTCCGAACTCCTTCGGTACATCACAACTCATAAACTCATAAGATAAGCTGTCATCGAAACCTTAAGCGTGCGGACCCTACGGGTTCGAGAACTATGTAGACATGACCTAGAACTATTCTCGGTCAATAACCAATAGCGGGACCTGGATGCCCATATTGGCTCCTACATATTCTACGAAGATCTTTATCGGTCAAACCGCATAACAACATACTTTGTTCCCTTTGTCATCGGTATGTTACTTGCCCGAGATTCGATCGTCGGTATCCAATACCTAGTTCAATCTCGTTACCGGCAAGTCTCTTTACTCGTTCCGTAATGCATCATTCCGTAACTAACTCATTAGCTACATTGCTTGCAAGGCTTATAGTGATGTGCATTACCGAGAGGGCCCAGAGATACCTCTCCGACAATCGGAGTGACAAAACCTAATCTCGAAATACGCCAACCCAACATGTACCTTTGGAGACACCTGTAGTACTCCTTTATAATCACCCGATTACGTTGTGACGTTTGGTAGCACCCAAAGTGTTCCTCCGTAAACGGAGTTGCATAATCTCATAGTTACAGGAACATGTATAAGTCATGAAGAAAGCAATAGCAACATACTAAACGATCGGGTGCTAAGCTAATGGAATGGGTCATGTCAATCAGATCATTCAACCAATGATGTGACCTTGTTAATCAAATGACAACTCATTTGTCTATGGTTAGGAAACATAACCATCTTTGATTAACAAGCTAGTCTAGTAGAGGCATACTAGTGACACTGCTTGTCTATGTATTCACACATGTATTATGTTTCCGGTTAATACAATTCTAGCATGAACAATAAACATTTATCATGAAATAAGGAAATAAATAATAACTTTATTATTGCCTCTAGGGCATATTTCCTTCAGTCTCCCACTTGCACTAGAGTCAATAATCTAGATCACATCACCATGTGATTAACATCGATAGTTCACATCATCATGTGATTAACACCCATAGTTCACATCGCCATGTGACCAACACCCAAAGGGTTTACTAGAGTCGATAATCTAGTTCACATCGCTATGTGATTAACAACCAAAGAGTACTAAGGTGTGATCATGTTTTGCTTGTGAGATAATTTTAGTCAACGGGTCTGGCTACATTCGTGAGCCATATGTATTTTTGCAAATTTCTATGTCTACAATGCTCGCACGGAGCTACTCTAGCTATTTGCTCCCACTTTCAATATTTATCCAGATTGATACTAAGAGTCTTCTAGATTTGTGTTAAAACTTGCATCGACGTAACCCTTTACGACTAACCTTTTTTTTCACTTCCATAATCGAGAAACATATCCTTATTCCACTAAGGATAATTTTGACCGCTGTCCATTGATCTACTCCTAGATCACTATTGCACTCCTTGCCAAGCTTAGTGGTAGGGTATGCAATAGATGCAGTACACAAAGATGACATACTTTATAGAACCTATGGCTGATGCATAGGGAATGACTTTCATTCTCTTTCTATCTTCTGCCGTGGTCGGGTTTTGAGTCTTACTCAATTTCACACCTTGTAACACGTGCAAGAACTCTTTCTTTGACTGTTCCATTTTGAACTACTTCAAAATCTTGTCAAGGTATGTACTCATTGAAAAAACTTATCAAGCGTCTTGATCTATCTCTATAGATCTTGATGCTCAATATGTAAGCAGCTTCACCGAGGTCTTTCTTTGAAAAACTCCTTTCAAACTCTCCTTTATGCTTTGCGTAATAATTCTACATTATTTCCGATCAACAATATGTCATTCACATATACTTTATCAGAAAGGCTGTAGTGCTCCCACTCACTTTCTTGTAAATACAGGCCTTTCCAAAAGTCTGTACAAAATCATATGCTTTGATCAACACATCAAAGCGTATATTCCAACTCCGAGATGCTTGCACCAGTCCATTGATGGATCATTGGAGCTTGCACATTTTGTTAGCTCCTTTAGGATTGACAAAACCTTCTGGTTGCATCATATACAACTCTTCTTTAATAAATCCATTAAAGAATGTAGTTTTGACATCCATTTGCCAGATTTCATAAAATGTGGCAATTGCTAACATGATTCGGACAGACTTAAGCATCGCTACTGATTGAGAAAATCTCATTGTAGTCAACACCTTGAACTTGTCGAAAACCTTTTTGTGACAAATCGAGCTTTGTAGATAGTAACACTACTATCGATTGTCCGTCTTCCTCTTGAAGATCCATTTATTTAACATGGCTTGTCGATCATCGAGCAAGTCAATCAAAGTCCATACTTTTGTTCTCATACATGGATCATATCTCAGATTTTATGGCCTCAAGCCATTTCATGGAATCTGGGCTCATCATCGCTTCCTCATAGTTCGTAGGTTCATCATGGTCTAGTAACATGACTTCCGAACATGATTACTGTACTACTACAGTGCGGATCTTACTCGGAAGACCTACGAGGTTTGGTAGCAACTTGATGCTGAAGTTTCATGATCATCATCATTAAATTCCTCACTAATTGGTGTAGGAATCATCGGAACTGATTTCGTGATGAACTACTTTCCAATAAGGGAGAAGGTATAATTACCTCATCAAGTTCTACTTTCCTCCCACTCACTTCTTTCGAGAGAAACTTCTTCTCTAGAAAGGATCCATCTTAGCAACGAAAAACTTGCCTTCGGATCTGTGATAGAAGGTGTACCCAATAGTTACCTTTGGGTATTCTATGAAGACGCACTTCTCCGATTTGGGTTTGAGCTTATCGGTGAAAACTTTTTCACATAAGCATCACAACTCCAAACTTTTAAGAAACGACAGCTTAGGGTTTCTTGTTAAACCATAGTTCATATGGTGTCGTCTCAACGGATTTAGATGGTGCCCTATTAAACGTGAATGCAGCTGTCTCTAATGCATAACCCCAAAATGATAGTGGTAAACCGATAAGAGACATCATAGATCGCACCATATCAAATAAAGTGCGATTACGACGCTCGGACACACCATAACATTGTGGTGTTCGGTGGCGTGAGTTGTGAAACTATTCCACATTATTTTAATTGAAGACCAAACTCAGAACTCAATTATTCGTCTTTGCGATTAGATCGCAGAGACTTTATTTTCTTGTTACGATGATTTTTCCACTTCAATCTGAAATTCTTTGAACCTTTCAACTATTTCAGACTTATGTTTCATCAAGTAGATATACCCATATCTGCTCAAATCATCTTGTGAAAGTCGAAAATAACGATACTTGCCACGAGCATCAACACTCATTGGATCGCATACATCGGTATGTATTATTTCCAATAAGTCAAGAGCTTGTTCCATTGTTCCGAGAACGGAGTTTTAGTCATCTTGCCCAAACGGCACGGTTCGCAAGCATCAAATGATTCATAATCAAGTGATTCCAAAAGTCCATCAGCATGGAGTTTTCTTCATGCGCTTTACACCAATATGACATAAACGGCAGTGCCACAAATAAGTTGCACTATCATTATTAACTTTGCATCTTTTGGTTTCAATATTATGAATGTGTGTATCACTATGATCGAGATCCAATGAATCATTTTCATTGGGTGTGTAACCATATAAGGTTTTATTCATGTAAACAGAACAACAATTTATTCTCTTACTTAAATGAATAAGCCGTATTGCAATAAACATGATCAAATCATACTTATGCTCAACACCAAATAACACTTATTTAGGTTCCATACTAATCCCGAAAGTATAGGAGTGTGCGATGATGATCATATCAATCTTGGAACTACTTCCAACACTCATCTTCACTTCCCCTTGACTAGTTTCTGCTCATTACGCAACTCCCTGCTTTCAAGTTACTACTCTTAGCCCGAACCAAAGATTATCAAATACCGAGGGGTTGCTACGAACACTAGTAAAATACACATCAATAATCTGTATCTCAAATATACCTTTGTTCATTTTGCCATCCTTCTTATCCGCCAAATACTTGGGGTAGTTCCGCTTCTAGTGACCAGTTCCATTGCAGCAAAAACACTTAGTCTCGTGCTTAGGTCCAGACTTGGGTTTCTTCACTCGAGCAGCAACTTGCTTGCCGTTCTTCTTGAAGTTCCCCTTCTTCCCTTTGCCCTTTTCCTTGAGACTAGTGGTCTTGTCAATCAACACTTGATGCTCTTTCTTGATTTATACCTTCGTCGATTTCAACATCACGAAGAGCTCGGGAATCGTTTTCGTCATCCCTTGCATACTATAGTTCATCACGAAGTTCTAGTAAATTAGTGTTGGTGAATAGAGAATTCTGTCAATCACTATCTTATCCGGAAGATTAACTCCCACTTGATTCAAGCGATTGAAGTACCCGGACAATCTGAGAACATGCTCACTAGTTGAGCGATTCTCTTCCATCTTTTAGCTATAGAACTTGTTGGAGATTTCATATCTCTCAACTCGGGTATTTGCTTGAAATATTAACTTCAATTCCTGGAACATCTCATATGGTCCATGACGCTCAAAACGTCTTTGAAGTCCCGATTCTAAGCTGTTAAGTATGGTGCACTAAACTATCAAGTAGTCATCATATTGAGCTAGCCAAACGTTCATAACGTCTACATTTGCTCCTGCAATAGGTCTGTCACCTAGCGGTGCATTAAGGACATAATTCTTACGTGCAGCAATGAGGATAAACCTCAGATCACGGATCCAATCCGCATCATTGCTACTAACATTTTTCAATACAATTTTCTCTAGGAACACATATAAAAACATAGGGAAGCAACAACGCGAGCTATTGATCTACAACATAATTTGCAAAATACTACCAGGACTAATTTCATGATAAATTAAAGTTCAATTAATCATATTACTTAAGAACTCGCACTTAGATAGACATCTCTCTAGTCATCTAAGTGATCACGTGATCCAAATCAACTAAACCATAACCGATCATCACGTGAGATGGAGTAGTTTTCAATGGTGAACATCTTATGTTGATCATATCTACTATATAATTTACGCTCGACCTTTCGGTCTCCGTGTTCCGAGGCCATATCTGCATATGCTAGGCTCACAAGCATAACCTGAGTATTCTGGCGTGCAAAACTGGCTTGCACCCGTTGTAGATGGACGAGAGCTTATCACACCCGATCATCACGTGGTGTCTCGACACGACGAACTTTGGCAACGGTGCATACTCAGGAGAACACTACTTGATAATTTTAGTGAGAGATCATCTTAAAATGCTACCGTCAATCAAAGCAAGAATAAGATGTATAATAGATAAACATCATATGCAATCAAAATATGTGACATGATATGGCCATGATCATCTTGGCGCCTTTGATCTCCATCTCCAAAGTACTGTCATGATCTTTATCGTCACCGCACGACACCATGATCTTCATCATCTTGATCTATATCAATGTGTCATCACATGGTTGTCTCGCCAACTATTGCTCTTGCAACTATTGCTATCGCATAGCGATAAAGTAAAGCAATTATTTGGCACTTGCATCTTATGCAACAAAGAGACAACCATAGGGCTTCGCCAGTTGCCGATAACTTCAACAAAACATGATCATCTTATACAACAACTTATATCTCATCACGTCTTGACCATATCACATCACAACATGCCCTGCAAAAACAAGTTAGACGCCTCTACTTTGTTGTTGCAAATTTTACGTGGCTGCTACGGGCTTAGCAAGAACCGTTCTCACCTACGCATCAAAACCACAACGATAGTTTGTCAAATAGACTGCTTTAACCTTCGCAAGGACCGGGCGTAGTCACACTCGGTTCAACTAAAGTTGGAGAAACCGACACCCGCCAGCCAATTGTGTGCAAAAGCACGCGTCGGTAGAACCGGTCTCGGCGTAAGCGTCTGGCGTAATGTCGGTCCAGCCGCTTCATCCAACAATACCGCTGAACCAAAATATGACATGCTGGTAGGTAGTATGACTTATACCGTCCACAACTCACTTGTGTTCTACTCGTGCATATAACATCAACGCATAGAACCTGGCTCTGATGCCACTGTTGGGGAACGTAGTAATTTCAAAATTTTCCTACGCACACGCAAGACCATGGTGATGGCATAGCAACGAGAGGGGAGAGTGTATGTCCACGTACCCTCGTAGACCGTAAGAGGAAGCGTTATAACAACGCGGTTGATGTAGTCGTACGTCTTCACGATCCGACCGATCCAAGTACCGAACGTACGGCACCTCCGAGTTCTGCACACGTTCAGCTCGATGACGATCCCCGGACTCCGATCCAGCAAAGTGTCGGGATGAGTTACACAAGACGACGGCGTGGGACGATGATGATGCTCCACCGACGCAGGGCTTCGCCTAAGATCCGCGACGATATGACTTCTCCGGCGCAGGGCTTCGCCTAAGCTCCGCGACGATATGACCGAAGTGGAATATGGTGGAGGGGGGCACCGCACACGGCTAAGGAACGATCCGTAGATCAACTTATGTGTTCATGGGGTGCCCCCTGCCCCCGTATATAAAGGAGTGGAGGAGAGGAGGAGGCCGGCCCTAGGAGGGGCGCGCCATGGGGAGTCCTACTCCCACCGGGAGTAGGATTCCCCCTTTCCTAGTCCAACTAGGAGTCCTTCCATGTATTAGGAGTAGGAGACAAGGAAGGGGAAGAGAGAAGGGAAGGAAGGAGCGGTGCGGCCTCCCCTAGTCCAATTCGGACTAGGCCATGGGAAGCGCGGCCTGCCCTAGGCAGCCCCTCTCTCTTTCCTTGAGGGCCCAATAAGGCCCAATACTTCTCCCCGGCGAATTCTCGTAACTCTCGGTACTCCGAAAAATATCCGAATCATTCGAACCTTTCCGAACTCCGAATATAGTCGTCCAATATATCGATCTTTACGTCTCGACCATTTCGAGACTCCTCGTCATGTCCCCGATCTCATCCGGTACTCGAACTCCTTCGGTACATCAAAACTCATAAACTCATAATATAACCGCCATCGAAACCTTAAGCGTGCGGACCCTACGGGTTCGAGAACTATGTAGACATGACCTAGAACTATTCTCGGTCAATAACCAATAGCGGGACCTGGATGCCCATATTGGCTCCTACATATTCTACGAAGATCTTTATCGGTCAAACCGCATAACAACATACTTTGTTCCCTTTGTCATCGGTATGTTACTTGCCCGAGATTCGATCGTCGGTATCCAATACCTAGTTCAATCTCGTTACCGGCAAGTCTCTTTACTCGTTCCGTAATGCATCATTCCGTAACTAACTCATTAGCTACATTGCTTGCAAGGCTTATAGTGATGTGCATTACCGAGAGGGCCCAGAGATACCTCTCCGACAATCGGAGTGACAAAACCTAATCTCGAAATACGCCAACCCAACATGTACCTTTGGAGACACCTGTAGTACTCCTTTATAATCACCCGATTACGTTGTGACGTTTGGTAGCACCAAAGTGTTCCTCCGTAAACGGGAGTTGCATAATCTCATAGTTACAGGAACATGTATAAGTCATGAAGAAAGCAATAGCAACATACTAAACGATCGGGTGCTAAGCTAATGGAATGGGTCATGTCAATCAGATCATTCAACCAATGATGTGACCTTGTTAATCAAATGACAACTCATTTGTCTATGGTTAGGAAACATAACCATCTTTGATTAACAAGCTAGTCTAGTAGAGGCATACTAGTGACAAGCTGTTTGTCTATGTATTCACACATGTATTATGTTTCCGGTTAATACAATTCTAGCATGAACAATAAACATTTATCATGAAATAAGGAAATAAATAATAACTTTATTATTGCCTCTAGGGCATATTTCCTTCAGTCTCCCACTTGCACTAGAGTCAATAATCTAGATCACATCACCATGTGATTAACATCGATAGTTCACATCATCATGTGATTAACACCCATAGTTCACATCGCCATGTGACCAACACCCAAAGGGTTTACTAGAGTCAGTAATCTAGTTCACATCGCTATGTGATTAACAACCAAAGAGTACTAAGGTGTGATCATGTTTTGCTTGTGAGATAATTTTAGTCAACGGGTCTGTCACATTCAGAGCCATATGTATTTTTGCAAATTTCTATGTCTACAATGCTCTGCACGGAGCTACTCTAGCTAATTGCTCCCACTTTCAATATGTATCCAGATTGAGACTCAGAGTCATCTAGATTAGTGTTAAAACTTGCATCGACGTAACCCTTTACGCATTTAACCTTTTTCACTTCCATAATCGAGAAACATATCCTTATTCCACTAAGGATAATTTTGACCGCTGTCCATTGATCTACTCCTAGATCACTATTGCACTCCTTGCCAAGCTTAGTGGTAGGGTATGCAATAGATCTGGTACACTGACATGACATACTTTATAGAACCTATGGCTGATGCATAGGGAATGACTTTCATTCTCTTTCTATCTTCCGCCGTGGTCGGGTTTTGAGTCGTACTCAATTTCACACCTTGTAACACAGGCAAGAACTCTTTCTTTGACTGTTCCATTTTGAACTACTTCAAAATCTTGTCAAGGTATGTACTCATTGAAAAAACTTATCAAGCCGCCTTGATCTATCTCTATAGATCTTGATGCTCAATATGTAAGCAGCTTCACCGAGGTCTTTCTTTGAAAAACTCCTTTCAAACACTCCTTTATGCTTTGCAGAATAATTCTACATTATTTCCGATCAACAATATGTCATTCACATATACTTTATCAGAAAGGCTGTAGTGCTCCCACTCACTTTCTTGTAAATACAGGCCTTTCCAAAAGTCTCATACAAAATCATATGCTTTGATCAACACATCAAAGCGTATATTCCAACTCCGAGATGCTTGCACCAGTCCATTGATGGATCATGGAGCTTGCACATTTTGTTAGCTCCTTTAGGATTGACAAAACCTTCTGGTTGCATCATATACAACTCTTCTTTAATAAATCCATTAAAGAATGTAGTTTTGACATCCATTTGCCAGATTTCATAAAATGTGGCAATTGTTAACATGATTCGGACAGACTTAAGCATCGCTACAGTTGAGAAAATCTCATTGTAGTCACCACCTTGAACTTGTCGAAAACCTCTTGTGACAAGTCGAGCTTTGTAGATAGTAACACTACTATCAGTGTCCGTCGTCCTCTTGAAGATCCATTTATTTAACATGGCTTGCTGATCATCGAGCAAGTCAATCAAAGTCCATACTTTTGTTCTCATACATGGATCATATCTCAGATTTTATGGCCTCAAGCCATTTCGTGGAATCTGGGCTCATCATCACTTCCTCATAGTTCGTAGGTTCATCATGGTCTAGTAACATGACTTCCAGAACAGGATTACCGTACCACTCTGGTGCGGATCTTAATCTAGAAGACATACGAGGTTCGGTAGAAACTTGATCTGAAGTTTCATGATCATCATCATTAAATTCCTCACTAATTGGTGTAGGAATCACTGGAACTGATTTACGTGATGAACTACTTTCCAATAAGGGAGAAGGTATAATTACCTCATCAAGTTCTACTTTCCTCCCACTCACTTCTTTCGAGAGAAACTTCTTCTCTAGAAAGGATCCATCTTAGCAACGAAAAACTTGCCTTCGGATCTGTGATAGAAGGTGTACCCAATAGTTACCTTTGGGTATTCTATGAAGACGCACTTCTCCGATTTGGGTTTGAGCTTATCGGTGAAAACTTTTTCACATAAGCATCACAACTCCAAACTTTTAAGAAACGCATGACTTAGGGTTTACCGTTAAACCATAGTTCATATGGTGTCGTCTCAACGGATTTAGATGGTGCCCTATTAAGCGTGAATGCATTTGTCTCTAATGCATAACCCCAAAATGATAGTGGTAAACCGATAAGAGACATCATAGATCGCACCATATCAAATAAAGTGCTTGATTACGACGTTCGGACACACCATAACATTGTGGTGTTCTGTGGCGTGAGTTGTGAAACTATTCCACATTATTTTAATTGAAGACCAAACTCGTAACTCAATTATTCGTCTTTGCGATTAGATCGCAGAGACTTTATTTTCTTGTTACGATGATTTTTCCACTTCAATCTGAAATTCTTTGAACCTTTCAACTATTTCAGACTTATGTTTCATCAAGTAGATATACCCATATCTGCTCAAATCATCTTGTGAAAGTCAGAAAATAACGATACTTGCCACGAGCATCAACACTCATTGGATCGCATACATCGGTATGTATTATTTCCAATAAGTCAGTAGCTTGTTCCATTGTTCCGAGAAGCGGAGTTTTAGTCATCTTGCCCAAAGCGGCACGGTTCGCAAGCATCAAATGATTCATAATCAAGTGATTCCAAAAGTCCATCGACATGGAGTTTTCTTCATGCGCTTTACACCAATATGACATAAGCGGCGATGCCACAAATAAGTTGCACTATCATTATTAACTTTGCATCTTTTGGTTTCAATATTATGAATATGTGTATCACTATGATCGAGATCCAATGAATCATTTTCATTGGGTGTGTAACCATATAAGGTTTTATTCATGTAAACAGAACAACAATTTATTCTCTTACTTAAATGAATAACCGTATTGCAATAAACATGATCAAATCATACTTATGCTCAACACCAAATAACACTTATTTAGGTTCCATACTAATCCCGAAAGTATAGGGAGTGTGCGATGATGATCATATCAATCTTGGAACTACTTCCAACACTCATCTTCACTTCCCTTCAGCTAGTTTCTGTTCATTACGCAACTCCCGTTTCAAGTTACTACTCTTAGCAACTGAACCCAAGATCAAATACCGAGGGGTTGCTACGAACACTAGTAAAATACACATCAATAATCTGTATCTCAAATATACCTTTGTTCATTTTGCCATCCTTCTTATCCGCCAAATACTTGGGGTAGTTCCGCTTCTAGTGACCAGTTCCATTGCAGCTAAAGCACTTAGTCTCAGGCTTAGGTCCAGACTTGGGCTTCTTCACTCGAGCGACAACTTGCTTGCCGTTCTTCTTGAAGTTCCCCTTCTTCCCTTTGCCCTTTTCCTTGAGACTAGTGGTCTTGTCAATCAACACTTGATGCTCTTTCTTGATTTATACCTTCACGATTTCAACATCACGAAGAGCTCGGGAATCGTTTTCGTCATCCCTTGCATACTATAGTTCATCACGAAGTTCTAGTAACTTAGTGTTGGTGACTAGAGAATTCTGTCAATCACTATCTTATCCGGAAGATTAACTCCCACTTGATTCAAGCGATTGAAGTACCGGACAATCTGAGAACATGCTCACTAGTTGAGCGATTCTCTTCCATCTTTTAGCTATAGAACTTGTTGGAGATTTCATATCTCTCAACTCGGTATTTGCTTGAAATATTAACTTCAATTCCTGGAACATCTCATATGGTCCATGACGTTCAAAACGTCTTTGAAGTCCCGATTCTAAGCTGTTAAGTATGGTGCACTAAACTATCAAGTAGTCATCATATTGAGCTAGCCAAACGTTCATAACGTCTACATTTGCTCCTGCAATAGGTCTGTCACCTAGCGGTGCATTAAGGACATAATTCTTCAGGCAGCAATGAGGATAAACCTCAGATCACGGATCCAATCCGCATCATTGCTACTAACATTTTTCAATACAATTTTCTCTAGGAACACATATAAAAACATAGGGAAGCAACAACGCGAGCTATTGATCTACAACATAATTTGCAAAATACTACCAGGACTAATTTCATGATAAATTAAAGTTCAATTAATCATATTACTTAAGAACTCGCACTTAGATAGACATCTCTCTAGTCATCTAAGTGATCACGTGATCCAAATCAACTAAACCATAACCGATCATCACGTGAGATGGAGTAGTTTTCAATGGTGAACATCTTATGTTGATCATATCTACTATATAATTTTACGCTTTCGACCTTTCGGTCTCCGTGTTCGAGGCCATATCTGCATATGCTAGGCTCGTCAAGCATAACCCGAGTATTCTGGCGTGCAAAACTGGCTTGCACCCGTTGTAGATGGACGAGAGCTTATCACACCCGATCATCACGTGGTGTCTCGACACGACGAACTTTGGCAACGCGGTGCATACTCGGGAGAACACTACTTGATAATTTTAGTGAGAGATCATCTTAAAATGCTACCGTCAATCAAAGCAAGAATAAGATGTATAATAGATAAACATCATATGCAATCAAAATATGTGACATGATATGGCCATGATCATCTTGGCGCCTTTGATCTCCATCTCCAAAATCTTGTCATGATCTTTATCGTCACCGCACGACACCATGATCTTCATCATCTTGATCTATATCAATGTGTCATCACATGGTTGTCTCCCCAACTATTGCTCTTGCAACTATTGCTATCGCATAGCGATAAAGTAAAGCAATTATTTGGCACTTGCATCTTATGCAACAAAGAGACAACCATAGGGCTTACGCCGATTGTCGATAACTTCAACAAAACATGATCATCTTATACAACAACTTATATCTCATCACGTCTTGACCATATCACATCACAACATGCCCTGCAAAAACAAGTTAGACGCCCTCTACTTTGTTGTTGCAAATTTTACGTGGCTGCTACGGGCTTAGCAAGAACCGTTCTCACCTACGCATCAAAACCACAACGATAGTTTGTCAAATAGACTCCGTTTTAACCTTCGCAAGGACCGGGCGTAGTCACACTCGGTTCAACTAAAGTTGGAGAAACCGACACCGCCAGCCACCACGTGTGCAAAGCACGTCGGTAGAACCAGTCTCGCGTAAGCGTACGCGTAATGTCGGTCCAGGCCGCTTCATCCAACAATACCGCTGAACCAAAATATGACATGCTGGTAGGTAGTATGACTTATACCGTCCACAACTCACTTGTGTTCTACTCGTGCATATAACATCAACGCATAAAACCTGGCTCTGATGCCACTGTTGGGGAACGTAGTAATTTCAAAAAATTTCCTACGCACACGCAAGACCATGGTGATGGCATAGCAACGAGAGGTGAGAGTGTATGTCCAAGTACCCTCGTAGACCGTAAGAGGAAGCGTTATAACAACTCGGTTGATGTAGTCGTACGTCTTCACGATCCGACCGATCCAAGTACCGAACGTACGGCACCTCCGAATTCTGCACACGTTCAGCTCGATGGCGATCCCGGACTCCGATCCGGCAAAGTGTCGGGGATGAGTTACATCGACCGCGACGGCGTGGTGGCGATGATGATGCTCCACCGACGCGAGGCTTCGCCTAAGATCATGACGATATGACTTCTCCGGCGCAGGCTTCGCCTAAGCTCATGACGATATGACCAAGTGGAATATGGTGGAGGGGGGCACCGCACACGGCTAAGGAACGATCCGTAGATCAACTTATGTGTTCATGGGGTGCCCCCTGCCCCCGTATATAAAGGAGTGGAGGAGAGGAGGAGGCCGGCCCTAGGAGGGGCGCGCCATGGGGAGTCCTACTCCCACCGGAGTAGGATTCCCTTTCCTAGTCCAACAAGGAGTCCTTCCATGTATTAGGAGTAGGAGACAAGGAAGGGGAAGAGAGAAGGGAAGGAAGAAGCGGGTGCGGCCCCTCCCCCTAGTCCAATTCGGACTAGGCCATGGGGGGGCGCGCGGCCTGCCCTAGGCAGCCCCTCTCTCTTTCCCGCAGGGCCCAATAAGGCCCAATACTTCTCCCCGGCGAATTCTCGTAACTCTCGGTACTCCGAAAAATACCGAATCGTTCGGAACCTTTCCGAACTCCGAATATAGTCGTCCAATATATCGATCTTTACGTCTCGACCATTTCGAGACTCCTCGTCATGTCCCCGATCTCATCCGGTACTCCGAACTCCTTCGGTACATCAAAACTCATAAACTCATAATATAAGCATCGCCATCGAAACCTTAAGCGTGCGGACCCTACGGGTTCGAGAACTATGTAGACATGACCTAGAACTATTCTCGGTCAATAACCAATAGCGGGACCTGGATGCCCATATTGGCTCCTACATATTCTACGAAGATCTTTATCGGTCAAACCGCATAACAACATACTTTGTTCCCTTTGTCATCGGTATGTTACTTGCCCGAGATTCGATCGTCGGTATCCAATACCTAGTTCAATCTCGTTATCGCAAGTCTCTTTACTCGTTCCGTAATGCATCATTCCGTAACTAACTCATTAGCTACATTGCTTGCAAGGCTTATAGTGATGTGCATTACCGAGAGGGCCCAGAGATACCTCTCCGAGCAATCGGAGTGACAAAACCTAATCTCGAAATCGCCAACCCAACATGTACCTTTGGAGACACCTGTAGTACTCCTTTATAATCACCCGATTCACGTTGTGACGTTTGGTAGCACCAAAGTGTTCCTCCGGTAAACGGGAGTTGCATAATCTCATAGTTACAGGAACATGTATAAGTCATGAAGAAAGCAATAGCAACATACTAAACGAGCGGGTGCTAAGCTAATGGAATGGGTCATGTCAATCAGATCATTCAACCAATGATGTGACCTTGTTAATCAAATGACAACTCATTTGTCTATGGTTAGGAAACATAACCATCTTTGATTAACAAGCTAGTCTAGTAGAGGCATACTAGTGACACTCTGTTTGTCTATGTATTCACACATGTATTATGTTTCCGGTTAATACAATTCTAGCATGAACAATAAACATTTATCATGAAATAAGGAAATAAATAATAACTTTATTATTGCCTCTAGGGCATATTTCCTTCAGCAGCGACTCCAGTCAGAGGCTTTTCAGCTTAACATGAGTCTGAATGCATCCAATGAGGTGATGAGAAGGAGACATCAGAAGACCCAGTCCCGTCTGCCTCCGGTTTACAATCCTCGGAATCTCTTCACGACACCCGGAGCTGGTCCAAGCAATCCGCCCGAAGCCAATCAATTTGTGACACCCGGAGCTGGAGGGCCGGTTCAGCCTCGAGAGATGGCACCTCTTCACGGGAGCATGGCCCGCCCCGATACATACCGACACCTCCGGGCCACTTCTCCAACCCCATGGAGAACTTGATAGCAGCATCGGCGCGTCTGGCGGCTCTTCCAGTGGACGGGGGCGACCCGACGGTGGTGGAAACCCGGAGGGTTAGGGATCTTCTTCAGACGGGTTATCATTTGGAGTAGAGAAGATCACCTTCGGGTTGATAACCCGGTCGATTAGCCTTGGTGGCGGCCCCTCAGGTTGGTGGATATAAGTTCACTAAGGTGCTCATGGACGGCGGAAGCAGCATCAATATTCTCTATTATGAGACCTTTCGCCGTATGGGTCTGACTGATAAGGATTTGAGGGCATCTAACACTGTTTTCCATGGGGTGGTACCCGGTAAGTCGGTGTATCCTGTGGGAAAGATCAAGCTAGAAGTGGCTTTTGGAGACGAATACGATTCCAGGGCTGAGAAGCTGACGTTTGAGGTAGTCAAAATCAGAAGCCCGTATCATGCTCTGTTTGGACGGCCGGCTTATGCCAAGTTTATGGCACGGCCGTGTTATGTTTATCTGCAGCTCAAGATGCCGGGTTACAAGGGCACCATCACTGTGCATGGGAGTCGCAAGGTGGCCTTGGAATGCGAGGAAGGCGATGCGGCATATCTTTGAATCCGTTTGTCTTTGAAGAGGAGCTGAAGTTTTATCAAACTAATGTTGACCCGACAGATATGACCTCTTTGAAGAAGCCAACCACAGAGCAAGACTCGGCTTTGAAATTTAAGTCGGCCGCCAAGACAAAGCTGGTTGACTTCACTCCAGGTGACTCTTCCAAGCAGTTCAGCATCAGTACCAATTTGGATCCCAAATAGGAAAGCACGCTCATCGAGTTCATCCGTGAGAACCGGGACATCTTTGCATGGAAACCTTCTGACATGCCGGGTGTCCCGAGAGAACTCATCGAGCACACTCTTAATATTTATCCAAAGTATAAGCCGGCCAGGCAGTTTCTCCAGCGGTTCAATGAGGAAAGGCGAAAGGCTATAGGGGAAGAGGTCGCTCGGCTCGGCGGCCGGATTCATCGTGGAAGTTTTCACCGGAGTGGTTGGCTAACCCAGTGCTTGTGCTCAAGAAGAATGGAACCTGGCGGATGTGTGTGGATTACACGGACTTAAATAAGGCTTGTCCGGCTGATCCCTTTGCTTTACCCCGTATTTATCAAATCATTGATGCTACAGCGGGTTGCGAGTGTTTGAGCTTTTTGGATGCTTACTCTGGTTATCATCAGATCAAAATGGCAGTTAAGGACCAGGAGAAGACGACTTTCATTACTCCATTTGGAGCCTTCTGCTATGTGTCTATGCCGTTTGGGCTCAAGAGTGCACATGCGACTTACCAGCGGTGTGTGCAGAATTGTCTCCACAATCAGATTGGGCGCAATGTTCATGCTTATGTGGATGACATTGTGGTGAAGTCCAGAGAGAAGGAAACCTTGATCTCCGATTTAAAGGAAACCTTTGATAATCTCCGGGTCTACAAGATGATGCTTAACCCGGACAAGTGCGTATTTGGCGTACCTGCAGGCAAACTTTTGGGATTCCTGGTCTCAAACAGGGGCATTGAAGCTAACCCGGAGAAGATCAAGGCGATTACCTCTCTGGCTAAGCCGGCGTGCATCAATGATGTTCAGCGACTGGCGGGTCGTGTTGCTTCTTTAAGCCGATTCATAAGCCGACTAGGGGAGAAGGCTTTACCGTTGTATCAGATGATGAAGAAAGCAGACACCTTTATGCAGGTGAGGCTGATGATGCTGCTTTTGAAGATTTAAAGAGACAATTGGCTGAGCCGCCGGTTCTCACAGCTTCGATTGATAAAGAGCCATTGCTATTGTATGTTGCTGCTAACTCACGTGCTATTAGTTTGGCCATTGTGGTGGAGTGTAAGGAGACTGGCAAGGAGCATCTGGTTCAGAGGCCGGTTTATTACATCAGTGAGGTGCTCATAGAGTCCAAGCAAAGGTATCCGCACTGGCAGAGTTTATGGGGTGTTCATGGCGAGCCGGAAGCTAAAGCAGTACTTCCTGGGTCATCCTATAACTGTGGTAAGTTCAGCCCCCTTGGGAGACATCATCCAGAATAGGGAAGCCACAGGACGAGTTGCCAAGTGGGCCATCGAGCTTGGGCCTCACGGTTTGAAGTATATGCCGCACACAGCTATCAAGTCTCAAGCGCTAGTGGACTTTATCAATGATTGGACGGGGTTGCAGGCACCAGAGGAGAAGCCGGATAACACGTATTGGACTATTCACTTCGATGGGTCCAGGCAGTTGGAGGGCTCGGGGGCTGGGGTTGTTTTAACTTCCCCCCGAGGTGACAAATTTTGTTATGTGCTCCGGCTTATGTTTCCCTGTACTAACAATGCAGCTGAATATGAGGCTTTACTCCATGGCCTCCGGATGGCCAAAGAGATGAATTTGAGCCGAGTAAGATGCTTGGGCGATTCAGACCTCGTCGCTCAACAGTGTCGAGCACATGGGATTCTAAGGATCCCCTCATGGCGGCTTATCGTCGTGAGGTTGATGCGGTGGCTGGGCACTTCAAAGGTTATCAAGTAGAGCACATTGATCGAAGGAAGAATGAGGCGGTGATGCTTTAAGCCGGTGGGGTCTCGGCGTAAGCCGGTGCCGCCTAATACTTTTCTTGACATTTTGCATAACCCTTCCGTCAGAGTGCCTCTGAAGAAGAGCTTGCGATGCAGACCGGAGGCGCAGCTGGTGGCGGCTCTACATGCCATCCCGGACTGGACGGTCCCATACTTAGCCTATATGACCCGGGGAGAATTGCCTGAGGACGAGACCTTGGCAAGACAAATCGTCAGGCGGTCCAAATCCATGACGATTGTTCATGGCGAGTTGCATCACCGCAGCGTCACTAGGGCGTTTCAACGTTGTGTGTCACCTATGGAGGGTCCGGAGATACTTCATGAGATCCATGAAGGTGATTGCGGTCATCATGCCGGTTCAAAGTCTCTGGTAGCCAAGGCTTTTCGTCATGGTTTTTATTGGCTGACGGCTCATGCTGATGCGGAGGATTTGGTCAGCAAATACGACAGATGTCAAAAATTCTCACGACGAGCTCACGTGCGGCTCAAGAATTGAGGATGATTCCAATTACTTGGCCGTTTGCAACTGGGGGCTTGATATGGTTGGACCTTTCAAAAGGTCTAAAGATAAGAAGACACACTGTTGGTGGCGGTGGATAAATTCACCAAGTGGGTTGAAGCAGAGCCTATCGGTAAGTGTGATGCAGCCACGGCGGTTCAGTTCATCAAAAGGTGATCTTCGCTTTGGTTTTCCGCAAGATTATAACCGATAATGGCACTAATCTCTCCAAGGGTGCCATGGAAGAGTTCTGTCACAACAAGAGCACATCCGCTTGATGTTTGTTTGTTGCTCACCCCGCCTAATGGTCGTGCGTAAAGAGCTAATCAAGAGATCTTGAAAGGTATCAAACCCCGGCTCTTAGTTCCTTTACAACGAACTCCGGGTTGTTGGGTGGAGGAGTTACCCTCTGTGCTATGGAGCATCAACACAACACCTAACAGGTCTACTGGTTATACACCTTTCTTCATGGTGTACGAAGCAGAGGCGGTTCTGCCAAGTGACATCCGGCATGATTCACCCCGGGTGGCGGCTTACGTTGAGGCTGATATGCACAAGCTGTCCCCTCCTTGGGAAGGACCTTTCATGGTCAGCAAGAATCTCAACAATGGGTCATATTACCTCATCGATGTTCAAGAGCACAAAGACTCACGTAAGTTGGAGGAGGAGACCCGCCGGCCGTGGAACATAGCGCATCTCCGACCTACTATACTTAAGCCACCGGCTTTGAGTATATTTGTCTTTCCTTTTTAGCAATGTATATATTATATAAAGCAATAAAGCAGGACCTCTTTCCTTTCCATCCTACAAGGTTTATGTGTCTTCTTTACTGTGTGGTGGAAACGACTAACAGGGAGCGGATCATATCTGAATCCGATTTTCCCTTTGGTCCGGCTTATGATCATATCTAAATCGAGCCATGGTCACTTGGGGGCTTCCTGTTCAAACATAGGTCATATTCGAACCAAAGAGAACATAGCTGTCGATACCCAATTGATCGGCATACTGCCAAACCCACTTGGGGGCTTCTTGATCATATTTGAATCATAGCTTAACCCCTTTGGGTCTGACATGGATCGTATTCGAATCAGCGTCATTAAACAACTCTCATGGTCACTTGGGGGCTTCCTGTTCAAACATAGGTCATATTCGAACCAAAGAGAACATATCTATCGATACCCACTTGATCGGCATCGCCAAAGCCATTGGGGGCTATATGATCGTATCTGAATCTTAGCTTAACCCCTTTGGAACGGTTCTACTGATCGTATTCGAATCAGAGGCCTTTGAAAATTAGGTTTACTTTACTCTGTAAGAGTGAATAATATTAAGGGCCAGGTAAACATTATATGTGCCAATTTTCAGAAGTTAAGTGTAACTGTCTGTTTTTTGGGATCAGGTAAGCCGGTGATGTACGCCTTAAAACGGTTGATACTTATGATGTTTTGGTGCATACTCCGGGTTAACATTATTTTACACGACCCCGGATGTGGTGAGACACCAAAGGAATTTTTGTTTTTATTCACAGGGTAAAGCAAAAAGCTTTTGGATGTTAAGAAGCAATTCAAGCAAGCCGACAGTACACAATGATAGCGGTTTCAGACATTGTTAAGCACCACAAACATGCGCGAAGGCATGACAGAGTTAAGAAGTTTTTCTACCCTATTACAAGACTCCCCGAGTCTGAATAATGAGGCATTTTTTCAAAGACTTAGTGCCAGGCGGGTTACTCCTTTGGTGGACTTGACGACTCCGGATTATCCTTCTCCGCCTCTTCGTCTGCTGCATTGTCCTGGAAGGTTGACGAGGTCCAGTCAATGCCGCTTAAGGCTTCAAATTCAGCTTCATCATCTATTAAACTGGCTAGGTCAACTTCAGGAGCAAAGGTATGCTTACGGGTTGGAGGGATCAGGCTGACATCATCATAATGCAGAGTTGGAATCCTCCAGTTCTCGTTGTCATAACTCGGCTGGTACTTTGTAAGATCAATATCATTGCCGATGATGGTGGCCACAGGACGTACGACTCTCACACAGGTGGTGAAGTCTGATTCATTGAATGCAGAGCCGTCCTCCTTTAAGCTAGGATATCCAAGAGCAACATCGCCTAAGTCTAGCTCTGGAACCAACGCTTCGGCTCGGCTTAAGGCGGCTATGGCCCCGGCTCTACCAGATGCTCGCCTTAACTCCTGAATCCGTTGAGGTAACACGGCAAGCCGTTTGAGCACATCCTGCAGGAGATAAGGAGTATCATTTGATAAAGCCACAACGGCCAAGGCACGTTGTGACCCGATATCTGATTGTTCCACTAGAGTGTACACCGCCTTAAGCTTGATCGGCATATTACGCTTGAGTTGGTACTCCCGGGACCTGCGTTTATGCATATAAGATTAAGCCGGAGATCATATCTGAAACAGTTATCAGATGAATCATGGTGATCTTCAAAAGTTACACATAGTAACTTACCGAAAATTGCTGAGACCATTTGGGATATCTGGTGCTTTAAGCCGGACAGCTCGGCAGTTGCTTCGGCAAGAGCTGCTTCATTGTCTCGCCCGGGTCACAAGTGAAGATTTTTCATCTGCCTGTGCCTTCTTCTCCGCGTCAAAATCCTTCTTCAACTTTTCTTGCTCAGAGATGTTGAATGCGAATTTGGAGTCGGCTTTTTGAATCTCAAGGTCTTGGGCATGGCCCGGTCTTAATTGACAATTTGCAATTGAATTGATTGGCGGAGACCTGAAATAACGCCGGTTACAAGTAAGGTTATGGTATAGTATTATTAAATTCTAAAGCACTTTACAATTAAATACCCTTGACACTTCGGGGCTAATGTATGCTGAAGAAAATTTTACTTTATAATGTCAGATTATGCATATTAAAGTCTCAAGCACTTTACAAGTAAAAATACTTGACACTTGGGGGCTAATGTATATCGCTTATTTAAAAGTTGCTATATTACAGCCGGGTTAAATATACTTTCTTGTAAACCGGGTGAGCTAACAGTAAGCCGGTATCTAAGTCTACGACATATTTATCTATAAGCAGTAGACTTGGGGGCTGGTACAGTAAGTAAGATTCAGGAGAAATAATATAAGTTATACCTCAGATTTATGCTGTATCTGTTTCACCATGTCAATTTCCAGGCCGCGGCTGTTGTGCACTTGATTCAGATAGCCTGAGACTATATCGCCAATGCTTAAGTGGGCATAATCAGCGATGTCCTGTTTGGTCTTCCGGCTTTTGACAAGTTCAACATACTGGCTTTTCAAGAATTCAACTTCCGGTTTAGCTGTCCGGACCGGGCTAGGAATTTCCGGTTTATCAGAGCTATCAAGAGTGCCTTCTTGAGGCGGGTCGGAAGATGGTGTCGGAATTTCATGGGCCGGCTCAGGAGGAGGTTGATGAGTAGAAGCATCAGGCGGTGGTTCCGGTTCCGGCTCCGTGGCTCTTGGGTCTTCAATCGGCTTATTCTTCTTTGCCCTCTTCATCGGGCTTCGCCGCATAATCGTGAATAAAACAAAGGGATGAGTACAAAATATGAGTAAGGCAAAGCATAAGGATAACAAAGGTACATTACCCAGGGGCAGTCTTGAAGGCCGGCATGTTGGATTGCATAGACTCGCCAGAAGAAGGAGAGGTATCCTGATAATTGGAGTCAGATGAATTGAGAGGCTGACGAATTTAACCCGCCAAAGGATAAACAGAACGCAAAGCGGAGATCACCTCAGTTCGACGCTTCCTGCTTACGTCAGGTAAGCCGGAAGAGAGCTCTACATCCTTACTTGTTCGGGTTTGCCTCCGGCTCTCAAGCTGTTGTTGCTTCAAAAGAAATTGAGGATCTTGATAAGCTAAGAGATGTGAAAATCTTACTTTCCGGGTCACCCACCGGGTTTTGTGCTTTGGCAAAGGCTCTGAGTCGGAGGAAATTATAGTTACCTCTTCGCCATGAGCTTGGCTGTTTCAGTGTCTTCTGAAAGGCGGAAATATCAGTAAAATAGTAACAAAGGAGTTACAGAGAATAAGGGATTACCTCTTCCTCATCTTAAGAAGAGTCATCAAATTTGAGCAATTCAGAGGTGCTGGGTTTCTTCTTTTTTGAAGTCCCTGTCTTGGCGTTTTTCCTTTCATTTTCTTGGCTGCTCGTTTGTTGGGCGGCCTCGTGGTCATATTTGACTTTCCAAAAATCATCACCGGCCTGTGGAAAAGATAAGGAATTATAAGTACAAGGAGGTAAACATATTAAAGAGTATTTATTAGGATTGGTAACTTACTGCAGGGGCCGGGTTCTTTTTGCAGAAGGGAAGTAACCCGAAGGTGTTGTTGATAACAGTACCCTCCTTCAAAGAAGGATCGTTGTAGCATCCGCCACGTCATCCGGTAAGTCGTCGAATCGTGGCGCATTGGGTCGTTCTGTTACTTTGTATAGGTGCACATTAAAATTGGGCGGCGGCTTAATGGGAGTATACGCCAAGTGACCTGACCGGACCAAGTCGATGCCGTTTAAACCATTTCCCGTAAGAGCTTTAATCTTCTTGATGGTGGGGTTGAGCGACAGACGTTCAACATCGGTCGATTTATCCGCCAAATGGATGGTTGGACTCAAGGCGCAGGCGCGAAAGTCGGCAGAGGCGGCTCATCGGCCGGAGAAGTATCTCGACAAGAGAACCATGACTGGTTCCAATATTTGGGGTGACTTCGGCACCAAAGATAAGGAAACAGGCAGTCTCTCCGTCGCTGGATCGAGATACCGCCAAGTTCAAGACTCGGCCCGTTGGTGCGCTCATTCTGCCGGTTCAAGTAAAACAGTTCTCTGAATAAGAGCAGGCTTGGCTCCTCTCCCATGTACACCTCACAGAAGACTTGAAAATTGCAAAGATTGGACACGGAATTGGGTCCAATGTCTTGAGGTCTAAGGTCAAAGAAATTTAAAACTTCTCTGAAGAACTTTGAGCCGGGAGGGCAAATCCCGGCTCATGTGATCCGTGAAAACTATTACCTCCCTTCTTTGGGTTGAGGCTTCTCTTGAGATGGAGTCAGGGACGCGATAAGACATGACTTCCTTCTTTGGAAAATGGCCAGACTTCACAAATTCAGCCGATTTGCTTTTAGTGACGATGGATGGGACCCGATTGCAGGTTACAGGGAGCTTTGGTCGACTTAGGCGCCATGAAAACAGATTGGCCTATTACAAAATAAGAAGTTCCGGTTTAAATTTTAACCCGGAAGAAAATATCCAAATTACTGAAGGTAGCGGCTTAAAGGGGCCTAATGACATAAGGATAATTGGGCAACGTTATTTAAGCCGCCACAAGTGTTAGCAACAGTACAAAGGTTTTAAAGATCTGAGAAGGCGCCAAGGTTCACAGATCAAGTGGAATGCATTTAAACTGGATACCTGTACAGTTATGTTAAAGGCATTTAACATAAGAAGTTTTCCAGGTGATAAAAACAGGTTTCATAATCTTCTGCTATGATTTGAGATCAAAGGGCTGTTCTGATAAGAAGTTTTTCTAGACCTAAAAAGCGACGGAATGCGTTCATAGGCTCGAATAAGGCCTTCATACAGAGAAAAGATCTGCTTCGTATCCAAGATAAGGGCGAAAACAACTACCGCAGTTGTTTTATATCATTCTCGGATCGGAAGTGGTATCTAGGAGGAAAAACTAACAAGGAAATAGCTCTAATGGTGATGAACTACGGCGAACTCGAAGAAGCTCTAATGCAGATCTAGGCAGGGAAGGAAAGGAAACTTACGGATCTGGAGGAGCTGTGGAGGTTCGCCGATGTTGGTCTGGTCCGACTCAGGTTGATGCGGCGGCCTGGGTCGGTGAAGACGAGAAGCTTGACGGCAGCGGCGGCGGAGCTCGAGAGGAGGCAAGAGGAAGAAGACGATTGGAAGGGTGAAAATGAAACCTAGGTCGCGCCTATTTATAAGGAAAGCATAACTGAGACGGCACAGGAAACGAGGAGATAAGAATTATTATCCATCGGCCCCGACGCCTCGATTTCTGGAACGGACAATAAAGACAGAGATCCGTTGGGCGATACGGCGGAATTAAAGGAAAGATGACGTCATGACGGGTTAACACGGATCCAAAGAATGACGTCACGGCGGGTTAAAGAAAGTCTTTTTGCACAGTCAGAAGACTGAAGCTTTATGTTTTAAGTTATTTTAAGATTGACATGAACAGGTTCAAATCAATCTGGGGCCTAATGTTGGGGATATAACTATTTGTGTAAGCCGCCTAGGAGGGGCCGGGTTACGTAAAGAGATTACCAGACAGAAGCCCAAGTCCAAGCATGAAGATGGCGTCTCAACAAAGGGCCTAAGGCCCACAGGCGACTTAAGGCCCGTTGTAGTAAACCGCCATAATGGCAAGACTTGTATCATAAGGTAAACGTGACTAGTCATCGAGCCGGACATTGTTTATAAGCCGGCCGGGACTCTGTAGGCTACAGGGCGTCAATCTGTGTATATAAGGGGACGACCTGTTGGCGGCTTAGGGGAAGAAAACAACCAATCGAGAACCGGGCATAGCGTATCTCGCTCCCTGGTCATCGAAACCTCAAGCAATACCAACCCAACTAGACGTAGGCCTTACCTTCACCGTAAGGGGCCGAACTAGTATAAAACCTCTCGTGTCCCTTGTCCGATTAACCCCTTTAAGCTTCCTAGTTGCGATGGATCCACGACTAAGTCCTTGCAAGAGGACATCTGCCGTGACAATTCCACGACACCTACCATATGAATCTTGATCTCTAGCCTTCCCCAAGTTGCTTTCCACTCAAATCTTCTTTCCACCAGATCCAAATCCTATGAGAGAGAGTTGAGTGTTGGGGAGACTATCATTTGAAGCACAAGAGCAAGGAGTTCATCATCAACGCACCATTTGTTACTTCTTGGAGAGTGGTGTCTCCTAAATGGGCTAGGTATCACTTGGGAGCCTCCGACAAGATTGTGGAGTTGAACCAAGGAGTTTGTAAGGGCAAGGAGATCGCCTACTTCGTGAAGATCTAGCGCTAGTGAGGCAAGTCCTTCGTGGGCGACGGCCATGGTGGGATAGACAAGGTTGCTACTTCGTGGACCCTTCGTGGGTGGAGCCCTCCGTGGACTCGCGCAACCGTTACCCTTCGTGGGTTGAAGTCTCCATCAAAGTGGATGTACGATAGCACCACCTATCGGAACCATGACAAAAACATCCGTGTCTCCAATTGCGTTTGAATCCTCCAAACCCTTCCCTTACTTTCTTGCAAGTTGCATGCTTTACTTTCCGCTGCTCATATACTCTTTGCATGCTTGCTTGTTATGTATTGAAAAAGTTAAACTTGTGCCTAAACTCCAGTTAAACTTTAATAAGGTTAAAAACTGCAACTTTGGTACTTAGTGTCTAATCACCCCCTCTAGACACCTCTTCTCAAGATCCTACAAGTGGTATCAGAGCTTTGGTCTCCATTGCCTTGGTTTAATCACCATTGGAGGAAGATGGATGAGTCTACTTTGGGGAGTCTTAGTCATAGAGTGCCTATTCTTGATGAAGAGTATTTTCATGAGTGGAAAAATGAGATTCTTGTAATTTTCAATCAATATCATTTGAACAAGTACATTGCTAGCCCTTGTGCACCTCATGTTGATCCTATGCATCCTACCCTTGATGAATCTATTGACATGACTAGGAATCTTAGAACTGTTAATCTTATCACTAGAGGCTTGCCTAGAAACTTAATTAGAATCCTGCCTACTCTTGAGTGTGCCTACACTATATGGAAATTTCTTGAGGAACGCTTTCCAAATTATTCCTTGAAAAATCTAGATGAAATTCTCTATAAGTCTATTGCTTTGAGTAAAATGAATACTAGTGATCCTATGTTTGGTGATCGTCTATTTAAACTCACCGACCTTATACGTGCCAAAGGAGATGTTGGAATTATTGGTGATATTATTTCCGAAGTTATAAGAATTCATAGACAAGATCATTGTCAAACTCACTCTAACGAATTACCCTCTCTAGGACTTGATCCACCACATGATGATATTGAACATGGTTACTATGATGAGGATGATGATAGTGACTTCGATCTTGATGATGCAATGAGACATTTTGGTCTTATGGCAAATCTTGAGGATATGTGTCAGGAGGAAAGGAATGGGTTCTTGACAGTGGATGTACCGATCACATGACCGGAGATAAAGACATGTTTCGTGAGCTTGCTGAAAATGATGGTCCTCGAAAGTTTGTCACTTTCGGTGACAACTCAAACGGTAAGGTGGTTGGCCTCGGTAAGGTGGCCATATCACATGATAGCTCCATTCAGAATGTCATGCTCGTTGAATCTCTTGGCTACAACTTACTTTCAGTATCTAGACTTGCTGATTTCGGATTCAATGTCCTATTTACTGAAATTGATTGCCAAGTGTTTCGTCGAGACAATCATAAAATGGTATTTACCGGTGTGCATAGAGGTGACCTATACATTGTTGATTTCAGTAAAAAGGATCAACCTAAAACTTGCTTCATTGCTAAATCCTCAAAAGGTTGGTTATGGCATAGACGATTAGGTCACGTTGGTATGCGAAACCTTGACAAGCTTATTAAAGGGAATCATATCCTTGGTGTCAACGATGTCATATTTGATAAGGATAGACAGTGCAGTGCTTGTCAAGTAGGTAAACAGGTTGGAGGAAGGCATCCCGTGAAGAACATCATGACCACAAAGAGGCCACTCGAGCTACTTCACATGGATCTCTTTGGTCCCAACTCCTACAAGAGTCTCGGTGGAAATTCTTTTGGTTTAGTTATAGTTGATGATTTTTCAAGATTTACGTGGGTGTTCTTTCTCGATGATAAATGGCAGGTCCAAAAGATCTTCAAAAACTTCGCTAGAAAGGCCCAAAATCAATTTGAAGTGAAGATCAAGAAGGTTCGCAGCGACAACGGAACGGAGTTCAAGAACGCAAATGTGGACACCTTTCTTGATGAAGAAGGGATTTCACATGAGTTCTCGGCTACGTACACACCTCAACAAAATGGAGTTGTTGAGAGGAAGAACCATACGCTCATCGAAATGGCGAGAACGATGCTTGATGAGTACAAGACGCCGAAGCACTTTTGGGCAGAATCGGTTGAGACAGCTTGTCATGCAACAAATCTCTTGTACCTTCACAAGCTACTCGGCAAGACGGCATACGAGCTCCTCACTGGTAACAAACCCCAAGTTGGATACTTTCGTGTATTCGGCTCAAAGTGCTACATTCTTGATAAGCATCGCTGCTCTAAATTTGCTCCTAAGTCTCATGAAGGTTTCCTACTAGGTTATGGCTCAAACTCTCACACTTACCATGTCTACAACAATTTCACCCGAAAGGTTGAAGAGACGGTAGATGTGAAGTTTGATGAATCTAACGGCTTGCAAGTAGAGCAATTAACAATTGATGTAGGAGACAAAGACCCTTCGGAAGCAATCCAAGACTTGTCTATTGGCAAGGTCCGTCCAACGGAGGTGAAGGAGAGTACCTCGTCCGTCCAAGTGGAAGCTTCTACTTCACGACAAGGTGAACCAAGAGTTGATACGGAAGCATCCACAAGTGGGACACACCAAGATGAAGAAAACGAGGAAGAACATCACGAACATCAACAACCCCCTTCTCCACCTCAACAAGAGAACGACAACGCCAACAATGAAGAAGGCCAAGAAGAAGAACAAGATGAAGAAGATGTTCAACAAAGACCCAAGCAAAAGCTATCATGAGTTCGAGCAAGAATTGCTAAAGATCATCCCATCGAGCAAATCTACAATGACATTCAAACCGGGAGAAACACTCGCTCTAAAAATCGTTTAGCTAACTTTTGTGAAAACTATTCTTTCATCTCTAGCATTGAACCTATGAAGGTTGAAGAAGCATTGGAAGATCCGGATTGGATAAATTCTATGCATGAAGAGCTACACAACTTTGAGAGGAATCAAGTTTGGACATTGGTTGAGAAGCTCGACAACAACCACAACATCATCGGTACCAAATGGGTGTTTCGCAACAAGCAAGATGAAGATGGACAAGTAGTTCGCAACAAAGCACGCGTCTGCCCAAGGCTACACACAAGTCGAAGGTATGGACTATGGTGAGACTTATGCTCCCGTTGCTAGACTTGAGTCCATTCGCATCTTACTTGCATATGCTAATCATCATGATATCACCTTGTACCAATGGACATTAAAAGTGCTTTTCTAAATGGTGAAATAGAGGAGGAAGTTTATGTTAAGCAACCCCCCGGCTTTGTCAATCCTAAGAAACCCAATCATGTTTACAAACTTCACAAAGCTCTTTATGGTCTTAAACAAGCTCCTAGAGCATGGTATAAATGCTTGACCAAGTTTCTTCTTGAAAAAGGCGTTGAAATTGGGAAAATTGATTCCACACTTTTTACTAAAAGGGTTAATGGAGAATTATTTGTATGCCAAATTTATGTTGATGATATCATATTTGGATCAACTAACCCTCGTTTTAGTGAAAAGTTTGGAAAGCTAATGTCGGAGAAGTTTGAGATGTCAATGATGAGCGAACTCAAATTCTTTCTTGGGTTGCAAATCAAGCAAACTAAGGAAGGTACCTTTGTCTCTCAAACGAAGTACACTAAGGACTTATTCAAGAAGTTCAATATGCAAGAATGCAAAGGTATGTCTACACCCATGCCTACTAGTGGACATCTTGACTTAACCAAAGATGATGAACCAGTTGATCAAAAGGTTTATCGCTCTATGATTGGTTCATTGTTATATCTATGTGCTTCACGTCCCGATATTATGCTAAGTGTGTGCATGTGTGCATGATATCAAGCTGCTCCTAAAAAATGTCATCTTAAGGCCGTAAAAAGGATAGTGAGATACTTAATTCATACACCAAATTTTGGCATTTGGTATCCTAAGAGGGCCTCTTTCGATCTTGTTGGCTACTCTGACTCGGACTATGCCGGTGACAAGGTTGATAGAAAGTCCACTTTGGGTACTTGCCAATTTCTTGGTAGATCTCTTGTGTCTTGGTCCTCCAAGAAACAAAACTCAGTATCCTTATCCAATGCCGAAGCGGAATACATTGCCGCTGGTTCATGTTGTGCTCAATTACTTTGGATGACCCAAACTCTTAAAGACTATGGGATATATGTGAAACATGTTCCATTGCTTTGTGACAATGAAAGTGCTATCAAAATTGGTCATAATCCCGTACAACATTCTCGAACTAAGCATATTGAAGTTCGTCATCATTTCATTCGAGATCATGTTGCTAAGGGTGACATTGATCTTAATCATGTTCGCATAGAAAAGCAATTAGCTGATATATTCACTAAACCTCTTGATGAGAAAGTGTTTTGCAGGTTAAGAGGAGAATTGAACATCATTGATGCTTCAAACTTGGAGTAGAAACTCCATTGGATACATGCAAGACATAAGCTTATGTCTAATCCTTGATATCTCTCTTATGATGGAAATCTTATGTCTTGGATATATTTGTATCTTGCATGTTATCTAACCCATGTAGGTACTTGGTTGGATCAAATTCCATGAGGTTGTAACCTACTCATATCTTGAGCAATCTCTACATCACCAAGTCTCTACACAAGGTGGTTGAAGCCAAGGAAGCACAAAGCCATTTAAACATATACTTTGACAAATTCTATGTTGAGCTTCATGATTGTCATTGTTGGATACACAAGTGCTCTTCCTTGCACGAACAAACCCATGTAGGTAGATGGACTCAAATTCCAAGTGGTGCTCCAAATTCTTGATGAGCTACATCAACCTTGAGCAACCCACACAAGTTCAACTACATGGACGACACCACCAACCAAGGTATGTTATTCCATCTTAGAGAAGCTTTACTCCGAGACATGAGCCAAAGCAACTCGACAAGATGTGAATACATCAAAATGCTTAAACGAAAAATGGCAACCCCATTTTGAGCTTAAACAATGAGTATGACCTATGATCAAGTGATCTCACTTGACTCCTAAGTCAATATACTCTAACATAGGTGACTTTGTCGCGGACCATCTCTAGATGAAGTTCTCTTGTGTTCTTTTCTGAGTTTTTTGCATTTTTCTCATGCATATGTGTTTCCCCTTTCAAAAAAAACTTCATCTAGATTTCTTTCTGTTTGCTCTGCATTTTCTGCATTCCAATTCATTGCATATCATTTAGTAAATTCCTTGCAAATATTTGTGAGATCTTATTAGTCAAGTGAGCTGAGGTGACAAGTGTTTTCTCTGTGATGAACTCGGTTACACCGATTTGTTATTTTCGGTCCAACCGAAAACTTTCGGTACCACCGAAGCATACCACTCGGTGCCACCGATTTCACAACAGGAAAAACAGTTTGCCACTTATTCTGTGTTTCTTTTGATCCAGCTCCACTCAATGAATCTTGTCCTCTATAAGCATCACATTTTTATCATTGCTTTATGTTGTGACTCAAGGATCAAACCCATTCACGACAGATTCCAGCAGGGGAGAGAGAGCTCACCTTTTTTTTATCAAGCCCTTCTTGGAAATTGATGTCAAAGGGGGAGAGAGAGATCACATCAAAGCTTATCACTTAAAGAGATCACATCAGAGAAGGAGAGAGAGATCCTTCAGGGGGAGAGAGAGATCTCCAGGGGGAGAGAATACTAGATAAAATTATTTCTCACGGATCCCAGATGCTTGGTGTTCAAGAGTAGAGATGCCACATGTCTTCTTGAGGGGAAAGACATGTTCATATGTGCTTATCTGCATTAGCTTGCATTAGCTCTGTTCATTTATATCTTTCAGCTCTGATTTTCTGTTCCCTATCTTCTCCCAGTATCCCATGCTAGATTCAGGGGGAGCAAGACATCTAAGGGAAAGAAATCATCTAAATTCATTGCATATCTTTACTCTTGGGGACATGTCTAATCCAATGTAGTACTTAGTACTCACTCTCTACATGTCATCCCAGTCTTGGTGTTCTTGTGGTTTCTTTTGTTTGCTCTGGCTAGTAGGTGCATCTATGTTATCTAACCTTGTTTACGCAGGTTCATTCCGTCCTAAGCCAACTCAAGACTACAAGGTAAGTATATGCATCACAATCATGTGTATGAGGAATTCTTGCTGATGTACATACTGTTTGCAAGGACTCATGGGAATGAAGGTATTCTCTTTAATATTCTTTTCTCTGATGCATATGGCCAAGATACATGTAACACATTGCCTACTCTATCATGGTTATGCTCTCATATGCTTCTATATTCCATAATTCACATGATTGCATACATGTAGGGGGAGCCTATGCTTGTTACACGTCTTTCCGAAGCTTTACTTGCTATTTTTATATCTTTATCTAAAGCTTTGATGTATGTTGTCATCAATTACCAAAAAGGGGAGATTGAAAGCACAAGTGCTCCCTAGGTGGTTTTGGTAATTAATGTCAACATATCTCTTGTTGGACTAACACCTTTATCTAGTATATTTCAGATAAGTTCAACAATGGAGTGGCATGGACTAAAGGATGTGGGAACTCCTTCAAGATGCTAAGGACAAGGGATTGGCTCCAGCTTCAACCTCAAGACTCTTCATTTTCTATTTTAGTGATCCAAGATCACATTGAGTCTATAGGAAAAGCTAATACTATCAATGAGGGATGAGGTGTTGCTTAATGAGCCTCTTGCTTCATGTGCTTAGTGATATCCTCCAAAACCCTCAACTACTTTCCCACTTCCACACAAATGTCCTAAACCTAAAAGTCAAACTCGGCCCCACTGATTCTTTCTATCCGGCGCCACCGAGTTTTGATGTCTTAGCCACTGCCACAAACCCTAGGCAAATCGGTTCTACCGATAGGGATCTCGGTCTTACCGAGATGGCATTGTAATCTCTCTGTGTATGTCCATTATCAGAATCGGTCTCACCGAGTTTGAGAATCGGTACTACAGAGATTACAATGCAAACTTTCTGGTTGACTCATTACCAAAATCGGTCGCACCGAGTTTGAGTAATCGGTCTCACCGAGTTTGCCTGACCAACTCTCTGGTTAGTTTATTACCAAAATCGGTCTCACCGAGTTTGTGTAATCGGTCTCACCGAGATTACGTTATGCCTAACCCTAACCATATCGGTCCTACCGAGATGCAAGTCGATCCACGAAAACCCTAACGGTCACTAGGTTTACTAAAATCGGTCTGACCGAGTTTGTTGATTCGGTCCGACCGAGATTGGTAAATTGTGTGTAGCGGTTAGATTTTGTGTGGAGGCTATATATACCCCTCCACCTCCTCTTCATTCATGGAGAGAGCCATCAGAACAAACCTACACTTCCAACTTACCATTTTTGAGAGAGAGCAACCTACTCATGTGTTGAGACCAAGATATTCCATTCCTACCATATGAATCTTGATCTCTAGCCTTCCCCAAGTTGCTTTCCACTCAAATCTTCTTTCCACCAGATCCAAATCCTATGAGAGAGAGCTGAGTGTTGGGGAGACTATCATTTGAAGCACAAGAGCAAGGAGTTCATCATCAACGCACCATTTGTTACTTCTTGGAGAGTGGTGTCTCCTAGATTGGCTAGGTGTCACTTGGGAGCCTCCGAGCAAGATTGTGGAGTTGAACCAAGGAGTTTGTAAGGGCAAGGAGATCGCCTACTTCATGAAGATCTACCGCTAGTGAGGCAAGTCCTTCGTGGGCGACGGCCATGGTGGGATAGACAAGGTTGCTACTTCGTGGACCCTTCGTGGGTGGAGCCCTCCATGGACTCGCGCAACCGTTACCCTTCGTGGGTTGAAGTCTCCATCAACGTGGATGTACGATAGCACCACCTATCGGAACCACGACAAAAACATCCGTGTCTCCAATTGCGTTTGAATCCTCCAAACCCTTCCCTTACTTTCTTGCAAGTTGCATGCTTTACTTTCCGCTGCTCATACTCTTTGCATGCTTGCTTGTTATGTATTGAAAAGGTTAAACTTGTGCCTAAACTCCACTTAAACTTTAATAAGGTTAAAGACTGCAACTTTGGTACTTAGTGTCTAATCACCCCCCCCCCTCTAGACACCTCTTCTCAAGATCCTACAAGAAGGTTTCCATGCAAAGATATCCCGGTTCTCAGAGATGAACTCGATGAGCACGCTTTCCTATTTGGGATCCAGATTGGCACCGATACTGAACTGCTTGGATGAGTCGCCTGGAACAAAATCAACAAGCTTGGTTTCATCAGATGACTAAAGTTTCATCACCGGCTCATGTTCCCTGGTTGGCTTTTTCAAAGACGTCATGTCTGCCGGGTCAACATTGTCTTTGTAGAACTTTAACTCCTCCTTTGCACAAACAGACTCAGCATAAGCAACATCGCCTTCCTCACATTCCAAGGCTATTTTCTGACTCCCATGCACTATGATGGTGCCCTTTTGACCCGGCATCTTGAGCTGCAGATACACATAACACGGCCGCGCCATGAATTTTGCATAAGCCAGCCGTCCAAACAATGCGTGATACAAGCTTCAGATTTTGACTACCTCAAAGGTCAATCTCAGCTCTGGAATCATGCTCATCACCAAAGGCTACTTCCAAGTCAATCTTACCCACTAGGTACACTAACTTACCGGGCACCACTCCATGAAAAACAGTGTTGGATGTCTTGAGCTGTTTATCAGTCAACCCCATGCGACGAAAGGTCTCATAATAGAGGATGTTGATGCTGCTCCCTCCATCCATGAGCACTTTTGTGAATTTGTATCCACCAAGTTGAGGCGCCACCACTAAGGCCAACTGACCCGAATTGTCAACCCGGGGAGGGTGATCCTCCCTACTCCATATAACAGACTGCTCAGACCATCTCAGATAATGAGGGACTGCCGGCTCAACGGCGTTCACAGCTCTCTTATGAAGCTTCTGGTCCCTTTTGCATAAGCTAGTGGTGAACACATGATACTGCCCACTGTTCAACTGCTTCGGGTTACTCTGATACCCATATTGCTGTTGTTGCTGACCTCCTTGGCCGAACTGTTGATTATAACCACCTTGGTTACCTTGCGGGCCCTGGCCATGAAAGCCGCCACTACTACCTCTTGAGCACTGCGTTGGTTATCCCTTGAAGAGGAAAGGGTGATGCAGCAAAATAGCGTAAGTATTTCTCTCAGTTTTTGAGATCCAAGGTATCAATCCAGTAGGAGGCCACGCACGAGTCCCTCGCACCTACACAAACAAATAAATCCTCGCAACCAACGCGATAAGAGGTTGTCAATCCCTACATGGTCACTTACGAGAGTGAGATCTGATAGATATGATAAGATAATATTTTTGGTATTTTTTATGATAAAGATGCAAAGTAAAATAGAAGGCAATAAAAATAACTAAGTGTTGGAAGATTAATATGATGGGAAATAGACCCCGGGGCCATAGGTTTCACTAGTGGCTTCTCTCAAGAGCATAAGTTTTTACGGTGGGTGAACAAATTACTGTTGAGCAATTGACAGAATTGAGCATAGCTATAAGAATATCTAGGTATGATCATGTATATAGGCATCACGTCCCGAGACAAGTAGATCGACTCTTGCCTGCATCTACTACTATTACTCCATACATCAACCGCTATCCAGCATGCATCTAGAGTATTAAGTTCATAAGAACAGAGTAACGCTTTAAGCAAGATGACATGATGTAGAGGGATAAACTCATGCAATATGATGTAAACCCCATCTTGTTATCCTCGATTGCAACAATACAATACGTGCCTTGCTGCCCCTCATCCTTTGGGAAAGGACACCGCAAGATTGAACCCAAAGCTAAGCACTTCTCCCATTGCAAGAAAGATCAATCTAGTAGGCCAAACCAAACTGATAATTCAAAGAGACTTGCAAAGATAACCAATCATACATAAAAGAATTCAGAGAAGATGCAAATACTGTTCATAGATAATCTTGATCATAAACCCACAATTCATCGGTCTCAACAAACACAGCGCAAAAGAAGATTACATCGAATAGATCTCCACGAGAGAGGGGGAGAACATTGTATTGAGATCTAAAAACAGAGAAGAAGCCATCTAGCTAATAACCATGGACCCGAAGGTCTGAGGTAAACTACTCACACATCATCGGAGAGGCTATGGGGTTGATGTAGAAGCCCTCCGTGATCGATGCCCCCTCCGGCGGAGTTCCGGAACATGCCCCAAAATGGGATCTCACAAGTACAGAAGGTTGCGGGCGGTGGAATTAGGTTTTTGGCTTCGTCTCTGGTTGTTTGGGGGTACGTAGGTATATATAAGAGGAAGGAGTACGTCGGTGGAGCAACAGGGGGCCCATGAGGGTGGAGGCGCGCCTCTACCTCGTGCCCTCCTGGTTGATGTCTTGACTAGGGTCCAAGTCCTCTGGATCACGTTCGTTCGAAAATCACGTTCGAAGGTTTCATTCCGTTTGGACTCTGTTTGATATTCTTTTCTCTGAAACTACGAAATAGGCAAAAAACAGCACTGCAGGTTGGGCCTCCTGTTAATAGGTTAGTCCCAAAAATAATATAAAAGTGTATAATAAAGCCCAATAATGTCCAAAACAGAATATAATATAGCATGGAACAATAAAAAAATTATAGATACATTGGAGACGTATCAAGCATCCCCAAGCTTAATCCTGCTCGTCCTCGAGTAGGTAAATGATAAAAATAGGATTTTTGATGTGGAATGCTACTTGGCATAATTTCAATGTAATTCTTCTTAATTGTGGTATGAATATTCAGATCCGAAAGATTCAAGATAAAAGTTCAATATTGACATAGAAATAATAATACTTCAAGCATACTAACTAAGCAATTATGTCATCTCAAAATAACATGGCCAAAGAAAGGTCATCCCTACAAAATCATATAGTTTAGTCATGCTCCATTTTCATCACACAAGAATGCTCTCATTATGCACAACCCCGATGACAAGCCAAGCAATTGTTTCATACTTTAGTAATCTCAAACTTTTTCAACCTTCACGCAATACATGAGCGTGAGCCATGGATATAGCACTATGGGTGGAGTAGAATATAATGATGGGGGTTATGTGGAGAAGACAAAAAAAGGAGAAAGTCTCACATCAACGAGGCTAATCAAGGAGCTATGGAGATGCCCATCAATTGATGTTAATGCAAGGAGTAGGGATTGCTATGCAATGGATGCACTAGAGCTATAAATATATGAAAGCTCAACAAAAGAAACTAAGTGGGTGTGCATCCAACTTGCTTGCTCACGAAGACCTGGGCATTTGAGGAAGCCCATTGTTGGAATATACAAGCCAAGTTCTGTAATGAAAAGTTCCCACTAGTATATGAAAGTGACATAACAAAAGACTCTCTATCATGAAAATTATGGTGCTACTTTGAAGCACAAGTGTGGTAAAAGGATAGTAACATTGTCCCTTCTCTCTTTTTCTCTCATTTTTTTGGGCCTTCTCTTTTTTTATGGCCTTTCTCTCTTTCTTTTTTCCTCACTTGGGACAATGCTCTAGAAAATGATGATCATCACACTTCTATTTATTTACAACTCAATGATTACAACTCGATACTAGAACAAAGTATGACTCTATGTGAATGCCTCTGGCGGTGTACCGGGATATGCAATGAACCAAGAGTGACATGTATGAAAGAATTATGAATGGTGGCTTTGCCACAAATACTGTGTCAACTACATGATCATGCAAAGCAATATGACAATGATGAACGTGTCATGATAAACGAAACGGTGGAAAGTTGCATGGCAATATATCTCGGAATGGCTATGGAAATGCCATAATAGGTAGGTATGGTGGCTGTTTTGAGGAAGATATAAGGAGGTTTATGTGTGAAAGAGCGTATCATATCATGGGGTTTGGATGTACCAGCGAAGTTTGCACAAACTCTCAATGTGAGAAAGGGCAATGCACGGTACCGAAGAGGCTAGCAATGATGGAAAGGTGAGAGTGCGTATAATCCATGGACTCAACATTAGTCATAAAGAACTCACATACTTATTGCAAAAATCTACAAGTCATCAAAAACCAAGCACTACGCGCATGCTCCTAGGGGGATAGATTGGTAGGAAAAGACCATCGCTCGTCCCCGACCGCCACTCATAAGGAGGACAATCAAAGAACACCTCATTTTTCAAATTTGTTACATAAAGTTTACCATACGTGCATGCTACGGGACTTGCAAACTTCAACACAAGTATTTCTCAAATTCACAACTACTCAACTAGCACAACTTTGATATCACTACCTCCATATATAAAAACAATCATCAAGCATCAAACTTCTCTTAGTATTCAACACACTCATAAGAAAGTTTTTACTAGTCTTGAATACCTTGCATATTAGAATTATTTAAGTAAATTACCATGCTATTTAAGACTCTCAAAATAATATAAGTGAAGCATGAGAGAATAATAGTTTCTATAAAACAAAACCACCACCATGCTCTAAAAAATATAATTGAAGTACTAGAGCAAAAACTATATAACTCAAAAGATATAAGTGAAGCACATAGAGTATTCTAATAATTTCCGAATCATGTGTGTCTCTCTCAAAAGGTGTGTACAGCAAGGATTATTGTGGTAAACTAAAAAGCAAAGACTCAAATCATACAAGATGCTTCAAGCAAAACACATATCATGTGGTGAATAAAAATATAGCTCCAAGTAAAGTTACCGATGGAAGTAGACGAAAGAGGGGATGCCTTCCGGGGCATCCCCAAGCTTTGGGTTTTAGGTGTCCTTAGATTATCTTGGGGGTGCTATGGGCATCCCCAAGCTTAGGCTCTTGCCACTCCTTGTTCCATAATCCATCAAATCTTTCACCCAAAACTTGAAAACTTCACAACACAAAACTTAACAGAAAATCTCGTGAGCTCCGTTAGCGAAAGAAAACAAAACACCACTTCAAGGTACTGTAATGAAATCATTCTTTATTTATATTGGTGTTAAATCTACTGTATTAAAACTTCTCTATGGTTTATAAACTATTTTACTAGCCATAGATTCATCAAAATAAGCAAACAACACACGAAAAACAGAATCTGTCAAAAACAGAACAGTCTGTAGTAATCTGTAACTAATGCAAACTTCTGGAAATCCAACAATTCAGACAAAATTGGACGGCCTATAAATTTTTTTTATTGATCATCAGCAATTGGAATCAATATTTTATCACGTTCTGGTGATTTTTAACAATTATTTTCGTGAACAGAAAGTTTCTGGAATTTTCAGCAAGATCAAATAAATATCATCCAAGAAGATCCTATAGGTTTAACTTGGCACAAACACTAATTAAAACATAAAAAGACACCTAACCAGAGGCTATATCAAATATTTATTCCTAAATAGAAGCAAAAATCAAAAATTAAAAACAAAATTGGGTTGCCTCCCAACAAGCGCTATCGTTTGACGCCCCTATCTAGGCATAAAAAGCAAGGATAGATCTATGTATTACCATCTTTGGTAGGCAATCCATAAGTGGATCTCATGATAGATTCGTATGGTAATTTTATTTTCTTTCTAGGGAAGTGTTCCATGCCTTTCCTTAACGGAAATTGGAATCTAATATTCCCTTCCTTCATATCAATAATTGCACCAATCGTTCTAAGGAAAGGTCTACCAAGAATAATAGGACATGAAGGATTGCAATCTATATCAAGAACAATAAAATCTACGGGCACATAGTTCCTATTTGCAACAATAATAACATCATTAATTCTTCCCATAGGTTTTTTAATAATGGAATCCGCAAGGTGCAAGTTTAGAGAGCAATCATCAAAATCACAGAAACCTAGCAAATCGCACAAAGTCTTTGGAATCATAGAAACACTAGAACCCAAATCACACAAAGCATAGCATTCATGATCTTTAATTTTAATTTTCACAGTAGGATACCAATCATCATAAGGTTTTCTAGGGATAGAAACTTCCAACTCAAGTTTTTCTTCGTAAGATTGCATCAAAGCATCAACGATATGTTTGGTAAAGGCTTTCTTTTGACTATAAGCCCGAGGAGACTTTAGCACGGATTGCAACAAGGAAATACAATCTATCAAAGAGCAATTATCATAATTAAATTCCTTGAAATCCAAAATAGTCTGTTCATTAATATCTAATGTTTTGATCTCTTCAATCCCTCTTTTATCAATTTTAGCATCAAGATCTAAAAACTCCGAATTTTTGGAACGCCTTCTAGGTAAAGGTGGATCATATTCAGTCCCATCATTATCAAGATTCATATTGCAAAACAAAGATTTAATCAGGGACACATCGATAACTTTTAGATCTTCATCTTTATTTTCATAGAAACTATAAGAACACGCTTTTACAAAGCAATCTTTCTTAGCACGCATCCTAGCGGTTCTTTCTTTGCACTCATCAATGGAAATTCTCACGGCTTTGAGAGACTCATTGATATAATGATTAGGTGGAATAGATCTAAGTTTCAAAGAATCAACATCAAGAGAAATTCTATCAATGTTCCTAGCCAATTCATCAACTTTAAGCATTTTTTCTTCAAGCAAAGCATTGAAATTCTTTTGCGAATTCATATTTAACACTAGTCTCAAATTCAGAAGGCATCTTATTAAAATTTCCATAAGAATTGTTGTAGGAATTACCATAATTATTAGAGGAATTACTAGGATACGACCTAGGATTAAAGTTTCCTCTATACGCGTTATTACCAAAATTATTCCTACCAACAAAATTCACATCCATAGATTCATTATTATTCTCAATCAAAGTAGACAAAGGAATATCATTAGGATCAGAAGAAACACTCTTAGTAGCAAATAATTTCATAAGTTCATCCATCTTTCCACTCAAAACATTAATTTCTTCTATTGCATGCACTTTTTATTAGTAGATCTTTCAGTGTGCCATTGAGAATAATTAACCATAATATTATCTAGTAGTTTAGTAGCTTCTCCTAAAGTGATTTCCATAAAAGTGCCTCCCATGGCCGAATCTAAAAGATTTCTAGAAGCAAAATTCAATCCGGCATAATTTTTTGTATAATCATCCACAAATTCAAACCATGTGTAGGGAAATTACGTACCATTAATTTCATCCTCTCCCAAGCTTGTGCAACATGTTCATGATCAAGTTGCTTAAAATTCATAATATCGTTTCTAAGAGAGATGATCTTAGCGGAGGAAAATACTTAGAGATAAAAGCATCTTTGCACTTATTCCAAGAATCAATACTATTTTTAGGCAAAGATGAAAACCAAGCTTTAGCACGATCTCTAGCGAAAGGGAATAGCTTCAATTTAACAATATCATTGTCCACATCTTTCTTCTTTTGCATATCACACAAATCAACGAAGCTATTTAGATGGGTAGCGGCATCTTCACTAGGAAGGTCGTGAATTGATCTTTCATGACAAGATTCAACAAAGCAGCATTGATTTCACAAGATTCAGTATCGGTAAGAGGAGCAATCGGAGTGCTAAGGAAATGATTATTGTTGGTATTGGTAAAGTCACACAATTTGGTATTATCTTGAGCCATTGTGACAAGCAAGCAATCCAACACACGAACAAACAAGAGACGGGCAAAAAGAGGCAAACGGAAAAGTGAGGGCGAATAAAACGGCAAGGCTGAAGTGGGGGAGAGGAAAACGAGAGGCAAATGGCAAATAATGTAATGCGGGAGATAAGGGTTTGTGATGGGTACTTGGTATGTTGACTTTTGCGAAGACCTCCCCGGCAAGAGCACCAGAAATCCTTCTTGCTACCTCTTGAGCACTGCGTTGGTTTTCCCTTGAAGAGGAAAGGGTGATGTAGCAAAGTAGCGTAAGTATTTCCCTCAGTTTTGAGAACCAAGGTATCAATCCAAGAGGAGGCCACGCACGAGTCCCTCGCACCTACACAAACAAATAAATCCTCGCAACCAACACGATAAGGGGTTGTCAATCCCTACACGGTTACTTCTGACGGTGAGATCGATAGATATGATAAGATAATATTTTTGGTATTTTTTATGATAAAGATGCAAAGTAAAATAAAAGGAAATAAAAATAACTAAGTGTTGGAAGATTAATATGATGGAAAATAGACCCCGAGGCCATAGGTTTCACTAGTGGCTTCTCTCAAGAGCATAAATTTTTATGGTGGGTGAACAAATTACTGTTGAGCAATTGACAGAATTGAGCATAGTTATGAGAATATCTAGGTATGATCATGTATATAGGCATCACGTCCGAGACAAGTAGATCGACTCCTGCCTGCATCTACTAATCTTACTCCACACATCGACCGCTATCCAGCATGCATCTAGAGTATTAAGTTCATAAGAACAGAGTAACGCTTTAAGCAAGATGACATGATGTAGAGGGATAAACTCATGCAATATGATGTAAACCCCTTCTTGTTATCCTCGATGGCAGCAATACAATACGTGCCTTGCTGCCCCTAATGTGACTGGAAAAGGACACCGCAAGATTGAACCCAAAGCTAAGCACTTCTCCCATTGCAAGAAATATCAATCTAGTAGGCCAAACCAAACTGATAATTTGAAGAGACTTGCAAAGATAACCAATCATACATAAAAGAGTTCAGAGAAGATTCAAATATTGTTCATAGATAATCTTGATCATAAACCCACAATTCATCGATCTCAACAAACACACAACAAAAGAAGATTACATCGAATAGATCTCCACGAGAGAGGGGGAGAACATTGTATTGAGATCCAAAAAGAGAGAAGAAGCCATCTAGCTAATAACTATGGACCCGAAGGTCTGAGGTAAACTACTCACACATCATCAGAGATGCTATGGTGTTGATGTAGAAGCCCTCCATGATCGATGCCCCCTCCGGCGGAGCTCCGAAACAGGCCCCAAGATGGGATCTCACAAGTACAGAAGGTTGCGGTGGTGGAATTAGGTTTTTGGCTCCGTCTCTGGTAGTTTGGGGGTACGTAGTTATATATAGGAGGAAGGAGTACGTCGGTGGAGCAACAGGGGGCCCACGAGGGTGGAGGGCACGCGGCATGCCCAGAGGGGTAGGCGCGCCCCCTACCTCGTGCCCTCCTGGTTGATGTCTTGACATAGGGTCCAAGTCCTCTGGATCACGTTCGTTCCGAAAATCACGTTCCCGAAGGTTTCATTCCGTTTGGACTCCGTTTGATATTCTTTTTCTGCGAAACTATGAAATAGGCAAAAAAACAGCAATTCTGGGTTGGGCCTCCGGTTAATAGGTTAGTCCCAAAAATAATATAAAAGTGTATAATAAAACCCAATAATGTCCAAAACAGAATATAATATAGCATGGAACAATAAAAAATTATAGATACGTTGGAGACGTATCAGCCACCGCCTGAGCCGCCGCCCGGGCCATGAAAACCGCCACCACCTGAACCGCCGCCCGGCCCGTGATGGCCGTCGAACATGTTAGAATTCTTGAAAGCCTTCATGATCGTACAGTCTTTCCATAGGTGAGTAGCTGGCTTCTCCCGGGTGCCGTGCCTTGGACAAGGCTCATTTAGTAACTGCTCAAGGGTGGGACCTGACCCGCCAGACCGAGAGGGTGGCCTCCCCTTATGTCGTTGATTATTTCCCTGTGCGTTAGCCACAAACTCCGAGCTACCGTCAGCCTTACGTTTATTATTACCTCCTTGATTCACCGGGTTATGCTGAAGACCCTTAGCGTTGTCGTTCTTCTTTCCCTTACCTGTCTTCTCTTCATCAGACGCGGGATCCTTGGTACTATCGGAATCGGCGTATTTAACCAGATCCACCATCAGCTGGCCCATGTCATTACAATCGCGCTTGAGCCGCCCCAGCTTCTGTTTCAAAGGTTCAAAACGGCAACTTTTTCCAACATTAAGACTGCAGAGCCGGCATCCATCTTATCAGATGAATGTATTATTTCCTTCACCCGGCGCACCCAATGGGTCGTGGACTCACCTTCCTCTTGCTTGCAATTAGTCAAGTCCACAATCGACATGGGCTGCTTGCATGTGTCCTTAAAGTTCTGAATGAACCGGGCCTTTAACTCGGCCCAGGAACCAATGGAATTAGGTGGCAGTCCCTTTAACCAAGTGCGGGCCGTTCCATCCAGCATCATAGTGAAGTACTTGGCCATTGCCGCGTCACTGACCTCCAGCAATTCCATGGCCATCTCATAACTTTCAAACCACGCCCCAGGCTGCAAGTCAGCCGTGTAGTTAGGCACCTTTCGAGGCCCCTTAAAATCCTTGGGCAAACGCTCATTACGCAGTGCTGGCACTAAGCAAGGGACACCTCCGGTTCTCGTGGCCGCGCTTGCCTCAATAGAAGTCGTCGGATAAACCGGGGAAGGCTGGTAAGCCGCCCACTGAGTTGCCTGCTCCATCGCCTGCTGAGCCGCCCGCTCAGCCTCTTGGCGTTCCCTATCTTGATTAACCAAGTTAAGGGCCCCATCTCGCACCGGCTCTCGCCCGCCTGGCTGATCACGGTGTCGGACGTTGCTTGAAACTGCCGCCGAGTCCATATGTCTCCTATAACTCGGCCTCCGGCTTGGGAGAGGGGTCGAATGAATTCTGTCTCGACTATAAGAGTATGCCTCCTGGTGCGCCTGAGCCGTCTGAAGAAGTTCTCTGACCCTTCGCGTTTCAATTGCTGTCGGAGAGTCGCCCTCCATTGGGAGAGCCGCTAATCGTGTCACTGCGGCGATCATATTCTCCAACAGGTTAGAACAATAACCCGGTGGTGTTGGTATGTACTGAGGCGGAGCAGTGTTCACTCGTGGAGGTTCCGTCATCCGTGGTTGAACCGGCGTCCCAGCTTCGGGCGTCGCAGCCGGGTTTACCTCTGGCGGATTACTGGGACCTTCCCCGGGTGTGCGGAAGAGATTTCTAGGATCATAAATTGAGGGAAAACGGGATTGAGACTTCCGGTGCCTTCTCCTCATGACCTCATTTGATGCGTTTAGCTCCATCGTAAGCTGAAACGCTTCGGATTGAAGCTGCTGGGCTCGAGCATCCAAAGCCGCCCGCTCCATAGCCAATCTGGTGCCTTCAGCTGCTAGATTTTCTTTTGCTTGTGCTATCTCCTCACGTAACCGAGCCACCTCTGTATCATGTTCAGCCTGATCCGCCAGATTAACTGTGGCGGTTAACATGGTTGTCAGTCTATCCGTGAGATCAATCAGCACCTGAGCCGGCGGGCGCACAGTGCCTCCTGCCCCGGATTCCGCTGACCCAGAGGTTATCGCTACCGCAACCGTAGAGTTTTGACCTGGTTGAGTACCGGCCATGAAGATCCCTACTCTGCTCGGCGGCTCAAAGGGGTCTGGAATACTGCTGCCATCGGAAGAGCCCCCAAGCCCGCCGTCTTGTAATTGATACAACGAATCCGTCTCACCCATGGACGACTCACCGTCAGAGTAGATGGTCGTCTCACCGCCAGACACGGATCCTTCAGGAAGTTCTCCTCCATGGATGCATCCCACGAAGGCATGCTTCATGGCGGGCGGAGCCTGGGCGGGTCTCGCACGCTGAGCCGTCTTGATGATGTCGGTGCAGATGTCCGGCTCAGGGCCCGGCTCACCAATCCCACTGATGAAGACGTGAATTCCGCCGAAGGGGACCCGGTACCCATACTCGATTGAGCCGGCGTCGGGGCCCCAGCCTGCATCGTCGATGTAGAGCTTGCCGCGATGACTCTTGGTCATCCGGCCCACAGCGTATCCCTTGAGCCCTTCGAAGCTGCCCTTCAAGAACTCAAATCCACCGTGCGCTGGCCCCGCGGTGGGTGCCAACTGTCGTGGAATTGTCATGGCAGATGTCCTGGTGAAAGGACTTAGTCGTGGAGCCATCGCAACTAGGAAGCAAGAAGGGGTTAATCGGGACAAAGGACACGAGGTTTATACTGGTTCGGCCCCTTACGGTGAAGATAAAAGCCTATGATCCAGTTTTGAGTGGGATTACTTTTCTCTCAATAACCAGGGAGCGAATCCGCTTGACCTAGCTCTCGATCTGATGTTACTTGCCCCGAACCGCCGCCGGGTCGTTCCTTTATATACAGAGGAAGACGCCCAGCGGCTCATAGAGTCCCGGCCGGCTCATAAATAGTGTCCGGATCGGTTTCTCTCTATTCCTGCCTTATAATACAAGTTTACATATATATATGGCGGTTTATCTCTACGGGCCTTAAGTCGCCCTTTGGGCCCTGGGCCCTTAACTAACCCGCCATCTTCAGGAGCTGTCTTGGGCTTCAAGAATCATCATGAGTATAACCCGGCCCCTCCTGGGCGGGTCATACCAATAATTATATCCCCAACAAATACATACTGATGTATGCAGTCCAATGAGTGTTGAGGCTCACGGCGGGTATCGTTATTTTCTAACCTTCACAGATGATTTGAGCAGATATGGGTATATCTACTTGATGAAACATAAGTCTGAAACATTTGAAAAGTTCAAAGAATTTCAGAGTGAAGTAGAGAATCATCATAACAAGAAAATAAAGTTTCTATGATCTGATCGCAGAGGCAAATATTTGAGTTACGAGTTTGGCCTTCAATTAAAACAATGTGGAATAGTTTCGCCAACTCACGCCACCTGGAACACCACGGTGTAATGGTGTGTCTGAATGTCGTAACCATACTTTATTAGATATGGTGCGATCTATGATGTCTCTTACCGATTTACCAGCATCGTTTTGGGGTTATGCATTAGAGACGGCTACATTCACGTTAAATAGGGCACCATCTATGTCTGTTGAGACGACACCATATGAATTGTGGTTTAGCATGAAACCTAAGTTGTTGTTTCTTAAAGTTTGGGGCTGTGATGCTTATCTGAAAAACCTTCAAGCTGATAAGCTCAAACCCAAATCAGAGAAATGTGTCTTCATAGGATACCCAAAGGAGACTGTTGGGTATATCTTCTATCGCAGATCCGAAGGCAAGATATTCGTTGCTAAGAATGGATCCTTTCTAGAGAAGGAGTTTCTCTTGAAAGAAGTGAGTGGGAGTGTTGGGGATATGACTATTTGTGTAAGCCGTCCAGGAGGGGCCGGGTTACACAAAGAAGAGTCATCAGAGGAAGCCCAAGACCAAGCATGAAGATGGCGATTCAATAAAGGGCTTAAGGCCCACAGGCGACTTAAGGCCCGTTGTACTAAACCGCCATGATGACATGACTTGTATCAAAGGGTAGATTTAACTAGTCACCGAGCGGACATCGCTTTATGAGCGGCCGAGACTCAGTAAGCCATGTGTCGTCAACCCATGTATATAAGGGGACGACCTCTTTGGCGGCTTTAGGCGAGAAACAACCAATCGAGAACCGGGCATAGCGTATCTCGCTCCTCGGTCATCGAAACCTCAAGCAATACCAAACCAACTAGACGTAGGCCTTACCTTCACCGTAAGGGGCCGAACTAGTATAAACCTCTCGTGTCCTTTCTCCCGATTAACCCCTTTAAGCTTCCTAGTTGCGATGGCTCCACGATTAAGTCCTTGCAAGAGGACATCTGCCGTGACAATTCCACGACAGTTGGCGCCCACCGTGGGGCCAGCGCATGGTGGATTTGAGTTCTTGAAGGGCAGCTTCGAAGGGCTCAAGGGATACGTGATGGGCGGATGACCAAGAGTCGTCGCAGCAAGATCTACATCGACAACGAAGGCTGGGGCCCGAGGCCGACTCAATTGAGTCTGGTGCGGGTCCCCTTTGGCGGAATTCACGTCTTCATCGGCTGGATTAGTGAGCCGGGCCCAGAGCCGGACAGCTGTACCGACCTCATTGAGACGGCTCAGCGTGCGAGACCCGCTCAGATTCAACCTGTGAGGAAGCGTGCCTTTGTGGGTTGTGTTCATGGAGAGGCATTTTCGGAAGGATCTAAAGATGGAGAAGAGACGGTCGTCCCATCAGATGATGATTCGTCCTTCGGCTTAACAGATTCTCTGTATTAGGTCCAAGAAGGCATGCTAGGGGGCTGTTCTGACGACTCTGGCGTTCCAGTTGGCTATGAGCGCCAAGCTGGGCAGGAGTCTTCATGGCCGGTACCCAACCCGGCCAAAACTTCGGTCAATTGCGGCGACAATAGCGTCCGGGTCGAGAGCAGCGAGGCGGGGAGGCCCGTGCGCCGCCCGGCTCAGTCTTGATAGATCTTATGGACAAGTTGACGGCCTTGTTAACCTCCATGGTTATTCCTGCAAATCCAGATGAGCATAACGCGGAGGTGGCAAAGGTGTGTGAGGAGATAGCCCAGGCCAAGGAGGCCTTGGCGGCTGAGGACACTAGGCTAGCTGCGGAGCGGGCGGCTTTGGATGCACGCAGGCGCAGCGACTCCAAATCGAGAGGCTTTCCAGCTTAACATGAGTTTGAACGCGTCCAATGAGGTAATGAGAAGGAGACATCGAAGACCGGTCATATGCGCGCCGGTTTACGATCCTCGGAATCTCTTCACGACACCAAGCTAGTCCTAGCAATCCGACCAAGCCAATCAATTTATGACACCCGGAGCTGGAGGGCCGGGTCAGCCTCGAGAGATGGCACCTCTTCACGGGAGCATGGCCCCGCCCCGATACATACCAACACCTCCAGGCCACTTTTCCAACCCCATGGAGAACCTGATAGCAGCATCGGCGTGTCTGGCGGCTCTTCCAATGGATGGTGACGACCCGACGGTGGTGGAAACCCGGAGGGTTAGGGAGCTTCTTCAGACGGCCTTAGCACAGCAAGAGACCTATTCTTACAGAAGGGACATGATTCATTCCACTCCTCGGCCTTGGGTAGCACCCCGTCCAAACCGGAGTCTGAGTTACAACAGACACATGGAGTCAGAGGCTTTATCAAGCAATGCCCAGCGTCACAACCAACCCGGCGGCTATAACCCGGTGCAGGATCGATGCGTCGGGGAGGATGAACAGGCGGCTCAATTAGCGGCTCAGCAGACGGCGTATGACGGTTTCCCAGAGTATCCAATGACTTCTGTTGGAGCAGGGGTGGCCACTAGAACCGGTGGTGTCCCTTGTCTGGTGCCGGCTCTGCGAGATGTGCATCTGCCCAAGGATTTCAAGGGTCCTCGAAAGGTGCCAAATTACACGGCCGACTTACAGCCAGGAGCATGGATTGAAAGTTACGAGATGGCCATGGAATTATTGGAAGTCAGTGACGCGGCAATGGCTAAGTATTTCACCATGATGTTAGATGGAACGGCCCGAACTTGGTTGAAAAGCTTGCCTCCCAATTCCATCAGTTCATGGGCCGAGTTAAAGGCCCGGTTTATCCAAAATTTTAAGGATACTTGCAAGCAATCTATGTCCATTGTGGACTTGACCAATTGTAAGCGGGGAGGAGGGTGAGTCCACAACTCATTGGGTGCGCCGGGTCAAGGAAATAATACATTCATCTGATAAGATGGATGCCGGCTCGGCGGTACTTATGCTCCTTCAGAATTGTCGTTTTGTGCCGCTGAAGCAGAAGCTGGGGCACCTTAAGCGTGATTGCAATGACATGGGTACGCCGATGGCGGCTTTGGTTAAATATGCCGATTCGATACTCACGATGATCCCAGGTATGCGAGGAGGAAAAGACGGGGAAGGGAAAGAAGAACGGCAACGGAAAGGGTCAGCAGCAACAGCCGATAAGTCAAGGTGGTAACAAGCGTAAGCCGGACGGTAACCCGGCATTTGTGGCCAATGCTAATGCTCAAGGTAATAACAAGAAGCGTAAGGGGAGAGGACCTCCTCGATCTGGTGGCTCAGGTCCATCTCTTGAGCAGCTTCTAAATGAGCCTTGTCCAAGACATGGTACTCGGGAAAATCCTGCCACCCACTTATGGAAAGACTGCGCGATCATGAAAGCTTTCAAGAATTCAAACATGTTTGATGGCAATCACGGATCAGGCGGCGGTTCAGGAGCAGGTGGTTTCCATGGCCCGGGTGGCGGCTCAAGTTCCGGTTTTCAAGGTGGTCAAGGTGGCTATAATCAGCAGATCCGGTCAAGGAGGACATAGCGGCAGTCGAGTTATCAGAGCCATCCAAAACAGTTAAACGGTGGGCAATACCATGTGTTTACCACTAACTTGTGTAAACGTGACCAAAAGGTTCATAAAAGGGCGGTGAATTCGGTTGAACCGGCGGTTCCCCGTTATCTGAGGTGGTCAGAACAACCTATCATTTGGAGTAGAGAAGATCACCCCCCCCCCCCCGGGTTGATAACCCAGGTCAGTTAGCCTTGGTGGTAGCCCCTCAGGTTGGTGGATATAAATTCACTAAGGTGCTGATGGATGGCGGAAGCAGCATCAATATTTTCTATTATGAGACCTTTCGCCGTATGGGTCTGACTGATAAGGACTTGAGGACATCTAACACTGTTTTCCATGGGGTGGTACCCGGTAAGTCGGTGTATCCTGTGGGCAAGATCAAGCTAGAAGTGGCTTTTGGAGAAGAATACGATTCCAGGGCTGAGAAGCTGACGTTTGAGGTAGTCAAAATCAGAAGCCCGTATCATGCTCTGTTTGAATGACGGCTTATGCCAAGTTTATGGCACGGCCGTGTTATGTTTATCTGCAGCTCAAGATGCCGGGTTACAAGGGCACCATCACTGTGCATGGGAGTCGCAAGGTGGCCTTGGAATGCGAGGAAGGCGATGCGGCATATGCTGAATCCGTTTGTGCTGAAGAGGAGCTGAAGTTTTATCAAACTAATGTTGACCCGACAGATATGACCTCTTTGAAGAAGCCAACCACAGAGCAAGACTCGGCTTTGAAATTTAAGTCGGCCGCCGAGACAAAGCTGGTTGACTTCACTCCAGGTGACTCTTCCAAGCGATTCGACGCCGGTACCAATTTGGATCCCAAATAGGAAAGCGCGCTCATCGAGTTCATCCGTGAGAACCGGGACATCTTTGCATGGAAACCTTCTGACATGCCGGGTGTCCCGAGAGAACTCATTGAGCACACTCTTAATATTGATCCAAAGTATATGCCGGTCAGGCAGTTTCTCCGGCGATTCAATGAGGAAAGGCGAAAGGCTATAGGGGAAGAGGTCGCTCGGCTCTTAGCGGCCGGATTCATCGTGGAAGTTTTTCACCCGGAGTGGTTGGCTAACCCAGTGCTTGTGCTCAAGAAGAATGGAACCTGGCGGATGTGTGTGGATTACACGGACTTAAATAAGGCTTGTCCGGCTGATCCCTTTGCTTTACCCCGTATTGATCAAATCATTGATGCTACAACGGGTTGCGAGTGTTTGAGCTTTTTGGATGCTTACTCTGGTTATCATCAGATCAAAATGGCAGTTAAGGACCAGGAGAAGACGACTTTCATTACTCCATTTGGAGCCTTCTGCTATGTGTCTATGCCGTTTGGGCTCAAGAGTGCCCAGGCGACTTATCAGCGGTGTGCGTAATTGTCTCCACAATCAGATTGGGCGCAATGTTCATACTTATGTGGATGACATTGTGGTGAAGTCGAGAGAAGGAAACCTTGATCTCCGATTTAAAGAAAACCTTTGATAATCTCGGGTCTACAAGATGATGCTTAACCCGGACAAGTGCGTGTTTAGGCGTACTGCAGGCAAACTTTTGGGATTCCTGGTCTCAAGCAGGGGCATTGAAGCTAACCGGAGAAGATCAAGGCGATTACCTCTACGGCTAAGCCGGGCGTGCATCAATGATGTTCAGCGTTGGCGGGTCGTGTTGCTTCTTTAAGCCGATTCATAAGCGGCTAGGGAGAAAACTTTACCGTTGTATCGATGATGATGAAAGCGGAACACCTTTATGCAGGTGAAATTCTTGATGCTGCTTTTGAAGATTTAAAGAGACAATTGGCTGAGCGCCGGTTCTCGCAACTTCGATTGATAAAGAGCCATTGCTATTGTATGTTGCTGCTAACTCACGTGCTATTAGTGTGGCCATTGTGGTGGAGTGTAAGGAGACTGGCAAGGAGCATCCGGTTCAGAGGCCGGTTTATTACATCAGTGAGGTGCTCATAGAGTCCAAGCAAAGGTATCCGCACTGGCAGAAACTGGTTTATGGGGTGTTCATGGCGAGCCGGAAGCTAAAGCAGTACTTCCTGGGTCATCCTATAACTGTGGTAAGTTCAGCCCCCTTGGGAGACATCATCCAGAATAGGGAAGCCACAGGACGAGTTGCCAAGTGGGCCATCGAGCTTGGGCCTCACGGTTTGAAGTATATGCCGTGCACAGCTATCAAGTCTCAAGCGCTAGTGGACTTTATCAATGATTGGACGGAGTTGCGAGCACCGGAGGAGAAGCCGGATAACACGTATTGGACTATTCACTTCGATGGGTCCAGGCGGTTGGAGGCTCGAAATTTGGGGTTGTTTTAACTTCCCCCCGAGGTGATAAATTTTGTTATGTGCTCCGGCTTATGTTTCCCTGTACTAACAATGCAGCTGAATATGAGGCTTTACTCCATGGCCTCCGGATGGCCAAAGAGATGAATTTGAGCCGGGTAAGATGCTTGGGCGATTCAGACCTCGTCGCTCAACAGGTGTCAGGCACATGGGATTCTAAGGATCCCCTCATGGCGGCTTATCGTCGTGAGGTTGATGCGGTGGCTGGGCACTTCAAAGGTTATCAAGTAGAGCACATTGATCGAAGGAAGAATGAGGCGGCTGATGCTTTAAGCTGGCTGGGATCTCAGCGTAAGCCGGTGCCGCCTAATACCTTTATTGACATTTTGCATAACCCTTCCGCCGAGTGCCTACTGAAGAAGAGCTTGCGATGCACCGGACCGGGCGCGGTGGTGGCGGCTCTACATGCCATCCCGGACTGGACGGTCCCATACTTAGCCTATATGACCCAGGGAGAATTGCCTGAGGATGAGACCTTGGCAAGACAAATCCTCAGGCGGTCCAAATCCATGACGATTGTTCATGGCGAGTTGCATCACCGCAGCGTCACTGGGGCGTTTCAGCGTTGTGTGTCACCTACGGAGGGTCAGGAGATACTTCATGAGATTCATGAAGGTGATTGCGGTCATCATGCCGGTTCAAAGTCTCTGGTAGCCAAGGCTTTTCGTCATGGTTTTTATTGGCTGACGGCTCATGCTGATGCGGAGGATTTGGTCAGCAAATACGACAGATGTCAAAAATTCTCACGACGAGCTCACGTGCCGGCTCAAGAATTGAGGATGATTCCAATTACTTGGCCGTTTGCAATCTGGGGGCTTGATATGGTTGGACCTTTCAAAAGGTCTAAAGATAAGAAGACACACCTGTTGGTGGCAGTGGATAAATTCACCAAGTGGGTTGAAGCGAGCCTATCGGTAAGTGTGATGCAGCCACGGCGGTTCAGTTCATCAAAAGGTGATCTTTCGTTTTGGTTTTCCGCGCGATATTATAGCGATAATGGCACTAATCTCTCCAAGGGTGCCATGGAAGAGTTCTGTCAACAAGAGCACATCCGGCTTGATGTTTCTTTGTTGCTCACCCCGATCTAATGGTCGTGCGAAAGAGCTAATCAAGAGATCTTGAAAGGTATCAAACCCCGGTTCTTAGTTCCTTTACAACGAACTCCGGGTTGTTGGGTGGAGGAGTTACCCTCTGTGCTATGGAGCATCAACACAACACCTAACAGGTCTACTGGTTATACACCTTTCTTCATGGTGTACGGAGGCGAGGCGGTTACGCCAAGTGACATCCGGCATGATTCACCCCGGGTGGCGGCTTACGTTGAGGCTGATAACGAAAAAGCTCGTCAGGATGCACTTGACTTGTTGGATGAAGAGCGAGACTTGGCCATAGCCCGCTCGGCGATTTACCAGCAAGACCTGCGCCGCTATCACAACCGCGGGTTAGAAGCAGAACTTTCCAGGAAGGCAATTTAGTGCTCCGGCTCATCCAGGATCAAACTGATATGCACAAGCTGTCCCCTCCTTGGGAAGGACCTTTCATGGTCAGCAAGAATCTCAACAATGGGTCATATTACCTCATCGATGTTCAAGAGCACAAAGACTCACGTAAGTTGGAGGAGGAGACCCGCCGGCCGTGGAACATAGCGCATCTCCGACCCTACTATACTTAAGCCACCGGCTTTCGGAGTATATTTGTCTTTCCTTTTTTAGCAATGTATATATTATATAAAGCAATAAAGCAGGACCTCTTTCCTTTCCATCCTACAAGGTTTATGTGTCTTCTTTACCAGGTGGTGGAAACGACTAGCAGGGAGCGGATCATATCTGAATCCGGTTTTACCTTTGGTCCGGCTTATGAGCATATCTGAATCAAGCCATGGTCACTTGAGGGCTTCCTGTTCAAACATAGGTCGTATTCGAACCAAAGAGAACATAGTTGTCGATGCCCACTTGATCGGCATACTGCCAAACCCACTTGGGGGCTTCTTGATCATATTTGAATCATAGCTTAACCCCTTTGGGTCTGACGTGGATCGTATTCGAATCAGCGTCATTAAACAACTCTTATGTTCACTTGGGGGCTTCCTGTTCAAACATAGGTCGTATTCGAACCAAAGAGAACATAGCTGTCGATACCCATTTGATCGGCATCGCCAAAGCCACTGGGGGCTATATGATCGTATCCGAATCTTAGCTTAACGCCTTTGGAACGGTTCTCTGATCGTATTCGAATCAGGAGCCTGTGAACATAGCTTACAAGTATGATTATTTTAACTATCATTGAAACCTTCTTGAGGAGATGGTTTTTTTATCCTTCCGGTTTTATATTGATTACCTCAGGCCCTAAAAGTGCCAGGTAAAAACTTATATGAGCCGGAGAGGCTATTAAAAAGGTCACAGGTATGCTGTTATGATTATATCTTAAACTAATCATGAACCGGTTATGCATGTGGTCTTTTGATCAGGTTCCGGGTTATCAATATTTTATAACCCCCTGGTGCAGTAAACCGCCCAGGAAGTTTTCATTTGTTTATGTGCAGGGTAAGGCAAAGCAAGTTAAACCATCAAGGAAACACATGGTTCACATAAGCCGGCAAAATATAGAGATGGCGGCTTACAAAAAACAATAAGCACCATAAACATGCGCAAGGGCATGACAGGCATTAAGGAGTTTTCTCTATCCTATTACAAGACTCCCCGAGTGTAGAGTAAGTGAAGCATTGTTTTGCAAAAGTCATAACACATCTGGCGGCTCATTCCTCCGGCTGGCTTGATGACTCCGGGTTATCCTTCCCCGCCTCTCCTTCGGTTGTTTTGTCCTAGAAGGTGGACGAGGCCCAGTCAATGCCGCTCAAAGCTTCAAATTCAGCCTCATTATCTATTAAGCTGGCCGGGTCCACTTCAGGGGCAAAGGTATGCTTACGAGTTGGAGGGATCAAGCTGACATCATCATAGTGTGGAGTTGGAATCCTCCGATTCTCGTTGTCGTAACCCGGCTGGTACTTAGTAAGGTCGATATCATTACCGATGATGGTGGCCACAGGATGTACGACTCTCACACAGGTAGAGAAGTCTGATTCATCGAATACAGAGCCGTCCTCCTTCAGGCTGGGGTATCCAAGAGCAACGTCTGCCAGGTCTAGCTCTGGAAGCAACGCTTTGGCCTGGCTTAAGGCGGCTATGGCCCCGGCTCTACCAGATGCCCGCCTTAGCTCCTGAATCCGTTGGGGTAACACGGCCAACCGTTTTAGCACGTCCTGCAGGAGATAAGGAGCATCATTTGATAAAGCCACAATGGCTAAAGCGCGTTGTGACCCGGTGTATAGTTGTTCCACCAGAGTGTACACCGCCTTAAGCTTGACCAACATATTCTGCTTGAGTTTCGTGCTCCTAGGGCCTGCATTTATACATATAAGGTGAGCCGGAGTTAACAATTAAAATAGACATCAAAGGAACCATTGTGATATTCAGAGTTACATATAGTAACTTACCGAAGATTGCTGAGACCATTTGAGATATCTGGCGCTTTAAGCCGGACAGCTCGGCGGTTGCCTCGGCAAGAGACGCCTCTGCTGTTTCAGCCCGAGTCACCAGTGAAGCTTTCTCCTCAACCCAAGTTTTCTTCTCCGATTCAAAAATTTTCTTCAGTTTCTCTTGTTCGGAGACACTGAATTCAAACTTGGAGTTGGCTTTCTGAGCTTCAAGCTCTTGGGTTTTCAACTGACTCTTCAGATCAGCAATCTCCGCCTCAAATTGACTTATGGTGGCCTGCATCGACATCGAGTTATGGTAAGAATCACGGTAAGATTACATTCAAGTCCCAAACACTTTACAAGTAAAGATACTTGGCACTTGGGGGCTAATGTATGCTTAAAGAATTTCTTAACCTATTTTACCGGGTCATGTATATTAAGTCTCAAGCACTTTACAAGTAAAGGCACTTGACACTTGGGGGCTAATGTGTAACGCAAATGCAAAGTTTCATGCTATCACCGAGTTAAATATATTCAATTTAAGCCGGACAAAACTAACGATGAAAGTAGATTTCTAAGTCTGACAGATATTCATTCATAAGCAATAGACTTGGGGCTGATCTGATAAGTAAGGTTCAGGAAAAAGTTAAAGTTATACCTCAGATTTATGTTGTATTTGCTTCACCATGTCAATTTCAGATTACGGCTATTGTGCACTTGGTTCAGATAGCCGAGATTATATCACCAATGCTTAGGTGAGTATAATCGGTGATTTCGGTTTGGTTTTCGGCGTTGGGCAAACTCCTCCTTGGCGATTGCATCGAGCAAGGATGAGGCGGCCGGTTCAACATATTGGCTTTTCAGAAATTCAACTTACGGTTGATCGTCTTGACCGGGCTAGGAATTTCCGGCTTATCAGAATCGTGGACAACCTCTTCTGCAGGCGGGTCAGAGGTTGACACCGGAATATCAAAAGCCGGTTCAGGTGGTGGCTGATGAGTGGAGCTATCAGGAACGGATGAGTCAATTGCCGGTTCAGTGACCACCGGGTCTCGGGACAAATTATTCTTTTTGGCCCTCTTGCTAGGCTTCGCTTGCAGGCTGTCAGTCAAAGTGGAAGGATAAGTACCATCGAATAAGTATGGAAAAACTTAAAGTAAGAAAGGTGGCATTACGGGAGCTGTTTTAAAAGCGGCATGTTTGATTGTATCGACTTCATGGGAAGGCGGAGAGGTATCCTGATAATTGGAGTCGGATGAATTGAGGGGTCGGGCGAATTAGACCCGCCAAAGGAAAAGCGTAATGTAAATTGGAGATAACCTTGGTCGGCGCTTCTGGTTATATTGGGTAAGCGGAGGAGAGTTCTAACGTCTTGAGTGGCCCGAGTTTGCCTCCGGTTCTCAAGTTGTTGTTGCTTCAAAAGAAATTGAGGATCTTGGTAAGCTAGAGGGTGTGAAAACCTTACTTTCCGGGTCACCCTTCGGATTTTTTGTGTTGGCAAAGGTTTTGATTTGGAGGAAGTTATAGTTACCTCTTCGCCATCTGCTTGACTGTTTCCAGTATCCTCCTGAAAGGATCAAATGTCAGTAATGTAATGGCAAAGGAGTTAAAGAAAATTGAAAAAGATTACCTCTTCCTCATCCGAAGAAGAGTCATCCAATTTAAATATATCAGAGGCGCTGGGTTTCTTCTTCTTAGAGGTGCGAATCTGGCGGCTTTTCTTTCGATCTTCTTGGCATACAGCCTATTTAGCAGCCTCATGGTCATACTTGACCTTCCAGAAATCATCACCGGCCTGTGGAAACAGATAAAGAATCATAAGTATAAGAAGGTAACATATAAAAGAGTATTTGTGAAGACTAGAAACTTACCGCAGGAGCCGGGTTCTTCTTCTGAAGGGAAGTAAGCGAAGGCATTCTTGATTCTGATGCCTTCCTTCAACGAGAGATTAGATCGTAGCATCTACCACATCTTCGATAAATCATCGAGCTGTGACGCATCGAGTCATCCTTTTCGCTGTATAAGTACACATTAAGCGGTCTGGCGGCTTAATGGTAGTATCCGCCAGTGACCCAGACTTCGAACGGATCGATGCCATTTAAACCGTTCCCTAGAAGAGCTTTGATCTTCTTGATGGTGGGGTTGAGAGGCAGCGTTCAACAGCAGATAACTTATCCGCGTGGATGATTGGATTCGAGGCAGTAGCGAAAAGCTGGCGATGGCTTCTCATCAGCCGGTGATGTATCTTGGCAGTAGAACCACGTCTGGTTCCTGTCTTTCGGGTGACTTGGCAGCCCAGCATAAGGGAAAAGACAATCTCTTCGCTGCTAGATGGAGATGCCGCCAAGTTCAAGACTAGGCCCGTTCGCACGTTCGTTTTGCCGGTTCAGATAAAAAAGTTCTCTGAACAAAAGCAGATTTGGTTCTCTCCCAGGTACACTTCGCAAAAAACTTGAAAATTGCAGAGATTTGACACGGAATTGGGCCCGATGTCTTGAGGTCTAAGGTCAAAGAAATTCAGAACTTCTCTGAAATTTTTTGAGCCCGGAGGGGCAAATCCCCGGTTCATGTGATCCGTGAAAACTATCAGTTCCCCGTCTTTTGGTTGAGGCTTTTCTTCGGATGGGTCAGGAACACAATAAGACATGACCTCCTTTTTTGGCAGATGGCCAGACTTCACAAATTCGGCCAGTTTACTCTTAGTGAATGTGGATGGGACCCAGTTACAGGTTACAGGAGCTTTTGCTGCCTTAAGTGCCATGACAACAGTTGGTCTATTACAAAATAAGAAGTTCCGGTTCAAATTTTAACCCGGGAGGAAAATATCCAAATTACTGAAGGTAGCGGCTTACGAAGGGGCCTAATGATATAAGGGTGATTGTGCAAGAATATTTAAGCCGCTACAAACATCAAGAGCGATTCAAAAATTTTGAAGTCATGAGAAGACGGCAAGGATTACAGCTTAGTATCACTTATTTAAACCAGACACCTGGACAGTTGTGTTTAAGGGCATTTACCAGAAGAAGCTTTCTGGGTGATAGAAACAAGTTTCACAGATGACAGCTATTATTTTGGATCAAATTATTGTTCTGAAAGAAATTTTTTCTAGACCTAAAACAGAGTAGAGAAGTTCACGCACTCGAAGGAAGTTCCCAAACAAGGGAGATGAGATCTGTTTTTATGCAAGATCAACACAAACAACTACCGCAGCAGTTCTGCACAGTTTTTACGATCTAAGCAGGCTGTGGAGGTGCAAGCTAGCAAGGGTTTGCGTCGGGCGGTGATGAACGCCGACGAACTCAAGAAAGTTCCGATGGAGATCTAAAGAAAGGAAAGGAGAGGAACTCACATATGAACTCGAGCTGCGGAGGTTCGCCGTTGATTTCTGGTCCGAGTCAGGCTGATGCAGCGGCCTGAGTTGATGAAGACGAGGGTTCGGCCACGGCGGCGAGCTTGAGTGACAGAGAAGAGAGGAAGAAGACGACTGGAAGGAGAAGAATGAAAGACCTGAAGTCGCGCCTATTTATAGGGAGAAGATAACCGAGACGGTGTGGGAAACAAGGAGATAAGAATTACTATCAGCGGCCCCGACGCCTCGATTTTCGAAACAATCAATAAAAGCAAAGATCCATTGAAGGATACGATGGAATAGAAAATGAATTAAGGAAAGTATGACGTCACGCCGGGTTAAGACGGATCCAGAAGATGATGTCATGGCGGGTTAAAGAAAACCCTTTGGATAGTCAATAGACTGAAGATTTGTTCTTTAAATATATTTTTTAGATTGACATGAACAGGTTCAGATCAATCTGGGGCCTAATGTTGGGGATATGACTATTTGTGTAAGCCGCCCAGGAGGGGCCGGGTTACACAAAGAAGACTCATCAGAGGAAGCCTAAGACCAAGCATGAAGATGGCGACTCAATAAAGGGCTTAAGGCCCACAGGCGACTTAAGGCCCGTTGTACTAAACCGCCATGATGACATGACTTGTATCAAAGGGTAGATTTAACTAGTCACCGAGCCGGACACTGTTTATGAGCCGGCCGGGACTCTGTAAGCCACAGGGCGTCAACCCGTGTATATAAGGGGACGACCTGCTGGCGGCTTAGGGCAGGAAACAACCAATCGAGAACCGGGCATAGCGTATCTCGCTCCCTGGTCATCGAAACCTCAAGCAATACCAAACCAACTAGACGTAGGCCTTACCTTCACCGTAAGGGGTCGAACTAGTATAAACCTCTCGTGTCCTTTGTCCCGATTAACCCCTTTAAGCTTCCTAGTTGCGATGGCTCCACGATTAAGTCCTTGCAAGAGGACATCTGATGTGACAATTCCACGACAGGGAGGAAAGTAGAACTTGATGAGGTAATTGTACCTGCTCCCGAATTGGAAAGTAGTTCATCACAGAAATCAGTTCTAGTGATTCCTACACCAATTAGTGAGGAAGCTAATGATGATGATCATGAAACTTTAGATCAAGTTATTACCGAACCTCGTAGGTCAACCAGAGTAAGGTCCGCACCAGAGTGGTAAGGTAATCATGTTCTGGAAGTCATGTTGCTTGACCATGACGAACCTACGAACTATGAGGAAGTGATGATGAGTCCAGATTCCGCGAAATGGCTTGAGGCCATGAAATCGGAGATGGGATCCATGTATGAGAACAAAGTGTGGACTTTGGTTGACTTGCCCGATGATCAGCAAGCAATAGAGAATAAATGGATCTTCAACAAGAAGATTGACGCTGATGGTAATGTTACTGTCTACAAATCTTGACTTGTCGTGAAAGGTTTTCGACAAGTTCAAGTAGTTGACTATGATGAGAGTTTCTCACCCGTAGCGATGCTTAAGTCTGTCTGAATCATCTTAGCAATTGCCGCATTTTATGATTATGAAATTTGGCAAATGGATGTCAAAATTGCATTCCTTAATGGATATCTTAAAGAAGAGTTGTATATGATGCAACCGGCAGGTTTTGTCGATCCAAAAAGGTGCTAACAAAGTGTGAAAGCTCCAGCGATCCATTTATGGACTGGTGCAAGCCTCTCGGAGTTGGAATATATGCTTTGATAGTGTGATCGAAGCATATGGTTTTATACAGACTTTTGGAGAAGCCTATATTTACAAGAAAGTGAGTGGAAGCTCTGTAGCATTTCTAAATTATATGTGGATGACATATTATTGATTGGAAATAATACATAATTTCTGGATAGCATAAAATGATACTTGAATAAGAATTTTTCAATGAAAGACCTCAGTGAAGCTACTTACATATTGGGCATCAAGATCAATAAAGATAGATCAAGACACTTGATAAGACTTTGAATGATTACATACCTTGATAAGATTTTGAAGGAGTTCAAAATGGATCAGTCAAAGAAGGAGTTCTTGCCTGAGTTGTAAGGTGTGAAGTTGAGTAAAGACTCAAAACCCGACCACCACAGAAAATAGAAAGATAATGAAAAGTCATTCCCTATGCCTCAGTTATAGGTTCTATAAAGTATGCTATGTTGTGTACCAGACTTATTGTGTACCCTGCCCTGAGTTTGGCAAGGGAGTACAATAGTGATCTAGGAGTAGATCACTGGACATTGGTCAAAATTATCCTTAGAGGACTAAGGAAATATTTCTCGATTATGGAGGTGATAAAGAGTTCGTCGTAAAGAGTTATGTCGATGCAAGCTTTGACACCGATCTGGATGACTCTGAGTCTCAATCTGGATACATATTGAAAGTGGGAGCATTTAGCTAGAGTAGCTCCATGCAGAGCATTGTAGACATAGAAATTTGCAAAATACATACTGATCTGAATGTGGCAGACCCATTGACTAAACATATCTCACAAGTAAAACATGATCACACCTTAGTACTCTTTGGGTGTTAATCACATGGCGATGTGAACTAGACTATTGACTCTAGTAAACCCTTTGGGTATTTGTCGTGGTTTTGTCATGGCAGATGTCCTCATGAAAGGACTTAGTCGTGGAGCCATCGCTACGGGTTAGCTTGAAGGGGTTAAAGCGGACACAGGGATGCAAGGGAGTTTATACTAGTTCGGCCCCTTCGATGAAGGTAAAAGCCTACGTCTAGTTGTGATGGAATTGATGGGGTTTCGATGACTAGGGAGCAAACAAGCTTCGCCTAAGTCTCGAGTTGTTGTCTGTTCTCCCTGAACCGCCGCCAGGTCGTCCCCTTATATACATGGGTGGCGCCCGTCGGTTTACAGAGTCCCGACGCCGGTTCATAGATGTATCCGGCTCGGTCTCCACTATTCCTAACTTACAATACAAGTTACATACCGACGCCCGTTTACTGACTCGGGCCTTGAACCGACTATGGGCCTTGAGCCCTCATCTGCCTACATGGGCTTTAACATACTCAACTACTGACGAAGTTAACCCGGCCTGTCCTGGCCGGTTTACACCCAGTGGTAATATCCCCAACAGTATTGGTCACATGGTGATGTGAACTATAGAGTGTTAAATCACATGACGATGTGAACTATTGGTGTTAAATCACACGGCGATGTGAACTAGATTATTGACTCTAGTGCAAGTGGGAGACTGAAGGAAATATGCCCTAGAGGCAATAATAAAGTTGTTATTTATATTTCCTTATATCATGATAAATGTTTATTATTCATGCTAGAATTGTATTAACCGGAAACTTGATACATGTGTGAATACATAGACAAAACAGAGTGTCCCTAGTATGCCTCTACTTGACTAGCTCGTTAATCAAATATGGTTAAGTTTCCTAGCCATAGACATGTGTTGTCATTTGATGAACTGGATCATATCATTAGAGAATGACGTGATGGACAAGACCCATCCGTTAGCTTAGCATAATGATCGTTTAGTTTTATTGCTATTGCTTTCTTCATGACTTATACATGTTCCTCTGACTATGAGATTATGCAACTCCCGAATACCGGAGGAACACCTTGTGTGATATCAAACGTCACAACATAACTGGGAGATTATAAAGATGCTCTACAGGTGTCTCCGATGGTGTTTGTTGAGTTGGCATAGATCGAGATTAGGATTTGTCACTCTGAGTATCGGAGAGGTATCTCTGGGCCCTCTCGGTAATGCACATCACTATAAGCCTTGCAAGCAATGTGACTAATGAGTTAGTTACGGGATGATGCATTATGGAACGAGTAAAGAGACTTACCGGTAACGAGATTGAACTAGGTATGAGGATACCGACGATCGAATCTCGGGCAAGTAACATACCGATGACAAAGGGAACTATTCTGTTTGACCGATAAAGATCTTCGTAGAATATGTAGGAGCCAATATGAGCATCCAGGTTCCGCTATTGGTTATTGACCGGAGATGTGTCTCGGTCATGTCTGCATAGTTCTCGAACCCGTAGGGTCCGCACGCTTAATGTTCGATGACGATTTGTATTATGAGTATGTTATTTGATGACCGAAGTTTGTTCGGAGTCCTGGATGAGATCACGGACATGACGAAGAGTCTCGAAATGGTCAAGAGGTAAAGATTCATATATAGGATGATGGTAGTTGGACACCGGAAGTGTTCCGGGTGATACCGGGTCACCGGAAGTGGTTCCGGGCAACCCCCGACAAAGATATGGGCTTATTGGGCCAAGTAAGGGACCACACCAGCACACAAGGGGCTGGCGCGCCCCCTATAGGGCCAGCCACGTGGGGAGAAAGAGAAAGGAGAGAAGGAAAAGGAAAGTATGAAGTAGGACTCCTACTTCCTTCCCCTGCCCCTCCTTCCTTTCCCCTGGTCCAAATATGGTAAGGGGGGGCGAATTGGACTAGGGGCCCAAGTAGGATTCCTCCTACTTGGGCGCGCCCTAGGCTGCCTCCCTCCCTCTCCCTCCTTTATATACGTGGGGAGGGAACCCCTAGAACACAGATCAATTGTTTCTAGCTGTGTGCGGTGCCCCCCTCCACAGTTACACACCTTGGTCATATCGTCATAGTGCTTATGCAAAGCCCTACGCCGGTAACTTCATCATCACCGTGGCCACGCCGTCACGCTGACGGAAATCTCCCTCGGCCTCAATTGGATCAAGAGCTCGAGGGACGTTATCGAGCTGAATGTGTGCTGAACATGGAGGTGTCGTACATTCGGTGCTTGGATTGGTCGGATCGTGAAGACGTTCGAATACATCACCCACGTTACTAAACGCTTCCGCTTTTGGTCTACGAGGATACGTGTACACACTCTCCCCGCTCGTTGCTATGCTTCTCGTAGATAGATCTTGCGTGATCGTAGGAATTGTTTTGAAATACTACGTTCCCTATGATAGGCCAATTAGACCGGGAGAGCGTGGAGCTATGAAGGATAGAAGCCCTTGGATTTGATGTGTCTCAAGAGGGAGGCCTCTCCACATATCTAGTCATGTGGAGGAAGGAGGATGAGCGCCCAAGATGGGGAATCCTTCTCCTCTTCCACTTGGAAGAAGGGGACGATTCCCTCCTTGTCCAATTCGGCCTAGGGGCCTGCCATATCGTGTGGCGTGATGACCCACAAGTATAGGGGATCTATCGTAGTCCTTTTGATAAGTAAGAGTGTCGAACCCAATGAGGAGCAGAAGGAAATGATAAGCGGTTTTCAGCAAGGTATTCTCTGCAAGTACTGAAACAAGTGGTAACAGATAGTTGTGTGATAGGATAATTTGTAACGAGCAACAAGTAACAAAAGTAAATAACGTGCAGAAAGGTGACCCAATCCTTTTTGTAGCAAAGGACAATCCTGGACAAACTCTTATAATAGGAAAAGCACTCCCGAGGACACATGGGAATATCGTCAAGCTAGTTTTCATCACGTTCATATGATTCGCGTTCGGTACTTTGATAATTTGATATGTGGGTGGACCATTGCTTGGGTGCTGTTCTTACTTGAACAAGCATCCCACTTATGATTAACCTCTATTGCAAGCATCCGCAACTACAACAAAAGTATTAAGGTAAACCTAACCATAGCATGAAAAATATGGATCCAAATCTGCACTTAAGAAGCAACGCATAAACTAGGGTTTAAGCTTCTGTCACTCTAGCAACACATCATCTACTTATTACTTCCCAATGCCTTCCTCTAGGCCCAAATAATGGTGAAGTGTTATGTAGTTGGCGTTCACATAACACCACTAGAGGCTAGACAACATACATCTCATCAAAATATCGAACGAATACCAAATTCACATGACTACTAATAGCAAGACTTCTCCCATGTCCTCAGGAACAAACGTAACTACTCACAAAGCATATTCATGTTCATAATCAGAGGGGTATTAATATGCATATAGGATATGAACATATGATCTTCCACCAAATAAACCAACTAGCATCAACTACAAGGAGTAATCAACACTACTAGCAACCTACTAGTACCAATCCTGGACTTGGAGACAAGAATTGGATACAAGAGATGAACTAGGGTTTTGAGAGGAGATGGTGATGGTGAAGATGTTGATGGAGATTGCTCTCTCCCGATGAGAGGAGGCGTTGGTGATGACGATGACGATGATTTCCCCCTCGGAGGGAAGTGTCCCCGAGCAGCTCTGCCGGAGCCCTAGATTGGTTCCGCCAAGGTTCCGCCTCGTGGCGGCAGAGTTTCGTCCCGAAAGGTTGCTTCTGATTTTTTTTTCTCGAGAAAGACCTCATATAGCAGAAGATGGGCATCGGAGGGCCACCAGGGGGCCCACGAGGTAGGGGGCGCCCTAGGAGGGGGGCGCGCCCCCCACCCTCGTGGACAGGGTGTGGCCCCCCTGGCCTTCATCTTTGGCGAGGATTTTTTATTATTTATTATAAGATATTCCGTGGAGTTTCAGGACTTTTGGAGTTGTGCAGAATAGGTCTATAATATTTGCTCCTTTTCCAAATTGAGAATTCCAATTTGGCATTCTCCCTCCTTATGTAAACCTTGTAAAATAAGAGAGAATAGGCATAAGTATTGTGACATGACGTGTAATAACAGCCCATAATGCAATAAATATCGATATAAAAGCATGATGCAAAATGGACGTATCAACTCCCCCAAGCTTAGATCTCGCTTGTCCTCAAGCGAAAGCCGATAACGATAAATATGTCCCCATGTTTAGAGGTAGAGGCGTCGATAAAAATAAAGTATGGACATGAAGGCATCATGATTATTGTCATAACAGCAAGATATATAGGTAATGTCATATGATTGCTTATGTTCAAGTAATAATCCATTCACAATGCAGTCTGAATCATAAACTTTATTGAGAACCAACAAACTATAATCTCAGTCATTGAAGCAATTGCAATTTATCATAACATCGGAAAGAGTCTATGTCATAGCTTAATAGCAAGTCCACATACTCAACTATCATTAGGTCTTCTTAATTGCTAACACTCACGCGATACTTGTGGTTACGGAGTTTTAATCGGACACAAAGAAAGATAGGGGCTTATAGTTTCGCCTCCCAACCTTTTACCTCAAGGGTAATGTCAACAATAATAACTCATGCCCCTACATCCAATTAGATATATCCATCGGGATCTTTCCAACACTGCTTGTGCTTGCCAAAGGATAAAATGTAAAAAGGAAAGGTGAAGATCACCATGACTCTTGCATAAGGTAGAGGATAATAATAAAAGATAGGCCCTTCACAGAGGGAAGCAGAGGCTTCCATGCGCTTTTATGGTTGGATGCACAAAATCTTAATGCGAAAGAATGTCACTTTATATTGCCCCTTGTGATATGAACCTTTATTATGCAGTCCGTCGCTTTTATTACTTCCACATCACAAGATCGTATAAAGATTATTTTTCCCACACCAATCAATCATACATATTTAGAGCAATTTTTATTGCTTTGCACCGATGACAACTTACTTGAAGGATCTTACTCAATCCATAGGTAGATATGGTGGACTCTCATGGCAAAACTGGTTTAAGGTTTTTTTGGAAGCACAAGTAGTATCTCTACTTGGTGCTGAGAATTTGGCTAGCATGAGGGGGAAAGGCAAGCTCAACATGTTGGGAGATCCTTGATAATATACTTTATCTCAGATATAAGAAAACATAACTCATTACGTTGTCTTCCTTGTCCAACATCAACTCTTTAGCATGTCATATTTTAATGAGTGCTCACAATCACAAAAGATGTCAATAATAGTATATCTATATGTGAAACCTCTCTTTCCTTATTACTTCCTATTAATTGCAACGATGACCAAAGCTATGTTTGTCAACTCCCAACAACTTTCAATCATCATACCCTTTCTATGTGAAGTCATCACTTTCAATAAGATCAATATGAACTCTTTGTTTCTTTTTATTCTTTTTCTTTCTTTTATTCACTCAAGATCGTGGAAAAATAATCAAGCCCTTGACTCAACACTAATCTTTATTATATAGCTCACGGACTCGATTACATAGACAGATCATAAAGCAAAAACTCAGAACTAGATCATGCCATAAACTTTATTCTACTAGATCAAGATACTACTAATAGGATCGAACTAAGAAAAACAGTAAAGATAGGAGATGTGATTGTGATACGATACCGGGGCACCTCCCCCAAGCTTGGCAGCTGCCAAGGGGAGTGCCCATACTCATGTGATTATGTATCCTTTGTTGGTGAAGAAGGTGGAGGTGTTGTCGATGATGCGGGCTTGTCGTCCATCTTTCAAGGCATAGGCTCACCATCATAGAAGGATGATCGAGTCTCCGGGATCCTCAAATCTGCAGCCAAACTTATCCTTTTGAATCTATATTCATACTCACAGTTTTGGTTTTGCAGGTCATAGATTTGGGCTTGAAGTTGCCCGATCTTCTCATGAAGCTTGAAGATGGCTTCCCCGATGTTGTCAGCATCCAACTTGTGGTTGCTAGTGAACTCCGCGATCATCATGTGGTTGGAGTTGAGTCCACGTTCCACCATCCCCTGACACTTGAAAACTTGTTGTTCCACTGCTTCGGGCCTCGTCTCCACGCTTCTGGTCCCCTTCGGTCCCTCTTCATCGCGGATGGGCAACAACCCATCACACAACTCGATGGTTTGCGGGTGTCGCGGCACGTCTGCGAGGTAAGGGTTGATGACCTTCTCAAAGAACTTGTCCTTGGAAGCACTTGGGAACGTCATGATAATCTAGATCTGTCAGAAAAACAGCTCGAAACATGAACATAGGAGATTTGCGTGATACGGGAGTCAAAACCTTCGGGAGAATATATAATGAATTTTTACCGACCAAAATATGTATCGTACAAGAAAATGGAGTCCAGAAGGCACACGAGATGCCCACGAGGTAGGGGGTGCGCCCAGGGGGGTAGGGCGCGCCCTCCACCCTCGCGGGGCCCTCGTGTCCTTCCCGGACTGCTACTTATTTTTCTATTTTTCTAAATATTCCAAAAAGGAGAAATATTGCCTTAAAAAACTGTTTTGGAGTCGGTTTACTTACCGTACCACATACCTATTCCTTTTTGGAGTTTGAAACGTTCCGGAAAGTGTCCCTTATGTATTCCTCCGGGGTTACGGTTTCAATGACATTGGTTTCAACATTTATAGGATTACCTGAGATATAGTGTTTGATTCTTTGACCATTTACCACCTTCGGATTTGTGCCTTCAAAATTGTTGATTTTTATGGCACCGGAACGATAGACCTCCTCGATAACGTAGGGATCTTCCCATTTAGAGAGAAGTTTTCCTGCAAAAGATCTTAAATGAGAGTTGTATAGCAATACATAATCACCTACATTAAACTCACGCTTTTGTATCCTTTTGTCATGCCATCTTTTGACTTTTTCTTTAAACAACTTGGCATTTTCATAAGCTTGGGTTCTCCATTCATCAAGTGAGCTAATATCAAATAACCTCTTCTCACCGGCAAGTTTGAAATCATAGTTGATCTCTTTAATAGCCCAATAAGCCTTATGTTCTAGTTCGAGAGGTAAGTGACATGCTTTTCCTTAGACCATTTTATATGGAGACATACCCATAGGATTTTTATATGCAGTTCTATAAGCCCATAATGCATCATCAAGTTTCTTAGACCAATTCTTTCTAGACCTATTGACAGTCTTTTGCAAAATTCATTTGAGTTCTCTATTGCTCAATTCTACTTGACCACTAGACTGTGGGTGATAAGGAGATGCAATTCTATGATTAACATCATATTTAGCAAGCATTTTTCGGAAAGCACCATGAATAAAATGTGAACCACCATCAGTAATTAAATATATAGGGACTCCAAACCTCGGAAAAATAACTTCTTTAAGCATTTTAATAGAGGTGTTATGATCAGCACTACTAGTTGGAATAGCTTCTACCCACTTAGTAAAGTAAACATCAACTAAAATATGTGCATAACCATTAGAGGCAGGAAAAGGTCCCATATAATCAAAGCCCCAAACATCAAATGGTTCAATAACAAGTGAATAATTCATAGGCATTTCTTGACGTCTACTAATATTACCAATTCTTTGACATTCATCACAAGACAAGACAAACTTACGGGCGTCCTTGAAGAGAGTAGGCCAATAAAAACCAGATTGCAATACCTTATGTGCAGTTCTATCTCCAGCGTGGTGTCCTCCATAAGCTTCGGAGAGACACTTGCGTAGGATCTGTTCCTGTTCATGCTCAGGTACACAACGTCTAATAACACCATCTACTCCTTCTTTATAAAGATGCGGGTCATCCCAAAAGTAATGCCTCAAACTTTTTCTTTTGCTGGTATGTGAAACTAGGTGGTATAAATTTAGCAACGATGTAATTAGCATAATCAGCATACCATGGAGTACTACGAGAAGTACTTATGACATTTAATTGCTCACCAGGAAAGCTGTCAACAATAGGTAGTGGGTCATCAAGAACATTTTCTAACCTAGACAAGTTATGCGCAGCGGGGTTCTCGACTCCCTTTCTATCAACAATATGCAAATCAAATTCTTGTAGCAAGAGAACCCATCTAATAAGTATAGGTTTAGCATCTTTCTTTTCCATCAAGTATTTAATAGCAGCATGATCAGTGTGAATAGTTACTTTAGAATCAACAATATAAGGTCTGAACTTATCACATGCAAATACAACTGCTAAAAATTCTTTTTCAGTAGTAGCATAGTTTTCTTTGAGCATTGTCTAGAGTCTTACTATCATAATGGATAACATTTAATTTCTTATCAACTCTTTGCCCTAGAACAGCACCTACAGCATACTCACTAGCATCACACATAATTTCAAAAGGTAAAGTCCCATCGGTGGCTGAACAACAGTGCGAGAGATCAATGCTTTCTTAAGTATTTCAAATGCTTCTACACAATCATCATCAAATAAAATGGTATATCTTTTTGTAATAAATTAGTCGAGGTCGAGAAATTTTTGAAGTCCTTAATGAACCTCCTATAAAATCCGGCGTGACCAAGGAAACTTCTTATACCTTTGATGTCCTTGGGACAGGGCATCTTTTCAATAGCATCAACCTTGGCTTTATCAACTTCAATACCTCTTTCAGAAACTTTATGCCCCAAGACAATACCTTCATTAACCATAAAGTGGCACTTTTCCCAATTCAAGACAAGATTAGTTTCTTCACATCTCTGCAAAACTCGATCAAGATTGCTCAAGCAATCATCAAAAGAGGATCCATAGATGGAAAAGTCGTCCATGAAAACCTCACAAATCTTTTCACAGAAGTCAGAGAATATAGCCATCATGCATCTTTGAAAGGTAGCAGGTGCATTACATAAACCAAAAGGCATACGTCTATAAGCAAAAGTACCAAAAGGGCATGTAAAAGTAGTCTTTGATTGATCTTTAGCCGACACAGGTATTTGACCACTTCTTTCATCTTAGGATTCAGCCTTCGTTGATGATCACGAACTGGTCTGGCATCTTCTTCCAAATTTATTTATGTTGACATAGAGTGGGACTAATGCCCTTAAGATCATCAAGAGTATATCCAACAAAGACGGTGCTTCTTGAGTTTTCAATCATCTCTCTTCTTCATGCTCACGAAGGTTAGCACTAATAATAACAGGATATATTTTCTTTTCATCAAGATAAGAATATTTAAGATTATCAGCAACGGATTAAGCTCAAACATGGGATCACCCTTGGGTGGAGGAGGATCCTAGGATTTCAACAGCAAATTGTGTTTGAGAATAGGTTCTGTTTAAAGAATACTTCATCTATTTCCCTCCTTTCATTCATAAACATATGATTTTCATGGTCTAGCAAATAATGTTCTAAAGGATCACTAGGAGGTACGCCAATAGAATCAAGACCAATAATATCATCCTTACTAGGCAATTCTTCTTCACGGTGTTGTCTACTAAATTTAGAGAAATTAAACTCATGAGTCATATCATCCAAGCCAATAGTAACAACATTCTTTTCACAGTCTATCTTAGCATTAACAGTATTCAAGAAGGGTCTACCAAATATAATGGGACAAAAGCTATCTTGTGGGGAGCTAAGAACAAGAAAATCAGCAGGATATTTAGTTTTCCCACAAGACTTAAACATCTCTAACAATTCCCATTGCAGATATAGTATCTCTATTGGCAAGTTTAATTGTAACATCAATATCTTCTAACTCAGCAGGTGCAATTTCATGCTTACTTTCTTTATATAAGTCATAAGGTATAACACTAGCACTAGCACCCATATCACATAAGCCATGATAACAATGATCTCCTATTTTAATAGAAATAACAGGCACGCCTACCACAGGTCTATGTTTATCTTTAGCACTAGGTTTGGCAATTCTAGCAGTTTCACCACAGAATTGAATAACATGCCCATCAATATTATCAGACAAGAGATCTTTAACAATAGCAATATTAGGTTCTACTTTGACTTGCTCAGGAGGTGTATAAGTTCTAATATTGCTTTTATGAACCACAGTTGAAGCTTTAGCATGATCCTTTATTATAACAGGGAAGGGTGGTTTCTCAACATAAGAAGTAGGAACAATAGGAGCATTATAAGTGACAATCTTTTCTTCAACTTTAACAGGTGCAGCTACTTTTACTTCTATGGGAGGATGATATTTAAACCACTTAGCCTTGGGGAGATCAACATAAGTAGCAAAAGATTCATAGAAAGAAGCTACTATCTCAGAGTCAAGTCCATATTCAGTGCTAAAATTATGGAAAATATCGGTATCCATAAAAGATTTAACACAATCAAACTTAGGTGTCATACCTGACTCCTTACCTTCGTCGAGGTCCCAATCTTGAGTTGCGTTTAATTCTATCCAATAAATTCCATCTGAATTCAATAGTCTTCATCATAAAAGAACCAGCACAAGAAGTATCGAGCATGGTGCGATTGTTTTCAGAAAGCCGAGCATAAAGATTTTGAATAATTGTTTCTCTCGGGAGTTCATGATTGGGGCATGAATACAACATTGATTTTAGCCTCCCCCAAGCTTGAGTGATGCTTTCTCCTTCACGAGGCCAAAAATTATATATATAATTGCGATCACGATGAACAAGATGCATAGGATAATACTTTTGATGAAATTCCAATTTCAGTCTTCTGTAGTTCCATGATCTCGTATCATCACATAGCCTATACCATGTCAATGGATCTCCTTCAAAGATAAAGGGAAGACCTTCTTCTTAACAACATCATCGGGTATACACGCAAGCTTAAATAGTCCACAAACTTCATCCACATATATTAGGTGCTCATCAGGATGCTTTGTTCCATCTCCTACAAAAGGATTAGCTAGCAGTTTTTCCTTCATACCCGAAGGAAATTCAAAGGGAATATTTTCATATTCATTTTCAGTAGGTTCATTAGGTTGAGGAGCAACTCTTTGCTCTACTGGTCGGGGTGAAGATACCCCGAACAAGCCCCTCAGAGGATTACTTTACATATTAACAAGTGATGATGAAATTTCAGCACACTATATAAATTTTTCCTTACCAAATTCCACCTACCAAAGGCGCTTCACTCCCGGCAACGGCGCTTAGAAAAGAGTCTTGATGACCCACAAGTATAGGGGATCTATCGTAGTCCTTTTGATAAGTAAGAGTGTCGAACCCAACGAGGAGCGAGAAGGAAATGATAAGCGGTTTTCAGCAAGGTATTCTCTTGCAAATCTTTGAAACAAGTGGTAATAGATAGTTGTGTGATAGGATAATTTGTAACGAGCAACAAGTAACAAAAGTAAATAAGGTGCAGCAAGGTGGCCCAATCCTTTTTGTAGCAAAGGACAAGCCTGGACAAACTCTTATAATAGGAAAAGCGCTCCCGAGGACACATGGGAATATCGTCAAGCTAGTTTTCATCACGTTCATATGATTCGCGTCACGGTACTTTGATAATTTGATATGTGGGCGGACGGTGCTTGGGTGCTGTTCTTACTTGAACAAGCATCCCACTTATGATTAACCTCTATTGCAAGCATCCATAACTACAACAAAAGTATTAAGGTAAACCTAACCATAGCATGAAACATATGGATCCAAATCAGCCCCTTACGAAGCAACGCATAAACTAGGGTTTAAGCTTACATCACTCTAGCAACCCATCATCTACTTATTACTTCCCAATGCCTTCCTCTAGGGCCAAATAATGGTGAAGTGTTATGTAGTCGACGTTCACATAACACCACTAGAGGCTAGACAACATACATCTCATCAAAATATCGAACGGATACCAAATTCACATGACTACTAATAGCAAGACTTCTCCCATGTCCTCGGGAACAAATGTAACTACTCACAAAGCATATTCATGTTCATAATCAGAGGGTATTAATACGCATATAGGATCTGAACATATGATCTTCCACTAAATAAACCAACTAGCATCAACTACAAGGAGTAATCAACACTACTAGCAACCTACTAGTACCAATCCGGACTTGGAGACAAGAATTGGATACAAGAGATGAACTAGGGTTTTGAGAGGAGATGGTGCTGGTGAAGATGGTGATGGAGATTGCCCTCTCCCGATGAGAGGAGGCGTTGGTGATGACGATGACGATGATTTCCCCTCCGGGAGAAAGTGTCCCAGGCGAGCAGCTCTGCCGGAGCCCTAGATTGGTTCCGCCAAGGTTCCGCCTCGTGGCGGCGGAGTTTCGTCCCGAAAGGTTGTTTTTGATTTTTTTTTTTCTCGGTGAAAGACCTCATATAGCAGAAGATGGGCATCGGAGGGCCACCAGGGGGCCCACGAGGTAGGGGGGGCGCGCCCCCCACCCTCGTGGACAGGGTGTGGGCCTCCTGGCCTTCATCTTTCGCGAGGATTTTTTATTATTTATTATAAGATATTCCGTGGAGTTTCAGGACTTTTGGAGTTGTGCAGAATAGGTCTCTAATATTTGCTCCTTTTCCAGCCCGAAATTCTAGGCAGGCATTCTCCCTCCTTATGTAAACCTTGTAAAATAAGAGAGAATAGGCATAAGTATTGTGACATGACGTGTAATAACAGCCCATAATGCAATAAATATCGATATAAAAGCATGATGCAAAATGGACGTATCATGGCGCCCCATGTGCTCCCCGTGGGCCCACTAGATGTTGTCATCCCATGACGGTCCTTCACAACTTTCTTCCATAAATAAAATTACAGATTTTCGGATGTCTTCGGAACCCATTCCTACGACTCCAAAAACTTACCATATATAGACCCGGACTTTCCAAAATCATGCTACACCTTTCTGAAATTCCCAAAACCCTTTTGGAAGAATCCAAAACTCCTCTTTTAACTCATTTCTCAGTTCTCCGGTAATCAGCACTAGAACCAGTTAAGCATGTGACCCTATGATACGTCTGAAACGTATCTATAATTTATGAAGTAATCATCCATGTTTATTATAGTTTTGTATGATTTTGGTGCAGTTTTATATGGCTTTTATATGATTTTCATGGACTAACATATTGACCCAATGCCCGGTGCCAGTTGTTTTCTGCTTGTTTTTTTTCCAGAAAATCCATATCAAATGAATGCAACCAAACTTTTTGATGATTTTTTCTGGAACATAAGAGACACTGGAAACTACGGGAAAAGGGCAGAAGACCCACAGGGGCCCCTCTACCCACCAGGGCGCGCCTAGGGGGTGGCCGCGCCCTGGTGTCTAGTGGGCTCCCTGCGCCCTGGTGGGTAGTGGGGTCCCTGTGGCCCATCTTTGCATGATTCTAACGCCAAAAATTCTTATAAATACAGAAACCCCCAGAAATAACCCTAGAACTTGACTCAGCTGCAAGCCTCCTCAGCCTCACTGATCCCATCTAGAGCCCTTTTAAGCACCTCACGGGAGGGGAAACCATAACCGGAGGCCATCTTCATCATCCCGACGGTCTCCACGATGAGGAGGGAGTAGTTCACCCTCGGGGTTGAGGGTTTGTACTAGTAACTATGTGGTTGGTCTCTCCCTTTCTCGTGTTCTTGATTTGGCATGATCTTGAAGTACCGCGAGCTTGGTTAATATAGTTGGATCAGATGGTGTTTCTCCCTCTCTATCTTGTTGTGATGAATTGAGTTTTTACCTTTGAGGTTTCACTTTTATCGGATTGAATATTTTGTTGGATTTGAGAACACTTGATGCATGTCTTGCATATGAATACCCGTGGTGAGAATGGGGTATTATATTGATTCACTTGATGTATGTTTTGGTATTCAACCCACGGATTCTAGAGGTGACATTGGGGTAATCTATGCATAGGGGTTGCTGCACGTTTTCTTCCTACTTTCCCCGGTATAAATCTTGGGGCACTCTTTGAAGTTCTTTGTGTTGGATTGAATATCATGAATCTGAAGTTGTTTGATGCATATCGTAGAATCAACTCATGGACACTTGTGGTGACATTAGAGTATTTAGGTGACATTAGAGTTGGTTTGATGTGTATCATATGGTGTTATTTTAATATGAACTCTAGGGCTGTTTGTGTCACTTATAGGAATAGCTCAATAGATCGATCGGAAAAGATTACTTTAAGGTGGTTTCGTACCCTACAAACAATTTCATCATATGTTCTCTGCTAGACTAGAACTTTGGAGTGATTCTTCGTCGCATGTTGAGGGATTGTTATATGATTCAACTATGTTATCATTGTTGAGAGATTGCACTAGTGAAAGTATGAACCCTAGGCCTTATATTCAAGCATTGCAATAGCATTTGTTCTCACTTTTGTTACTTGTTACGTTGCTATTTTTTATTGTTCCTATTACAAAAACCTATATCTACTATCCATATTACACTTGTATCACCATCTCTTCGCCGAACTAGTGCACCTATACAATCTGCCATTGTATTTGGTGTGTGGGGACACAAGAGACTCTTTTTTATTTGGTTGCAGGGTTGTTTGAGAGAGACCATCTTCATCCTACGCCTTCCACGGATTGATAAACCTTAGGTCGTCTACTTGAGGTAAAATTGTTACTGTCATACAAAACTCTGCGCTTGAAGGCCCAACATGAGTCTACAAGAATAAGTTGTGTAATAGACATCACCCTACGAGTTCGGAAAAAGGTGAACATGTCTCGGGACCCCTTCCATACAATAGTTAATAGCGGGATCTGGACACGCATATTCATGAAGTTCTCGAGCAAACCTTTGTTTACAAATACCATTCCTTTTGCTTCGCGATACGCTTACGGAACCCGAGGGGAGATTATTGGTATCCCCGTGATCAACTCCTTGATCACTATTTCGGTTATCCTCGTTACCGGCTTTGTTCTCTTTACTCGTGTCCGTGTTCCGGTATCTCGTGATCATAATCACAAGTGTCTAGTCAGACGGTAATGATTGACACCATAACACCAAGTGGGCCTAGAGAGTATCTCTCTATCGTGAGGGGAACAAATCCCAGTCTTGAACTATTGCTACCGAGACATATGTTTCCGGTATACCCGTAAGTCACCTTTATTCACATCCATTTACGGAGTGATATGTGATAAACCCCAAAGTAACCATCCGGTATGTAGGTATACAACATTCTCATGGTCCAAGGGACAATGCTAACGTGAACAAGTTATATGAAGTACCGATAACATAGCAATGATGACATCTCTCAGTAATTCATGAGTTGGGTCTATCCTACTCCGTTGCTATCATGACAATGGTGTTCTTGTATATTGATAGCATCCTTGTTACAATAACACTGCTCATGATCAGGAAAACAAGATCATCATCAATACATGAATTTGTCTTAGAGGCTAGACTAGGGATCACTTCGTGTTTATATTTCCACACATGCATTTGGGTTTTCCTCCAAATCTCATATTCAAGAACCAATACAATTGTAGCACAGAAACATAAACTTAATAATGAACATGGAAATATAATAATAACATTTATTATTGCCTCTGGGCATATTTCCAACACTAGAGGAGAGCATTGTGTGATTAGTTTGTTCATGGCGGGTGGTTGGAGTGACATAAATTACTGAACCCTAAGTATGAAATATTGCATGATGGGCTGTTGGAACGCCAAAGTTTATGACTATGGTTTTAGATGCTATCTTAATTATTTTTCTTGCATTTGCGGATGCTTGCATAGAGAGTACAATCATAAGTATGTTGTTTGTTCAAGTAAGATCAATACTTTATCATAGGTTTCACTGCACAACAAATTATCAAAACAATGAACGATAACTCAATGAAACTTGTTGAAACTCCAGTGTGTCCTCAAGAGTGCCCTGTAAGTAAAACCACCGGCTTGTTTTTATCACAACTAATGATTGGGTCACTTGCTGCACTGTTGCACTCTTGTTACGATTTACTTTCTTGCAATTACTCTGGCTTTCAAACAGACCATCAAACACTCTTTGCAACTTTTACTGTGAACCTTTGCTAGTTTCTATCAACCAATTTGTTATGTTCCTCGTTGGGTACTCTTACTTATCGAAAAGTCTATGATAAAACCCCTACACTTATGGGTTATCAGGCACCGATCATATATGAAGAGGGAGAAGGAGCTCGGGAATCCGCCCGTTAAGCATAGGGCGTGAAGGATCGAGCTACTGTTGTCCCTCTTTTCCCTAGTCTACAATAATACTGAAAAATGGGATTGCATTCATGGCGGATTATACGACGAATGACAAGTTAAGTTACGATGAGAAGTCAAAATGTTCTCCATTGATAAATTTCCCTACCAATTCCAACCTCTCGCCCCTCTTTTTGATGGTGGGAGATAGACTCTAAACTCACGTATATGTAAAATGTCATTAAAAATATATTCATATGTGATCAAAATAAACAAATAAATCAAAAAACTTCTCTATTCATGAAAAATTACAGATGGTGATTAGCATCTATACCAACATGCGAAAACGAATCACCGCACGGCAGGCGTGGTGAGCAATCTTCAAATCATTCAATACAAGGTGTGATTTCTTTGTTTTGAAAACAACTGCCCTGATTCCTTCCCGAGTTGGTGAGTTCTCTAGCAGCGTGTGCAGCACATCACATCACCGTTATTCTTTGGGAGCTACTAGTAGTAGGATCTCGTGGGGGTCAGTCCGCTTACTGTTGAGCACCAACCGCGAACAGTGTCTAAAACACAAGGAGCAAAGATAGGCCAGCACCAACGGGGGTTGCTGGCTGGCTGCAACTGCCCCATAACTCATGGCTGGAAGATCTGGTGGCTCGGGACATTAACTAGGTCGAGGACGGGGAGGCATGGAGCTCCATGGAGATCTTGTACGTACGTACGCCTTCGCACCGCCGTGCATGCCGTATATGGACAGAGAGGTTTAGCTCTGAATATTCAAGGCTGTTTTTAACGGGGCGGCGGTCTAACTGTTGACGAGGAAAGTCCAAGCGACTTTCGGCTGGCGAAGGTGAAGACTCTCTCTGATAAGAAGAGGGGGAAGAAAATGAAAGGGGGTGTGAACCGGACTTGTTTTTTCAGTCAAAAGCTTGTAGGAATATAAATCCCGAGGACCGATCGACAAATCAAACACATGCACTACCAACTTCAGCAGTTTTGACCTTCAGGTCAGCTGCTTCCCAACTGACATTTCTCCCCTCGTGGCCGAATTTGACCTGCTAGGAAGGATCATATCCTGCTTTCCTTTTCTTCTCTTCGATCTTCTTTAGGATCATAGCACTACCATTCAAACCCCCGGTCCCGGTTGGTGCCAGAGTTCAGCTCCTCCACAACTGTCAGCCCGATCGATGTCACAGTGATCTTGGTGAGGCGCACATCACGATCAGTTGCCAAAGACTGTGAGCAAGTGTTTCCAGTGTACGCGGTTCAGTTAACCCGGCACTAAAAACACCGTGCTCAACCTTGCATACTGTATAACCGAAGCATTCCTTGTACGTTCTGTTTTAGCCACTGCACTGTCAGCATTAAGTTTAGCTCTACCTTGCGGTGGCGGGGTCCGTCTCCTCACACCAGGGAATCGCTAGGGTTGGGTTGTTCCAGTTCCGACAGAAGTCTAGTTACAACACTGTAGGTGCACAGTGGAGTCTGAAACTCCTCGTGTATCGCGTCCCTGGAAGAGCACTCTAAGAGCGTGGCCCGTTCAGGTCACTGATCGGTTGCGATTTTTCAATCCAGATCGACGTATCAAACGGGCCTCAAACGCCTGGCCTGACCGGCACCCCTCGGCGCGTCTGTTATGTTGGATCCGGCCCACGCTGGCCCACCCGACCCTACATATATTCGTCTCTATCTCTTCGTCGGACCAAACCCTAGCCGCTTCACACTGCTCTTTCCTTCACTCCCTCCGCTATCCAAGCTCACCTCCGGCGATTTCCGGCCGTCTCTGGCATGGCAGGCAGCGGATCTGACTTTAATCAGTCCGATCCGTCGTCTGGGCTGTCATCCCGTGTGGATTGGAGGAGGCAATGGCGGTCCGCATTGCACTCCGCTGCTCCCTGGAGGACAACGCCCGGCCGACGGACGGATCTGTTCAGCGCGACTTCATTGCGTCGGCTCAACGGGCGCTCAGGTCCTCTGGGGGGCTGGATCCTTGCGGTCCGGTAGCCGGAAAATCTCTCCTTCCCATCACCGGTCGGGCAGACTATGAGTCCCATCGGAAACGGGCAGCCTGCCGTGGAAAGGAAAGGATAAGGGCCGCCGAGGCCCGTATCGCGGCGGAAATGGCGAAGGCGGAGGCAACTGATGCGGCGGCGCGGCAGCCGCAAAGGAAGAAGCCATCCGTGTTGGCATTATGAAGAAACAACAACGGAAGAACACGGTGCCCTTGCGCGAGCATAATCGGGCGATCCGTGCCATGGCCGGACTGCCGCGAAGGAGGAAAAGGAGGACAACACAGCGGTGAGGACAGCTCTGGCGACGAAAAGATCCGGCTCGATCCCTACTGCATCTTCGACCAATACTTTCGCGAGAAGGACGGCAAGGGCGCGGAGAAGGGCAAAGGCAGCCATGGATGATCTCCACCATAGCCAAACATGCCAAATTTTGATAGTCCGATGGCATGTTTAGTGTAGTGTGATGAAGTAGCCGGACGATGAATGTGCACCGACGTAGTTGCATGAGTTAGTACGGATTGAGATATGATAATTGAGGTGTCCGGATGTGGACTGCATTATTTGAGGCGTGACCGGTCAGTGTTCGCGGACGCGTCCGGCGCGTCCGCGAACGCTTTGAGGGGCCGAATTTGCAAAGTCCGGCTGTAGATGCTCAAAGATTTTTTTCAGGCGACTCAAAAGAAAAAAAATGGAAGAGAAGAACTTTTTTTCTTGAGAGATATGGAAGAGAAGAACTGAGGTTTCCGCTCTATGTTGGGCCATTAATCTCGTATTACCCGGGCCCACGGCCCATTATCAGAAGGAGAACCGAACGACTTCAGAACGTCAACGTAGAAAAAAAAGGTGGGGGAAGATCTCGACGACGCTCATCTCACCGTCGTTTGCTTGGAAAAGAGAGTCACCGTCGTCCTCCGCCTTCTCATCGCCGGCTCCTGCCTCCGCCACTCGCCCACTCCCTGCCCCCAGTCCGATCCCGCGCCGTCGTCCACCGGTCGGCGTCGTCACTTATCCCTTCCCTCTTCGCCTTCCACCCCGTGTCTCCCCTATACCCCAGCCGCCTCCGCTCGGTCCTCCCCGCGTACAGCCGCAGCCGCCGCCTGCCAACGCCCCGACGGACTACTGACTGGAGTCCAGGACGTGGCTGATACAGTGATACCTGGGGTCCTGCAGTTCCATTGTGCTAGCGATCCGAAGGAGGGGCACGGGCGCGCACCAGGTGTTCGAGGGAATGCGCCTCTGAAACGCCTTTCCCAACGAGCAGCGTCGAGAATGACGTTCGGGTCTGTCATCGAGAGGAACGTGGCGCGGCCACTCATGAGACTGGTCACCATGGGCGGCGCGCCGATCCTGCAGCAGCTCCACCTGGAGGAAAGGCTGCTGCGCCGCACCAGCGATAACTGGTGCATTGTCAACGATGGCACGGCTCCGCCCACCATTGTCATGGGTGTCTCTGGGTAATGTCCTTTTGGTGTCTTCAGTAAGTTGCCTTTCATTCGTGCGTGCATAGTGTGGTTGTTTATATGGTTTTCGTGCCAACAGGAAGGTCTCTGAGCTTGTCGAGATACGGCCTGTGCTTCAAGATCATGTGCCCGTGGTAAGGCGGTTCAGTGGAGGTGGCACTGTCATTGTTGATCAGGGGACGGTGTTTGTTACCTTTATATGCAACAAGACTGCTGTCGCTGGGCTGCAGCCGTTTCCTCGCGACATCATGTCCTGGACAGGCCAGCTGTATGGTAAAGTCTTCCGCGGATTTGGCGAATTTCATCTCCGTGAAAATGGTACGTCAAATTAGCAGAGTATTTCACCGCCTGCCAGTTTAATTTTACAATGGAGTTGTTTTACTTTGATCACTGTTCCTGATCAGGCCTTTGATTATGCATTTGCACCGACCATTTATATAGTGGTGTACTCTCACTATTCTTGAATTCCTGTACCGATCTTACTTGATCATTCATCGTTATTTTCATCTGTATTTTATTTTATTGACTGTATTAAGGTCGCTTAATGTCTCAGGGTCTCCCACCAGGCATGTTTTGAATTTTGACCAGTTGCATCGCAAATCTAGTATCTACTAAACTGATCCCTGTAGTCTGCAACTTTAGATAGCATAGATTGAAATAAAGCCATGGACTCACATATCACAAGACTAGCAATTCTGATCCCCATTGTAATATTTGATTCTTGTTCTGAAATGTCACGTATAAATGCGTTTTGCTCTGTTTATTGCCTTGCAAGTTGCAAGTTTTCCTGGAATGATTTAATGTAGGCAGTAGCTACTATCCCCTATTTGACATATCTCTTTCCAAATTTTAAATTATATTTGTAAAAAGTCGATCCTGGATCTGGCATATATATATATATATATATATATATATATATATATATATATATATATATATTGAATATTCAGGGATGCCAATTCGCAATGTACATGTGATGTATATCTTTCCAAGGCTACACTCATGTGTGCATTTTTTTTCTCAGACTATGCATTCGATCATCGAAAGTTTGGTGGAAATGCTCAGTCCATAACAAAAGATCGTTGGGTACACCACACGTCATTCTTATGGGATTATGATGTGAAAAATATGAGTTATCTGAAAAACCCACAACGTGCTCCTGAATATCGACAGGTACAGTTATCTCTGTTCTATTTTGCTTTGCTTTGAACCAACCAACATATTAAATTTTGACCTTTCTGAACAGAATATGGGTTTAGAGACCATAAATCTGGTTAACTATGTCCATATCAGCTTCTGTTGTTTGTTATATTACCAAATGTAATGCTGGTTAGTGTTGGTATGTTTCCCCAAAGATAGGGAAACAAGTTGATCTATTTAGTAGCGGTCCGGTGGCTATCTTGACTACGATTTCGCTGTTTCTAAACAACTCATGATGACAAGATGTGTAAATTACTGAACTCTCAACTGAATTCTGTTGAATAAAAAAATCAGTTTAGAATAGATGCACTCTGCTTAGAATAGACACACTTCATAAAACTTGGTGCAATCCTTGGCACAATTTACCCAGGAGCAGAGTTAACTACTCAGTCTCTTACAGTTCTGGAAATATCAGTGATAGTTCCACCGAGAGACGTAGTAAGAACGTTTCTGAGTGAGATTGCAGTTTATTGTTTTTTGATATTGACACCTGAAGGGCGAATAATTTGAGGGATTTCATTGTAAGCATTTGTGTGCACATCCTTGAGAATCATGTAGCTGAAAGCAGTGAGTTGAGTAGAACGTACTGGCTTACCGCCAGTTATTAGTTGCAGTGGTTTACCACCGGTTATTGGCTGCAGTGGTCTGGCACTACTGAAAACACCCTGCAAAGTTTACTGCCAGCAAACAACATTTTTCCCCATGAATTGGCTTATTAGTGTTGAAACCTTGGCCGACTAGCTTTGATCCCCAAGTGGCACAATGACCATTGAGTAAATCCCAGTCTTTCATAGGTATAATGGCATTGTTATTACTTTTGTGATGATGGCTGATTCTGCGAAAGTTTTGTTCTGATAAAAATAGGTTTTGATTTTACAAAGTTAGGAATAGTGTCGTTCCTAACAATCCTTACGAGTCTTTGAAGTTCAGTCATGGCGATTTCCTCTCCGAACTAAAAGTCTTTCATATTTTTCAGGCGAGGGACCACTCAGATTTCCTGTGCCGCATGAAGGAGTACATGCCATCACGGTCAGTTTTCACTGAAGGGATTACCGCGGCCCTCGGAGACCACTTTACGGTCCAACACACAGAGCTAGAAACAGTGCTCCCCGAAGACCACGATGACTTCATGCCTTCTACAAAGGTGTTATCGCCGCAGGACTTGCAAGACATCATCTCCTCCAAAGAGCCCCCCACAGCAGAGAGAATTCAAGGATGGCCACGGTGATGAAGATAACTGCGTGTTTTGTGACATACGGCAATTTTTATGCCACACGATGTACTGAGCTTGGAGTCACTGCTTTCACTTGATTTTGACAAATCAGTTAGTCAGAAGGTGTAGTTCCAACATTTTTGGCAGCCTTGGTTATGCTGTTGCCCGGTGAAAATCGGTGATGGGATTCGGACGAGGCTTTGGGAACATGCTTGGTTGGCAGGCCATTTGCGCTGTCACGAGTTACCGCACATGAGTTAACTTTGGTAAACTGCTTGCGGATCTTGGTACGCGGTCCACATATTACGCACCGTGTGCGATGCTTTACATCATCGCACACAATTTGTTAAACATAATTGTTTGCCCATGAACACACATGGTTCTTGAATTTCAATCGTGTGTGTTATCTCGACTTATCACACGCGTGTTTCGAACGAACTGTGAGCATCATTCTGTACTAGTGAAAGTGTTGTCTTATGACCCAATTAAAGAGTTTGGTTTCCCAGCGGCCCCAACAGTAGGATGTTTACTGATCTGCAACATTCTACAACTCCTCGTCGTGACGGCCGGTGACTTGCTTTGGACTAGCCAAGCTCTCTAACCAGACCTCGTCGCGGACGGTGGCGTATTCGTCGTCGTTGCGGTGCCACGTCCAGACGGCGCTCGTCTCGTCGACGATCCTCAGCCGGCCGTGCCCAAAGCTCGCCTCCTGGAACACCGACAGGTGCGCCGACTTGTGATCCTCCAGGAACCTTCAACACAAAAACAAGAATCAAGCTTCAAAATCTAACAAAAGACCAAGGAAATCCGCAGCAGCAGCAGTGAGATCGATCGATCGATCGATCGCGTACTTGAGAGCAAGCCCTTCTCTGTTGCCGCCGTCGCCGATGGTTATGTACATTGGGCCCCGGCCGTCGGCCTCGTTGTCGTAGATCCTCGTCTGTTTCATCCATCAGCCAGAAAATTAGTTCATTGATGGAGCAAGAATATAGGAACACCACGAGATGAGATGATGAACGGTAAGGCTGGCTTACGAATCGCTCGTAGGCGTGGACATGGCCGGAGAAGACGACGTCGACGCGGGCCTCGTAGAGGAGCGCCTCCATGGCGGCGCGCATCGCCTCGCCCTCCCCCTGGTGGGCCTGGTTGGTGTTGTACCACGGCGCGTGCAGCAGCACCAGCAGCCACGGCGTCTGCCGCCGGTCCACGCCGGCGAGGTCCCGCTCCAGCCACGCGCGCTGCGCCGACCCCTCCTCGAACTCGGCGTAGGATCCCAGCATCACGACGTGCGCCGCGCCGCCGGCCGCGTCGAACGAGTAGTAGAGGTTGGAGGCGGAGCCGCTCTCCTCGTGCGGCATCCGCCACCGCGCGTTGTAGGCGACGAAGGGCGCGAAGCCGACGACGGGGAGCGCCTCCGCCTCGTGGTTGCCCTCCGTCACCATCCACGGCCGCGCGCTCGCCAGAGGCTGCACCAGCCGCCCGAACGAGTCCCACAGCGGCTGCTGCGTGTCCGCGTACGACAGGTCGCCCGGGAGCAGCAGCATGTCGTAGTCCGCGCCGCCGATGTGCGCCAGCGTCGACTCCGTCCACCGGGTCTGGCCCAGGTCGCCGATCACGACCAGCTCGAGCGGGAGCGACGCTGGAGGGGTCCGGAGGGTGAGCTCGTCGCCGGCCTTGCCGCACCGGTAGTGGTAGGTCGTGCTGGGCGCCAGCGGGCCGATCGTCACGTGGTGGATCGCGCCGGACTCGTAGAAGAAGTATTTGTACGTCGCGTGGTCGCCCGTCGCCGACGCGGTGTAGTTGCCCTGAGATTCGCCGTACTCCACCACCGACGGCGTGCTCCGGTCGTCGGTGACCCATGAAATCCTCATCTTGTCCCTTCCCACAGCTGAAATGTGCACCTAACGGGTACCATGTGAAAAATGTAAATTGGTGAAAATTACCAGCAAAAATAAACACAGTTGCATAAAAGAATTGTATGAACACTAAGAGCATCTCCAACAGCCGCGCAAAGTGCCGCGCGTAAAAAACCTGTTTGCCGCGCGCGTTTCGGCATGTTTAAGCTTGACCGCAATATTGGCTCCGGCAACGGCGCTATAATGCAGTAGCGTCGCCCGCTCGATAGTGCGTAAAAATACAGCGCGCGTGACTCTCCGGGCATTAAACATATATGATATTTTGGACACAAAATGAGTTTGAAACATTCATCAAAATGCAATGAACATGTGAAATTTGACACAAACAAGTTGATGAATAAAAGTTCATGCCCACAAGTTCATCCAACCAAGTTCAAATGCAAACTAAAGTTCAAGACATGAAAGACACATCAATCATCTTCCTCGTCTTCGTCCTCATCTTCCGAAGACGATTCTTCCGCCTCCGAAGATGAATCTTCCTCCCTCACCTCATCACGCACCGCATCACGTGAAGCTCCGACGGTGTTGGCAAGATCTTCAACGACATCGTGCTGCCGGAGCCGTCCGCCGCCTTGTTCTTCTTTGCAGATGTTTTGCCCTTCTTCGGCTGCGCCGCATTGGGGACCTTCGACGGTGCGCCGGCGGCACGGGACGGCGCCGGTGCGACGCCACCCGGCGCCGTGGTCATCCATGGCGGCAAGAAGAGGCTCTTGAGGCCGACGCTTCGGCGGAGCTCGTGATGGCGACGCATGCGATCAGCGCTAGGATTTCAGCCGTGGCGAGGTGGGGTGTCGCGGTACAGCAGGGTGGCGGGGTGCGGTGTCTTGGCGTCCATGGGTGGGTGGCGGTAGCCGTACTGGTCTGTGGCGTAGGAGGAGGAGACGAGAGTCTAGCATGGCCTTCGAGTGTGCTTGTATTTATGTGGCGCTGAAATACACCGCAGGGACAAGTGCTTTCGACCGCGTAACTTCGTTATAAGCGCCCCGCCGTTTTTACACTGGAGCGACCCACCGCGTTGCGCGTGCGCTAAAACAGACTAATTTGCGGCGCAGCGCTAGTTTAGCGCGGCTGTTGAAGATGCTCTAAGATAAAAGAAAACGGGACTGCTAAATCCCAGTCGACTGAGACTTAACCAAGTCCTAGTCGATGCTATATTCGTGGGATCTTACATGAGGATCCGTGCTAATTTTTCTTTTTAGTTTTTTTTAGGATCTTATGTTATATCATTTGACTTATATTTGGTTAAGATTCAGTCGATTGAGGCCTAGCCACACCCAAAATAAAAATATTGAGGTGTCAGCAGTATTTTGCTTTTGAAACTCAGGCTGCAGGACCAGGAGCCCGGTTTTAATAATAATAATAATAATCAAAAATCATAATTTGAAGTGTTGAAAAGTCTCAAAAAATACAAACATAAGTAACACTACATGTTTTGTAAATTCCTGTGGTAAAATATGTTTCGATGTCTCCTAAAATCCGCGTTGCCTTTCCATCTTAATTTTGTCTCAACTACAATCGTCAGTTCACTCCCCTCCTTATAGGCACCGGGAGAATATCTAGTACTACTGAATGCTCAGGTGCTACCGTCATACAGGCTCCTGGGTTGTCAAACAACCACTGCCGACAACTTTTGTAGTAACTCAGTAAGTATCTATAGATGAATTGTGCTATTTTGTAATGCCATCTTCTTCCAGACGAATGAACTCCATAACAAAACTTCGCCCGTGAACAGATAGACAACCAAGGAAGCAACAAAGATGAACTTCAAAAATTGTTTTGAGGCTACTCATAATGAGAGTATGAACATAATAAGTGCTAATATCATTAAAAAAATAGTGCGCTATAGCAAAATAACATTGGAATTAAGTGCGCTATTAGCCTGCTGTATCACACTTTAGCGTGCTATTAGTCTGCTCAGGGGCGGATCTAGTGGGGGTGCCTTGGGTGACATAGCACCCCCCTCCAAAATTATAAAATAAATTTTATTATATAGTTAATACTAAATATCATCAAGTTTTCTGCTAATTTAAGAGTATTTGTTGAGATTACGATGATGATGTTTAGTGTAAACTTTGAACTGTGGCACACCCCTAAGCCCGTGATTGTCGGTCCGCCACTAAGCCTGCTGTATCGTTATAGCGTGCTATTAGCGAGACATTGTACATTCATTGCTCCTCATGCTACATCATTGCTATCAGCGACGCTATAATGTTGATACGTGTCATGAATGACAATAGATAAGACATCTAAGATATTATATTACACTAATATATAATGCTTTTCACTGTGAGCAACCTAATAATGCTATTGGGGGTGGTAGTGGGGTGCGGTTTGGCCGATTTAGACGTCCTAGCACTCTAGCAGCTGAAAGAGATTTGGCCGATTTAAAAAGGCTTGGCGCTGGTTAGCAGCTTCGGCACCCAAGGACCACTTGCGCAGCAGTCGGCAAGCCCAGCCCATGCCGACTAAAACAACAAGGACCATTTGTTTGCACTTGTACCAAAAAGCATTTTTAGAACTTGGGTTGTAGACAAATTTTATTCACTGTTAAAATTTTCTTTGCACCTACTTTTAGGCCCACACGTCCTAAATTATATTTCTTCACCATCTACTTTTTCCCCACAATTTGAGCTAAATTGTAGGCTATGGTTGGATGACCTCGGCCCGCCCACTGTCAGCGGACACGTCCATGTCCGCAGACAGTTGATGATCCAAAATAGGTGATCCACAATCTGCACATGAGCAGGGTAGCATCTTGTACATGCATCAAGAACTAAGGGGTAGCTGAAATTGTTTGCGAGACTCAGATTGAGTTGCTACAAGCAATGACATTGTTATCCATTGTTGGGGATTCTCTGCCTATATTTTTCGCCAAAAAAAAGGAATTACCTGTCTATTATATAAAAACAAAAGAACAGAGGATTGTGGGGCAAAACAGAGTAGACCAAGGCAGAACCCTTCTGCCACCAAATTCTTGTGAAGAATTATGGTTTGAAAAATTCTCATAAATCAGCTGCCAGCATCTCAGTGCGGCAAAATGAAGAACAAGCAGCTAAGAAAAACAACCCAATGCCAAATCCTTGCACACTCTTGAGAGTTGTTGAGAGTAAAAAAAAAATCCGCCGTACCTGCTGAGGATGAGCCGCCGGCTTGTCGTGGGGCGTGAGCACAAGCGGGCTCGGCGGCTGCCGGACATACTCGTCGGCGCGCGCGCAGAGGAACATGAGCGACGCGAGCCCCTGCATGAGCACCCTCCACGAGTTGGCCACGGCCCCCGCGAAGAAGCTCCCGCGCCCGAGCGCCGCCCGGTCCATGCCCCGCAGGCACCGCTCGTTCGCCGCCGCGAAGAGGACCCTGGCCACGCCGAGGACGCTGCCGGCGGCGACGTGGTATAAAACGCGGATGAGCGCCACGGCTACGCGGAATGTCACGCACGCGAAGAGGAGCGCGCGGAGCAGAAAGGCGGTCGGCTTCTTACGCGTGTCGCCGCGAAGCCAGGAGGAGCTCGTCCCCTCCGTCGACATGGCCGTCGCCATCGCCGGCCTTGGCTATAAGTAGAACGAGACCTGGTAGGGTGTCATCGCACGCCATTATGTTAATAGTATTATGAGACGAAGACTTGTTGGTGGGCATATGTTGTGGGCCGAGTGGGTATCGGGTGGGAGTCTATCCGGAGGGAGATGCGACTGCGGTACCTGACATGTGCCGTCGGCGGCTGCGACGGTTGCGGCGGCCACCGGAGAGGATGCGCGTGCTAGCGGTGGCGGTGGCGGTGTGGTGGAGGGGGAGGGTGGGAGGAGATAGGTAGGTTGGGGCGGGCATTGCTGCAGCCTGCAGATATTTTTTCCTTTTCTATGTTCCGCTTCATTTCTGCATTCTTCTGAGCCTCCGTCGCAACAAATGTCGCTGTTTGGATGCGTTGGAGGTTGATGACTTGATGAGGACAGGAGGATATTAGTAGATGCGGTTTGGGAGGCTGAAACCGTGGATGTGAGGTGGCAAGCAATCTAGTCACTTAATCCATTTTATGCTGCATCTACCTTGCACGGTCTAGCCACCGTCGACGCCACCACAACGTCAGACAACTTCCTTCTCCTGCGCGAGTCCATCTCCGCGCATCGGACGCCGACTCTTCACTGCGCCATGCCGCCGAGACCCACCGTCGATGATATTGTTGATGCCACACCGCTCCACCTACATGCCACATCGCGTCGACTCCGAACTACGGGCAACTCCACCACCCTGAGTAGTCCTCGGCCGACGCCTTCAGGAAGGAACACGACACAAAAGTGCCATCGTCGCCCAAGCGGAGCAGAGGCTTTCGCTGCGCTCATGGCGAGAGGTGGGGCGTATGATCCACACCGAAGCCTCCAGGAAGGGAATCGGCACCGGGGGCGTCGACTTTGGTGCGGCCGCCACGCCGGCCTGGAGTTTCCCCCGGATCCATGCCCACCCGCCAGATCCATCCAGACAGTATTGGCGTCGACCGTAGTCGCCACCGTAGCCAGCACGAACCGGAGTAGATTGAGTCGGAGACGACGCCTCCCATGGAACTTCGTCGGCCATCGAGGACCCGCCTCCACGCCGCCCACGCAGCCGTGGAAGGCCCCCCATCTGCACCTGTGGGTGCCGCCCGCCAGGCAGGCCGGACCGCGCGCCACCGATCGAGACCGCCGCCCCGAGATCCCCGCGCCGCCCGAGGCACCAGCGATTAGATCTGAAACAGACCGACCACGTCCACCATAGGAGCGCCCCGAACGGCCCTCTTGCGACCACCGGGGGAAGCAGCTCCTGTCGTCGCGCCTTGAGTCCTTGCTGGCGCGCCCCGTCGCCAACGCGCCGCCAACCGCCGCCGAACGCCACCCGCGCCAGGTCCGGCGGCTGCGGGGAGAAGATCCCGCCCGCGTCTCTGCGTCCCGACTCCTCCCGTCCTCCCGAATCCTCCCGTGTCGCCCCTGCACGGCGACCGGGGGGAACCCTAGCACCGCCGCGTCCTCGACCATCCCCCGACCTCTCCTCCTCGCCGCCGCCGGGCAAAGCCCGGTCGGCGTCAGCGGCGGCGGGATCTCTTCTCCCACGAAGTCATTGGATCTGCGCAGGCGGATCACGGCGGTTTTGGTGGCGGCTTGAGGCGAAGCGCACCAGCCTTGAGCTTAGAAGCGGCAGCGGGAGGCTCACGCTCGCGGTTCCCCACGGTGTGCGTGGGAGTCCGCTCGAATATGGCGGCCCTCGGCAAGCGGTGGCGGGCGCTGGGCTCTCGGCGGCCTTCCGGCGTGTCTTGAGTGTCCTGTCTTGTGATCGTGGCTCCGTCTCGACCCGGACGGCCTTGAGGGGATGGCGGCTGACCAGCGTGGCAGCGATCTGGATCTTGATGGTCTTTGGCGGCTCGCTGATCTGCCGGTGCTCCATGGTTCTGCCTGGTGGTGCTGGTGGTGACTGATGAAGCTATATACCTAGGGTAGGGTCATAGGCCTGACCTAGATACCCTCCCCCAGGACATTACCCTAAAGTCAGAAGCATTCAGGGGATGCCATCATCCACACGACCAGAAGCATTCCACTCGGAAGATTCAATGTCACTCGACAGAGAGACAGTACTCACTCGACCGTAACAAGAATCACTCGGCAGACAGAAGATCTAAAGCCACTCTGAACAACAACGGTCGGACGTTTACTCTATAGACTTAATGATCATTTATGTCACTTTATTACTGGCGTTACCAAAAACGCGCAATCTTTTTGTACCTTAAACCCTGTGTAACTGAGGGCGGGAGGGGTCTGGCGAACTCTATATAAGCCACCCCCTCCTCGTGAGGCCGACCACGAGGGGGGCAGGGGGCGGCCGCCCCGGGCCCCCAAGATCGAGGGGCCCCCTCTCAGGTATGCAAGTAGCTTCAGGCCTTTTGCGTGTACAGCTTCATATGGCCCAAGTGGATTGCTGGGCTAGGTAATCATGCATGTACGCATTATTTCTCGGAAGCAAAAACGCACGCGCTGATCGATTAGGTTAGATCAGATCAGATCATATCGAGGAGGGGCGATGTATCACGCACAGCGTTTATCGATGGAGGGAACGAATTCCGCTTGTGGCGAGCGCCCTTGCCATCACCTGATCGCCGTCTAGTCTCGCCTCTGGCGACCTCGCCTTATCACCTTCATGCGCAGCAGTAGTCAAGATCAAGGGACCAGAGAGGACAAGGCCTGCTTAGATTGGATCAGAATCTACCAGTTTATTTTTAAATCTGTGTTCTACAGCTCTAAGGTAGCCTCTCTGGTAGTCCCTAGTTCCTAATTTTGTTCTTTGTTGATTGAAGTCGATGCCGAGAATTGTTTTTCATAATCCAATCATTGGACAGGAGTAGTGTGTTGAAAACTGCACTATCTGTGCTTAATTTCAAGATGACACAAAAATCAACTTTGTAGTTGTTGTGGATTGCATTCCAATCGAACCCAATTTGCTCAGCTTGGATTAATGTTGCTGAGGTATCACCAGAACGGTGTTGCTGTACAAGTATTTTCAAAGTTGAGCAGATATTTTTTTTGCGACTTTTAGCAAATTTCTATTTCGCAAGAACTAGTCTATATTCAGATATGACCAGTTTCTTATTACAACATGAAAGACGTAGATAACTTCATGTTGAATATCCTGATTTACTTGTTTTCTTCATTTTGTAAAATCAATCATGATTTGTAGCCTAGAAGTTCGTATACGACGTGCTTTGGAGTTCAAATTAAATGAAGAATCCAAGCTATGCTTGTATATTTACCTAATCATTATTGATGGGCTAGCTCTAGAAGTTATTTATACATATACTATTAGGTAATTAGGATGTTCAAGAGCCAAGGACAATACATAGTTTTTTTTACGTTTATATTAAAGGGGCCCCGGGTTTTACTTTCGCCCCGGGCCCCCAAATTGTCAGGACCGGCCCTGCTCCTCAGGGACAAGGGTTCGCACCCCCTGTAACTCCACACACATATATAATCCAGTCGACCGCCTCCGGGCACCGAGACGTAGGGCTATTACTTCCACCGTGAAGGGCCTGAACTCGTAAGCCTTGTGTGTACGTACAACTTCACCATAGCTGGGATCTTGCCTCCTCATACCTACCCCCCCATTCTACTGTCAGTCTTAGAACCACGACAGTTGGCGCCCACTGTGGGGCAGGTGTCTTAGCGACTTTTTGGTGAGGTTGTGATTTTCTGATTCCCATCATCATGGTTTCGGGCGGTGGATTGGCTGAGGGCCGCGAGATCCGTCTCGGCGCGCTCGTCTTTGTTGCCGACGACTTTGCCTGGCTTCAGGAAGCTTCCCTCGACGTCGAGACGCTCCCCGTCCGCGGGGCAACGCACTTTCGTGCGTGCGTTCGCGGCGTCCTTCTCCGGCAGCCGTCGACCCAGTATCGGTCGGCTCCCGTGGTGTCCTCGCTCCCCGCTGTTCGCCGATGCAAGCGATCCGGTCGGTCGCGGCTTCAGCGGTGGGTGAAACACGCGGTGGCTCGTCAGTCGGCCACCCCACAAGTCGCGGCAATCGAGCTCGACGAAACTCTCTACGGCCTGTTCGACTGGCTCCGTAGAGACCGCATCCGAGTACGATAGCAGCGACCCCGCAGCTGAATTCTTGATGGTCGACGGACCATGTAGTTCGCCTGGCTTTTTCCGCGACGACGGCGGTGATGGTGGTGGCGATCCGTCACGCGTTCACAAAGAGTACCGCCCCGAACCCCTTTCCTCGCAGCAGAGGGAAGAGCTTCACCGCCGCAACATGGATGCGCTCCACACGCCCATTGTTGGGGAAACCTCCGAGGCTCGGGCCTTGGAGGAGGCGCGCCTGGCCAACTTGGCTGAGCGCACTTTTCGACCGAGAACCTTCGCATGCACTCAACGGCGTGCTCGGCGGTGATTCTCGAGTCGGTCGGCGACAACTTTTACGTCTCAACCTCAGGTATACCGCACTCCGATTCAAAATCTCACAACTGCGACCCGTATAGCAGAGTCAATTCAGCCTTCCCAGTCGGAGGCTGGTAGAGGTTTGATGCATATCCGGGCCTTACTCCGGGCAGCAGGAGAGCAGAACACAACGGTGTCTCAGTCGCGGAATAGGATTCATAGCAGATCTGTGATGGCAGACACAGTTTAGTCGGCCCACAGCCCAAGATCGCCCCCGCGGCGTGAGGGACGTGGGCACCGGCAGGATCAGTACAAGAACCATGAGCAATATGATCACCGACTCGGCCGTGATGACCGGCGTCAAGTGCCCACACCTCCTCCGAGGAGTGGGTCATATGTGCCTCGACAATATGATGACAGAGGCCCTCACAGTGGTGAATGAAGAATACGCGTCGACCCAAGGTAGCCAGGCTTTGATGCGAGATCTATTCTCGTTCAAGGTCTAGTTGACAGGAACAGGGCACACAGAGAAGGCCTTGACAGAGATCACCCGACTGGCAGCAGAGTTCATGTTTTAGGTCCAGAGTGTTTCAGCAGAGCCATCAGGGCCGCGGTGATTCCTACCAACTTCAGGTTGGCGACTGGAGTTAGCAAGTTCACTGGTGAGTCCAAGCCTGACACTTGGCTTGAGGATTACCGAGTGGCTGTACAGATTGGAGGCGGCAATGATGAAGTGGCCATGAAGCACCTTCCTCTGATGTTGGAAGGCTCAACCAGGGCATGGTTGACTCAGTTAGCACCTGGCAGTATATTCAGTTGGGAGGAACTCGCCCGAGTGTTTGATAGAACTTTTGAGGGTACTTGCAAACGACCAACAGGGTTAACAGAATTGCAGCATTGCGTGCAAAAACTGAATGAGACTCTAAGGGATAACATTCAGAGGTGGACCACTTTGCATCACACAGTGGAAAATGTGTCCCAGCATCAAGCAATTTGTGCCTTCAAAGACGGTGTTAAGTATCGAGAGCTAGTCCTGAATTTCGGTCGGACGGGAGATATGTCACATACTCGGATGTTGGAAATAGCCACTCGGTATGCTAACGAAGAAGAAGAGGATCGGCTCCGCAGTGGAAAGAGCAAACCAGTCGGTCAGGACACCGGTGGAGGAAATTCCAATCGGAAACAAAAGCGTAAAGCTGAACCTACAGGACCGGGTGAAACTGCGGCAGTGATTCAAGGAAAATTTAAAGGGAAACCTAAGGGGCCCTGGACCCCCAAGAAAGTGAAAGATCAAGCCAGGAATGACGTGTTGGATTTGCCATGTCACATTCACACCAAGAAGGATGAAGAAGGCAATCTGATTTATCCTAAGAATACCACTCGACAGTGTCGGGTTCTGATCCAGCAGTTCCGAGAGAAACAACCTAGTGATAAGGAAAAAGAGTCAGACAAGGATGAGGACAAAGAGGAAGATGATGGTTTTCCCAATGTCAATTCCACCCTAGTGATTTTTGCTGATGTTGAGAGCAAAACTCGACTGAAAGTGATCAACAGAGAAGTGAATATGGTTGCTCCGGCAACGACAACATACCTGAAGTGGTCGCAAATAGCTATCACATTCGACCAGTCCGATCACCCTGCTCGCATAGCCACCCCTGGGAGGTAAGCGTTGGTGGCCGACCCAGTTGTTGGAGGCACTCGACTGACCAAAGTGCTAATGGATGGTGGTAGCGGCCTGAATATCCTTTATGCTGAAACCTTGAAGGGGATGGACATTCCGATGTCCAAACTTAGTGATAGCAACATGAGCTTTCACGGCGTAATCCCTGGCAAGAAGGCCGAATCACTCGGCCAGATAACCCTTGACATCGTTTTCGGTGATTCAAAGAATTAACGTAAGGAAAAGTTGACATTTGAAGTAGTGGATTTCCAGAGTGCTTATCATGTTATTTTGGGGAGGCCAGCTTATGCATGATTTATGGCTCGACCATGTTACGTGTATCTCAAGTTGAAAATTCCTAGCCCCAGAGGAGTGATCACGGTCACTGGCAATCGGCAGAAGGTAGAGGAATGTTTCCAGAAGGGTTCTAAAATTGCCGATGCACAAATGGCAGCAGTTGAAATGCAAGAGTATCAAAAAAATGCAGATCCGAGTGATTTGTTGCGAGCCAAGAAGCCTGCCATAGATTCTGCATTTCAGTCGTCTGGTGAAACAAAGTCGATTCATATTCACCCGACCGATCCTAATGCTGCTCCTACTCATATCTCAACATCACTCGACAGCAAATAGGAAGAAGCGCTCATCCAGTTCCTCCGTGAGAACTGGGACATCTCTGCATGGAAACCTTCTGACATGCCGGGCGTACCCAGGGGATTGGCTGAGCACCGTTTGCGAGTCGACCTGAAAGTGAAACCGGTCAAGGAGCATCTTCGATGGACCGCCATACAGAAGATAAAGACAATTGGCAAGGAAGTGGCTCGGCTCCTGGCAGCTGAGTTCATCCGAGAGATTTACCACTCCGAGTGGCTCGCCAATGTGGTCATGGTCCCCAAGAAGGACGATTCACTTCGTATGTGCATTGACTTCAAGCATATCAATCGGGCCTGCCCGAAAGATCATTTCCCTCTCCCCTGTATCGACCAAATCATCGAATCGACTGTGGGGTGTGAGCGTTTGTCTTCTCTGGACGCCTATTTTGGGTATCATCAGATCTGACTGTATGGACCCGATGTGATAAAAACAGCTTTCATCACTCCATTCGGGTGCTTTTGTTATGTCACCATGCCATTCGGTCTGAAGAACGTTGGTGCCACATTCATGAGGATGATTCAGAAGTGCCTGCTCACTCAAATCAGTCGGAATGTGGAAGCATACATGGATGACACTGTGGTCAAGTCACGTAAAGGTTCTGACCTACTGACTGACCTCGTTGAAACCTTTGCCAACCTAAGAAGATATGATATCAAGCTTAACCGGTCGAAATGCACATTCGGAGTTCCAGGAGGAAAGTTACTCGGTTTTCTCGTTTCTGAACGAGGGATTGACGCGAACCCAGAGAAAGTTGGGGCCATACTCCGGATGAAACGCCCTGTGCGTGTGCATGACATTAAGAAGCTTACTGGTTGCTTGGCCGCCTTGAGTCAATTCATCTCTCGCCTCGGTGAAAAGGCATTGCCTCTTTACCGACTGATGAAGAAATCTGATAAGTTCGAGTGGACTCCTGAAGCTGACGCAACATTTGCGTAACTCAAAACTACGCTTTCCACCCAGCGGTGCTTGCTGCCCCAATCAAGAAAGAGCCTTTCTTGCTTTATATTGCAGCCACTGGACAAGTTGTCAGTACAGTGCTCACGGTCGAGCGGGAAGAATAAGGAAAAGCCTATAAAGTTCAGCGCCCAGTGTACTATATTTCTGAAGTCTTGACTCCACCCAAGCAAAGATATCCACATTATCAGAAGCTTGTCTATGGAATTTACATGACCAGGAAGAAGGTTGCACATTATTTCTCTGATCACTCCATTACAGTCGTCAGTGATGCACCATTGTAAGAAATTCTGAACAACATAGATGCAACTGGTCGAGTGGCAAAGTGGGCGATCGAACTCCTTCCCTTGGATATCAAGTTTGAGGCAAAGAAAGCTATGAAGTCCCAAGCAATAGCAGATTTCCTCGCCGAGTGGGTTGAGTAGCAACAACCGACTCAGATTCACTCGGAGCATTGGACCATGTTCTTTGATGGATCCAAGGTCTTTGAATGGTTACAGTCTTTGGGGTGGTATTGGTATCCCCGAGGAGACAGACTCGGCTATGTTCTTCAGATTCATTTTGATTCCTCCAACAACGAAGCTGAATATGAAGCACTTCTGTACGGGTTGCGTATGGCCATTTCACTTAGCGTCCGTCGCCTAATGGTCTACGACGACTCAGATTTGGTGGTTAATCAAGTAATAAAGGAGTGGGACGTCATAAGCCCAGCTATGACTGGCTATTGTAATGCAGTAAGAAAGTTAGAAAATAAGTTTGAGGGGTTAGAGCTCCATCATATACCCGACTGAAAAATCAAGCTGCTGATGACTTGGCAAAGATAGGTTCCAAGAGGGAGTCCGTTCCCAGCAATGTGTTTTTGGAGCATATTCACACACCCTCAGTTCAGGAAGATCCTTTCACTGAAGAGCCCCCATAGCCTAAGAGTGCCACTGATCCGACTGAAGTCGAAGTCCCAGTCGTGGTCAACTTGATCATGGAGGTTTTGTTCGTCACTCCCGACTGGACAGTGCCATACATTGCATACATTCTTAGGAAGGAACTCCCAGAGGATGAAGAAGAGGCTCGACAGATCGTCCGTCGATCCAAAGCCTTTACTGTGATAAGAGGACAACTGTTCAGAGAAAGTGTAACTGGAGTCAGCCAGAAATGCATCACGCCAGAAGAAGGTCGAATGATCCTCAATGATATTCACTCAGGGACCTGTGGTCACTGACGGTGTCCTGGACTAGGGGGTACTCACCACTTTGTCTCCCGATCAGTTGGATTGGGCCGAGGACCCCCATGGCCGTATACTCATGGGCCAGTCCGGACAGCTTCCGCATACAAGGAAGATTCCACAAGACTTGGCGATCAAGACAAGGACTCCTCCCCCACCGGCGTATTCGGCTAGGACTCTTGTTATCCTAGGCCTCTGGTGCATTATATAAACCAGGGCCAAGCTAGTCGATAGACACAACAACAATCATACCATAGGCTAGCTCTTAGGGTTTAGCCTCTACGATCTCGTGGTAGATCAACTCTTGTAATACTCATATTCATCAAGATCAATCAAGCGGGAAGTAGGGTATTACCTCCATAGAGAGGGCCCAAACCTGGGTAAACATCTTGTGTCCCTTGCCTCCTGTTACCATCCGCCTTAGACGCATGCAGTTCGGGACCCCTACCCGAGATCCACGGTTTTGACACCGACATTGGTGCTTTCATTGAGAGTTCCGCTGTGTGTTCGGCAAAAGGTTGATGGCTCGCTGCAGATCAAGCTGCGACTTGGCATCTTCGTCACCAGCTCAACTGGTCACCTTGGTTCGACCAAGGGTCGCGCCCTACCTCCGATCGTCATGTTCGGATGAGGGCCTTCATCAACATCAACTCCGATCTCTATCAAGATCATGGAGGAATCATCCAGGGAGCCCGGGGGCTCAACGTCAACATTGCCCTCGGGCGACCGCAACCCTGGAAAATTTCTTCGAATTCCGATGGAGGAATCTCTGGCAATCCACGATATACCGGAGCCATGTCAAATCTGGACGGGAATCTGGACGAGTTTAGGGCATGGTGTCCAGCTTCTAGCTCGGTCATCCTTTAGAAGATCCAATCGTTGATCAGCTGCGGAATTCCTATATCTACCACCCCTCAAAATTTTAGCTCGATCCGACCGTCCGAACTCCAGGAAACTTCCGATTAGTGCATCACTTTTCGGATCTGTTTTCTGCATGAAAACGAATCCGACCCGAGTTCGTCTTTTTTATGAACGGGATTTCAGACATCCTTTTTGAAGGAAGTTTTGTATGGGGTATTGTGTTTTGTTTCCAAACACATCCCACTAACTTTAAAATCCTTTGAACATGATCTTCAACATCATCTTTGGTGTCAAACCAGTCCGGCAATATTGCTCCACGGCTTAGGCACATGCGGAACCGTTGTCACTTTGTTGAGCCGAGCTCAACTTCTTCGGATCATCATCTCGGCAAGCCGAACAAGAGTTCGGCATCACAAAGGATAAATCATCACCAACATCGCCCCCCACGGATCACATAGAGCGGGCATACCGGCATCGCCGCACGGTCACTTCATCAAGCCAGCATTGACCACGTCACGACCTGCATCGGCAGGGCCGCACTGTTGCTCCTTCAAGCCGGTGTCCATCATGCCGACCTACTTCGACTCATCGGCTGACATCGAGGCTTCGACATCTCGGCTGGACTGGGGGATTCATCATCTCTTCATCAACCCACTCCGGTAACTTCGGCGACACCAGCCAACCAGCTTCGTCACGTCAGCTGGACCGGGGGCTTTGCCTCGGCGAGTCAACCTTTACCAGCGTTGCCATGCCGTCGCTTTATCACCCGTCAGGCAATGGGTGTGCGGATCGAGTCCCAATTTTTGGGAATCACCTTTCTTCGCATTGCTACAATAAATAAACCAGGTGCTATTAATCCTCGTATTTTTTGCTTGTTTGGGTTCATTTTTCCCAAGGAAATATTACTCTGGTTTGTCCATCATATGTACGCAGGTCTATCAAATGGTGGCCGCATTAACAACGATAGCATGGTGGTTCGATCAATTTCCGTACATAGTCCGGCGAACGCCGCATCCGAACTTCGGACCGACACGTGAATTCGGGCTTTGCCACGCCTTTACCGCATCATCTTGGCATACTGCATCGACATTGACTTGGTGCGAGGCCATATTTCTTTATTACTCACTTTGCATAAATTATTTATTATGCAACATTTTTTATTATTACTATTATCCCGATCTACACTATTTTTGTGCCTTTGGAAAATGATCCAGCCGGACTATATCCTTTGGCGTCACCTCGGCTGGACGGGGGGCTTTGTTAACACTTCATTACCCCATGCCGGGGACTTCGGCATCACTCTGCTGGCCTGCATTGACCGTGCTATGTCACCACTTCGGAGTGCCGAGCTCTTTGCTCCGCCACCTCGGGACCGGCTTGGGGGATGTAACCTTGTCCGGCATCAAGCTCGGACCGGGTCATCAATACCGAACACATTAACCAGCTAAGTTGCCTTCATGCTCAAAGTTTTAAATTTTTAATTTATGTTCGGTTCGGCCAAGCATTATACTTTTTTTTGGAAAAAAGTTGCTTGTAAAAAATTTCCGTGTCCAAACTTTGTTTGTGACGCACAAATTCAAATACCCCGTTTACTTGGGGGCTCCCTTGCTGGAGCTTTTCCTTTTGCATATGATTATACTTGTACGGCTTCGTTCCTTGTTCGTGTATTATGCCACAATATGCACCATATTGACCTAAGTGATTTGCAAGCTGGGTTGCCTTGCTCTGTGTTTACCCCTCGTTCCCGATTGTTCGGCTAGGGAGTAAAGGGATCACCTCTGCGATTGTCACGATCGGGTCACCCGAGCGGACCCAGGACTGGGTGAAGCCGAAAGCTAAGCGCTCTTACTATTTTCAATTATGGTCGGCACACAACGGAACTCATGAGTACAAAATCTATTGCACAAGTCTCATATTAACAATGAACACCGAAGAAAGGTATCGGTGGGGTACTATTTTCTTGAAGATGCTTCTTACACTTCATCGGTAATATAGCATAAGTTCCTGGCGCTTTATGCATTACTGACCTTATGACCTGAGTGCCTGGTTATTGGTAACACCGTCGATATTCTCGACAGGTGGAGTACATAACACTTTTTGGTCCTTGATCGAAGAGGGAGAAGCCGACGGTCGGTTAAGACGCGTTTAAAGTTCGGGTGAACATAGATATGATATAAGTACTTTGGTACATACAATCATTCTTTTACCCAAGTCACTCGGGGGCTCTTAAATTTATGTGAGTTGTTTTATAATAAGTGTTCTTCTTCTTAGTCGTTGCAAAGTCTTTTTTCGATCACTCCTTTTTTCGACACGAGTGTGCGATCAATAGTCAGGCGCCTAATTTCTCTCTCAAAGCCGCTAAAGTTTGCTAAACTGGCCTAACGAGAAGTACTCCGCCTTCGGGATAGGAGGTTGAAGCCATAGGCTGACCCGCTTGAAGTCTCGAGATAGGATGTGTCATGTTAAAGCACAACAGAAACACCTTTTTTTTCTAAGACCAATTTTCGATTTGGCACCGAACACTTGATCTATTTCGGACATTAAACTTTTGAATAAGTTTTTTGGCTTTTCGAGCCTATGGCACTTTTAAACTATTTGTGCGTTTCCAGCATTAGGGCCAGTTCTTTTGGCGGCTTAAAAAATAAGCTGCCTCCTCCCTAGCTTTTGTCATAAGCCGTCTCCCTTATTTATTGGGGCTTCTGAACTAGTTATAGGATTACTAATCTAGAAGCCTCCATAAATTTTGGGAGCGGCTTATTTTTTAAGCTGGGGAGAGGCAGCTTATTTTTTAAGCCGCTCAAAAGAACTAGCCCTTAGTCTCGCAGTGCAACGCCGGACACCTTTATGGATTTGGCAAAAACATTCTCGGATATTGCCATATATGCATCGGTTTCAAATTGTGTCTTCGGTCAATAGTTGGGTTGCCCGGCTCCTGTGCTTGCCTCCTAGGTTCCGCTTTGTTCGGCTAGGTGTGCCAAGGGAGAACTACTGCGATTGTGCTTCCAGCTCGCATGGTCAAGCACCTCAGTGGAGAAAGCCGAAAACTCACTGTCACAATAGGCGTAAACTGGTCAGCGATCCGATGACTATGTTAAATGATGGGCCATTCATAACATTGGTCGAAGTGTTTACAGCTTGACCTCGGCTGTCGCCGAACACTAATCGGGGGCTCATAGCTAGCTTCCCCAATACAAAGCTCCTATGACTAAGCGAAAGTTTTAAAGCCCGCATATCTGATTGCCTAGTTTCTGCTAACACAACCGCCTTCGGGCACCGAGATGTCGACTAAGGGTTGTTTTGTTAGTACAGAAACACCCTGCGTAGTATCTACCAAGGGGTAGAAGCCGACGATGGGCCACTTTCAACTGGATACATAGAATCATTACACATAATCTATGATTTTACTCTGGATATCGATCCTTAATTCGGCCACCCGTGCCCACATTAAGGCTCGGGGGCTACTGGGCTTCGTGCTCATTATTTACAAATATTAAAGGGGCACATCGATCCCCTGATCTGGTGTTGCCACCCGATCAGTGTCTCGGGGGCTACTGCATTTCTTATTCAATGCAGAGAATTCAAAGTGCTCAGTGTTTGGCTTGAACGAACTATGCACACACCTGCCTTCGGACAATAATAGGTACCATATGGACCTATCCGGCATCAAGCTAGTATATTGCGGCGACTTCTCACGACCCTCTCTCAGGGGCCCGTTCGCCGATCACTATTATCTCTAATATATTACACTACGTTTTATTCCTATGTATCTTTGCCGAGCTAGGAGTTGATCCTCACGCCGATTTCGCGCATCGACCTGAGTCTCAGGGGCTACTGGGAACAACGGTTTTATGCTTGCCTTCAGGTGCATCTCGGGTTTTAGACTAATACACACCTTGAGGGCTACTGGATATACATCGGCGGAAGAATAAACTGCACCGATTAAAAATATTCACAAAAAATCAGCCCGCGGTCGGGGTGGTGCACCACCTTGGAAGCAGTCCGACATAAAGCTCAGGCGCTAGCGGCTAGCTCCATAGAGGGAATTTCCGGCATTAAGCTCGGCTAAACTCCTTCACCTTTTTTGAACCAAGATGATCTATGACATCTTGGATATAGTCCGGCGTCGGAGCTCGGATACAGTCCAGCGTTGGAGCTTGGACACAGTCCGGCGTTGGAGCTCGGATACATTTCGGCGTTGGAGCTCGGAAGCAGTCCGGCATTGGTGCTCGGCTGCAAAAGATACCTCGAATGCAGTCCGGCGTTGGAGCTTGGACGCAAGAGGACACTGCCTCCTGGGAAAAACTTCAAACCTGTGGTAGGGCATAAAAATAACAAGGCATTGATAAAGGTTGGAAACTTAAAGGGGTTCCTCGGATGCCCGACGTGTAAACTCTTCGGATGCACTTCGGTGATCCTCAAGATCGAAGGTGAGAAGATTTGTTGAACCAGTTTTCAAGACCGACGACCGAAGATGAAGAACAGTTCGGAAGAATCGAGGAGCGTCCCTAACTTGAAGACCGGTTTAGGGGGCTACTGACGGTGTTCTGGACTAGGGGGTACTCACCACGTCGTCTCCTGATCAGTTGGATTGGGCCGAGGACCCCCATGGCCGTATACTCATGGGCCAATCCGGACAGCTGCATCATACAAGGAAGATTCCACAAGACTTGGCGATCAAGACAAGGACTCCTCCCCCACCGGCGTATTCAGCTAGGACTCTTGTTATCCTAGGCCTCTGGTGCATTATATAAACCAGGGCCAAGCTAGTCGATAGACACAACAACAATCATACCATAGGCTAGCTCTTAGGGTTTAGCCTCTACGATCTCGTGGTAGATCAACTCTTGTAATACTCATATTCATCAAGATCAATCAAGCAGGAAGTAGGGTATTACCTCCATAGAGAGGGCCCGAACCTGGGTAAACACTGTGTCCCTTGCCTCCTGTTACCATCCGCCTTAGACGCACAGTTCGGGACCCCCTACCCGAGATCCGCCGGTTTTGACACCAACAGTCACCATGCGTCCTCTCGGACCATCGTGGCCAAAGCAACCGAGCCGGATTTTACTGGTCACATGCCAATGAGATGGGGAAAGAAATAGTAGACAAATATGAAGGCCGTCAGTTGTACTCCAACATGTCCCACAAACCCGCATCGGCCTTGACGACCATTCCACTCGTCTGGCCATTCGCTGTTTGGGGATTAGATATGGTTGGGCCCCTAAGGACTGGCAGAAGTGGTTTCACTCATGTGCTCGTAGCAGTCGACAAGTTCACCAAATGGATTGAGGCTAAGCCCATCAAGAACCTCGAAGCGAGTACCGCTGTCCGCTTCATTAGAGATTAACTTTCAGATATGGATTCCCACACAGCATTATCACGAACAATGGATCAAACTTTGATTCGGATGAATTCAGAGCTTTCTGTGCTTCCCAAGGCACTCGGGTCGATTATGCTTCAGTCGCCCACCCACAGTCGAATGGACAAGCAGAAATACCAAACGGTTTGATCCTCAAAGGACTGAAACCCCGACTGATGCGTGATCTCAAGCATGCTGCAGGAGCTTGGGTTGATGAACTGCCATCAGAGTAACAACTCCAAATCGGTCGACTGGTTGAACCCCATTCTTCCTTGTCTACGGAGCTGAGGCTGTACTTCCGAGTGACTTGCTTCACAATGCACCCCGAGTAGAACTTTTCTCAGAAGCCGAAGCAGAGCTGGCACGACAAGATGCTGTTGATCTTCTGGAAGAAGAAAGAGAGATGGCCTTGATCAGGTCGACTATCTATCGGCAAGATCTCCGTCGATTCCACGCTAGAAACGTGAAAGGTCGGGCATTTCAAGAGGGAGACCTGGTTGTTCGAGTGGATCAGCAGAAACCACACAAGCTCACTCCTGCTGGGGAAGGCCCCTTCATCATCACCAAAGTGCTCCACAACGGAGCATATCACCTCTACAACGTCGAGCACAAGAAGGACGAGCCACGCGCTTGGAATGCAGAGTTGCTCCGCCATTTTTATACATAAGCACTTACTCTGCTGAGATGTAATAAGAAATAACTTTTAGTTTGTTTATCAAAGACATAGTTTTATAGTCCTCTGAAATGATTGTCGTTGCTTATTCATATATTTAAAATCCCCCAGTGGGTGGCTTAGCCGCGAATCCGTTTTGCCTAAGTCTAAAAAATCCTACTGAGTGGTGAGCAACCCTCTCACTCGGGGGCTTAGCTGCAGTCCAGTACTCGCCTAAGTTTGAAAAATCCTACCGAGTGGTGAGCAACCCTCTCACTCGGGGGCTTAGATTCAGATCCGATGCTACGCCTAAGTCTGAAAAATCCTATCGAGTGGTGAGCAACCCTCTCACTCGGGGGCTTAGCTGCAGTCCAGTACTCGCCTAAGTTTGAAGAATCCTACCGAGTGGTTAGCAACCCTCTCACTCAGGGGCTTAGCTACAGTCCAGTACTCGCCTAAGTATAAAAAATCCTACCGAGTGGTGAGCAAGCCTCTCACTCGGGGGCTTAGCTGCAGTCCAGTACTCGCCTAATTTTAAAAAATCCTACCGAGTGGTGAGAAAGCCTCTCACTCGGGGGCTTAGCTGCAGTCCAGTACTCGCCTAAGTTTGAAAAATCCTATCGAGTGGTGAGCAACCCTCTCACTCGGGGGCTTAGCTGCAGTCCAGTACTCGCCTAAGTTTAAAAAATCCTACCGAGTGGTGAGCAAGCCTCTCACTCGGGGCTGAGCTGCAGTCCAGTACTCGCCTAAGTTTGAAAAATCCTACCGAGTGGTTAGCAACCCTCTCACTCGGGGGCTTAGCTGCAGCCTAGTACTCGCCTAAGTTTGAAAAATCCTATCGAGTGGTGAGCAAGCCTCTCACTCGGGGCTTAGCTGCAGTCCAGTACTCGCCTAAGTTTGAAAAATCCTATCGAGTGGTGAGAAACCCTCTCACTCAGGGACTTAGTTGCAGTCCAGTACTCGCCTAAGTTTAAAAGATCCTACCGAGTGGTGAGCAAGCCTCTTAATCGGGGGCTGAGCTGCAGTCCAGTACTCGCCTAAGTTTGAAAAATCCTACCGAGTGGTTAGCAACCCTCTCACTCGGGGGCTTAGCTGCAGTCCAGTACTCACCTAAGTTTGAAAAATCCTATCGAGTGGTGAGCAAGCCTCTCACTCGGGGCTTAGCTGCAGTCCAGTACTCGCCTAAGTTTGAAAAATCCTACCGAGTGGTGAGCAAGCCTCTCACTCGGGGGCTTAGCTGCAGTCCAGTACTCGCCTAAGTTTGAAACACATGCCGATCCGCAAGGACGACGAGGTGCAGGTCGATTGCGACTTTCTCCCCAGAGCTACGCCATAAGTACAATGTGTGCTCCATCCTGATCCGCAAGGACGAAGAGGTGCAGGTCGACTGTGACCTTCTCCTCAGAGCTGCGCCATAAGTACAATATGCGCTCCATCCTGATCCGCAAGGACGACGAGGTCCAGGTCGATTGCGACCTTCTCCTCAGAGCTGCATCACAAGTACAAAGACTATTCCGAGTGAAGAACAAGTTCCACTCGAAGACAAACACAAGCATATTCATAGATAAACCAAGTTGAGATGAATCCTAAGGTTCCAGACCACGGATTAAAGTACTCGGGCATCAGGCCCGAAGGAGTTTAACGGTTACAAAATCAATCGGCATTCCGAAGCAAATTTAAGGTGAGGCATAAAGTTTGTTCACTCCGCAGGAGGAGGGCTAGCAGGCTTGACGAACTAATCCAGATCAGTTTCGTCAGCAATCCGAGTGGCAGCAGCAATGAAAGTTTCCATGAATGATTGGAAGTCGTGCCTTTTGGTATTGGCAACCTTGATCGCCACCAGCTTCTCTTCTCGGGCTTCCTTGCAGTGGACACGAACAAGCGACAGAGCCACATCAACACCGCATCGGGCAGAAGACTTCTTCCATTCTTGCACTCGACCAGGGACCTCATTGAGTCGATCATCAGAGACTCGAGGTCATTTTGAAGCGTTGCCCCTGGCCAGAGTGCTGTGTCGATGCATGACACCGCGACCTTCAGACGAGCAAGGTAGTCGACAACACCAGCGACATGGGATTCCAGTTGGAGCACGTTCATGGCAGCTTCGTCCTTCACAGGAGAGAGGATAGGGTCCAAGCTTGTCTCAACTCGCCCAGTCTCTTCCTCGAAGTTCTGGCAAAATTCTGCTCACACAATACAATGATGAGTCAATGGTTATATATCGAGTCGATAGCAGCAAGTCAGTCGGACAAAGGAACGCACCTTCAAGCATGGTGAAAAACTTCTTGGCAAGCCCTCCCAGATAGTTCTCCAGGTCATCCCGCTTACGAGCAATGCCTTCCATATTTTCGGTCAGATTCTTCTTGTCCTTCTTCAGATGAGTCACCTCCTTGTTGGCTTCATCGAGAGCAGTTTTCATCTTAGTGTTCTCTTCCTCCAGTTTGCCGACTGAAGCCAGCTTCTGGTCAGCAAGTGCAGTTTTCTCTTCGGCTGCTTTCTGCGCAGCCGCAAGGTCCAGATCCTTCTTCGCCAGAGCCTAGTCCATTGTTTCTGAAAGAAATAGCACTCGGTTCAGAAAAGGCAAATAGCACCCGGTTCAGCAACTGAGCAGTCGACAAGTTTTTCATACCAACAGCTTCATCCTTGGCCTTCTGCAAATTCGTCTTGGCTAGCTCCAGATCGAGATTGAGCTGAATCTGCTTCTGTTCTAGGTCAGCAAAGCGAGCTCCAAGTTCACAAGATTTCTGTAATCAAAGGACAGTCAGTCGACAGATGAAAAGATTGGTTACTTCAGAGCGATAAAGTGATAAAGTCAACAAATTCTAAGCCTGCTGCCGAATCAAATATCCAACAGTAGTCTCGGGGACTACACCCAGTGGGTGCACTTAGCGTGCCCCGACTGGCCCAGTTTCCATTCGACATGGTCCGTCGAGGCCGAGTGTTAAAAAAGAAGAAGAGGAAAGTTGTTCTCAGACCACAGCCGACTGCCCGCAGTCGCCTACGGTCTCGGGGACTACACCCAGTGGGTGCACTCAGCGTGCCTCCACTAGTTCAAATTCCACTCGACATGACCTGATCATACCGAGTGAGGAAATTCTGATTCTCAGACCATAGCCAACTGCCCGCAGTCAACTATGGTCTCGGGGACTACACCCAGTGGGTGCACTCAGCGTGCCCCCACTGGTTAAAAAACTCAGTCGACACAACATAGTCGACCCAAGAAACAAAACTATTCAACAACAAGTTGTAACACCCAATGGGTGTACAAATGCAAAACGCAGACTGATGGAAAGATCCCTCAAGGAAAGTTTTCAGGTAGCATATCCTAATAGAACAAGCGACAAGCTAAAGGGTCAGTCGGTGATCAACCAACCTGGACGTTGCTCTGAAGTGCTGAGGTGGCATCGTAAGCAGCTTGGCTGGCCTCTCGGACCACCTTCATCCGCTCCATCATGATGCCCGCTTGGCGTATAGCCTCCTTGGAAGCACCCACTTGGTCCTCTGGGACGTGATGTGCAGCGAAGAGTGAAGATGGATCGGCTAGAGTCTGTGCAGTAGACGCTGAAGACTGAGCACTCGACAATGGTACGACAAAAGTCACAAAAGCCCGATTGGCATCACCGGCCTCTTGAATCACCGGCTCTATCACTGGTGTCGACTGAGGCACCTTGGCAGTTGATGTCTTCCTGCCTCTCCTTCCCATAGGCCTCAGCGGTTCATCCTCATCGTCATCTGGGAGATCAATGACATTGGGAGGAGCTGCAAGAGAATAAATTGCCAGAATTCAGTTGACCAACAAAGCAATTGAGAAAGGGAATACAAGATTGCAAAAGTCATACCTGGGTTGGAAGTGACCGCGTCTCCCATTTCCTCGTCACCGTCTTTGTAAGCAAAAGTCCCAGAGGTAGCAGCACTACAGGTTTCAAGATTCACCTGGTTAAAATCAAGAAGAGAGTCGATAGCACAGGTACTTGAGCAAAAAATGAGGACAAAACACTTACGCAGAGGCGACAGGAACATCGATCTTGATCTTGGGCAGGGTCTTCCGAGACTTCGATGCTGCAACTTTGGGCTACTTTGAAGCCTTTTCACTTGGCACAGGGGAAGAGGTCCGAGTGCGCTTGGAAGTGCATCCGGTCGTGAGCTACTTTGCCTCGGACGCTTGCTGGGTCGTGCTTATTCTTGGAACACATTTTGTTGCGAGGAGGTGACTCAACTTCTTCGCCACTGCTCGAGTCCTCGCTTTCCTCCTCCTCTTCGCCTTCGTCAAACTGCCAATCCATGCTTTCGCCTTCGCTTTCTTCTCCTTCCTGGTACTGCTCTTGCTCCCTGTTCGGCATGGAATATGTATTTGTATAGATCTGTGAAGCAAAAGAGGTGAACAAAGGATGGTCGACTCAGTAAACAATTGCAAGTCAGGATAAAAAACACTCGGGAGTAAAGAATGAACCTTGTCTGGTTGGTTGTTGGTGTCGAATGGAAGAACTCTTCGGGACCCCTTGGGGTTGTCCTTGTTTCCTGTGATGACTTGCACCCACTGCGCCACCGTCTTCTCATCAACGTCCTCCGGGTGGATCCGAGTGGAATCTTCAATTCCCGAGTACGTCCACATCAAGTGATCACGAGCCTGGAGGGGGTGGATACGCCGACTGAGAAATACCTCGAGCAAATCCATTCCAGTCACACCTTCATGAATCTGCTGAACTACTCACTCCATCAACATGGCCACCTCCACCTTCTCAGCTGGAGTCGCTTTCAAGGTGGTGGGTTTCTGGACTCGCGCCAAGGAAAAAGGAGGGAGACCGGTCGAGTGGCCAGGAGTCGACTTGTCTTTGCAATAAAACCAAGTCGACTGCCACCCTCTAACCGAGTCAGGGAGAGTCATTGTAGGAAAAGCGCTCTTCCCCCTCATCTGGATACCTAAGCCCCCACACATTTGGATCACCTGGGTTTTTTCGTCACTCGGGCTAGCCTTTTTCACGGTCTGCGAGCGACATGTGAAGATGTGCTTAAACAGACCCCAGTGCGGTCGACAACCCAAGAAGTTCTCGCACAAAGCGATGAAGGCAGCAAGGTACGTGATAGTGCTGGGAGAGAAATGGTGGAGTTGAGCTTCGAAAAAGTTTAGAAAGGCACGAAAAAAGGGATGCGGGGGCAAGGAGAAACCGCGGTCGACGTGGGTGGCGAGCAAGACGCACTCATCCTCCTGAGGCTGCGGCTCAGTTTCGTCCCCCGGGAGCCTCCAGCTCTCGGCCAGATCTCGCAGGTCATCCAGCTCGATTGTGGACTGGATCCAGTTGCCCTGAACCCAGCCACACGGCAAGCCGGATCTCGATGACGACCCACTCCGGCCGTTCTTCTTCCCCTTCCCCTTTGCCAGCCCCCTCTTTGCACGCTCCAGCGCCGCCGTCTTGTCCTTCACCATCACAGCAAGAGGCGCACATGCGGGTGGCGGCGTCGTGAGCAGAAGCGGATGCGGTGGAGAAGTAGAGGAAGAAGAAAGAGAAATTGGGGCGCACTGTTCAAAATTCCCCAACCCGACACCTTATATGGAATTATTTCTGAGTGACTGACGGCTGGGCCCGGGCAATCCTGTCAAATCCAGCAACAGTCATACGCGCGGTACGTGGCGAAAAAGGTGGTGCAGATATCGAGGCATCCCTGCCTAATCTTCTCCGATTACCGCGGCCCCCTCCGCCCCGCGCGCTTCCCGAAAATTAGAATCCCGCAAGATCCGCTAGTAGCAGAGCAACCTGTCAGACCGGAGATTTTTTCCAATACCAACACTCGAAGCTTAGCAGTAAAAGTTCACTCGACGAACTAAGATTGGATCAAGGCGACTGAAATAGAAGTTGAAGTCACCATGTTGTTCATTAATCCGAGTGAGTCGCATCCTAAGCGCAAAAATTGAGTCGGAAGTATTTTCAAATCCTTCTCCACTCGAACCCTGGACCATTCGGGGGCTAATCATGAAGCTATATACCTAGGGTAGAGTCATAGGCCTGACCTAGACTCCCTCCCCCAGGACATTACCCTAAAGTCAGAAGCATTCAAGAGATGCCATCATCCACATGACCAGAAGCATTCCACTCGAAAGATTCAATGTCACTCAACAGAGAGACAATACTCACTCGACCGTAACAAGAATCACTCGACAGACAGAAGATCTAAAGCCACTCTGAACAGCAACGGTCGGACGTTTACTCTGTAGACTTAATGGTCATTTATGTAACTTCATTACTACCGTTACCAGAAACTCCCCATCTTTATGTACCTTAAACCTCGTAATCGAGCGAGGCGGGAGGGTGCAGCGAACTCTATATAAGCCACCCCCTCCTCCGGGACAAGGGTTCGCACCCCCTGTAACTCCACACACACGTATAATCCAGTCGATCGCCTCCGGGCACCGAGACGTAGGGCTATTACTTCCACCGTGAAGGGCCTGAACTCGTGAACCTTGTGTGTACAACTTCACCATAGCTAGGATCTTGCCTCCTCATACCTACCCCCATTCTACTGTCAGTCTTAGAACCACGACAATGGCGGCGGCCCGTGCACGAGAGTTGGATCCCTTCGAACTGATCTGGGTGAAAACTTGCCTTCAGCGTCTGCTAAGGCCGGCGGTGGCGGCGCTATCTGCGTCGTTCCCTTCTTGAAGGCATCACCATGGAGAAGTTCAAGGCCACTCTCTGCTACCTCCGGGGGAAACCCTAGATCGGATGATCGGATGACGATGGTGCTCTAGTGTCGTTCCTCCCTTGGGGGCGTCATTCTTGGACGTACACACATGATCGAGGGACCAGAGGACGGATTCTTTGGTGCAGCGGTGATTCATCCTACACACTGATGGCGACGGATCTTGACGGCGTGGCGTAGTGCAGATTTGGAGTTCGCTGTGGGAGGATGGACTCGCGCAGGAGGACGACGCTGTCGGACGTCGTGGTGGCGTCGATGGTAGAGAGACTTGGCACGATACATGCAACAGTACAACTCTAAAGATGGATTGGTGGCAGGTTGCTGCGGCGGCCTCATACCCGGAAGACGTCCTGGTTGAGGAGTGCGCCGGACTGGTAGGTGCCCCATACCGTGAGCGTCTGGTTGGGACCTCAGGCCTTGGATGTTTAGGTTTGGCTGCGATGTCTGTTTGGTATTAGGCCCAGACTATCTGTGCCCCTTCATCAATTGGATAGGTGTAGCGACAGTTGTTGCTTAGACGGTGGCTTTAGTCTTGCTGTTGTATGGCTTTGTAAGGTCTTGTGAGAATAATTAATAAAGTGGCCATATGCATCGCCCAGATGCATAGGCCAGGGGTCATCCTCCTTTTCTAAAAAAACCGACTGTGATCAAAGGAGTGTGGAGAATTGCAATATTAGTTTTAATTCTAGAACCAGTCTGTGCTTCAAGATCAGGTGCCTTCGAGTTCCACATGTGGGGCCAGGTCTCACATGGCGGGAGGGGTTAGGATCCTAACCCCTCCCGACGTCGGGGGGCTGAGGTCCTCCGCAAATCGAGGGACGTCGCCGTCGTCAATGAGCCCAAACGACATTGAAACTAAAAAAAATGAGTGAAACACTTTTCGTGCCAAGGAGGAAAGAGAAGAGAGATTTAACAAGCAAGCCGAGCTAAGAGCATCTCCAATAAAGCATGTAGATGATTTTACATCACGAAGGCAAAAGAATGATGCTTCAACGGATGATGTAGATGAAAAAAATACTCAACTTTTCTCTGTAATGTAAAATAGGGTACCAAGTGATGCAAATTTATACTGGGCCGCTTGAGCAAAACATGTGCCGCCCCAACTACCACGTGGAACATTTCCACCGTGCGCCCGCTTGTTCACCCGACTACGGCCGCCAGATGGGCTGCGACCACCGCTCGTCCGTCCTCCCTTGAGTCTGCCGCGACCCCATTGCCTCACCCCTGCAACACGGAAGGCCTCTGAATGTCAGGACCCCGATTCCAAGTCACATCGATCTAGCCGGTAACACCTCATATCACTTTGCGGCCTCACGCACGGTATTCCCACGGGTGCCGCCTTACCATGGCCCGGGACCGTTTGCGCCTTTTGGCTCACGTATATGATAGTGTCGCTAGCATCCATATGACAGAGAACCTGGGCCGACATGACTAGTCGTGAACCCAAAGTGGCACTAACTTACGGGGACAGGCATACATGAATCAACATCGAGCATGTCGGCCGCCAGCTGTCTGAATCCGGCTGTAGCACTGGGCTAACAGGACTCAGGAACTGGGCTGTAGTAGGCTAGGCAGGACACCATCGTCATCGCGTGACATTTTCGAAGGGACAGATCTGAGGAACAAGGTGAATCACATGCCCGGCCAGTCAAGTGTTCGGAGCAGCGAGTGCTAGGCTAGCGAGGACTCGGTGAACCGGGCTGTAGCGGACTACTATGGCTCATGGAAGCACAAGACTACATTTCCCCATAAGAGAGGCTACCAAGGATAAACAACTAGGTTGTCAGATCCCACACATACTAAGCATTTCAATCATACACACAATATGCTCAATATGTGTAAATACAACATGGCATCACAACATAACTCTACGACTCAAGTATTTATTCATTAGGCTCCGAGGAGCCGAGTAGTACAAACATGGGTCTCATGACCCCAACATACAGAGCATACAAGCAACAAGTGCATGCGGAATCTTAACTTGTCTAATTACAGACAACTACAAATGAAGAAGGCTGAGAAGCCTGACTATCTACAAGACCCTGCCGAGGGCACAAGATCGTAGCTGAGGTAACAAGCTAAACGTCGAAGTCCACGTGGAACTACTAGCGAGACTGACGTCTCTCTGCAGAAACATAAAATAGGCAAACGTGAGTACAAATGCACCCAGCAAGACGTACATCAGAACTAGCTACATATGCATCAGTATCAACAAAGGGGGTGGTGGAGTTTGACTGCAGGAAGCCAGCTTTGACTCGGTGGCTATCCTGAACTACGACTGCAAGTAACTCTTTTGGGGTGGCGCACACGAGTCCACATATTCACCATATCAATACACCACTATGGACCCGCTCCCGTCTCCCTACAAGAACACCATCCATAGCACTCACACTTATCTTGCGCATTTTAGAGTATCCACTTTCACTTGTCTATGAACTGTATAGGCAACCCAGAAGTCCTTTACCGCGGACACGGCTATTCGAATAGATCATTTATAACCCTGCAGGGGTGTACTTCTTCACACATGTTTCCACCACTTAGCGTCTGCACACGACATGTGCTCGGCAGACTTCAAGCGAAAGCCGACGTGGGTGTAGACCTCGACCTAACTAACCACACAAGTCTCTAGTCCAGGTTTATCGCCTATTCGGGTTCCATCCGTGAGGAGATCCGGCCGGGGTTTCGCTCACAGCCCCAAACTATGTGTGCAGGGTTCCCGAGACATCAAACGGGCGCTCGGTACACCGTGCCACGTGCCTACCGCATCACAGCCCACCCCTTGGGTCAGTGCTGCGCACGACCTCCAGCATACTACAAACACCAGAAACTACTTGCAACTCCTGGACAGAGGACATGAGCGGTTAATAAGTCGAGCAGGGTCATATTTCAGGGCCCAACGTGTGGTAGTAGCTGTTCATGGATCACAAACACAGAACTCAGTTCCTGAGGACGGTTTCAATGAGACAACCCACCATGTACTCCTACATGGCCTCTCACCGCTACCTTTACCAAATCGTGTTCACACACTTAGCTCACACACAGTAGCACATGTTCATCACCATTCCAATTCATTCCCGATGAATCAGACCTGACTCACCTCTAAGCAGTAGCAGGCATGACAAACAAGCATGTATGAGTAGGCACATCAGGGCTCAAACAACTCCTACTCATGCTAGTGGGTTTCATCTATTTACTGTGGCAATGACAGGTCATGTAGAGGAAAAGGGGTTCAACTACCGCATCATGTAAAAGTTGAATCGTTGTTGTTCTAATGCAGTAAAAGAGAGCAGGAGCGTGAGAGTGGGATTGTATCGGAATGAACAAGGAGGTTATGCTTGCCTGGCACTTCTGAAGATAATATAGTTCTTCATCGGTGTCATCGAACACGTCGTCGGAATGTCGTCTACCGAGAGGGGACAAATACCGGCAACACAAAAGGAAACACAATCAATGCAATACACAATGTGATGCATGATCATGACATGGCAATATGCTGTGATTTGAGCTAATGCAGCTAAGAACAGAAGGGTTCGAGCTTATTTGAACCAAAGATTCAAATTCAAACTCAAACTATGAATTTATAAAGTGCATTATCATGTTTTGATATGAACAGCAAGTTTAAGTCGCTTTTTCATGCATGAAACCAGTACCAATGGATAGATTGGATTTTTCTGATCATTTTTCATATAAAAATTATTTGATTTGGAGCTATGGTTGAATTACTATGATTTTTAGAAGTTTAGGCAATTTTCTGGATTTTCTAGTTATCTAGAAATAAACTAATTCCAGAAAATGCATTACTGCGTCAGCACTACGTCAGCATGACATAAGCGAGTCAACGGGGCAGCCCAGGTCAAACTGACCAGTGGGGCCCGCATGTCAATGGCTAACTAAACTAACCTAGTTTAATTAGCACTAAACTAGGTTAAACTAATTAAGTTTAAACCTAAACTAGATTAATTAGCCGGGCGGGGCCCACATGTCATGGACCCAGGGAAGGTCAAATCCCCTGGTCAACCGGGGCTAAACCACCATGGTCAAAGCGGTCAACCCGCCGACGTTTAGCCGCCGGCGAGGCCGAACGCGGCGGAGGGCATCGGGAATTGCCCACAGGCGAGCATTTGCGCGGCGGAGAGGACCTACGTGATGAGGAGACTCGTCCGCGTCCAGTGGTGCTCACAGCAGCAGATCTGGTGGCCTAAAACGACAGCAGCGGCGACTTGCACGACGGTCGGAGTTCGGGCGTCGAGCGAATCATCGTTGCAGGGAACGGCAGGAGCCGCAGGTGGTCGCGGTCGACTCCTGGGAACGTGCTGAGCACGGTGGCACGCTCGGTTGCGGCTCTAGGTGACGGTGCCCACGGCAGCGACATGGACGGCGGCTTGAAGCTCACGGCTCCGGCGATTGGCGTGGCTAGAGCGAGCAAAAACGCACGGGGAGAGAGGGGAATCGGAGAGGAGCTCACGGCAGAGTTGACGGTGGTCTTGGCGAGCTCAGGGAGGGGCTGACGACGACGGGAGGTCACCGGCGATCTCGGTAGTGCGAGGAAGAAGAAGACGTCAGGGACGATGCGTCGGGGCGTCCGACGTCGCGTGAGTAGGTGGGGAGGATGACGAAGTCGTGGCGGAGCTCGGGAGCAGCTCGGTCAGGCGAGGCGGTGGCTGTGGCCGCGGCAACGGCGAGCGGTGGCGATGGTGGTATTCGGTCGCGGGAGAGAAAAGGTGGCATAGGAGAGAATGAGCATGGGAGAGAACGAGAGGGTCCGGGGGGGGGGGGGTGCGTGGTGCTCGGGGCCGTCTCCAGCAGCGATCAAGCAGGCAGGAGGTGGCCGCCTGCAGCGATCTGCTGTCGGCACACACGCCCCTCCTCTGGCAAGGAGGAAGGCAGCGAGAGGAGGTGGCAGGCGGTGGGCGCATTGGTGAGGCTACCACAGGACCTGGGCCAGCCAGGTAACTCTCTCTCTCTTTTATTTGTTTCTGTTTTCTATTTTTCTTTCTTTGTTTTGATTTGATTTTCAAACCAAACCATTTTAAAACTTTCTGTAAATTTTTTATGTGAGCTTAGGGAGCTAGTCCAAGGTCACATGCAAATTACAAAAATACTTGAACTTTATTTCTTATATAACAGAAATAAATTCAACTCAAATATGTTATTGATTTAATTCAAAAGCCCAAAATAAATATCTATGAGATTCCAAAAATATTGTTTTGAGTTTTACCTCTTTCCAATATTTTCAGAGACTAAGAGGAACATTTTCTTGGACTTCTTTGAAAAGATTTTAATGTTGATTATTTCTGAAGTGATTTCTGAGGGTTTCAACTAACCTCAATTCAACTTTAAGAAATTTTAGACATGATGCATGAGTGCAGATGCAACTATTTCACTCAGGTATTCTTGGGCTGTGACACTGGAGGTCCCACCGCCGTGCCGATTTGGATCCATCGCTGTGCAGAGTTTGACCGATTCGGCTGTTGGCCGGAGCATAGACACCGTGATAGCTCCCGATGCTTGTCGTTGTCGTCCGGTGTAGGTCATCTTGCCACCGGAGTTACCGCAGGCAGGTGCACAACCGAGCCGAGCGGCAACTGCTTCGATCAGCGTCGCCTCATCGAAATTACGGGCAGCCACCTACCGGTATGCGTCAACGAGGTAGAGGAGATGCGTCTGTGTCGAGCACAACTCCTATCTTCTAATAATGATGATGATCTATGATTTTAAGATGATTAATGATTTATTTGAGATGATTTTGATGTTATTTGGTTCAAATATGTGTGAAATTGTCGAGCCGTTGTTGTATGGCTGCGCTATTTTACATCATCTATTGGAGCGCTAGTGCAATACTACTATTTTACATCGTTTGTTGGAGTTGAAGGTTTTTGATGATGATATAAAAAAATCAATTTTTGGTGATGTAATTTTTACTTGAAGCATAACTTGGTGATGTGGGCAGTGCTCAAATATCACATGTGCAAGATCCGATTACATATGAGTAACAATCATCGATAATAGGAGCCTCAAAACTATAGATAGACAGCGTGAAACTCCTCTTGTGTATCACCCGCAAAAGCCATAAATGAGACAATACTGGTGCTGATTCCAAAGGTCACAAATGCAACAAACTTGTCTCAATACCGGCCGATAAGTCTGTGCAATGTTCTATAGAACATAGCATCTAAAGTTGTAGCAAACCGTTTAAAGCAAATACCGTATGACATCATCTCTGAAGGGCAGTCAGCCTTTGTTCCTGGTCGTCTTATTACTGACAACATAATATCTGCTTATGAATCTTTGCATTTTATGAAAATGAACAAGGCTCAGAAACATATAACTTGTGCTCTAAAGCTGGACATGATGAAGGCCTACGACATGGTCGAGTGGGCTTATCTCCGGGCCATCATGGATAAACTTGGCTTCACACAACATCGGATTAATGTGGTAATGGGCATGGTGAGCTCATGTTCAATGGAAAAGGGCTTGAAAATTTTAAACCTTCAAGAGGTATCCGCCAGGGAGATCCTCTTTCACCCTATCTCTTCTTCTTGGCAGCAAAGGGCCTATCGTGCCTCCTCAAAGCTATCAGCCAGTCGTCCCAGCTCCACGGCATTCAAGTGGCTCAGTCAGCACCGCCGGTGAACCATTTGCTCTTCGCGGATGATAGTCTGCTGTTTTTTCAAGCGAGCAGATCAGGGGCGAAAGAAGTGTCACACCTGTTGGTAACTTATTGTGAGGCAACAGTGAACGAAATATGCCCTAGAGGCAATAATAAAGTTGTTATTTACATTTCCTTATATCATGATAAATGTTTATTATTCATGCTAGAATTGTACTAACTGGAAACTTAATACATGTGTGAATACATAGACAAAACAAAGTGTCCCTAGTATGCCTCTACTTGACTAGATCGTTAATCAAAGATGGTTAAGTTTCCTAACCATAGACATGTGTTGTCATTTGATGAACATGATCAAATCATTAGGAGAATGATGTGATAGACAAGACCCATCCGTTAGCTTAGCATAATGATCATGAAGTTTTATTGCTATTGCTTTCTTCATGACTTATACATATTCCTTTAACTATGAGATTAGGCAACTCCCGAATACCGGAGGAACACCTTGTGTGCTGTCAAACTTCACAACGTAACTGGGTGATTATAAAAATGCTCTACAGGTGTCTCCGAAGGTGTTTGTTGGGTTGTCATAGATTGAGATTAGGATTTGTCACTCTAAGTACCGGAGAGGTATCTCTGGGCCCTCTCGGTAATGCACATCACGATAAGCCTTGCAAACAATGTGACTAATGAGTTAGTTGCGGGATAATGCATTACAGAATGAGTAAAGAGACTTGTCGATAACGAGATTGAACTAGGTATCCGGATACCGACGATCGAATCTCGGGCAAGTAACATACCGATGACAAAGGGAATGACGTATGTTGTCATTGCGGTTTGACTGATAAAGATCTTCGCAGAATATGTAGGAACCAATATGAGCATCCAGGTTCCGCTGTTGGTTATTGATCGGAGATGTGTCTCGGTCATGTCTACATAGTTCTCGAACCCATAGGGTCCGCACGCTTAACGTTCGATGACGATTTGTATTATGAGTTATGTGTTTTGGTGACCGAAGATTGTTCGGAGTCCTGGATGAGATCACGGACATGAAGAGGAGTCTCGAAATGGCCAAGAGGTAAAGATTAATATATTGGACGATTGTATTCAGACACCAGAATGGTTTCGAAGTGTTTCGGATATACCGGAACCCCCCGGGGAAAGTAATGGGCCAACATGGGCCATAGTGGAGAGAGAGGGCAGCCCACAAGGGGTGGTGCCCCCCGATGGGCAGTCCGAATTGGACAAGGGGAGGGGGCACGGCCCCCCTTTCCTTCTCCCTCTCCCTCTCCTCCCCCCTTTCCCCCTCCGTAAGAAGGAAGGGGGGTGACTAGGACTAGGAGTCCTAGTAGGACTCCCCCCACTTGGCGCGCCCCTAGGGCTGGCCTTCTCCCCTCTCCTCCTTTATATACGGGGGCAGGGGGGCACCCCAAAGCACATCAATTGTTTCTTAGCCCTGTGAGGTGCCCCACTCCACAGTTTACTCCTCCGGTCATATTGCCGTAGTGCTTAGGCGAAGCCCTGCATGGATCACATCACCATCACCGTCACCACACCGTCGCGCTGACAAAACTCTCCCTCGACACTTTGCTGGATCAATAGTTCGTGGGACGTCATCGATCTGAGCGTGTGCTGAACTCGGAGGTGTCGTACGTTCGGTAATTGATCAGTTGGATCGCGAAGACGTTCGACTACATCAACTGCGTTAAACTAACGCTTCCACTTTCGGTCTACGAGGGTACGTGGACACACTCTCCCCTTCTCGTTGCTATGCATCTCCTAGATAGATCTTGCGTGATCGTAGGAATTTTTTTGAAAATTGCATGCTATGTTCCCCAACAGTGGCATCCGAGCCAGGTCTATGCGTAGATGATATGCATGAATAGAACACAAAGAGTTGTGGGCGATTATAGTCATACTGCTTACCACCAACGTCTTATTTTGATTCGGTGGTATTGTTGGATGAAGCGGCCCAGACCAACCTTACATGCAACTTGTTCATGAGACCGGTTCCACTGACAGACATGCAACTTATTTCGCATAAAGGTGGCTGGCGGGTGTCTGTTTCTCCAAATTTAGTTGAATCGAATTTGACTACAGCCGGTCCTTGTTGAAGGTTAAAACAAAATACTTGACGAAAAATCATTGTGGTTTTAATGCGTAGGTAAGAACGGTTATTACTAGAAGCCCATAGCAGCCACGCAAAACTTGCAACAACAAAGTAGAGAACGTCTAACTTGTTTTTGCAGGGCATGTTGTGATGTGATATGGTTAAGACATGATGTGATATATGTTATTGTATGAGATGATCATGTTTTGTAAAAGTTATCGGCAACTGGCAGGAGCCTGATGGTTGTCGCTTTATTGTATGAAATGCAATCGCCATGTAATTGCTTTACTTTATCTCTATGCGTTAGCGATAATTGTAGAAGCAATAGTTAGCGAGACGACACCGACGCTACGATGGAGAACAAGGTGTCAAGCCGGCAACGATGGAGATCATGACGGTGCTTTGGAGATGGAGATCAAAGGCACAAGATGATGATGGCCATATCATGTCACATATTTTGATTGCATGTGATGTTTATCTTTTATGCATCTTATTTTGCTTAGTACGGCGGTAGCATTATAAGATGATCCCTCACTAAAAATTTCAAGGTATACGTGTTCTCCCTGGGTACGCACCGTTGCGACAGTTCGTCGTGCCGAGACACCACGTGATGATCGGGTGTGATAAGCTCGATGTTCACATACAACAGGTGCAAGACAGTTTTGCACGTGCGGAATACTCGGGTTAAACTTGACGAGCCTAGCATGTACAGAATGGCCTCGGAACACCAAGACCGAAAGGTCGAACGTGAATCATATAGTAGATATGATCAACATAGAGATGTTCACCATTGAAAGCTACTCCATCTCACGTGACGGTCAGGCATGGTTTAGTTGATATGGATCACGTGATCATTTAGATGACTCGAGGCATGTCTATCTAAGTGGAAGTTCTTAAGTAATATGGTTAATTGAACTTAAATTTATCATGAACTTAGTCCTGATAGTTTTTGGATATCTATGTTGTAAATCAATGGCCCGTGCTACCGTTCCCTTGAATTTTAATGCGTTCCTAGAGAAAGCTAAGTTGAAAGATGATGGTAGCAACTACACGGACTGGGTCTGGTAACTTGAGGATTATCCTCATTGTTGCACAGAAGAATATGTCCTTGATGCACCGCTAGGTGCAAGGCCTGCTGCAGGAGCAACTCCAGACGTTATGAATGTCTGGAAAGCTAAATCTGATGACTACTCGATAGTTTAGTGTGCCATGCTTTACGGCTTAGAATCGGGACTTCAAAGACGTTTTGAACGTCATGGACCATATGAGATGTTCCATGAGTTGAAGTTAATATTTCAAGCAAATGCCCGAGTTGAGAGATATGAAGTCTCCAACAAGTTCTATAGCTGCAAGATGGAGGATAATAGTTCTGTCGGTGAACACATACTCAGAATGTCTGGGTACCATAACCACTTGACTCAGCTGGGAGTTAATCTTCCGGATGAAAGTCTCATTGATAGAGTTCTCCAATCACTGCCACCAAGCTATAAAGGCTTCATGATCAACTATAATATGCAATGGATGGAGAAGACTATTCCCGAGCTCTTCGCTATGCTTAAGGCTGCAGAGGTAGAAATGAAGAAGGAGCAACAAGTGTTGATGGTTAACAATACCACTAGTTTCAAGAAAAAGGGCAAAGGTATGAAGGGGAACTTCAAGAAGAATAGCAAGCAAGTTCCTGCTCCCGGGAAGAAGCCCAAGTCTGGACCTAAGCCTAAAACCGAGTGCTTCTATTGCAAAGGGACTGGTCACTAGAAGCGGAACTGCCCCTAGTATTTGGCGGATAAGAAGGATGGCAACGTGAAAGGTATATTTGATATACATGTTATTGATGTGTACCTTAATAATGCTCATAGTAGCGCCTGGGTATTTGATATTGGTTCTGTTGCTCATATTTGCAACTCGAAACAGGGGCTACGGATTAAACGAAGATTGGCTAAGGTGACGATGCGCGTCAGGTCGATGTGATCGCCGTCGGCACACTACCTATACATCTACCTTCGGGATTAGTTTTAGACCTGAATAATTATTATTTGGTGCCAGCGTTGAGCATGAACATTATATCTGGATCATGTTTTATGCGAGACGGTTATTCATTTAAATCTGAGAATAATGGTTGTTCTATTTATATGAGTAATATCTTTTATGGTCATGCACCATTGATGAGTGGTCTATTTTTGTTGAATCTTGATCGTGGTGATACACATATTCATAATGTTGATGCCAAAAGATGCAAAGTTAATAATGATAGTGCAACATATTTGTGGCACTGCCGTTTAGGTCACATTGTGTAAAGCGCATGAAGATACTCCATGCAGATGGGCTTTTGGAATCACTTGATGCTTGCGAACCATGCCTCATGGGCAAGATGACTAAGACTCCGTTCTCCGGAACAATGGAGCGAGCCACTGAGTTACTAGAAATAATACATACTGATGTATGCGGTCTGATAAGTGTTGAGGCTCGTGGCGGGTATCGTTATTTTCTGACCTTCACAGATGATTTGAGCAAATATGGGTATATCTACTTAATGAAACACAAGTCTGAAACATTTGAAAAGTTCAAAGAATTTCAGAGTGAAGTGGAAAATCATCGTAACAAGAAAATAAAGTTTCTATGATCTGATCGCGGAGGCGAATATTTAAGTTATGAGTTTGGTCTTCATTTAAAACAATGTGGAATAGTTTCGCAACTCACGCCACCTGGAACACCACAGCGTAATGGTGTGTCCTAACGTCGTAACCGTACTTTATTAGATATGGTGCGATCTATGATGTCTCTTACCGATTTACCACTATCGTTTTGGGGTTATGCGTTAGAGACAACTACATTCACGTTAAATAGGCCACCATCTAAATCCGTTGAGACGACAGCATATGAACTGTGGTTTGACAAGAAACCTAAGCTATCGTTTCTTAAAGTTTGGGGTTGCGATGCTTATGTGAAAAAGCTTCAGCCTGATAAGCTCGAACCCAAATCGGAGAAGTGCGTCTTCATAGGACACCCAAAAGAAACTGTTGGGTACACCTTCTATCACAGATCCGAAGGCAAGATATTTGTTGCTAAGAATGGATCCTTTCTAGAGAAGGAGTTTCTCTCGAAAGAAGTGAGTGGGAGGAAAGTAGAACTTGATGAGGTAGTTGTACCTTCTTTTGAATTGGAAAGTAGTTCATCACAGAAATCAGTTCGAGTGATGACTACACCAATTAGTGAGGAAGTTAATGATGATGATCATGAAACTTCAGATCAAGTTACTACCAAACCTCGTAGGTCAACTAGAGTACGTTCCGCACCAGAGTGGTACGGTAATCCTGTTCTGGAAGTCATGTTACTAGACCATGACGAACCTATGAACTATGAGGAAGCGATGATGAGCCCAAATCCGAGAAAATCTTGAGGCCATGAAATCTGAGATGGAATCCATGTATGAGAACAAAGTATGGACTTTGGTTGACTTGCCCGATGATCGGCAAGCCATAGAGAATAAATGGATTTTCAAGAAGAAGACTGACGCTGATGGTAATGTTACTGTCTACAAAGCTCGACTTGTTGCGAAAGGTTTTCGACAAGTTCAAGGAGTTGACTATGATGATACCTTCTCACCCATAGCGATGCTTATGTCTGTCCGAATCATGTTAGCAATTGCCACATTTTATGATTATGAAATTTGGCAAATGGATGTCAAAACTGCTTTCCTTAATTGATTTCTTAAAGGAGAGTTGTATATGATGCAACCAGAAGGTTTTGTCGATCCTAAAGGTGCTAACAAAGTGTGCAAGCTCCAGCGATCCATTTATGTACTGGTGCAAGCCTCTCGGAGTTGGAATATATGCTTTGATAGTGTGATCAAAGCATATGGTTTTATACAAACTTTCGGAGAAGCCTATATTTACAAGAAAGTGAGTGGGAGTGATGTCTACTACACAACCTTCTTTCTTGTAGACGTTGTTGGGCCTCCAAGTGCAGAGGTTTGTAGGACAGTAGCAAAATTCCCTCAAGTGGATGACCTAAGGTTTATCAATCCATGGGAGGCGTAGGATGAAGATGGTCTCTCTCAAGCAACCCTGCAACCAAATAACAAAGAGTCTCTTGTGTCCCCAACACACCCAATAGAATGGTAAATTGTATAGGTGCACTAGTTCGGAGAAGAGATGGTGATACAAGTGCAATATGGATGGTAGATATAGGTTTTTGTAATATGAAATTATAAAAAAGCTAGGTAACAAGCGATAAAAGTGAGCGTAAATGGTATTGCAATGCTAGGAAACAAGGCCTAGGGTTCATACATTCACTAGTGCAAGTTCTCTCAACAATAATAACATAATTGGATCATATAACTATCCCTCAACATGCAACAAAGAATCACTCCAAAGTCACTAATAGCGGAGAACAAACGAAAAGATTATTGTAGGGTACGAAACCACCTCAAAGTTATCCTTTCTGATCGATCTATTCAAGAGTCCGTAGTAAAATAACACGAAGATATTCTTTCCATTCGATCTATCCTAGAGTTCGTACTAGAATAACACCTTAAGACACATATCAACCAAAACCCTAATGTCACTTAGATACTCCAATGTCACCTCAAGTATCTGTGGGTATGATTATACGATATGCATCACACAATCTCAGATTCATCTATTCAACCAACACAAAGAACTTCAAAGAGTGCCCATAAGTTTCTACCGGAGAGTCAAGACGAAAACGTGTGCCAACCCCTATGCATAAGTTCACAAGGTCACTGAACCCGCAAGTTGATCACTAAAACATACATCAAGTAGATCACGTGAATATCCCATTGTCACCACAGATAAGCACATGCAAGACATACATCAAGTGTTCTCAAATCCTTAAAGACTCAATCCGATAAGATAACTTCAAAGGGAAAACTCCATTACAAGAGAGTAGAGGGGGAGAAACATCATAAGATCCAACTATAATAGCAAAGCTCGCTATACATCAAGATCATGCCAAATCAAGAACACGAGAGAGAGAGATCAAACACATAGCTACTGATACATACCCTCAGCCCCGAGGGTGAACTACTCCCTCCTCGTCATGGAGAGCGCCAGGATGATGAAGATGGCCACCAGTGAGGGATCCCCCCTCCGGCAGGGTGCCGGAACAGGGTCCCGATTGGTTTTTAGTGGCTACAGATGCCTGCGGCGGCGGAACTCCCGATCTAGGTTTCTTTCTGGGGGTTTCTATATTTATAGGAATTTTTGGTGTCGGTCCCATGTCAGGGGGGGGGGGGGTCTTCGAGTCGTCCACGAGATAGGGGGCGCGCCTCCACCCTCGTGGATGGCCCGGGACTCTTCTGGCCCAACTCTTTTACTCCAGGGGCTTATTTTGGTCCATTAAAAATCATCAAAACTTGGCACATTAATTGGACTCCGTTTGGTATTCCTTTTCTGCGATACTCAAAAACAAGGAAAAAACAGGAACTGGCACTGGGCTCTAGGTTAATAGGTTAGTCCCAAAAATCATATAAAATAGCATATAAATGCATATAAGACATCCTAGATGGATAATATAATAGCATGGAACAACAAAAAATTATAGATACGTTCGAGACGTATTAACATCCCCAAGCTTAATTCCTGCTCGTCCTCGAGTAGGTAAATGCTAAAAACAGAATTTTTTATGTGGAATGCTACCTAACATATTGATCAATGTAATCTTCTTTATTGTGGCAAGAATATTCAGATCCATAAGATTCAAAACAAAAGTTTAATATTGACATGAAAACAATAATACTTCAAGCATACTAACAAAGCAATCATGTCTTCTCAAAATAACATGGCTATGCTCTATCTTCATCACACAAAATATTTAAATCATGCACAACCCCACTGACAAGCCAAGCAATTGTTTCATACTTTTGATGTTCTCAAACTTTTTCAATCTTCACGCAATACATGAGAGTGAGCCATGGACATAGCACTATTGGTGGAATAGAATGGTGGTTGTTGTAAGTGCATCTAGTGCCACCCCTAGTTGGTTTTGGAGTATTGACGACAAACTTGGTTGAGGGACTAATGTGTTTGTGAGAATTGCAGGATAACACAGGTAGTAGTCCCACATTGATTCGGTTTACCTACCGGAGATGACCCCTAAAAATGTGTGAAGACATTGAAGACAATGGTGGTCTGTGAAGATATTCACAACAAAGATTATGACTAGAGAAGACATTCACATGAAGACTATGGAGTGCGAAGACATAGTTGTTTCGTAGCTTCCTTTTCTTCTTTGTTGAGTCATAGGAACCACCATACTGTTAAGTGGGGTCCAAGTGAACAAAATCAGAGTGGCTGAAGTGATGCTTAACCAAATCCTATGTCTTCGAGCGAAGACAATGAGAGCAAATCTTATCCAGAGCTGGATGAGTCAGCGTTACTTGTAGCCGCGTGTTTGAAATCTGCCATCGGACACGTGTCAGTTCCTTAGTGACCCAGGGTCATTTCGGACAAATCAGGTCGGGTTGCCTCCTGGCTATAAATAGCACACCCCCTACACCATAAATTGATGGCTGCTCAGTGTTAGTGCACGAATTTTGTCGTTTGAGAGCAACCCACCTCCGAAGCATTTGAGAGAGATATCCTTGCGAGGACAAAGCCCAAAACACCCAGAGCCAAAGAGTGTTCGGCATCACTGAAGTCTTTCTTCCGCGTGATCTGAAGACTTATTACACTTGAGGACTGTGTATCCTCCAGCCAGTTAGGCGTCATGTTCTGAGCATCCAAGAGTCATTGTGGATTGCCGGTGAACGAAGTCTGTGAAGGTTTGGAAGTCTACCTTGAAGACTTACCAGAGTGATTGGGCGAGGACTAAGTGTCCTTAGCTCAAGGGGAATAAGGTGAAGACACGGTCTTCTGAGTTGAATCTCAGCCTCCCTAACCAGACGTACAGTTGTCATAGCAACTGGAACTGGTCCAACAAATCCTTGTCCTCACCAAGCAACTGGTTCTATCTCCTCCCTCTCTTTACTTACAGTTTTTTCTTCATGAAGTCATTGCCTGCTTGCATGATTTGATTGACTTCGGTGTGTGAAGACTGTTGTTGTTTGGCTTCATACCATCTTCCATCCTGATCCTTACTACCTAGATGCTAATAGTCTTCGTGCTTTCCCTTCATTGCTTACTTGACTATGGCTTGTCTAGTATAGTCTACTTTCTGCTGCATATCAATAGGTTCATTTCTATTTTTTGTCTTCAAAGCCCCCGTGTTCTGAAGACTTTCATAAAAATCGCCTATTCACCCCCTCTAGTCGGCAACTAGCACTTTCAATTGGTATCAGAGCAAGGTGCTCCCTTGTTCTGTGTGGTTCGGTTTAACCACCTAGAGTTTTAGCTATGTCGACTGCAGGGATAATCAAAGTCTCCGTTGCATGCCCTATCTTTGATGGCGCTGATTACCCCTACTGGAAGAATAAGATGCGTATGCATCTTGAAGCCATTGATGTCGACCTCTGGTATGTCGTCAAGAACAACGTTCCCAAGGCCGGTGAAGGTGTCACCCCTACTGATGTCAAGAGGTTCATTCAACTGGATTCGACTGCCAAGAACATCATTTGTGGTTATCTGACCAAAGGACATTATGGTCGTGTGAGTGCTCTAGAAACTGCAAAGCTAGTCAGGGACTAGCTCTCCAAGGTCAATGAAGGCGTCTCAACCCAGAGAGACTCAAGGATCAATGTTCTTCACAACCTCTTCAACCGCTTCAAAAGAAATGACAATGAGAATGTCCAGCTCACATTTGATCGCCTCACTGATATCACAAATGAGCTTCATGCTCTTGGCGCTACCGAGATCACCAAGCATGAAATCATCAAGACACTCCTGAGATCACTTGAAAGCTCGTTTGACACCCTTGCCCTGATGATTCAAGAATGCCCTGACTTCAAGACTCTCGATCGGTCTGACATACTTGAGAGGCTAAACACACATGAGTTCCAGTTATTCGAGAAAAGAGATATCTATGGTCCCAACTATGGCCGCACTCGCGCTTTGAAGGCAAAGGTTGTTTCCTCATCTGAAGAAGAATCTGACTGCAATTCTGGGGATCCTGAAGACATTGTAAAGGAGCTTGCTATGCTTGTGAAGAAGTTCCAGAAATTCACCAAGAAGAAAGGCTTCAGAAATCTTCAAGATCCAGCTCGAGAAATGATGAAGCTTCTACTCAAGACCACAAGAAGATAACATGCCACAAGTGCAAGAAAACTGGTCACTACATCTCTGAGTGTCCACAGTGGGACAATGAGAACAACAAGAAGAAGAAAATCAAGGAATATGATTCTGATGACAACAAGAAGAAGAAATCCTCAAAGTCTTCTTCCAAGCCTTCGTCCAAGTCTTCGTAATACAAGAAGAGCTCATCTGACAAGGCTCGTGCTTTTGTTGGCAAGGAGATGGATTCAGAGGAGGAGTCTGCTTCTGAGGAGGCAGAGGTGGAGTCTGAGGAGGATTCCGACTCTGGCGTTGCAAGTCTGGCTCTAGCTATAGCCTACGTTGCCAAGTCCATCTTCAACACTGAAGACAATGGCTCCGTCACCAACGCTGATGCTAATGACAAGGACGACTCTGCCCCCACCTACTGCTTCATGGCACGCGGTGCCAAGGTAAACTCACGCGATGCCTACTTTCAAACATCAAGTGAAGATGACTCTGATTGTGAATCCAAACCTAGTTACAAAACACTTGCTAAAATTGCAACTGAACAACAGAAAGCTATGGAACATATTAAAAAATTGCTAGACAAAAGCGATGACCTGTTGGACGCGAAAATGACCCGATCCCAGTCCTTAATTAAAGATGTCAAAAATCTTCATGTTAAGTACGAGGAACTTGAAAGTCGTCATGAAACGCTCTCAACAACTCATGAAAAGCTTTCCTACGATTATCTTCAAAGGAAGCAAGAACTTGAGAAATTGAGAGCGGCTCATGAAGATCTTCAAAAGGAGAATGAGTCACTTCGCGCTCAATAGATCAGTCCTGCTTAGGAAGGATTTGAACCACCATGTCTAAAATGCCTTGAGTGTGATAACGCTACCTCTGTTGCTGAATGTTGTACTTCTGCTACTGTTGCAATATCTTCAACTGCTGATGTGGTAACTAACCCCTCTGCTGAGGATACCACTACTATTGCTGATGAGAATGCCAGGTTGAAGAAATTACTTTAGACATGAATGTACAAAAGTCTCAAAGGGCATCAGACACTATGCGATGTCCTCAAAAAGCAGATTCTGAACCGAAACCCTAGGAAAGAGGGTGTTGGGTTAGAGAGGAAAATGAATGTTGATGGTTATTACTAGAAGCCTGAGCAGTACCCCAAAACCACATGGGTTGCTGCAAAGTATCCTTCAGTGGATCCATCCCCCTTATCTGGCTTCACTTGTGCTAACCCGATTATCATTGATGAATCCTTTGATGCAAACTATAATCTGTTTAAGAATCAGACTTGTGAAGTGTTTGCCAGGTATATTGGTACTAAATGCAGGAATGGACCACCTTTGAAGAGGATCTGGGTGCCCAAGAGTTGTCTTGAGAATCTTCAGATGAATGTCATCATGACACCACCAGGTAAGAAGACAAACCCCAGACCAAAGACTTCATATGGTCCAAAGGCTTCATACAGACAGAGGACTCACCAGAGTCACCCTAACGCCAATGTTTTGCTGGGAAATCATACTTAGCTTGTGAATATGAGCGTTTTTCTTCAAACCGCTATGTTCACAAGACCAAGAACTATTCTGCTTATTCTTATGAGTATTATTCACCTCCTGCAAGGCTATTTGCTAGGGTCCAAAGCCGAAGTTCTCAGATGCTGCACTTAGACCCATTTCTTCGAAGCCACCCCTGAAAATGTGGGTGGTTAAGAAAACTTAACTCTATTTTGTAGGGAAAGGTCTCCAGCCAGAAATCAAAGGCGTCTGAAGCTATTGCTGGGGACCTAAAACATCTTGTGGGGCGCAAGATAAAATGCCCAAATGGTCTTACTATGTATTTTGTTCCTGGTTTCCTTGAAAGTCATCCTATCTACCCTAACTAGGATCTGAACTTCCATAATCCACTCGTTTGTCAAATGTTTATGCTTCACAATACCCTTGGTGAAGCCTATCCCCCTAACTGCACTGTAGGGTATGACACCAAAGGCTTCAGAATGGATTATGGACAGTGGATGCACTAATCACATGACTGTTGATCGAAGTCTTCTCATGGACTCAACCTTACGTCCATCTGACAAGTCACATCACATTTGCTAACACTGGTAAAAGCAAGGTATTGGGTCTAGGTAGAGTTGCGATCTCAAAGGATCAGCACATGGATAAAGTGATGCTTGTTGAATCCCTTGGTTTAAACTTAATGTCTGTCTCAATGTTTTGTGATTTGAACATGATTGTGATATTTGGAAAATATCGTTGCCTTGTTCTAATGGAATCTGACAAGTCTCTAGTCTTTGAAGGGTATCGGAAATATGATCTGTATATGGTAGATTTCTCAGCAGGACCACAACTGGCCATATGTCTTCTAGCAAAAGCTTCACAATGCTGGCTCTGGCATCAGAGGCTAGGGCATGCTGGCATGAGGAACTTGTACACACTCGCGAAGAAGAAACATGTCGTAGGCATCGAGGGCGTCAAGTTCAAGAAGGATCATCTGTGTGGTGCCTGCGAAGCTGGAAAGATGACAAGGGCCAAGCATCCCTCGAAGACAATCATGACGACATCTCAACCCATCGAGCTGCTTCACATGGACTTATTTGGCCCTACTCACTACTCTACTCTTACTACCACTGCTTGCCTCTATGGTTTCTTCATTGTTGACGACTATTCAAGATATACATGGGTGCATATAATCCTTTACAAGAATGAAGTGCAGGATGTCTTCAGACGATTTGCCAATCGTGCCATGACGAACTATGGCATCAAGATCAAGCACATCAGAAGTGACAATGGCACATAATTCAAGAACACAAGCCTCGACACTTATCTTGATACATTGGGCATCACTCATGAGTTCTCAGCTCCATACACACCTCAGCAGAATGGCATTGTGGAGTGCAAAAACAGAACACTGATTGAGATGGCTCGGACTATGCTTGATGAGTACAAGACTCCAAGGAAGTTCTGGCTTGAAGCCATTGATACTGCCATGCCATGTCATCACAATAATCATCATAAATAGGAGGCATGCTTACATCATAATAAATTTGCTCATCAAAACTTGGGGGACTAAACGTATCATCTTCATCAAACATAGCATCCCCAAGCTTGTGGCTTTGCATATCATTAGAATCATGGGTATTCAAAGAATTCATACTAACAACATTGCAATCATGCTCATCATTCACATATTTTATGCCAAGCATTCTATGTAATTGTTCTTCTAGTACTTGAGAACAATTTTCCTTCCCATCATTTTCACGAAAGACATTAAAAAGATGAAGCATATGAGGCAACCTTAGTTCCATTTTTTTGTAGTTTTATTTTACAAACTAAAATAGTGATAAAACAAGAAACGAAAAGATTCGATTGCAAGATCTAAAGATATACCTTCAAGCACTCACCTCCCCGGCAACGGCGCTAGAAATTGCTTGATGTCTACTACACAACCTTCTTCTTGTAGACGTTGTTGGGCCTCCAAGTGCAAAGGTTTGTAGGACAGTAGAAAATTTCCCTCAAGTGGATGACCTAAGGTTTATCAATCCGTGGGAGGCGTAGGATGAAGATGGTATCTCTCAAGCAACCCTGCAACCAAATAACAAAGAGTCTCTTGTGTCCCCAACACACCCAATACAATGGTAAATTGTATAGGTGCACTAGTTCGGCGAAGAGATGGTGATACAAGTGCAATATAGATGGTAGATATATGTTTTTGTAATCTGAAATTATAAAACAGCAAGGTGACAAGTGATAAAAGTGAGCGTAAATGGTATTGCAATGCTAGGAAACAAGGCCTAGGGTTCATACTTTCACTAGTGCAAGTTCTCTCAACAATAATAACATAATTGGATCATATAACTATCCCTCAACATGCAACAAAGAATCACTCCAAAGTCACTAATAGTGGAGAACAAACGAAGATATTATTGTAGGATACGAAACCACCTCAAAGTTATCCTTTCTGATCGATCTATTCAAGAGGCCATAGTAAAATAACACGAAGCTATTCTTTCCATTTGATCTATCCTAGAGTTCGTACTAGAATAATACCTTAAGACACATATCAACCAAAACCCTAATGTCACCTAGGTACTCCAATGTCACCTCAAGTATCCGTGGGTATGATTATACAACATGCATCACACAATCTCAGATTCGTCTATTCAACCAACACAAAGAACTTCAGAGTGCCCCGAAGTTTCTACCGGAGAGTCAAGACATAGTGTGCCAACCCCTATGCATAAGTTCAGAAGGTCACTGAACCCGCAAGTTGATCACTGAAACATACATCAAGTAGATCACGTGAATATCCCATTGTCACCACAGATAAGCACATGCAAGACATACATCAAGTGTTCTGAAATCCTTAAAGGCTCAATCCGATAAGATAACTTCAAATGGAACACTCAATCCGTTACAAGAGAGTAGAGGGGGAGAAACATCATAGGATCCAACTATAATAGCAAAGCTCGCGGTACATCAAGATCATGCCAAATAAAGAACACGAGAGAGAGAGAGAGAGAGAGAGAGAGAGAGATCAAACACATAGCTACTGGTTCATACCCTCCGCCCCGAGGGTGAACTACTCCCTCCTCATCATGGAGTGCGCTGGGATGATTAAGATGGCCACCGGTGAGGGATCCCCCCTCCGGCAGGGTGCCGGAATAGGGTCCCGATTGGTTTTTGGTGGCTACAGAGGCTTGCGGCGGAGGAACTCCTGATTTAGGTTTCTTTCTGGTTTTTTTGTATTTATAGGAAATTTTGGCGTCGGTCTCACGTCAGGGGGGTCTCCGAGTCATCCACGAGATAGGGGGGCGTGCCCAGGGGGTTAACCGCACCCCCGACCATCATGGACGGCCCGGGACTCTTCTGGCCCAACTCTTTTACACCGTGGGCTTCTTTTGGTCCATAAAAAATCATCAAAACTTGGCACGTCAATTGGACTCCGTTTGGTATTCCTTTTCGGCGATACTCAAAAACAAGGAAAAACAGGAACTGGCACTGGGCTCTAGGTTAATAGGTTAGTCCAAAAATATCATATAAAATAGCATATAAATGCATATAAAACATCCTAGATGGATCATATAATAGCATGGAACAATAAAAAATTATAGATACATTGGAGACATGTCAGGGAGCTCTGTAACATTTCTAATATTATATGTGGATGACATATTGTTGATTGGAAATGATATAGAATTTCTGGATATCATAAAAGGATTCTTGAATAAGAATTTTTCAATGAAAGACCTCGGTCAAGCTGCTTATGTATTGGGCATCAAGATCTATAGAGATAGATCAAGACGCTTAATTGGACTTTCACAAAGCACATACCTTGATAAAGTTTTGAAGAAGTTCAAAATGGATCAGTCAAAGAAAGGGTTGTTGCCTGTGTTACAAGGTGTGAAGTTGAGTCAGACTCAATGCCCGACCACTGTAGAAGATAGAGAGAAAATGAAAGTCAATCCCTATGCCTCAGCCATAGGTTCTATCATGTATGCAATGATGTGTACTAGACCTGATGTGTGCCTTGCTAGGAGTTTAGCAGGGAGGTACCAAAGTAATCCAGGAGTGGATCACTGGACAGCGGTCAAGAACATCCTGAAATACCTGAAAAGTACTAAGGATATGTTTCTCGTTTATGGAGGTGACAAAGAGCTTGTCGCAAATGGTTACGTCGACGCTAGCTTTGACACTGATCCGGATGACTCTAAGTCACAACCCGGATACGTATTTATATTGAATGGTGGAGCTGTCTGTTGGTGCAGTTCCAAGCAGAGCGTCGTGGTGGGATCTATGTGTGAAGCGGAGTACATAGCTGCTTCAGAAGCAGCAAATGAAGGAGTCTGGATGAAGGAGTTCATATCTGATCTAGGTGTAATACCTAGTGCATCGGGCCCAATGAAAATCTTTTGTGACAATACTGGAGCAATTGCCTTAGCGAAGGAATCCAGATTTCACAAGAGAACCAAACACATCAAGAGACGCTTCAACTCCATCTGTAATCAAGTCAAGGAGGGAGACATAGAGATTTGCAAAATACATACGGATCTGAATGTTGCAGGCCCGTTGACTAAGTCTCTTCCACGAGAAAAACATGATCAGAACCCAGACTGCACTACAAAAAAAAGACACATCCATGACATTTCGTGCCGAATGAAATTTTTTTCTGTCATACTTATGACACTTCTATGACGATAATTGTGACAAAACCCGGTTAACAAAAAATCATGACAGAAAATGGGCTTTTCGTCCTGGGAGGGCCGGAGATGCAGCTGCATGACATTCTTTGGGCCGTCCATGACGGAAAAAACCGTGGTAGAAGCGAGGGCGAGGAAAATATCGGGTTGTTCCTGGTTACGGTGGGTGGTCGGGGCGGAGCGATGCGCATTTCTCTCGTGACACGCACACGCTGCGGAGTGCGAGGCGTTGGGCTCTAATCGAACTGGCGGTTGCACTGCAGGCTACGCGTTCATCGAATCCGGAAGCGATCGATCGATGGCTGTTAATCGAACCCGATCGAGCGATTCCTTCGCCATCGCCGCTAATCAAGCCGATCGATGCTGCCTCTGGATGAACAGTGAGCGTTGCTAGGGGGTTTGGATGAACAGTTCCCGGTGGGGGTGGATGAACAGGACCCAGTAGTGTTGCCTCTGGATGAACAGTGAGCGTTGCTGGGGTTTTTGGACTAACAGTTCCCGGTGGGGGTGGATGAACAGGACCCCGTGGTGTTGCCTCTGGATGAACAGGACCCTGATCGATCGAGCCGGTTGGGGCTGGATGAACAGGACCCCGTGGAGGGCTGGATGAACAGGACCACCCCGTGGAGGGCTAGATGAATAGTAGATGGTGGAGGGCTGGATGAACAGTAGCCTGTGGAGGGGTAGTTGAAAAGGAGCCCGTGGAGAGGGCTGGTTGAACAGTAGCCGATGGAGTGCGCGCGGTGGAGGCTGGATGAACAGGAGCCCGTGGATGAACAGTCACAGGTGGAGGCTGTAGGAGGTCGATGGTGGATGAACAGTAGCCTGTGGAGGTTGGAGGGGGTCGATGGTGGAGATGAACAGTATCCCGTGGAGTCTTGTTTTGCGGTATGCCACACCCCTCCCAATGAACAGGACCCCCGTTTTGACCGTAGCGCTCCAACACAAGTCTGTTTCCTCCGTTTTGCGGTACGCCACACCCCTCCCAATCAACATGACCCCCGTTTCAACCGTAGGAGGTCCGTTTCCTCCGTTTTGCGGTACGCCAGACCCCTCCCGATGAACAAGCACTAGTAGAAAACAGGGCATTTGTCCCGGTTCGTAAGGGCCTTTAGTCCCGGTTCTTGAACCATGACTAAAGGGTCATTACTAATGCCTCCCCCCTTTAGTCCCGGTTCTTACACGAACCGGGACAGATGGGCATCAACGTGGCCGCTGCTCGCAGCCCAGGCAGGGGGGCCTTTGGTCCCGGTTGGTGACGTAAACCGGTACCAAAAAGGCTTCCGCGCATCAGCATTTCAGTGGCTTGGGTTTTTGTTTTTTTTGAAAGGGGGGGGGGTTGGGGGTTTTGGGGGGTTAATTTAGGTGTTTCATATATTGTGTTAGCTAGCCAATTAATAGAGAGAGAAGTGTCCTCTCTTATGTCCGTGCCAGGTCGGCGCTAAGTACTATATACATAGAGAGGCCCTCGACACGCTAGCTAGTAAGAAAATGAAGGAAACCATGAAGTACAGAAGTTCGTCATGCATACCGAGAGACGTGATCAATCGACCTCTCCTTCTCCGAGAGATTGGTCGAACAACAAGTTTTCAGTATTATCTATCCGACGCCATCGGCTACATACATATACAATATGTAAGATCTCTTACAATCCCCTAGCATTTGAAATCAACTTCCACATGGTATTCTCCGACTTTATTGATGACGTGGTTAAGAAAGAATCCCGCCAATTCCTCTTGAATTGCTTTAATGTGATCTTGTGATAGGAGTTCTTTCCGCATCTGCCACGTCTAATTTGAAGAAGGGGGTTAATACATATATATGAATGAAACTCAACAGAAATGATGGTGTAATAAAATGAAATTGTGAATATTATTGCTTACGCACTTCATAGTCTCTTTTAGAGTAGCCCCACTTATTTCTCAATGTCGCATTGTAGATGAACTCGCACACGTAGTATCCATAGTAATCATTCCCTTGTTCCTGCCACAAGCACTTTACGAAAAATAGAGGTCAATCAAACTGATAATGAAGCATTATAAATGGCATTGATGAAAGTATAGCTATAGAATCAATAGGAGATGCGTGCAACTAGCTAGCCAGTAGTACTTACGTCCGGGTATGTATATCGCAGCTCCTTCGGCAGTCCCGGAGCTTCTGCGGTGAACTGTTTCCAAACCCTGCAAGACAAATAAAATAATTATTATTACTTGAGATATCAGGAAATGAACAAAAAGTTGCCGATATGGTGCGATAATGATTAATTGAACTTACTTGTTGAGCAATTTAGTCATGTCCGCATAGGTTTCGGGATCTTTTCGTCTCGAGTCTAAGACGGTTACTAGTCCCCGCTCAAGCTTAATCTCCAGAAGAACATAGTGGTAGCTGCGCACACATGCATAACTCATCAATTACATTACTATAACCTCGCTCGAGTAATAAGGGAAACCGAATATGCACATGACAGTAACACTCACTTGAAGTTGTAAGGAAAGAGTATGGTATCTTTGTTTTGATTTTTGATCAACGATTGTAGCAAGTTGGCCTCGACGTCTTCGGCGTGCTTTTTAAACTGAATTTCATCTATGATATTTGTGTTAATGAACCCAATATCATACATTTCTTGTTTTCTGCACTCGACGATCTTCAATCTGCATAATATAGTGAGGATAATTAATTATAAATACATGCAATGAAAGAGATGAGCTATATATAGAGACTTAATGACAGAAATACTTACAAACAGTAGCAAAAGACCGTTAATTTATCGAGGGCCTATGGATTGAAGAACTCGAAGAACTCCTCAAATGGAACAGCCAACAGATCAGTTCCAACGAGGTTGTGCTCCTCTTTAATGTTCAGATACAAAGAATTCGTCCCCCAGACTCTCTGCAGGTTTTCATGTACCAATTATGGAATCTTCGCATGATCGTTGTTAGAGATTTTTCATCTTTGACGGGAGGCTTCCCGTACTCGTATCTGTGTATGTCCACCTCCATGAAATCAGGAAGTTGATCGTCAGGCATGTAATCTGCAAGATTGCCATAACCGGCCAACGTCCCCGGAGCATTAGCGACGATGTCGCCGCTAGACACATTGAGCGGGGGGCACGATTGATTTGCTTGTTCACGAAAGGGGAATTTTTTCACAGCTGCTCGTTCTTTTGACCTTTGATGTCTGACAGTACTTCCCGACCTCCCGCCTCTGGCTATACTGCTAGACACTGGAGCAGGCGGAGCGGCTGCAGCGTCTGTCTTCTTTCGTGCTTGCTTACGAGGCGGAGGAGAAGGACTATGATGCGCCGGAGCAGCCGGGGCGGCGGCGGGTCTCTTCCGCCCTTGCTGGCGAGGCGGAGAAGGAGGAGGCTGCTGGCTGCTCGGGCGGGCCGGCGCAGGCGGAGAAGGAGGCAAAGTGCGGCCACACGCCGGAGAAGGAGGCTGACTGCCTTGATCGTCACTCGCCGGAGGAGGAGGCGGTGGAGGAGGCAAAGTGACCTGACTCGCCGGAGGAGGAGGCGGTGGAGGAGGCGGAGTGCCCTGACTCGTCGGAGGAGGAGGAGGCGGAGGCGTCCAGTTCGGAAGGTTGATGAGCTCCTTCCGCCATAGGCATGGAGTCTTGAGCGTAACCCAGCCTAGTCTCCCCTTCACCGGTAGGGTGGCCAAGCTGGAGGTCCTCAAATCCCTCCGTTATTTCATCCACCATCACCCTAGCATATCCTTCTGGAATCGGCCGGCAGTGATAAGTTGCACCGAGTTCAAGAGGGATAAACAGAAACCAACAACCGCCTTGACCTTCAAATTCATCCATTGCGTCATTATGTGGCAATTTTGAGACTCCGTGATAGCATCCACGGGATAGCTGGCGAGCCGTCAAGACATGCTCATTTGAAGCAGCTCGGTGGAAGCCACGCTGCTTCTCCGCCGAGATGGCGGGGTAGCCGGGGAAGCTTCGGCAGGTCGATTCTTGCGTTCTGCTTCTCGTTCCTCTAGCCCCATTACCCTTTTGTGCAGGGCCTGCAGTTGGCTCTGCTCCAGTTTCTTCCTCCTCTCCTGGGTTTTGTAACCCCCTGCGTCCAGAAAACCAACCTTCCACGGAATGGAGCCTGGCGTACCTCGTGTCTGTCCAGGGTGCTCAGGATTCCCGAGGGCCATTGTGAGCTTGTCCTTCTCCCTGTCTAGAATGAACGTCCCTTGCTGCGCTGCATTGATATAGTGCCGAAGCTTGGTGACTGGTATTTTCAGTTGCTCGTCCGTCCAACGGCACTTCCACGATCTGAGGTCCAAGGTTCGGCCAGCCCCAAAGAACCAAGTCCGGCAACGGTCTGGCCAGTTCATTGTCTCTGGTTCGATCCCTTTATCAAGCAGATCATTCTCAGCCTTGGACCACTTAGGCCGGGCTTTGAGGTAGCCACCTGACCCCGTGCGATGGTGAAACTTCTTCTTCGCAGCATTTTTCTTGTTTGTCTCCAACATCTTCTTACTCTTTTCTGATGTCTTGTGGGCCGCAAATGCAGGCCAGTGATCTTTGATCTTCTCATATTTGCCGATGAATTCTGGTGTCTCTTCTTCGTCGACAAACTTGTTCAGCTCTTTCCTCCACCTCCTGAATAGGCTTGCCACCTCCAGCTCCCCCCAACATCGCTTCTGTTGCTTCGTCTCGGGAGTGCTCCATAGTTTCTGCAAATATTTACAACATGTCAATTATTATTCAAACATGGTACAGATGGATATATATTAGTGGCAAACGTAGAACTAGCTAGCTAATCACAATAAGGAATCATGTTAGTGGCCTCGACGCTGCTTCTCTAGGGTTTGTGGTGGCCGAGACAACGCTTCAAGGGTTTGGGGTGGCCTCGACACAACGCTTCAAGGGTTTGGGGTGGCCTCGACGACAACGCTCTTTTAACTTGGTAAATTTGGGTGGCCTAGAGAGAGTTTGTCGGGTAGGGGTGCGGCGGGAGGGGGTAGGAGACCAACATCGTTTTTTCTCTAGGGTTTGGGTGTCCTCGAGAGTTTTGGTTGAGCGAGAGGGCCGAGGGGGGTGTTGCCGTGGTATAAGTTATCACGGTCGAGAGGGGGTATATATATCGACCGCCCCTCATGTCGAAGTTATCCGGGAGGGGTTATATCGACAACGACGCGACCAACATATACATGGGAAAATAATGTTATCGGGGAGGGGGTATATCGACCCTCCCCCCCCCCTCGTATTGAAGTTATCGGGAGGGGTATATCGACGACGACAGACCGGATAAAACATAAGAAAACGAAGAAGAAATAAAAAGAGGAGAAGAAAAAAGGAATAGAGGAGAAGATTGAAGAAAAAAAAGAAAAAAAGGGGAGAAGAAGAAGAAAAAATAGAATATATTTTCTTGTTCTTCTCGTCTATTCCTTTCTTCTTCTCCTCTTCTTTTTCTTCTTTTTTCTCTTTTTATTTATTTCTCCTCTTGTCCTCCTTTCTTCCTCTTCTTATTTTCCTTTTTCCTCTCATTCTTTTAGTATTGCTTGTTTTTTTAAATGTTCAAATAGAAAAATTCGAAAAAAGTAAAGGTTTTGCCTAATGCATTAATTGTTCATATTTCATCAACATATATGCATACAAAAAAAGCATACATACATACATATATACATACAAAAAAGCATACATACATACATACATATATACAAAAAAAGCATACATACTTTCATAGCTAGCAAAAAAAGCATACATACTTTCATAGCTAGCAAAAAAAGCATACATACATACAAAAAAAGCATACATACATACATACATATATTTTTTTGCGGCAGGGGGCAGGGCAGGGGCGCGGCGGCTCACTATGGGCAGCGTCGGCGACGTCGAGGTCGGAGCCGGCCTGAGGCAGAGGCGGTGGCGCGCGGGGTAGGGGACGATGTCGGGGCGGCGACGGCGTCGGGCGACTTGTGACGACGGACGTCGGGCAGGCTGGCTTGGGGACGACATCGGCGACGGCGACGGCGAGGCTGCAGACGGCGGCGTCGGGCAGCCTGGCGGCGATGAGCTCGGCGTCGTCGGGGGCAAATGGAGATGAGAAATTGAAATTTTCACAAGTCCTGGTTATATACCAAGAGCATTGGTCCCGGTTCGTGGCAGCAACCGGGACCAATGCCCCCTTTATTCCCGGTTGGTGGCACCAACCGGGACTAAAGGATGGCATTGGTCCCGGTTCGTGCCACCAACCGGGACCAATGCCTACCTTTAGTCCCGGTTGGTGCCACCAACCGGGACCAAAGGCCTTGCGCTGCCCGCAGCCAAAACTTTAGTCCCACCTCGCTAGTTGAGAGGGGCTTGGAGTGGTTTATAAGCCCCACTGCGTCTACCCTCTCGAGCTCCTCTCAAATGCAGGCTTACGGGCCTAATCTCACACTGTGCGGCCTGTGGGCCTATTGGACCTTCTGCGGGCTTGAATCCTGGCCCAGGTTGGGTTTCTAGTCGTATTCAGGCCGTGGCGGCCCAATAGGTGGCAGTTTTTTTTTCTAGTTTTTTTGTTTTGTTTTTTGCATTATTGATTTTCTTTTGTTTTTTGCTTTATTTTTTAATTCTTTTTGCTTTTAGTTTTAGAAAAATTATAAACTTTCTGCTAGTGCCATTAGTTTTCAAATTTGAAAACACTTTTTTTGTTTTTTTCTTTGTTGCTTTATTTTTTTTATTTTTTTCTACTTACAACAAAATACTTATTGTTGCTATTTTTATTTTTTTCCAGTTTTTTGTTTTGTTTTTTTGCATTATTTATTTTCTTTTGTTTTTTGCTTTATTTTTAATTCTTTTTTGCTTTTAGGTCAGCAAAATTATAAACTTTCTGTTAGTGCCATTAGTTTTAGAAAAATTATAAACTTTCTGTTAGTGCCATTAGTTTTCAAATTTGAATAATTAAAATTTGAATTCTTTGAAATTTGTGTGAATCACAAGTTTGTGATTAACTTTACTAAAAAAATGAACATTGATGCGCCTATAGAGAAAATTCAACCTAAATTCATAATAAAGCATTTAAAATGAACTACGAAAAAGTTGAAAGTTGGCATGTGCATGTACAAAAGCGGACAATGGTATCATACTCGTGTGTTACAAAGTTGGCATGATATCATCATAATAGTTGCGGAGAAAGTCTTCACTTTTTCTTCGCTTGTGTCATTTGCTTATTGCGCCGTAACCATGGATAATCTTCATCGTTTATCAGGATCTTTGGGGTCAGCCTTGACTTTGAAGGGAGGAATTTCATGAAACTTTTCATAATCTTCAGACATGTCTGTCTTAACCTCCACTCCCACGACGTCCCTTTTTCCTGAAAGAACTATGTTGTGCTTTGGCTCATCGTATGATGTATTCGCTTCCTTATCTTTTCTTTTTCTCGGTCTGGTAGACATGTCCTTCACATAGATAACCTGTGCCACATCATTGGCTAGGACGAACGGTTCGTCAGTGTACCCAAGATTTTTCAGATCCTTGTTGTCATTCCGTCTTGTGGATCTACCTGCATTCCCGCCTCTGACAGATTGACCCTTGCATTTAAACAAAGGGACCTTAAAATCTACTCAGTAGTCAAGTTCCCATATGTCCACTATGTAACCATAATATGTGTCCTTTCCCTCTCGGTGGCTGCATCAAAGCGGACACCGCTGTTTTGGTTGGTGCTCTTTTGATCTTGGTCGATCGTGTAAAATGTATTCCCATTTATCCGTATCGCTTTCCAAATCATTACTGATCGAAGATGGTCCCTGGACAACAACTACAACTCATCACAAACAGTGCTGTCACCTCCGAGACGTGTTTCCAACCAACCGCTGAAAGTCCCGATGTGTTCACATGTAATCCGATCGTCGCCTTTGCTCCGGGTGTTTGGAGCCTTGAGACTGTTGCAGTGTTCATCGACATACGGGTCACCAAGGTAGAGTTCTCAGAGAACTGTAGTGTGCTTGAGACCAAGAATATCTGTCCCTGCATATTATTGAGTCCTTTCCAAGTGTGCCTTTTCTAGTCAGCCTCCCCTCATACCGCGATTTAGGGAGACCTATCTTCTTAAGGCCAGGAATGAAGTCAACACAAAACCTGATGACATCCTCTCGTTTGATGGCCCATGGAGATGCTTCCTTCCGGCCTAGCGCGATTACGGACATATTTCTTTAGGACTCCCATGAACCTCTCAAAGGGGAACATATTGTGTAGAAATACGGGCCCCGAATGACAATCTCATCGACTAGATGAACTAGGACGCGTCGTCATGATATTGAAGAAGGATGGTGGGAACACCAGCTCGAAACCGACAAGACATTGCGCCACATCACTCCTTAGTGTTGGTACGATTTCTGGATCGATCACCTTCTCGAGATATTGCATTGAGGAATGCACATAGCTTCACAATGGCTAATCGGACGTTTTCGGTAGAAGCCCCCTCAATGCAACCGGAAGCGATTGCGTCATAATCACGTGGCAGTCATGAGACTTTAGGTTCGGAACTTTTCTCCGGCATATTTATTATTCCCTTTATATTCGACGAGAAGCGGTCGGGACCTTCATAATCGAAAGGCATTCAAAGAAGATTTCATTCTCTTCTTTTGTAAGAGCGTAGCCGGCAGGACCTTCATATCGCTTGGAGGCATGCCATCTTTTTCGTGCAAGCGTTGCAGGTCCTCCGTGCCTCGTGTGTATCTTTTGTCTTCCCATACATGCCCAAGAAGCCTAGCAGGTTCACACAAAGGTTCTTCGTCACGTGCATCACGTCGATCGAAGAGCGGACCTCTAGGTCTTTCCAGTAGGGTAGGTCCCAAAATATAGATTTCTTCTTCCACATGGGTGCGTGTTTCTCAGCGTCATTCGAAACAGCTAGTCCGCCGGGACCCTTTCCAAAGATTACGTGCAAATCATTGACCATAGCAAGTACGTCATCACCGGTACGCATGGCGGGCTTCTTCCGATGATCTGCCTCGCCTTTGAAATGCTTGCCTTTCTTTCGACATTGGTGGTTGGTCGGAAGAAATCGATGATGTCCCAGGTACACATTCTTCCTGCAGCTTCCCAGGTATATACTATCGGTGTCAAGTAAACAGTGCGTGCATGCGTGGTATCCCTTGTTTGTCCGTCACGAAAGGTTCTCGAGAGTGGGCCAATCGTTGATGGTCACGAACAGCTACGCCTTTAGGTCAAATTCCTGCTGTTTGTGCTCATCCCACGTACATACACCGTTTCCATTCCACAGCTGTAAAAGTTCTTCAACTAATGGCCTTAGGTACACATCAATGTCGTTGCCGGTTGCTTAGGGCCATGGATGAGAACTGGCATCATAATGAACTTCCGCTTCATGCACATCCAAGGAGGAAGGTTATACATACATAGAGTCACGGGCCAGTGTGCTGTGATTGCTGCTCTGCTCCCGAAAGGATTAATGCCATCCGCGCTTAAAGCAAACCATACATTCCTTGGGTCACTTGCAAACTCACCCGATTTCTCTCGATTTTCTCCATTGCAACCCGTCGTGGTGCTCTCAACTTCCGTCTTTCTTATGGTCCTCCGTGCCATCGCATCAACTTGGCATGCTCTCCATTTCTGAACAGACGTTTCAACCGTGGTATTATAGGATCATACCACATCACCTTCGCAGAACCCTCTTCTGGGGGCTCGCCGTCAACATCACCAGGGTCATCTCGTGCGATCTTATACCGTAATGCACCGCATATCGGGCATGCGTTCAGATCCTTGTACGCACCATGTAGAGGATGCAGTCATTAGGGAAAGCATGTATCTTCGCACCTCCAATCCTAGAGGGCATACGACCTTCTTTGCTGCGTATGTACTTGTTGGGCAATTCGTTATCCTTTGGAAGCTTCTTCTTCAATATTTTCAAGGTAGCTTCTCAAATCCTTTGCCTGTGCACAAGATTCTCGCCTTCCAATCGCAGCAATTCCAAAGACGGTACCGAGCTTTGTGTTCCCATCTTCGCAATTGGGGTACAACCCTTTTTTGTGATCCTCTAACATGCGATCGAACTTCAGCTTCTCCTTTTGACTTTCGCGTTGCGTCCTTGCATCGACATGATCCGGCGGAGATCATCATTATCGGACACATCGTCTGGTTACTCTTGATCTTCAGCACCTTTTCCCGTTGCAGCATCATCGTGCACATCATCTGGTTCCTCTTGATGTTCAGTAGCATCATCATATTCAGGGGGCACATAGTTGTCATCGTACTCTTCTTCTTCGCCGTCTTCCATCATAACCCCTATTTCTCCGTGCCTCGTCCAAACATTATAGTGTGGCATGAAACCCTTGTAAAGCAGGTGGGTGTGAAGGATTTTCCGGTCAGAGTAAGACTTCGTATTCCCACATATAGGGCATGGATAACACATAAAACCATTCTGCTTGTTTGCCTCAGCCGCTTAGAGAAAATCATGCACGCCCTTAATGTACTCGGAGGTGTGTCTGTCACCGTACATCCATTGCCGGTTCATCTGATTGCATTATATATAATTAAGTGTGTCAAAAACTATTACAGAACATCATGAATAGATAATTAAGTGACCAAATTAATAGAAGTTCATCATCACATTAAAACCAAAGTACATACATAGTAAAAGTAAGAAAATAATACAAGTATCTATCTAAACATACAAGTAAGAATATTTTTCCTTTCGTAAAGAAGATAAGAACAAGAGGCTCACCACGGTGGTGCCGGCGATGAGATCGGCGCGGGCGATCGACGGCGGTGAAGACGGAGACGGGACGCGACAGACCGCTAAACCTAGATAAATATTGAGGGAAATGGAGTTTGGAGGTCGATCTTGGAGAGGAGAAAGTTAAGTAGTGTGGCTCGGGCATTCCATCGAACACCTCGTGTGCATAGGAGGTGAGATAGAGCACCACAAAGCTCTCCAACGGCCGGGCAGAAAAACAGAGCAGTGAAGTACTCTGCTCGCGGGCGAGGGGTATATATAGGAAATTCATTGGTCCCGGTTCGTGGCATGAACCAGGACTAAAGGGCAGCCTTTGGTCCCGGTTCAAGCCACCTACCGGGACCAATGGTGGTGGGCCAGGAGCGAGGCCCATTGGTCCCTGTTGGTCCCACCAACCGGGACCAAAAGGTCCAGACGAACCGGGACCAATGGCCCACGTGGGCTGGCCGGCCCCCGGGGCTCACGAACCAGGTCCAATGCCCCCATGGGTCCCGGTTCTGGATTGAACCGGGACTAATGGGCTGAACCGGCCTGGACCATTGCCCCCTTTTCTACTAGTGAAGATCTCGTTTTGAATGTGTCCGGTCGAACACAAGGCCGTTCCCTCTGTTCTGCGGTACGCCAGGCCTCGTTTCCATCGGCTGTTTCGTCCAAGCCCTCCCGATGAACACGACGATGCATTCCGTTCCGACCCAGCCGGTTGGCTCCCCATGAACACGACGACGATGCTGTTTCTCCGTTCCGACCCAGCCATGTACACGAGCCCTGGCCGTACGTACGTGCGAGTAGGCATTTGAGACCCCGCCCGTATGTACGTATTTTTCGCGAAATACAGTGGCCCGTCCGATGGGTCCCAGCAGTCAGGGGGGAAACATTTTTTCGCCAAATACGGTGGCCCGTCTGGTGGGTCCCTACTGTCAGGTGGAGGAATAATTATTTTCCGTGTAATAAGGAGGCACTTCCTTGCTGCTGCCGTGGACCCAGCTGAGCCTCTCCACGACAGTACTCTTCCGATGGAAGTCGTTCCTTGACCACGTTGACCACGCTGCACCTAGAGCACCAGGGCAATGGATGATGGCGAGGCCTAGGAAGGGGACGACTTGGAGCCGGGGAAGACGCGGCAGTGGATTCCCACGCGGAGAGGAGTACAAGGGTTCACTGGTTCAGCTGCTGTGTGAGGCTGCCGTCGCCGCAGAATAACAGTGGGTGTGGGTGAGTAGAAGGATTCCCTGGCCAGCAGTGGGAGTAGTAGGGGGCGGTGAGGCCTGCACGGGAGGCGGAGCAGCGGTCCCTTGGGCGCTGGATTTGGCGGCTGGAGCAAGAAGATCGGAGATTGAAGAAACACGACGGCCGTTGGATTGACATCCAACAGTTACGTCTGCTATAATCGTTTGTTGACGTATATAATAACTAAAAAAATCTTGCATACGTGTCAACTTAATAGGCCCATAAGTCAGACCATTCCCTCTTTTTAAATAATTTATATATAGCTCATTGTGACTTCTTATGCAATTTATTGCAAATTGCTTTTTTGGTTGGCCAGGGCCAATTTCGCATATTTCTGTGGGTTCAAAACTATTTTTAATGCCGAAATGTCGAGCCAGATTTAAAATACTTTGAAGATATATTTAAATTAGGTTAATGCCCATGAAATAGGAATCTGAAAATGTGAAAAAAATTCAGAAATTATAAAGTAATTGCCAATTTGTCATCTGTTTTTATATTTACAACCAATTTCATATTACTTTCAAGATTTGCAGGCGTCTTGAAAGAGTTGCAGCCCACCAGGGCATAGAAAAATAAATAGGCATGGATTGGGTATTCTTCAGAAAAAATAAACTGGACTCATTTTACAGTTTGTTAAAAGTACAACCTATTTTCTAGCTAGGACAACGATTAATAATTTCAACCAACCGTTGAAGACATAATTCAATAAAATTTCCCACATTTTGATGGGATCCGAAATATTTTTATCCCGAAATTTCTAGTTAGATTAAATATAAATTTGTATTATGTAAAAATCTAACGAAACATTGCGCGCGCAACAATTAAAAATTAAGATTTTCAAAATCCATAAATAATATTTTATAAACTAATTTCGTGCTTGGTGCATTTTTTTATAGTTACTGCCCACTTTTTATAATTACATCCAATTTATTATTTTTTAAAGCCCATTTTCCTGTTAAGCCTAATGCATCCCTCCTAGGAAAGATTTGCAGCCCAGCGGGGGAGAGAATAGCAAGTTGACCTTGCCTGGGTATTCCTCAAAAAAACATATAGCTGGGCTAGCCATTTTCATCTTGAAAATTTTTAATATCTGGGCTGGATATCTGTCCTGGGCTAGATGGGCCACAACCCACCCAGTTAATACCCTGCTCTCCTATGAACAACAACGAAAACATCGCCAAGAAAAAGTCTGCAGTGCTCACGCCTCAAAAACACAAATACTGCTGGAGCTGCTTGGTCCCAGCTGTCGGCCGCACCTTGTGCAATTCTCTCGTTTATATTGACTACATAGGTTGACAATGGTGTGGGACCGTGATGTCAGGAAACCAGGAGGAAGCCAAAAAATATAGTTGTACATAATAAGGAGGCACTTGCGTATGTACGGCTATGGCCCTAGTGGGTCCCTATTGTCAACCAGTCAAAATAAAGTTATCTCCTGAATCCTCATGTTCATTGACCATGTTAACAATGCTCAGCACCACGGCGAGCGCAACAACTCGAAGGACGAATGAGAGGGCCTCGCGGGCCCTACATATGGTCCGATACAGCGCCCGCTGCTCATTCAGGAAGCCAGGATCATCGGACACCTATGAGAACCTTCGAGAGACTGATACGGCATGAAACGGTAAGGCCGCGCTTGGGAGCTCTGGTTTATTTCACACCTGTATTAAGATACAAGTGTAATTTACTCATCATCGGAAACAATGTGTAAAATACAGGCGTAATGAAACTGAGGGCCCGAGGTCTATAAGTAAAACCGGTGGGTTACGCGTGTAATTTGAGAGATCTGTGCATATTTTACTAGTCGAAATCGACCAACCAAGTGCTTCGCCCGAGACCATCTGCTTTTATTTACAAGCGTCAGTTTTACAAGCGGTTTTGGTTGGAAAACAACGATCCAATCACGGCCTAAGATGATGAGTTGGTCGGAAGATCATATGGTTTCACGTCTAACATACCTGACTTGTCGTATAGGCTATGAATGAAACATAAGACGATGAACTTCTTAATCACGGAAACAACAGAAGAGGATCTTCCTAACAAGCAAATCACTGGCATTAGATCGACATGCAAAACAATACGAAGCATTATTCTCAGGAGGCACGGTGAACAGCTCGTGATGCCGCATGCCACAACATTCCAAGCTCAACTTTTCAATCAAACACAAGGCCTGGCATTACATAGACAATTTTCAGAACAAACTCTTAAAATATCTTACATGAGTCAACATTCATGTGACTATGCATCTCAGCAGAGTAAATATTTACTTCTGAACTGAAGACATGAATAGGAAAAAACGATCGACGTTGCTCACAGCAAAGGGCGTCCCAATCAAAAATATCAAATGCATGTCTTCTGTCTAACATCAATGAGCAAAAATTGACAAGGTTTTCCAATTCCAATATATTAAACTAATGTCAACTTTGACAAGCTTTTCCCAATCAAAATATGTAATGACTGTGATTGTGGAACAGGCAGGGTTTGTCATCAGTTTGTCATCTGATAGTCCAGTGGCTCAAGGTGACGACGAATGATTAGAGAACCATTTGATGTATTGTGCATGATGAAGTATTATTATGGAGGACACGAACCATCTGAACATTTTGTGCAGTTCCACTAAAATCAAGCTAAGCATCCCTGTGGATTTCGTATTTATATGCTGCCAGAAAACAAAGATACATCAGCACACACATGAATATTGGCCCCAGTGTCAACCCACCAATCAGTGGACTAACAAAATGAAAGTACAGTAAACAGATTACCATAACCAGATGGCCCATCATTGTTGCTTAGAGTGACATTGACAGACTCGGAGTCTTGTCCTGGCTTCTTGGTACTTGTTTGGGCACTTGTTTGCCCAGTGTTCCTTCGAACCACAAGTAAAGCAGCCATCTCTCTTTTTGTCTTTCTTCTTACCCTTCTTAATGGCCGATGCTGGCAGCATCATTCAAACATATAGTCCGGTGGCTGAAGGTGACGACGAATGATTAGAGAACCATTCGATGTATTGTGCATGATGAAGTATTATGGAGGACACAAACCATCTGGACATTTTGTGCAGTTCCACTAAAATCAAGCTGAGCATCCCTGTGGATATCGTATTTATATGCTGCAAAAAAAACAAAGACACAGCAGCACACACATGAATATTGGCCCCGGTGTCAACCCACCAATCGATGGACTAACAAACTGAAAGTATGGTAAACAGATTACCATACCCAGATGCCCCATCATTGTTGCTTAGAATGACATCGACAGATTTGGAGTCCTGTCCTAGCTTCCTGTACTTGTTTGGGCACTTTTTGCCCAGTGCACTTCACGTGTTGTAGAGTTTCCTATGCTCTCTGCAGACTAGTCATGTCACCAGCGTCTACAAAATACTCTATAAAGCTTCTCGATCATTCCTTGTGTAATGTAGCGCAAACAGTGACTGCTTCTTTCTGCAAAGTGGTAAGACCAACTAGACCCACTAATGCAGCAGTTTGCCTTAGACACATTGGCTCCTTTTTGTGTAGTTCAACTAAAATCAAAGTCAGAATAAAACTGAGCTTTAATTTTGATATCCCTGTAAGCAACAAAAGGTATAAGGAAGCAATTACTGAGAAAGAACAGTTGATGACTTGTACTCCCAGAAGAAAAACATCTACTGATCTACCTTATCTTAATGGGAAACAAAGCAGGAGAGTAGCAATTCTCAATGAGTGTGATTCATTCATATTAACTGAGACTTTATCTTAACAATGCCTTGTTTCAACATGTATAAAGAACGACAAAGCAGAAAAGTATCATTCCTAAAACAATGCGTCTGATTCATTTTAACAGAGACATTATCTTAACAATACCTTGGTTAAACATGTAGAAAGAACTACAAAGAAGGATAGTACCATTTGTAAAACACTGTAACTAATATATAATAACAGAGACATTATCTGAATAATACATTTCTTAAACATGTACTCCGGCCGATCCCTAACAGAAATGGTACTCCCGCCGATCCCTAACAAGTGTTGCAGTTTTGAACTAAGATTCAGTAGTTAATTCTGAGGAAAGTTGGTACTGACCTTTCAAGACCAAGATTTGAAATAACTCGTGAGGAAGACCTCAAAGAGATCTCAACACATATACGGAAATCCAGTCTCATTTTGTGCAGTTCGACCAAAATTAAGCGAAGCAAAATATCGCAATAGCAACAAGTTGAATAGATATCCCTGTTTAATAGAGGCAAAAAAGGAATCAATTACTGGCCAATAAAGGAGGATGAAACATTCGGCCGCAAAAATGGTGATCCCGCCAATCCCTAACAAGTGTTGCAGTTTTGAAATAAGATTCAGTAGTTAATTCTGAGAGTGGCATTGCTTAATTTTACAAGCGGTATTAGATTAACAAAAAGCATAAACAGTTCCAGGGGAGAGTGGGCACAACAACAACATGTGCTTCCATCTACTTATAAAGGGGGTGATGCAGAGTTTGTTGTAACAAAGCAACAAGCATAATGTCTGGGTTGGTCCCATTTTTGTTCACTACTTAATCGGAAAAGACAGCAATACAATAGCTTCAATTCAACATTTATTTAAAAGAGTACCAATACAAGTAGCACAACATCTCAAAACACACTGCATGATCATGTGGATGAAGGAAAGTACCAACCTGTCATGATGCACACAAGATCACGTACGAATCTGCCAACACGAATAGGAAATCCAATCTCGTTTTGTGCAGTTACTCTGAAATCAAGTAAAGTCGCCAGTGTGACATTTAAGTTTGCTATAGCAACAAGTTGAATAGATATCCCTGATTTAACAGAGGCAAAAAAGGAAACAATTACTGCCAATAAAGGAGGATGGAACATGCGGCCACAAAAAGAAGCATCTACCTTATCTTGATGGGAAACAAAGTATAGGACAGTAGCATTTCTAAAACGGTTGCATTGGTTCATATTAACAGAGAAATTCTCTTAAAATAGTTCAGTAATTAATTCTGAGAGTGGCATTGCTTAAAATACAATAGCTTCAATTCAACATTTATTTAAAATGGTACCAATACAAGTAGCACAACATCTCGAAACACACTGCACGATCATGTGGATGGGACATGGGACATGCCAGCACCATGTGTGTCCACACGTATAAATGGGTGATACAGAGTATGTAGCCAAGCAGCATATCTGCGTTGGTCCCATATTTGTTCTCTTTGAAACTTTTTCCGATGTGAGGGCAGCAAATCTAGTCGTGCACAAACTACTGCACCCCAGCTTTCTTTCCTTTTCAACAAAGAGTTCGGTTCCTTACAGATGTGTGTCTTTGGGTTACCCCTTTTTCCCTTTTGAACCAACAAAGCGGCTGGATAGCTAGTCTGTACTACTTTCCCTCCCTCCTTTCCTCATTGAACCACGTCCTAGATTCATGCTCCACCCCACCGCACCATTCTTTCCTCTTTGAACCAAGACCTAGATTCGACTACAGAATCGAAAAAGATCAGCATGTAGCTAGACCAATGAAGGTTTCAAAGAAACTTATACCTTAGGGTCGTCGGGATGTGGCAAGGCGTGCGGCGGGAGGTCGGATCTGCCCACACTACGTACGGCAGCGAGGAAGAAGGGGTCGGTGGCCCTCCCCCCTTCCCGATGCGACGGGATCCGAATGCCTCCTTCGCCAGCTGTGAGGGGGGGGGGGTGAGAGGGACAGAGGCCACAACGCAGTCTTGTTTAGATCTGGTGAAGAGGGTGAGAGACAGTGAATATAGCAAACCCTAACAAAGGAACGCTGAGCCTCCAGCGTGTATATATATATATATATATATATATATATATATATATATATATGTGTGTGTGTGTGTGTGTGTGTGTGTGTGTGTGTGTGTGTGTGTGTGTGTGTGTAGTGCGGCCAGAGTGTGGAGAGTGCAAACCCTAGCGAACAAGCGCTGAGGCTCCAGCTTATACATATACTGTAGTACGGACTGAGCTCCGGTGCCTTAACTGCACCTGCTTTTGGTTGTATGACAGGTGGGCAAGCCACATTTTGGGCCCATCTGTCATAAACCCAAAGGCAGGTGCACTAAAGTCAATGAAGCTGCGTCCATATAGTACTCGTGTATACGACTAATATATAGTGGAGTGGTTTTCTTATTCTCTCCATAACAATAATTTTAAATTGTGTAAGTACAAAACGAAACTCTTTATTTAATGTACCAGTGAAGAAAACTACTACTCCCTCTGTTCCTAAATATTTGTCTTTCTAGAGATTTCAACAAATGACTACATACGGAGCAAAATGAGTGAATCTACACTGTAAAAAATGTCTATATACATCTGTATGTGGTAGTCCATTGCAAACCACTTGAAAGACAAATATTTAGGAACGGAGGGAGTACTTCTGATGAAATAACGATCCACGCGTCCTGGTCGCACTTCCTATCCTTCACGTGCCGTACACTACCCTCCCATAAGTGAACAACCACACATGCGCCAAATTATCGGGAACGTGTGAGAGTGTAAAAATAAAGAATTTTAATTTCAATTATCGGAAAGGTTTGAGAGTATGTACAGTTTTCCCTCTCTAATAATTATGGTTTGTTGTGTTCGGCCTAAACTTGGTCAAACTTTACAAAGTTTGACTTCAGTCAAATCTAATATGTGGAGTAAATAAAAATGGAGGGCTACTACGTCCATCCGGGTTTTTAGTCCACACCATTTTTTTATCAAAGTTAATAGCTGGACAAATAAAATTACAGGGGAGCTGGAGACAAAGTTGTGAGAAGGCTTAGAAATCAATACAAAACTTATGCTCTTAGTACCAACGTCGATCCTTCTTCGAGGAAACATTTGGTTCATAGCCAATTGTGTGATAAAATTGCACCAACGTGAAAGACGACCGCGTCTCTAATGCAACCAAGGTGAACTGACGAAGGATATCATCTTTGTGGGTAACAAGCAAAGAGCACTGATGGAAGATAGCTTGTTTTTCATTGAAAATCGATCAGCTTCACCAGCCAACGCAACCATGAGCATCGATAGGTCATCGTGGTGATGCATCATCCATTTGGCATCAAGTTTGGGTGAGGCACCTATGAAGTTCGACAAATCCTCACCATGGTCTGTTTCTTCTCAGTAGTCAAGCTCGAGGAAGGAAGGACCACGTGGCAGAGGACAGTGAGGCGGAACAACAATGGCCATCCAATTTTGTGCAGTTCCACTAAAGTTGAGGAAGACATGCCCGAGTATGGAGATACGCATCGCTGTTTCCAAAAATATAAAAAAGGGATATAGTGTTGTTACTTTGTTTTACAAGATTAACAACAACATCTCAATTGTCAATAAGAATTATGAAAAGTACACCAACAAACAGAAGCATCATGATTATGTTGATGGGAACTAAACCGGGATACCCGAGAAAAAAAGCATTTCTTCATTTAACCAGTGATAGTATTAGATTAGCAGCAGCAGTTGGAGCATATGGACAATGACCGCACAACCACCATGTACTTTTTGTCAACATGTATACCTCCACCAAGGCATAAATCAGGACAACTTTTCGAGTGGCATTTCCTCTATAATAGCAGGTGATGTTGGACCAGCCGACAAACCCTAGCTACTATACATGGGGAGCTGGGGAGTAGTCGCATAAAAGAAAACCCGCATGCAGCGACCTGGGGAGCTGGACCAGTACAAGAAGTTATACCTCAGGTGGGCGAGATGTCGCTTAGGAGGGCGGGTGGGATTTTACCACACAACGGCAGCGAACAAGGGCGCGGGGACCTTCATCCGTGCCAGCGCCGGCTCTGAGAGGACAGTGCGCATTGGCTTCCTCCATCGCCGACGGCGACAACGTCAATGCTGCACCTCCTCACCTCCCGCAGCGGACGGGATTCGGCCGGATCTATTACCACCGGTGAGGAGAGAGATAGTGTGGACACTGTCATCTTGTTTTGATACGGAGAGGGTGAGAGAGCGAGAGGCGAGAAACTCTATCAAACAAGAGGCTATAATGGAGTAAAACAATCTCTCAAGAGCAGTGGTTTTAAATAGAATACACGCGTTCCCGGAAAAAAGAAACGAAAACTGGCGGACAATTTTTTAACGTGCCGAGAAAGAAAACTCGATCGAAAACACGCCCCGCCTGTGTCGCGAGAGTCGTCGCGCACACACACACAGACATAGACATGCATATCTGTTTTTACGTAAAATTCCATTTCCATCTCCATCTCTAATCATATTTGTCCAACTGGCACATTATTTACGTTGTTAATTATATACGCGGCAATATTAACGTACAACATCTCTTGTTTGCGGGCGTCCGGACCGCTGCCACGACCGCTCTTGACCAACCCGAACCCTCTTCATCACCCGCGCGTGCTTCCCGCCCGAAATGGTCAGTGCCACATTCATGCCCGGCCAGAGTGGAGGCGACCTCTCACTGGCGCCGGCATTGAAGTGGCGCGCCGGCCGAGAGAGCGTCGCCCGTGCCGCTTCCTGGTGCACGCGACTGCTCCGCGTTCAAAGGTCGCAATAGCCGTCCACAACATGCATGTAAAAAGTTCTTGGGAGTCCGTGCTATAGCTAGCTGTCCTCCCCCAACTCGTCAATCTCTTCTAGTAGTACTAGTACTCCATGGCGCGATCCATCGACAAGCAGGCGGGAAAGTTATCGTATACTCGGTTTGCGGTGAGTGGCATGCCGAGCGAACGTGTGGGGTCGAGCCGTGGAGGAGGGTGAGACACGAATGCGACATACTAGATTTAAACATTGGTTTTACTTGATGGCGCGATCCAATGAAATGAAACGTTGGTTTCTCTCCGTTTCCATTTTTTCTCCAGAAAAACGGAAACATTCCACTCTATTTTCATTCCTACTCCAAGGTTGCCCTGTTACAACATTCCATCAAATACAAAGGAAAACTAACACGCATGCTGATGCATCTCAATGATTCACATATCATAGCCAATATTTACTTCACAACTAAAGACAAAAGTTGTGAGAGCGTGTACTAAAGAAAAACTACTGATGGGGTCACTATGACTTAAACCCTAAACCCTAAACAGGATTTAATTTCATGGCCAGGTAGAACCTGGCGAAGGAAAGACGGCTGGCACCCTCGGATCATACGATGCTTTTGTGCAGTTCCACTAAAATCGAGCTGAGCATCCCTGATGGCAAAGATATTGAAGAAGTGTGATTAGAATAATAGTACTGGCACTAGTTCATGAGACATAAACTCATCACAAGTAGAAGCCGGTAGAAGTAGAGAAAGATCGACATGGAGATGGATCTACGTGGGGAGCTGCGGCAGTGGAGCAGGCCGGCTCCAAAAGGACGATGGACTACCTGGGACGTCGGGCTGTAGCTAGAAGGGCGGTTGGACGCGGCGTCGGCCCATACCGATGTGACCCCCGATTGGGACGCACCGACTGTGGATTTTCTCCCTCACCAATGTCGACCGCGTCTACGCAGAACATTGTTCCCTTCCCCGAGCTGCGGGATCAGGCTGGATATGTGACCAGCGGTGTGGCCACCGTCGTTCTATGCTTGTGAAGAGAGCAACCCAAGCAAGCAGGCTTGTAGCTTAGGCTCCTGCTGGTGTATATATAGTGGTTTTCTTTTTCTCTCCATATCAACCATTTTATATTGCGTACGTGTCATTGAAGAGTGAAATGATGGTTGCTTCTTCCGACTAACTTACTGTGTGATTTGACTGCTCCTTTAGCGGCCCCTACACGTACTCCCCTACGTGTATGCAACAGTCACACGTACACATGGACGCAAAAACGCGTGTCGGAGTAATGGGCCACGGGTAGCCTAACCCGAGTTCCCGATCAAGACATCGGGGCTGGCAGCGCCCCTCAAGACATCAAGATGAAGTGACGCCTTCTGGTGGCCGGATGACTGAATGGCCGGCTGCCAGAAGACGGCTAAGCTCACGAAGGCGGCACCAAGACGGGCCGAATCCTAGCAGGCGGCCTCCAGAGAGGCCGGCTCCTAGCAGTCGGCCCACGGCACCCTCAAAGTCGGTGCTCTCATTAAGAAGACAAGACAGTGCAAGGCTACAGTGCAGCCCATCACCCCCGTATCCAGGGCCGGGCATGGCCACAGTGCTCCGTACAGGCGGAGATCTCCGCCCGGCGTAGCACTGTTGCCACTCTGCCCCTGACGTCACTCCTGTGAGATGGAGCCCTGCTCCCACGACCGCCTGTCGGTACGGCCTAAAGACAGCGGGCCCTACCAGGCAGCGAGAGCCCGGAAGACAGTGTAATTGTTGGTGTCAAAACCGGCGGATCTCGGGCAGGGGGTCCCGATCTGTGCGTCAAGGCTGATGGTAACAGGAAGCAAGGGACACAGATGTTTACCCAGGTTCTGGCCCTCTCGATGGAGGTAAAACCCTACTTCCTGCTTGATTAATATTGATGATATGGGTAGTACAAGAGTAGATCTACCACGAGATCATAGAGGCTAAACCCTAAGAGCTAGCCTATGATTGTATGAATTTAATTGTGATCGGCCTTCTAAGGACCAACCTCTTCGGTTTATATAGTCACCGGAGAGACCTAGGGTCTACATGGAGTCGGTTACAAGGAAGGAAATATAATATCCGGACTGCCAAGCTTTCCTTCCACGCCAAGGAAAGTCCCATCCAGACACGGGCCGAAGTCTCGAGTCTTGTATCTTCACGCTTCAATAGTCCAGACGTTGTACACAGTCCGGCTGTCCGGATACCCCCTAATCCAGGACTCCCTCAGTAGCCCCTAAACCAGGCTTCAATGACGACGAGTCCGGCACGCAGTCTTGTCTTCGGCATTGCAGGGCGGGTTCCTTTTCCGAATACTCCAAAGTGCTTGTTACAGCGAATAGTGTCCGGCCTCCAATCAATGTTGTGCTCCTCGGCTTCGGTGCCTTAGTAATGACCATCTCCATGTGTCAAGCAAATGCGAGGAGTCGAGGCATTTTTGCATTTGCCACCCTCGATTCTCCGGGCGAACCGTCTATTTGAAGGGATGGGGACTCTCAGATCCAAACCTCACTCTCCCTCCCAGAGCCAGCATCCAACAGAGCGCTCCGCAAAAAGCCATTCCAACATGGCCGGCCGTCGCAGCTCTTCTGCTTGCCCTTCTCGTTCCAAGTCGGGGGATTGGGGAGAGTGTTCAGTTCCTCATAGCCGCTTGACAAAGTTACAAACCCAAGGGTTTCTCCCATTAGCGTGCATGGTCTCCGTCCGAGCTGGAATAGCCAGTTATGACGGAGGAGACCAGGCCGAGGGTTCTTCTAACCCATTTCCGGAGGAGCATATATGTCTGATCCCTCATCTGTTGAGGGGCGTTGGGTTCCCTATCCACCCGTTTCTTCACGGGCTCCTGGAGTTCTACGGCCTCCAGTTACACGATCTTAGCCCTGGCTCTATTCTGCACATAGCGGGGTATGTTGCCCTGTGCGAGCTGTTTCTAGCCTGCGAACCACACTTCGGATTATGGCGGAAGCTGTTCTGCCTCGTCCCCCGCACCCAGGGGGAGTCCCTATGTCAAGTGGGCGGGGCCGAAGTATGGCGCATTGCTGAGGCCGGATACCTATCTGGCACTCCTATGAAGGCACCAGAAAACTGGCCTTCAGAGTGGTTTTATATAAACGACGTCCCCCTTCTGGATCCAGTCCGGACAGGTCTCCGCGAGTTCAGCAACGCCCCGCCGAGGGCACGCCTAAGCTGGCGCCCCCGGGGTCCGCAAGGTGAAGACACGAGGGAAATATTCCTCCTGATGGACAGGATAAAGTTACTGGTCAAATCCGGACTGATGGTAGTTGAGGTTATGGCAATATGCATAAGACGGGGAGTGCAACCGCTCCAATATCGGGGGAAGCCCATGTGGCATTTCAACGGGGAAGACGACACCTCCCGCTGCGGCCGTAAAGGTCCGGACTCCGCTGCCGCTCTGGCAAGGATATTGTCCGATCTGTACAAAGGGGAAGAGGAGGAATTCCTTCGCATACAAATGCGGGAAGGATTCACCATGTACAACCCCCCAACGTGGGTAAGTTGCCATTCTATTTCCCCGCTTTGCTCTAGCGTTCTTCTGCTAAGATTACTTGCATCGATGCTTCGGGGCAGGAATTAAGGAGGGCCGTAGAAGGAATCTTCAGCCCCTCCCCGCAACCAGAGGACCCTAGAAGGGCCCTAGATCCGGGACTTAAAGTGGATCCGGATATCACGGTGGAGCTTGTCAACGGGGTATTTTACCAGGCGAGCTGGGATGGCGCCCTAGTGGCCATTACGGCCGACTACCCTAGACTTCTCCCCTCTTCATGTGTAAGCCGAACTAGAAAGCCCTGCCCTTCGAAGAGGACTCCCCCTAGGTGTCATAATTTACCCTTGAGGCGTCGTTCTATTTGCAGAAACGACGGCCGGAGCGAGGGGCCGATCCCCTAGACCACGGGCGTCCAGATCGGCCAGGCTCAAGAGGAAGGCGGTGAGGGTTGACACACCGCTACAGAGGTAAAACAATAACCTGTCCTGTAATTATAGAATTTAAAATATGACAGCGCCCTTCGTGTCTGGTAGGAAGAAGAATAACCGGACCATATCCGGAGACCCTACCAATCACGCCTCCACCAGCCGGATTGCAGAACCGGCTTCAGGGGCAGAGGCGGACACGAGGCCAGTGCCGCATTGCTCTCCGACAGAGAGTGCGGACCTGCTCTCAGCCACGAATTCCGAAGTAGAGAGCGCCATGAATCACAGGCACCGACGGGCCGTACTTCGGAACAACATCTTTTCCAAAGAGGCGTTTAATGCCTTCAATTCGGCGGACGCGTACGTCCAAGCTGCTCGGGGCGGGCTTGCCCAAGCGACAAACCAGTATACCAAAGACATACGGGTTTGGAATTTTGATAAGTATGTATAGCAGTAGCCCCTGAGACTTGAAACGGTTGAAACAACAGTTTTAAGGATCCATTATGTACAGGTCCTTGTAGAGAAGAACGAGCAATTGTTTGGGAGTCGGAGGACTACAAGGCCGAATCGAGGTCAGTTGCCAAGTTAGAGGAACCCCAAAGGCCCTCATGTGGTAACAATTATCACAATTGTGCGAAGATGCACCAGTTAGTAAATGGATAATACGACAAGTCTAACAGAAAATTCTGCAGACAATCCCGGGGTGAATCCGGAGGGTGTAGGAGAGGACACGTCGCATCTCAAAAAGCAGCTAGAGGCTAGCGAGCGCATTCTTACGCGAGTTAGGCGGGAGAAGAGCGATCTTCAAGATGCCAAAGTCCAGCTGGACATGGAGTTAAAAGATCTCCGCGCTCAGCTGGCGGACTCCATGAAGGAGAACAAGAGGCTTCGACGCGGCATTTACAGTAAGTGCCTAGACGAACTATTGTACAATTCGGCGAGGAAGTATATTGAAAGAATTTTGCTTGCAGGAATGTTAACGGTTCGCCCTGAGGAGGAGATGCCCTCATCTGCAAATGATTTACTGTAAGATCTTTCGCGACTGCACGAGCGAGCTCGGCAAGTGATGCACGGTGTTGCTCAGGCTTTGTGGCCATCAAGCCTACTTCCTAATGGCATGGGGGAACTTGCGGACCTGCTTCAAGGGGGCCCGGCGGCGCTTCCGTCTATGGAAGATATCAGCATGCCGACAAGGAGCGAGAAGCACAGGCAATGGTGAAGACACGCTACACCAAGCTGGACCCGAACCATATGGCCGAAGTGGGACCGGCGGGGCCCGATGGGCAAGAAATTCTGGTTAGTCTGGTGTATGACCAGGTAGCGTTAGCCGCTAAGTATTCTCAACAGGATTGTAAGCTAGAGAGCCTGTTGGACGGTATAGAAGAGGAATGTAATCAGTCCAAATAACTGTGTAATTTAATGGGCATGATTAACCCCTAGCCGGATTAAAATCATTTGTCATGGCGGACCTTTTCGCTTCAGCCCCCGGATCCTATAGTCCGGGGTGTGTCCGAATACCCGCTCAGCTATACAAAACCGGGGTATGCATGGAAACAAGGTGTAGGGGTCATAAGTGCTTGAACAGACACATACCCAACTAGTTATGTTATATTACATGGATAGTAAGAAACATCTTCCGGAGAGAATAGTTCCGTTAGGGGTTCCTTTCCCTGGGTACGCATGCGGCGATGCGCATGTCCGGACTACGAGCGATGGCGCAGGATACAAGACTTCTGGGGATTTATGTTATGATAAACGAATACATCTTTTGTTCACCGACCGAATATTCTCTTAAGGAAGCTAGCTTTCGGCTTCACCCAGTCTGAGGTACACATCCGGCTGAACCGGCAGTAACAATCGCAGAGGTGCTCCCCTTATGCCCTAGCCGAATTAACGGGAACATAGGGCATAAACACAAGAGCCAGGCAACCCAGCTTGGCAACATCTTAAGTCATATCGATGCATATAATGGTGAAGAAAAGACACATATGGAAAACAATGTATATGCGACGGGCCAAAAGCCATGTGAGTAATCATTTTTAGCTTCCGTATGGGAAGCCCCCAGGTATTGCTTACACACTTAGTGCGGCCGGAGTGATCCGGAAATCCGCACTGTATTGAATACTTTGTGTGAAGAGAGAAAAAGGTCGAGAAAGGAAAAGAGGATGGGTCATAATTAAAAGGGAGGGGTTAGGAGACGAGTACTGTGTTCGGCGCTAGGCGTAGAATCTCCATAGTCTTGCCGCGTTCCATGGGTTCGGCTCGAGTCTGTTATCGGATGCATTACGTAAGCGGTAGCCTCCTCCGGTGAGAACTTTGTCAATGACGAAGGGACCCTCCCACTTGGGTTTGAGTTTGTCCTTCTTCTTCTCCGGTAGTCGTAGAACGAGCTCGCCAATATTGTAAGTTTTGGCCCGCACTTCTCTGCTTTGGTATCGTCGAGCCTGCTGCTGATAGAGTGCGGAACGGGCTTTTGCGACGTTGCGCTTCTTCTCCAAGGCATCCAAGTTATCCTGCTCAATCTAACTCGGCTTCCTTCTCTTCGTACATGCGTACGCGTCGCGAATCATGTATTATGTTGCAAGGTAATACTGCTTCCGCGCCGTACACCATAAAAAATGGTGTGTATCCTGTGGTGCGATTTGGCGTGGTCTGCAGCCCCCAGAGTACGGAGTCGAGCTCCTCCACCCAGTGCGTATCCGACTCTGTCAAGGATCGCACTAGCCTTGGGTTTGATGCCGCTCATAATGAGACCATTTGCCCGCTCTACCGGGCCGTTAGTTTGTGGATGGTAGGCAGGCGTAATCGAGCTTGATGCCCATTTTGCGCGCAAGTTTTCACTTTGTCGGCTGTAAAATTTGAGCCATTATCAGTGATGATGCTGTGGGGGACACCGTATCGGTGTACGACCCCGGATATGAAGTCTATTACTGGTCCGGATTCAGCCGTTTTGACTGGTTTAGCTTCTATCCATTTGGTGAATTTGTCCACCATGACCAATAAGTATTTCTTCTTATGGCTTCCCCCTTTAAGAGGTCCGACCATATCCAGCCCCCAGACTCCAAAGGGCCAAGTTATGGGGATTGTTTGGAGTGCGGTAGGGGGCATGTGACTCCGATTGGCAAAGAGCTGGCGACCGACGCAATGTTGGACAAGGTCTTGTGCGTCCGCTCGGGCCGTCGGCCAATGAAGCCTGTCACGGAAGGCCTTGTCGACTAATGCCCGAGCACAAGCGTGGTGCCCGCCCAGGCCGGGCGTGGATTTCAGCCAAGAGCTGCCGCCATTCCTCTTCGGAGATGCATCTTTGTAGTACTCGGTGGCGCTTTTCTTGTAGAGTTCCCCTTCAGAGACCTTTGTAAGCTTTAGAACGCCGAACGATGCAGCGCGCTTCATTTTGGTCTTCGGGGAGCTCCTGCCTATTTAGGTAGGCCAAGAAGGGCTCGGTCCACGGGGCAATTACAGCCATGACTTCGTGGGCCGAGGACGTTATTTCGGGGATAGAACCTCCGACTATGTCTGATGGTTCGAATGCGGGATGTATTCGGATCCGTGCTAGTATTGCGGATTCCCTTCCCATACTACGGATGGCTTGAACAGCCGTTCCAAGAATATATTAGGTGGGACAGGTCGGCGTTTAAGCGCCGATGCGGCGAGGACATCCGCCGCTTGATTGTTTTCTCGAGCCACATGGTGGAATTGAGCCCCTCGAACCGAGCTGACATTTTGAGGACGGCATTACGGTAAGCCGCCATTTTCGAGTCCTTGGCATCAAAATCTCCGTTTATCTATGATATTGCGAGGTTTGAGTCCCCGCGCACCTCTAGGCGTTGAATGCCCATAGAGGCTGCCATCCGAAGACTGTGCAACAGAGCCTCGTATTCGGCTACATTGTTGGAGTCTGTGTATAATATTTGGAGGACGTACTGGACCGTGTCGCCGGTGGGAGATGTCAGGACTACCCCTGCTCCCAATCCGGCCAACATTTTAGAGCCGTCGAAGTGCATGATCCAGTTTGAGTATGCGCCGTACTCTTTAGGGAGTTTGGCCTCTGTCCATTAGGTGACGAAGTCAGCCAACACTTGCGACTTGATGGCCCGCCGTGGTTTTTATGTTATGTTGAACGGCAGGAGGTAAATAGCCCACTTGGCAATCCGGCCCGTAGCATCGCGGTTATTTATTATGTCATTGAGTGGTACTTCGGAGGCCACCGTAATTGAACAATCTTGAAACTAGTGTCGTAGCTTCCGGGATGCCATGAACACCGCGTATGCTATTTTTTGATAGTGTGGGTATCAGGATTTGCATGGGGTTAGGACCGTGGACACGTAGTAGACTGGCCTCTAGAGCGGGTATTTGTATCTGTCGGCCTCTCGTTCAACGACGAGCACTGCGCTTACGACTTCATGCGTTGCAGCTATGTACAACAGCATAGGCTCGTCGATATTCGGCACTGTTAATACTGGATTACTGGCCAATAGGGTATTTATTTCATCCAGTATGGCCGCGGCTGCATCCGTCCATGCAAAGTGTTCGGTGCGCCGAAGAAGGCGATAAAGCGGTAGTGCCTTTTCTCCTAACCTGGAGATAAAGCGGCTGAGAGCAGCCATGCATCCCGCTAGTTTTTGGATGTGCTTGAGGTGCATTGGTATAGCCAAGCGTGGCAGAGCTTCGGATCTTTGCGGATTCGCTTAAATTCCTCTGTTGGAAACGATGAAGCGAGAAGCTTCCCGAGGGGACTTAAAACGCATTTTTCCGGATTCAGCTTGATGTCGTATGTCCGGAGATTGTCAAATGTAAGCCTCAAGTCGTCTATCAGGGTTTCGACGCGTCTTGTTTTTATAAGCACGTCGTCCACGTATGCCTCCACTGTTTTGCCGATTTGCTTTTCCAGGCATGTTTGAATCATGCGATGGTAGGTTGCACCGGCGTTCTTGAGCCCGAAAGGCATAGTGTTGAAGCAGAAAGGGCCATATGGCGTTATGAAAGCTGTTGCAGCTTGGTCAGACTCTGCCATCTTTATTTGATGGTATCCAGTATCGTCGAGGAAACACAAATGAAGTCGTGGTTCATTTGTGGCATCGATGATTTGATCGATGCGAGGGAGGGAAAAGGATCCTCGGGCAAGCCTTGTTGAGGTCTTTGAAATCGGCGATAGGCGCCAGGATTTATCCTTCTTTGGCACCATCACCAAATTTGCCAGCCAATCCGGATGTTTAATATCTCTGATAAATCCGGCCTCGAGTAGCTTGGCTAACTCTTCCCCCATTGCCCGTCGTTTGGGCTCTAAGAACCGCCTTAGGGTCTGTTTGACTGGTTTATATCCTTTTAGGATATTAAGGCTGTGTTCGGCCAGTCTGCGTGGGATGCCTGGCATGTCCGATGGGTGCCAGGCGAAAATGTCCCAATTCTCGCGTAGGAAATCTCGAAGTGCGGCGTCAATCGCGGGGCTCAGCTGTGTCCCGATGGAACCTGTCTTCGTGGGGTCCGTTGGGTGGACCTGGAATTTTACTATCTCGTCTGCAGGTTTGAATGAGGTGGACTTGGGTCGTTTGTCGAGTATTACGTTTTCCCTGTCCACGGTGGCCCGGAGTGTAGTTAATTCTTCGGCTGCTAGGGCCTCGGATAATGCCTCCAAGGATAGAGCTGCGGTTTTATTTTCGGCGTGAAGCGCAACGTCCGGATCACTGGCTAGAGTGATTATTCCATTGGGTCTGGGCATTTTAAGCTTCATGTACCCATAATGGGGTACAACTTGAAATCTTGTGAACGCGTCCCGCCCTAGAAGGGCGTGGTATCCGCTGTTAAAAGGAGCCACTTGGAATGTGATTTCTTCGGACCTGTAATTTTTTGGGGTGCCGAATACCACATCAAGTGTGATTTTTCCCGCACACCGCGCTTCCCAAGTAGGGATAATTCCCCTAAAGGTCGTGCCGCTCCGTTCAATGCGGCTTTTATCAATCTCCATCTTGTTGAGCGTTTCTTCAAAAATCAGATTTAATCCGCTTCCGCCGTCCATGAGTACTTTGGTGAGCCGAAAGCCATCTACAGTCGGACTAAGGACCAGAGAGGCTGGTGCCCGGACAGCCCGGGATCAAGGTTCGTCACTGGCATTAAAAGTTATAGCAGTGTCATTCCAAGGGTTTATTTTTGCCACACGATAAATTTCAGCGGAGCTTCGGAGAGCTCGCTTGCGCCTATTATTTGAGGCAAAAGTCTCGAAGACTGTTAGTACTGTATTGTGTTCGCTGGCGGGATGTTGTTCCGCTTTATGGCCCACAAGAAGATCCTCGCCACTTTTTTCCACCTGCCGGAGTATCCAACATGCCTTAAGGTTATGAGTAGGTGTTGTATCTGGAGTACTATGGAGCTTACATGGCGCGTCGAGCCATTCTTCCAATATGGATCTCCGCCCTGGCATGGGCTTTGGTTTCTTGGGGGTTAGGTCGGACGACTTACGAGAGTTCGTTCGTTTAGTTCGGACAAAGGTTTTGGCAAGAGCAGTACTATCCCAAAATTCTGTTTGGGTTTTCCAAGCGCTCTCCATCGCACAGTACTTCCGTACTATGGTTGCCAAGTCCGCAAAGCGTACTATGTCGTGGCAGCTTATAGCATTGAGGAGTCCCTCGTCTGTACAGTTTTTGTAGAAAAGTGAGACCATGTCCTCTTCGCGACAGCTCCTGACCTTGTTAAGCGCAAGGAGGAATTTGGCCCAATAGCGATGTACGGTTTCCTCGGGCTCTTTCCTGATGCGGGAGAGACAGTTTAGGTCCAGTTTAGGGTCCGGATTTTGATCCGATCTATCGCCCAAGGGCACGGGCGGTCCCGAGCTAAACAGTTCAGGATCCGGGGTGCCCAGTTTCTTCGGCCCGATGCCCGACTCTAAGTCCGGGACCCGGGTCAGGTTTTCCTTTGAGCAGGTCTTTGGCTCAAGGAATTCGGTGATCCGAACGCAGCTTGTCCTCAAAGTTGAGGGGCAATCCGCGTGTGGTTCCTCCACTATCGCTATCTCATGGGTGACCGGCGGGGACCTTATGTCCCTTTGGTCGGGTTTAAGCCCAATCCGGTCGTAGTCTGTAGCGACTCCCAAAGCGTCACGATCCAAGAGCTCGTTAAGGGAGGAGAGCTCCATTGATCCATCTGCTCGGCAAGTTCGAATCGGCGTGAAGGTTATGATTGATGACCCGAGAAGTCATCGTCGGCGCCACCGCCGACGGGGTGGCCATGATAAAGCCGCCGAGCCGGAGCGTCTAGCCTATAGGCAGAGCCCCCTCCGAAGTAATGTCGTCCTTGACAATGAGACGGGCCATCAAGCCTGGCGGCGACGACACAGAGGAACTCTCAATGAAAGCACCAATGTCGGTGTCAAAACCGGCGGATCTCAGGTAGGGAGTCCCGATCTGTGCGTCAAGGCTGATGGTAACAGGAAGCAAGGGACACAGATGTTTACCCAGGTTCGGGCCCTCTCTATGGAGGTAAAACCCTACTTCCTGCTTGATTAACATTGATGATATGGGTAGTACAAGAGTAGATCTACCACGAGATCGTAGAGGCTAAACCCTAAGAGCTAGCCTATGATGGTATGAATGTAATTGTGATCGGCCTTCTAAGGACCAACCTCTCCGGTTTATATAGGCACCGGAGAGGGCTAGGGTTTACATGGAGTCGGTTACAAGGAAGGAAATATAATATCCGGACTGCCTAGCTTGCCTTCCACGCCAAGGAAAGTCCCATCCGGACACAGGCCGAAGTCTTGAGTCTTGTATCTTCACGCTTCAATAGTCCGGACGTTGTACACAATCCGGCTGTCCGGATACCCCCTAAACCAGGACTCCCTCAGTAAACCTCACTAGTCGGACCCGAGAGAGGCCAGCTCCTAGCAGGCGGCCCGTTCCTTCCTTGGGGCCCGTGCGCCATTAACCAGATAAGACTCGGAGTGGCTACAGTGATCTCCCGCCAGGCGGCGGGACTGTAGCCACGCTCCCCTGACCAAGCAAACGTCATTAGCATCATGGCTACAGTAATCTGCAGCCAGCAAGACCCGCGAGCGGCAGGAGCGGCCTGTCGGCTCCGTACCAAACCAGACGACGGGCCCCAGCAGCCGGCGGAGAAGCCGGCAATTAGAGAGACTGACAGCGGGTCCTACACCCGGCTAGATTACCATTGTACCCCTGGGGTAGGCCTATATAAACCCCCCAGGGCACCCATGCAAAGGGTTCCAACCTGTTAGAATTAGACTTACACATAGGGGGAGAAGAGAGCAAGCCCCTCCTTCTTCTACCTCTAGCATACAGCTCGAGGAGCACATCTGTACCCACTAGTCCCTAAGTGATCATGCGGAGACCCCGCAAAGCAGGACTAGGGGTGTTATCTCCTAGGAGAGCCCCGAACTTGGGTAAAGTGCGCCGGCGTTCGTGTCTACGCCTCATCCCGCTTCCACGCACCGGCGACGTTCTACTCGCTCCCACCATGATAAGCCATCCATTGGCATATGTCGCACCCAACCCCCGACATTTGGTGCCCACCGTGGGGCGACGTGCACCGTCTCCAGGAGACCTGTTCTGGACGGGAACCTTGTTCCTTCCCGACGAGCGCAGCCAGTCCGGCACGCCAGACGGTGTCTGCACCGACGAGCTGCACGGCGCGGAGGTCGCCCGCGCGGTGAGCTGCCTCGCTGATCTTGTTGGCGAGATTCGCCTTTCCGACGAGCCCGCGTCTGATGCGGGCCCCGATGGCCCCGAGAGCCGCCTCGTGAGCCTCCTTGATCAGCTCCACGTCGCTAGCGAGCCTGCTGCTGACTTGGAGTTGGTTGGCTCCACTGACCTGATGTTGGCCGACTCTGATACGGTGTCGCTTGACGCGTTCCCCACCAACGTGGTGGTCTACGACGAGCCGCTCCCTCAAGAGGGCAACGGCGGCAGCACCGTCACGGAAGTGCTCGTCATCAGCCACGGCGAGCACTCTGGTGGAGGTGGCCAGGATCCGCTATAGGCGGCGATGCAAGACCTGACTGCACCCATTCCGGAAGACGCCAACGCCGAGACACTGGAGGCACGCCGTGTCCAGCTCGTCGAAAGCATCAACCGGTCGTCGGCAGCATGCCGGCTCCCGGTGGGCCTAGCCGCATTGGCTTGGTCCGGCAGCATGGTGCGACCGTCGCCAGCATGTTCGGGACAGATCATCCCGTCTACGCCACGCCTACAGAGAACATACGAGATGCCCAAGCGGCAGCAGAGATGAGCTAGACAAGCTCGAGGGTGACGAGCATCGCCACATGACAGAGTGCGTTCAGCAGCTCCTTGACGCGGCCTTTGAGCAGCAAGAGGCCGGGTGCCGCACTGAAGCGCCCAACAAGCGAAACGATGACCCGCCTCCTCGCCGAGACCAAGGCGCGACATCTCGGACACCGACTGGTGGCGTCCGTGATAGAAGAGACAAGGAGCCGGCTACCAGCCGCAGCCGGACTCACATCACCATCAAGCGCGACCAAGACGGCCACCCAAGAGCAATGCAGCGACGAGACAACTATCCGCCTCCCCCCCCCCCCCGCAGGGAGAGGCGCATTTCCCCGCCGCCTATTGACCACCCGGCACTCGGCGATCGACTTGGTCATCGAGAAGGAGTCAGAGAGAACGACGCCCGCCACCGTATCGACCGCCTCAACTGATCCCTGGCACTAGAAGAAGAAGACGAGCTGGGTCCACCTTGTTTTGGCCCACGCATCCGAGATGAGCCCTTCCCCAAAGGGTTCACTCTCCCGAGAGATACGCCCAAGTACACCGGCTCCGTGAAGCCGGAGGACTGGCTGGTCGACTACTCTACAGCCGTCAGCATCGCCAACGGCAACAAGCGCGTTGCCGTGAAGTACGTTCCGCCCATGCTCCAGGGCACGACACGGACATGGCTGAACAGCCTGAAGCCCCACAACATCAACAGCTGGGTCGATTTCACCGAAGCATTCGTCCGCAACTTCACCAGCACCTACAAGCAGCCGCCCAAGCCTCGCCAGCTCTCCTTATGCGTCCAAGGCCCCAACGAGTCAACTCGCTACTACCTCACGTGCTGGGCCGAGCTGCACAACTCTTGCGAGGGCGTGCACGAGGTGCAGGCCATTGAGTACTTCACTGCCGGGTGCCGAGAGGGCACCCTCCTCAAGCACAAGCTTCTCTGCGATGAGCCGGCGACCCTCAATGAACTGCTGATCATAACAGACAAGTAAGCCACGGTTGACTCTTCCATGAAGGCGGAGATCCAAGTTAATGTGTCGGGCATAGTGGCCCCTCAAGCTCCTTGGACCCCGGCTGGTGACACCAGTCGGCGGCAGCAACCAAATGACAACAAGCACAAGGCCATGCAGCCGGCTTCCATGAGCCGGCAGGTGGCGACAGTCGAAGACCAGCAGCCGGAAGGGCAGCCTCCTCCCAAACACCAGAAGGGCGGCAAGCCCAATTGGTTGCCTGCCTTCTCGTACAAGCAGACTCTCAAGGCACCCTGCAAGTTCCACAGCGGCGCGAAGCTGTCCAACCACACCACTCAGACATGCCACTGGCTCACCAGGATCGCCATGGGTGATGGACTCCAGCCTCCTCCGCCTGCCGGCCCGCCGCCTCCTCCTCAGCAGCCGGCGGTTCGGCCAGTCGGTGCAATACAAGATGAGTACCCTGAAGAGGATGGATCTTATGTCGTGTTCACCAGCATGGCTGACGACAGGCACATCAGACGGCAGCGGCAACAAGAAGTAAATGTAGTAGCATCGGAGACCCCCGAGTTCATGCACTGGTCTGAGAAGCCCGTCAGCTGGAGCAGAGCTGACCACCCGGAGGTGATGCCCAATCCCGGTTCTTATGCTCTGGTGTTGGATGCCACCTTTTCCACAGAGAGGGGGGCTGCTCGCTTCTCCCAAGTTCTGATAGATGGCGGCAGCAGCATCAACATCATGTACAAAGATACTATGGAGAAGTTGGGAATCAAGCAGAGACATCTTCAGCCCAGCCGGACTGTATTCCATGGCATAGTTCCTAGCCTTTCCTGCTCACCAATCGGCAAAAAAAAGAGCGACGTCCTCTTCGGAGACAAAGAACACTTTCGCCGAGAGCCGGTCTGGTTTGAGGTGGTGGACCTTGAGAGCCCCTACAATGCGCTACTTGGCCGGCCTGCTCTGGCCAAGTTCATGGCGGTCCCCCACTATGCCTACCTCAAGATTAAGATGCCAAGCACCAAGGGAATCCTGACCATACCAGGGGACTACAAGAAGTCATCCGCCTGTGCAGCAGACAGCAGCCGGCTAGCCGAGTTCCTCGTGATCGCGGCCAAGAAGCGGCTCCTGGACCGGGTTGTGGCAATGGCAGGCAAGCAGCCGGAGATGTCACCAAACCCCAAGGAGTCAGAAGCCGAGGGCTCGTTCAAGCCGGCGAAAGGAACGAAGAGGATACCCTTGGACCCGGAGCACCCGGAGAGGCATGCTGTCATAGGTGCAAACCTTGACAGCAAATAGGAAAGTGAGCTCGTCGATTTCCTCCATGAGAATCAGGACATATTTGCGTGGTCTCCCAAGGACATGCCGGGTGTTCCGACGGATTTCGCCGAGCACAAGCTACATGTCCGGTCTGATGCAAAGCCAATCAGGCAGCCCTTGCGCCGCCTATCAGAAGAGAAGAGAAGAGTTGTTGGAGAAGAGATAGCTCGGCTTCTAGCAGCCGGCTTCATCATGGAAGTGTTCTTTCCAGAGTGGTTAGCCAACCCGGTCCTTGTGCTGAAGAAGAATAAACAGTGGAGCATGTGTATTGACTATACCAACCTCAACAAAGCTTGCCCCAAAGACCTGTTTGCTTTGCCAAGAATAGACCAAGTGATAGACTCCACAGCCGGATGCGAGCTGTTGAGCTTTTTGGATGCATACTCGGGGTATCACAAGATCAAGCTGAACCCGGCCGACAGGCTGAAGACCGCCTTCATCACACCATTCAAAGCATTCTGCTACCTGACCATGACGTTCGGCTTGAGAAACACCGGCGCCACATTCCAGCGTTGCATGGAGAAGTGCCTCCTCAAGCAACTTAGCAGAAACGCCCACGTCTATGTGGACGATGTGGTGGTGGAGACGGAAAAGCGTGGAACGCTGGTAGAAGACCTCAAGGAGACCTTTGAAAACTTGCGCCAATTTCAAATCAAGCTCAATCCAGAGAAATGCGTCTTTGGGGTACCAGCCAGCCAACTTCTTGGCTTCCTGGTCTCAGAGCGCGGCATAGAGTGCAAACCTGTGAAGATCAAGGCCATCGAGAGGATGGAGGTGCCCACCCGACTGCTGGACGTGCAAAAATTCACCGGCTGCTTGGCATCCATCAGCCGTTTCATCAGTCGGCTGGGCGAGAAGGCTCTTCCCCTGTACCAGCTCATGAAGAAGACCACTTTTTTTGAGTGGAACGACAAGGCGGATGAAGCTTTTCTCTAGCTGAAGAAGATGTTGACGACTCCGCCTGTCCTGGTGGCTCCGACTCCTAAGGAGCCCATGCTCCTCTACATCGCCGCCACCAGCCGGGTGGTCAGCACAGTCATAGTTGTGGAACGCAAGGAAGAAGGCAAAGCACTACCAGTCCAGAGGCCGGTGTATTACCTGAGCGAAGTGCTGTCAGCCTCCAAGCAGAACTACCCCCACTATTAGAAGATGTGCTACGGCGTGCACTTTGTCGGCAAGAAGTTGAAGCCATACTTTCAAGAGAACCCAATCACTATGGTCTGCACTGCCCCATGCACTTGCCGAGATCATTGGAAGTCGGGATGCTTCAGGCCGAGTGGCCAAGTGGGCCATAGATTTGGCCCCCTACACCATCTACTACCAGCCTTGCACCGCCATCAAGTCACAAGCACTGGCCGACTTCCTCGTCGACTGGGCCGAGACCCAGTACTTGCTGCCAGCGCCAGACTCTACTCATTGGCGGATGCACTTTGATGGTTCCAAGATGCGCACCGGTTTGGGAGCCGGCATCGTCCTCACCTCTCCCAAAGGCGACAAGCTCATATATGTGCTGCAAATCCACTTTGCCGCCTCCAACAACGTTGCTGAATACGAAGCACTCATTCACGGGCTCTGGCTTGCCAAGGAACTCGGCATTCGCCGGATCTTGTGCTATGGTGACTCCGACTTGGTGGTCCAGCAGTCGTCTGGACTGGGATGCCAAGGATGCAAATATGGCTAGCTACCGCTTCCTCGTCCAGCAGCTCAGTGGATACTTTGAAGGGTGCGAGTTCCTCCATGTGCCAAGAAAGGACAATGAGCAAGCCAATGCTTTGGCATGGATTGGCCCTACCCGGCAAGCAATACCAGCCGGCGTCGCCCTGCAACGCCTCCTCAAGCCGTCTGTCAAGCCGTCACCAGAATCAGACTCCATCTTCGTACCGGCTCCCCCTGAAGTAGTCGGATCCGACTTGAGGACCCCGGAAGCCGGCGCAGGGAATTCGGCAGGCGGCCTGGGGACTGCAGTAGTCGCACCCAGCCCGGGGACTGCAGCAGTTGGCCCGGGGACTTCATCAACTCAGAAAACGGCAGCCGACTCCAACCTGCCGCCTCCCGGCCCAACCGCCCTCATGAAAGTAGCAGTCCTAGCAGTCGAAGAAATTGCAGCACCTTCCTGGGCTCAGCCCATCCTCAACTTTCTGGTGAACAAAGAGCTGCCGAATGACGAGATCTCTGCCCGACAAGTGCAACGACTGGTAGCAGCATACACCATCGTGAACAGAGAACTTGTGAGTCGCAGTGTCACTGGTGTTTACCAGCGCTGCATGGAGCCGAAGCAAGGCCAAGCAATCCTCAAAGACATCCACCAAGGCGAGTGTGGTCACCACGCGGCTTCATGAGCACTCGTCACCAAAGCTTTCCGCCATGGTTTTTTCTAGCCGACTACTCTAGAAGACGCCAAAGAGTTGGTCCAAAAATGCAAAGGGTGCCAAAAGTTCCGCTCCAAGCCACATCAGCCGGCTTCTGCACTCAAGACTATCCCCATTGCCTGGCCCTTTGCTGTTTGGGGGTTGGATATGGTGGGACCATTCAAAACATCACGTGGTGGCTTGACTCATCTGCTTGCCGCGGTGGACAAGTTCACCAAGTGGATAGAAGCAAAACCAATCAAGAACTTGAATGGTCCGACTACTGTGACATGCATCTCCGATATCACCATACGGTATGGCATACCACATAGCATCATCACCGACAACGGCACAAACTTTGCCAAAGGCGCCTTGGCCCGTTTCTGCGCGACGTAGGGCATCCGACTGGACCTAGCGTCCGTTACCCATCCGCAGTCAAACGGCCAGGTGGAGCAAGCAAATGACCTCATTTCGTCCGGCATCAAGCCCCAACTGGTCGAGCCTCTGGAGCGGTAGGCCGGCTGTTGGCTCGACGAGCTGCCGGCCGTCCTCTGGAGTCTGCGCACAACTCCGAACAAGTCAACCGGCTTCACGCCTTTCTTCCTCGTCTACGGTGCCGAAGCCGTCATCCCGACAGACATAGAATTCGACTCCCCTCGAGTCACCATGTACACCGAATAGGAGGCAAAAGAAGCACGGGAAGACGGTGTTGATCTGCTGGAAGAGGGACGGCTGTTGGCACTCAGCCGGTCCACCATCTACCAGCAGAGCCTGCGCCAATACTACAACCGGAAGGTCAAGCCAAGATCCTTCCAAGAGGGAGACCCTGTGCTCCGGCTGATCCAGCGAACAGCCGGCCAGCACAAGCTCTCGGCTCCTTGGGAAGGCCCCTTCATCATCAGCAAGGTGTTGGGAAATGACTCCTACTACCTGATCGATGCTCAGAAGCCTTGAGCATGCAAAAGAGACGACCCCGGCAAGGAGACGGAGCGACAATGGAATGCAAACCTCCTCCGAAGGTTTTACAGTTGATGCAGTATGTACCACGCCAACTTTTGTATTAAGTACGAAGACTATGATTCCCCCGAGAAGAGCTCGGTGACTGCCATCTTTCATCTATATGATAAGTCTTATGCCTATAAATGTGTTATTTCATTAGTCTGCCTGGCACGGGGTTCGACCAGTCGACCCGAGGACTTCCCGCCTTGTACTATGTAATGCTTTCTGCAGCCAGACAAGTAATGTGTTGGCACTTAAGCCTTCTCCTGCCAGAAGCCACAGCTCGCAGAGCGACTATCTGGTGGGCAGGAGTTAAGGAAGAAAGAGTGTTCGCATGAAAAACGACTAAGGACCCAAAGCATGCACATAGTTCAAACCGACTTCCTGCTTCACCGACCGGTTGCTGAGCAGCCGGCCGGCCGGCATCTACTTAACTTGCTAGAAAAATCTAATCGGCTAAGTACTTGCCTCCCCGAAAGTGGTTAAGTACTTGACCTAGCCACAGTCCGCAGAGCGGCTGTTCGGCTGGCAAGACGACAACCGAGGGAAGGCGGCAAAGGAAAAAGGCCAAAGAGCAGAAAGCAAGGAAAGATAGAACTTGGCAAAAATATTTACACATTGAAAGGCCCTTGGCCGACATTCAACAGAAGTTTGAAACACACCCCGCGGGTGGAATTGTGCGAAGTTAACAAAGTTTGTTGAGACCGATAAGCAGGTAAAAACAAAAAAGGGGTAAATGGGCAGCCTAGGGAGCAGCAGATGGGTTCGGCGGAACGGTGGAGTCGGTGGTGCCGGTTGGTGGACCGGCCGGTTGGTCGGTCTCCGCTTGGTCGCCTTCAGCAGCAGCCGGCTCGCTCGGGCGTGGCTCGTTGCTAGAGGCACGATCGAGCTGAGGCTGGCCGTTTGCTCCAACTTCTGGCCCCTCCTCTTCACTTTCCTCCTCCTCCCCGCCTTCTCCCTCGTCGCTGGAGTCGATCACTTCGGCCGAGTCCTCGCCATCCTCTGGGTTCAGCCCGAACCACTCCTGCGGCGCCTCGGTACCATTCTCAGCCAGCTCAGGAACGAAGACGCTGGTGTTGGTGTACTCGGCGATTTCCGCGGCTCACTGGACAAGTTCACGCTCCACTGCCACCAGCTCCTCTTGGGCTTCCAGTCGAAGCGTGGCCAACTGGGCTAGATTTAGCCCAGGATACAACGCCTTGACGAACTCCAAGGCCCAGCGTGCTCCACCCCGGGTCGAGGAGCCCTTCCAAGCCTCAAGACGGTCGGCCGCCACCTCCAGCCAGTCGGCAGTCCGACTGGGCGTACGTGGAACCGGCATGTCTGGCCATAGGGCGGCGATCACCTGGGCACCGACACACTGAAGACGGCGCAACATCCGATGAGTCGGCCGAAGACGGGCTTGGATGCTGAGAAGCTGCTCGCTAAGGGTCCGGGGGGCGTCGACAGCGATCTCCGCGCCTGCCGCCCTCCGCCCTTCGCGATCAGCCTCAATGGCCTGATGGGCAGCGCCGGAGTGACCGGGGAAGAAGTCTGCTCAAACAGAAAGCAAAAAAACCAAAATTAGAAACAAGAAGTCGGCTTGATCAGAAGCCGGCGGCTCGAAGAAAGAGTAAAGAAGGCAGCTTACCGTCAACCATGTCTTCAATCTCGCCGAAGCCGGCAGTCAGCATTGCCTCCTTATCGGTCCAGGCAGAGCGCTCGGTCTCAAACTCAGCAAGGAGACCGGCCTCCTTGTCCTCCGCCTCCTTCTGGGTCTTCTCGAGAAGCTCCACCTGCTCTGCCAGTTGCGTGACCAGCCGGTCACGTTCTTCGACCAGCTTGCTGCAGTCCGCCTCCTTGGCACGCAGCATGGTGTTGGCTTCGCCCAGCTGCTGCTGCAGGGCGGCGTTGGCCTCTGGAAAAGTAGAAGAAGAAAAAGACATCAATAATCAACAAGGAGAAATATAGTTGCCGGGAGATCCGGCCCAACAGCTAAGCAGTCGGCCCGAATCTCGGGGACTACAGCCCATGAGTGCGCCAGCGCCCCCCCCCCCCGGAGAAGAAGTTATCGCTAGCACTAAGAAGAGGTACAGTCGTCGGGGAGATCCGGCCCAACTGCTCAGCAGTCGGCCCGAATCTCGGGGACTATAGCCCGTGGGTGCGCCAGCGCGCCCCCGCAGAGAAAGAAGACAAAGACTTACTCCGGCTTTCCGACAAGTCGGCGGTCCATTGATTCAGCTCCTGGACTTTGGAGTTGAAGGCGGCCGCGCAGAGGTTATGATAATCCTGCAGTGAAGATATTAGACAATGTTAGTACTCGGAGCTCGCCAATTAAAGTTCCGAGCCGCCTGCTCAGCAGCCGACCGAAACTCGGGGACTACACTCCAGCAGGAGGTTGGCCTTCACGAGAAAATACAAGCATTAAAGATGAAGAAGAATACCCGGACGGCGGCTCGCGACTCCAGGAATGCTTAGTTGCACCGCTTCAGGGCGTCGGCCTCGGCCCGGAGTTTGCCTTGGACGTCCAGGATCGCCTGATTCAAAGGGCATCTCCCGCCTCCCCGCACCCAATCAGCGGGCGCGGCGTTGGTCGCCTCGGCGTCCGGGATTGAAGAGCTCGCGGCTACGGCCTCCAGCGGGCGTGGCACCGAAGCCGCCTTTGCAAACCGGCGGTGTGATGGTGTGCGGACCTCGGGAGTCAGGCCCATCACCATCTCGTCTCCGGCTGGCGGCACCAGCGGGTCCGCCGGCTGTTTGTCTTGCGCCCCTTCAGATGGTGGTGGCAGAGGCACGACCACGTCCGGCATGATGACATCGCCGCCGTTCCTCTCCATGATCGGGTGCTCACCGGCGGCTCCCCCAGTCGGCGCCACAAACTCTGGTGGTGGCGGCGAGGAGTTCAGGGGGATGACGAATAACACCGACTGACGGCGCGCGGCCTCTTCGGCCTGCTCCTTCACCGCGATAGCGGCCTCGGCCTCCGCCAGCTTCTTCAAGGCGGCGACTTCAGCCTTGTCCGCCTCCGCCTTCTCCAGGCGGGTGGCTTCCTCCTCCACGCGCACCTCCCGTGCATTTCGCTCCCGCGCCTCCCGGAGGTCGGCGGCCGGATCGATTCGCCGGGTGGTGGTGGAAGTCTCTACCGACCCAACGATGGAGGCGGCGGCCGACTTCTGAAGAGAGAGCGGGGCCCTAAGTCAAGAAAGACGAAGAGGGGAAGCTCAGAAAGAATCAACAAGAAAGAAGAGCGCAAGAAAAAGATACTTACGCCGACACCATGGGAGGCGCCTTCGGGAGCTTCTGAAACTTGGCCGCCTTCGCTGCGGCCTCCTTCCGCCTGGTCGCAGCGGTCGGGTTCTTGATTTTCTTCGGCGCGCTGCCAAACAAGACGACGCCTTGTTTACGCTTACGCGTGCCGCCTCGAGCAGTCAGCTCGACGGAGGGGCCCGCGTCTGCCCTATCGGCACCCCGCGTAGGGCGCGCCTCGTCTTCCTCCTCATCATCGTCAGGCCAAGTCTCGATGTCGCCTTCTTCGGAGCCGCCGGCTTCGTAGACGCTGCCTGTCGCAGTATCCTCCATGGCAGCCGCCCCCAAGTCGGGGTCGTCCACGTCAGTCACCGCCCGGTCCGGCTCGTAGTCCCCACACGCTCCTACGATGGCGGTCGTCGCTTCTGACATGTAGACCAGTTTCAAATGATGAGAGGTCGGCTGATCAAGACCAAGATCAAGACTAAGACGAGTATCAAAAAGAAAGAATTGTGAAACTTATCGCAGGCGGCGGGTCGGCACGGGAGTATTGCCGCTTGCTGAAGTGCCAAGACCCCTCCAGCTTGAGGTCCGAGATCTCGTTCACCAAGTTTGCAACCTCGGCAGCCGGCATGTCCTTGGTACTCAGTCGGCACGGGTCGCGATGCTCGCTCATCCGGCTGATCAAGTGAGGCCAGTCTTGGAGTGGGAGAACCCGGCGCGCGGCGAAGGCAACCAACAAGTCGGACACCTTGAGGCCTTTGGTGTCGGTGAGCTCCCGGAGTTGTTGGATGGCGGCAGCGCCGTCTCCTGGTACCGGCTTCGGCTTCATAAGCCGGCTGGTTGATGAAGTCGACGGCCGGGTCCACGTTCTCCACATAGAAGTAAGATTGCTGCCACATCTTGACCGATTGTGGCAGCTTGATGGTGGGGAAGGCATTCTTCTGCGACGCCCGGCGCACCGCGATGAAGGCACCACACTGGGCAGCCACCTCCCGGACGGAGGTGCCCAACTTGGTGTAGAAGAACGCTCCCCACAACTTGATGGTGGGGAGGATGCCGAGATAGCCTTCACACATCGTGACGAAGGCGGACGGGAGCATCATGGTGTTGGGCGTGATGTGATGAGGCTGGAGGTGATAAAACTCGAGGAACGAGCGGAGAAAGCCGCTCACCGGCAGGCCGAAGCCGCGGATGAAGTGCGAGCGGAAGACGACCCGCTCGCCCTCCCCCACCGCCGGTGAGATCTGCCCCGCCGGCGGCACGCGCGCCTTCACATAGCACGCGTCGGGAAGACGCCGCGTCTCGCGAAGGAAAGTGATGTGATCCTCATTGACATTTGACCGTCCCAGTCTCCTCCCCGCTCGCGTGCCATGGAGAGCTCGACGAACAAAATGGCGCGGCGGGGGAGCTAGGAATGGTGCAGGGCCAAGAGGGCTCGGGGCGGACGAATTCAATGGAGATGAAGAGCGGCAGCTCTCCGGCGTGGCTCGGGGGCGCTGCGGCAAGAAGAATAAGAAGGAGGCAAGAATGAGGTGGAGGGGCGCGCGTGCTCTGCCGCTCCCTCTCCTCCCCCTACTTATAGCCTACGGGCCATGAAGCCGAGGGGGCGGGCGTGGGATCGTGGGATTAGCTGTGCCCACGACCCCACGTTCCCACCTTTATCACGCGAGTTACTGCGCGCAGTAACTCCGCAGAGAACCTCAACCGCCCGCCTCGGCCGCAGCGGATCCGCTCGTGTGCCGAGGCCCGGTGGTGGCGGGCCCAGCCTGCAGTCGCGTCCCATCATGCGTGTGGGCTAGCAGCCTGGCCCGACTGGCTGACGCCACGTGGCACGCCCATGATGGGCGGCGGGCCTAGAAGCTTAGCTAGCACGCCACCTAGTTCCCGCCGTTGCGTTCGAAGTTTCAGACAAATCCGACTGGACGTGGCCGACTCCTACCAGGCGGCTTGCTAGGAGTCAGATGAAGCTTCCATCCAGAGCACTCGGGGAAAGAAACTGTTGAGGCTCCTCGGCCACTCGGCCGTGGCACCTCGCCAGCTTTGGGGACTACTGTCGGAGTAATGGGCCACAGTTAGCCAAACCCTAGTCCCCAAATATATCAAGACATCGGGGCTGGCTGCGCCCCTCAAGACGTCAAGATGAAGCGCCGCCTTCTGGTGGCCGGCTGGCTGAATGGCCGTCTGCCAGAAGACGGCCAAGCTCAGGAAGGCGGCACCAAGACGGGCCGACTCCTAGAAGGCGGCCTCCAGAGAGGTCGGCTCCTAGCAGTCAGCCCACGGCGCCCTCAAAGTCTGTGCCCCCATTAAGAAGACAGGATAGTGCAAGGCTACAATGCAGCCCATCACCCCGTATCAGGGCAGGCGTGGCCACGGTCAGTTCGTCTGACAGCGGAGATCTCCGCCCGACGCGGCATTGTTGCCACTCCGCCCCTGACGTCACTCCTGTCAGGCGGAGCCCTGCTCCCACGACCGCCTGTCGGTACGGCCTGAAGACAGCGGGCCGTACCAGGTAGCGAGAGCCCGGAAGACGGTGGAAGCCTCACCAGTCGGACCCGAGGGAGGCCGGCTCCTAGCAGGAGGCCCGTTCCTTCCTCGGGGCCCGTGCTCCAGCAACTAGATAAGACACTGAGTGGCTACAGTGATCTCCCGCCAGGCGGCGGGACTGTAGCCACGCTCCCCTGACCAAGAAAACATCATTAGCATCACGGCTACAGTAATCTGCAGCCAGCAAGACCCGCGAGCGGCAGGAGCGTCCTGTCGGCTCCGTACTGGACCAGGCGACGGGACCCACCAGGAGGCGGGCCCCAGCAGCCGGCGGAGAAGCCGGCAACCAGAGAGACTGACAGCCATGTCCTAAACCCGGCTAGATTACCATTGTACCGCTGGGGGGTAGGCCTATATAAACCCCCCAGGGCACCCATGCAAAGGGTTCCAACCTGTTAGAATTAGACTTACACATAGGGGGAGAAGAAAGCAAGCCTTGCCTTCTTCTACCTCTAGCATACAGCTCGAGGAGCACATCTGTACCCACTAGTGCCTTAGTGATCATGCGGAGACCCCGCAAAGCAGGACTAGGGGTGTTATCTCCTTGGAGAGCCCCTAACCTGGGTAAAGTGCGCCGGTGTTCGTGTCTACGCCTCATCCCGCTTCCAGGCACCGGCGACGTTCTAGTCGCTCCCACCATGATAAGCCATCCATTGGCATATATCGCACCCAACCCCCGACAACGCGCGCGATGCCCTAATGCATGCATGTCCGAGCACACGAGGAACACACACGGTCACGCTCAAGTGCTCAACCTACACGTGCATGCACACACATACTCAGCCAGGGTGAGCTAGTATTTGTATAAACACCGGAAAATGTATATATTGAGCGCAATGAGCGTATTATGAAGTCCACTAACCGTATTTTACAAATATACGATGCATACCAGTGTATTTATCTCGTTTGAAATTAAGCCGTATTAACGGAGTGGAGGCAATATGGACTAGCATTACTTTCTTGTGTCCCGTCAACTTGCCGAACGAGGAGAAGCTTGCAAGACGGGAGAAGCTTGCTGCGGTGGCTCGTGGGACAAGGAGAAACTTTTGACTAATGCAAGCTGTCCTTCGCTCGGCGGTGGACGTGCAAATGATTAATTCAAGGCCGATTTCGAAGCATACACTATACTAGTAGTACTATTATTGTTGCACTTCCCGAAGAGGCGAACAGCCAAACGCAAAGTTTAGTAGTACTAGTACTACTACTATAGTCTATAGAGGTACTATACTAGTACTAGGAACCGGATGGAGGAGCATCTGCACTCTTATTATATTTTTAAAATGTGATAAAGCAATCTTCAACACATTTGGTTCTCTTCGAGGGTTCTCGCATGTGATAATGGAAGTTGATTGCATGGAACACTCACCACAATTCTCGCTTAATTCTGGCTCATATCCTGTTACAAATAGGAGCGCTCGGAAATATTTCCTCTTTTTTTTGTTATTCAGCATGTAAACATGTCAGCAAACCTTGCGGCGCATCTTTGTGCGAACCGTGCTTGCTGCACTTTGACTGTGGCCGAGAGCTGGCTTGATAAAACACCTCGCTTCCTACTTCTTTTTTTGCGGGGTACCTCGCTTCCTAGTGACCAGTGTCTTGGCTAATCGTCCTAAGAATGCTTATATATGAATAGAGCTCTCTCATTTACCCGCAAAAAAGATTAATCCATATTAACCGGAAAGGAGGGAGTATGGACTAACACTACTTGTTGGTGTGTCCCGTCAACTCGCAGAACGAGGAGAAGCTTGCAGGACAAGGTGAAGCTCGTTTACGCCTTTTGACTAATGCAACGTACCCTCGCCCAGGCGGTGGACATGCATCAGTTCATTCAGGTGTCGATTGCGAGGCATACACCGTAGTACCGAACATGCGGAGTACCATCATTGTTTGACTTCACGAAGAGGCGAAGAGCCCAGCGCAAGGTTTAGTAGTACGAGTAGTACTACTACTAGAACCGCATGGTGGAGCCTCTATACTCTTATTTTTTTAATCTCTGATAAAATACACATTTATTCCGGAGAAGGGCGGAAAACGACAGCCCAACAAGTAATGATGATATCGAACAACCATGCTCGAATATATCTTGGCCTCCTGCGAGCCCGTCTGTGTGTTCTCGCTCCTCGTCTCTCTCAAGGAACAGCGGGTTGGCCATTTTGCCATCAATTGAGATCGGTTTGCTCACACTCCGGTCCCACATGTCAGTGATATGCCAAGAGGAGATGCGTTGACCGACTGGCCATACGCGTACTTGGTTTCGCACCTTCATACTACTCCTCCCTCCGTCACAGTTCTACGGTAGCGCTTCATTATGATGCATTTCTCTCAATGCATTTCCACCACTAGAGAGACTTTAGAGCGTTTTGGTTTAATGCTCAATTAATTAGGGTGTGGTAACCGCAATTTTCTCTCGATGTAGTACTACGGATCGGAGTAAGTGCATGCATGTGTGTACCGGGTGGAAGCACTGCATGCATGTGTGTACGCATTATTTCCTCTAGTAATAGATGCTGTGCTATAACTACCAATGCTATTTTTTAGGCCGATCGCTAGTCGCCTTGGTCCCAGAGATTTTCTCTTTTTCTGAAGCGTGCTCTATAAACAGTGACGGATGGAGTAGTATGAGCGGATTCAAAGAAGAGCGTATTGACGGTTGCTTCTTCCGAGCAACTTACAGTGGGAAAGGTGGGGCTTATGATTTGACTGCTCATTACTCACTATTAATACGGCGCAACGACCGGTCTGAGTCTCCCAGATGGCTGTGCACTACCCCCTCGGTTCTTAAATATACTCCGGAGTATTTGTCTTTCTAGAGATTTCAACAAGTGACTACTCAAATATTTGTCTTTTTATAGATTCAAATGGACTACTACATACGGATGTATATAGACATATTTTAGAGTGTAGATTCACTCATTTTGCTCCGTATGTAGTCACTTGTTGAAATCTCTAGAAAGACAAATATTTAGGAATGGAGGAGGTACACATACAAAGCAAAATGAGTGAATCTACACTCTAAAATATGCCCATTTGAAATTTGTAAAAAGACAAATATTTAGGAATGAAGGAGTATAATTTTGTGCATGGCACATGGACCCAGATGCCGAAGAGGCTTCTGGCAATGCTATCAAGCTTCCAGCATTTGTTTACATAATTGACGTACTATACAAATAATTTTCCAGCGACATGAAATTGTACAATGGTGTGAGCTTTCAGCTTTTGTTTCGTGTGTCTTGCCATTGATGCTCTTTGGGAAACAATAAAATACTAACTTCCTTGCTAATCAGAGCTAATATTTATGTCACAACTAAAGACAAAGTTGTGAGAAGGTGTTAAATTAAAATTGATCCATGCTTTCATTGGCAGCAACGTCCCCCCATCTCTGTCCAAATCAACAAGGCATGTTGGGAAAAAAGTAGCTGTCTAGAGCATGCAACATTCCGATCATTTTGTGCAGTTCCACTAAAATAGAGCTGAGCGTCCCTGTTCCAAAGATATTAAGTGTGATTACGATAATAGAGGACTGCTGATGAAACAATAAATACACAAATTGAAGCCGGTCACCTTTGCAGTCTCTCTTAAGACTAACTAGTTGGAGAAGATTAGGCTACTTGATTGGATGAGGAGGATAGAGCAAAACCAATCTCCCTTTGTGCAACAAGACCTTTGAAATGTAGAGACGTTGCCCGTGTGACATTTTGGTAGAACTGCACAAAACACTCTTAAGAAAAAAGTGATTTGTGCAGTTCACCAAAAGGTCGCAATAGCAACGAGGTGAAATGGATAGCCCTGTTTGCAAAAAAGAGGTAGAAAGGAAACAATTACTGGCCAATAACAGTTGATGACACATGCGGCGACAAAAAAGAAGCATATTCCTTGTCCTAAGGGAAGATAACAACACGGTTGTGTTTGTCTAAAACGGTGTGAGGACAAGATTGCAATATGGAAAGTACGCCGGACGAGCTACGTTTTGGGAAAAGAACTATGGAAGATCCACATGCAGCGACGTGGGAAGACGGGCAGTGGAGAAAGGCCGGAGGGGATACCTGGAGGTCGTCGGGACGTAACTAGGTGAGCGGCGGCGGGCAGAATCTGCCCATACTACGGCAGCGAGCAGGTAGCATAGGCCCTACCACGCCGGAGCTTGGTCAGAGAGAATGGCGTGTACCGCAGATCGGGACGTGCTGCCTCGGCACCGTCGAATGGAGAAACGATGCACGTCCTCCCTTTCCGCTGGCGGACGAGATGCGGCCGGATCAGTGACCAACTTTGACAGAGAGACAGAGGCCACAACAGCCTTGTGTGAGATACTCTGAAGAGAGACAAACCAGGTAGGCAGGCTCCATTGTATATAGTGGAGCGGACTACCTTTTCTCCATAAAAATTGTTTTATATTACGTATGCGTGCCATTGAGCGACATAACTTTATTTAAAAATAACGCCAACGCATCAAGTCGAACTTTGTTTCTTGCACGCGTGGTACACGACCTCCGTAGGTAAACAACGGCTACACACGTTCAAATTAGCATGTGGGCTGCCATTTCGTACAGAAATGAGCTCCATCGTGTACCCGCGCGGGTGTGGCTGGGCACAAAGCGTGAGTACGTGCACGGTGCACCTATTCTCTTCTTGTATACGTACACCACCTACGTGGGGTTGTGTGAGAGAGATACAAACATAGAGAGATATAGTGTGTGGGTTCGTGAGAGTTTTTTAGGGGGGGTGCGGTCAATCAAAAAATGTAACATATGCAATGTGTGTGAAATAGAGTCCTGGATATATCATATATATAGAGCGAGCGATCCACGAGAAGAGAGTGGATGTATCATCGGTTTGAGGTGTCCATAGAATCGAAGAGAGGGATGATGTGTGTGTGTGTGCGCGCGCGCGATCGATAAAGAGAGTCATCGAATTTGTGTGTGCCCACGTCAAAGATATAGAGTGGCTGGCCTACTGGAACATGAGAGGGGACAGGTCCAGTTTGTCTCTGTGGCATGGATACCTACCTACAGCGCTCGACTATCGGTGTGTGGTGGGGGGGGGGGGGGGAGGGAGGCCTAATTAACTATAGAGGTACAATGGCTGGTATATGTGTGGAGGAGGAGAGAGGCCTACTTCATGTTTTAAGGGAGATCGATCTACCTCATGTATTAAGGGAGATCGGTTGGCATCCATGCATATGTGTAGGAGAGGAATAAGGTTGGGAGAGAGACAAAGCTAGAGTGTTGGAGGGGTGGTAGTGGAGTTGCTTCTAATAAATGGTGGGATAGGCTTGCTAGAAAACCGGAGGGCACGCCTGCAATATCAATAAGAGAGGGGATGGCTGCCTGTCTGTGCACGTGCGTGTGAGAGACGGGTCAGGAGGCATGCACGAATGATGGGGGGGGCGATATGGCTGTGGTAAGCAGACATAACTACATAGGAAGATCAATCGACCTTTGTCAGAGAAAGGAGAGACGTAACTTGTGAGGTATGTCGATCGATGGGGGGGGGGAATAGTTAAAGTCGACCTAGGTTTATGTTGGGAGATCAATCGGTATACATGCATGTGTGTGTTAGAAGCAAATGAGGCACGGGGAGAAGGATAGAGAGAGAGAGAGGGATGCATCTAGGAGGTGGTGCGAGAGTCATACTATATTGAGGGGGAGGAGTGTGCGAGTATGAGATCGATGAAAAGAGTGGTGGAAGTGAGGCATGGACGGTGATAAGAGAAGAGGTGAAGCTTGTGTTTTGTGCTTGGCACACCTGGCTAGAGAGGCATATCGATCGATGTGTGCCGTAAAGGAGCTGGGGGGCCTACACACATCATGGGTGAACGACCTAAAGTGAAAACACGAATTTGCGCGATGGAGCTAGAGAATGTTGAGGGAGGGTGAGAGGTATGCGGGCGTCTGCATGCACGAGAGAAAGTTAGCGCTAGCTAGCTACAAAGATAAGAGGATTGTGTGGGTGTAAAAGACGAACAGAGATCATACTTCATTATAAAAAGCAAATTCGGATATTTGAAGAATTTATCGTAGTGTTTTAAACCAACTTATGTGTGAATATATATAACGGTGATACACACGGTGTGGTTATGAACATGTTATACTACATATAATATATTTTATCTCTACTCTTATAAAAAAACAGAGTTGTTGATGATGGTGCCATCCTACAATATAGGATTATGAATATATAGTTAGTACATCAAATGTACTATTATTTGGAATCAACATCAAGTGTATTCAAAAATTAGAATTCGAGTTCATGTAGTACACGTAGTTCATATCTATCTCTATAGTAATCATGTGATGTGTTATTAAGGTAATACACGAATGATGGTTGAAGTTGACAACAATCATCATTATAGATTCTTATTGAAAAAGAGAAACGAATTCAAATTCAGTTCGAATTGCAGCGGTAGTATAGACATTTGGACTGCACTAAAATGTTGGTATGAGTAGGTTACATGCATTATACAGCAAGCGAAAAAATTTAATTGGACATAACATGGATTCATACTACCGAATAGCATTTAATTGCACTAAATTGTTGGTATGAGTAGCTTTAAATAGTATTTTTATAGTAAAACGGGGCAAGACTCTCTCTTTGTGTGGTGTGAATAGTTTTATTTTTTCGTTTTCTTTTAGGTTGAGGGAAGTGCGAATTGATTTGGTACGTACAAGTTCAATATTACACGTTAGGCTTGTCCGTAAAATTCAACCCGCACCTTGTTATATCACGAAAATTCAGAAATCGTGCTCCCAAAACTGGCGCCTTCACAACCCGCGCCTTGCTATCCCGAAATTACAACGCGCTCCCTCCAGCTGCCAAATCCCGGCACGTGAAATCCCCCTTCTAACCCTGAGCCGAAAGGGCCGACACACCCTACATTTTGGACAAGCGCGTCCCTAAGTCATGGTTCACCCCTCCCATCGCCTCCTTTTGGCCATTCAAAATCCCAGGCCGCCATAACCTCTCCGCTCCAGCCGCGAAAACCCACCCTCCTCCATCCGCCACCTCACCGCTGCCCAGCCGGAGCCTCTTCCCCAACGACGTCGTCCACCGCAACAGCTTGACGTCCCTCGTCCACCTCCCCGGATGAGGATCCGTTGTCCATCTCGTCGTCCCGCCGGTTCAGCCACCCCGTCCTCCACCTCCAAGCAGCTGCTCCGACGATCGCCTCGTCTATCGCGGCTGCTCCATCCCCACAGTGCCGCCTTAACCTGCTCCACCAGAACCGCAGCATCCTCAGCGACTCCTCGGACGAAGCCGAGGCCTACTCGGAGCCACCAAAGAGGTTGTACACTCATCGCATCGCACCTTCTCCTTAGCTCGACCTCCCGGCGCCGACGGTGCTCCATCCCGCACCCCCATGAAGCGGCTACCTTGAAGCCGGCGCGCCGGCGACATCTCCATGGCGGCTCTCCCCCAGTGCGAGGCCCCTTCGGCGGCGGCATCCATACCAGCCGGATCTGCTGCTGCTCCTCCGGCTCTCGCTCGCTTGCTCGCGCTACTGCTACTGCTCCGGCTCTCGCTCAATCGCTCGCTCGCTCGCACTGCTGCTGCTGCTCTCCCCTGGCTTATGCTGCTGCTCTACTCCGATTTAGCTACACTTCAGTCGACTGAATCGACTTTTGGGTCAGTCAATTTTCAGGGGGTGGGGGGCTCACCGGAGTTAAGGAAGAACTACCCGCAGCGGGGAACGGGGCTCGCCGGAGAGGTACCCCACTATCTATCTTAGGGTTCAGGGTGGGGGAGGGGGGCCTGTCGTTGTCAAAACCGGCAGATCTCGGGTAGGGGGTCCCGATCTGTGCATCTAAGGCTAATGGTAATGGCAGGCAGGGGACACGATGTTTTACATAGGTTCGGGCCCTCTCGATGGAGGTAATACCCTACTTCTTGCTTGATTGATCTTGATGATATTAGTATTACAAGAGTTGATCAACTAGAGGGTTTCGATGGAGGCAACCCCATTACGCCTGTTGGTATGACTCCGTGTTTTTAGGCAAGTCCTAGACAGTCACGCTGGGGACGCTTGATATTCACCCCCTTTATAGAGGGACCGGGGCCTATCCCTCGTTTCTACCACGCTTGAGCCTTTCCACATCTCGAGTCCCAACACCCTAAGCCCAAGCTTAAGCACTCTGGATCTTCAATCATGTCCGGATCCAACCTTCAAGGCCAGTGGGTGGCCTCCTCTGTCACGGAGGAGGACATTGCGAAGCTTAGGGAGGTCAGATATTTGACCGCCGACATCAATCACAGGCTTCCTGCTCCAGGGCAGGTCATCCCTACTCCCGAGCCCAACGAGAGCGTCGTATTTGTTTCTCACTTCCTCCGTGGCTTAGGTTTCCCCCTCAATCCCTTCGTGAGAGGGCTCATGTTCTATTACGAGCTAGATTTTCATGATCTAGCTCCAGACTCCATCCTTCACATATCGTCGTTTATCGTTGTGTGCGAAGCCTTCCTCCACATCACCCCGCACTTCGACTTATGGCTCAAGACCTCCAATGTAAAGCCGAAGATGATTGAGGGTTGACACGCGGAGTGCGGAGGCGCTGCAATAAGCAGAAACACCAACGCCCCATGGCCAGAGGGCTTCTTCCCGGAGGTATACGATCTATGGCAGCGGAGGTGGTTCTACGTCACGGCTCCAAGAGGCACAAAGTGGGTGGCTGCCCCTGACTTCCGCTCGGGCCCTCCACCTCAACTGGCGTCGTGGGCCGACGTGGGACTGGATTGGGGGCCTCCTAATGACGTACCGACATTGCAGAGCCGCATTCGGGAGCTTCTTGAGAGGGACATTAGTCTTGTCAACGTAATTCAAGTAATGCTGATCCGACGGATCTTGCCGTGCAAACCCGGCCTCTCCGGATGTGGGAGTTCAACCCGGAGGGTCCGCGCACTATTCAACACTTCTTCGGCCTGACGCTTGAAGGGATGTGTAAGTTATTCTAAGGACCACAAGTAAAGTGTCCGGATACCACCGAGGATGCGGGCCTGAGCTGCAATCGCCCAGATACCCAAGTAAGTAACCTAGAAACCGAACACTTCGTTTATATTCATCACAACATTTTTCTGAAAACCATCTGCGGCTAGGATTGGCTCAGCAAGGCGGAGAGAATCAGGTGTCCGGCACCACTTCTCGAAGGTTTGCCTAGTCCGGCAATAGCCAGGATGCTTAGACGTCTTCTAAGTCAAGTGCCCTAGGGAAAGACGAAGGGAAGAACAGAGAAGCAGAGCTTCACACACTACACATCCAAACCGGGGGAAATACTATTTCCATGAAGGAGGATAGTCGGGGAGGGGAATCTACGATCTCCTCCCCCTGCAGGAAGAAGAGGGCCGTCTCCGAAGACTTGGAGATAGAGGTGTCTAGACAAAGGAAGAAAACTTTACCAGGGGGCCCTGCCTCGGAGGGCGTCCTCACCACGCCATGCCCGCAAATGAGCCAGCCCTCAGCCGAGCGGTAAGTTAATCGTAAATACAAAGCTACTGCTTCCTCCTCCGAGAACAATAACCATGATCCATTCTTTGCAGTCCGGCTAGCAGCTCTCCTCGACAGAGTTCGTCTTAGGGGGACCTTCTTCCGAAGATGATGGAAAGTGAAACCTCACATGCCTCTCCGCCTCACGGGGCGGGTGACCCCGAGGTGTCGTCACGGAGGAGTCCGGATTTGTCGAGGCCAGAAGCTAATACTTTGGCTGCCCTGAGCCCGGAGCGTTCGGCTCCCACGGGGGCAATAAGAAGGGTCCGGCACAATCAGGCGACCGGCCGGACACGCTGACGGGCCTTCTGGAGCGAGCTGCTCTCTCGGAGGATCACCGTTCGTTAATAGGCACGGTGCTTGAGAAGATTTCATCTGCCACGAGAGGGTTGAATGAAGCTTTTACGAGCCTGCTCAAAGGCTTTGAGGTACATAATGAAATACGTAATTTTTTGGTTGTACCGCACACGGTAGGTGTGCTCCGTATAGATAGTAGCCCATGAGACTCTGGTTGCCAGCCCTAGGCGGCAAACGGAGGATCACACGCTTAAGTAATGATCGCACTGCATTCATGCGCAGGTGGCTAAGGGTCCGGCGGCAGCCCGACCGCTGAAGTTGCCGAACTAAGGAGACAGATTGAAATTGTGGACACCGATATCACGCTTGTGAATGAGCGGCTTAACGGGTCAGAAAGTATGTGCTCTGCTTTCCTTATTTTTATAGGAAATATTAAGAGGAGCATAATGTTAATGTGATATGCTTCGACTGCAGGCGGAGCTGCTGCCGTGGAGGCCCTAAGGGCGGAGCTTGCCCTAGCCAAGGAGCAATCCCGGGCTAGCAATGCGGCTGCCCTAAAGGCGGCCGAAGAGTTGAGAGCTGAACAGGCTGCCCATCGCCGAAACAAAGATAAAATAGCACAGATGGCTGTGGAGCTGAAAAACGCCGCCGGCTGGTATGAGCTCCTTGAAAAAGAGAATCAGGCGAAGTCGGCTGACCTGAAGAAGGCCCTTGATGCTGCCAAGGAGACGTGTTCCAAAATTAGGGATGCGCGGGAGGAGCTTCGACAGGCCGGCGAAATCACGGCTGGAAGCCCCTATTTGTTGCGGATGAAGTTCTTAGATCCAAAGTACGCTCCTCTGGATCGGCGCTGGAGCCCTGCAGACGCGTATGCGGATCTAGCGAAAAGTACGACTGATGCGGCCAAGTTTTTCGAGGATCAAAAACATAATGAAGTGGAAAGGCTGTTCTGGTCGCAATCCAGTGCTCCAACACGCCCGTTTCCATTGAGTGAAAGGATGGCCGCTGTGGCCGAGCTCCATAGGTTGTCTGGTCTTGCAATGAGGTCTGTAATAGACCGTCTATGGCCGAAGGGGCCGAAGCCGGACAATTATTTTGGTTTGGTGCAGCAATTCCTTGGTGCCGTATCACGAATCGATGCCATGAAGAGGTCGACGTGCACAAAGGGTGCGCAGATGGCTCTTGCCCGTGTTAAAACATATTGGACAGATATGGAGGCCACCATCATTGCAACCCAGAATCCGGCGGGAAGCCAGGATCCAGCCGAGCACTACTTGGAGCAGGTAACAGAAGGTGCTCGTTTAATAGAGGCTCAGTGCTCGAAGAGTGTCATGTTCGAGTGACGAATCGTTCCGTTGTAAAAACAATTGTATTTTAATTATACAGGCTATGTTTATACTTTCGCTCGAAAGTGTTATTGTGCCTCCTCTGCGGCCGTCTGATGTATATATAACCTGAAAGTTAGCAGTCGTTGGCTTCAGCCCCCACGCATACAATGCGGGGGTCTTTGCAAAAAGATGTGTAATCACACTTGATCCAACGGTCTGGTTCGTTAAGGAGGTGATCGCATGATGAACTAGGCAACCGGACTATATAGTTTTAACACTTTCACTTAGCCATAGGAGTTTGACAGTGAGGCTACTATGTAGCCCCTCGTGCCTTCACGTGCATCCAGATACGGGCGCGTGTGTACATGACCGGGGAACGGTCCTTCGTTAATGCGGAGGAACCCTAAAGATTCCGATGAGTCCTCGAGTGGTTGACCAGTCTCTCGCTATATCATGACAGTCAGTTTTCGGCTTTCTCTACTGAGGTGCTCATCCGGATTAACCAGGGCACAATCGTAGTAGTTCTCCTTTGGCCGCCTTAGCCGATAAAAACGGAACGTAAGGCAGCAAACCCAGGAGCCGGGCAAACCCAACATTTGACCAAAGACATGATTCAGAGTTGATGCATATAAGGCCAAACTCGCGACGCCAAACACTCCCGAGAATATTCAGACTTGATAACATATACTGGGCTGAATAGCGCCCTTGATTATGAACCTTGTATTTCCAGGTACGTGCGGTAGTCTGTCGTGGAGAAATGCCAATCACGCCAGTATCCCTTGTGGGTGTATAGAATACCCATGGGATGTCAAGCAACAAGAGACAATAAAGAAGGTTTACACAGGGGCTTAATCTAAAGAGAAACCTTTGAGCGGGGCCCTGCTGCACGTCTGCGCCTTTTTCTCCGTTGTGCCCAGTCCTGGTAGGGTGTCGCACGAATGGTGTCTGTAAAGAGGAAAACTCATGTAAAGAGTACGACGTAATCGTGCGAAGAATTGATTATTATCAATGGATAGTAGGGGTGTAAGACATTGGCCTGTTAGTAAGGTCAAGCAAAAAGGTGGGCTTTATTGCATGTTTGCAGCCCCTGATGCCCTCTATGGGGTTACATGTATAGCACCCAGCTCAGGTTGATCTGGGTTGTTTACCGAGGGTGGTGTGCTGGACTCGTCTAGCCGTGTCCGTGGTCTTAATGATCGATCATGCATTCTGATAGGAGAGGCCGCTTAGTGTCCGGCTGCTAGAGCCGCCGCATACTCCTCCGCACGTAAGGAACGCTCTGTATTTCCGCTGACGGTGATGACGCCATGTGGACCGGGCATCTTGAGTTTAAGGTAGGCGTAATGCGGTACTGCATTGAAGCAAGCGAGGGTTGTTCTTCCGAGAAATGCATGATAACCACTTCAGATGGGAGCGATGGTGAAGAGTAATTCTTCGCTTCTGAAGTTGTCTGGAGAACCGAATGTCACCTCTAATACGAGGGAGCCCCTGCAGCGGGCCTCAACACCTGGTATCACCCATTTAAAGGTGGTGTTACTTTGGCTGATTCTGGATGGGTCTATCCCCATCCTGCGGACAGTGTCCTGATATATTAGATTGAGACTACTGCCGCCGTCCATGAGGACACGAGTGAGATGGTATCCGTCGATTATTGGGTCGAGTACCAAGGCAGCCGATCCTCCGTGCCGCATGCCAGTCGGGTGGTCCCTGTGATCAAAGGTGATCGGGCAGGCTGACCAGGGGTTGAGTTTGGGGGCGACGGGCTCTATAGCGTATGCATCTCCGAGCGCGCGTTTGCGCCTTCTTTTTTGTATGTGAGTCGCGTAGACCATGTTTACTGTTTTTACCTCTGGTGGGAACTTTTTGTGTCCCCCAATGTTCAGCTGGCGAGGCTCATCCTCGTCTTCACTTGGTGTTTCCCTTCCCTTGTGTTCGGCATTTAACTTGCCGGCTTGCTTAAAGACCCAGCATTCTCTGTGAGTGTGGTTCACAGGTTTTCCTGGGGTGCCATGAATTTGGCACAGTCTGTCCAGGACTTTGTTCAGGCCAGACGGTCCCTCTTTAGTGTCACCGAGTCGAGAGCCCCTGAATCCGGCGTTGACTGCCGTGTTGTCCGGACTTTCTTCCTTGTTTCGACGCTTGTTTTTATTGCCCCGTGGCTTCCCGTTGCCATCCCTGATTTTGGATGTGCCCAGCTCGCTGGTGCCTCTGCTGAACCAGCCATTTGTCTTCACCAGCTGTGAGCGGGTCATAAGGCTTGTTAAGGTTGCCATTGTCCTGGGCTTTTCTTGGCCGAGGTGTCTGGCGAGCCACTCGTCTAGGATACTGTGCTTGAAGGCCGCTAGGGCTTCGGCATCCGGACAATCGACAATTTGATTCTTCTTAGTGAGGAATCTATTCCAAAGCTTGCGGGCTGACTCTCCGGGCTGTTGTATTATGTGACTTAAATCGTCAGCGTCCGGAGGTCAGACATCGGTCCCTTGAAAGTTGGCCCTGAAAGCGTCCTCAAGTTCCTCCCAACTTCCGATCAAATTTTCGGGGAGGCTTTTCAGCCAGTGCCGAGCTGGTCCCTTCAACCTGAGGGGGAGGTATTTGATGGCGTGGAGGTCGTCCCCACGAGCCATGTGGATATGAAGTATAAAATCCTCAATCCAAACCCCGGGGTCTATCGTTCCGTCGTATGCCTCTATGTTCACGGGTTTGAATCCTTGTGGAAATTCGTGATCCAATACCTCTTCGGTGAAGCACAGGGGGTGCACAACCCCTCTGTATCTGGACATGGTGTGGCATGCTGTCGACTGTTGTTGTGTCCGGTGTTGATTCCGAACTGGTATTCGATCAGTCTGATCGTTTTGGTGACCAAAATCCTGCGCCGGAGCATGTCCTCTAGATCCAAAGATGGACCTGGTGGCGCCGGCCTTTTTGCCTAGTAGCTCGCGTAAATCGTGTGTGGTGTCAATAGCTGCTCTATTGCGATCATGAAGTGGCTGGTCCGGCCTGCTGGCCGTATTGTTCTTCGGCGGAATGGCCTCGTCGTCGATTTCTGGCAGTAGCTTGCGCTTTGGGTAGTTCTTTGTGTGGCGATCGTCACCATATTTTTCTTTAGTGTCTAGAACTTTATTCCATATGCGATTGAGCGCTTCCTGCGTGGCCTTAAGCCTTTGCTTCTGCTTCTTTAGGCTTCTCGCAGTGGCCATAAGCCTTTTGTGGAGGTTATCTTGTTCCAGACGTTTTTCTGGGATGATGAATGCATCATCGTCCGGACTGTGGTCTTCTCCCGAGGCAGGTTGGTGAGTTCGGCCCTCGGGATCGCTGTGGTCGGGCGTCTGCTCCGGACTGTGTCCAGCGTGACCTCGCTCTTCCTGCTCCATCGCTGGGTCCATATGGTCGTTTTTGCCTGGGGTGTCGATTTTTCTAGCGCTGTTATCGCTATTTTTACTGTGGCTGGACTTAGAGCGGCGTCTGCACCGTTGTTTTGGCTTTTGTCCGGGGGTTTTATCCTCCGTTGTGTCCTTTTTGTCGCCACTGTCCTCCTTAGGCGTGTCCACCATGTATATATCATATGATGAGGTGGCCGTCCAGTGTCCCGTGGGCGGTGGTTCCAAATCGTCCCCTGCGCCGATGTCCATACCGTCGGTGTCGTCGGAGTCGAAGTCAAGCATGTCTGTTACGTCATCGACAGTGACTATGAAGTGGGTGGTGGGTGGGCAACTAATTTCCTCGTCGCCTGCTTCCCACTCGAGCCGGACATAGTTCGGCCAAGAGTCCCCTGACAAAGAGAGAGACTTCAATGAATTCAGCATGTCGCCAAAGGGCGAGTGCTGGAAGATATTCGCAGTGGTGAACTCCATTACCGGAGCCCCACCAGATTCGGTGGGCTCGGGGGCGCATGATCTGGAACCTACAGCCGTATACAAGTCCGAGGGTCCAGTGACACAGACTTCCTTGGGATGGAGTCCGTGTTCGGCTCTACCGCCGATGAGTACGCGGTTTCCGGGGCGAGGTCCATCCACCCGTCCTCGGACGACGCGATCTGCTCCGGATTTAGTCCGGAGCTCTTGCAGGTGCGATATCCCAAGTATTGTCTGACAGCAGGTCTAGGCCGTGCTCGTCGTGACTGTTCGGTGCTCCTGGCGTAGGCCCGAATCCATTGAAGATCAACACTACAAAAAAAGACACATCTGTGCCATTTTGGGCCAAACGAATTTTTTTTCTGTCATTCATATGACACTTCTATGACGATAATTGTGAAAAAACCCGGTATCATCATAGGTGTGGTGGGCTCCTACTTCTATGACAAAAAATCATGACAAAAAATGGGCTTTTCGTTCTGGGCGGGCCGGAGACGCAGCTGCATGACATTCTTTGGGCCGTCCATGACGGAAAAAACCATGGTAGAAGCGAGGGGGAGGAAAATTTCAGGGAGTTCCCGGTTATGGTGGGAGGTCGGGGGCTGAGCAATGCGCCTTTCTCTCGTACACGTACACGCGTGTGTGCGGGGCGTTGGCTCTAACTGAACCCGAGAAAGGCGTTGGGCTCTAACTAAACCCGGCGATTACCGCAGGCTACTGCGTTATCGAACCCGGCGATCGATCGATGGCTTATTAACAGAACCCGATCGGCGATTCGCCGCTCTGCTGCTAAGCGAAGCCGATCGATGCTGCCTCACGGGATGAATAGTGAGTGTTGCGGGGGGTGGATGTACGGTGGCGATGGCGTTGCCTCTGGATGAACATGACCCGTGGTGTGGTGGAGGGCTGGATGAACAGTGAGCGGTGGAGGGTGCCGTGGAGGGGTGGTTGAACAGGACCCGTGGTGTGGTGGAGGCTGGATGAACAGTGAAGCGGTGGAGGGGTGCCCGTGGAGGGTGGTTGAACAGGACCCGTGGTGTGGAGGGCTGGATGAGCAGAGAGCGATGGAGGGTGCCCGTGGAGGGGTGGTTGAACAGGACCCCATGGTGTGGAGGGCTGGATGAACAGTGAGGCGGTGGAGGGGTGGTTGAACAAGAGCCCGGTGGAGTAAGCGCGGTGGAGGCTGGATGAACAGGAGCCCGTGGAGGCTGGAGGAGGTCGACGGTAGCCCGTGGTGGCTGGAGGAGGTCGAGGTGGAGACGAACAGTATTCCATGGAGTCCCGTTTTGCGGTACGCCACACCCCTCCCGATGAACAGGACCCCCGTTTCGACCGTAGGAGGTTCATTTCGTTCGTTTTGCGGTACGCCACACCCCTCCCGATCAACAGGACCTCCGTTTCGACCGTAGGAGGTCCGTTTCGTCCGTTTTGCGGTACGCCACACCCCTCCCGATGAACAGGACCCCCGTTTCGACCGTAGGAGGTCCGTTTCCTTTGTTTCGTGGTACGCCACACCCCTCTAGATCGACCAGTATATATGTACGTACACATTCACGACCAGAATGACAACGCTACGTACGCTTCGACCAGGTGAGTCCCGACTCTCAGGCACTTCCTTGCCTGCGAAGATGTAGCTGGTGGGTCCCAGCAGTCAGGGGGGCGAATCGTTTGTTTTTTTGCCCGGACGCACTTCCTTGCGTGCGAAGATGTAGCTGGGGGGTCCCAGCGATTCGGGAAACGTTTTTTCGTGAAATACGGTGGCCCGTCCGGTGGGTCCCTATTTGTCGGTGGAGGAATAATTATTTTGCGCGTAATAAGGAGGCACTTCATTGCGGCCGCCATGGACCCAGCTGTCAGCCTCTCCATGCACAGTATTCTTCCGATGGAAGTCGGTCGTTGACCACATTGACCACGCCGCGACGAGAGCACCATGGCGCTGGACGACAGCGAGGCCTAGGAAAGGGACGACGCGGAGCCGGGGAAGACGCGGCAGTGGATGCCCACGCGAAGAGGAGTACGAGGGTGAGGCTGCCGTCGCTGCAGAATAATAGGGGGTGTGGGTGAGTAGAGGGATGGCCTGGCCAGCGGTGGGAGTAGTAGGGGCGGTGAGGCCTCACGCATCCTTGATCGGCCACGGGAGGCAGGAGCACGAGGCACGACCGGCGCTGGTTTGGGCGGCTGGAGCAAGAAGATCAGAGGTTGAAGAAGCACTACGGCTATTGGATGGACATCGTACGGTCACTTGAGCTAGAATCGTGCATATTGACTAAGTTGACAAAGCCCTCCGTCCCCGTCAACTTAGTAGGCCCACAAGTCAGTCTGGCACTATACTGGGTCCCAACTAACAGGTGGAGTATTCATTTTTTTGTGCGTAATAAGGAGGCACTTCCTTGCGTGCGAAGATATAGCTTGTGGGTCCGAGCTGTCAGTGGCGGTAACATTTTTTTCGCAAAATACTGAGGCCCTTTCGGTGGGTCCCTGATGTCAGGTGGAGGAATCATTATTTTGCGCGTAATAAGGAGGCATTTCCTTATGTGCGGCCGTGGACCCGGTATCGGCCTCTCCACGTCTGATCCACTTCATATGCATGTCGGTCATTGACCATGTTGACCAGGCCACGCCGAGAGCACCAGGGCGGTGGACGACGGCGAGGCCTAGGAAGGAAACGACACGGAGGCAGGGAAGATTCGGCAGTTGTTTCCCACGTGGAGGGGAGTACGACTGTACGAGGGTTTACTAGTTCGTCTACCGGCGCCGGAGAATAACAGCAGGTGTGGGTGAGTAGAGGGATGGCTAGGCTAGCGATGGGACTACAGTGGTGTGGTGAGACCTGCGTGGCAGCAGAGCCGGCCGCGGGAAGGAGGGAGCAGGCAGTCCCGCCGGCGCTTGTTTGAGCGGCTGGAGCAGGAAGAGCAGAGATTGAAGAAGAACGACGGCCGTTGGATGGCCATCCAACAGTCACTGCTTGTGCGTCAACCTTTTTTTAGGAAAGCCTCAAATTTGTGGAAAACAGCATACAGCCCATCTGCCATTATTTCTAATTATTTACAGCCCATTTGCTAATTCTTAAGGTTTTTTTGGAGCCCATATTCTTTTTGTTAGCATTACAGCCCTTATTGTGGCCACGGTTAAAAAATTATACGAAATTTTGCATATTTCGGTGCGGTCCGAACTGTTTTTAATCCCGAAATTTCGACTCACATTCAAACTGATTTTAAAAATAAATGTATATCAATATAAAATCCAACAAATTCTCCACGCATTCAAATTAATGTAATTTAAAATCTCAAAATGAAAAAAGGATATTTGAAACTAATTGCTGGTTTGATGTGTTTTAAAAATGTACAACCCATTTCTCATTACTGATGGGCCATTTTCTCGGCCAGCCGAATGAAAGCTCTCCTCGTCTTGAAAGATTTGCAGCCCAACAGGCCTAACAAAGCGACTTACTTGGCAAATCACAAAAAAACTGGGTTGTGGCCACAGACCCAGCTGTCAGCCTCTCCACGTACAGTACTCTTCCGATGGAAGTCGTTCCTTGACCACGTTGACCACGCCGCGTGGAGAGCACCACGACAGTGGACGACGGCGAGGCCTAGGAAGGGGATGACACGGAGCCAGGGAAGACGCGGCAGTGGAAGCCCGCGCGGAGAGGAGTACGAGGGTTCACTGGTTCGGCTGCGGTGTGAGGCTGCCGTCGCCGCAGGGCCTGGCCAAGATGGGAATAGTAGGGCGGTGAGGCCTCCATGGCGGCTTGACCCGGCCACGGGAGGCAGGAGCATGAGGCACGACCGGCGCTGGTTTGGGCGGCTGGAGCAAGAAGACCAGAGGTTCAAGAAGCACTATGGCCGTTGGATGGACATCGTACGGTCACTAGAGCTAGAATCGTTCATATTGACTAAGTTGACAAAGCTCGTCGTCCCCGTAAACTTAGTAGGCCCACAAGTCAGCCTCCCACCAAGGTGGGTCCCAGCTAGCAGGGGGTATTCATTTTTTTGTGCGTAATAAGGAGGCACTTCCGGTGGGTCCGAGCTGACAGCTGGGGCACATTTTTTTTGCAAAATACGATGGCCCATCCGGTGGGTCCCAGCAGTCAGGGGGCAAACGTTTTTTCGCAAAATACGATGGCCCGTCTAGTGGGTCCCTGCTGTCAGTTGGGGGAATCATTATTTTCCGCGTAATAAGGAGACACTTACTTGCTGCGGCCGTGGACCCAGCTGAGACTCTCCACGTAGAGTATACTTCCGATGGAAGTCGTTCCTTGACCACGTTGACCTCGCCGCGTTCCGTTGCATGCATGCGTCCATGGGCGTGGTGTGTCCCCACTGTCGACCTCTCACGTCTGGTCATCTTCCGATGACTCTCAGTTGTTGACCATGTTGACCACACCGTGCCGAGTGCACCCAGACTGGAATGACCCGGAGATGGGGAAGACGGGGCAGTGGAGTCGCAGATGGAGAGGAGTGGGAAACATCACTGGTTCGGGTGCACGGTAGCACAGCCGCGGTGCCGCCCACGGGAGACAGGAGCAAGAACAGAGGTTGAAGAAGGAGCACGGCTGTTGGATTAACATCCAACGGTCCAGCTGCTATAATCATTTGTTAATTAAGTTGACAAAGCCGTGCGTACACGTCCTCTTAGTAGGCCCACAAGTCAGTCACCAAATCTGACGGGTCCCAGCTGTCAACGGGATGAATAATTTTTTTTCGCAAAACAAGGAGGCACTTCCTTCCGTGTGAAGATACAGCCGGCGGGTCCCAGCTTTCAAGTGGAGGAAACATTTTTTTTCAGCTTAATAAGAAGGAACTTTCCTTGCGTGCGACCATGGACCTCGTGGGTCCCAGCCGCCAGGCTCTCCACATACAGTCCTCTTCTGATGACTCTCGTTTGTTGACAATGCCGCACCGAACACAGCGAGGCGATGGACGACGGTGAGGCCCTGGACGGGAACGACTCGGAGATGGGAAAACGTGGTAGTGGAGTCGCATATTGAGAGGAGGAGAAGGGTTATAACTGGTTCTGTTGCGGCGTGGGGCTGTAGTCTGTGGATAATAATGGGAGGTGTCGAGGGGTGGAGGGATAGCCTGGCCGGCAGTGGGGTAGCGCTTCGCAGCGATGCGTGCTAAGCAGAGCCGCCGCTAGCCGGAGGAGAATAAACCAGACGGTCAGCGTCTTTGGAGGAAGAAGACGAGAGATTGAAGATGCATGCGGCCGTTGGATATAAATCCAATGGTTGTGGATGACACAATCATTTGTTGACCAAGTTGACAATGCCTGCGTGAAGCTTGACCTATTGGCCCACATGTCACCTGCAAAAATGTGGCATATATTTAACCCATGTTTTCTAGAATGTACAGTCCATTTGCTGGGCTGGGGAACAAATAATTTTGCGTCAATCAGGCCCATTTATATTTTCTAAGAAATCCCAGCCCATTTGCACTTCCTTGAAATACACATATTAGGTGGGCTCGTTATATATATAATGTTATGTTAGAAGGAGCAATTAATATCAAATAATAAACCGGAGAGGCACATTATATATATATAATTAAGAAATTAGCGAGTTATTGCTCAAAATAAAAATGAGCGCGTTATTATTAAATTGGTCCTTCAAAATCCTCGCAAGCTTTTGTACGCAATCACCCGGATTTTCCTTGCCTGTGAGTCAAAAACAACCAGGATTTTTTGTTAAACATTTACTTTTATAAGTTAATAACACGTGGGATGTTTTTATACTATATATATAAGTCTCTATAAAATATACGATAATAGTGATAATATAAATATATATGTGGTTACAAGGGAAAACATAAATTGGACACATCATTACTTTTATAAGAGACCTGCCTTTTATACCCCACAGTAAGCATACTAACAAGTTCACACACAAATACAACAAAAAAGGTAAACATTCATATCAAACTCAGGTTCACAGGACACGTTCATATTTATAGCCAACATTCACTATCAACAACTCAAAAGATTCATATATACACAAGCTCAGCATATCTATGCATCCAAATGATTGATAGATCACACGACAGTATTCATACATAATTCACAAAAAGATTCAGATATACACATGTTCAGTATGTTTATGCATCCAAATGATTGAGATCACAGCCAATATGATCCATGGACGAACTTTAATTACCTAGGTTGCAGACTGGTAAATGGTGTTCAATCGGAGGTACTTCTTGCTAAAATTAGTTCTTATGCGAGTAAACTTTCGAGTACATAAGAGGCAACATACAGACAATCTGAACTTTGCTTCTAGGTTTATCCTCAAATAGTGGCCTCGTGCGAGGAAGGTTTGAGCAACTTGGCCACTACTTTCATCCAACTAGTTCTTGGCTCATCTTGGTCATGTATCTCGCCAAAATTCTACATTGCGCAGAGAAAGGGGCGGTTGAGAAAATGAACCACCCAAATTTTTTGTGCAGTTCAACTGAAATGGTGCATCCTTGGCGTGCAGACTGATTAAGTGCCAGATGAATATACGCGTCAACCAACTTGTCTGGAATCTTTAGACTCCATGCCATATATTTCGCTACCATATGTGTCGATAATCAAAAGGCACAAGTTGGGACCAAAGACTGGACTGCGTTTTTCTGGGCTATGCACCAAGCAATATTTTTGGCATTCACTCTCCTAATACTTGGAGTTTGACAATTGGTTGACGCCGGTTGATACTCGAATGAATATAGGCACTTCTTGTCAACATCGATGCTTGTCTGAGTGAACTTTGGAGTACCTAGCAGCAGCATAAGTACATGTCCATTTGATCATTTTGTGCAGTTCTACTGAAATCACCCGATGTAATGATTTTCCTGCGAGTTCAGGCTCCAAATTACTCCTTTATGAAATCGGCAAAAAGTAGCACAATACCAAATTACCAATGCATATGACAGGCACAATAATCAGGATAAAGACCAGTACCAACCTGTGTGAGGTAGCATATCAATTACTATTTCCTTTGACTGGAAGCCGAGATAAGCCAAGCGATCGACAAAGAAAGGACTAAAGCAAGCGGAGATTAGCGATCGACAGGGAAAGGACAGAAGCTGTCGAGGCCATGAAGCCCCCACAGATATTGTGCAGTTCCACCAAAATCGAGCATCCCTGTTGGCACATATATTGAGAGAGTGAGATTATTGTAATAGTGGGACTAGTTGATGAAACATACACTAACAAATAGAAGCACCCTCATTATCTTAGTGGGTAAAGTTAGTAACATAGTAGTCTTACTTAAAGAGAGGTATTAGTTTATTTAATCAGTGCCAATTAGCTCAACTCAACACTCAAAGAATTGCCATTTATCATAGGTTGAAAAACTTTAAAGTGCAAAGATAAAGGAGTTTCTCATGACATTAGCACGATACAAATAGAGATGACAGCAAACTAATATGGATGAAGGCCTTAGGCCCGTACCAACCTGAGAAAAAAAGCTTATTCATGTAGTCCCATAGGAGATTATAAAGCACTCACTGGAATCACACAATAGTATATATTTTTGTGCACTTCAAATGTATGGTTGAAATCATGCATGTTTACCAGTGCTGAGATTGTATCAAAAGATTATCAAGTACTTCCAGCAGAGTTAAAGCACTGGCTGGGATAGAGTTCATTGTATTGTCTTGTGTAGTTCCACTAAAATGTATGATTGGCACAACATGATCCCTGTTTGCACAAGTAGGAACAAGGTGAAACCTTCATTAGCTTAGTGAGAAAGGATAGGAAGACATTAGCATATTACTCAAACAGTAGCATCAAATTCATGATGGACAATACGCAAAAGATTGCCTCATTGAACCAATGGCAATAAATTGACATGCAAAACAATAGCACTATTATGTCATGACACTAATAATATTTCCTCCCTGCTCCACCACATGATTCACCTCCATAGACAAACAATAGCACTATTATGTCCTACTAAAGATTTGTTTAACTCCAACAGGAAAATTAGGCAGTAATAAATTAGTGGTACTTAAGTATTCCTAATTAATTAAGTGAGACAGCAGAAGTGGATGGGCTCCCTGGAGGGTCATCTCACATGTAAGGTAGTCATTGTCGGAGCCCTTGAATGGCCTCGACTGAGGCCTCTGGCTTCAGCAAGGTCGCCTTGGCACTGTTTATTCTTCTTCTTCTTCCTCTTCATGCTCTGTTTCTCTTTCTCCCCACCAGTTGGTGAAACCAAGTACATGATTGGCCTTCTAAGTCAGAATTGGTTTTGTCAGTGAGGGAGTACAAGTGTATTAGTAAAAAACAGCATTATTTTCTCATGGCAGTCGGAAAATAGAGATGAACACATGCATTAAATATCATTCTTACCTAAAGGAAGGTTATGGCGCCAATATGGATGATGAGGATTGGAACACAGATCTCCCTTTGTGCGGTTCCACCAAAATGAACCAACTGTTCCATTCTGACATTCCAGTTAAACAGCACAAAAGTCACTTCTTTTAAGAAGAGTTTTGTGCAGTGCACTAAAAGGTCACAACAGCAACCAGGTGAATTGGATATCCCTGTTTGCCCAAAAAGGCACAGAGGAAACAGTCAGAATCTCAAACAATTACAGGCAAAAACATTTGGCTAAACCTGTCAGAGTCTCAAACAATTATAGGCAAAAACAGTGGCATGGCTTCATTTTTACCAGGGACATTATATTAAGAACAGCTAAGGCTGCATTCGGTTCACAGGTTTGGTGCAGGATTTTCGTAGGAACACAATTCCTATGGTATTCTTTCCCTTCCAACCGTTCGGAACACGGGAAAGGTGAATAGTGTTTCACAGGAAAGCTGGTCTGGTAGTACTGATTCCATAGGATTAGAAACATCCACACGCTGCTCATTTTTTGGGCGGAAGCCCGAGGCAGGCGCTCGCTGCCATGCGTTAGACAGGTTGTTGTGATGTGTTTGCCGGAATAAAAAATCAACCTATGTGTGGTACGTGAGGTGAGGACAAGAGTAGTCCTTTGTGCAGCTGAATAAACAAATAGCATCTCATACTGCCAAGCATGCTACTCTAAAAAAACAAATATGTACATTTCGTAGTCCATCTGAAGACATTCTCTTGAGAGTTTCCTCCGGTTCGTTGTTCCATAGTTTTATACCTACATTCCTTTCCTATTCCTCTATTTTCATCAAGATCTATGTTTTCTGCCCCTTTATTCCGACCGGAGCCTAAATATTTGGTATAAGGGCATGTGACAGTGGGTGCGCCAAAGATACAACACCATGTACGTAAACAGGGGCATAAAGTGGTGATTCATAGTTTGTTGCCCCGAGAAACAAACATCCAAGAAACATATCTGGGTTGGTCCCATTTTTGTTCACTCTCGCCACCTACTCCTATGTGTAGATAGGAAATCTAGTCCTGTTCATACCACTGTGTACAGCGTTACCCCTATATTTCCCTTTTCGACCAAGAGACCGGTTGGATGACCGGTCTGTACTACTTTCACCCCCTTTCCTTCCTGTTTGTACCAAGTCCGATGTACATACTAAATTCCCCCACACCCACTTTATTTCTTGTTTGAACCAAGTACTCCCTCCGTCCGGAATTACTTGTCATCAAAATGGATGTGTCTAGAACTAAAATACATATAGATACATCCATTTCGATGCCAAGTATTTTCGGACGGAGGGAGTACAAGATTCGACTCCATGAAGTAGCTTTACCTCTAAAAATAGAAGAAAAAAAATAGGTGACGTTGGACCATCCGATCGAGAGGGGCTGAGAGGTAGAAAATGATGCACATGCAACAACGTAGCAAGCTGGGGAAGTAGAGCTAAGGTGGTTTCGAACGAAGATATACTTGAAGGTCGTTGGGATGTGGATAGGTGGGTGGCGGGAGGCCGGATCCACCCACAGGCAACGACGAAGGGATCGGAGGACCTCCCACGACGGCGCTCGGCCAGAGATAACGGTGCGGCCGACAGTGGGTCTCCTCCCTCACTGTCGACGACGGCCTAAACGCTGCCCCTCCTCCCCTTCACCGGCGGAGGGGGATACGTCTGGATCTGTAACCAGCGGTGAGGATAGAAAGCAAGTGTTTTTTGAAGGGAGAAAGACAGTGTTACTACCCCTATCTTGTTTAGATCTGGAGATGATGAGAGTATGTGAATAGAGCAACCCTAGCAAGCAAGCGCGGAGGCTCCGACCTATATATAATTAGTGGGTAGTTTTCCTTTTTCACTCCATCAAAACAATCGTTTAAAATTGTGTACTACTACATGCCAGGTCGCGGTTTTTTTAGTTGTTGATTGTTTTTTGAGATAGCTACCCGGTTGTTCCAAGTGGTGTTACGGTGTGCCAGGTCGCACTTTGTATCGTTCAAGTCTGGTACTACAAGTCCCTCCATTAAATGAACAACCACCCCCTCGTAAAAATTGTGAACAAGCCCACGGCTAAAATTAAGCGGAAGCGTGGGTTGCCCCAACATGCATTATTATTTATATTTTCTACTCCCTCCGTTCCTAAATATAAGTCTTTTTTATTAGCCACACCTAAGATAAGAATTTTTTATTAGCAGTGAACCCCACATGTCATAGACACAAAAATTGTGGCAAGATTCCCTTAGGCAAGCCAAAGTGTGTCTAACAATTTGAGCAACTCGGGTTAGGCAAGTGTGGCAAGTGTGGGAAAAATAATGTGGCAACATAAGACAAACATAGTCACAATCCAAACAGCCCCGTAATTTTTTGTGACATGCATGAAAATTTGGTTAGTTAAATTTGTAGTCAAAAATTGGCAAGGTGCATCAAATCAACACATGCAAGTATCAAAAGGAAAGTCACGGCATGCATGCATGTGTTGTACTCCCTCCGTTTCCAAATATAAGTCTTTTTAGAGATTGCAACAAGTGACTACATACGAAGCAGAATATGTCTACTCCTACATACGAAGGAGCCCATTTGAAATGTGTAAAAAACCTTTTATCGAGTGTAGTGGTTTGATGTGTCGCGTCAACTCGTACAAGACCGAAAAATTTGATTACTACGACGCCCTCTCCCTCGCGGACTGAGCTCCCGTGCCTTAACTGCACCTGCCTTTGGCTGCATGACAGGAGGGCCAACCACCTGTTGGGCCCACCTGTCATAGACGCAAAGGCAGGAGCAGTAAGTAGAAGCTTTTGCTACACTCTATCCCTCCCGCACGAGGTGGACGGCCATGCAGCAGTGGATTCGGTATTGTAGAAGTAGGAGTAGCATCATTGTTCGTCTTCTCGAAGAGGCGAAGAGCCAAGCGCAACCCGAACATGGCGATTCTGTAACGCTCGCGTGGTGCGGTTCCTTGGAGCACGCATATACTAGCTAGGCTCTTGCATGAGACAAAATTGCTACTCCCTCCTTTCTGGTTTATAGTGCTCAATTCAAAAATCTCACCAATCAATGTAGATGGTGAGTGGTGGAATACAATTTGTAGTTTTGCAAAAGCACCTAATAAATGCTCTTGTTTTCCTCAAAAAATTATGTTTATCAATGCATTAATTGCAATGCATGCATGCATAAAGTACATGCATTGGTCAATTTTCTCTTAATACTTGCATGCAATGATTTAATGCACCTTGGAATCTGAAAATGTGATGGAAAACAACCAAATTGAGCCTTATAAAATGGAAAACATAAAATTTTGAGATAAGCCCTATAAACAGGAAAGGAGGGAGTATTGTTTAACAATTAAACTCCATTATACATTGGTTGATACTCATTCTGCATAGGTCCACGTGCTTAGCACCTTTTCCTCCTGGGGTCACCAATGTGTATTTACTAATTAATAGCATTACATGCAATGAACTAGCCATTGCAAGTCATTAAAAGCATGCACACCTCTCATATCTTATTGGTTGATATGTCAAGAAACAAGAAACAAGGTAGAAGTTAATGCACCGCGCCTAAGTGTTTTGGGACTATTTGGTTTTCGTAAGATGACTTACACACCTAGACGGAGAGAGTAGTATAGACCTGTAAACCGGAAAGGAGTATTTGCCTTTCTAGAGATTTCAACAAGTGACTAGACTACACCGTGTGCAGTACCCCCTCCCTTCCGGTTTATAGGGCTCAAATCTCAAATCTCATGAACCAAGGCATTTTGCAATTAGAGGAATGTATCTCGTACTTTATGAAACCACGCTAATTAAACTCATGCATTAATTACGTAGTTCTCTCATTTTCCTCTCCGCCTTGGTCGCGGTGCACAATATTGAGCACTCCTATATGACTAGCCGCTCTATCTACATGAGGGACATTTCAAAGCATCCGGTCCCGCGTGCCATCCACCAAATCACAGTGAGGTGCTACAGTCGAGACTCACCTGTCACCCCGGTGTGGCCGTCATGACCCGTCATATCACAAAACCCACATGTTTACCAGCGGTGGTAAGGTGGCCTCCAAGTTGGACGGGTGAAGCAACCATCATTTCATTGAACGCTCGTTCAAGCCCTTTCTTCCCTTTCTTGAAGAAAACCTCACTCCTGTGCTACTCACTTCTGCCATTTTTCTTCCTCAGACGACGAAGGAAAGGTGGGCGAATCAGTTATGCTACTATATTTTCATTCCAATAATCTTCTTTTTGCGAAGCATCGACCGATTCTCACATCCTATTATTTTCCCATTTTCATTGCAATTGTGGTTTCCCTTCGATTGCTTTTTTTTTGTCAGTTCATTGATGGATCCTAGAGCACTAGGCAAAGAGTTGCCGGTGGACAACCCACTGGAGACAGCGATATCCAGGAAGCGAGCACCGACCAACGAGTTGACCATGTTGGCGGGCCAACCCATGGAGACGAAGAACTCCAAGAAACAAGCACTGGCCAAAGATTTGAGGACGTTGGCGGACGAACTCCTCAAAGAAAGTTGGAAGAACAGCAAGGGCCCCACCGTGCCGACCCCAGGAACTCTGATTGCCACCTATGTGAGGCTCAAGACCGAGTTTAAGGAGATGGTCGCCGTTGAGAAGCGATATTCCCGGCAAGGTGATGGCCCCGTCGAGGACGAGGAGATGGCCCCGGAGGATGATATCCCGGTGAGCTGCACAAGGTAAAAAATAATGGCTTATTACCATAGTTGTGGTTTTTGATTATTTGCAATGTGCTTGCTAATATGTTAGGGTTGTGCAGGTGCCGGTGGTTGTCCTTGATGATTCTGATGTCGTGGCCCGTCCTGTTGGCATTGCCCCGGAGATCGATTCCGATGCCGCTGTCCATCCTGTGGACATCACCCCAGAGATCGATTCCGATGTCGCGGTCAGCCCTTTGGACATCGCCTGTAAATCGATTCCCATGCCGCTGTCCGCACTGTGGTCATTGCCCGAGATCGATGACAAGAAATAGTTGGTCGCGCTTAATCCTTGAGTGGTAGTTTGCATTGCCACGTGTTTAATTACCAGAACGATGCGTGTTATCAAACCATCTTAGGGCTAGTGCACTGTCTTGTGTGGGAAGATCTTGCTACTTTTGTTTGATAGTGAATCATGCGATGAATCATGCGAACCCTCTCCGAGTTATGGAAACAGATGTATCCTCACCAGCTTTGGATGTAATATATGGCATGCTAAGATGTAAGTTTGAACTGTTTATCATATCAGCAGGGCTTGTTTGATGATTCTTGGTGTTAGTAGGCTAGCTACTGTGCGAGCTATAGTACTTGCAAAACACTCACCGAAGAGAAACGTTGGGGCTGATGAGCTCATGTTACGCTTATACTTATCCCTCGTCGATCGACCAACAGCCCTAGCTCCTAAAATTGTAGGCCGAGCGATCGATCAGACAATAGTCGACATACATTCAGGCCTCATTTGGTTCATAGGGTAGGAAAATCGTAGCAAAAGTACAGAGAACGTGCAACACAAAATCATAGATGTGCAGAGACGTACTCCCTCCGTTCCAAAATAGATGACCTAGGCGGGCTAGTTTGGCCTAGTGGGTTTCAGTGATATGACGTGGTACAGTGATGTCCAGTCTTTGCGTGTGGTAGCAGTATTGCGGGTACAGTAAGTTCTCTTGAAGAAGCGGAATTCAACGAAGTCATGATGGTTCCTTTGTCCGAACAACTTACAGTGGGAAAGGTTGGGCCTGCGATACAACCGGGGTAGACCAGGATAATTTTGTGCATGGCAGGTGGACCAGGATAGACCAGTATTCTTTCTGATATAGAGGACGAGCAACGAGTATTCATTGTTTATTTTGGATGAAATCTATTGTCTCCACTATTACTCCTTGACTTTATCAATGCCTCTCTCTCCTCCACATAAGCGGGGACTACTTGCTATGCATGCAGCGGGCAGCTGGCGTCTTGAGGGGCCAGGGCGGTGAGAGCGGGCTCCGAAAGCGGTCCGGACTCCAGCATGGCCCACCTCACATTATCACCATATATTTCTTGGAGTCCGTGCGCGGCGGGCGGGCGATCTCTTCTCCCTCCCCCATTTCTCTCTTCTCAGCCGACGCCCGCCGAGCGATTAGATTTTGGCTATCGACGGTTTATTCAATTACGGTCCCACATGTCAGTGAATTTGCTAGACAATGCGTGTCCCCTCTGGTGAGTGGCGTGCGAGCCGGACTGTCGGGGTTGCGACGCGTACGAGTCGTAAGTGTGCCGCCTTTTCCTTTAGAACTTGCGAAGCGTAACATTTTCGCATGATCGATTGATAGAAATCTAGAACAAAATGACGAGGCGGTGCTTTCCCACTCGTTAGGCGGGCTAGTTCGAGTGATATGACGTGCTACAGTGCCGTCCACTTGCTCCATTTTTATGTAAGCAAGATTTTACACTCTTACGCGGGAGGAGTGCGAGACACTGCAGATCTGATTTTGATCGAGGCATAACTGTTCCGTGCCAAATAATGGAGGATTGTTAGCGATTATAGCATGATAGTTAGGCATCTCCAGCATTGGCCCACAAATTTACACCGGCATCTGTCCGAGGACACTGATGGATGCCATCCGGTGCTGCTCGCATACCTTTCGACAACTATATGAACTAACCGGACGAAATTCGTGCAAACAAAGCAAATTTCAAATTAACCAGGTGAAATTAACTGGATGCAATTCATTACATTTCGAAAACTTTTCCTACAAACTAGACGAAATTCATTACATATTTCACACAAACCGTACTAAAACCTACTGTAAACCTAATCTAAACGATCGCCGGCGCCCGACCACCATGTCCGGCCATGAACCCAAGAAAGCCGGCCATTGCCTTTGCCTCCTCCTCATCCGCCTCGATAACCTCCTCCTCCGGAGCACAAGGTTCTGAAGATTTCCACATCCACGTCGCCGTCAAGCGGCTAATCGGCCGCCGATGTTCACCCCACCAAGCTTGGCGTCGACTGAGTGGAGTAGCGGTGGCCTTCCTGGGACCATAGCGGCGGCGACCTACCGTGTACTACTCTTCCTCGCTGCCCGCTGTGCCCGCGCACGCGCGCCGGCTTCATGGTCATGGCGGCAGAGGGCGACCGGGGGGGTGCCGGCGATCTCCTTCGTTTGCTCCTGCGACAGTACGTCGAAGAGAGCTTTGGAGCTCGTCCAAAGCGGAGCCGCCGATGTCCTCGCTCGCTCCTCGCGACGACGTCCAAGAGAGCTTCGGAGCGCCAGGAGGCCATGGTTGAAGTGGTGCCGACAGAAGGAAGGGACCGGAGGAGAATAAGTGTGGGTCTTTGGCTATGGCTAGGAGCTGGGGCTCAAGCTAACATAGCGGGCGAATGGCAATGAGCCGCGGCTGACGGATGGACAACTGGTGCTGGAGTAGGTTCGTCGGGCATGAATACAGAGTAAATACTGTAGCTAGCAGTACTGCTGGTACAGTAGTTTTCTTCAAGAAGCGGAATTCAACGAAGTCATGATGGTTCCTTCGTCCGAGCAACTTCAAAGTGGGAAGTGGGCCTGTGATTTGACGGCTCATTAGTCATTGTTACTGCAGCGCGACGACCTGGGTGACTCTCCCTTAGAGTTCTGCATGCATGGCAAGTGGACCAGGATGGTCGACGTCCCACATGTTGGTTAACGGAAGTATTCTTTCCGATATCGAGGAGCAAAGAAACCGTGTGGTATAGTATCACTGCTGATTGGTTCGCAAAAAAAATAGTATCACTGCCGATTTATAATTATTTTCTATTTCTGATGAATGCTAGCGTTTCAACTCTTACAACGAAGGGTGCCAAACACGGCATGTGCTGGATGTCCCACACGTCAGCGAAAGGAGTGGGACATGAACAGCATGGTAGAGCCCAGCATAAAAAACAGCGTGGTAGAGCGTCTCCACTTCTTCCACTTCTGGGTAGGAAACCACACGTAGTAGTACTTAGTGGTATGAACGATACGAAGTGCGACCTGGAGAGAAAGACACGTCTAGTTGGAAGGTCTCGGTGCATACACGTAAACAAATATAAAAGTTAATATGTGCCTCCAACTAATATAGTAGTAGTAGAGTACTTAGGCACGTACTCCATAACATCGCCGTGCATTGCACGTACAACATTTAGTGGTAGTGCGTAGTAAGAGACAAATGCCGCCTAAGAGTTCCCTTCTCGACCTAATTTTGGGTGTTTGGTAGAGTGTATGGAGGGTGCATGAGTCCACACTAGTTTAGCACAAATACACTACAAGCATGCATGAAGAGAGCATGCATGAAGAGGGGTGTTGAGTTGAGCATGCATGAAGAGGGAACAACTATGCTGAGACGAGAACGCAACCAAATACACCATATATGCCATGCATGTTCACACCATTTGTGCCTTTCTACTTCACTTACTTCGCTACATTACTCAGGTTCGTACATACACTCCTGGGTACATGTCCGTCTCGTAGTTGCAGTCCCACGTGTTCTTCATATAGATGGAATGATCCTTGCATAACACGTGCACCTTGATGTCTCGCGTGTTGGCAAAAGGATGAACAAAGCTCACGTAAAAAATATAGAGTGGAAGAACATAGATTACGGACGACCGAGAAGGAGCAAGGAACCTCGTGGTGGAGCGTCTGCACTCATAATATTTAATATTATTCAGTGATATAAAATTAACCAATCATCTCCACGGTGGATCGGAAGAGTACGAAACATGGCAGCCCGGTGTAGTTACATCATACTAGTACATGGCTAACCCACGACGCTATCACCATATTTCTTGGCTTCAGTCGACACCTATCTCTAGTAATCCAGCAGCCTCAGACGCTTCTCCCTCCTCGTCTCTATCAAAGTGAGGCGGGCTGGCGTTTCTGCCGTCTATTGAGGTCGGTTAACTATCACATGTTAGCGACATGCCAAGAGCATTCTAAAAAAAATCCTTTCACGTACCGTTTTGAAAAAGAAAAAAATCCTTTCACGTACGAATTTGCTTGTATGCTTTGAGCAACTTGCATGTCCTATACTGCTCCTGTTTGATACTCTAACTTAGCTAGAGGTTAGACTAACTCATGACTAACCACGAACTAACTGTAGCCAAAGAGGTGTTTGGGTGACAGGGTTAGATTGACAATAAATGCACTTCATGGAGAGAGAAAAGTGATTTTTAGTGGTCCCAATGAGAACTATCTCCAGTTAGCACCTCTTGGGTGGGATAGTTTTTTTGGTGGGTTCGGTGCAACTTGCTCCAATTTAAACCCTCATGCTTGGATAGTTTTGGGCTATTTGAGCCCCAACTAGCTCAAACTAACTCTAACCCATGGATCCAAACAGGGCCTATGGCCAGTCTCGACGTGGAGCAGTCGCATGCCCCGGGAAGCGGCGCTCTCTCGGCCGTCGCGCCACTTCAATGCCGGCGCTAGTGAGAGGTCGCCTCCGCTCTGGCCGGGCATTAGTGCGGCACTAACACTCCAGGGCGACGCTGACCATTTCACGCGGGAAGCGCGCGCTGGCAAGGGAGTATAGGTTTTGAACCGTTTCAGGTGTAGTACTGGTAGTTTGCAAAACTACTCAATTATTGCACTCAGTTTCCTAAGAAATTGTGGTAAAAACGTTACTCCACAGCCTGCTTCCCTTCTCCTTCCTCTTCGATCGCCCGTGCACATCCGCGGGAAGCGACTGATCAACCCTTATATAGGAGTGCTAGCACAAAAAGATGCATGCATGACCACTAAAATTTCCATATTAAAGCGCCGCTCCAGCGGGAGTATGGCATATGTTGTTACCTTCGGCCGGCCCATGGCTACCAGGTGACGGCGACCAGAGAAGAGGCAGCAGGAGGGGAATGAATCCAGCTACTGTTTGGGTTCGCCTTCCGGCTTAAATAAATGCGCAGCATCACGTGTACCCCGCGGGTGCACAAATTGTAACATACTCATGTCTGCTTAAGTGGGCGTCACGTGGTGTGTGTGTGTGTGAGAGAGAGAGATTACGAGAGGCAGTGCGTGTGTGCGACTCTACTCTTCGGACATGTACTCAACCTTTTGCATCGAGATATAAGTATAATGGTATTTACTTTAGCTAGTGATTTACGTGGCCATGTTAACGTGGTTGTGTCAAAAAAATGTCACTTCCTGCTCGTGATTTGCGTTATATAATTACAAGCAAGATTCTCGTGCATTACACGGAACATCAATATGCATTTTTTTACAAAACACCTGTTGTGATTGACCCATGCAGGAGTAATCCCATGTCTAAAAACTAACGATATCTCGAGAATTTTATCGGAAAACTGGTATCTCGAGAATGTCATCGAAAAAATGGAAGATGAGAGATAAGGCGAGGAGGAGTGGAGCGTGGTGGTGACTGGTGGTCAAAATTGGCGGAGGCATGGGGATGGACGGCGCCGGCAGGCGGCAGCGGCCACCATGCATGCTAGATAGTTCCAGAGAATTATTCCTTTTTTAATTGCTGAGCAATGAGGTTGCGGGAGATAATGATGTGGAGAGAGGTGCGGGTATCTTTTGTAAAATTATCATAGTTTGCTTTCTATCCGTCAGATATAGATCATATGGTCTGTATTACAAGATGGCAGGCACACCATCATCGCCAACTCATTTTTTATAAGGGTACAGATGATAAGTTTGCTGACTACTAAAGTAAAGTGGAATTTGTCCATGTTATGCAAGTAAATAAAGGTGATTGTTTATCATACGGGTAAGGTTGGATGAAGGGTGGTAGGAACAAATGCTCCGCCTAGAGCATGTGTGTGTGAGATGGAGTCTTAGTGTGTGTGTGGGCGGGGTGTGTGTGTGAAAGAGAGAGAGAGAGAGAGAGAGAGGAGAGAGAGAGATGGAGTCTTAGTTTGTGTGTGTGTGAGAGAGAGAGAGAGATTGAGTCTAAGTGTGTGTGGGGGGGGTGCGTGCGTGTGTGTGTGTTTTATGTGTGAGAGAGAGAGAGATGGAGTATTAGTGTGTGTGTGGGGGTGTGCGTGCGTGCGCGCGCGCGTGTGTGTGTGTCGCGGGGTCCTCTGGCGGATGTAATTTAAGTGTGCATGGCTTCATCATAGAGAGGTGATGTGTATGGCAGAGGCCACCAACGATGGGGTGCGAGAGAGAGAATGCCCGTAGAGAGGGAAGAAAAGGTGCATGCGCGTGAGAGGAGTCAACATCAAGAGAACGTGTTTGTTCGAGAGACACCGAGGAAGACTATTATATATCGATGGTGCATGTAGGCGGGAATTAAACAAAGGGATGGTCTTATTGGTTTCGGGGAAATAGGGGAATTGTGAGAGGCGCACGGGGGGGGGGGGGGGGTAGCTAGAAGGAGATTGTTAAGTGTGAGTGTGCGTTTTACCCATCCAAAGGAAGTTATGTGCACAAAGAGGAGAACGATTCGATGTGGCGTTAGGATTGAGGGTAATTAACTATGTATGGAGACAGAGAGACCTTGAACGTGCATGTGTGAGAGGTATACATGTATACGTGGGATGTGTGTGTGTGTGCGCACGCATGATCCAGATAAAAGAAAGAAGACATAAGTCATAAGATCAACGACATGGGAGAGACGGATCGGTATGACAATATGCATGCATGTGAGAATGCAGGGAAGAAGGCCCGACAATTGAGCATGTGTTTTTGTCTTTAAGAGATAGTGGCGTGGGCTGGAGCATGCATCTATGGCGAGTAGAGGGGGTGAGGTGCAACGATTGTGCAAAAGAGATCAACCTATAAATGCATATGTATGGAGAGACATATATAGTGTGGGTGATAGGAAGCAAGACTCCGTGCAAGAAAGAAATGTTGATGGAGAAACTACAGATAGATACAGAGATTGAGATGCTAGTTAGAGGGACATCCGCTAGTTTGGGTGTTGGAGATGACCGTCGGGTGGTTCAAAGGGTGAAGTTATATATGTGTGTGAGAGGGCACTTGACTGCATATAGAGAGAAACATATGTAGTGTGCGTGATAGGAATCAAGAGTGAGGGCGAGAAACAAGGTTGATGGAGAAACAGATAAATAGAAAGATAAATATGCTAGCTAGTGTGCGTTAGAGATAGGAGTCGAGTGGATCAGAAGGCTGGGTTATGTGTGTGGGTGTGAGAGAGATATAGAGAGGGTGCATGTGAGTCACATACAAACAGATATCAGAGAGAAATGAGATCCAGAGAGACGGAGTTTTGTGTCTCATGAGAGAGAAAGATATTTCACAACGAGAGTGATAGCTAGAGAGACATATGAGGGAATGCAAGATATCTCTAGGGAGAGAGGGTGTGTGTGAGCGACATACAAGAGAACAATGGAGAAATATGAGACCCTCGGAGACAGAGTTTGTGTTTGTGTGTGAGAAAGAGATATTGAAGAGGAAGATTCGTAGGTTCTCATATCTAAGGAGCGAAAGAAACCTCTGTATGAGGGGGTGCCAGTGGCACACGTGCGAATAGTAGAGAGAAATGAGACCCCGGGAGACAAAGTTTTGTGTTTGTGTGAGAGAAAGAGATTCCACATGGAGAATCATAGTTAGAGACACATAGCAGGGAGCGAGATATACTTAGAGAGAGATAGAGTGACGAAGGTCGAGGGAGAGAGTACCATCAGTGTGTTACGAAGATAAAAGATCATCATCGACATACAGGTAGCATGAGAGATACCTGAGAGACGATGAACGCGTATAGGTCCAGAGAGATAGTTCTATATAAGCATGAGTGATAGCTATATGAGACAAATATCTGGATTAAAGGGGATTCAAATATATAAACTGGAGATCACGACATCGATAATATCATAACGCAAATTGGTGTATCAAACATGCATATTCATTTGAATTTGGGCACACGTGTAATGTTATATAATTTATCAATATTGGTGATCCATAGATTCTTCAATTACAAACAATGCATGGTTTATATGCAATTAATGTCTAAACGGGATTACACTATATGTTGCGTGTGTGAAACACATTATACATGTTTGAGAAGTTAAAAAACCGCATGAAACACACATTAATTGGAGACAGTTAGCGAGGAATGCATACATTGGATTTCAACATAAAGTGGTTTCAAATATTTGAAAATCCAAATTGATGGATACAACCTTATGAATCTGAGATCATGCCATTTGTAGACCATATTTATGTATAAATGGTGTTGTGCTTTTGAAAGTATATATAAAAAATGATGTATATAGAATGTAATTCCAATTGAAAATGGATCCCACCAGAAAAAAATAGAATACAAACGGGATTCGAATTGAGTTGGCACGGTAAACATGCACTCTGCAAAATTTGAACGAAGCGGGGAAGTTCGCAGTAACCGCCCGAAACCAAAATCTGCGAGATGGAAATCACTACTGCATATCCCTGCCACGCAAAGCCTATCTGCTGGATTTCTATAGGTTTCGATAGGGGTAGGTTTGTAATTTCACGCAAATGTGGCGTAACCGCCTGTCACCCGGATTCATACACGGTGGGCGCCAAAAACAAACTCTCATCGGCAAATATTCGGTGTATGCGAGATTACCGTCCTATCCCCAACCGACTAATGTTGTTGTGATGTAGTAGAAATTTGAAACGGGGGCTAAGTTTGTAAATTTCCTCGCATTTGAGACAAGCGCGCCCTGAATACATGGTTCCCCCTTCCTCTCTACCTCCCTTTTCCCCATTCGTACTCTGTGGGCGCCAAAACACCCTCTCCACCCCACCCACCTCCGTCCGCCGCCGTCCGCCACCCCATCCACTGCCGACCTTCTCCACCATGCCGGAGTTGATACCCCGACGCCGCTGTCCATTACAAGAGATCGACCTCTCTCATCCACGCCTTCGGACCGGGATCCTTGCATCCCGTCCTCTCGTTTCATCCCCGCCGTCGTCCACCTTGCCGGCGCCGCTCCTACGACCGTCTCGTCCACCGCGCCCTGCCGCCACTGTCTACCCTCCTAGATCTGCTTCCACGCCGCCGACAGCCATCGCTACCGTAGCACCGTCAAATTCTCAGCAGATGCGTACACGGCGCCGCACCAGAGGCGGTACTCTTTTCTATCTGCTCAACTTATTTATCGCAGCAAGAAAATAGATCGCCACTGCTTTACTCTGATTTCTTGTCTTGGTTGCGAAGTTGCCTTTGTCCGGTTTGCACCTTCATATCCGCCATGGCACGCTCAACACTATACTCCCAATGCTTATGGTTTTCCCCTTTTATATTCCACACTAGTTAAATCACAATAGACTAAATTTCAAAATTGGGTCAGTCGATTTTTCAGAGCTCGCCGGAGTTCGCCGGTGCGATCGAAGGGGCTCGGGTGGTTGTGGGGCCTCGCCGAACGAAGAAAACTCGATGCGGGTGGGGGTTGGGGCGCGGGTGGGGGATGGGGGTGGCGGAGGAACATAGGCGGTGGGGGCCGGCGGCCCGTGCGGTGTTCTGTATGGGAAGAATCGGAGACGAGGAAGAAGAAGTGTTAGGAGACGTAGGATCTTCATCCAACCGCCTGAAATGGTCGAGAAACAGCTGGGAGTTACATTCTTAATGCGCTCTGGTTCATCATGTGTGGGCACTGCGCAACCAACATTTTATTATCCAAAATCTGCTTGCTCTTCTTTACCATGTTCGATAGAGCTGGCCTGTACGTGATCGATAGGCTTTCAATTACTAGCGGCAATGCAACATCATATTTTCAAGCCAGTTCCACTTTCCCGATTTGTATATCATGGTTATGGTGTGCCCCTGTTATGTGCACTATGATCTGCCTAGTTGCTGTGTGCTCTTGTTATCATGGTTTGGCAATAAACTCTCTATACAGTATATTATGAACCTATCATCTGCCAGCTATCCTTACTTCTGGAGCCTATTTTTTGTGTACTTGTGCCAGATTATATAAATGCACGCACCATATTACAGCACACATGAGCTCTCTCATCAGAATCCAGTGATAGCACATAAGTGTTTACAGGGGCGCCCCTATATTAGAATATCATCTGCATTACAAAGATAATCTCACAACTATTTATGTTTTCATGGTTCTCAGATATTATACGCAATTACAGTGAATATCAGAATCCGGGCATCAGAAGAATATTGTGGAACACTGCAATGACTTACAAAATTGGCACCAAGGCATTGAGTGCCATTCTAGAAGCAATGAAACTCGTACGCTCCCCACCTGTTGATTCTTGTTCAGAATATCATCCTAATGACTATTCTAACCTCGAGGAGTCAAAGGAAGATGGCTTGTCCTGTTCACCCATCAAGGTGCCTATTCTAATTTGGCAAGGTTTTATTGCTTGCGCGTATCTTGCATATGTTGTCTTCCATTTCTTCTACTTTGTTGCACCGCCATCTGCTTAGTTTACTCATCATATAACTCAAGATGCCATGCCCATCCATTATCAATACATATTCCATCTGTCATCATACCATGTTTTTTCACTCAAATGTTGTTCTTGTGCATCAGACATCAAAAAGGAAGAGGGTGATTGCCGAACCTGAAGGAGCACCAGCAAAGTCCTTGAAAAACGTGGTGGTGCCGGAGAAATCAGACAGCGCCCCACTTATATTGGTTGTACAACCAGTGACACAAAACATAGGAGCGATTCCAGCAGACTGTACCCATACTTCACTGGCCACACCACTAGCCCCACCACACAGGACCTGCACTCCAGCAAAAGGTATACCGATTTCATTTTCCATAGCACCAGCCGTACCACAGAAAAATCCCATTCCAACAAAAAGTACAGCAAGTCCACCGGCCGAAGACCTATCCCAACTGCAGAGACGGCCAATTCCTGCAGATTGGAACCCCATTCCATTTATTCCAAGTTGGGACTACGTGCATATATTCCCATCATGGGAAGATTATAGTGAAGACAAACACCATTTTCACATCTTCCTGTCCAACTTACGTGTAAGTGCTATTATTCATGGTTATTATTTTCCTGTTTCTGTTGATCGAGCACATCAATGTTTTACATTACATTGTTGTAACTAGGCGAGGGTCAATCTGGATAGTCATGAAGAGAAAAGCTTTCTTGTGCTTTTCAAGGAAGCATTGCAGCAGTATCGGTGTTACCTGAGGAAATCACACTTTGATGGCAAGTCTATAAACGAATTTCGGTGAAGTCTCTGTGCTAAATTTAGAAGACATTGAATTGAAAAATCTTGTTATACCTTGGTCTCGTTCCCAAGATGAGGTAATTGTCTATGAAATCACATGACATTTGAACTTCTACTTTTCCGCATGTGCCTTACGGATCTTTTTTGCAGGAAATCTGCTCGAAGAAGAATTCCGGTTTGAAAAGAACGGCAGGATATCGCAAATATGCTGTCCGCTGCTTTGCTCTTGTTAGTGTCTGTTGTCCTGTATCACTGTACTTGCATATATACCTGGTTCAATATGTGACAGCAGTATGCATGATAGCTTGCTTATCAATTGTTCGCTCCAAATTATCTGATCTGTATGAATGGTTACATTAGTGTAGAATATATCCAATGCCATTGAATTTTTTTAGCTCTGCATTGTTCTTATAAGTACATGTTGTCCTTTATCAGTGTACTTATATTGACAGGTAGTTGTTCATGTACCATCACTCTGCAGCTTATTTTCCTTTGCCCTCCATTTTCTACACATCAGATCTATATTTACTCTTACCATAAAGTTGGTACTGAAGAAGTTTAGTTGTGCGTTGCTCTTGGCTGCACATACATTTATAGCTACTTGGTTATGTACCATCACTCTTCATCTTATCTTAAATATTCTCCATTTTTTCGTATATTATCACATCTATATTTACTATTAACAAAATGTAGAATAAAGGCAATGCTTATGAAGAGGATTATGTGCTAAACTTCTTGAATTGCCCCCCCCCCCCATCAGCATGGATAAGGGCTTTATAGAGCCTGTCTTCACCAGTAATGTAAGTTTGTCCTTCTCAAGCCTTCAAACTTTGTTGTGTATATTTGGTTAGGTATGACTGCAACAACTGTTTATTTTTGGTGTTTGCATCAAATTGCATGTTTAAAGTTTATTATGTACATAAACAAAAGTTTGTCCTTCTCAATTTAAGTTTTCAGTTGTACAACCAAGTTCCTTCTTCATACCATGTAAATTAAACTATACAGAGCAAGTGATCTTCTTTTGCACTACATGTATGTTTCTGTTCTTCATTCATAATCCAGTGGTGTGGTGAACCTACCCACTACAACACAATGTCATATTCTGCAATGTCTTAACTATGGACAATGTCATATCATTCTACTATTATTTAAACCATCTCTTTATTTGCCAATCTGAAATGGGATAAATTGACAGCACAATAACCATTGATACTTATGAGTTCTTGATCTGTAATCCAGTGGTGTCGTGAAGCTGCCAACTCCTTCACAATGTCATTTCCTGCCATGTCTTGACCTGAACAATACCATATTGTGTTATTGCAATTTTAAACTGTGTCACTTTATTCGTCAGTTAGAAATGTGATGAATTGTCAGCACTGATACTTTTATGTGCAAAACCTGTCATCTGTCTGCTTTTTTATCTTTCAGAGTGAGGAAGATATAAGTGTTGAACAAGCCTTGATCTCATCATCTTGCTCATTTGCTTATGCTGACTCCCAATGAGCTAACATTTCTTGAACTCTATTGAAGTGTTGTCGATTTTGTATATTATTTTGTCGGCGTGTTTATTTGCCTTTGGTGGCGATCTTTGATGCCTGATGTATGTAAGCTATTCTGCTTGTGCTTTATTATCATAGTGGCGAACTTTGATGCCCAGTGGATGTAATATGCCGTAATTTCTTTATTGTATAGTGTAGATTTTTTCTTATTCACGATGCTGCAGTTATTTTACTATATATATATATATATATCCTATCTTCGCAGTAAACCGGCCAAACCGTAAAATTACGGTACATAATCGGGCTGTCATGCAATCACGATGTATGATCCGCATCATGGGCCCCGTCAAACTGGCCCACTAGTAGATTCGGGCCTTTAATAGGCCGAGTAACCCCCGACCCTCTTTTCGCAAGAAAACTCAATGGGCTTTTAGGAGGCTGAGAAGTAGGTTGGGCCTGAAACGTGCCGAATAGCTCACGGGCCGGCAGCAGCCCGAAATGGACCCGACCCATGATTGTGAGAATCAATTCGAGCTTTTAACAGGCCAAAGTTGTCTCGGTCCTTGTTTGGCCCAATCAGATATCCGCTGCGAGCAGGCCGGATGCAAACCGGGCCATAGTTAGGCCCAACTATATGACGGGCTTTTAATAGGCCGAAATTAATATAGGGCCGAAATGTTATGCGGGCCCTTAACAGGCCAAAACTAATATCAGGCCGAATTACTAAATGGGCCTTTAGCAAGTGGGCCCAAAAGCATAGCGTCCAGTTAACAGGCCGAATCTGATATGGGCCATAATTGAGCCAAAGCCTCTTAAAGGGTCGGACCTGATCTGGGCCGTGATTCGGCCCAGAAAGTGGGACGCTTTTAACGGGCCGGATCTTATATGGGACATTATTAGGACCGGAACGTGGCAGACCATTAATGAACTGGATCAAATATGGGCCGGCATTTGGCCCAAAACATGGCAGCCAGTTAATGGGCCGGCATACTAGGGTCCTCAAAATCTTGTGGGCCTGCAGCTGGGCCGGCCCATTAATGTCGGTGAAATCTCGTGGGCCTTTAGCAGGGCCGGCCCATTATGATCCGCAAGAATTTTGTGGGCCTTTACCTGGCCGGCCCATTATGGCACACAAAAATCTTCTGGGCCTTTACCTGGGCCGGCCTATTATGGCCCGCGAAATCTTGTGGGCCTTTAGCTGGGCCAGCCCATTATGGTCTGCAAAATCTCATGGGCCTTTAGCTAGGCCGGCCTATTATGGTCCGCAAAATCTTGTGGGCCTTTTGTTGGGCCGGCCCATTTAAACTTGATGGGCCGTGCCACGTGTCGACGTATCATAGGCGCCTTCTGTCCTAAGAGTGGATGACATCTGTCCCAACGATGAGCTGACACGTGTTTCCTCCAGCCAATGCTGATTTTACACGTGGAAAATCCCCGTTGGTCGGGGCTGTTAACGGGTTATCGGATCCAAAACCCAACCCGATAGCTTAAGGGCGTTCCGTTATGGTGGATGCCATGTGTCGATCACCCTTGACGAAAGCACTTCTGTGACGCGCGATTTATCGTCATGGAAGTGGACACTTCCGTGATGATAATTTTCGTAATGTCATGGAACACTTCTACGACAACACATGTATGACTATCTTGATTCTGTCATAAATTTGTCATGGATGTACATGCATGACAAAAAACGCGACCTACTGTGACAAACATGTATCATCACGGAAGTGTATTTTTTTTTGTAGTGCAAGTCTTCGCGGATATCGCCCGTGTAGTTCAAGTTTCTGAACCTGACCTGATGGCCAGGGGTGTAGTTGTCGATCTGCTCCAGATGGCCAAGCGAATTGGCCCGCAGTGCAAAGCCGCCGAACACAAAGATCTGTCCGGGGAGAAAAGTCTCACCCTGGACCGCGTTGTTGATGATTGAAGGAGCCATCAAGCCTTGCAGCGACAACACAGAGGAACTCTCAATGAAAGCACCAATGTCGATGTCAAAACCGGCAGATCTCGGATAGGGGGTCCCGATCTGTGCGTCTAAGGCTAATGGTAACCGGAGGCAGGGGACACGATGATTTACCCAGGTTTGTGCCCTCTCGATGGAGGTAATACCGTACTTCCTGCTTGATTGATCTTGATGATATAAGTATTACAAGAGTTGATCTACCATGAGATCGTAGAGGCTAAACCCTAGAAGCTAGCCTATGATTCTGATTGTTCTTGTCCTGCAGACTAAACCCTCCGGTTTATATAGACACCGGAGGGGACTAGGGTTACACAGAGTCGATTACAAAGAAGGAGATCTAATCATCCGGATCGCCAAGCTTGTCTTCCACGCAAAGGAGAGTCCCATCCGGACACGGGACGAAGTCTTGAGTCTTGTATCTTAATAGTCCAACAGTCCGGCCAAAGTATATAGTCCGGCAGTCCGGATACCCCCTTATCCAGGACTCCCTCAGGGCCTATAGGGCTGGCCGGGGCGGCGGCGGACCGGCGGTGGGGAGTTGTTTCGGGGTGGCGAGGCGGCGCTGGGGCCGGCGGTTCGGCCGGTGGTGGCTGGCGGCTTAGGGGGTGCAGGTTGAATAAGAACTGCAGGCACTCCCTAAACTACATGTCAAGTGCCTCTCTTCTACCATTGCGTTCAGTTTCGACAGTAACATTCAGATTCCATAGTAAATTTTAGTTTTGACAGTTAAGTTCAGAGTCAACAGTTTTTACCTCATCTGTTGTTGTAGTCGGTGGTTTTGGTGATGTAAATTTTACATCTATTTTACATCATCTATTGGAGATGCTATTAGAATCCCACTTGAGATTGACGATGTCTGTCTTGTGCTGCTTCAGCCTTGACGTCTTACGGCTCACCGGGGCTGCTCCAACGACAGAACGATCCATCACAACAGAGCAGTGCCCTGGACGCCGTCTACAGATTCCTCAGATCTTCCTCCACACCTCCGACAACCACCTCTGCCTCAACTGCTTCAGCGACCAACCCAATGATGTTGAGGTCGACACGGCTACGGCAAAGAGGTTGTACACTTGTTGCATCACTTATTACTATACATTCATGTCGATCCATTACGACTGTTTTGGTTTGACGGAAAAACATACAATGGGGAATTTTCCAATGGCACTCTACTATTCAATTATTCATGCATTTCGTTGAAAGGAATGAAGCAAAACATCCACCTGGACCTACTTTTCAAAATCCTATGCATGGAAACAAGACCAAGTGCACTAGTGGCAGAATAACATTCTAACTGTACACGCTTTCATATGGTTTCACTTTATTTTGGCCATGTTTCTTTGCATTCCTCTGCTCTTCCAATTCCTTTAAACCAAAAACCCAAGTTGACAGAAATCATGTTTACAAATGCTCTGTTTACCATGTGCATTCTATCCTATTCGGGTGTTTTTCCTATCCCTGAGTTTTTAGAATCATGCAAGCCAAATGAACCTTTATAGAATTACTTCAGTTACAGGTAGGTGTCAAAGGGAACTTTGTGCGGTTTGTCCTGCTCCTGCCGCGAAGTCGTCCACCTCACCTAACGTGCTCCATCGACAGAAACATCCACCAAACCAGACATCACGACTCCTGACCGTCTTTCGCCGCCTCAAATCTCCTTCCCTGCCGCCGGCACCCACCACAGCGGCATCACCATCATCGACTCAGCAGATGAACCTGAGGAGTACACGGGTCCACAAGAGAGGTCGCACTCTTTTGATTCTGCTTATGTTATGCATTGCTTAAATTTACCTGCTACTTTATCATCCTGCTCACCTCTTCGACTCCAACTCAGGTCCAAATTAATGTTCAAACTTGAGTTCTAAATTAGTTATGGGGCACATATCGAGGAAGTAATGAATAGTATCTCTGTCTAATATCTGGTTCACCTAGGGTATGCTTATGTTGTTCATCTTGGGTGGGAAACAAATAGTAAAACAATCATCATCTGTCTTTTTATTAAATTAATGCAATCATCAGCCTGCTATCATTATTTTTGGATCCATCCACTGGTTGTTGCCATCACTCTCCTTACATAATCTCACCATATTTGGTTTTCGTACGCATGTCAGATATTGTACACGGTCATGTTGAACATGTAGAGAAAAAGATAAGAGTTTTGCGTGGCAATACAATGTCATGCAGACATCGCTCCATGGTGGGTTCAATGGCAAACCCTCCCCACCCCTCTCCAGAATGTAATCCAGAGGAAGATATCTGTTCTGAGGCGGATTCACGCCACGACCACTCCTATCTACCCCCCCCCAAGGTGTTTGCTCTACCTTGGCATGATGATGTTAGTCATATCATGCATATGTTGCCTTACAGTGCCTAATTTTGACATCATATATGTCATCTGCTTAGTTTAGAAATGTTTTGTCGCCACCTGTTTAGTTTCTATATCATATATGGGGATTATGCAGTCTCATGTCTTTTAGCCAGCCATAATATATGTGAAACGTGCAATTCCATCCTGTTTAACCAGGCATCATATATTTAAATGATATCTTGCCCATCCTTTCCTTCATTACATTTCCATTTGTCGATAATGTATGTACATTAAACTACTCTTCCTATGAATCAGCCATTTGGATGGGAGATTGAAAAATCTGGACTGAAAACAAGGCCTTCAGAGCAGACAGTGCTACCCGTCAAAGCAGATCTCTTGTTGGGTCCCGATAGCTCCTCTGAGATGGATTCAGAGATAGATGACCAGATCTATTCCCCCACCGAGGTGTATGCTCTAACTTGCAACGGCGTTTTAGTTATTCGTCATATCTTTGAACTATGTTATGCTATGCTATCCAGTTTAGATAGACATCATATATGTGAAATTGTGTCATGCTATCCATTTTAGTTAAACAATATACATGTCAACTATTTCATGTCCTCTTTTTTCCACACTATCTATTGCATCTGTCGATCATACAATGTCTGTACATTCAACTATGTTTCCTGTTTATCAGCCATTTGAATTGGAGCGGGTGATGCCAGCATCTAGCGGACTAAAAACACGGTATTCAAATAAAACAGTGCTACCTCTTGGTGGAGATAGCACCCCGGTTGTACATGCACGAGAACCAGCCCTACCACACATAACCCAAACCCTCGCAGATTGTACCCCTACTGCGATGGACAGAGAACCAGCTTCACCCAATCTAACCCCAACCCCAGCAGATAGTAACCCAGTTCCTGTTGACACAGCACCACTCTACCACAGAGCTCCTAAACAAGAGCAGTTAGTAAGGCAGCTCCAGTGCCCAAAGGGCCAGTACTACCATGGTGAACCCCAACTCCACCAGTTAGTACGCCTATTCCTCTGGAGGAAGCACAACCAGCTAGCCGTACTTTAGCATCTATCGCATTTGATGTTGTTAAATCGTGTATGCGTATCTTCCCATCTTGGAAATATTATCTGAAGATGAAGGAAAATGCGATTCAGGTGTGTTTGTCCAGGAGTTATGTGTAAGTAATGTTATTCATGGCAATTACTTTGCTTTGTCCCATACATCCTACCTCCATGATGGTTATAATAGAGCAAATTTTCCCATTTTTCTCTATAGAGAAGGACCGATTTGGAAACTCAGGATGTGGTAATCTGTGCTAATACCTCTGCTATCTTCAAGAATGCTTGGTGGCAGTACCGGAATTACCTGAAGAAAACGTACTTCACCGGCAAAGAAACTCATCAAATTCCCTTACGTTCTCCTGAGACACATTTACTGGACGATGACTGGGAACGCCTTGTTCTGTACTGGTCCCGAACCAAGAATGTGGTAAGGTCTATGAGCTCATTTTCTATTTTTAAGTACTATATTCTTGCGTCTTACTGCACTCTATTCATGTAGAACAAGTGCCTAAACCTGAAGAACAACTGTTCTAATTTAAGATTCCATTACTATCATAGTTCCAAAAAGCGCTAGGCGTTAATTGTGCGTTTTGCCACCGCCTTGCGCTTTACTGACCAAAGCGCATGCTTATGCGCAGTTATGCACAGATTAAGCGTAGTTATGCCCAATGCGTTTCGCCAATGCTTAGAGCCTAGGCGCGCCTTTTTTAACTATGATTGCTATCGTGCATACTGCTTTGCTATTGTATCACTGTATTTACTCATACAAACTTATTTTAAATTGAAGAATCCAATCGAAACTCCAATGGCACAGCAGGTATGTTCACGCATGTTTCTTTAATAGGCTTGCTCTTATCAATAGCTCTGTTGATTTCAATTTCAATTGTGTATACATTTGACTTCTCATATCATGCACATTACTAGAATCACAACAAAGCAAATAGTGTTGTTGTACATGTAGACCCGTGGTACCCATCTGAAATCTTGTTGTGCCTTGTAGTTTCCCACGCTTTGTATTCTTTCACTGCTGCTTTGTCTTGAACTGATATGATTTGAACCGTGTCTCTATTTTGATTTGGCAAGACAATGCAGTGATCATAGGACATAGATATATGTTTGTTTGATGCTTTTGTTATGTACTGGTACTTGGCAATAGAAGACTTGGTAGTTTAATCCTGCACACCTTACTAATGAACTGGTTCACCGAAATGAGTTTCATATACTAGTACATGCTCAACTGTTATGTGTCTGCTTGTTTCTTCTTTTAGAATGCTAACAGAATATTGGGGAAGAGTGCCTTATTAAGCAATGGTAAAGGAAGTAATGCAGATAAGGTTCAGGATAGTGACACATCCTTGTTGGTCTCCAACAAAGCTGATAAAATAGCTAAGGAAGACTATCTCGAAGATAGTGAGACAACCCCAAAGTTATCGGCGTTCTGGGAACGGGGGTACGCAGATTTGCCTGCCTGAGGCCCACAGCGTGGCTGAGCTAGCAGGCCCGTACGGCCCATCTTCATCGACAAGGCATCCAAGACCCTCGCGAGGGGCCAAGCCTCGTGAGGCGGACGATGCAAGACCTGCTCAGGAGCGGCCTCGCCAGGCAGGCTCACGAGGGGCGGAAAGATCAAGGCAAGGCAAACCTCGCGAGGTTCTCGTGACGTGAGCCATGACGATCGAGACCAAGTGAGCGCCCGGTAGCCTTGGCGTCCTTGTTTCCTCTTTGGTGCCAAGGGAGCAAGCGCACGCGCGGAGTACCGAGGCATCAAGCAAAGGTTTCCATATCGGTGCAACGAGACCAAGACCAGCAGGACGGCAAGATGGAGGTCACCATGGAGCCCAAGACGGCGTCATCACCAGAGCTTTTTGCAGGTGAAGACCGCTTTTGTCAGGATAAGTTGTATTAGCTGTCCCCTTTTAAATTGGCCGTTGTTGGCTCCCTTCCTGCTCAAAATTTGGGGAGAGGACCAGGGCCTATATAAGTAGAACTAGCCACCATAGTGGAGGGGAGAACTCATTCAGAGGCATCTCACCCACACAAGTTCGTCAAGCACAAGAACACCTCAACCTTAGGAGGTTGTTCTTCCCCTTGTACTGTTCGTCATCAGCCCGAGAGGCAATCCACCACCACCACACTGGAGTAGGGTGTTACACCACAACGGTGGCCCGAACCAGTATAAATCTTGTCTCTTTCTATGTTGCGAGTTCGTCGAGATCGTCCGCGAGATCTTAGAGAGATAGGGCATGGATCGGTAGGTTGGAAACCTTCGCGCGCACCCCAGTGTTCGAACCTTGATGGTTTTGCCGGAACCCATGATCCGACATTTGGCGCGCCAGGTAGGGGTGCGCCGAAGCTCCTTCCGTCGCTCCGCGCCCCATTGCTCCGTCGTCTCCATGGCAGACGCTCGCCGCGCTCGTGCTGAGCGCCGGGCTCCCCTCGCCACCCGCGTCACTCATACGGCTCCCGTCGGCGGGCCACCTCGTCGTTCCCCGTCGCCTGCCGCCAACGCCGCCACCGTCCCGGCGGGGAACGAGCAGCAAGCATCCTCGATGCACCCCTCGGTGCGGCGGGACGGCCGCACCGCCACTCCATCGCTGACCCCGGCCGGTTCTTCGTCCCATGGGCGTGGTGCTCCCCTGGACGCACGGACTGCACTCCTCATGGCGCACGAGCTCCTGCGCTACCGCCCGGTCGATGACCTCTACGAGGACTGGCTCGACCGCATCACCGAGCTTGTCCGCGCCGCAGGGGGCTCCCCTGCGCCGTCCCTCTCTCTGCCTTACCCTCCGCCAGCTACGGGCGACGTAGCTCACGGAGCGCCTCCACCACCTCGGCCCCAAGACGGCGCCCTAGCGCCAAGGCCCGCGGCTCCATGACGCGACCCACCGCATCCAGCGCCCGCGCGTGAAGAAAGAAGCTGTCAAGAAGTCCCTTCGCCGCAAGAAAACGCTCCGCCGCTCCTCGCACCACCGCGCCAGGAACGGCTGCTGCGGCAAGACCGCGCGCCACCTGTAGCGGCAGGGCGCGGACCCCATCAAGACCAAGCTCCACCCCCAAGACGGGCCTGGGTGACCACGGCCGGTTGCCGCACTTTCACCCCCGAGCTGCGTAGCATCGCCTGGCCGGGCAAGTTGAAGCCGGATCTGCCTCCTCGCTACGACAGCACCCCCGACCCCGTGGAGTTCATGCAGCTCTACGAGCTAAGCATCAAAGCGGCCAACGGTGACGAGTAAGTCATGGCGAACTGGTTTCCCATGGCTCTCAAGGATGGCGCCCGCTCCTGGCTCCTGAACCTGCCACCGGGCTCGATCTCCTCCTGGGACGAGATGCGCAACCGCTTCGTCGCCAACTTCTAGGGCACTCGCGACCGCCCGCCGGCTGCGGGTGACCTGCGCCGCGTCAAGCAGAAACCAGAGAGACCCTCCAGAAGTACATCCAGTGCTTCAACAACGTCCGCCTCAAGATCCCCAACGTGACGGACGAGGCCATCATCTCTGCTTTCTCTGATGGCATCCGCGACGTCAAGATGAAGGGAGAGCTCGCTATCACGAGGAGTTGTGCACGTCCCCGAAGTTGTTCAACCTGATGACCAAGTGCGCAAGAGCTGAGGAGGGGCACCTCTCCCTCCTCGAGCTCAGCTCCCAGCCACAGACCCGGAGGAGAAGAAAGCCAAGACCAAGGACGTGAAGCGCAAGGGAGCAGTCGTGCTCGCAGCGGAACCAGACACCAAGCATGGCAGAGACCAACCAGTGTCATCCAAGAGCAGTCATCCGTTCAACGCCTTCCACAACCTGAACACCCACAACAACAGCGACTATCAAGAGCTCGGAGATATTCGCGAAGGACGCTTCGGTCGACGCTCCGAGCGTGGCGACCGGGGCTACGGCTGAGGAGGAGGACGTGGTGGCGGACGCTGGGACAACAGTGGCCCGCACCAGGAGTGGAGCGACCGGCCTCGTGAGGACCGCTGGCAGGATCAGCCTTGCGAGGGCGCCTGGAGGGATCAGCCTCGTGAGGATCGTCCTCAAGGCAATGCCGGACTCCCTCCGCTGCCGCCACCACCAACAAGGAATGACGAACACCATCAAGACGAGGGGGCTGGGGGCTTCCAGGAACCGCATGCTATCGCTTGCATCTTGGGCGGAGCCCAGGCCCTAGCCTCACAGCGTATCTTCAAGTAGTTTGCTCGTGAAGTGAATGCAGTCCTCCCCAAGCTCGGAAGGACGACGCCGTAGAGATTCCCGCAAGCGATCAGGCGCCAGGGGTCCCACCACCTCAGGAGGCACCCCAGCTTTCACAAGACGCGAGCCTCACCAACACGCCGGTCCTCGTCGAGCACCCGGTCTATTTCGTCAGCACGGTGTTGACGGACGCGAGGGCACGATATCCCATGCCTCAGAAGCTCCTGCTCGCGCTCTTGGTGGCCTCGCGCAAGTTGCAGCACTACTTCCAGGGCCACCCTATCAAGGTCGTCTCGGCCTACCCATTGGAGAGGGTGCTCAGGAGCCCCAACTCTGCTGGAAGGGTCGTTGAGTGGAACATCGAGCTGCAGGTGTTCCAGTTGGAGTTCAGCACTACCAGGGTCATCAAGGGAGCCGCGCTCGCTGATTTTGTGGCGGAATGGATGGATGCACCGGCACTTGAAGTGGGCGAGGACCAGTCCACCTCGCCGGGAAGTGAGGCGCCCGACGGATGGGTCATGTATTTTGATGGTGCCTTCGCGCACCAGGGCGCGGGGGCTGGAGCAGTACTCATCTCGCCCATGCAGGACAAGCTCTACTATGCTATGCAGCTCTGTTTTCAGCAGGACGAGAAGGTCTCCAACAACATCGCAGAATACGAAGGCCTCCAGCTTGTGGCCCAACCTCAGGAGCTCGCTTGCTCTTGGTGCTCGATATCCAAGAGGGATGTTGGACCAAGGAATTCAAGGAATATCTGATGCAAGGGGCGCTACCAAAGAAGGAAGAGGACACAGAGCGCGTGGCCCAGCAGGCCACGACATACTGCATCCAGGAAGGTGAGTTGTACAGGAAGCGACCAAATGATGTTATGTTGTGTTGCATTTCCAGGGACCAGGAAAGGAGTTGCTGATTGGCATACACGGTGGGGACTGCGGACACCACTCGTCGTCACGGACTCTCGTGGGCAAGGTGTTCCGCAGTGGATTCTACTGGCCCACGGCGCTCAACGACGCAGCTGAGCTGGTGAAGTCCCGCGAAGCTTGCCAGTTCCACTCCAAGCAGATCCATCAGCCAGCTCAGGGCCTCCAGACTATACCGCTCACATGGCCGTTCGCGGTTTGGGGCTGGATATCTTGGGCCCATTCCCTCGAGCGCCAGGGGGCTACCGCTACCTCTATGTTGACATCGACAAGTTCACCAAGTGGGCGGAAGTGGAAGCCGTCCGCACCATCCCAGCTGGTTCCGCGGTTAAGTTCATCAAGGGCCTCGTGAGCCGTTTCAGGGTCCCCAACCGCATTATCACCGACAACGGCTCGCAGTTCACCAGTAACCTCCTCAAAACATACTGTGCTAACCTTGGAAGAAAATCTTCTACGCTTCGGTGGCGCACCCTAGGAGCAATGGCCAGGCTGAACGCGCCAACGCAGAGGTCCTGAGAGGCCTCAAGACCAGGACCTTCAAGAAGAAGCTCGAGTCCTGCAGCGGGGGCTGGCACGACGAGCTCCAGTCCGTGTTGTGGTCTATTCGCACCATCGCTACTAAGCTGACGGGCGAGACCCCGTTCTTCCTTGTCTACGGAGCCCGAAGAGGTCCTCCCTCATGACATCAAGCATCGCTCCGCACGGGTCCTGGCGTTTGATGAAATGCAGCAGGATGCCACGCGGGGGATGGACCTCGTATTGGGGGAGGAACGTCACCGCAAAGTTGCACTGAGGGCAGCAAGGTACCAGCAGGCACTATGGTGATACCACTGTAGCAACATCCGCTCCAGGACGCTTGAGGCAGGTGACCTCATCCTGAGGCGGGTCCTCTCCAGGGAAGGGCTGCACAAGCTCTCACCCATGTGGGAGGGCCCGTTCAGGGTCATCCATATCTCCAGGCCTGGCACCACGCGCCTGGAGACACAGGACGGGAGCTTCCTTCCGGATTCATAATGGAATTGAATAATTGTTATTACATTCCTGCACTTAGTCAGAACATTATTTCTGCCTCATGTTTGATGAGTCAAGGTTATGAATTCAATTTAGAGGACAATGGTTGTTCGATATTTTTGAATGGTATGTTCCACGGCTATGCACCCATTGTTGATGGGCTATTTATATTGAATCTAGAACAGGAACCGGTCTATAATGTGAATGTCAAGAGGCATAAGCCTAATGAGATAAATCCGACATACTTCTGGCATTGCCGGCTTGGACACATTAGTCTGAAACGCATGAAGAAGCTCCATGATTATGGGCTCCTAACTTCGTCCGACTTGGTCGTTTCGAGACATGTGAATCATGCTTGCTTGGCAAGATGACTAAGTCTCCTTCGTAAAGAGTTGCAAGAGGGCGTCCGAGCTGTTGGAGCTTATACGGTGATGTGTGTGGTCAAATGAGCACAACTGCCAGAGGTGGCTATCGATTTCGTGACTTTTACCGACGACTTGAGTAGATATGGATATATCTATTTGATGAGGCACAAGTCGGAGACTTTTGAAAAGTTCAAAGAGTTTCAGAACGAGGTTTAGAATCAGCTCGGCAAGACTATAAAGCTTCTGCGATCTGATCGTGGAGGTGAGTACATGAGCCAGGAGTTTGATGATCATCTGAAAAGTCGAGGTATAGTACCTCAGCTCACACCTCCGGGTACGCCACAGAGAAACGGTGTGTCGGAACGGAGGAATAGGACCTTGTTGGACAAGGTCCGGTCTATGATGAGAAAATCGGATTTACCCTTGTCATTTTGGGGATACGCTCTAGAAACTGCAGCTTTCACACTTAATAGGGCACCATCAAAATCCGTAGACAAGGCACCACATGAGATGTGGACCGGGAAGAGTCCCAGTTTGTCTTTTCTAAAGATTTGGGGTTGTGAAGCATTTGTCAAGCGACTTATGTCAGACAAGCTTACACCTAAGTCGGATAAATGCATATTTGTGGGATATCCGAGGGAAACCTTGGGATATAGCTTCTACAACCGGGAAGAGAGCAAAGTGTTTGTTGCTCGGAACGGGGTTTTCCTTGAGAAAGAGTTTCTCAGTCGGGAGGCCAGTGGGAGGACGGTTCGACTCGAAAAATTCGAGGACCACTCGGGGACGGCTCGGCTGGTGATGAGATCATACCGGAGTCAGTCAGGGACCCCGTAGTGGAAGCACTTTGGAACCACGGAGGTCGGAAAGATTGCGCAGAGTGCGCGATGTATTGTTGCTAGAAAGCGACGAGCCGCCACGTATGCGAAGCGATGGTGAGCCCAGATGCCGCGGCATGGCTAGAGGCCATGAGATCCGAGTTAAAGTCCATGGATGAGAATCAAGTCTGGGAATTGGTTGATCCGCCACCTGGCGTAACTGCCATTGGTTGCAAATGGGTCTTTAAGAAGAAAACTGATGTGGATGGAAATGTTCAGATCCACAAAGCTCGGCTTGTCGCTAAAGGTTATGGACAAGTTCAAGGAATTGACTACGACGAGACTTACTCGCCGGTAGTGATGCTGAAATCGGTAAGGATCATACTAGCTATAGCTGCATATTTCGATTACGAGATATGGCAGATGGATGTCAAAACGGCTTTCCTTCACGGAAATTTAACCGAGGACGTGTATATGATATAGCCCAAGGGTTTTTTCGATCCAACTAGCACTAGTAAGGTATGCAAGCTCAAGAGATCCATTTATGGTTTGAAGCAAGCATCTCGGAGTTGGAACATTCGTTTTGATGAGGTCGTCACGGGTCTCGGTTTCATCAAAAGCGAAGTGGACTCTTGTTTATACAAGAAGTTAAGCGGGAGATCAATAGTGTTTTTGATCTTGTATGTGGACGACATCCTACTGATCGGGAACGATGTTTTGATGTTAAACTCGGTCAAGGGATCATTGAATGGCAAGTTTTCGATGAAGGACCTTGGCGAGGCAGTCTATATTTTAGGCATTAAGATCTATAGAGATAGATCGAGGAGGCTGCTCGGCCTAAGCCAGAACGCATTACATAGATAAAGTGTTGAAGCGGTTCAACATGAGTGAGGCGAAGAAAGGGTTCTTGCCACTCTCACATGGTATAAGGCTAAGCGAGACTCAGAGTCCTTCGACATCTGATGAGTGAAGCATGATGAGTAGGATTCTGTATGCCTCGGCAATCGGATCCATCATGTATGCCATGATATGTACAAGGCTTGATGTTGCTTTTGCAATAAACCTAACAAGTAGATACCAGGCCAACCCAGGTGAGAGTCACTGGGCAGCGGTAAAGACTATTTTGAAGTACCTGAAATGGACTAAAGAGATGTTCCTAGTTTATGGAGGTGAGGAAGAGCTCGTCGTAAGGGGTTACGTCGATGCTAGTTTCCAAACCGACAGAGATGATTGTCGATCACGGTCCGGATTCGTGTACGTCCTGAATGGAGGAGCAAAGGTAATCGGATGAGTTCCAAGCAGGATACGGTGGCGATTCTACCATAGAAGCCGAATACATTGCGGCTTGTGAAGCCGCAAAGGAAGGTGTTTGGATCCGTATTTTCTGGATGATCTTGGTATTTTCCCAGCCTCGGTAAAACCGTTGGACCTTTATTGTGATAATTACGGTGCCATCGCACAAGCCAAGGAGCCGAGGAATCACCACAAGGTCAGACACATAGATCGGAAATATCACCTGATACGAAAGATCGTAAAGAATGGTCATGTAGAGTTATGCAAGATTCACACGGATGCAAATGTTGCAGATCCGTTGACTAAGACACTTCCACAACCCAAGCATGAGGGGCACGTTAGAGCTATGGGCATTCGATGTCTATTTGATTGACTCTAGTGCAAGTGGGAGACTGTTGGAGATATGCCCTAGAGGCAATCATGTATGATGATATTTCCTATCTGTTTATGAATAAAGATAGTCCTTGGACATTATCAATGATGTGTATCAGCAAGTACGTGACTTGTTTGTGGGACTATGCATTGTATGATGACTGTCTTAAAATGTCCCTAGTCGAAAGGGCTGTGAGGACGCGCAGCCGACTAGACTAGCATATGACACGGTCGATGGCTTGGTCTCACTAGACATGGATCATTGGATGCTAACCGGATAATATGGACTTGGAAAGGTCTGGTCGGATTCGACGTAGTCGGATCCGAGTAGAGATAAGGTCCGAGTCGGACAGACCCAACTATGAGACGCAGCGATATGTCATCTGTGAGTCTCTAGTACAACATACGTTCTATGTCCTAAGACCTAAGCTGAAGCATGTACTCGGGATGGTGACAGACTTGCTTTGGGCCGACCAAACGCTACTCCGTGGATCGGGTAGTTACAAAGGTAGGTTTCGGGTTTGTCCAGTCCCATGCTGCGAGACATGGTCGAGCAAGATGGGATTTGCCCCTCCGATCAGGAGAGGTATACTATGGGCCCCTCGTGTGATCCGACCAAGATAAGCATGGCCATGCGACAAGGATTATGAGATAATCCAGTTTGTGGTCGGTATCACTGGAACGAGAAAGAGGTCGGGCTAGCACAAGGATGACAGTCTCGCCTTGAGCCCGACAACATATATCGAGCGGTAAAGGGAACAGAAGTGTGACACATTGTACAGGTTCGCCTAACCAGCTTCATAGTCTGCTTGGTGGTCGGCACGCCTTGCTAGAGGCCGCTATCAGCCGTGCAGGTCGGAGGTGATCCGAACTGTGACCAAGCTGACTTGAACCTAAGGGGTCGCGCGCTTAAGGGAAGGAACCTACGAGGTCGGTTCGTAGGACACTGGTCGGATGTGATCCGAACTGGACTAGGAACGTGAACGAGTAGACTTTGGCCTTTAGGGTCCGTGCGATGCCCAAGTGTTGAGCCTGCGACGGACGCCTATATAAAGTGGAGGTGTGGCACACTCATGTGGTTGATCGCTTCGGCGCTGCGACTAGGGTTTGCATGTGTTGCGAATAGCCACCTCCACTCGCTGCTGACTCTGTGATCGGACCTAGCAGTCCGCCGCATGGTGTTCCTCCTGCACGCGCGGATACCGTTAGAGGCGGTGCACTTGCGCCGCTCCGGCGAACTCATACGTGGGATCGGACGAACGGCTGTTCGAGGGAGATCGAACGAGGAGGAGACGATCCACGCGGGCGCGCTGCCCCAACTCTTCTTCCGCTGCACGGCACTGCACGTCTAGTGGTAACGAACTGTGATCCATCTCCCATAGCATGTTCCTGGATGTTCTGCGCGTAGGAAAATTTTAATTTGCAGTCGACGCACCCTACCGTAGAACCCAACACGGTTTTCGTTGGCATCCAATAAAGTGGGGCATTTCATCTATGGGCTTAAGGACCGTATTTGGCCTGATTTCATTTTTCATTTTAATCTTTATCGCCACAATTCTTGGAGCCATTCTTTCGTGAATTCCTCTTGGCATTTGGACAAAGAACTCAATGAAATATCTCTACGTTCCCCCATGGCTATTAAATCAAAGCTTGAATTCCTACATGCTAATCATTCTGAGGATGATACTACGTTAATGGAGTTGAAAAAATTTGGTTTCTCATACTCCAGTGCACCACGGCTCAATCTTGGTGATGATCTTGTGGTTCCTCCGAATCACAAGGATCGGGACATCTCTCACCCACCGCCAAAGCTTATTTTTGGCAATTTTGCATCAAGAGTAATCAGTGGGCCGACCATTGATCCCGTGGCAACACCGGAAATTCGTTTTGGTAAATGTGAATCAGTCATTATTACTGATGAGGCATGCAAGGAATCTGTATTTATTGGTAATCATTTCCGTAATGAATGCTGGAATTCTACCCCGGGTTTTATTCTGCTGCACATTCTCGACTATAGGCAGGCTGGATATTCTGATTCGGAGATTGCCAAAGTTTGGGAAATTGCCTCGGTCCCACCCTCAGCTTTTATTTATAATAAAATGAATATCTGCTCCAACTGTTATTCCTTGCGCCACCTGGGCCGTGACTGCACTCTTTCGGATGGCCTGCCGGAACAGGTTCATTTGACACCAACGTGCTCTGGGCCAATGTCTTCTGTTGGACTATCTTGCACTATTTGCTGCTAGGATCATCATATATCCGCTCTGTGTCCATCTAAATTATTTTGCAAATACTGTAATCTGTTGGGCCACTTTTATTCTGAATGTGGCAATTCGGATTGTAACTATCTATGGTGGCAGCCAAAAGCTCGTGATAAAAGTGAATCGCTCAGGATTGAATGTGCCACAAACTCAATATCGGAAAATATCCCCAAAGAATCCGCTATGGCTGCTTGTTTTCCTTCTACTGTCCGGCTCATTACTTCTGATACTACCCAAGGCCTTGTCAAATCGCTGGTCAGTAAGAATAATATCTCCACTTGCCTTTCTCTGATGAACCGTAGACCGAGGTACCGCAAAAACCAAGTAAAGAAATCAATCCCAATCCTTAATTGTGCTGCCTGCGGCCTGGTTGGACACCTGGCGCAATTTTGTTGGAAAGGGACGGGGGTGGAGAGACTAGTTTGGCAGCCCAAGACCCCTGCCGCTCCGCATTCCTCCTCCTCCCCTGTCTTCCCCAGCTCCAACTCTCCCCCTCCGGAAACAATGGAGAACTACCCTGTCAACGTCGTCCCCTACCTACAAACGGGGATGACGATCTAGCTCGGGCCGGAAAACCGTGTTGTCCGTGGCGACATGGCGGTGCAACTCACTGCTCCTCTCAACCATGACTTCCTCGCCATTGCAGAGGTCAACATGCATGTTCCGTTTCATCAGAAAGCTGCCCTCCGGGAGGTAATCACTGGCCTGTTGCATGAATCCCACTTCTTCCCTTCTGAGGTTGATGATCATCCGCTGGGCATCGCTATTTATGGTTTTGTAAACCCCTTGGTACGGGATAATGTTGTGGGCACTACCTTTGGGATTGATGCTGATGTTGAGGGTGATATGAACAATGTTGTCTCGTTCGTGCCGCATGACGAAGCTCTGAATATGCAGCTTACATCTTATGGTCCTTCTGTTTGGATTCTTTATGTGGGATTCCCCTATAATTATCAGACATACCACTACCTGCATAGATCCGTTGATAGCTTTGGTAGTTTGATTCACTGGCATAACCCCAGAGGAGACAGAAAGTTCGTTCTGATTAGAGCCAAAGTAATCAGCCTCCGCCTGGTTCCAAAAAGTCTTGTGGTCCGTCAGTTGGGTGGAGACAGACGCAGCTGGACACGCTACGTCACCATGCTGCGGAGCAGCGACTGGAATGCCCACCTGCCTGAGGTGTCGCCTGCAGGAGAAGATCCGCCACCTGAGAATGGTATACCTCATCCTCTCTATAGTGATGAACTCACTGCCGAACAACTGTATCAGCTACAGCTCAATAACTGGATCGCACAGCAAGGGGCAGCAAACAATGCTGAAGCAGCCAATGAGGGGGCGGGTTTGCAGAATGTGGAGGTGGAATTTCAGCCCAACTGGGGTGAGTGGCCAGCTCCTCCACCACAAGCTCCGCCTGCTCTGTACAACTTCCAAGAGTGGCTGGCAAACGAGGGATTGCAGGTTCAAGATGGTATTCATCCTACTGATAACATACTGGATAGCCTAGCTGCTGCATGGAACGACTCTATCTCTCCTCACAGCAGTTCTGAATCCAGCTCGGGGTCTGAGGCTTTGGTCCTTGTACCTGTTTCTATCATGCAAGCTCTGCAGAGGAACAACTTCTTCAGTCCTGCTTCTTCTCAATCCCTGGTGGTCACTCAAGGCTCCACTGGTTCTTCTACTGGCTCCAAAACCCAGTTGCACAATATTCAGTTCAACATTCAGGTCTCAAATGCTGGTATTAACATCAACTTCTCTGCTGACAATGAACTGATAAACTCTATGCTTTTGAATGAACCCTTGTCATATGTCCGTGTCATCAACTTCTTATCAAGCACAATCATGCCCACTTTGGCCACTTTTGGGCCTTGGGCACAAGGTTATGGTATCAGGCCGGCTAGTCTTAATATCCAGCTTGTGATGACCACATCTGACAATGGACAGATTGATGCTTCTGCTACTGTCTCCAGTTTTGATGCTACAGGCACTTATAGCTCTTCAACTCAGGTTTGGCTCATTGACAGTACTGTGTCCTCCGATGCTCAGAACAGCAATGTCACTATAACTGAACTACCTGAGATTCAGTCATCTGAGGACATCTCAACCGACTCGCTGGTTCCTTCTGATGGCGTGGATTCCTCTGACTCCGTTCTGGTGTGCGGTGGATCTTCGGCTGGAGTGCCTAAGAGTAGACGCAGCAAAGCCAAAGCCCCAATTACTGTCTGACAGGTTCGACGCAGTAGCCGATCCAACAAGTACGATGGATTTAAAGTGTCTCTCATCACTGACAGCAGGGCCAAGACATCAAAAGTTAAACCTAGGGTCATCCCCAATGTGACCTCTGCTGTTGTTATCACTGACCTGTCTGAGGATCAAGCAGCTGATGTGCCACCACCACTGTCAATCTCGGAGATTCAGATGATTGGATCTCACCAGTGTGCAATCCCTCCTGAAAAGCTTGCTGAAGAAATGCTCCTTGATGATCAAGAGGGTGGTCCCTCCAATGCTTAAGTTATCTTGATTTTATTTTTAGCTTGTAATGGTACTTCTTTCGAATTGGAACGTTCTCTGTTGGAACGTCCGGGGCCTGAACTCTGATCCTAAGCTTTTGGCACTTTCAAACGCTATTTCATCTAGTGGTTGTGCTGTGATTTGCTTGCAAGAAACTAAAAAACCCTCCTTTGATAATATGTTCCTTAAATCTTGTTGTCCTCGAAGGTTTGATAAATTTTCTTATATACCATCTCGAGGGGCCTCTGGAGGTATTGTGACCATTTGGAACAGCTCCATTTTTACTGGTACAATAATTATTGAAGAAGAATTTGCATTGGTTACCAAATTCAAATCCACACAGTCGGCTCAAGAATGGACTCTAGTGAATATCTATGGGCCTTGTCAAGGTGATCTCCGAGTGGACTATACAAACTGGCTATTAAACCTAAATATCCCTACTACTGAAGATTGGCTCCTCATTGGTGACTTCAATTATATTCGAAGCCCTACAAATCATAATAAACCTGGAGGTAACATTAATGACATGATAACATTCAATGATTTCATTAGATCTCAAAGCCTCATTGAACTTCCAATCAAAGGCAGAGCATATACTTGGAGTAACATGCAGGATGAGCCCTTGTTAGAACAACTTGATTGGTTCCTCACCTCTAATAATTGGACCCTTTCTTACCCAAACACCATGGTTAAACCCCTAGGAAAACCTGTTTCTGATCACATTCCTTGTGTGATCACTATTCCAACATCTATACCAAAAAGCAATTTGTTCAGGTTCGAATCCTTCTGGGTGCAACATCCAGGGTTTATGGAACTGGTTTCTGATGTTTGGTCTAAATCTGTCAACTCCATAAATGCTGCCACAATTCTCTGCCGAAAATTCAAAACTCTAAGATATGAACTCAAGCACTGGAGCAAAAAGATTTCAAAACTTAACACTGCTATACAGAATTCTAACTCCACTTTGGCAGTTCTTGATGCTAGAGAAAACAAAAGATCCTTATCTATCCCAGAAAACAATTTCAGGAAAATTCTGATGAAACACATCATTCGGTTATTAAATTATCAGAAACAATATTGGCAGAAGAGATGTACCATCCGTTGGGTTAAATTTGGGGATGAAGACCCTAAATTTCTTAAAGCACTTGCCTCCGAGAGATATAGAAGAAATGCAATCACTTCTCTTCGGCTTGATAGTGGTACAACTGTGGAAGACCATGCAGGAAAAGAGGCCCTCATTTATCACACATACAACGAAAGGCTTGGAACCTCGGGTAACTACCAAATGAAATTTGACCTTCCAAATATCATCAAGAGAAGAGAAGATTTGGATCAACTCACGTCACCTTTCTCCAGGCAAGAAATTGATGATGTTATAAGAGAAATGCCAGCTGATAGAGCGCCTGGCCCGGACGGTTTCACGGGGCATTTCATTAAATCTTGCTGGCACATTATTAAAGAGGACTTTTATAGGCTGTGTGACCAGTTCCATGAAGGGACACTTAATTTGGAAAGCATCAATGAGGGCTTCATCACTCTCATACCTAAGGTTCCTTCACCTAAAACAGTTAATGCTTTTCGGCCTATCCCTCTTTTAAATTGTTGTCTCAAAGTGATAACTAAGCTTCTGGCTAACCGTCTTCAAAAGCTCATTCTAAAAATAGTTCATCGTAATCAATATGGTTTCATCAAGCGAAGAACTATATAAGACTGTCTCGCTTGGGCTTTTGAATATATCCACCAGTGTCAGACCTCCAAGCAAAAAATTGTTCTTCTCAAGCTTGATTTCGCTAAAGCATTCGATATTATACAACACGGTGTTATGCTGGAGATTATGAAACATATGGGCTTCAACGATAAATGGCTATCTTGGATCAAAACCATATTCTCCACTGGGAAATCTTCGGTACTTCTTAATGGTGTCCCAGGCAGACAATTCGTTTGCAAAAGTGGTGTCCGACAAGGTGACCCCTTGTCCCCCCTCATCTTTGTCATCGCCGCGGATTTGCTTCAAGCTGCGATTACGACGCGTTCCGATAGGGGAAGATCAGACTACCCTTTGATAGGCAGGGTCAGCGTGATTACCCGGTTATTCAATATGCTGACGACACAATTATTATCATGCATGCATGCCCCAGCCAAGCTCACACTATGAAAGGGATCCTAAATGATTTTGCCATTTCCATTGGGCTCAAAATAAACTTTCATAAATCAACACTCATACCGATGAAGTGCGAGGATGATCTTACAAGTGAGCTTGTCGGTATTTTTGAATGTAAGATTGGAAGCATGCCTTTCACTTACCCTAGCCTACCCCTTGGCACTTATAAACCCTCCATTCAAGACTTAATGCCACTGTTGTGCTTTGTTGAACTAAGAATGACTTCTACTTTGGCGATGATGTCGTATGGAGCAAAGCTATCTTTACTAAACACAGTCATCACCTCACTTATCATATTCGCCTTATGCACATTGAAGTTTCCTCCGAAAATTTTGGAGCTTCTTGATAAGATTCGTCGGAAGTGCCTCTGGACAAAGAAAACTGAGCAAGGGGAGAAATGCAACTCCTTGGTGGCCTGGGACAGAATCTGTAATTAAAAGAAAGTGGAGGCCTTGGGATCATCAATTTAAAGATCCAAAGTGACGCCCTCCTTCTCAAATACTTACACAAATTTTACAACCATCATGATCTCCCTTGGGTTGACCTCATTTGGTCTACTTATTACTCAGACAAGATACCACATGCTTCCGACCCTTGTGGCTCTTTTTGGTGGCGTGATGTCCTTAAGTTAACTCCAATCTTTCGTGGGATATCCAAAGTTCAAATTTACCGTGGCGACAACGTACTCATGTGGAAGGATCTATGGCTTGAAGATATCTTATCTGAATCTCACACAACGGCCTTCTCCTTTGCTCGTAATGAAGACATATCCGTGCAACAATTTCTTAGTATCACCTCCCTCGACAAGGCGTTCCACCTTCCTTTATCCATGCAAGCGCATGCTGAGGTCAGAGACATTCAACGTCTTGTGCAACACGTCACCTTAGACAATGGTCAAAACATAAGGGATATTTGGTCTTATACTTGGGGGACCACTGAATACACTGCTAGAAAGTTCTATAAATTCTTCTTCAGAGATGTCAACGCTCACAAAACCTACCATTGGTTGTGGAAATCAAAAGTTACAGTCAAGATAAAAGTTTTCGGCTGGCTTCTCCTCTCCGATCGCCTCAATACTAGAGACATGCTCAAGAGAAGACATTATAATGTTGGAGATGATCTAAGCTGCCTCCTTTGTGGTCATGCTCAAGAGGATGTTGATCACATGATCCTCAATTGTCCATTTAGCAAATATTGTTGGTCCAGACTAGGGATGAATCCAGAACAACATACCATGAGACTACCCTGGTTGGAAACGGCCAAGAAAAACTGGAATAAACCTATGTTCATGGAGGCATTCCTTCAGGCATCTTGGAGTATATGGAAGAAGAGGAATGACAAACTATTCAGACACATCAACCCCTCCTACAACTCTTGGCTAGATAGATTTAAAACTGACTTTGGTCTTCTTCAATATAGGGTAAAAGAAAATATGAAGGACTTCATTTTCCTTTTACTAGACTCCCTTCCTTCTGACTAGTTTACTTTTGCTAGACTTACCACCCCTTGCCACAAAGTGGCCAGGGTTGTCCTTTGTAAACACCATGTACAATGTAATGTAAATGTTTGAAGGGTAATATATATCACAGTGGGAGCCTCTCCCACTGTCTCAGGTTTCCAAAAAAACATGCTCACACAATAAAATGGCAAATGAAATATGTGGAAAAGCATGCACAACCAATTCTAGCATCTATCAAGCAAATGGCGATGACTAGGTCATCTATATATGAGTATATTGACTTAGGAGTCAAATGAGAACATTTGATCATAGGTCATACTCATCGTTTAAGCACAAGTGGGGTTACCACTTTTACATAAAGTGTTGTTGAGTTCACACCATTAGAGTTGCTTTAGCTCAATTCTTAGAGTAAAGCTCCCCCTAGATGTGAGATCCCCCCCTAAGAGGGATGAACTAACCATGGGTTTTGTCGATGATGACATCATGTAGGTGTTGAAGATTTGGATGCTCAATGTTAATGTAGATCTTTTGGAGCAATCCTTTGGAGTGAGTTGCACTTTCAATACCTATACGGGTTAGTCCCACAAGGAACAAACAAGGATATCCATAGACATAGAGTTATGCACACACAAGATGATGTCTATGAAAGCATTAGGTTACCTTGTCCCTTGTCTTACCAACAAGAGGGTTTGTGACTCCTTGAACTAGCGCAAGATGTGGAAGTTGATTGCACTTGTCCTTGCCAAAATGATAAGAGTGAAGTATGTTGGCGGAGTCACCCTCAAGAACTCTCTAGTTCTTCTTCTTCGGGATCCACACCATCTTGATGGGAATCCTTGGGGTTGTAGTCGTACTTGATGAAGTAGAGCTTGATGTAGTCTTGGGAACCCACTTGACCAAGGCCTTAGGTGCTTATTCAAATGCATCAATCTCCTCTTGAAGCTTATCTTGCCTTTTTGCTTGTGGTCTTGTGGTGGAAGATCATCTTGAGCTTGTGTCCCTTTGAAAGAAGTAGGATCATACTTCTCTTGTTGAGGAACAAACTTTGTCTTTGGGTATTGATCTTCTTCCCACTCAACTCCATTGGCATTGAACTTTCCTTCAAAACCAACACCTTGGTTCTTCCGGTGCCTTCCTTGCTTGCGTACAATTTCCTCGAATTGCTTGCTCCCGGCAAGGCTCTTTTAAACACCTTTCTCTATAATTCCCTTCAATAAGCTATTTTCTTGCTCAAGTGTAACTTGGCTAAGAGAATCATTAGTGGAATCAAGAGAACTACTAGAAGCAACAACATTGGATTTAGCATGATTATTGTTACTACTAGAGGAAGAATCTTTCTTGTTCTTGTTACTAGACTTGACTTGAGGCATGTAGGTGGATAAGAGTAAACGCTTGGCAATGTAAGAAGAACTTTTCTTGTGAAGATCATCATTGATTGCATTTAAGAACTCATGCTCTTGCTCGAGGTTGAGCTTTTCAAAGCGTAATTTCTCATGAGTCCTTAAAAGTTCTCGATGATCTCCTAAGATAGTTTCATGAGCTAACTTAAGAGTGTTTAGTTACTTAGTTAGAAACTCAATCTTCTCCTTATCATTGTCATTCGTTTTATCTTGATTAGCATGACTAATTGATGTTTCATCATAGTATTCATCACTAGAGTTATCAACAAGTAAATCATCATCACCTAACAAGTCATCTTCATCACTATTGAAATCAACATACTCGGGGTGTGATACCTTTGGGCCTTTAGCCATGAAGCATCTTCCAATTCCTTCATTTGGTGAATCAAATATGTCGTAGGAGTTGGTTGACACAAGTGCTAGACTGGCAACACCTTCATCTTGGGTATATTCAGAGTCGGAGTGATAACTTCTTTCGGAGTGATTGTCGGAGTCGGAGCCGGATACCCATTCACTAACATGAGCTTGGTGTCTTTGTTTTGTATAGCTGCTTGATGCTTTGTCCTTCCTTTCCGAATCCTTGCTTCTCCGAGAGGGTCTTCGTTCATAACGATCATCTCTACTCCTTCTCTCTCGTGATGGTGATTCTTCTCTTCTACTTCTTCTTTTTGGAGAATCTTCTCTTCTTTCGTAGGGAGCCGTGCACTCGTTTGAGTAGTGTCCGGGTCTTCCACAATTGTAGCAATTTCGCTCTCCACTAGAAGATCTTTTGTCATTGTATGACCTTGACTTGGAACTTCTCTCTTTGCTTCTACTCTTGTAGAACTTGTTGAAGTTCTTCACCATTAGGCTCAATTCTTCACTGAAGGTTTGTTTCTCACTTGATGATGTGGGAGATTCACATGAGGCTTTGTAAGCACCACTTGACTTGTTATGGAGCTCCTCCTTATCCTTGAGTGATATCTCATGAGCAAAAATTCTTCCAATGACTTCTGTTGGCTTGAAATCTTTGTAATTGGGCATCATTTGGATCAATGTGCACACGGTATCATATTTTCCATCCAAGGCTCTTAGGATCTTCTTGATGATGAATCATCGGTCATCTCTTCACTCCCTAAGCCAGCAATCTCATTTGTGATGAGAGCAAGCCTAGAGTACATCTCAGCGACACCTTCACCATCCTTCATTTTGAACTTGTCAAGCTGACTTTGAAGCACATCCAACTTGTATTCCTTGACGGAGTCGATACCTTCGTGCATATCAATCAAAGTATCCCAAATTTCCTTTGCATTCTCAAGACGGCTGATTTTGTTGAATTCTTCGGGGCACAATCCGTTGAAGAGGATATCACAAGCTTGAGCATTGTATTGCAGCATCTTCAACTCTTCCGCGGTAGCTTGACGGTTCGGTTCTCTCCCATCAAAGAATTCACCTTGCAAGCCAATACATACAATAGCCCAAACGGCGGGGTTATGTCCAAGAATATGCATTTTCATCTTATGCTTCCAACTAGCAAAATTAGTACCATCAAAGTAAGGACCTCACGGTGGTAATTTCCCTCACTAGACGCCATACTCTCCTAGGTTGTGAAACCAAGGCTATGACCACCAAAAGCTATGGAAATCAAAGCAAATGGAGACCAAAGCTCTGATACCACTTGTAGGATCGAAAGTATGTCTAGAGGGGGTGTGATTAGACTACTTGACCAAATAAAAATCTAGCCTTTTCCCAATTTTAGTTCTTGGCAGATTTTAGAAACTTAGCTAAAGTCAAGCAATCAACCTACACATGCAATTCTAAGAGTATAGCAGCGGAATGTAAAACAATTGCATATGAAGGTAAAGGGATGAGTTTGAAGGGGCAAACGCAATGTTGACACGGAGATTTTTTATCCGTGGTTCCGATAGGTGGTGCTATCATACATCCACGTTGATGGAGACTTCAACCCACGAAGGGTAACGATTCTTGTGAGTCCATGGAGGGCTCCACCCACAAAGGGTCCACAAAGAAGCAACCTTGTCTATCCCACCATGGCCGTCGCCCACGAAGGACTTGCCTCACTAGCTGTAGATCTTCACGAAGTAGGCGATCACCTTGCCCTTACAAACTCCTTGGTTCAACTCCACAATCTTGTCGGGGGCTCCCAAGTGACACCTAGCCAATCTAGAAGACACCACTCTCCAAGAAGTAACAAATGGTGTGTTGATGATGAACTCCTTGCTCTTGTGCTTCAAATGATAGTCTCCCCAACACTCAACTCTCTCTCTCTCACAGGATATGGATTTGGTGGAAAGAAGATTTGAGTGGAAAGCAACTTGGGGAAGGCTAGAGATCAAGATTTATGTGGTTGGAATGGATATCTTGACCTCAACACAAGTGTAGGTGGTTCTTTCTCAGAAAATATGTATTGGAAGTGTAGGCATGTTCTGATGGCTCTCTCCATGAATGAAGAGGAGGTGGAGGGGTATATATAGCCTCCACACAAAATTTAACCGTTACACACAACTTGCAAAACTCGATGGGACCGAATTAATAAACTCGTTCGGACCGATTCAGCAAATCTAGCGACCGTTAGGATTTTTCGGTGGGACCGACATGCATCTCGGTAGGACCGATATGGTTAGGGTTAGGGAAGAACGTAATCTCAGTGAGACCGATTACACAAACTCAGTGAGACCGATTTTTGTAATAAGCTAACCAGAGAGTTGGTCGGGTAAACTCGGTGGGACCGATTCGCTCTTTTCGGTGAGACTGAAATGTTACGAAAGGGAAACAGAGAGTTCACATTGTATTCTCGGTGGGACCGATTGCTCATCTCGGTGTGACTGAAACATTACGAAGGGAAATAGAGAGATTACAATCCCATCTCGGTGAGGCGAGATCCCTATCGGTGAGACAAATTTGCCTAGGGTTTGTGGCAGTGGCTATGACATCTGAACTCGGTGGCGCCGGATGGAAAGAATCGGTGGGGCCGGGTTTGACTTTTTGTTTAGGTCAAAGGTGGATGTGAGAAAGTAGTTGAGGGCTTTGGAGCATATCACTAAGCATTTTGAGCAAGAACCTCATTAAGCAACACATCATCCCTCCTTGATAGTATTGGCTTTTCCTATAGACTCAATGTGATCTTGGATCACTAAAATAGAAATGTAGAGTCTTGAGCTTTGAACTTGAGCCAATCCTTTTGTCCTTAGCATTTTGAGAGGTCCACTTTTCTCATCCATGCCATGCCAATCATTGAGCTTTCCTGAAATATTAATCTTGAAATAGCATTAGCTCAATGAGCTATATGTTGTTAGGAATTACCAAAACCACCTAGGGATAGTTGCACTTTCACCTCGGGAGCGGGGGGCCACGGCAGGAGTCGTGGTGTGCTTGCGGGGACGGCCGCATCCCCGCTTGGGCGCCGGGGAACCGGGCCCCTCGCGAGGGGCCTTTCCTTTCTCCACGGTGGAGAACCTCTTCGACGACGCCATTGGAGTCGGTGGTGGAGCAGAGGAGGAAGAAGCAGGCGGAATGGGAAGAAGTGGGGGACGGGGGCTCCGCCCCCTTCCTCATTTATAGTAGGAGAAGGCCAACCAGTGCCCCCCACGATCATAGGTACTGATGGTTTTCCTTGCATGCCGTAGGGACTTGTCAAGTCGGGCAGTTGCCGAGGCAGCGTGGTGAAGCGGAGACGCCCACGTCCAATCAACTGCCACGCGTCAACCAAGGCCGCAGGCTTTTGGGGCCCGCGGCGCTCCGCGCTTGACCGTTGGCTTCGCCTCGAAGCCAAGCCTGAGCGCACCTTGGGCCCGGCGGCTACTGTCGGCTTTCTGGGAACGGGGGTCCCCAGACTTGCCTGCCTCCGGCCCACAACGTGGCTGAGCTAGGAGGCCCGTACGACCCATCTTCATCGACAAGGCATCCAAGACCCTCGCGAGGCGGACGATGCAAGACCTCCTTAGGAGCGGCCTCGCCAGGCAGGCTCACGAGGGGCGGAGAGATCAAGGCAAGGCAAACCTCGCAAGGTTCTCGTGACGTGAGCCATGACAATCGAGACTAGGCGGGCGCCAGCGCGCGCAGCGTCCTTGTTTCCTCTTTGGTGCCAAGGGGGCAAGCGCAGGCGCGGAGTACCGAGGCATCAAGCAAAGGTTTCCATATCGGTGCAACGAGACCAAGACCAACAGGACGGCAAGACGGAGGTCACCATGGAGCCCAAGACGGCGTCATCACCAGAGCCTTTTGCAGGCGAAGACCGCTTTTGTCAGGATTAGCTGTACTAGCTGTCCGCTTTTAAATTTCCCATTGTTGGCTCCCTTCCCGCTCAATATTTGGGGAGAGGACCAGGGCCTATATAAGTAGAACTAGCCACCTCTATCGAGGGGAGAACTCATTCAGAGGCATCTCACCTACACAAGTTCGTCAAGCACAATAACACCTCAACCTCAGGAGGCTGTTCTTCCCCTTGTACTGTTCATCATCAGCCCGAGAGGCAATCCACCACCACCACACTGGAGTAGGGTGTTACACCACAACGGTGGCCCTAACCAGTATAAATCTGTATCTTTCTGTGTTGCGAGTTCGCCGAGTTCGTCCGCGAGATCTTAGAGAGCTAGGGCATGGATCGGTAGGGAGGAAACCTTCGCGCGCACCCCAGTGTTCGAACCTTGAGGGTTTTTTCGGAACCCGTGATCCGAAAAAAGTCCTGTATTGGTTTAGGGTTGGAGTTACTGGCCACTACCGCTTGCATAAGCTATTCAAACTCACTGTCTGAAGCAGTTTGGTTTCTTGAGTCTCAACTACAAGCTGAAAGACATCGATCAGCTGTGTTGTGACAAGAAGCGGAAGGACTGCGGAAGTCACTGGAGCATTCAGATGCATACTTTCTGGTGCAACAACAAGCGTTGGAGGATTTTAGCGCCAAACTGGACAAAGCTAATAAGCTAGCAAGCTTATTGCCAGCATGGTGGATACCACGTTTCTTGAGCTCTTCAGAAGTTGTTTCAGTTATGCTCTTGTTTTGCTGCCACGTTTATTTGCACTGGTGGCCAATTTTGACGGCCAGTGTATGTAATATGCTGCTTTGTTCCCTATATTTGCCTTTGGTGGCGAACTTTGATGCCCAAAGTGGATGTAATATGTAATAGCGGTAATAGGCTAGCGTTAATTGCTTGCTTATTTATTTCCTTATTGTCTTGTTTAGTTGTTTGCTTGTAGTCACTTCAGTTCTTTTTCTGTTCTAGTGGCCACAATAACCTATTTTTGGAAACTAGGCCAAAATAATCATGGCAACACACGGACTGTTGTAACCATGGGCCTCCCGCGGGCCGTATGATCCATGGGCCTTCTACGGGCCGTAGGATCCATTAGCCTTCTATACGGGCCGTAGGATCTATGGGCCTTCTACGGGTCGTACGATTCATGGGCCTTTTATGGTCCGTAGGATCCATGGGCCTTCTACGGGGCGTATCATCATTTCACCAATCATGGGTTGTACTATTCATGGACAATAACGGGCCGTTAATAGGCCGTATTTGATAACTCTATGAAACCAGCCCAACGGGTAATTTTGACATGAAAACGGCCCAACGTATTATGGGGCCACAAACGGGCTGACTGTAACCACGGGCTGAATTTGGCCCACAAGCAGAAAATGACAGTAACGGGCCGTAAGTAAACGAATGTGGAAATGAGCCCAAGAATAAATGGGCCCGGAGAAGGCCGAAAGATAACATGGGCTGGAAACGGCCCAACGGAATAATGGGCCGTTAATGGGTATAAAATGATAGACTGTTCATTATGGCCCAGTTTCACCACGTGTCGTTAATGGGTATAAAGTGATACACTGTTCATTACGGGCCAGTTTTACCACGGGCCGTTAATGGGCCGAGGGTAATAAGGGCCTCATATGGGCCGAAAGACGTCATGGGCCATACATGGGCCGGAAGTTAAAACGGGCTGGAATTATATTGGACGGCCAAGATGACGCTACTGGGCCTAATTCGGATAGGCCATAAACAGGCCCTAGGTTAGCGGGTTGTACATGGGCTATATGCGAATAGGCCGTTCACAGGCTTGCCGTGGGCTGGCCCGCCACCTTTTGACCAAGTCAAACGGGACGGCCTTTTCACAGGAATGGGCCTCTGTTGGGCCGTGCCACATGTCGACGTATCATAGGCGCTTTGAGTCTAATGAGTGGATGACATCTGTCCCAACGGTGAGCCGACACGTGTTTCCTCCAGCCAATGATGATTTTACACATGGAAAATCCCCATTGGTCGAAGTTAACGGGTTATCGGATCCAAAACCGGACCCGATAGCTTAACGGTGTTCCGTTACGGTGGATGCCACGTGTTGGTCACCCTAGACGAAAGCACTTCTGTGACACGCGATTTATCGTCATGGAAGTGGACACTTCCGTGATGATAATTTTGGTAATGTCATGGAACAGTTCTACGACAACACAGGTATGACTATCTTGATTCTGTCATAAATTTGTCATGGATGTACATGCATGACAGAAAACGTGACCTACTGTGACAAACACGTATCATTACGGAAGTGTATTTTTTTGTAGTGCTCCATGGGTGTTAGAATCATTACAATGTAATCTAGATTATTGACCCTAGTACAAGTGGGAGACTAAAGGAAATATGCCCTAGAGGTAATAATAAATTTGCTATTTATATTTCCTTATATCATAATAAATGTTTATTATTCATGCTAGAATTGTATTAACCGGAAACTTAATACATGTGTGAATACATAGGCAAAACAAAGTATCCCTAGTATGCCTCTACTTGACTAGCTCGTTAATCAAAGATGGTTAAGTTTCCTAACCATAGACATGTGTTGTCATTTGATAAACGGGATCACATCATTGGGAGAATGATGTGATGGACAAGACCCATCTGTTAGCTTAGCATAATGATCGTTAAGTTTTATTGCTATTGCTTTCTTCATGACTTATACATATTCCTTTGACTATGAGATTATGCAACTCTAGAATACCGGAGGAATGCCTTGTGTGCTATCAAACTTCACAACGTAACTAGGTGATTATAAAGATGCTCTACAGGTGTCTCCGAAGGTGTTTGTTGGGTTGGCATAGATCGAGATTAGGATTTCTCACTCCGAGTATCAGAGAGGTATCTCTGGGCCCTCTCGATAATGCACATCATGATAAGCCTTGCAAGCAATGTGACTAATGAGTTAGTTGTGGGACGATGCATTACGGAACGAGTAAAGAGACTTGCTGGTAATGAGATTGACTAGGTATAAGGATACCGATGATTGAATCTCGAGCAAGTAACATACCGATGAGGATGTACGTTTTCATTGCGGTTTGACCGATAAAGATCTTCATAAAATATGTAGGAACCAATATGAGCATCCAGGTTCCGTTGTTGGTTATTGATCGGAGATATGTCTCGTCATGTCTACATGGTTCTCGAACCCGTAGGGTCCGCACGCTTAACATTCTATGACGATTTGTATTATGAGTTATGTGTTTTGGTGACCGGAGATTGTTTAGAGTCCCGGATGACATCACGGACATGACGAGGAGTCTCGAAATGGTCGAGAGGTAAAGATTGATATATTGGACGATAGTATTCGGACACCGTAATGGTTCCGGAGTGTTTTGGATATTTATCGGAGTACCGAGGGGTTACCGGAACCCCCTGAGGAAAGTAATGGGCCAACATGGGCCATAGGGGAGAGAGAGGGCATCCAACAAGGGGTGGTGCCCCCCCCCATGGGCAGTCCGAATTGGCCAAGGGGAGGGGGCGCGGCCCCCCTTTCCTTCTCCCTCTCCCTCTTATTCCCCCTTTCCCCCCTCCGTAAGAAGGAAGGGGGGCCGACTAGGACTAGGAGTCCTAGTAGGACTCCCCCCACTTGGCGCGCCCCTAGGGCCGGCCTCCTCCCCTCTCCTCCTTTATATACAGGGGTAGGGGCACCCCCAAAGCACATCAATTGTTTCTTAGTCGTGTGCAGTGCCCCCCCTCCACAGTTTACTCCTCCGGTCATGTTGTCGTAGTGCTTAGGTGAAGCCCTGCGCGGATCACATCACCGTCACCATGTCGTCGTGCTGACGAAATTCTCCCTCGACACTTTGCTGGATCCATAGTTCGAGGGACGTCATCGAGCTGAACGTGTGCTGAACTCGGAGGTGTCGTACGTTTGGTACTTGATCGATTGGATCGCGAAGACGTTCGACTACATCAACCATGTTAAACTAACACTTCCGCTTTCGGTCTACGAGGGTATGTGGACACACTCTCGCCCTATCGTTGCTATGCATCTCCTAGATAGATCTTGTGTGATCGTAGGATTTTTTTTGAAATTGCATGCTACGTTCCCCAACAGATAGCTCAGAGAGTTAACAGAGATAAGTCCTCATTTTTTCAGTAAAGGGTGCGCTCAACAAGTCAGAGAGGAGGTAAAGCAAGTATTAAACGTTCATAGTGAGAACCTTAATGGAAAACATTTGGGCATGCCATCAGATGTAGGAAGATCAAAGCATGGGACTTTCAAATATTTAGAGGACAGGGTATGGAAAAAGGTTCAAGGTTGGTTGGAAAAATTACTTTCAATAGGGGGGGGGGGGGAAGAAGTGCTCATAAAGTCAGTTGTACAAGCTATTCCGGTCTACTCTTTGGGTTGTTTTAAGCTTCCAAAGGGCTTGTGTGAACATTTGAATTCTATGATCAGAAATTTTTGGTGGGGGTGTAATCAATGAAAGAGGAAAGTGGCATGGGTAGCTTGGGATGTTATGACCAAACCCAAAGCTATGGGAGGACTGGGTTTTAGAGACTTGGAACTTTTCGATCTATCTCTACTTGCTAGACAAGGTTGGAGAATTATGCAGAACCCAAGTTCCATAAGTGCGCGGATTTTGAGTTTATTTTCCAAATACGTCTTTCCTGGAAGCCCCGATGGGATCCCACCCCTCACAGATTTGGCGATCAATTTTATAAGGAAGAGAAGTGCTGGTCTAGGGCATCATTAGGAGAATTGGTGATGGGCGGACGACGAAAATTTGGGGGAATAATTGGCTCCCGAGAGAAGGAACAATGAGACCTATTACTTCGGTACCGAATGGTAATCTGTTTTGGGTTAGTGACATCATTGATGAGACATCAGCCTCATGGAAAACAGACCTAATCTGGACAACCTTTTTGCCTATGGACGCATTGGTGAATTTGAGCATTCCCCTGTGTACAAGAAGCATACCTGACTTTTCGTCTTGTGCTTTCGAAAAATGTGGTTCTTTATCTGTAGGATCTGCATACCGAATGTTGGTAAAGACCAAAATGAATCGAGAGGGCTAGTTATTTCATGATGCGGGACCATCAACGGAAGTAGCTGAAACCCGTGATTGGACTGATCTTTGGGGTATTCAGGTCCCTTCCTAGATTTAGATTTTCCTCTGGAGATTATCACACCACTCCCTGCCGACCTTTGATGTGCTTGAACACAGGAATATGGAAGTTGAGCCTTACTGTGTCCTTTGCGAGCGTCCCAACTCATGGAGACACGCTCTGTTGGACTGCTCCATGTCCAGATGTGTTTGGGCTCCCTCCAAACCGGAGCTAGTTGAATATATGATTTTGATGACAGAGGCTAATGCAAAACAATGGCTCTTTTCTCTGCATAGCTCCTTATCACATGGGGAGTTTACATCGATGGTCATCACACTTTGGTCAATTCGGTTCACTAGGAGGAAAGCCATATATGACCATGAATTTCAGTCGCCACAAGCAACACATATGTTTGCTAAGAATTTTTTTGCAGAGCCCACTACACTGGAGGGTAGAAGGGGAAGCATACAACGTCAACACAGTCCTGTAAGACAACACACACCATGGGTGCCCCTGCCCCTGGGTGTGGCTAAGCTGAACGTGGACGGTGTCGTCGCCAGTCGGGCCAGACGAAGAGCAGCAGCAGTAGTATGCGGAGATGCTAATGGTCAATTATCTTGGTTCCCCGTCTACCACATACAAGGGAATTTTAGACCCCGCCACTCTTGAAGCACTGTCCTGTCGAGAGGCGATGGCTCTTGCAAAGGATCTTCTTCTCAGCAACATAATCATTTCTTCAGACTGTCAAGTGGTCGTACAGGAGGTAGAGACACTAGTAGAAAACAGGGCTTTGGTCCAGGCCTGGCCAGCCCATTAGTCCCGGTTCAGTCACGAACCGGGACCCATGGGGGCATACGTCCCGGTTCGTGCACCCAGGGGGCCAGCCGGGCCTCGTGGGTCATTGGTTCTAGTTCGTCTGGACCCTTTTGTCCCGGTTCCAGACACGAACCGGGACCAATGGTCCTCGCTCCTGGCCCACATCCATTGGTCCCGGTTCTGTAGCGACCCAACCTCAGACGGTCAAGCCTACGTGGTTGTTGTGCCATCCTCGGATCAAGATAATCGGCACACACAAGACATCAACGTATATATCAAAGTGCAATCACATGTATAATTAACGAAAACTGATATATACCCCATAAGTCTCGGCGAAACAAGTAATCGGGTGTGGAGTCCCATCAACGCCATCGGCAAAGTTGAGTGTAGACCGTAACCTCGCACTGCATACTCTTACTCATCGGAAGTAAATATCTGCAACATGATACGTTGCAGCCGTGTAGGTCAGTACATTGAATGTACCGGCAAGATCACAACATGAGAAAACAGATGATAAACTATACTATATGCAATATGGCCTTGTGGCTCTGTATCTGAGTTTTGTTTGCGTAAAAGCTGATTTATTTTCCCTACATCAAAGGAATAAATGATGTCTGTACTATGGAGTTTTCTATCATGACATGGTTCCGCCAACCGATGTCTCATAGCCCAAAATCATCATATGTTGCCCACAATTAAGTTATCAATCCGGTGCTGAGGGTTCCGAGAGAGGTCCAAGTCCAGAGGCTCAAATTGTCCGTAATCGGGGACACGGCTAATCGATTAGGTTTTAACCCTCTGCAGAGGTTTGTACACTTTACCCGCAAGATTCGATCCCTCTTTTACGTTCTCGCACTTCAAGGTGTTTGAGAACAAGATGACCAAACATGGTATTCAAGAGTTCCCTGACCACTATCCGGTGCTCATCCAATCCTACCGTAGTTCTACATCTGCTAGCACCGTCCCAGCCAGTAGTCACAACTAAGGTCAACCAAGCCAGAGCCCATATTGACTTGCGGTTGCATAGGTAAGCTTCCGGCATGAAGTATTCTTCCGTCTTTGAGTCTGGGTGAAGCTTTCCGCAAGATGTCATGGCGCTTCTCCATGCATCCCGCCAACCACTGGATTCTCCAGGGTGCCCGTCAACCATCCTTCACCCAAAGAGTGTGTATTGAATTCTTGTCTCGATTCTTGAAGTCTTGAGGCCTTGAAGATGCAGTCCTTGCAGATTCCATCATGGAGTTGTCGTCATTGACGTAGATCCTGCATTCTCACACCACTCTCGTGCACTCATACCAAACCCCATCTACTATAGCGTAGCATTAAAATAAAATATCGTCCCGGCTTGGTAACAGGGGTGATGGGTTCCTACCTCATGCATACTACTCAACTACAAGAATTCAATATCACTCGTAGGGTTGTTGCAAAGATGCCACTAAATGCAATAAAAACATAGGTATGAAAGCATGGTCAAAGTGAACTTGCTCGGTAAGTTGATGAAGATAACAACACTCTCGAATAATGACTTGGTAGAACTATTCATCACTCCGTTGAAAATCTATATAGTCATAGCATTCATATAAGCAAACATCCTAGCAAACAATTCTAACACTCATAATAAAATCAACAAATAAAAATGCAAATCAAGGGACACCAAATAAAAACAAAGGAAAACTACACAACAAAACTACCAAAGAAAAACTCGGAGAAAACAATTCAAGGTTTTCACCACATCAAGCATCAACTAAGAAATAGTTTTACACAACTAAAACTTTTCTTAACAGAACCTAAGCATGGGTTTATGCTACCTAACAGTAAAAGAATTCATCAAGCAACTAGGAGCAAAAAGAATCACCTTAAAAATCTATTATAAAACTCCTATTAGGCCTAAAGCAAATTCTAGGAGGAAAAATAAAATAAAAGTTTTATTTATTATAAATAAAAGTCCATGCTCTAAAGTTACAGAAACTAACCTAGAATAATCTATCACATAGGAAAAATAAATTTATTTGCTAATTAAAACAATAGGAAAACAGTAGCTAGTTAAATAATTAGGAATAACATGATCCTGGTTAAAACTATTTTTTTATTAATCCTAAAATGCCCAAATAAATACCTACGGTTAGGTAATGTCAAAACAAAGTTGTGACAAAAAGAATCACTAAAAAAAATATTCCTAACTCACTTTATAGCAGAATTACTATTCTGTCTAAATCTAAAATAAAGCAATTTTAAATAATTTTTAACATGACTAATTATATTTTCTACAGAAACTACAATAAATTTGCAAACCAAAAAAAAAGTATCACTTAAAAATATTAAGTAGATTAAAAGATATGAATTTTACAAAACTGAAACTATTCTGTTAAAACAGAAAACTAAAAATAAAACTAAAACGAAAAAACTGGCTAATGGGCCTATCTAACGCAACGTTAAATAACTAAACTACGCATTAACGGTTTAACAGAAAACAAACCGTGTCGGCCGGTCTAATAAAACCTAACTAAACCGGAACTAACCGAACTAAAACCGTTCATTAAAATAAACCTAACCCTTCGCGAATCTAATCTAAAGCGCCGACACAGATCGGACGGCGAAGGGGACTCCGGCGACTCACCGCGGGGAAAGACGACGGCGACGGTCGACGGCGGCTCGGGCGACGTTGGCGCGGCGGCTCCGGTGGTCGGGGACGACGGCGGAGGTGTCGGGACGGTGCGGCGGAGCAAGGGGGGGCTCGGGGTGGAGTCGGGTGAGCTCGGGGAGGTTCGAGGCGACGTGGCCGGTGGGCAATGCCAAGGGCGCACTCGGGTCTCCGGCATTTAATTGCGGCGAGGGGGAGGGCTCGGCGAGGGGCGAGGGGCGAACGGGCGAGGGAGGGTATTTATAGGGGGGACAACTTGGACGAGGGGCCAATCGGGGCGAGGATCGGGAGGATCCCGGATCCTTCGGATTCCGTGAGCGGCGTGGTGGGCGTGGGGAGGAAGAAGGTGGTGGGGCCGGGTGTCAGCGAGAGAGAGAGAACGAAGGGCGAGCGGGCGACCGAGGGGGAGGGGGTTCGGCCGTCGGGCGCTCGGGGCAGGCCGGCCGGGCGCTGGCTGGGCTGGGTTTGGTCCGGCTGCGCTGGTGGGCCTCGCTGGCCGGGCCGGGCTGGCATTGGCCGGGCGCTGGGTCCTTTTCTTTTCTTTTTTTTTTGAATTTAGAGAGAGGAAAAAAATATATAAATATAAATATTTTATATAGGACATATATATATCAAAATTTTCAGAAAAACATTTCCTACACGATGAACTTTATTCCAGCTTTAAATAAAATACACAAAAATTCAAATAAAACAAAGAGTGTTTCTGCTCTAATAAAATCCAATAAAAATCATTTTTTTTAAATACCAAAATGACTTCAAATTTATTTTCTCCTAATTTTCCATTGAAGGGAATCATTTTACCCATATTTCCATTTATTTATTTTAGGAGAAAAATAATTTGAATAAAATCCAAATAATTCCAAATTTGAAGGGGAGTTTCAAAATACCTTCAAATGACTTTCAATTTGATTCTTTTAACTTCCAACTCATATTTCATATAATTGAAGAAGTCATTTTATCTTCTCTCATGAAAATCATTAAGTTGCATAAAGTTTCTAAAATTTGAAATATTTTCAAACAGAATTCAAATCTTTTCAAAACCCTTTTCATTTATTCAAATGGAAGAAGTCATATCATCTTCTCTCTAGGGTTTTGTGTTTGAATTGAATTTGAATTCATGGTTATAAGATGGCAAAGTGAAAGTCGTGGAAAGTCATTTCATTCCTCTCATTCAACTTTCAAAAAGTTTCAAAATCCACTCAATTTCACTCAATCAATCACACAACAAACAATCAATCAATCAAAACTATTTATTTATTATAACATTCCAAAATTTAGAATTTTGGGATGTTACAAATCTACCACACTAAAAATGAATCTCGTCCTCGAGATTCGAAGAGGCTAGCAAGAAAGGGGTTAGAGTTTGGGTTCTTCCAGCAATTCCGTCGATCGGAATGGTCTAGTGTGCTACCACACTTAAAAGCAGGGTTATGGTTCCGACGGAACTCAGGTACTCCATCCCTTTGGGTTGATAGTGTCGCTCCGGGTTTCACTGAGGCCCTTCTGGTAGGGTATAACCTTTTTCTCAACACGTGTCCTTTGATTCTGGTGAGGTTCTTCCGAGACTGGGTCTTCTTCTCCGACGGGTCTGTCGCCAATACTAAACAACTATCAAAAATCTCATGGTGGTCGACAATTCATGGTTTCTCCTGCAGGAATATGGTCGGGGTTGGATCTCACCGTATATTCTACGATTGGCATCGATTGCCTGTAAGGGTTCCATCGCCCTACCATTCTATGGTTTTACGGCTTGACGTGTCGACACTCTTCTAAGGTTTTCAAGGCTCTTCGATTTTCCATCAACATATGATAGTTCATGATAGAAGTCTCGGTATGGGGCCAATCCATCCTGCATTTGAACCATTACTACATATGCAAACATCGAATCACGTATTCTAACACTTGGGCATACTCACAAGCATTGCGGAATTTCTCTTGTTGACGAACTGAGTTCGAGTAAATCCTTTGGTTCAGCAAGCCAAACAAAACATCTATCGTTCTTCACAACTCTTGGGTTTTCGTAACCTCCTAAGAAACGTATGCTGATTGAATCACTGATTCTTCCAATTTTTCTTCCTTCATCAAGGTTACATCTGTTCCTTTTCAAAATCCTGGGCCTGTGGGTTATGGCCCACTTCAACACTTGCATAGCTTTAACTCATCATTGGAGTTACAATTGTTCCATATTTCAACATTACATCTCATTTAAATCCAATATTACTTCATTCCTTCATACTCCTGAGGTAACCAAAATATTAGAATACAACTCATACTTATTTTATCCAAACTCCAATCTTTGGGACACATTTCCCTTTCCATGTTCTCATAGGGTACTGCCACCCTTAAGGTGAAATGCACAATTTTACCCATAAAACCATATTTCTCATATCCTCGAAAATGGTCAACATCTGTGTTTATAGCGTAACAACTCATACAATTCAACATATGGAATTAGAACACTTTAACTATTGATTTCATGAATCCATTACAAACTCTGAGCACCCATTACATAACTCAACTCATCGAACTCATGAAAATGAAATTGCTTTCTACTATTCTTGTTTCCAATATCAAAATTCCAACTACTCAACTCCAGCTTTCATCTTGTCGGGACATTTAGTAGCATAATGTCCTGCTTCCTTGCAATGAAAGCAAATAACTTTCGATAAGTCTTTGGGCTTCTTGGTGATGGTGTCTACTCTTTGGGTTCTTGGCTTCTTCTCTGGACATTTACCCGCCAGAATGACCTAAATCCTTGCACTGTAACAAGTGATATTACTCAGGTCCTTCTCTCTGAGAAATTGGGTTGTTCTGGGATGCCTTCGTTTCCTCTTCCTGGATTTCTCCGTAATGATCAGACCTTCTATTTCCTCGAGGGTCAAACTTCACGTCATTGTCGGGAAGTCTCAGGATACTCTTGGCTTTCCTTTGTGCAATCTTGTGAAAAATGTCCTTCTTCTCCACATGAATAGCGTGCATTGGAGTAAAATCTGTTGAGGCCTTCTCCATCGTGGTCTTCAACACATTCCTTCATCATGTGTTCTTTCATAACTTCTCGGAGGGCTTCTTTCATTCCTTCTTCCTGCTCCTGAATAGTTTGTTGCACCATGGGGTAGATGTGACATCGAGTCGGGTAGTGGGTGGTTCCTTCACACAAGAAACAAGTCACACGACTAGTTGGGCATTCCTCACTGGGTGTTTCTCCTCACAATGAGGGCATCCATCCTTGTGTTCCTCCTGGGTGTGTCCTATTTCTCCGCAAATCTTGCAGGCACAAGGTTTATTTCTTGGTGTATCATGGTGCTTCCAGATGAGACGGGATCTCAACAGAGTCTTCTTGAATTCTTCCCAAGTTTTTGCTCCGTTACATCCTTGTATGGCTTGATGCATTTTCCACCAGGTTGCGGCACTTTCTGTAAAGTACTGAAGAGCGTATGATACTTCATTCTTCCTTGAAACCAAATTGCTCGAAGTGATTCTCCATGTTACGAATCCATAGCTCGCCTCCCACTGAGTCTTGATCCAGAGAATATCACCAACTGCAGTCATCATCTATGGGGTCCAAAAGTTTTGGGATGAGATATGAGAGAGGTGGGGAGGGATATACACACAATACAAACAATAGTTTTTGAAGAAACAAGTTTTACTTTGTGGCTGTCGGAAAACATCAAACAAATGACAGCTCACAAATCGTCGCATCTAACGTAAGTGTGTAACAGGGGTTTGGTCTTCTAAAGGTCAAATAATTCTTGATTCTTCAAATTCTTCTAGTCTTCGGAGTCTTCAATTGTTGCAGCTTCAACTCTTCTAATGCATGGTCAAATCCTCTTTACTCTGAAGAGGCCATCAGTTATCCGATATCTTGTCCTTCTTGGAGCGGCTTTAGTTGATTCTTCATGTGATCAAAAGGGAAAGGGGTATATTCTAACTTTTTGAGGTGAGAGTGTCTATTTGATAAAATCAGAAGAGATGAGAAGTAAGAGCCTTTTTGAAAATAAAGTTTTTTGAGACATCCTGTCCTAAGGGCTTTCCGATTTCTAGGGTCACATTCTACAGTCAACATGTGCTCTGATACCATATCTGTAGCGACCCGACCTCAGATGGTCAAGCCTCTGTGTTGCTGTGCCATCCCTGGATCAGTATGCTGGCACACACAGTACATCAATGTATATATCAAAGTGCAATCACATGTATAATTAACGTAAAACTGATATATACCCCATAAGTCTCAGCGGAAACAAGTAATCGGGTGTGGAGTCCCATCAACGCCATCGGCAAAGTTGAGTGTAGACCGTAACCTGCACTGCACTCTAACTCGTCGGAAGTAAATATCTGCAACATGATACATTGCAGCCGTGTAGGTCAGTACATTGAATGTACCGGCAAGATCACAACATGAGAAAACAGATGATAAACTATACTATATGCAATATGGCCTTGTGGCTCTGTATCTGAGTTTTGTTTGCGTAAAAGCTGATTTATTTTCCCTACATCAAAGGAATAAATGAAGTCTGTACTATGGTGTTTTCTATCATGACATGGTTCCGCCAACCGATGTCTCATAGCCCAAAATCATCATATGTTGCCCACAATTAAGTTATCAATCCGGTCTTTGAGAGTTCCAGATAGGTCCAAGTCCAGAGGCTCAAATTGTCCGTGAATCGGGACACGGCTAATCGATTAGGTTTTAACCATCTGCAGAGGTTTGTACACTTTACCCGCAAGATTCGATCCTCTTTTACGTTCTCGCACTTCGTGGTGTTTGAGAACAAGATGACCAAACATGGTCTTCAAGAGTTCCCGACCACTATCCGGTGCTCATCCAATCCTACCGTAGTTCTACATCTGCTAGCACCGTCCAAGCCAGAGACACAACTAAGGTCAACCAAGCCAGAGACCATATTGACTTGCGGTTCCACAGTTACGCTTCCGGGCAGGAAGTATTCTTCCGTCTCTATGAGCCTTGGTGAAGCTTTCCGAAAGATGTCATGGCGCTTCTCCATGCATCCCGCCAACCACCGGATTCTCCAGGTGCCCGTCAACCGTCCTTCACCCAATAGTGTGTATTGAATTCTTGTCTCGAGTCTTGAAGTCTTGAGGCCTTGAAGATGCAGTCCTTGCAGATTCCATCATGGAGTTGTCGTCATTGACGTAGATCCTCCATTCTCACACCACTCTCGTGCACTCATACCAAACCCCATCTACTATAGCGTAGCATTAAAATAAAATATCGTCCCGGCTTGGTAACAGGGTGATGGGTTCCTACCTCATGCATACTACTCAACTACAAGAATTCAATATCACTATTGTAGGGTTGTTGCAAAGATGCCACTAAATGCAATAAAAACATAGGTATGAAAGCATGGTCAAAGTGAACTTGCTCGGTAAGTTGATGAAGATAACAACACTCTCGAATAATGACTTGGTAGAACTATTCGTCACTCGCTGAAAATCTATATAGTCATAGCATTCATATAAGCAAACATCCTAGCAAACAATTCTAACACTCATAATAAAATCAACAAATAAAAATGCAAATCAAGGGACACCAAATAAAAACAAAGGAAAACTACACAACAAAACTACCAAAGAAAAACTCGGAGAAAACAATTCAAGGTTTTCACCACATCAAGCATCAACTAAGAAATAGTTTTACACAACTAAAACTTTTCTTAACAGAACCTAAGCATGGGTTTATGCTACCTAACAGAAAAGAATTCATCAAGCAACTAGGAGCAAAAAGAATCACCTTAAAAATCTATTATAAAACTCATATTAGGCCTAAAGCAAATTCTAGGAGGAAAAATAAAATAAAAGTTTTATTTATTATAAATAAAAGTTCATGCTCTAAAGTTACAGAAACTAACCTAGAATAATCTATCACATAGGAAAAATAAATTTATTTGCTAATTAAAACAATAGGAAAAACAGTAGCTAGTTAAATAATTAGGAATAACATGATCCTGGTTAAAACTATTTTTTATTAATCCTAAAATGCCCAAATAAATACCTACGGTTAGGTAATGTCAAAACAAAGTTGTGACAAAAGAATCACTAAAAAATATTCCAAACTCACTTTATAGCAGAATTACTATTCTGTCTAAATCTAAAATAAAGCAATTTTAAATAATTTTTAACATGACTAATTATATTTTCTACGTAAACTACAATAAATTTGCAAACCAAAAAAAGAATCACTTAAAAATATTAAGTGGATTAAAAGATATGAATTTTACAAAACTGAAACTATTCTGTAAAACAGAAAACTAAAATAAAACTAAAACGAAAAACTGGCTAATGGGCCTATCTAACGCTTGGCGTTAAATAACTAAACTACGCACACGGTTTAACAGAAAACAAACCGCTACCGGCCGTCTAATAAAAACCTAACTAAACCGGAACTAACTGAACTAAAACCGTTCATTAAAAATAAACCTAACCCTTCGCCGAATCTAATCTAAATCGCCGACACAGATCGGACGGCGGAGGGGACTCCGGCGACTCACCGCGGGGAAAGACGACGGCGACGGTCGACGGCGGCTCGGGCGACGTTGGTGCGGCGGCTCCGGTGGTCGGGGACGATGGCGGAGGTGTCGGGAGGGTGCGGCGGAGCAAGGGGGGCTCGGGGTGGAGTCGGGTGAGCTCGGGGAGGTTCGAGGCGATCGGTGGGGCGGCAATGGCGCGGCGGCGCACTCGGGTCTCCGGCGACGAATTGCGGCGAGGGGAGAGGGTCGGGCGAGGGGGCGAGGGGCGGAACGGGGCGAGGGGAGGGTATTTATAGGGGGGGGGGACGACTTGGACGAGGGGGCGATCGGGGGCGAGGATCGGGGAGGATCCCGGATCCTTCGGGATTCCGGCGAGCGGCGGCGGGGTTGGCGTGGGGAGGAAGAAGGTGGTGGGGCCGGTTGTCAGCGAGAGAGAGAGAGAGAGCGAGAGAGAGACGGCCGCGCGGGCGATCGAGGGGGAGGGGGTTCGGGCGTCGGGCGCTCGGGGCAGGCCGGGCACTGGCTGGTCGGGTCATTTGCGCCTCATGGGCCTCAGCTGGCCGGGTCAATGGTCATTGGCCTGGGTCCTTTTCTTTTCTTTTCTTTTCTTTTTGAATTTAGAGAGAGGAAAAAAATATATAAATATAAATATTTTATATAGGACATATATATATCAAAATTTTCAGAAAAACATTTCCTACACGATGAACTTTATTCCAGCTTCAAATAAAATACACAAAAATTCAAATAAAACAAAGAGTGTTTCTGCTCTAATAAAATCCAATAAATATCATTTTTTTAAAAATACCAAAATGACTTCAAATTTATTTTCTCCTAATTTTCCATTGAAGGGAATCATTTTACCCATATTTCCATTTATTTATTTTTAGGAGAAAAATAATTTGAATAAAATCCAAATAATTCCAAATTTGAAGGGAGTTTCAAAATACCTTCAAATGACTTTCAATTTGATTCTTTTTAACTTCCAACTCATATTTCATATAATTGAAGAAGTCATTTTATCTTCTCTCATGAAAATCATTAAGTTGCATAAAGTTTCTAAAATTTGAAATATTTTCAAACAGAATTCAAATCTTTTCAAAACCCTTTTCATTTATTCAAATGGAAGAAGTCATATCATCTTCTCTCTAGGGTTTTGTGTTTGAATTGAATTTTAATTCATGGATATAAGAAGGCAAAGTGAAAGTCAGGGAAAGTCATTTCATTCCCTCTCATTCAACTTTCAAAAAGTTTCAAAATCCACTCAATTTCACTCAATCAATCACACAACAAACAATCAATCAATCAAAACAATTTATTTATTATAACATTCCAAAATTTAGAATTTTGGGATGTTACAGGTTCATGGCTGGAACCGGGACAGAAGGGGGGCCTTTAGTCCCGGTTCCAGCCACGAACCGGGACCAATGAGGTGCCTATATATACCCCCTCGCCGGTGAGCAGAGCACTCCATACTGCTCTGTTTTTTATGGCCGGTGAGGGGAGAGCTTTGTGGTGCTCTAGCTCACCTCCTATGCACATGAGGTGTTGGATGAAATGCCCGAGCCACACGAGTTAAGCTTTCTCCTCTCGAAGCTCGACCTCCAAGCTCCATTTTCCTTGAGATTTGTCTAGGTTGAGCGGTCCGTCCAGTCCCGTCCCCGTCTTCACCGCCGTCGATTGCCCGTGCCGATCTTGTCGCCGGCACCACCGTGGTGAGCCTCTTGTTCTTATCTTCTTTCTAAAGGAAGAACATTCTTACTTGTATGATTAGATAGATACTTGTCTAATTTTCTTACTTTTATTATTGCTTGTTATTATATAGTGCGATGGTTTGGGTATCTGCCCCCGTCGGCCCTCGTCCTATCTATGATTCAGATGTGGTATATATTATCTTTTATAACTATTTGGTTCATTTATTGTTTATGACAATTATGCCGACCAACGTGACATAGATTTTTTTATCTAGGAGGTATGTGAACCGGAAATTCCAACCGACCCTATTGTCGAGAGGTTAAATTTAGTTGAAGAAGAAAACAATTACTTGAAGGAAAAAATAAAATAAAATTGAGGAGGAGAAGATGATATTGGAGTTGCATGTTGCGGATGTCATCGATGATCACAAGATCAAGATGCATGCAATGCATTTGAAGATTAGAAAGATTAGAAAATATACCATTCATACCGAGGCTTGGTATCATTATGCCATTGGATCAATTGTTACCTTGGTTGTGATTATGATCGCATTTGTTGTTGCGTTGAAATGGTTTACATAGTTTCAATGTATGGTTTAATTAGATGCTCTGGAGAGCTATATGTTGTTCAATGAGAACTATGTATGCATTTTGGTTTTAATGTGATGATGAAGTTCTATTAATTTGGTCGCTTATCTATTCATGATGTTTTGTAATGGTTTTTGACACATGCTACCTCTTGAGCACTGCGTTGGTTTTCCTTTGAAGAGGAAAGGGTGATGCAGCAAAGTAGCGTAAGTATTTCCCTCAGTTATTGAGAACCAAGGTATCAATCCAGTAGGAGACTACACGCAAGTCGCCTCGTACCTACACAAAAAAATAAGAACCTTGCAACCAACGCGATAAAGGGGTTGTCAATCCCTTCACGACCACTTGCAGAAGTGAGATCTGAAAGAGATAATAAGATAAATATTTTTGGTATTTTTTATAATAAAGATTGAAAGTAAAGATTGCAAAGTAAAATAGGTTGGAAACTTATATGATGGAAAATAGACCCGGGAAGCATAGGTTTCACTAGTGGCTTCACTCAAGATAGCATAAGTATTACGGTGGGTGAACAAATTACTGTCGAGCAATTGATAGAAAAGTGCATAATTATGAGAATATCTAGGTGATACGTCTCCAACGTATCTATATTTTTTTATTGTTCCATGCTATTATATATTCTATTTTGGATGTTCAATGGGCTTTATTATACACTTTTATATTATTTTTGGGACTAACCTATTAATCGGAGGCCCAGCCCAAATTGCTGTTTTTTTGCCTATTTCAGTGTTTCAAAGGAAAAGGATAGCAAACGGAGTCCAAACGGAATGAAACCTTCGGGAACGTGATTTTTGGAACAAACGAGGAGGCCACGAGGACTTGGAGTGGACGTCAAGCAATCAACGAGGAGGCCACGAGGCAGGGGGCGCGCCTACTGTCGGTGTCAAAACCGGCGGATCTCGGGTAGGGGGTCCCGATCTGTGTGTCAAGGCTGATGGTAACAGGAAGAAAGGGACACAGATGTTTACCCAGGTTCGGGCCCTCTCGATGGAGGTAAAACCCTACTTCCTGCTTGATTAATATTGATGATATGGGTAGTACAAGAGTAGATCTACCACGAGATCGTAGAGGCTAAACCCTAAGAGCTAGCCTATGATGGTATGATTGTAATTGTGATCGGCCTTCTTAGGACCAACCTCTCCGGTTTATATAGACACCGGAGAGGGCTAGGGTTTACATGGAGTCGGTTACAAGGAAGGAAATATAATATCCGGATCGCCAAGTTTGCCTTCCACGCCAAGGAAAGTCCCATCCGGACACGGGCCGAAGTCTTGAGTTTTGCATCTTCACGCTTCAATAGTCCGGACGTTGTACGGAGTCCGGCTTTCCGGATACCCCCTAATCCAGGACTCCCTCAGTAGCCCCTGAACCAGGCTTCAATGACGATGAGTCCGGCACGCAGTATTGTCTTCGGCATTGCAAGGCGGGTTCCTTCTCCGAATACTCCAATGGGGTTATCGAACACTTAAATCGTGTCCGGATTCACAAGATGATATTTACACACCATTGTAGAGAGAATGATATTTCATAAATGCAATCTGCTGACAACTTTTTCTGATGACATGACATGTTATTACGGTCGGGTCATCATTCGAACCATTTTCCCACAACCAGCTACAGCGCACATTGCGAGGCGGTTTCTTTGACACGCCTTGTCAAAGCAGAGATCGTGTCCCCTTATCTCGGGATTCTCATCAATACGGGTATGGGTAATCTCACCACGCCATTAATCGTGGCGCTTGGGAAACAAGCGATTCTCAACGGGCAAGTGGGGAGGCGCACCGCTCTCGGCTCCTCTATAAAGGGATAAGATTTCCCCATTTTCACCCACACCTTCTTCCTCCTTTGCCCACTCTTGCCCCCCCCCCCCCGAGCTCTAGCGCCCAAGCCCAAGTCTTCTCCGCACAGCTAAACATGTCCAGGGCAGGAGGCTAGTGGGTGGCTTCCACCGTCAAGGAGAAGCATATCGAAAATCTTCGGGCCGCCGGATACTTGGCCGCAGACATAGCGCACCGGCTACCGGACACTGGGCAGGTCATTCCAACCCCAGGACCCCACGAGAGGGTCGTGTTCGTCGCCCACTTCGTCCGTCGACTGGGGTTTCCACTTCACCCCTTCGTTTGCAGGCTCATGTTCTACTATGGGCTAGATTTCCACGATCTAGCCCCGAATTTCGTCCTCAACATCTCGGTGTTCATCGTCGTATGTGAGGCCTTCCTCCACATCCTGCCTCACTTCGGCCTGTGGCTGCAAATCTTCTGCGTGAAGCCGAAGATCGTACGCGGCCAGCAAGCGGAATGCGGAGGGGCCATGGTGGGCAAGATGCCTAACGTCACCTGGCTGGACGTCTCCTTTGCGGAGACCGTAAAAGAGTGGCAATCGGGGTGGTTCTACATCACCGAGCCGCGCGGCGCCAACTGGGCGGCGGCTTCCGATTTCCGATCCGGAGCCCCCATGCGGCTCACCTCCTGGGAAAGGAAGGGCCTGACTTGGGGCGAACCTACAGAGCTGACCGGACTCCAAACCTGCATCAAGAGCATGAAGGACAAGAACATCAAGCTTGTCAACGTGATCCAGGTCATGCTCGTTCGCCGGATTCTGTCGTGCCAAAGGCGGGCGTTCAATCTTTGGGAGTTCGTCCCGGCCGAACACCAGACGCTCCAGAGGCTCTATGGCATGAAGCACAAAGACGCGTGGAAGGAGTTGTTTAAGGCCTTCGAAGTACCTCCTCCCACATCCGAGGACCGCGGACTTCACGCAGCGCGGCCCCCACGTCCGGTGAGTTTTGGGACTACCACCGGGTTCGGTTTTTCCCAATACATTCATGGGGGAGTCTTAAGTATTTGTGTATATTTGCCTCAGGATTATGTGGAGACAATGGAGCAGGTTTATCGTCCGGCTCCGCTGCCGAGGGCTCAGTGACGCTCTCTCGACGGAGATCTTTGGTCCTGCACCGCATAAGGTGCCGGAGAAGAAGGCCGAGAAGAAGGCCCCGGGGATCCGAAAGGGTCTCCGGCGTAAGGTTGCGCCAGAAGCCTCGTCCGAAGATGACGACGCAGACTCCCCCCACGAAGGGGAGGAGGAAGAAGAAGACGCCCCATCCGGAAAGGATGAGGGGCCCGGAGAGGTAGGCCAGGGGGCCGGAAAAGGCCCTCGGCGCAAGGCCGTTATACCCCTGTCATCCGATGACGACGAGACAGATTCCTCCCGCGGAGGCGGGGGGAATCAAGAAGAAATTCCACCTCCCTGCACTAGGGGGAGAAGAAGAGAAAAGCCACCCCGGAGGGGGAGGCTGGGGCGTCCAAGAAGGGGAAGGTAACCCTTCCGGACTATTCCGCCACGGCCGCTTCCAGCGAGGAGGGGCGGCTGCCCCGGGGGAAGCCCCCGGTGCGATCGTAAGTGTCCGCATTCTATCATGGTTTCACTTCATAGTTTTTATACTTATAGTGTCGAACATATATGCAGTCCGGCCAGGGCTCACCCCGAGTTATCTTCCTCCGGGTCCCTAAGCGATTCGGTGATAAATTCGCTTCCGATGGCCACCACCCCTCAACACGCGGATGACACGGAGGTGTTGTCCCGAAGGCTCCCAGAGCGAGGGGAGGTGACTCTGGAGACGCCCCACGGCGGGATTCCAGATGTCGGGCACACGGGGTTCAAGATCCCCGCAGATCGTGTCAATGAGAGCCATGGCCAGCCGGGCTCTCAGCCGAACACAATTCCGGAACCTTCGATGGTTCCGGACTCAGGCAGACGACCCCTCGTTAGGGAGGGCGAGCCGTCTGTGTCGCGGACTTTCGTTGCGCATGAGGCGTCGGACTGTCTTCTGTAAGCGCTTCGCGGCGCTTCCCTGGATGCAGGGCACCGTACTCTTATGAGTACGGTGATTCGGAAGGTTTCGTCCGCCAAAAGCTGACTAACCGAAGCTTACACCAGCCTCCTAACAGGCTTCAAGGTAAGTAATAAATATGTGCAAAATTGCCACCCGATAGGTAGTAGCCCCTGATACTCTGTTTGGTGTTCGGAAAGAAAAGCCAAACGGAGGGTCAATTATAATCCGCAGGAGTGTAATAATAAGTATTGTTGTGAATAAGCAGGCTGTCTTTGCTTGCTGCTTCTGCCCGTCTTGCCGAGGTTGCCGAATCAAGCGGGACATGGAGCAGCGGTAGGAGAGCTCGTCCTCACGAAGAGGCAGCTCGAAGAGAACAAGGGTAAGTGATTCCCGCTCTTATGCATTTAAGGATAGGTAGAATTGGTGAGTCTAACACCTAAGTGTCGTGACCGTGTAACAGGGGCCACCGCCGAAGTGGCGTCCCTGAAGAAAGCGTTGTCCGAGGCCGAAGACAAAGCAGCCTTGGAATGCAAGGAGCGCGAAAAGCAAAGTGCTAGAGTGGGCGAGGTACAGCAAGAGCTAACCTTGGCAAAAAGTGTGAGTCCGTGAAGCATGATCTGAAGATGAAGGAGACTGAGCTTGCGAAGGCCCTTGTAAGTTTGAAAGATGCCAAGGCCGAAACCGAGAAAGCAAAGCAGGAGATCCAGGAGGCCAAAAAGATAGCAGCGGGTAAGAAATTATTTATGCAAAGCAAACATGTGGAGGAGGCGTTTCTTTTACTTACTCGAATACGGAGCTCTCCAGGGGCATTTGCAGATCTGCCACGCAGCGCCTCGGGACGCTGCGGAGTTCTACCGTGCCGTGGAGGGAGCTCAACGGAGAAGTTGTTACGGTCCCGATATCTGGGGCCGATCATCCGATGCCTCCGAGTGACCAATCGAAGCGATTGATCGAACTCCACAGGGCGGCCGAACTGGCTATGAAGGACTTCATAGTCAGGATGTGTCCTGGTGAGCTCCTGCCCAGTAGCTACTTGGGCCTGATCAAGCGGATGGTGGATGCCTGCCCGCGGCTTGAAGTGATCAAGCAATCCGTTTGCATCGAAGGTGCCCGCCGAGCCTTTGCCCGCGTCAAGGTGCATTGGGGCAAGTTGGATGCACAGAAGCTGGTCAAGGACGGGCCGCCGGAGGGCAAGGCGCATCGCCATCCCGAGATGTACTACATGGCGTGATGAAGGGTGCTTGTCTCGTTGCCGATGAGTGTACCAAGGACGCCATTTTGGAATGAGTTCACTTCTGTCATGTTTGTAATTTAAAGACGAAGTCACTTGCGCTATGTAGCACTTTTGTTATTTAAAATATTACCTTCTGTGCGGTTGTTTATAAAATTCTAAAAGTAGGCCAGTCGTCGGCTTCCTCCCCCGCGTAACTAGTACTGGGTGGTTCATGGAAAACCCGGACACTCTTTATCCAAATGTTTATTCCCTTAAGGAGGTGTCCGGCGCAGCGAACAAGGCAATCGGACTATGCGGCTTTATAACTTTCACTTAGCCATAGAAGTCTACAATTTTAAATTTTGGCGAAGCCCCTAGAATCCGGAAGGCCGAATCGGGGCGCTATACACGCCTAGATCGGACGAAGCCGATTTATCGCCTAAAGCGGAAAATCTTTAAGGATTTTAAAACCTCTTCAACAGCGACCAGCTCTCGCCACATCATGTCGATCAGTTTTCGGCTTTCTCTCTTTGAGGTGCTTTCGTCCGGAAGAACCGGACACAATCGTAGTAGTTCTTCTGCGCTACCTTAGCCGATATAATGTAATGTAAGGCACCAAAACAAGGGAGCCGGGCTATCCCAATCAGAGACCCAAGACATGATTCGGAGCTGATGCATATAGTGCTATAAGTTCGGGGTGCCGCACTGTTGAAAGTGTTCAGACTTTATTTGCCATATTACGGGGCGCCATGAGAAGCCCCTGGCAAACCGGTCGCACCAAGGTGTATGGATGCAATATCAAATAAACATTTATAAGAGAAAAAATGCTCAAATAAGAATAATAAGCTGACGCTATATATAATCTCCCATTGATGAAAAATGCGTTTAAGCGTACATTTACAATGGATGCGTTAAGCAGAGATAAAATAGGACTATTTGACATGTCCTATCCAGGGCAGGCTGTGGTCAGATAGATAAAGCAGGTATAATGATCGTAAATATATTCCACCTGGGTATTTCCTTCTGTGCACAACGTCTGTTGCCTCCTTGGATGTCTCTCCCCTATAAGTCTGGCAATTCGGCTCTTTTGAGGATGTTGCGCCAACGCGGTGTCCTGAAAGGTAAGAGGGAAAGAGTATGAAAGTATTTGGCGGTTACCCGCACTATTGACTGAGTCGTTGATGCGCCTCCACCTATGCCCATGGTATTTTAAGTGCGTAATTGCGTGCGCGTGGCACGAATGCTGCTTTGATTTGATGGGGCTTAAGCGGAGGCCGGACTGCTAGTCGCGCTCTTGGCGTGCCTGATGATCCTTTTGCGGGGTGCTCCGGACTCGCTTGGCTGTGCTCTAAGTTGTTGTCGCCGGATTGGTTTGTCGGAGAAGGCCGCATTGTACTTCCGCCGTAAGGGCTGCGGTATGTTCTTCTGTTCATAGAGAGTTGTCCATATTTCCGTTCACTGTTATGACCCTGCGTGGTCCTGGCATCTTGAGCTTGAGATATGCGTAGTGTGGTACCGCATTGAATCTGGCGAATGCGGTTCGTCCGAGCAGTGCATGGTAACCACTGCGGAAGGGGACGATAACAAAGATTAACTCTTTGCTTCGGAAGTTATCCGGAGATTCGAAGACCACTTCCAATGTTATAGAGCCCGTACTGCGGGCCTCTACTCCAGGAATTACACCTTTAAAGGTGGTTTTAGTGGGCTTGATCCTTGAAGGGTCAATGCCCATTTTGCGCACTGTGTCCTGGTAAAGCAGGTTCAGGCTGCTGCCACCGTCCATAAGGACGCGCGTGAGGTGGAATCCGTCAATGATTGGGTCTAGGACCAATGCGGCCGAGCCGCCGTGATGGATGCTAGTAGGGTGATCCCTACGATCAAAGGTGATCGGATAAGCTGACCATGGGTTGAATTTGGGGGCGACTGGCTCCATCGCATAGACGTCCCTTAGTGCCCGCTTCCGTTCCCGCTTGGGGATGTGCGTGGCGTAGATCATGTTGAACGTTTTCACCTGGGGGAGGAAATTTCTTCTGTCCCCCCGTGTTCGGACGTCGGGGCTCCTCGTCATCGTCGCTGTGCAGCCCCTTGTCCTTGTCTTCGGCGTTTATCTTGACGGCCTGTTTGAATACCCAGCAATCTCTATTGGTGTGGTTGGCTAGCTTGTCCGGGGTGCCATGAATTTGGCACGAGCGCTCCAGTATGCGGTCCAGACTGGACGGTCCCTGGTTATTTCTTTTGAACGGCTTCTTCCGCTGACCGGGCTTGGATCTGCTGAATCCGGCGTTGACTGTCGTGTCTTCAGTGATGTCGTCGTTGTTCCGTCTCTTATGTCTGTTACGCTGTGGCTTGCCGTTATTGTCGCGGCCATCTGAATTGCCAGAATGTGGCGTAGTGCTGCTGCGAGCCAACCAACTGTCCTCGCCCGCGCAAAAGCGGGTCATTAGTGTTGTGAGAGCTGCCATGGACTTGGGTTTTTCCTGGCCGAGGTGTCGAGCGATCCACTCGTCACAGATATTATGCTTAAAAGCCGCCAGGGCTTCGGCGTCCGGACAGTCGACTATTTGGTTCTTTTTAGTTAGGAATCGAGTCCAGAATTTCCTGGCTGACTCTCCGGGCTGTTGAGTAATGTGGCTCAAGTCATCGGTGTCAGGTGGTCGCACGTATGTGCCCTGGAAGTTGTCGAGGAATGCGCCTTCCAGGTTTTCCCAGCTGCCAATGGAATTTGCTGGCAGGCTGTTTAGCCAGTGTCGGGCTGGTCCTTTGAGCTTAAGGGGAAGATACTTGATGGCGTGCAGATCGTCTCCGCGGGCCATGTGAATGTGGAGAAGAAAATCTTCGATCCATACTGCAGGGTCTGTTGTGCCATCGTATGATTCGATGTTTACGGGTTTGAACCCTTCTGGGAATTCATGATCCATTACTTCGTCAGTGAAGCAGAGGGAGTGCGGCGCCTGCGTCGGGGCTATGTGGCTACGCAGGTCGAATTGCTCTGGGTGGCTATATTCGGCCCGGCCGGACTTGTTGAAGGTGTGTCCGGCGTGACGGTCCTCGTCGCGTACCGAGCCACGCCCCCGCGATCCGTAGATCGATCTTCGCTGTCCTGATTTGTTGCCCCGGGCCGTAGTGTGTTGGCGTGGGGGTGTTGGCTGGTATGCAGACTGGTATGCCGTTTTATCCTGGCCACGAGGTGGCTGGTCAGCCATATGGTGCTCGAGTCCGTATTCCTCAGCTGCCAGGACTTCAGTCCATCTGTCTGTGAGCAGGTCTTGATCAGCTTGGAGTTGCTGCTACTTGTTTTTTAGGCTCCTCGCAATGGCTATAAGCCGACGCTTGAAGCGCTCCTGCTCTACGGGATCCTCAGGCACGCTGAACTCGTCGTCGCCGAGGCTAATCTCGTCTTCGGAGGGGGGCATGTAGCTGTCCTCCTCCGGGTATTCGTCCATCGCCTGTTCTTCTGGGCTGACCTGCTCATCCTCCTGTTCGGCCTGCTCGAAGGCGGGCTGATCAGGGTTGTATTCTTCTTCGGCACCATTCAAATTGTTTTCGTCTCCTGGGCCGGTATTGGTGTGGCGGGGCATGGAGTGGTGCCGACGACGCCCATTCTTTGCTTTTTTCCCTGAGGTTTTATCCTCCGTTGCCTCATCGCCATTTGTTTCCTTCGGAGTGTCCACCATATATATATCATAAGAAGAGGTGGTTGTCCACCGCCCAGTGAGTGGTGGTTCATGTTCTTCTCCTGCATCGTCGTCCATACCGTCGATGTCTTCAGAGTCGAAGTTCAGTACCTCGGTTAAGTCATCGACCGTGGCAATGAAGTGGGTGGTGGGTGGGCAACGAATTCCTTCATCGCCTGCCTCCCACTCGAGCCGGACATAGTTCAGAGGAGAGCCTCCTGACAAAGAGGGAGACTTTAATGAGTCCAGCATGTCGCCAAAGGGAAAGTGCTAGAAGATATCCGCAGCGGTGAACTCCGTTACCGGAGCCCATCCTGGCCCGACGGGCTCGGGAGTGTGCGGACTAGAACCAACGTCCGGATACGAATCCAGGGGTTCGGAGTCACAGGCCACCGCAGAGGTAAGACTCATGTTCGGCTCCACCACCGATGAGTGTGCGACCTACGGGGCGGGGTCCATCCCTCCGTCCTTAGGCAACGCAACCTGCTCCGGATCTAGATCCGAGGATACTACGGGGGTGATACCCCGAGCTTCGTCTGATGGCAGGTCTAAGCCGTGCTCGTCGTGACTGTCCGGTGCTCCTGGCATAGGCCCCAATCCATCGAAGATCAAGTCTCCGCGGATGTCCGCCGTGTAGTTCAGGTTTCCGAACCTGATCTAGTGGCCAGGGGCGTAGCTGTCGATCTGCTCCAGATGGCCAAGCGAGTTGGCACGCAGTGCGAAGCCACCGAACACGAAGATCTGTCCGAGGAGGAAAGTCTCGCCCTGGACAGCGTCGTTGATGATGATTGAAGGAGTCATCGAGCCTGACAGCGACGACACAGGGGAACTCTCAATGAAAGCACCAATGTCGGTGTCAAAACCGGCGGATCATGGGTAGGGGGTCCCGATCTGTGCGTCAAGGCTGATGGTAACAGGAAGCAAGGGACACAGATGTTTACTCAGGTTTGGGCCCTCTCGATGGAGGTAAAACCCTACTTCCTGCTTGATTAATGTTGATGATATGGGTAGTACAAGAGTAGATCTACCACGAGATCGTAGAGGCTAAACCCTAAGAGCTAGCCTATGATGGTATGATTGTAATTGTGATCGGCCTTCTAAGGACCAACCTCTCCGGTTTATATAGACACCGGAGAGGGCTAGGGTTTACATGGAGTCGGTTACAAGGAAGGAAATATAATATCCGGATCGCCAAGCTTGCCTTCCATGCCAAGGAAAGTCCCATCCGGACACGGGCCGAAGTCTTGAGTCTTGTATCTTCACGCTTCAATAGTCCGGACGTTGTACACAGTCCGGCTGTCCGAATACCCCCTAATCCAGGACCCCCTCACCTACCCCCCTGGGCGCGCCCTCCACCCTCGTGGGCCCCTCATAGCTCCACCGACCTACTTCTTCCTCCTATATACACTACAAAAAAATACACTTCCGTGATGATACGTGTTTGTCACAGTAGGTCGCGTTTTTTGTCATGCATGTACGATTTTATGACAGAATCAAGATAGTCATACCTGTTCTGTCGTAGAAGTTTTCCATGACATTACCAAAATTATCATCACGGAAGTGTCCACTTCCATGACGATAAATCGCACGTCACAGAAGTGCTTTCGTCAAGGGTGACCGACACGTGGCATCCACCGTAACATTACGCTGTTAAGCTATCGGGTCGGGTTTTGGATCCGATAACCCGTTAACAGCTCCGACCAATGGGGATTTTCCACATGTAAAATCATCATTGGCTGGAGGAAACACGTGTCGGCTCATCGTTGGGACAGATGTCATCCACTCATTGGACAGAAGGCGCCTATGATACGTCGACACGTGGCACGGCCCAACAGAGGCACATTCCTGTGAAAAGGCCGGCCCGTTAGACTTGGTCAAAAGGTGGCGGGCCAGCCCATGGAAAGCCTGTTAACGGCCTGTTCGCATATAGCCCATTTACATCCCGCTAACCCAAGGCCCGTTACGCCCTATCCGAATTAGGCCCAGTAGCGTCATCTGGGCCATCCAATATGATTCCAGCCCGTTTTCACTTCTGGCCCATGTATGGCCCATGACGTCTTTCGGGCCATATGAGGCCCTACGTAACTTTTGGCCTATTAACGGTCCGTGGTGAAACTGGCCCGCAATGAACAATGTATCACTTTACACCCATTAACGGCCCGTGGTGAAACTGGCCCGTAATGAACAGTGTATCACTTTATACCCATTAAGGGCCCGTTATTCAGTTGGGCCGTTTCCAGCCCATGTTATCTTTCGGCCTTCTCGAGCCCGTATATTCTTGGGCTTATTTCAAAGATTCGTTTACTTACGGCCCGTTCGCTATTTTTCGCTTAGGCCAAATTCAGCCCGTGGTTACAATGCCGCCCGCTTGTGGTTCGTTAATACGTTGGGCGCTTTCATAGCGCCATCAACACGGCCTATTAACGATGGCCCGTTATGGTCGGCCCATGAGCAGACGATTCCAACTCTAGCCCTTTTACGGCCATAATGCGGCTCGTTATTGGCCCATGTTTGGCCAATCGATCATACGCCCGTATAAGGCCCATTGATGATACGGCCCGTAGAAGGCCCATTGTTTCTACGACCGCATAAGGCCCATTGTTTCTATGGCCCGTAGAAGGCCTCATCGCTTTCACGGACCCGTAGAAGGCCCATCGCTTTCTACGGCCCGTAGGGAGGCCCAAAGGTCACTACAAAGAAATATTAGCCCATGGTTATTGTGGCCTAGTTTTAAAAAATACGTTATTGCAGCCACTAGCAAATCAAGGAAAAGAACTGCGACCGACTACAAGCAAACAAATAAACAAGACAACAAGGAAATAAATAAGCAAGCAACTTATGCTAGGCTATCACGGCTATTACACATATTACATCCACTAGGCATCAAACTTCGCCACCAGTGCAAATATAGGGAACAAAGCAGCATATAAATGCCGCAGCAAAACAAGTCCAGAACTGAAACCACTTCATAAGAGTTCAAGAAACAATATCTTGGGTACCCATAATGCTGGCAAGATGCTTAGCAAGCTTATTAACTTTCTCTTGTTTGGCGCTTAAATCCTCCAGCGCTTGCTGTTGCACAAGAAAGTAAGCATCTGAATTCTGCAGGGACTACCTCAGTCCTTCGGGTTCTTGCCGCAGCACAGTTGACTGATGCCTTTCAGCTTGTAGCGGCGAGTTCGAAGAGCTTGTGCCGCTGATCGCCAAGAACTTCGAACACTACATCAACGCAGGATCGTGGGGTTTTCACTGTCTAAAAGATCGTTTTTATCACCTTTCTTGGAGACCAACAAGGTTGTCTCACTATCTTGAACCTTATCTGCATTACTTTCTCTACCATTGCATAGTGGGGTGCTCTTCTCCAATATTCTGTTTACATACTACAAGAGAAACAAGCAGACACATCACAGGTTTAGCTTGCAGTATACGAAACTCATTTTGGTAAACCGGTTCAGTAGTAAGGTGGACAGGATAATAGCATGAACCAAACATATATCTATGTACTATGGTCACTATATTGTCCATATCATTATAGTTTATGTTCCCTAATCAAGATAGAGACACAATTCAACTCATATATTTTTAAGACACAGCAGCATAGACATAATATAATTGTGAGAAACTACACACAATTGGCAGCAGTTGTAATGTGCATCACATGAGAACATAACTGTTTATAGAACTTAAACTGAAATCAACATAGAGCAAGAAGTTAGAACAACAATCCAGTTAAAGAAATAGGTTTAAAACATACCTGTTGCACCATTGGAGTTTCAATTGGATACTTCAAATTCGAAAGTAGTTGGTATGAGTAAATACAGTGATGCAACAAAGAAAGGAGTATGGACCATAGCTACAGAATCGACACGAGAACAGTTGATCTTCTGCTTTAAACGTGGAGTTTGGGTTAGCTGTGGTGGTCTTCATGCTTTGGGCACTGCAGTACCTTTACAAACTGCTCGTGTGGGGGGTACTCTGTGGTGGACATGGTGCTTGTCAACTATAAGTGGGTTACTATCTGCTGGGGTTGCGGTTAGATGGGTTGTAGCTGGTTCTCTGCCCAACGGTGTAAGTGTGCAATCTGGAAGAGTCTTGATTATGTGTGGTGGGGCTAGTTTGTGGGCCAGTACAACCATGGTTCTATCTGCATCGACGGGTAGCACTGTCTTTTGTGAAGAACGGGTTTTTCCTCCCTTAGATACTGCCATCACCCCCTCCAATTCAAATGGCTCATAAACAACAAAAGAAATTGAACGTACAGACATTGTATGATAGACAGATGTGGTAATTCACATATATGTTGTCTAACCAAACAGACAAAGATGACACAATTTCACATATATGATGCCTAACTAAACAGGATAGCATGACACAAGCTTTCAGATATATGATGGATAACTTAACAGGATGTAATGGCATAATTCAACATATGATGAGTACCTAAACAGGATGACATGACAAAACTATATGATGTCTTTCTAAAATAGGTTGGGATGAAATAATTCACATACATGTTGTCTAAGTATACAGGATGGCATAATAAAATTGACATAATTGATTCGTATACTAAGCAGCTGGCACTCGCATGTATGATCTCTAAACTAAGCAGATAGAATTCAATATTGTGCATATGATGTCTAAACTAAGCAATGCAAGACACCATATGCATCATATGAGAAATATAAACATTGCAACTTAGAGCATACACCTCAGGTGGGATATAGGGCTGGTCATCTGTCTCTGAATCCTTCTCTGAGGAGCTCCCTGTAACCATCGAGATATATGCTTCAACAGGTGCCATTGCTTGCTCTGAAGACCTTGTTTTCACTCCAGATTTTTCCATAACCGGCTCAAATGGCTGATACACATGAAGAGTAGTTCAATATAAACAGATTGTCGAATGGAATACGTAATGAAAAAAAAAGATGGCATGAGATAATTCACATATATGATGCCTGGCTCCATGGCGGTGCATAATTCACATATATGATAACTGGCTGAAAAACATGGCATTGCATAATTCACATATCTGATATAGAAAGCAAACAGGAGGCATTCACACAAAGCATGTCTAATCTAAGGTGTGGCATGGCAATGCAAGACACCATATGCATGATATGAGCAATATAACCCAGCCAAGTTAGAGCATGCACCTCGGGGAATACGACTGGTCATCTCTCTACGAATCCTCCTCCGAGGAGCTATCTCAGAATCAACAAGAAATCTGCATCGACAGTAGCACCGATCGTCAGAAGGCCTTGTTTTCACTCCAGATTTTCCCACGACCGACTCAAATGGCTGATGCACAGGAAGAGTAGATGAATGTATAAACATTGTTGACAAATGGAACACATTATGGAAAAAAATATGGCATGATACATTTCACATATACGATGACTGCTAAACAGGATGGCATTGCATGATTCACGTATATGATGCCTGGCTAAAGAAGATGGCATTGCATAATTCCCATATACTCCCTCTGTTACTAAATATTTGTCTTTTTAGAGATTTCAAATGGACTACCACATACGGATGTATATAGACATATTTTAGAGTGTAGATTCAGTCATTTTGTTCCGTATGTAGTCACTTGTTTAAAACTCTAAAAAGAAAAATATTTAGGAATGGTGGGAGTATGATATAGAAACCAAACAGGTGGCATTCACACAAAGCAAATCTAAAATAAGCTGATGACATATAAGATGTATAATGTAAGCAATGCAAGGCGCCATATGCATGATATGACCAACATCAGCATGTCAGGTTAGATCAAACACCTTAGGTGGTAAACAGGCGTGGTCGGCTCCTTCTGAATCTCCATCTGAACAGTTATCTTCCTCTGGAATACAATCTGGAAATGCAGGAGAGGGGGGGCCACTTCGCCCACCATGGAGCAGCGTCTGCATGACATTATATTCGCACGCAACGGTCTTCTCTTTTTCTCTACATGTTCAGTACGATTGTGTACAATATCTGACATGCATAATAAAAAATAGTTAGATTTTGTAAGGCCTAAGGGGTGCATGCAAAAATCAATACCGATGGTAGCAAACGAGTGGATGGATCCAAAACTCATGATAGCGTGTAGATTATAGCCCAGCTTAAAAGATAGACAATGGATCATCTATTGTTTGTTGCCCACCCAACATGAACCACATAGAAGACCCTAGATGAACCAGATAGTAGACAGATACTATTCGTTGCTGGCTTGATATGAGACCCATGGGCAATTCAAAATTCAAGATTGAACGATAAAGTAGCAGGTAATAATAACCGATGTATAACGTAAGCAAACACGAAAGACCGCGACCTCTCTTCCAGAACTGTCTAGTCCTCGGTTCATTTGCTCAGTCGATGATGGTAATGCAGTTGGTGTGGCTGCCGGCAATGGGGAAGATGATCTGAGGCGGCGAAAGAAAGTCTGCAGGGGGGATCTCTGCTGCAGTGAATGCTTCTGTCGATGGTGCACCTCAGGTGGGGTGGATGACGGCACGGCAGGAGCAGGACATAACACAGAGTTTTCTTTGACGCCAATCTGAAAATGAAGTAAATCTGTAAGGGCTCCTTAGAATTGGAGGATTCTATAAATGCAGGGATAGGAAAAACACAGGAATAGGATAGGAATGCACGTACAAAACAGAGCATTTGGAAACATAGGATTTTAACCTGGGTGTTTGGCTCACATGAATTGGAAGAACAGAGGAATGGAGAAACAAAGTGATGCGACGAGTGTACAACCTCTTTGGCATAGCCTTGTGGACCTCAACATCATTGGGTTGGACGTGGAGGATGGTGATGATGCTGGTGTGACTAACGGAGGTGGGGAAGAAGATCCGAGGCCTCTAGAAACGGCACCGAGGGTACTGCTCCGCTGTGATGGACGGTTCCGTCGTTGGAGCAGCTCCGCTAAGGTGTACGGCGACGAGGCTGAAGCATGACAAGATGCATAACGTTAATCTGAAGTGGGGCCCTAATATCATCTCGCAATAGATGATGTGAAATACATCACAAAAAGTGCTAGATGTAAACGCATCACGCGCCACGGCCGCCCGACAGATGTTGTAAGTACTGTTCACTCCGAACTTAATCAAGAAAATGAACTTCACAAATGAAACTGAATTTTACTATCAAAACTGACTGAACTAGTAACAGAGCATTGCAATAGATGTTTAGGGCGTTCGAGCACTAGTAGCAGAGAAGCAGTGATCTAAATCAGCAGACGCTTGAGCAGGAACGCACTAGCAGAGAGCAAGTCGCAAGAGAGCACCGTGAGCGAAGTGCTAAAGCAGCAACTCCTCGTAGCTGTCGGAGGTCGTGGCAAAGCAGCAGGAGCGCAAGCGAGAGCAAGAGCAGAGCAGCAGCACGAACGAAAGCAGGAGCAGTGCAGCAGCGCGACCGACAGCAAGAACGGAGCCGCAGCGCGAGCGAGAGCCGGAGCAGCTGCAGCTAGTGCCGTTGTGGAAGTCGCCACCGAGGAAGCAACGACATGTGGGAGAGACGCCATGGATGATGTGGCCGGCGACGGCGCCGTCGATGAAGACGCCATGTCTACTCGGTATCGAGCACCGGCAGCCCCGTGAGATCGAATAAAAGATAAAATGCAGTAGTGAGTGTAGAACCTCCTTGGTGGCACCGAGTTGGCCTCGGCTTCATCGGAGGAATTGGTGAGGGTGCTGCGGTTCTGGTGGGGCAGGTCAAGACGGCATTGTGGGGATTGAGGTGGCGTGATAGAAGAGGCAAACGTCGGGGCAGCTCCTTGGAGGTGGAGGACGGGGCGGCTGATCCGGCGGGATGACGAGATCGACAACGGATCCTCATCCGGTGTGGTGGATGAGGGACGGCGAGCTGTTGCGGTGGACGACGTAGTCGGGGAAGAGTCTCCGGCTGGGCGGCGGTCGGGAGGCCGACGGAGGAGCATGGGGTTTCGCGGGTTTTGGCGGCCTCGGTGTACGAATGGAGGGGCGAAGGGGGAGGGGGAGCCAAGCTTAGGGACGCGCTTGTCCGAAATGTAGGGTAAGTTACCAGCATACCCCCACCAGTTTTGACACCATGACATGGAGCTTCATTTCTGGCTGAGGGGTAGAAGGGGGATTTCACGTGTCTGGGCTGCGGGAGCGATTTCGGATAAGGAGGGAGTTCTGTGGCCCAAATTTCAGGATAACAAGGCGCTGGGTTGAAGAAGCGGGAGTTTCAAAGCAGGTGAGACAAAAGATACTCGAGCTTGAAAATTTCGGGATAACAAGGTGCGGATTCCTTGTTCAGTAGAACAAACTTAACGTGTAAAAAAACAATTCATACAAGACACAAGAGAGTCATGTCCCCTTTTACTATATTGCTATAGATGTCATTGAAAAAACTACAAGAAAATGTAAAAAAAAATCGAAGAACAAGATTACCCTGCACAGTACCAAATCGATTCGCACTTCCCTCAACAACAACAAAAAACAAATCAATTCCCACCAAAGAAAGAGTAATGTCCCTTTTTATATGATTACAGATGCCATGATCTCGAATTTCAATTTTTGAATCCACGTTATGTTGAATTCGAATATATCATTAGGTGACCTTGCGGTATATAATTGATGTAGTCGTACATTTTGATCTTCCATCATATATGAACATTTTACTCCACCATGTGAACATATGTATTGTCGTCTACCATATGGACTCAATTTGAATCAATTTTCCTTATTTGAATACGATTGTTGTCAAGTTATACAATAATTTAAATATTATCTTAATAACAAAAAGACATGCATATAGCAGTAATCATATTTCACTATGAACTACATGTACCATACGCTCTCCAATTCAAATATTTGTATCCATTTTATGTTGAATTCAAATCATAGTACATTATTGGTCTAGGTAGCGAGATGTTCGAGATAATCTAAACCCTGTTTTCATACGTATAATTTTTGGCTGAATTGGGACAAGTTTTGTTATAAGCCTCTAGCAAAACCGGAGATTCTCTCAACAAGCCGCGTGGTTCCGAGAGGGAACGTGTCACCTTTGTGTGCGAAATGATATACGCTGCCTCCCCCCTGATTTTATTTACAGAGGAAACATAGAACTATATGAGTGCCCTGTTAAAGTTTGGAATTATTTCGGGTTCATTTGGCCTTTTTATACATTAATTCAGTTTCTGGACTTTTAATGTGCATAATCTAAATATGAATTGCATGCACATGCTCCAGTGCACCAAAGTGGGTTGAAAAATCGCATGTGTGTCCTTGGTTGAATTTCTAGGTCCCATGGAAGAAATGAGAATGAAATTCAAACATCAGGGCATCATGACTCGGCCAAGAACATCGAGAAACTTAGATTTTAAATTCATGTCAATCCAAAACTCGGTTGGAAATCATGAAACTTGGCATGGTGTCATGTCATGGCACTAACATGTTGTGGTAAAAAATTGGGCCGATTTGGAAGCTTGTGGTTCTAAGAGGGAACGTGCCACCTTTGAGTGTGAAACGATATATGCTGCCCCCCTTGAGTTTCTTAACAAAGGCAACATAGAACTACATTAGTGCCCTGTAAAATTTTGGAATTATTCCGGGTTCGTTTGTTGTTTTTTATACATTAATTGAGTTTCTATTCATTTAATGTGCATAAGTCAAATTTGAACTACAAGCACATGCTCTCGTGCACCAAAGTTGGTTAAAAAATCACATTTGTGTCCTCGGGTGAATTTCTAGGTCCCATGCAAGAAATGAGAATAAAATTAAAACATCTAGGAATCGTGGTTCGGCCGAGAACATTGAGAAACTTGGTTTTAAAATTCTTGTAAATCCAAAACACATATGAAAATCATGAATCCACTGTACATAAGGCTTGAGATAAGCCAAGGAAAAAACAGAAAGAAAACTAACAACTAAGAATTAGGATTACAACACAAGATAGATCAATAATATAATTTTCATATAGGTCCTAATGCGTTTTTCGAGGCTAACTTTGACCAAACGTTAGAGCAATAATATATGACATGCAACTTACACAAAGCATACCTTCAAATTTGTATGTCAAAGGAGCTTCCAATAATATAATTTTCATAGTACACATCTCATGTGCTATTAATCTTGTCAATAGTCAAAGGCTGTCTTGAAAAACACATTAGGCCCTATATAGATGGAAGGAGGGAGTAGGTCCCGTGCAAAAAATGAGAATAAGATTCAAACATCTGGGCATCGTGGCTCGGTAGAGAACATTGAGTAACTTGGTTTTAAAATCATGAAACTTGGCATGGTGTCATGTCAAGGTAGTACCATGCCGTGGTAAAAAAATTGGCCGAATAGGAACAAATTTTGGTATAAGCTTCTTGCAAATCGGAGCTTCTCTCAAGAATTCTCTTGGTTATGTGAGTGAACGTGTCACCTTTGTGTGCATAATTCAAATTTGAAATACAAGCACATGTTCCATTGCACCAAAGTTGGTTGAAAAATCACATGTGTGTCCTCGGGTAAATTTCTAGGTTCCATGCAAGAAATGGGAATGAAATTCAAAATTCTGGGCGTCGTGGCTGGGTTGGAAACATTGAGAAACTTAGTTTTTTAATTCCTGTAAATCCAAAACGCGCATGAAAATAATGAAACTTGGCTTGGTGCCATGACATGGCATCAACATGTTGTGGTAAATTTGCAGTCCGATTTGCGAAAGGCGCACACATTAACAATCAACAAAGTCATTTTGGAATAAGTGTTGTCACGTTACAATCGGAAACACAAGTATTATTGAAACTGTATGCGTTCTACTTACTAGTACCATTTACGTGCCGCCACGCGCCCCCATTTTTTATTAGCTAGGAGGCGCCGTGCGGTAGCTATTTGAGTACGAGGCGTGCGATCAGACCTAGCGTGCTTATCGGGAGGAGAGCCCTTTGACCTCCATCTGCCGTCCACCTCTCTCCCAAGGTCTCCATTAATGGCGCCCGAGCCTCTGTTTAATGGCGTGGATATGTCTCACTCAACTGAGATTTAAGAGAGAAAAAAGAAAATCTGAAAGCACGTATCTTGATGTAAGATCCCACAGACCTATATAACATCTACTGCGACTTATAGCAAGACTGATGAATATATAAGGACGATTAATTTTTTTTATCAAAGAAGGGCTTGCCCCTTCCGATTTTCATTACTGAAAACCACCACAATTCACAAGAAGTTCGGCACAACTCCAGCCTAACACGAAGGACTAAAAGCTACCAAATTGAAATCGCAACATCCCAAGAGGCCAACAAAGGCCAAACATCCGCGCTAGAACCCAACATTTCACAACCGACGACACAATCCACATCCTAAACCGATTATTACATCAAAAGAAACCATTAAACTGAAGGAAGCCCAGCAGCAACTAGAAGAACAACAACGCCAGGGTCGCCACAGCAAGAGTTTTCTTCATTCCAACCTCGCAACATTGATCTTCCACAGAAAGATAAGGACGATTAATTGTCTTACATAATTAGAAAGATAATTAAAAAAACCACATGCGGCTACGCCCGAAATACACAAGGGCAAAAGAAGAAGGAAGACAAGTATCTGGCTCGCTGATCTCTACTTTCTTGATGCGTGGCTGCAGGCCGCGGGAACTAGTCCGCGGCAAGCGGCGATGAGCTCTTTTGTGTCCTCAAGACGCTGCTTGAGAACATCCACGGATTCCTCCACCAGCCTTTGGCGCTCGTTGCGGAGCATGTCATTCTCGTCCATAAGTTTCTTGACGATGACGCCGGTCCTCTTCAACAAGGCACTGGTCTCCTCCTGCTGGTCTGCACTTCGGACGATCTTCTCCCTCAGCAGGTCGCGCTCGGCCCAGAGCCTCTCATTGCCCTCCCTTAGTTGCCGGATGACGCCGGTAGCCTGTTCAAACGAGGCTTTCACGTCGTCCTGCAACCTCGCCCAGCCGGAGATCTGATCCATCTGGCTATGGACGATTGGACGCATGCGCCTGTAACATTCGTCGCCTGCCCGCGAGAAATTTTCCCAGGCCGCCGCGGTGCGGAGGGACATCTCTGTTGCTTCCGTGGCGCGGCCGGACCAGTCTGCTGCATCAACGGCGCGGCGGGACCTCCGTGCTACTTCAGCAGCGCGGCGGGACCTATGTGCTGCTACTTCCGTGCGGCGGGACATGTCGGCTGCTCTCGCAGCGAGACGGGACATCTCTCGTGCTTCCGCTTCCATGCTCGCCTCTCCCTGGTGGAAGTCTCTCGACCTAGAACTCACGCTGGCCATGGCAGACTCAAGGGAAGGATGCTGAATGACTTGTTTGTTTTTGTGGATGAGGAGTTGAGGAGGAATGTGCAGTCATCTTGGCATACTAGTATTTATAACCGAGTACTAATACGCTCCTAAGTGGGAAACCGTTAGGTTGTGATCGGTGTGAACAGGTTTGGAATTCAATATAGTGTGGTACTAATACGCTCCTAAGTGGGAAACCGTTTAGGTTGTGATCGGTGTGAACAGGTTTGCAATTCAATATAGCGTGGAGTAATTTGGAATGTGACGAGACGCAAGCTCAAAATTTATTGACGGTTCTAGTTTCGAAGTGCGGCACTATTCCCGAATGGAGTACTTCTTTTTCTACTCCCTCCTTTCCGGTTTTATAGGGCTTATCTCAAAATTTTAGTTTTTTCCATTTTATAAGGCTCAATTTGGTTGTTCCCCAACAAATTTTCCAGATTCCAACGAAGGGAGTGCTTGTCATCAAAATGGATAAAAAGGGACGTATCTAGAACTAAAATACGTCTACATACATCTCCTTTTATCCATTTTGACGACAAGTAGTACTTCTTACCCAAAGGAAATTTATATCCAATAGATACAAAATATCCGTTCGACTGTTGGAAATTACTGATCTGATGTCGAAGTAATTGCTGCATCGCCACCAAAACCCACCATTTCTTAAGCTAAAGTAGACCAAGGTAATCCCTATATTAGCATATTACTAAGATAAACAGAAGGCACAGTAGAAACATTTAGGACTTGAGATTGTCAATCTAAATGTGGAGGGACACCAGCTTAGCCCCGCCAACAACTTGGGCAGAACTGTCAAGAAGGTCAGCTCCTGCACGTCGACGTCGTCGGGATCCTTGCTGCTTGTCACCTCCATTTCCACCTTGACGGTGTCAGTCGTGCCTTTGGGCTCCCCCGGCGGGCCGTTCACCCACAGCTTGGCCAAGTACTGCGGCAGTGGGGATGCCCCCGCTCTAATGCAGACGACTGACACGGCGATAGGCGCGCCGATGTCGAGCATGCCGCCGACCAAGAAAAACGCGCGGCGGTCCTCCTCCGTGAACAGCAAGAGTCGTGGCTCCGACAGTGGCACTTGCAGCTGGAGCACCTTGCCGTACTGGATCCTGTGCACGGGCATGGGATGCGCGGTGCTGATGTGGTGGTAGGCGCCCGGCGCGCCTTAACCGTGAGCAGACGGGCACGGGGAATTTGCAGGGCGCGAGCGGACACACACTCTGGTGATCGGCGAGCTTGTGGTAACTGACGTAGAGCCCACAACCTTCGTGCAGGCACTCCATGTTTGGGAACGTAGTAATTTCAAAAAATTTCCTACGCACACGCAAGATCATGGTGATGGCATAGCAATGAGAGGGGAGAGTATTGTCCACGTACCCTCGTAGATCGTAAGCGGAAGCATTATGACAACGCGGTTGATGTAGTCGACGCCTTCACGATCCGGACCGATCCAAGTACCGAACGACGGCACCTCCGAGTTCAGCACACGCTCAGCTCGATGACGATCCCAGACTCCGATCCGGCAAAGTGTCGGGATGAGTTCCACAAGACGACGGGCGTGGTGACAATGATGATGCTCTACCGGTGCAGGGCTTCGCCTAAACTCCGCGACGATATGACCGAGGTGGAATATGGTGGAGGGGGCACCACACGGCTAAGGAACGATCCGTAGATCAACTTCGTGTCATGGGGTGCCCCTGCCCCGTATATAAAGGAGCAAGGGGAGGAGGCCGGCCCTAGGAGGGCGCACCAAGTGTGGAGTCCTACTAGGACTCCCTAGTCCTAGTAGGATTCCACCTCCCTTGTTGGAGTAGGAGAAGGGGAAAGAGGGGAGAGGAATAAGGAAAAGGGGCTGCGCCCCTTGTCCAGTCGGACCAGAGGGGGCGCAGGCCTCCTTCCTTTTGGCCTCTCTCCTCTATTCCCGTATGGCCCAATAAGGCTCATATACTCCCCGGCGAATTCCCGTAACTCTCCGGTACTCCGAAAAATACCCGAATCACTCGGAACCTTTCCAAACTCCGAATATAGTCATCCAATATATCGATCTTTACGTCTCGACCATTTCGAGACTCCTCGTCATGTCCCCGATCTCATCCGGGACTCCGAACTCCTTCGGTACATAAAAACTCATAAACTCATAATATAATTGTCATCGAAACCTTAAGCGTGCGGACCCTACGGGTTCGAAAACTATGTAGACATGACCTAGAACTATTCTTGGTCAATAAGCAATAGCGGAACCTGGATGCTCATATTGGCTCCTACATATTCTACGAAGATCTTTATCGGTCAAACCGCATAACAACATACGTTGTTCCCTTTGTCATCGGTATGTTACTTGCCCGAGATTTGATCGTCGGTATCCAATACCTAGTTCAATCTCGTTACCGGCAAGTCTCTTTACTCGTTACGTAATGCATCATTCCGTAACTAACTCATTAGCTAGATTGCTTGCAAGGCTTATAGTGATGTGCATTACCGAGAGGGCCCAGAGATACCTCTCCGACAATCGGAGTGACAAAACCTAATCTCGAAATACGCCAACCCAACATGTACCTTTGGAGACACCTGTAGTACTCCTTTATAATCACCCGATTACGTTGTGACGCTTTGGTAGCACCCAAAGTGTTCCTCCGTAAACGGAGTTGCATAATCTCATAGTTACAGGAACATGTATAAGTCATGAAGAAAGCAATAGCAACATACTAAACGATCAAGTGCTAGGCTAACGGAATGGGTCAAGTCAATCACATCATTCTCCTAATGATGTGATCCCGTTAATCAAATGACAACTCATGTCTATGGCTAGGAAACTTAACCATCTTTGATTCAACGAGCTAGTCAAGTAGAGGCATACTAGTGACACTATGTTTGTCTATGTATTCACACATGTATTATGTTTCCGGTTAATACAATTCTAGCATGAATAATAAACATTTATCATGATATAAGGAAATAAATAATAACTTTATTATTGCCTCTAGGGCATATTTCCTTCAGTCTCCCACTTGCACTAGAGTCAATAATCTAGTTCACATCATCATGTGATTCAACACCAATATTCACATCTGTATGTGATAATACCCATAGTTCACATCGTCATGTGATCAACACCCAAAGGGTTACTAGAGTCAATAATCTAGTTCACATCGTTATGTGATTAACAATCAAAGAGTACTAAGGTATGATCATGTTTTGCTCGTGAGAGAAGTTTAGTCAACGGGTTTGTCACATTCAGAGCCGTATGTATTTTGCAAATATTCTATGTCTACAATGCTCTGCATGGAGCTACTCTAGCTAATTGCTCCCACTTTCAATATGTATCCAGATTGAGACTTAGAGTCATCTGGATCGGTGTAAAAGGCTTGCATCGATGTAATTCTTTACAACGGGCTCTTTTATCACCTCCATAATCGAGAAATATTTCCTTAGTCCTCACTAAGGATGTTCTTGACCAATGTCCAAAGTGATCTACTCCTAGATCACTATTGTACTCCTTGCCAAATTCAGAGCAAGGTATACAATAGGTCTGGTACATAGCATAGCATACTTTATAGAACCTATGATCGAGGCATAGGGAATGACTTTCATTCTCTTTTTTATTTTCTGCATTGTGGTCGGGATTTGAGTCTTACTCAATTTCACACGCTTGCAACACGTGCAAGAACTTTTCTTTGACTGTTCCATTTTGAACTACTTCAAAATCTTGACAAGGTATGTACTTATTGAAAAACTTATCAAGCCGCCTTGATCTATCTCAATAGATCTTGATGCTCAATATGTAAGTAGCTTTACCGAGGTCTTTTTTTAAAGAACTCCTTTCAAATATTCCTTTATACTTTCCAAAAATTATACATCATTTACGATCAACAATATGTTACTCACATATATTTATCAAAAAGGCGGTAGTGCTCCCACTCACTTTATTGTAAATACAGGCTTCACCGCAAGTCTCAGATAAAACTATATGCTTTGATCAACTTATCAAAGCGTGTATTCCAACTCGAGATGCTTGCACCAGTCCATAGATGGATCGCTGGAGCTTGCACATTTTGTTAGCTCCTTTAAGATTGACAAAACCTTCTGGTTGCATCATATACAACTCTTCTTTAATAAATCCATTAAAGAATGTTGTTTTGACATCCATTTGCCAGATTTCATAAAACGTGGCAATTTCTAACATGATTCGGACAGAATTAAGCATCGCTACAGTTGAGAAAATCTCATTGTAGTCAACACCTTGAACTTGTCAAAAACCTTTTTGTGACAAGTCGAGCTTTGTAGATAGTAACACTACTATCGTTGTCCGTCTTCCTCTTGAAGATCCATTTATTTAACTTGACTTGCTGATCATCGAAAGGTGTCAACCAAAGTCCCCACTTTGTTCTTATATATGGATCCTATCTCAGATTTTATGGCCTCAAGCCATTTCATGAATCTGGGCTCATCATCGCTTCCTCATAGTTCATAGGTTCATCATGGTCTAGTAACATGACTTCTAGAATAGGATTACCGCATCACATTGGTGCGGATCTTATTTTGGAAGACCTACGAGGTTCGGTAGTAACTTGATCCAAGCTTCATGATCATCATCATTAGCTTCCTCACCGATTGGTGTAGGAATCACGGGAACTGATTTACGTGATGAACTACTTTCCAATTCGGGAGAAGGTACAATTACCTTATCAAGCTCTACTTTCCTCCCACTCACTTCTTTCGAGAGAAACTTCTTCTCTAGAAAGGATCCATCTTAGCAACGAATAACTTGCCTTCGGATCTGTGATAGAAGGTGTACCCAATAGTTACCTTTGGGTATTCTATGAAGACGCACTTTTCTCGATTTGGGTTCGAGCTTATCAGGTTGAAACCTTTTCATATAAGCATCGCAATTCCAAGCTTTAAGAAACGACAGCTTAGGTTTCATCGCTAAACCATAGTTCATACGGTGTCATCTCAACGGATTTAGATGGTGCCCTATTAAACGTGAATGCAGCTGTCTCTAATGCATAACCCCAAAACGATAGTTGTAAATCGGTAAGATACATCATAGATCGCACCATATCCAATAAAGCGCGGTTACGACGTTCAGACACACCATTATGTTGTGGTGTTCCATGTGGCGTGAGCTGTGAAACTATTCCACTTTGTTTTAATTGAAGACCAAACTCGTAACTCAAATATTCAACTCCACGATCAGATCGCAGAAACTTTATTTTCTTGTTACGATGATTTTCCACTTCACTCTGAAATTCTTTGAACTTTTCAACTATTTCAGACTTATGTTTCATCAAGAAGATATACGCATATCTGCTCAAATCATCTGTGAAGGTCAGAAAATAATGATACACGCCGCGAGCCTTAACACTCATCGGATCGCATACATCAGTATGTATTATATCCAACAAGTCAGTAGCTCGTTCCCTTGTTCTGGAGAACGGAGTTTTTGGTCATCTTGCCCAAAAGGCACGGTTCGCAAGCATCAAATGATTCATAACCAAGTGATTCTGAAAATCCATCTTTTGTGGAGTTTCTTCATGCGCTTTACACCGACATGACCCTAATGGCAGTGCCACAAATATGTTGCACAATCATTATCAACTTTGCATCTTTTGGCGTCAATGTTATGAATATGTGTAATACTACGATCGAGATCCAACAAACTATTTTCATTGGGTATATGACCATTGAAGGTTCTATTCATGTAAACAGAACAACAATTGTTCTCTAACTTAAATGAATAACCGTATTGCAATAAACATGATCAAATCATATTTATGCTCAACGCAAACACCAAATAACACTTATTTAGGTTCAACACTAATCCCGAAAGTATAGGGAGTGTGCGATGATGATCATATCAATCTTGGAACCACTTCCAACACACATTGTCACTTCACCCTCAACTAGTCTCTGTTTATTCTGTAACTCCTGTTTCAAGTTACTAATCTTAGCAACCGAACAAGTATCAAATACTCAGGGGCTACTATAAATACTAGTAAGGTACACATCAATAACCTGTATATCAAATATACCCTTGTTCACTTTGCCATCCTTCTTATCCACCAAATATTCGTGGTATTTCCGCTTTCCAAAGTGACCATTTCCTTTGCAGTGTAAGCACTCAGTTTCAGGCTTTGGTTTAGCTTTGGGCTTCTTCGTGGGAGTGACAACTTGCTTGTCATTCTACTTGAAGTTCCCTTTCTTTCCCATTGCCCTTTTCTTGAAACTAGTGATCTTGTCAACCATCAACACTTGATGCTCTTTCTTGATTTCTACCTTCACGATTTCAACATCACGAAGAGCTCGGGAATCATTTTCGTCATCCCTTGCATACTATAGTTCATCACGAAGTTCTAGTAACTTAGTGATGGTGACTAGAGAATTCTGTCAATCACTATATTATCCGGAAGATTAACTCCCACTTGATTCAAGCGATTGAAGTACCTGCACAATATGAGCACATGCTCACTAGTTGAGAGATTCTCCTCCAACTTTAGCTATAGAACTTGTTGGAGACTTCATATCTCTCAACTCGGTATTTGCTTGAAATATTTAACTTCAATTCCTGGAACATCTCATATGGTCCATGACGTTCAAAACGTCTTTGAAGTCCCGATTCTAAGCCGGTAAGTATGGTGCACTAAACTATCAAGTAGTCATCATATTGAGCTACCCAAACATTCATAACATCTGCATCTCGCTCCTGCAATAGGTCCGCTACCTAGCGGTGCATTAAGGACATAATTCTTCCGCGGCAGCAATGAGGATAAACCTTAGATCACGGATCCAATCCGCATCATTGCTACTAACATCTTTCAACACAATTTTCTCTAGGAACATATCAAAATAAACATATGAAAGCAACAACGCAAGCTATTGATCTACAACATAATGTGCAAAATACTACCAGGACTAAGTTCATGATAAATTTAAGTTCAATTAATCATATTACTTAAGAACTCCCACTTAGATAGACATCCCTCTAATCTTCTAAGTGATTACGTGATCCATATCAACTACACGATGTCCGATCGTCACGTGAGATGGAGTAGTTTCAACGGTGAACATCAATATGTTGATCATATCTACTATATGATTCACGCCGACCTTTCGGTCTCCGTGTTCCGAGGCCATATTCAGTATATGCTAGGCTCGCCAAGTTTAACTGAGTATTCCGCGTGTGCAACTGTTTTGCACCCGTTGTATTTGAACGTAGAGCCTATCACACCCGATCATCACGTGGTGTCTCAGCACGAAGAACTTTCACAACGGTGCATACTCAGGGAGAACACTTCTTGATATTTTTAGTGATAGATCATCTTAAAATGCTACCGTCAATCAAAGCAAGATAAGATGCATAAAGGATAAACATCACATGCAATCAATATAAGTGATATGATATGGCCATCATCATCTTGTGCTTGTGATCTCCATCTCCGAAGCACCGTCGAGATAACCATCGCCACCGGCGCGACACCTTGATCTCCATAGTAGCATCGTTGTCGCCTCGCCAACTATTGCTTTACGACTATCGCTACCGCTTAGTGATAAAGTAAAGCAATTACAGGCGTTTGCATTTGATACAATAAAGCGACAACCATATGGCTCCTGCCGATTGCCGATAACTTCGGTTACAAAACATGATCATCTCATACAATAAAATATAGCATCACGTCTTGACCATATCATATCACAACATGCCCTGCAAAAACAAGTTAGACGTCCTCTACTTTGTTGTTGCAAATTTTACGTGGCTGCTACGGGCTGAGCAAGAACCGTTCTTACCTACGCATTAAAACCACATCGATAGTTCGTCAAGTTAGTGCTGTTTTAACCTTCGCAAGGACCGGGCGTAGCCACACTCGGTTCAACTAAAGTGAGAGAGACAGACACCCGCCAGTCACCTTTAAGCACGAGTGCTCGCAACGGTGAAACCAGTCTCGCGTAAGCGTACGCGTAATGTCGGTCTGGGCCGCTTCATCTCACAATACCGCCGAACCAAAGTATGACATGCTGGTAAGCAGTATGACTTGTATCACCCACAACTCACTTGTGTTCTACTCGTACATATGACATCTACGCATTACACCAGGCTCGGATGCCACTGTTGGGGAACGTAGTAATTTCAAAAAAATTCCTACGCACACGCAAGATCATGGTGATGGCATAGCAACGAGAGGGGAGAGTATTGTCCACGCACTCGTAGATCGTAAGCGGAAGCGTTATGACAATGCGGTTGATGTAGTCGCACGCCTTCACGATCCGACCGATCCAAGTACCAAACGCACGGCACCTCCGAGTTCAGCACACGCTCAGCTCGATGACGATCCCGGACTCGATCCAGCAAAGTGTCGGGATGAGTTCCACAAGACGACGGGCGCAGGACGTTGATGATGCTCTACCGGCGCAGGGCTTCGCCTAAACTCCGCGACGATATGACCGAGGTGGAATATGGTGGAGGGGGGCACCGCACACGGCTAATGAACGATCCGTAGATCAACTTCTGTGTCATGGGGTGCCCCCTGCCTCAGATATAAAGGAGCAAGGGGAGGAGGCCGGCCCTAGGAGGGGCGCGCCAAGTGTGGAGTCCTACTAGGACTCCCTAGTCCTAGTAGGATTCCACCTCCCTTGTTGGAGTAGGAGAAGGGGAAAGAGGGGGAGAGGAATAAGGAAAAGGGGGCTGCACCCCTTGTCCAATTCGGATCAGAGAGGGGCGAGGCCTCCTTCCTTTGGCCTCTCTCCTCTATTCCCGTATGGCCCAATAAGGCCCATATACTCCCCGGCGAATTCCCGTAACTCTCCGTACTTCAAAAATACCTGAATCACTCGGAACCTTTCCGAGCTCCGAATATAGTCGTCCAATATATCGATCATTACGTCTCGGCCATTTCGAGACTCCTCGTCATGTCCCCGATCTCATCCGGGACTCCGAACTCCTTCGGTACATCAAAACTCATAAACTCATAATATAAGCATCACATCGAAACCTTAAGCGTGCGGACCCTATGGGTTCGAGAACTATGTAGACATGACCTAGAACTATTCTTGGTCAATAACCAATAGCAGAACCTGGATGCTCATATTGGCTCCTACATATTTTACGAAGATCTTTATCGGTCAAACCGCATAACAACATACGTTGTTCCCTTTGTCATCGGTATGTTACTTGCCTGAGATTTGATCGTCGGTATCCAATACCTAGTTCAATCTCACATCGGCAAGTCTCTTTACTCGTTACGTAATGCATCATTCCGTAACTAACTCATTAGCTAGATTGCTTGCAAGGCTTATAGTGATGTGCATTACCGAGAGGGCCCAGAGATACCTCTCCGACAATCGGAGTGACAAAACCTAATCTTGAAATACGCCAACCCAACATGTACCTTTGGAGACACCTGTAGTACTCCTTTATAATCACCCGATTACGTTGTGACGTTTGGTAGCATCCAAAGTGTTCCTCCGGTAAACGGGAGTTGCATAATCTCATAGTTACAGGAACATGTATAAGTCATGAAGAAAGCAATAGCAACATACTAAACGATCAAGTGCTAGGCTAACGGAATGGGTCAAGTCAATCACATCATTCTCCTAATGATGTGATCCCGTTAATCAAATGACAACTCATGTCTATGGCTAGGAAATTTAACCATCTTTGATTCAACGAGCTAGTCAAGTAGAGGCATACTAGTGACACTATGTTTGTCTATGTATTCACACATGTATTATGTTTCCGGTTAATACAACTCTAGCATGAATAATAAAAAATTGTCATGATATAAGAAAATAAATAATAACTTTATTATTGCCTCTAGGGCATATTTCCTTCACTCCACCCTCACCGACGAAGGACGGAGTCCACCGTCGTGTTCCGCACGTCGAAGTCACCGTCGCGCTCACACTTCTGGCACTGCCGCTAGTTCCCGGGGCGCTCGACGCGGCAGTCCGCGCAGGCCAGGTGCCCTCCCTTGCACTGCCGAAATCAATCGAACAGCACATCAATCAAGAAACCTGCACCTTGCTCAATCAGCCGAACGGACGAGGTGTATTCGAACCTCATACACTGGAGGCATCAAGGGGCGGAGGCACAAGGTGCAGTGGAGAACGGTGAGGTCCATCAAGACCTTAGAGAGCTCCATCGTCGGGTCATGTTTGGTCTGCATGATCTCGCCCTCCTCGTGCACAACCATCTCTCGACTTGGGCCGGGGTATTACAAAGCTTTACCGTCACATATTTTATACTCCCTCCGTTCCTAAATGTAAGTCTTTATAGAGATTTCACTAGGTGGACTACATACGGAGCAAAATGAATGAATCCACACTTAAAATGCATCTATATACATCTGTATGTAATTCATAATGGAATCCCTACAAAGACTTATATTTAGGAACGGAGGGAGTACTACTTCAAGGTGCATTAAATCAACACATGCAAGTATCAAAAGAAGAGTCACGGCATGCATGCATGTGTTCTAATTAATGCATCGTTAACGCAACTTATTGGAATATATCGAGTGTGGTGCTTTGATGTGTCGCGTCAACTCGTACATCAACGAGAAGTTTGATTATCCTCTCCCTCGCGGACTTAAATGCACCTGCCTTTGGCTGTATGACAGGTTGGCCACACACCGTCGTGCCCACCTGTCATACACGCAACGCCGAGCGCCCCTCCCTCGCCCATGAGCGTGGTGGCTGGCAAGACTAGGAGAAGCTACACACTCTCTCCCTCCCGCACGTGGTGGACATGCAGCAGTTCAATCGGTGTCAGATGGCCAGAAGCGTACTATAGTACTCCTCCAGTGCAGTAGTACTCCATTATTGTTCGACTTCCCGAAGAGGCGAAGAGCCAAGCGCAGCCCGGACGCTCGTGTGGCAGTTTCATGTGTAGAGTAGTCTAGGATAGCGTGTACCGTGCCTGTAAGCTTAAAATCGTTGGGGCCGGCTCCATGCTATGTGGCCGTCTCGAAGTTTTTTTAAAAAAATTAAAATACTCTTCTTGACCTACCTGTCACCCTAGTGATTGTTGTTTGCACGCTCATCTGGTAAAGACGGGTATATATATTTTAATTTGTTTTTTCCAAAAGGGGGACTCTCGCCTCTCGTGATCGTAACGATGGATACAGCCACATATATTTTAATTTGTGGTGGGTAAATGTTAGAGGTTGCAGCAAATATATTGTACACTGCGGGTCTTTCATCCAAGTTTAGAAGCAAGCATTGGGGCCAGTGCTATGATGTGTCGCGTCAACTCGTACAACGACGAGAAGCTTGATTTTACTACACGCCTTCTCCCTCGCTCATGCGCGTGGTTGCTCGCAAACAAGGACAGGCGTTTGCTTAGTAGTACTTCTACAACAAGCTATCCGTCTTCGGCCATGTGGACGGACATGCAAGAGTGGATTCGACCTTTGTAGAAGCAGTAGTAGTAACATCATTGTTCGCCTTCTCAAGAGGCGAAGAGCCAAGCGCAAAACCTAACGTTGCGATTGCGAACATTGAGCACGCATATAGCCGTGCTCTTGCATCGCATAAAATTGCTATGTGAGCCCACTATTGTACTAGTACATACAACTACTTGCTAGTATAGCCCTGTAAACCAGAAAGGAGTATTTGCCCTTCTAGATATTTCAACAAGTGACTAGACTACACCGAGACGGAGTACATATGGAGCAAAATGAGTGAATCTGCACCGTAAATAAATACGTACTATTTCTATCATTTTCCTCTCAGAGGTGCACAATATTGAGTATACTGACTAGCCTCTTTTTGACATGCATTTACGTTGTTTTTTGACACAGTACAGACGCAAGCGCTCATATACACGCGCATACACTCACCCCTATGAACGCACACACGCACGGCACTATCATCTTGAAATTTACGAAGTCACCATAGGCACCTCGTCGTCGACGGGTCCATACTACCTCCGTCCTGGTTTATAGGTCCCTTTTATAGTTTGTGCCAAATTTTGACTAAAGATTTAACTAACAAAATCTCAATGCATGTCAAGAAAAATTATCTCATTGGATTCGTATTTGAACCTAGTTTTCAAAAATATAATGTTTGGTGACATGCGTGAACATTTTCTTAGTTTAATCTATGGTCAAAATTTGGCACGAAATACAATGGGGACCAATAAACCCGGACAGAGGTAGTAGGTGCTTGAATGCCAAGGAGGAAGAGGGTAGCGGTTCCCGAGACGTTGAACGGTCAATGATGCATCCTCAATTACATGCAGAGGGAATTAATTGGAGAAGCAGAATAGAGCCAACACGATGTGAATGCAACAGAGTTTGGACTCTCATATAATAAAGGCGCCCCACCACTTCAATCCATCTACTCCCAAGTCTCTGCGCAACACCGCTCACTCCAATCCAAGACCAAGTGACCGAAGCCACAAGCACCTATGGAGGCGATGGACGCCAGCGGCAATCGGCTGTGCCAAATCATCCAAGGCGCCGGCTGCGGCCCTCAAGACGGCGCAGCGTTCCAGACGGTGCTGGAAACCGCGAGCATCGTAGCCCTCGCCGACGCCGCTTCGGCCGCCTCTCGCATGGACGACATGATGGTCAACTCCATCCGCAAGTTCACCGCCGTCAAGAAGCGCGTGGACGACCTTGCCGTACTGCTCCAGCCCGCGCGCCCAGGCTCCTCATTGCCTGCGACCCTCATCGGCCTACATGGTGACGAACTCTTTCAAGCCCTGGTGGCCCTGTAGGTGCCGGAGGTCGCAACAAAGAATGTGCACCTCGAGGTCGCCGCCGGCAGCGCCCGCCATGCAAGAAACCGTCGACCGCACATCCACGTCTACAAGGAAATCGTCTACATAGGCCACTACAAGGCAAGCGAGGACAGAAGACGTTGGCCTTCTTCCGGGCTGGAATCTTTGGACGCCATTTTTCAGAAGCACGCCGACCTGGCCACGAAAGCCGCTGCTACTTAGGCGCCGTTCGGTGGGCCGGTGCCCTGAGTCGAGGAGGTGGACGTCGTTGATGGATGCATCTCTTCTTCTTGCCTCCTGTAACCAGCACTGCATCGCCGCGTGGCCTTAATATTTTATTAGTATAGTAGTCCCTCCATTCCCAAATATAAGTCTTTCTAAAGATTCCAGCAAGTGACTACTACATACGGAGCAAAATGAGTGAATCTACACTCTAAACTATGTCTACATACATCTGTATGTTGTATTCCATTTGAACTAGTATCTAAAAAGGCTTATATTTATGAACGGAGGGAGTATATGTTATTTTTATTCCAGTCGTAACGTTTTCACTGTGAGGTGGGGCCGCAGTTGAGCAAATCCACCCTGCCCACCGGGCGTCGGCCGAGTTTAGAATTAGAAGAGAGAAACAAGGGAGGAGAGCTAGCTGTAGCACGGACGCTGTTGTCAGGTGGGACTCGTGTTTATAGAATAGTAGTACTGAGCAATCGTGCCTCTTTTTTTTAGGGAAAATTAGTCCTATGTCTAGTACCACTAGTTGGGTGCGTGCGACCTATAGCTATCATCACTTTAGGTCTCCTTTTCGAACCGCGGCTACGCTTCACAGTACATATTTTTTAACGCATTTATCCTCCTATATGTACTCCTAGGCTATTTCCACGTGCTCCCATTCGCCGACATGTCGGACATAGAACATCTGGGTCATAGTGCATGCACGACTCGGAGCATATGCCGGGGTACTTTACATTTCAGACCTCACGAATTACATGCAAACCCGCCGCAGAAGAATAAATAAATGAATGAATTACTACATGAAACCGGATTATTTTCGTGGAAACCGGAGCACGTTCATTAAATTTTGGACATAACACGTTTATAAAAAATGACCGGACCTAAACCAGTCTAAGGGCCTCTTTGATTTTTCCCGCAAAAAAAGGGCCTCTTTGATTCGCAGGATACTGAAAACACAGGAATGGGGAAAGTATGATGGCGATGAACCGAGACGAGGAGAACTCTAACTCAGTTAGAGGTTAGAGTTAGATTCTAACCCTGAACTAACCCAATTAGAACCTCTCCACCGGGCTAGTTTTTTTAGCTGGGTTAGAGCAAACTAGCTCAAACTAACCCCTCTTGTTTCGACAATTTGAGGCTATTTCAACCCAAACTAGCTCTAACTCAGGGATCCAAACAAAGAGGAGTGATATTGTACATGCTACAGTGTGGACCGTAGCAAATTGTTTTTATGGCCATATCACCACATTGTTTTCTACTACTGGTTCACTGGGCTACCGTGGTTCACACTGCTGGTTCACAGGGCTGACGTGGTTCGCACTCCTCCGACCTAAGTAGTACTCCCTCCGTTCCTAAATATAAGTCTTCGTAGATATTTCACTGTGGACCACATACGGATGTATGTAGATGAATTTTATGTGTAGATTCACTCATTTTTCTCCGTATGTGGTCCATAGTGAAATCTCTCCAAAGACTTTTATAATTAGGAACGGAGGGAGTAGTATAGTACTAGTATATACCACATCATTCTTTGCTCCTTCTTACTACTCTGACATGTGGGAGAGCCAAAGATCCGGTCGACGTGTCATGCACCAGATTAGAGCGCGGAACGGAAGGGGGGCATCACCCCGGTCGGAGCGCCAGTAATTCATGACTATAGTGAGTGGTCATATCACAAGTATTTCCAACAGTAATGCGCTGTCACATCGCACAGCCCCACTCTCTCACCCTCCTCGCCTCTCTGTCAAACCGCCTACCTGAAAGCGCCACACAGACGCCGGGAAAAGCCCCGCCTCAACTTTTAACTACGAAAATAGTTCGAGCTTGTTCGCTCTATATAAGTACAAGATACTTAATGTATGTTTATTCACCCGTGGGGTTGTTCAATGAATGGAGGCGGGAGCACAAGTGAACCTTAAATAGAGAGTTTCTTTTCTTTAATGCCGCGTACACAAATTGAAAGCGCTTGTTGTGGAGAGAAAAAAGATAATCACTCCACTATATATGGACGCAGGGGCTGAGCGCTTGCTTTACTAGGGTTGCTCTCTTCATTCTCTCATCCTCTCCAGATATAAACAAGACAGCAGTAGCGACATTTTCTCTCTGCTCACCGCTGGTCACAGATCCGGCCGGATCCCTTAGGCCGGTGTGTGTAGAGGACTAAAAGGTGCATCGTTCACGCGGTCATCGCCGCCGAGGGAGGAAACCCACAGCTGCCGGAGGGGCCCGATCCTCTGCCCGTGTCGTTCTCTCCGACACAGCACTGGCTCGGGAGGTCCTCCGACCCTTCTTCCCCCCTGCTGTATTGTCCGCAGATCTGACCTGCCGTTGCCGACATCCCGGCGACCCTCAGGTATAAGTTCTTCGAAAGCGGCCTTGCTCTACTGCCCCAGCTCCCCACGTGTCTGCATGTGCATCTTTTTCTACTCCCATCAGCTCTTCCAAAGCCACCTAAATTTTTAGTATTATTAGAGGTAAAGCTACTTCATGCATTCAAATCTAGGTCTTTGTTCAAACAACGAAGAAAGGGGGGAAAGTTGTAGCATGAATCTAGGACTTGATTCAAAGAGGAAATAATATGGTGAAAGTAGTAGAGACCGGATACCAAAATGGTCTCTTGGTTGAAAAGGGAAATAATGGGAAAACGATGTACAAACTGGATAAGGAACAGATCTATTATTGGTTGAAAAAAGGATAGAAAGTGGTGGCTGGTGGACAAGTCAACAGAGTATGTCCAGGATTAGATTTGCTGCCATCACATAGTAAAAGGTCTCCAGGATTAGATTTGCTGCCCTCACATAGTAAAAGGTCTAAGGATTAGATTTTCCCTCACATAGTAAAAGGTCTCAGGATTAGATTTGCTGCCCTCACATAGTAAAAGGTCTCCAGGATTAGATTTGCTGCCCTCACATAGTAAAAGGACTCCAGGATTAGATTTGCTGCCCTCACATAGTAAAAGGTTTCCAGGATTAGTTTTGCTGCCCTCACATAGTACAAGGTCTCCAGGATTAGGTTTGCTGCCCTCACATAGCGTGAACAAGCTCGGCATCACCACTTTATGCCTCCTTGTAGGTATATTGTGCTGACGTCCAATCGTCGCATGTCCTTATACCAACCTTTTGCTGTTGTTAATGTAAGGGTGCATGTAAAATGAAGCGATCACACTGTTACCTTATGGACATGTCTAACCAGTGTTATTGTTAATCTAATGCCTCCAGTGATAAGATGCAATTAAACTGTGTTACAAATGGCACTCCTTCTGTTTTCCCCAGTATGATAAGTAAGTTACTCCTTTACGCTGCTGAGTGTCCTGGTATCCCCACGGTCCCATGCCCTTAAACCAACTCTTTAGCTATTGTTCATTTACTATGTCTGGTAAACAAGCAATGCCACTATTAAAGTAATCCCATATTTGAGGAATCTCATTGTTGATCGTAATGCTTCTGGTAACATGAAGCATTGCTGACGTTTTCAAATTTCTGCTGTCCTTGCGTGATTGCCATGGACATAATTAAGATGCTTCTTTTCATTTTGTATATGTTTCGTATATTCTTATTGACCAGCAACTGTTTACTTTCTATCAATTTGTGCAGATAGGGATATCCATTTCACCTTGTTGCTATTGTGACCTTTTGGTGAACTGCACAAAACACTTTTTTTGGAATGAGTGTCTTGTGCAGTTCAACTAAAATGTCACGTGGGCAACATCTCTCAATTTTGGTGGAACTGCACAAAATGGTGATTGGAGTTTCCAAAATCTCCGTCCAAGTTCTCTTTGGTAATCTCGTGCAACATTTTATTAGCCTTTGAAAGATGGAGCCGTCACTATCACCACAATGGCACTTTCTTTTAGTGGAACTGCACAAAAGGATAAGAAAATTATAGTTGCACCTTACATGAGCCGGACAGCCAACCTTAATGTTCCTCAATTTTAATGCAACTACTAAAGAAGAACCTGCCAGCTCACAAGAGCAAGTACTTCTTGCTAGCTGAATGATGCAATCTTTGCTTCATTTCAGGTGAACTGCAGAAAAAGGCGCATGAATTGAATCATGGAACTCCAGGCAGACCTCATCCAAGTAGGGCTGGAGGTTCAGTTCAAGGAGGCCGCTATTAAAGCGAAATCATGCTCTCATGTATCCTTGTTTGTGTTGTGCAAACATGCTGTGCAAACAGGAATACTCAACTACAGATGTTGTGACGGTCAAGAGTATTCGCCAAGTTCTTCGATTGTATGACATGGCTAGCCAAGATGGATTTAATCCCGATATTCACTTTATCAAAAGGCTCTAATGGGTTGGTTCTGAATCTTGCAAGCTGGGAATCAGTGAGATGTGTAGGCATCTTTGTTGTACTTATTATTTGAATCTTATTTGTTGGTTCTGAATCTTGCAAGTTGGGAATCAATGAGATGTGTAGGCATCTTTGTTGTACCTATTATTTGGATCCTATTTGTTGGTTCTTAATCTTGCAAGCTGGGAATCAATGAGATGTGTAGGCATCTTTGTTGTACTTATTATTTGGATCTTATTTGTTGGTTCGAATCTTGCAAGTCGGGAAACACGGCATGATGATGCAGAGGACAACAACCATGACAAACAGTTCAAACTTGGTAGTATTATCTTTGTGAAAGTGCGACAAATGTGATGATCGTGTGCGTCCTGGGAATAATAATTCTAATTGTTGTGCATGTTGATCCTGTGGCACTGATAGAACGAGCGAATGCATTGCTTGTTTTAAGTATAAATTTCTATTAAAGCTAATTAAATTTAAGTAAAGTGACCACTAACTCATGTTATTACAGTACCAATACAGACCCGCTCGTGAACCGACGTGTGGCCGGAGTAGGTTTCTTAATGGAGGCGTTTGAATGCGCCGAGGGTGCATCTTCTGCCGGGCGTGCAGTGGACGAGGGAGGGGTAGTAACTGTTGTCACCTATACACACTCAGCTTACTGTTGAATCCAGTTCTCCAAGAGCTAAAAAACGAACTGCTGCCGCCGCCTACACACTCGTTCACTCGAAGAGACTCCAATGGTGACTCGGTGAAGCTACGCCGCCTCGATCCCTATGGCTGCACCAGTTACGGAGCATTCGCCGTTTCATCCAAGAAGACCGATCGCACCTTCGCCACGGTGGAGAGAACGAAGAACGCGACGATTCGCCATCCGGTGCAACAAGCTTGTCGACATCCGAAGCAATACAAGATCATCAGCAATGGGCAGGAGAAGGACTCCGTGGTCGACCTCTGAGAGACCATCATCGACCCCTCGACACGCCAACATGAAAGAAGACGACCTGAACACGTGGGAGGTACCTCTGAATCTAGCCTACATAACCTACGCCAAGGACACATACGCATGCTACGACATGTATAGGCAGATCTTGGACATGAGGGCGGTTCCGCTCAGAATCGGCAGTACACGGACAGCCGCAACGCCATGATCAAGCGTGCTGTGAAGGTCTAGATGTTGTACTTTATCTGTTTATAAGCACCTTTATCATCTGAGTGTTTCATGCATTAGCCTATGTGTCGTAATTATCTGTTTTGTCCGAAATATTTCTTTTAAGAACCCATTAACCTGATTGCTTTTTTTAGTGGCTATTTGATTATGTATGTAAACTAGTTCACTTGTCCATAAAAAAACTAGTTCACTCGGCTGCCGTGCTTTGACTCTCCTTCCTCCCAACATATTCCTCTCCTCAGGTGGACCTAGCAGGTCTCTGAATTTTCTCCCACTTTCTTTTTCGATGTAAACAGAGTTTTCTCCCAGTACTTTCCCCTAGAACCAACTCAACTATCCCACGTCTAGCCTAAATAATAATAATACCCCACGTACTATTAACTCATCAAATTAAAATGATATTTTATTTCATAAGTTGAAAGTTCTTACAAAATAATAATAATAATTGTTTATATATAACTTGCCAAGTTAACTCCTAGTGATTGCGTACATAAGCTTGCAAAGATTTTACTGACGTGCAATCATGTGTTTATGTTTTTATAACATTTCTCCGTCTAGCCCAACATGATATTTTCACCCAGCCCAGCAAGTCCGTGGATTTTGAGAAAAATGCAAATGGGATTTAAACGGGCTGCATAGATGCTACATCATTGTTTCACCCAGCCCACCAAATGGACTAAAAAACAAATGGACTGGCTGACATGTGGGCCAGTAGGTCGAAGCCTAAGAAGGCATTGGATTTACATCCAATGGCCAGCATTCTTCTTCAATCTCTCGTCTTCTTCCCCCAGCGCTGTCGGAACCGCCTGCTTCAGCCTTCGGCGTCCAGCGGTGTTGTTTTGCGCTCCTCAGCGAAACGCTACCCCGCCGACGGCAAGGCCATCCCTCCACTCCGCACCTCCTGTTATTCTCTGCCGAGTGTAGGCCCACTCCGCACCCAAACCAGTCAAGTTTCCCACTCCTCTCTGTCTGCGACTCCACTGCCGCGTATTCCCCATCTCCGGGTCATTCCAGTCTGGGGCCTCGCCGTCGTCCACCGCCTCGGTGCGCTCGGCGCTGCATGGTCAACATACGAGAGTCATCGGAAGAGGACTGTACATGGAGAGCCTGACGGCTGGGACCCACAAGGTCCATGGTCGCACGCAAGGAAAGTTCCTCCTTATTACGCACTGTACGTGCACTGTACGTGGGAAGGGCTTCTGTATTTCATGAAAAAAATGTTCCCCCCGCTGACAGGTCGGACCCACCAGCTATATCTTCGCACGCAAGGAAGTGCCTCCTTATTACGCACCAAAAAATGAATACCCCCTACTAGCTGGGACCCACCATAGTGGGTGGCTGACTTAGGGCCTACTAAGTTGACGAGGACGGAGGGCTTTGTCAACTTAGTTAATATGAACGATTCTAGCTCCAAAGGACTGCAGACGATGTCCACCCAACGGCCATAGTGCTTCTTCAACCTCTGGTCCTCTTGCTCCGGCCGCCCAAAGCAGCACGGTCGTGCCAGCGTGCTCGCCTCTCGTGGCCGGGTTGTGATGCTGGAGGCCTCACCGCCCCTACTACTCCCACCGCTGGCCCAGGGTATCCCTCTACTCACCCACACCCCCTGTTATTCTGCGGCGACGGCAGCCTCACGCCGCAGCCGAACCAGTGAACCCTCGTACTCCTCTCCGCGTGGGCATCCACTACCGCGTCTTCCTCGGCTCTGCGTCGTCCCCTTCCTAGGCCTCGCCGTCGTCCACCGGCTTGGTGCTCTCGGCGCGGCGTGGTCAATGTGGTCAACGACCAACTTCCATCGGAAGAGTAATCAGACGTGGAGAGGCCGATACCGGGTCCACGGCCACAACCCAGCTTTTTGTGATTTGCCAAGTAAGTCGCTTTGTCACGCTGTTGGGCTGCAAAACTTTCAAGACGAGGAGAGCTTCATCTGCTGGCGAAAATGGCCTATCAAGAATGAGAAATGGGTTGTACATTTTAAAACACATCAAACCGCAATTAGTTTCAAATATCTTTTTCATTTCGAGATTTTAAATTACATTAATTTTTATGCATGGAGAATTTGTTGGATTTTATATTAATATACATTTATTTTTAAAATCAGTTTGAATGTGAGTCAAAATTTCGGGATTAAAAACAGTTCGGACCGCACCGAAATATGCAAAATTTCGTATAATTTGTTAACCGTGGCCACAATATGGGCTGTAATGCTAACAAAAGAATATGGGCTCCAAAAAAACCTTAAGAATTAGCAAATGGGCTGTAAATTATTAGAAATAATGGTAGATGGGTTGTATGCTGTTTTCCACAGATTTGAGGCTTTCCTAAAAAAAGGTTGACGCACAAGCAGTGACTGTTGGATGTCCATCCAACGGCCATCGTGCTTCTTAAATCTCTGCTCTTCCTGCTCCAGCCGCTCAAACAAGCGCCGGCGGGACTGCCTGCTCCCTCCTCCTCATGGCCAGTGCATCACTGCAGAGCCTCACCGCCCCACCGTACTCCCATCGCTGGCCTAGCCATCCCTCTACTCACCCACACCGCTGTTATTCTCCGTGACGGTAGACGAACCAAGAAACCCTCAGAGTCATACTCCCTCTCTGCGTGGGAAACAACCGCCGAAGTCTTCCCTGCCTCCATGTCGTTCCTTCCTAGGCACGGCCGTCGTCCACCGCCTGGTGCTCTCGGCGCGGCCTGGTCAACGTGGTTAACGAATCGACATGCATCTAAAGTGGATTGTACGTGGAGAGGCCGATACCGGGTCCACGGCCGCACGCAAGGAAATGCCTCCTTATTACGCCGCAAAATAATGATTCCTCCACCGACATCGTGGACCCACCGAAAGGGCCTTCAGATTGCGAAAAACGTTACTGTCGGCCGATACTCGGACCCACCAGCTATATCTTCGCACGCATGGAAGTGCCTCCTTATTACACACAAAAATGAATACTCCCCACATTAGCTGGGACCCAAAGATAGTGGCAGGCTGACTTGTGGGCCTACTAAGTTGACGGGGACGGAGGGCTTTGTCAACTTAGTCAATATGCACGATTCTAGCTCCAATGACCATACGATGTCCATCCAACGGCCGTAGTGCTTCTTCAACCTCTGGTCTTCTTGCTCCAGCCGCCCAAACCAGCGCCGGTCGTGCCTCGTGCTCCTGCCTCCCGTGGCCGGCTGCGATGCGGCGGAGGCCTCATCGCCCCTACTACTCCCACCGCTGGCCAGGCCATCCCTCTACTCACCCACACCCCCTGTTATTCTACGGTGACGGCAGCCTCACACCGCAGCGAACCAGTGAACCCTCGTACTCATCTATGCGTGGGCATCCACTATCGCGTCTTCCCCGGCTCCACGCCGTCCCCTTCCTAGGCCTCGCCGTCGCCACCGCCCTGGTGCTCTCGGCGCAGCGTGGTCAACGTGGTCAAGGAATGGCTTCCACCGGACGTGGATCAGACGTGGAGAGGTCGATACCGGGTCCACGGCCGCAGAAGGAAGTGCCTCCTTATTACGCCGCAAAATAATTATTCCTCCACCGACGGCGGGCACCCACCGGACGGGCCACCGATTTCACGAAAAAATGTTTCCTCGATTGCCGGGACCCACCAGCTACATCTTCGCATGCAAGGAAGTGCGTCCGGGCAAAAAATGATTCACCCCCTAACTGCTGGGACCCACCAGCTACATCTTCGCACGCAAGGAAGTGCTCGATACCGACCCACCTGGTCGGCTACGCGTAGCATTGTCATTCTGGTCGCAAACGGTATGCATACATACCGGGTCATTGTAGAGGCGCCGCACGTCGTAGTAGAGGCGCACGTAGCATGTACACGCACGCATAGCGCGAGGGTGCAAGAAAGAAAATACGCCACGCACGTACATACGGGCAGGGTCTCGAACGCCTACTGCGCATATATGTACGGCCAGGCCCGTGTACATGGCTGGGTCGAACAGAAACAGGCGTCGCTGCCGTGTTCATGGGGAGGCAATGGAATGCGCCGTGTTCATCGGGAGGCAACGGAATGCTTCATGTTCATCGGGAGGCCACGGAACGCGAGGGAGACGACCGCCTTGGACAGAACAGCGATGGAACGAGGCCTGGCGTATCAGACAATGGAGGAAACGGACCTCCTACATTCAAACGGGTCCCGTCGATCGAGGGGTGTGGCGATCTGCAAAAGCGGAGGAAGCGGACCTCCTACGGTGAAACGGGGTCCTACTTATCGGGAGGGTGTGGCGCACCGCAAAAGCGGCAAACGGACCTCCTACGGTCGAAACGGGGTCATGTTGATCGGGAGGGTGTGGCGCATCAAGAACGGATTTAAACGGACCTCCTACGGTCAAAGCGGGGTCCTGTTCATCGGGAGGGGTGTGGCGTACCGCAAAACGGGACTCCACGGGATACATTTCATCTCCACCGTCGACCTCCTCCAGCCTCCACGGGCTACCGTCGACCTCCTCCAGCCTCCACGGGCTACCGTCGACCTCCTCCAGCCTTCACGGGCTCCTGTTCATCTAGCCTCCACCGCGCCGCTTACTCCACCGGCCATTGTTGAACCACCCCTCCACCGCTCATCGCTCATCCAGCCCTCCACACCACGGGTCCTGTTCAACCAACCCTCCACGCCCACCCCCATCGCTCACTGCTCATCCAGCCCTCCACACCACGGGTCCTGTTCATCTAGAGGCAACGCCACCGCCACCGCTCATCCAACCTCCCCGCAACGCATTAATCGCTCATCCAATCGATCGGCTTAGCGAAGTAGCGAAGAAGCGGCGAATCGCCGATCGGGTTCGATTAACGACCATCGATCGATCGCCGGGTTCAAGAACGCGTAGTTCGCAGCCGCAATCGCCGGGTTCGATTAGAGCCCAACGCCTTGCTCGGGTTCGATTAGAGCCAACGCCGCACACACGCAGCAGCATGTACATGTACGAGAGAAACGCGCATCGCTCGGCCCCCGACCTCCCACCGTAACCAGCAACTCCCCGAAATTTTCCTCCCCCTCGCTTCTAGCACGGGTTTTCAGTCATGGAAGGCCCAAAGAATGTCATGCAGTCAAGGCCTCCGCCCGCCCAGACGAAAAGCCCATTTACTGTCATGATTTTTTGTCATAGAAGTAGGAGCCCACCACATCTATGATGATACCGGGTTTTGTCACAATTATCGTCATAGAAGTGTCATATGTATGACAGGAAAAAAATTCGTTCGGCCTAAAATGTCACGGATATGTCTTTTTTTTGTAGTGATATACCTACGTACCCAAAAAACATCAGAAGGAGATCCAAAACCCTATTTCCACTGCCGCAACCTTCTGTACCCGTGAGATCCCATATTGGGGCCTTTTTCGGCGCTCCGCCGGAGGGGGCATCGATCACGGAGGGCTTCTACATCAACACCATAGCCTCTCCGATGATGTGTGAGTATTTTACCTCAGACCTTCGGGTCCATAGTTATTAGCTAGATGGCTTCTTCTCTCTTTTTGGATCTCAATACAAAGTTCTCCTCGATTCTCTTGGAGATCCATTCGATGTAATCTTATTTTGCGGTGTGTTTGTCGAGATCCGATGAATTGTGGGTTAATGATCAAGATTATCTATGAACAATATTTGAATCTCCTCTGAATTCTTTTATGTATGATTGGTTATCTTTGCAAGTCTCTTTGAATTATCATTTTGGTTTGGCCTACTAGATTGATCTTTCTTGCAATGGGAGAAGTGCTTAGCTTTGGGTTCAATCTTGCGGTGCTCGATCACAGTGACAGTAGGGGAAAGGACATGTATTGTATTGTTGCCATCGAGGATAAAAAGATGGGGTTTATATCATATTGCATGAGTTTATCCCTCTACATCATGTCATCTTGCTTAAAGCGTTACTTCGTTCTTATGAATTTAATACTCTAGATGCATGCTAGATAGCGGTCAATGTGTGGAGTAGTAGTAGTAGATGCAGGCAGGAGTCGGTCTACTTGTCACGGACGTGATGCCTATATACATGATCATACCTAGATATTCTCATAACTATGCTCAATTCTATCAATTGCTCAACAGTAATTTGTTTACCCACCGTAATACTTATGCTATCTTGAGAGAAACCACTAGTGAAACCTATGGCCCTCGGGTCTATTTTCCATCATATTAATCTCCCGTCAACAAGCTATTTCTATTACCGTTTATTTTGCTTTCTTTACTTTTAGTCTTTATCATAAAAATACCAAAAATATTATCTTATCATCTCTATCAGATCTCACTTTTGAAAGTGGCCGTCAAGGGATTGACAACCCCTTTATCGCGTTGGTTGCAAGGTTCTTATTTGTTTGTGCAGGTACGAGGGACTTGCGTGTAGTCTCCTACTGGATTGATACCTTGGTTCTCAAAAACTGAGGGAAATACTTACGCTACTTTACTGCATCACCCTTTCCTCTTCAAGGGAAAACCAATGCAGTGCTCAAGAGGTAGCACTAGGCATGATCATGTATATAGGCATCACGTCCGCGACAAGTAGACCGAAACGATTCTGCATCTACTACTGTTACTCCACACATCGACCGCTATCCAGCATGCATCTAGAGTATTAAGTTCATAAGAACACAGTAACGCGTTAGGCAAGATGACATGATGTAGAGGGATAAACTCAAGCAATATGATATAAACCCCATCTTTTTATCCTCGATGGCAACAATACAATACATGTCGTTTCCCTTTCTCACATCGGGATCGAAAGCAACGCAAGATTGAACCCAAAGCTAAGCACTTCTCCCATTGCAAGAAAGATCAATCTAGTAGGCCAAACCAAAATGATAATCAAGAGACTTGCAAAGATAACAAATCATACATAAAAGAATTCAGAGAAGAACCAAATATTGTTCATAGATAATCTTGATCATAAACCCACAATTCATCAGATCTCGACAAACACACCGCAAAAAGAATTACATCGAATAAATATCCAAGAAGATCGAGGAGAACTTTGTATTGAGATCCAAAGAGAGAGAAGAAGCCATCTAGCTAATAACTATGGACCCAAAGGTCTGTGGTAAACTACTCACACATCATCGGAGAGGCTATGGTGTTGATGTAGAAGCCCTCCGTGATCAATTCCCCTCCCATGAGTGCCTAAAAGGCCCCAAGATGGGATCTCACAGGTACAGAAGGTTGCGGCGGTGGAAATAGGGTTTCGTAGTGCTCTCAGATGTTTTCGGGGTATATGCGTATATATAGGCGAAAGAAATCGGTCAGGGGAGCCACGAGGGGCCCACGAGGGTGGGGGCGCGCCTACCCCCCCCCCCCCCCCCCCGGGCGTGCCCTCCTGCCTCGTGGCCTCCTCGGTTCTTTCTTGACCTCGACCCCAAGTCTCCTGGATTGCGTTTGTACCAAAAATAACTCTCCCGAAGGTTTCATTCCGTTTGGACTCCGTTTGATATTCCTTTTCTGCGAAACACTGAAATAGGCAAAAAACAGCAATTTGCACTGGGCCTTCGGTTACTACGTTAGTCCCAAACATAATATAAAAGTGTATAATAAAGCCCATTAAACATCCAAAACAGATAATATAATAGCATGGAACAAGAAAAAATTATAGATACGTTGGAGACGTATCAACACACTTAATTATATATAATGCACACAGATGAACCGGCAATGGATGTACAGTGGCAGACACACCTCCGAGTACATTAAGGGCGTGCATAATTTTCTCGGAGTGGCTGAGGCAAACAAGCAGAATGGTTTTATGTGTCGTCCATGCCCTATATGTGGGAATACGAAGTCTTACTCGACCGAAAATCCTTCACACCCACCGCTTTATAAGGGTTTCATGCCACACTATAATGTTTGGACCAAGCACGGAGAAATAGGGGTTATGATGGAAGACATCAAAGAAGAAGAGGACGATGACAACTATGTGCCCCGAATACGGTGATGCTGCAACGGGAAGTCAAGATCAAGAGGAACCAGACGATGTGCCAGATGATGATCTCCGCCGGGTCATTGTTGATGCAAGGAGATAGTGCGAACGTCAAAAGGAGAAGCTGAAGTTCGATCGCATGTTAGAGGATCACAAAAAAGGGTTGAACCCCAATTGCGAAGATGGCAACATAAAGCTTGGTACCGTACTGGAATTGCTGCAGTGGAAGGCAGACAATGTTGTGCCTGACAAAGGATTTGAGAAGCTACTGAAAATATTGAAGAAGAAGCTTCCAAAGGATAACGAATTGCCCGACAGTACATACGCAGCAAAGAAGGTCGTATGCCCTCTAGGATTGGAGGTGCAGAAGATACATGCATGCCCTAATGATCGTGCATCCTCTATCATTGCATACGAGTATTTGAACGCATGCTGGTATACGGTGCATTGCGGTATAAGATCAGACGAGATGAACCTGGTGATGTTGATGGCAAGCCCCCCAGGAAAAGGGTTCCTGCCAGGGTGATGTGGTATGCTCCTATAATACCACGGTTGAAACGTCTGTTCAGAAACAAAGAGCATGCCAAGTTGATGCGATGGCACAGAGAGGACCATAAGAAAGATGGGAAGTTGAGAGCAGCCGCTGACGGGTCGCAGTGGAGAGAAAGTACCAGGCTGAGTTTGCAAGTGACCCAAGGAACGTATGGTTTGGTTTAAGCGCGGATGGCATTAGTCCTTTCGGGGAGCAGAGCAGCAATCACAACACCTGGCCCGTGACTCTATGTATGTATAACCTTCCTCCTTGGATGTGCATGAAGCGGAAGTTCATTATGATGCCAGTTCTCATCCAAGGCCCTAAGCAACCCGGCAACGACATTGATGTGTGCCTAAGGCCATTAGTTGAAGAACTTTTACAGCTGTGGAATGAAAACGGTGTACGTACGTGGGATGAGCACAAACAGGAGGAATTTAACCTGCATGTGTTGCTGTTTGTAACCATCAATGATTGGCCTGCTCTCATTAACCTTTCAGGACAGACAAACAAGGGATACCATGCATGCACGCATTGTTTAGCTGACACCGAAAGTATATACCTGGACAAATGCAGGAAGAATGTGTACCTGGGGCATCGTCGATTTCTTCCGACCAACCATCAATGTCGAAAGAAAGGCAAGCATTTCAAAGGCGAGGCAGATCACCAGAAGAAGCCCACCATGCGTACCGGTGAGTACGTACTTGCTATGGTCAATGATTTACACGTAATCTTTGGAAAGGGTCCCGACGGACTATCTATTCTGAATGACGCTGAGGGACGCGCACCCATGTGGAAGAAGAAATCTATATTTTGGGACCTACCCTACTGGAAATACCTAGAGGTCCGCTCTTCAATCAACGTGATGCACATGATGAAGAACCTTTGCATGAACCTGCTAGGCTTCTTGGGCGTGTATGGGAAGACAAAAGATACACCGGAGGCACGGGAGGACCTGCAACGTTTGCACGAAAAAGACGGCATGCATCCAAAGCAGTATGAAGGTCCTGCCAGCTACGCTCTTACCAAAGAAGAGAAGGAAATCTTCTTTGAATGCCTGCTTAGTATGAAGGTCCCGTCTGGCTTCTCGTCGAATATAAATGGAATAATAAATATGGCCGAGAAAAAGTTTCAGAACCTAAAGTCTCATGACTGCCACGTGATTATGACGCAACTGCTTCCGGTTGCATTGAGGGGGCTTCTACCGCAAAACGTTTGATTAGCCATTGTGAAGCTATGTGCACTCCTCAATGCAATCTCTCAGAAGGTGAAAATTGATGATGTGGCTTTGAATGGTTCATTTTGAACACACAAAAAGTCTGGAGTTCAAATAAGTTTAAAAAAATGAAATCCCTTTGTAATAGATGAGTTTTAAATGCGAAACCACGATACTTGAAAGAGATTGTCCATTTTGTACACGAATCGCATCCAGTTTTGTCGTAACCCTCTCAACTTTTTAGCACATGCTATGTGGGTGAAATGATGATACCATGCCAATTTTCAACCTCTTGAGTTCATCCAAGTGCTTTTCAATTTCAGGGTCATTTAGCTCAAAGAATGAACTAATATAAAAAAGAATGATCTGGAAAACTTTTATGAAACTCTAATAGAAAAAATAATAAACTAAAAAAATGAACTAGAAAACTTTAATGAAACTCTAATAGAAAAAAGAATGAACTAGGAAACTTTAATGAAACTCTAATAGCAAAAGGAATCAACTAAAAAGCTTTTATAAACCTCTCGTATTATTGAAACTAAAATTATATAAAATTTATGCAAATAAAATTATCAAAGTATTTTCTGTTCAAAACATTATAGGCAAAAAGAATTTTCATTAAATAAATAAAAAACACAAAAACATAAAATAAATAAGTAGAAACAAAATAAAATAAATAAGTAGAAACAAAATAAACTTTAATAAATAAGTAGAAATAAAATAAAATAATATAAAATAAAATAAGTAGAAACAAAATATAATAAAATAAACTTTAATAAATAAATAAAAATAGCAACAGTAAGTATTTTGTTGTAAGTAGAAACAAAATAAAATAAATAAAGCAAAAAAGAAAACAAAAAACTGGAAAAAATTAAAAAAATGCCACCCATCGGGCCAAAGACGGCTGAATACGACTAGAAACCCAACCATGGGCCAGGATTCAGTGCCCGAAGAAGCCCAAAGAGGGCCCACGGGCACGGACTGACAGAGTAGGCCCGAAAGCCTGCAGTTGAGAGGAGCTCGAGAGGGTGGGCGCAGCAGCGCTAATAAACCAATCTCGAGCTCTCTCAACTAGCGAGGTGGGACTAAACATCCCACCGCACCGCGCCAGCGCAAGGCCTTTGGTCCCGGTTGGTAGCACCAACCGGGACGAAAGGGGTGCATTGGTACCGGTTCGTGGCACCAACCGGGACCAAAGAGTCCCGGTTGGTGCCTCTGTTTCCCGCGTTTGGGATGCTGAAAAGAGACCTTTGCTTCCGGTTGGTGGCACGAACCGGGACCAAAGGGGGGCATTGGTCCCGGTTTGTGCCACGAACCGGGACCAATGGATTTGCTATATAAGCAAACACTTTGCGTTTTTCAGATTTCATCTTTGCAGTTGTTCGCCCGACGACGCCGCCAGTTGCCCGAGTCGCTTCGCTGACGCTGCCGCCACCTTCTGCCTGCCGACGCTGCCGTCAGTTGCTTGACCTCGCCGTGGACGCCCTCGTCGTGCGGACCACACCGCCTCGCCCCTGCCCGACCACGCCCGGCCTCGCCGTGCCTCTGCCTTGCCCTGCCCCGACCACGCCGTCGTCGCGCCTGCCCCGACCACGCCGCTGTCGCCGCCCCTCTACACCGACGCCGTGCCTCTGCCCCTGCCCCGACCATGCCGCCGTTGCCGCCCTCTACACCGACGCCGTGCCTCTGCCCCTGCCCCGACCACGCCGCACCTCTCCTTGGTCAGGCCGGCTGGCACCCCCTTCCTCCCTGTCCTCTCCTCCCTATTTTTTCACATATATATGATGTTTTTTTCTTTAGAATATATGTATATGTGTGATTATATGTATGTGTGTATATATGACTATATGTCCTATTTTTTCCATGGTTTACTCTGTTTTGGAACAATTTATTAACAGGCGCACGATGGTATGAAGCTCTCCAAAATTGTTAAATCAGATCTTGCTGAACTTCGTACCAAAAAGCGAATTATCCTATCAGGACTCCGTTCCAAAATAATTTTGGAGAGCTTCATACCATCATGCGCCAGTTACTTCCGGCTAATGATGAAACCATGGTTTTCTTGAATCCTTTGACACTAGACAACGTGACATATAGAAGGGTAGATGAGATCAGGAAAATAGGGACCATTTTCTGCACATCCAGAATGGCGTCATTTTGTTAAATCCCTTGTCGGTTCGGATGTCGGACATTCATGAGAGAGGCGGTCCGGCCCAAACCCTAGAAGCATTGTCGAGGCCACCCCAAACCCTAGAAGTGTTGCCGAGGCCACCCCAAACCCAAGAAGCGTTGTCGAGTCCACCCCAAACCGTAGAAGCGTCGAGCTAGCTAGGTCTACGTTTGCCACTAATATGTCCATCTGTCATGTTTGTATATTAATTGCCATGTTGTAATATTTGCAGAAACTATGGAGCACCAAGACTTGGAAGCAGAACAGGTGTTGGGGGACATAATCGTAGGCGGACGTGATGTCTTGTCGTATCTCAATGACACTGATGGTCTGGAAGAAGAGGGTGAAGCAGGCTCCTGTGATCTAACAATGGAGGAGGAAGGACATGATCATGATGGCTCCGGTGACCGAATACCGGTGGAAGAAGGAGACCGTGATGACGGCTCCGGTGACCGAACGGAGTCCGGCTAGGTATATATATTAATTAAGCCTGTGCTGATAGCTAATTGATGCATTAATTATTTTGGTATGTACACATATTAACTCTCTTCTTTCTTCTTTTCTAGCCCTCCGGATCGAGCCAAACTTCGGTAACGAGACGAGGCCCGAAGAAAAGGTTGCGCCTGGATGAAAGGTTCACGATCACAGAAATCGCGGGTGATGGACAACCGATTGAACCCAACCGGACCAAGGAAGCATTTTCTGCTCAGTGCGGGGTTCTTGTTAGGGACATGATCCCGATCAGCATCCATCAATGGTATAAGCCTAAGAACAAAGACCCTCAGGTGTCTTATGTCAACGATAGGCAGAAAGATGATCTTTGGACCGCGCTGAAGGCAAATTTCACCCTACCGCCAGAGGAGGATCCGGAGAAGCCAATTATAGAGCGTGGTCAAGGCTCATGCTCTTAAGAAGATGACAGATCTATTCAGGAGGTGGAAGAATGAGTTGAAACCAACGTTTGTCGACAAAGGGAAGACTCCAAAATTCACCGGCAGATTTGAGAAGATAAGAGATCAATGGCCCGCATTTGTGGCCTACAAGACATCGGAGAAGAGTAAGAAGATGTCAGCGATAAACAAGAAGAATGCTGCAAAGAAGGAGCTTCACCATCGCACGGGGTCAGGTGGCTACCTCAAAGTCCGGCTGTTGTGGGACAAGGCTGAGAATGACTTGCTTGCTATAGGGGTCGAACCAGAGACATTCCACTGGCCAGACCATTCAATGACTTGGTTCTTCGGGGTTGGGGCAATGTTGGACCCTGAAACAGGGAAGTGCGTTTGGACGGATGAGCAACTTGAGATACCCGTCATGAAGCTTCAGCAGTATATCGCTGCAGCGCAGCAAGGGACGTTCATTCCCAACAGAGAGAAGGACGAGCTCACACAGGCCCTATGGAATCCTGAGCACCCTGGACGGACACGAGGCACGCCAGGCTCAGTTTCATGGAAGGTTGGGTTTCCCAGCGCAGGCGGTTACAAAACCCTGGAGACGAGGAGGAAAGTGGAGCAGACCGAACTGCAGAAGCTGCATGCAAGGGTACAAGCGCTAAAGGAACAAGCAGTTCACAGCCAGCTACCTGCCGGAGCTACCCCAGAAGCTACCCCGCCATCTTAGCGGAGAAGCAGCGTGGCTTCCACTGAGCTCCTTCAGCAGCCTGACTTCACGGCTTCCAGCTACCCCGTGGATGCTATCACGGAGGCTCAAGATTGCCACCTTATGACGCGATGGCAGCACCTCAAAGTCAAGGCGGTTGTCGGCTCTGTTGCACCTCCTGAACCCGGGGCAACTTTTCACGGAGCCTCCTAACTACTCCTGGTCATCGGCGGCCTCCACGTAGTAGTAAGCATCAGCGGTGGCATCTGGCTCCTGGGCTCCGTCATCTGGTTGCATCAACCGGAAAGAAGAAGAAAGGGGGAAAAGGGGGAGCAAAGCAACCGTGAGTACTCATCCAAAGTACTGCAAGCAAGGATCTACACTACATATGCAACATTATCAAAGGAAGGTTGTATATGTGGACCGGGCTGCAGAATGCCGAATAGAGAGAAGGCCTAGTCCTATCGAAGACTAGCATCTTCTCGAACCCACCATCTTGCAAAGAACAGGAGGGAGTAGAGTAGCATAAAGTAAAGTAGCAGTGGTGTTATCAACCTCGGCCGGAGATCCTTTCTTGTCTCCCTGCGAGAAAGAAATCCCAGAGCCATACTATCCAGTTATCATCACAATCAAACCCTCATCACCATCCAGTTCTCATCACAAGTATCCAGTTCTAGTTGTATCGATCGGGATACAACTCCAAGTGTCCGCTATCAGGACAGGCTATCGATAGATGTTTTCTTCCTGCAGGGTGCACCAACTTACCCACCACGCCGCTTAACTCCGGCCGACACACTTTCTGTGGTCATGCCCGCCTCGCCAAACAATACGCCGCAACCCGACTGGGCTTAATAGAGAGGCCAAAGACGCCGGACTAAACCTATGCCCCAGGGGTCATGGGCCATCTCCCCGGAACTCATGCATCGCTATGGGCGGCGGTGAGCAGACCTAGCTACCTCCTTCAACAAAGCAGCGCCACGCAGTCCAACCCGGCGCGCCGCTCAGTCGCTGACGTCTATTAAGCTTCGGCCGATGTATACGACGCAGAACGCCCATACTATGCCCACGTGATGGTTAGTGCTATCAGGCCAGAGGCCCCTCGGATCAAATATCCAAATCGTAGTGGATTAGGAACGCGCGGTAACAAGCAGAGACTCACGAAAGATGTGACCCCGTTGCCCCGTCTCGAGGACTTGCGGCAAGGGCTAGGAATGCCCGGCCACGCCTCGTAATTATCTCGCGGCACCCTCCGTGTCAACCCGACTCCACATCACTGCAATTAAGCTCGCGCGGGTACCCCTCAGGGTCGACCCGACTTTCCAAGTCACATTGGTAAAGTCCAAGTATCCGTGTGTACAAACATCAAGGGGAAAACCCGAGGAATCACCCCCGATGAATTCCACTATATGTAATCATCAAGGTGAACGTAAGAGGAATCACCCTCGAGGTCCACAATTGAGGGTTGCACAACAGTAGTCAGATCGAAGTGGTTAAAGAGGAAATCACCCTCGATGACCACGACCGAATAACTACACTACTGTGGTTAACGCCGGAAGTCGATGAGGTCTCACCCTCGGTACTCGATAGTAACCCAAAGAGTGTCGAGCAACTAAGGGAAGTGTTGTGCGGTGCCGGGGCCTGGTCTTCGATCCCGTTGGTCGGGTCTTCGATGATGAAGCGGGGGCAACAAGGACAAGGTGGGGGGGTCACTGATGGGTCTCTAACCAACCTATACTAAGCGGTTTAGGATAAGGTGTAGGTAACAATAGCGAGGTTACAATAAATAGGCTATGCAGCAGAATAGGAGCAAACAATAACGAGCAAAATCTAGTGCAAGCATGAGAGAATGGAATGGGCGATATCGGGATGCTCAAAGGAGGGGCTTTCCTGGTTGCTCTGGCAAGGAGGAGTCGTCGGTGACATAGTCGATCACCGGGGCTTCAGCGGCCTCGGGGTCTACCGGAGAGAAGAGGGGAAGAAACAAGAAATACATAGCAAACAGAGGTAACACTAAGCATGACATGACGACACGTAGCGCTAGGCATGCTCTAACGCTGTACTACACGCTATGCATTTAAGGGGGAAACATCCGAGGGTGAATTCTGACGTTAGGTGGATTAGGACAAGGGAAAAGAGGGGAAAGTTCCATGTTCAGCATGCTAGGGGCATGTGATGATGAACGGACCACGATCCGGATTCGCTGGATTTTTCGAGCAACTTTCATATAGAAAACATTTTCATCGGAGTTACGGTTTAATTTCTATGAATTTTTAAAGTTTAAACAATATTCTGGAATTATTTAAAAAAACAGAAAAGGAAAATGACGTCATCATGGCGTCATTATTGCATCAGCGGTCAACAGACTAGTTGACTAGTCAACAGGGCCTGTGGGGGACCCATCGGCGATGGATCGGGCGATGCCCGTCAGCCATCGACTAGGTCAACAGGCTACCGGCCCCGGGCCACGGGCGGTGACCTGCAGGCGGGCCCTGTGTGTGCCACGTCCGGCGGTGTCGGGTTTCGCCACGGCGACCAAGACAGCGGTGGTTCGCCGGATTTCGCCGAAAAACGCCACTGTAGGGCCGCTGAGCGGCCGGGCTCGTCGGACGCGGAGGAGCGGGCGATCCAATCGCGGGACTTAGCCAAAGCGGGGCGGGTTGCAACGACGACGGCGCCGAAGCGGGCGGACGCCGGACTTCGGTCATCGTCGGGATCGGGGCTGGGGGGCGTTTGCGGGCAAACCAAGCGGCTAGACGAGGCCTACGCGGAGCGGTGAGCGGGCTGGGCACTGGTCCGTGACCATTTGGTCACCGGAGTTTTGCCGGCGACGAGATCCACGTTGAGCTGCTCCGCAAGATCTCCAATGCGACTACCACGGCGACGGAAAACGCTGCGGAGAGAGAGAGAGAGAAGGACGACGATCGCTCACCGGGCCCCGTAGGTGTGCAAACGTGGGCTCGGGGGCTCGGCGGAGCGAATCGACGGCGGCGAAGCTTCGGGCGCCCCGAGGAGGAAGACGGGTGGATCCGATGCTGCGAGCCTTCCGGCCCAACGGTGGGCACCGCTCGACGTGGAGGACGGCGCGACGCCACGGCATGTTGGCGACGCGAGGCGTAAGACGGTGGTCATGGATCGACGCTGCGACGGCGGGCGGCGCGCTGGCCGAGAGAGAGGGGAGTGCTCGAGGGGGATCTGAAGGGGAATGGGAGGCGCAAAGGCGAGCGAGAGGGGGGGGCAAGTGGGAGAGATGGGTGGAGGCCGAGGCATCGGGGCGGTCTTATCCCCTCCCGGGCGCTGGCGCCCGGCGAGGTGGTCGGGACGTGCCTCAGAGCGACACGCACTGTGGGAGCAAGAGGGAGGAGAGCGCCGGGGGCGGGGGCCGGCTTGCTGTGGTGGGCCGAGGCCCATGGGAAGGGGGCGCGGTGGCCAGCTGGCTCGGGTGGGCCGAAGCCTGAGTGAGGTAGAGGTCCTCTCTCTCCCCTCTACTTCTCCTTTCCCTTTTTTGTTGTTTTTCTTTTTATTTTTCCAGCAGCTTTTGCATTTTCTTTTAGCCACAATTGACTTTGCAAAATTATGCCACTGGCCAAAACAATCTCAAAGAATTAAAGTGCACTGCCTCAGAAAGGTTGGGAGGCTTTTGGAATAGTTGCCAATTTTATAAATTAAAAAGGGCATTTAGTTTATTGCTTAGGTCACTGCTTTAAGTAGCTTAGGCCACTTAAACCTTTTGCAAAAATGTTGGTTCACCACCAATATTAGTTGTGGATTATTTGGCACATGATGAACATTTTTGTGTTCATGTTCCGAGCATTTTGAATTTCACATGTAATTTGAATTTGAATTCAACCGAATGTGAAAGAGCATGAGACAATAATGATCAGCACATGTTTAGCAAAACAATTAACTTAACCCTGTGGGTTATCAGAGCATCATTACACCGGGGGTGTTACAACTCTCCTCCTCTAAAAGAAATTCTCGTCCCGAGAATTAAGAGGTAGAAGGGAACATGTCGGGGTATTCAGCACGGAGGTTATCCTCACGTTCCCAAGTGGCTTCATCCTTAGAATGATTTGACCATTGCACCTTGAGGAACTTGGTAACCTTCCGGCGTGTTCGACGCTCAAATTTTCTTCAAGAATGCAGATCGGATGCTCCTTGTATGTGAGATCATCTTGAATTTCAATCAATTAGGATCCACTTCATGTTCCGGATCCTTGAAGCATCGACGGTTGCGACACGTGGAAGACGTCATGAACATGAGAGAACCGAGGTGGCAACTCAAGTTGATAAGCCACCAGCCCACGACGGGCCGTAATGCGGAAAGGACCAATGTAGCCCGGAGCTAGCTTGCCCTTGACTCGAACCGATGAGTGCCTCTCAAAGGAGTGACACGCAGATAAGCTTGTTCACCAAAGTTGATAAGTTGAACCCAGTGTTTCCGGTCATAGTTGCTCTTTCCAAGTAGACTGGCCGCCTTTGAGATTATCCGGACAATGCGAACTCGCTCTTCAGCTTGTTGAATAATGTTCGGACCAATGAGTGCCCGCTCCCGCTTTGACCAATTCAGAGGGGTTCGCACTTACGCCCATAAAGCACTTCAAAGGGTGCCATCTTCAAGCTGGCTTGATAGCTGTTGTTATAAGAGAACTCCGCATAAGGGAGAGATTCTTCCCACTTCTTGCCGAAGAAATAACACAAGCTCGAAGCATGTCTTCAAGAATTTGATTGACTCGCTCGACTTGGCCTTGGGATTGGGGATGATAAGCAGTGCTCCAGGTAATATGAGTTCCCATTGCCTCTTGGAAACTATCCCAGAACTTTGAAGTAAATAAACTGCCACGGTCTGAACTGATCTCCTTCGGAATGCCATGGAGTGACACAATTCTGGAGATATACAAGTTTGCTAATTGACTAGCAGTGATTGTCTCCTTGATCGCGTAAAGTGAGCAACTTTCGAGAATTGGTCGATGACAACAAAGATAGCATCGTTACCTTTTCTCGAGACTTGGGAAGGCCTGTGATTTAAATCCATTTGGATCTTATCCCACTTCCATTCAGGAATCGGAAGCGGTTGTAGAAGTCCAGCCGGTTTCTGATGTTCTTCTTTGACGCGACGGCAAACGTCACATTCTTCGATATATCGAGCAATGTCTTGCTTCATTTTAGACCACTAGTACTTCTGACGGATGTCTAGATACATCTTGGTACTTCCCAGATGAATAGAGAGAGGGGTGTCTTGCGCTTCTTTCATCACCTTCTCTGTCATAAGCTCGAACCGGGGTACTACAATGTGATCTCTGAAGTATAAGGTTCCATCTTCACCAAGTGAGAAATCTCTAGATTTCTCTAAGGCAAGATCCTTTTTCATCAAATCAATGTGAGCATCTTTGGCTTGAGCAGACTTAATTGCTTTTAGAAGAGTTGTTTCCAGTACAAGGTTATTCAGAGAACCCTGTGGAACTAGTTGAAGGTTTTGCTTGCATAGCTCTTCATAAAGGCGAGGTTGAGCTTTGTAGACCATGTGATTATTGCAATAAGACTTGCGGCTCAGGGCATCGGCCATTACATTAGCCTTACCAGGGGTATAAGATATACCGCAGTTGTAGTCCGCAATAGCTTCCATCCACCGCAATGACGGAGGTTCAGATCTGGTTGAGTAAACAGTACTTCAGACTCGATGATCGGTGAAGATCTCGCAACGACATCGAGAAGGTACTTGCCGCCATAGCTTCAGTGCAAAGATAACCGCCGCAAGCTCAAGGTCATGAACCGGTAGTTTTCCTCGTGAGGACGACTTGACGGGAAGCATAAGCAATCACTCTGCGCTCTTGCATTAGAACACAGCCTAATCCTTGACGTGAAGCGCCACAATCGATGACGAAGTCCTTGCGAGAATCGGGAGGAGCAAGCACCGGGCGTAAGTCAGCTTGTCCTTGAGTGCTCGGAAACTTTCCCGACATTTGTCCGTCCCAAATAACTTAACGCCTTTGTGAAGCAGATTAGTCAGTGGCTTGGCGATCTTGGAGAAATTCTCAACAAAGCGGCGACAATAGCTGGCTAGTCCGAGAAAGCTTCTGACTTGCTTGACAGTCTTAGGAGGGGTCCAGTCAAGAATAGCCTGAACGCGCTCTGGGTTGACGGCAATACCATCCTTGGAGATGACATGACCAAGGTAGGTGACTTCGGGAAGCCAGAATTCACACTTGGAATACTTGGCATAAAGTTGATGCTCTCAAGCTTCTCCGTAACAAGACGAAGATGTTCAAGATGTTCTTCTTTATTCTTCGAATATACCAAAGATATCATCCAGATAGACTACGACGAACTTGTCGAGGTAATCCATGAATATATAGTTCATCAGACGAGAGAATGTAGTTGGAGCATTGGTTAAACCGAATGACATGACGGTGTACTCGTAAGAACCATAACGAGTGACGAAGGCGGTCTTTGGAATATCCTCTTCACGAACACGGATCTGGTGGTAACCCAACCTCAAGTCGAGTTTAGAGAATATCGATGATCCAGCCAGTTGATCATCTGCATCATTGATCCGAGGAAGGGATATTTGTTCGAATTGTAGCTTGGTTGATAGGACGATAGTCTTGGACCAAACGTTCAGACCGGCCCTTCTTCTTGACGAAGAGAGAAGGTGCTCCCCAAGCAAAGGAACTTGGACGAATGAAACCATCGCGAAGAGATTTGTCGATTTCCTCCTTGATTCAAGGAGCTCATGATGCGGCATCTTGTAGGGCCGTTTGGCGATAGGAACGGTGCTCGGTTTCAAATCGATGATGAACTCAACAGCCCGGCAGGGGTATTCTGGAAGTTCTTCCGAAATACGCCTTGGAAGTCGTGAACAACTGGAATCTTTTTCAATTCCTCAAGAGGTGCTGTTCAACGCATTCAAAGCATAAAGTCGTGCTTCAGTCATGAACAAGCTGAGCATGGTAGCTTACTATTTCATGGGAAGGATGTAGGAGGTGAACAACCTTGGTGGCGCAAACGATAGAGGCAGTATGCGCTTTCAACCATTCCATTCCCAGAATGAGGTCAATGTTCGAAGACTCCAGAATAATGGGAGAAACATGAAATTCCAGCCCTTCAATTTTAACGGGGACGTCGCGACCAATCATGGTAGTTCGACACTGACCGCGTGGGTGCGTACCACTATCGGAGTGTTCATGGGCTCGCATCGAATGTCGTGGTGCGTATGCAAAATTTTCTCGACATGAATGAATGCGAGGCTCTGAATCGAATAAAACAAAATCCGCATCGAATTAACGAGAAGAGTACCCATCACAGTGGCAGGTTGATCTTGAGCTTCATTCAGATCAACATGATTAGCCTGACCACGACCATAATGTCTGGCATTGTTGTTATGGGGCTGATTGTTACGACCAGTTGAAGGCGAGCCACCGATCCCGATTCGAGGGCATTTCTCGAGCGGTGACCGAAGGCCACACTTGAAGCATAGACCATCATTGGGATTGGGAGCAGAAGCTTGGGGTGGTACAGCCGTAGGGGCTGCCTCATGCGGTGGAGGAGGCGACGAGGTGCAACATAGGACTGTCTTGGTGCAGTGCAGTTGGATGATACATGCTGTGGAGAATCCATATCCGACGCTTCATACCGACGGCCCAAGATGAGCCAACGTCGCGACTACGCCTAAGGGATCCTCGGTGTTCTCAAGACCGCCTCAACCTGAATAGCCTTGTTCACCAAGGTGGCAAAGTCGGCAAAGTCATGAACGAGCAATGCTAGCTTGATATCGTGGTGAAGTCCATCACGAAACTTCTCTTGCTTACGAGCATCGGGCCATGTCTTCTTCAAAGATAACGTGACAAGTCCGTAAATTCTGCTGATAAGCATCTACAGACTTGTTGCCTTGGGTGAGGTTGCGGAACTCTCGCTTCTTCCTGTCCATGGTTCCCTGAGGAATGAAACGGGCACGAAAGGCAGCTTGGAAATTCGGCCAAGTAATGACCATTCCAGCAGGTAGGGTACGCCTGTGGTTGTCCCACCATTGAGCAGCGGGACCCTTCAGAAAGAAAGATGCAAAGGTGACATAGCTGGCAGGGGCCACACTAGCAGACTCCATTTCATACGTGATGTCGCGAAGCTACCATCAAAGATCAAGCGGTTGAGTTGAGCTGCGGTAGATATTTGGGTTGAGGCGCATAAAGTCCTCGCAGTTACCGGGTTGGCTGTTGATTCATGTTCTGGACGAGGAAACCGAGCCATCATTCCTTCCATGAACTGGCGGTTCAGCTCAAATTGTTGCATCATTCCAAAGAAAGAATTCAAGTGGTGGATCATTGGCACCACGGCCACGACCAATGGGTCTAACCATCCCGCTAACATGTAACAGGGGTAGTTCAGCATTGAGCATTTGCAAAGACAAGGATCATTCATGATGAAACATGCATAAGGAAAGATGTACGATGGATTCCACTTCGTAGTCAACACGACAGGTGTGTGTACTATTCAAGAGGCTATTCTAAGGAATAACTATGGCTTTATCCAACTTCGGGGTGAATGTGGTGATGGGATCCTAATGTTAGTAATTCGTTTAACCCGAGTAGAAGAGAGTTCAGAGTCCCAGAGTATAGACGAGGAGTAAAAGATGCTAATACCACCCAATGGCGACGTGGGCCCATAAGCCACACAGCCAATGTTAGTAAAAAGTTTTTCGTGACTAGACTCAACTTCGCCAAGGAGTTGGAAAGGGGCTACCTACAGCAAATGGCTCGATACCAACTTGTGACGCCTCGATTCAATCAGACACTAATCATACACGCAAATGTGTACGATCAAGATCAAGGACTCACGGAAGATATCACAACACAACTCTAGACACAAAATAAAATAATACAAGCTTTATGTTACAAGCCGGGCCTCGAGGGCTCGAATACATAAGCTCGAAAACACAAGAGTCACGGAAGCAACAATATCTCGAAAGTACAGACATGAGTTAGACAAGTTTGCCTTAAGAAGGCTAGCACAAAAGCAACATCGATCGAAAAGGCAAGGCCTCCCACTGGAGCCTCCTAACTACTCCTTGTCATCGGCGGCCTCCACGTAGTAGTAAGCATCGGTGTGGCATCTCGCACTGGGCTCCGGCCATCCGGTTGCATCAACCGGAAAGAAGAAGAAAGGGGAAAAGGGGGAGCAAAGCAACCGTGAGTACTCATCCAAAGTACTCGCAAGCAAGGATCTACACTACATATGCAACATTATCAAAGGAAGGTCAGATATGTGGACCGGGCTGCAGAAATGCCGTAATAGAGAGAAGGCCTAGTCCTATCGAAGACTAGCATCTTCTCGAACCCACCATCTTGCAAAGAACAGGAGGGAGTAGAGTAGCATAAAGTAAAGTAGCAGTGGTGTTATCAACCTCGCCGGAGATCATTTCGCCTCCCCGCGAGAAAGAAATCCTGAGCCATACTATCCAGCTTATCATCACAATCAAACCCTCATCACCATCCAGTTCTCATCACAAGTATCCAGTTCTAGTTGTATCGATCGATACAACTCCAAGTGTCCGTTATCAGAGGATGTGCTATCGATAGATGTTTTCTTCACTGCAGGGTGCACCAACTTACCCACCACGCCGCTTAACTCCGCCGACACACTTTCTGTGGTCATGCCCGCCTCGGCCAAACAATACGCCGCAACCCGACTTGGCTTAATAGAGAGGCCAAGACGCCGGACTAAACCTATGCCCCTGTGGGTCATGGGCCATCTCCCGGAACTCATGCACGCTATGCGGGCGGCGGTGAGCAGACCTAGCTACCTCCTTCAACAAGGCAGCGCCACGCAGTCCAACCCGGCGCGTCAGCCGTCACGACGCCTATTAAGCTTCTACCGATGTATACGACGCAGAACGCCCATACTATGCCCACGTGATGGTTAGTGCTATCGGGCCGAGGCCCTCGGATCAAATATCCAAATCGTAGTGGATTAGGAACGCGGTAACAAGCGAGACTCACGAAAGATGTGACCCGTTGCCGCCTCGAGGACTTGCGGCAAGGGCTAGGAATGCCCGCCACGCCGTAATTATCTCATGGCACCCTCCAGGTCAACCCGACTCCACATCACTCGCAATTAAGCTCGCGCGGGTACCCCTCAGGGTCGACCCGACTTTCCAAGTCACATTGGTAAAGTCCAAGTATCCGTGTGTACTCGATAGTAACCCAGTAGTGTCGAGCAACTAAGGGGAAGTGTTGTGCGGTGCCGGGGCCTGGTCTTCGATCCCGTTGGTCGGGTCTTCGATGATGAAGCGGGGGCAACAAGGACAAGGTGGGGGTCACCGATGGGTCTCTAACCAACCTATACTAAGCGGTTTAGGATAAGGTGTAGGTAACAATAGCAGGTTACAATAAATAGGCTATGCAGCAGTAATAGGAGCAAACAATAACAAGAGCAAAATCTAGTGCAAGCATGAGAGAATGGAATGGGCGATATCGGGATGCTCAAAGGGGGGCTTGCCCGGTTGCTCGCAAGGAGGAGTCGTCGGTGACGTAGTCGATCACCGGGCATCGCCGCCTCGGGGTCTACCGAGAGAAGAGGGGAAGAAACAAGAAATACATAGCAAACAGAGGTAACACTAAGCATGACATGACGACACGTAGCGCTAGGCATGCTCTAACGCGTACTACACGCTGCATTTAAGGGGGGGGAAACATCCGAGGGTGAATTCGGACGTTAGGTGGATTCCTGACAAGGAAAAGAGGGGAAAGTTCCATGTTCAGCATGCTAGGGGCATGTGACAGATGAACGGACCACGATCCGGATTCGCTGGATTTTTCCGAGCAACTTTCATATAGAAAACATTTTCATCGGAGTTACGGTTTAATTTCTATGAATTTTGAAGTTTAAACAATATTCGGAATTATTTAAAAAACAGAAAGGAAAATGACGTCATCATGGCGTCATTATTGCATCAGCGTCGATGACTAGTTGACTAGTCAACAGGGCCTGTGGGGACCCATCGGCAAAGGATCGGGTGATGCCCGGTCACCATCGACTAGGTCAACAGGGCTACCGCCCCGGGCCACGGGGCGGTGACCCAGAGGCGGGCCCTGTGTGTGCCACGTCGGCGGCGTCGGTTTCGCCCGGCGACCAAGACAGCGGCAGGGTTTGCCGGATTTCGCCGGAAAACGCCACAGAGGGTCAAGCTTTCGAAGCGCCGGGCTCGTTTCGGACGCTGGAGGAGCGGCGCATCCAACTGCGGACCTTAGCTCAAAGTGGCGGTTGCAACGACGACGGCGCCGAAGCGGGCGGACGCCGGACTTTGGTCATCGTCGGGATCGGGCTGGGGGCGTTGCGGGCAAACCAAGCGGCTAGACGAGGCTCACGCGGTGCGGTGAGCGCCATTGGCACCGCCCGTGACCATTTGCTCACCGGAGTCTTGCCGGCGACGAGATCCGCGTCGAGCGTTCGGGCATCTCAATGCGACCACTACGGTGACGGAAACGCTGGGAGAGAGAGAGAAGGACGACGACCGCTCACCGGGCCTCAGGGTGTGCAAACGTGGGCTCGGGGGCTCGGCGGAGCGAATCGACGGCGGGCGAAGCTCGGGCGCCCCGAGGAGGAAGACGGGTGGATCCGGCTGCGGAGTTTTCCGGCCCAACGGTGGGCACCGTTCGACGTGGAGGACGGCGGCGGACGCCTACGGCATGTTGGCGACGCGAGGCGAAGACGGTGGCCGCGGGATCGACGCGGCGACGGCGGCGGGCGCGCTCGGGTCAGAGAGAGAGGGGAGTGCTCGAGGGGGATCTGAAGGGGAAAGGGAGGCGCAAAGGCGAACGAGACGGGGGGGGGGGGGGCAAGTGGGAGAGATGGGTGGAGGCCGAGGCGCTGGGCGTTTTATCCCTCCGGCGTTGGCGCCGGCGAGGTGGTTGGGCGGGGAAGTGCCCTTGTAGCGACACGCACCAGGGGAACAGGAGGGAGGGGAGAGCGACCGGGGAGGGGGCCGGCTTGCTGTGGTGGGCCGAGGCCCATGGGAAGGGAGCGCGGTGGCCAGCTGGCTCGGGTGGGCCGAAGCCTGAGTGAGGCAGAGGGCCTCTCTCCCCCCTCTACTTCTCCTTTCCCTTTTTTGTTGTTTTCCTTTTTCTTTTTCCAGCAGCTTTTGCATTTTCTTTTAGCCACAATTGACTTTGCAAAATTATGCCACTGGCCAAAACAATCTCAAAGAATTAAAGTGCACTGCCTCGTAAAGGTTGGGAGGCTTTAGGAATAGTTGCCAATTTTATAAATTAAAAAGGGCATTTAATTTATTGCTTAGGTCACTGCTTTAAGTAGCTTAGGCCACTTAAACCATTTGCAAAAATGTTGGTTCACCACCAATATCAGTTGTGGATTATTTGGCACATGATGAACATTTTTGTGCTCATGTCTGAGCATTTTGAATTTCACACGTAATTTGAATTTGAATTCAATCGGAATGTGAAAGAGCATGAGACAATAATGATCAGGCACATGTTTAGCAAGACAATTAACTTAACCCCAGGGGTTACTGTAGCATCATTACACCGGGGGTGTTACATCAGGGCACTCCGCCTCCTCCTCCGGCGAGTGATCAGGGCACTCCGCCTCCTTCTTCGCCTGCTCCGGCGCGTGGCAGCACTCCGCCTCCTTCTCCGCCTGCGTCGGCGTGTCCGAGCAGCCCGCCTCCTCCTCCGCCTCGCCAGCAAGGGCGGAAGAGAGCCGCCGCTGCTCCGGCTGCTCCGACGCGTCATAGCACTCCGCCTCGTAAGCAACAAAGTAAGACAGCCGCTGCCGCTCCGGCCGCTCCGGCGTCTAGCAGTACAGCCAGAGGCGGGAGGCAATACAGATTCGGTCCATCTCTCAAGCCTCTAGAGAAGTTACCATACGAGATGACCGAGGAGGAAAACACGAATATCTGTAAAGCCTAAGTGAAGGACTTTTTTGCAAAGAAAAATCCACCTCCGGAGGAGAAGATAGATCCGGTGAAATTGAAGCGCACTTTGGATGCCCTGAAGCGATCAGCACCGCTTCCGGCGGATGACAACCATGTCCGCTCTCTTAAAAAGGCAGCGCAAGAAGCGCGCCGGTCGGGAACTACTTCAAGTGAAAAAAGGTTACAAGAATGAACAAGTGGGAAAAAATTTCCCCAGCTCGACGAATAGGCGAACCAATCATGCCCCCCACTGAAGGTGTCTAGCGATATCATCGCAAATCTGCCGAGGATGCTGCCCGGTACCAATCCTGGTGATTACCTGCCCGACGATGCACATTTTGATACAATGGAGGTGGACGAACACAAATACCGGTACAGGAAGCCTCTCGTCAAACCTGGTCATCCTCCTCTAACAACGATGATGCGAAGATTCCATAAGTGGTACATGGACACCTGCAAGTCTGGGAAGGATATTTTGATGCTGAGAGTTAAAGAGGAGCACGACCTCATTGGAATTGATCTGTTGTCTGTTCCATTTGAGAAGTTCTTCCAGTTTTTCAATCAAAAGGCCCTAGATAAAATAATCATCACTTGCTACTGTCTGTAAGTACTACTTCTGTAATTAAACCTCTATATATAGCTCAGCTCTTTCATTGCATGTATATATAATTATCCTTACTATATTTTGCAGATTGAAGATCATCGAATGCAAGAAAAGACAAATCTATAATATTGGGTTCATTAACACAAATCTCGTAGATGAATGGACGGTTAAATTTAATGCCAAAGAAACCGAGGCCAACTTGCTAAAATCGTTGCTTCAAAATCAAAACAAACAGAAAACAATCTTTCCTTACAACTTCAAGTGAGTGTTACTGTCTTGTGCATATTCGGTTTCCCTTATTACTCGAGGTTATAATAATGTAATTGATGAGTTATGCATGCGTGCGCAGCTTTCACTTTATTCTCCTAGAGATTAAGCTTGAGCAGGGACTAGTAATCGTCTTAGACTCAAGACGAAAAAATCCCAAGGAGTATGCGGCCATGACTGAAATGCTCCAGAAGTAAGTTCAATCGATTATTATCGCACCATATTGGCAACTTTGTTCATTTCCTGATATCAAGTAATAATTATTTTCTTTGCCTCGCAGGGTTTGTAAAGTGTTCACCGCAGAAGCTCCGGGACTGTCGTGGGAGCTGCGATTTACACACCTGAAAGTAAGTACTACTAGCTAGTTCCGCGCATCTCCCACTGATTCTAGCTAGTTTCATAAATACCATTTATAATGCTTGAATATCAGTTTGATTGACCTCTATTTCTCGTAAAGTGGTTGTGGCAGGAAGGCGGGAATAATTTTGTGGATACTACATTTGTGAGTACATCTACAACGCGACGACCTTTAAGCGGGGCTACTCTAAAGAAGATTATAAAGTGCGTAAGCAATAATATTCATAATTTATTTTATTACCGCCATTTGTGTTAAGTTTCATTCATATATATGTATTGACCCCCTTCTTCAAATTAGGTTTGGCAGCTGGGGGATGAACTCCTACCACAAGATCGCATAAAAGCAATTCAAGAGGAATTGGCGGGATTCTTTCTTGACCACGTCATAGATAAAGACGGAGAATACCATGTGGAACTTGACATCAGATGCTATGGATTGTAAGAGATCTTATATTGTATATATGTAGCTAGTAGCGTCGGATAGATGTATGAAAACTTGTTGTTCGACCAATCTCTTGGAAAAAGAAAGGTCGATCACTTCTCTTTGTATATGTTCATGACGATCTTGTGTACTTAATGGTTTCCTTCATTTGCTTACTATCTAGCGTGTCGAGTCCTCTCTATACGTATAGTACGTAGCGTCGACCAAACACGGAGATAAGAGAGGACACTTCTCTCTATTAGCTGGCTAACACAATATATGAAACCACTAAATTAACCCTACAAAACCCCCAACCCCCCTTTCGTAAAAAAAAACAAAAACCCAGCCTCGAATCGCCGACGCCAGGATTTTGGTCCCGGTTGGTGCTACCAACCGGGACAAAAGGCCCCCTGCCTGGGCAAGCCGCAGCGGCCACGTGGAGCCTCATCTGTCCCGGTTCATGGGCGAACTAGGACTAAAGGTATTCGGCTTTAGTACCGACCCTTTAGTCCCGGTTCCGGAACCGGGACAAATGGACCTTTTTCTACTAATGAGAGCAGTACAGGAGGACAACATGCAGCTATCATCAAAGAGATTCAGGCAGCCGAGGCAGATTTTGAGACTTGTAAAATTATCTTTGAAAGACGTAGCAGTAATATACTCTCTCTGTTCTCAAATATAAGTCTTTTTATAGATTTCAACAAGTGACTACATACGGAGCAAAATGAGTGAATCTACACTCTAAAATATGTCTACATACATCCGTATGTTGTAGTTCATTTGAAATCTCTAAAAAGACTTATATTTAGGAACGGAGGGAGTAGAAGCTAATAGCTTAGCAAAGGTTTTTTTTAATCTTACATTGGGAAGACATGTTTGGCTAATTCAGCCACATGACAGTGTAATCATCCCTTGGGACATTGATATCTTAATCAATAAAGTTTTGTTCCCCCTAAAAAAACAAAAAAAAAACCTCCTCTTGTGTATCACCTATTCACCTTCCTTCTCGGGTTAATTTCAATGGTGTTTTTTTAGGACCGAGAATGAAAGGCTAATTATGTTGTTCCGTTGATCTCGGGTTACCTGGGCCCATTGTCTATTAGGCTGGTTGTAATAAAAAGTATCATATACTAGTATCATACATATGATACTAGTGTATGATACTGCATCCCTAATGCATAGTATCATGTGTTGGTATCATATAAGATACATTTATCTTCATGCATGATACAAAGTAGTACATCATTTAATATTGATATGGTATCATGATATGATACTTAAGCTTCTCTTTCTTCATTTAATTCTATGCCACTTCATCAAAATTGTTTAGTTGGCCTGCATGATACTACTCCGTGTCTATGATACTTCCATTAGCTCCATCAGGCCTGCGGACTAGAATCTCTATGTTTGCGGACGACGTCATGCTCTTCCTCAAGCCCCATCGGATGGACCTGCGGGCATGCTCTTTGATCCTAGACATTTTTATTGCTGCCTCGGGGCTCCGCGTCAATCCGACGAAAAGCGTGGCGCTCCCGATCAGATGCTCGCAGGCCCAGATGGATATGGTCACGAACATCCTTCACTGCTCCATTGGGAGGTTCCCGATGAGGTACCTAGGCCTCCCGTTGACCATCCGCCGGCAATCAGCGGCGTAGCTCCAAGGACTTGTCGATCACATCGCGGCAAGCCTGCCCACATGGCGTGCATCAGCTCTGCCTAAGAGCGGCCGGCTGCTCCTCGTCAATTCTGTCCTGTCGGCGATGCCAATCCATGTGATGTTGGCGTTCGAGCTTCCGGCCAAGACGATAAAGGCTATCAACAAAATCCTACGTGGTTTCCTCTGGTGTGGCAAAACTGAAGCGAATGGGGGCAACTGTGCGGTGGCATGGCCGGCGGTTTGTACCCCTAGGTGGGTTGGTGGCCTGGGCGTGCCGGATATACAGTGGATGAACACGGCCATGCAGGCCAGGTGGCCGTGGCTAGCTCGGACCGACAGCTCGAGGCCATGGAGCGAGTTCACAATGCCAATACCTAAAGAAGCCAGGCAGTTATGCAATGCGGCAATGCACACGACGATCGGTGATGGCAAGGATGCTTTGTTTTGGGAGGACAGGTGGCTGGATGGCCTTAGGATCGAGGAAATTGCCCCAAACATCCACTCCCGCATCCCTAAGCGCAGTCGGAAGCGGCTTCATGTCAATGAGGCGATAACAAGCGGATCCTGGGCACACGAGGTTGGCCCTGACATGGACGGGCCGGCGATTAGGGAATTCATGGAGCTGTGGACTCGTGTTGACGCGGTGCAACTCCGGGAGGGAGTGCCGGATGTGATCACCTGGGCGTGGGAGCGCAATGGGAGGTTTTCTGCCCGCTCAGCGTATGCGGCCAGGTTCATGGGTCGAGAGGTAGTCCCGACGACCACGGTGACATGGAAGAACCGTGCCCCCCTGCAATGTCGTTTCTTCCTATGGCTTGCTGTTCGCAACCGATGATGGACCTCCGATCGTTTGGCCAGGAGGGGCCTGCCGCACCAGGACACTTGCCCACTTTGCGACCAAGAGGAGGAAACGATGAACCATATCATGCTACAATGTGCTTTCTCCAGAGGGTTCTGGTTCCAGATTTGCACGGCGTTGGGCAAGCGAGGATGGACCCCCGCACCTGATGACACACTGCCGGACTGGCTGCTCAACAAGGCTATTGAGGGAACACCGGAGAAGGACGTGAGAACTATCATCATCCTTGCTCTTTGGGAGCTATGGAAACATCGCAACGGGATCGTTTTCGACGGAGATTCCCCTTCGCTTGCTAGACTAGTTCGTAGGTACCTTACTGAGGTTAGAACCTGGAGGACGGCGGGCCTCATAAGGACGGACATGGAGCCCTTCTTCGAGCGGATTCATATGTGGGCAATGGACGAAACGTAGAGCTAGTCTAGGGTACGGTGGCGAGGGTGCTTTGTAGCGCCCTCGGTGGTGTGGGTGCGTTGTAACAACCCCGGTGGAGGGTCCCTGTACCCCTTTCTTCTTTAATACTTCCTCCGTCCGGAAATACTTGTCTTAGGAATGGTTGTATCTAGACTTATTTTAGTTATAGATACATCCATTTTCAACCATTTCTAAGACAAGTATTTCCGAACGGATGGAGTACAAGATACGCATGCTATGCGTATTCGAGAAAAAAAAAATTACCACCAGCTTTATGTAAAGGAGAAGTGAGTCAACGGCTCCGCCGTCGGCATTTGGCGGACTCGGAGCGAGGGGCAAGGTCTCAACGACGCAAGTCACCGTCGTCCTCCGCCTCCTGCCCGCCGTTGCTCGCCCGCGCCGCTGTCCTCAGACCTCAGTCCCGGCCTCGCGCAGTCGACCAGCCGGTCCCTGTTGTCCCTCATCCCCTCCCCCTTCGTAGATATCTGGTCTGACAGGTGCTACTCAGGAGGCGACGCGCGCACACCAGGTGTTCGAAGAAATGCATCTCTTGAAGTGTTTTCTCCTCCTCTGGCCTCAGCGAGAGACGAAACATCGTCAAGTATGACCTTTGGGTCTGTCTTTGAGAAGAGAGTGGCGTGGCCACTCATGAGATTGCGGACCATGGGCGGTGCGCCCATCCTGCAGCAGCTCCACCTGGTGGAAACGCTACTGCACCGCACCAGCGATGCCTGGTGCATCGTCAATGATGGCACAGTTCTGTCCACCATTTTCATGGTTGTCTCTGGGTAATGTCCTCTTGGTGTGTTCAGTATGTTGTCTTTGTTCCTAGTATGGTTGTTCGTATGGGTTTTCATGCCAACAAGAAGGTCTCTGAGTTGAGGTACAGCCTGTTCTTCGAGATCATGTGCCGGTGGAAGGCGGTTCAGTGGAGGTGGCACTGTCATTGTTGATCAGGGAATGGTCAATGTTTGTCGCCTTCATATGCAACAAGACTGCTGTCTCTGGGTTGCAGCCGTTTCCTCGAGACATCATGTCATGGACAGGCCAGCCGTATGGTTCCGTGGATTCGGCGAATTTCAGCTCCGTGAAAATGGTATGTCAAATTAGCAGAGTATTTCATAACTTGCCAGTTTAATTTTCAATGGTGTTATTTTATTTTAATCAACGACAATTATCATCATTCCTAATCAGTCCTTTGATTATGCATTTGTGTCGACCATTATTATAGCGGTGTGCACTCGCTATTCTCGAATTCCTGTACTGAACTTACTCAATCTCTCATCCTTTTTTTCTCTATATTTTATTTTATTGATAATTGTATTAAGGTCTCGAAATGTCTCAGGGTTTCCCAGCGGGGCATGTTTTGAATTTTGACGAGTTGCATCTCAAATCTGGAATCTACTAAACTGATCCCTGTAGTCTGCAACTTTACATAGCATTGATTAAAAGAAATCCATGGAATCACATATCACATTTTATTTTTGAAAAGAGGGTTCTCCATCCGATTTCATTTATCAGAAAGCACCAAGTCTTTACAAGTGTATTGTCAAAAACGCTCTTATATTATGGGACGGAGGGAGTACTAAACAGAAAACAAAAGACAGCACCCACTAGATATCATAGAGCATCTAACCAGCTGCAATCTGAACATGGAATGAAATCCACTTGGGACTTCAGATCATCATCAGCAGATACCCAGGAAGATTAAAGGCAACGTTTGAGACGCTGCTTATACTTATACAGTCAACCAACTAACAAGCCCACAGAAAGAGTGAAAAGCAAAGTACGTTTTTAACCAGCCATGACATTGAGCACAGCCATCTGTCAAAAGGAGCTGCTCCAACAGGGCCTTCGCACATGTTGACTTTCTTCAAATCTTCACCCTATCTGGAGTACACCAAAACGCCAATCTTGGACTGCAGGAAAGACTTCATTTGATCTGTGCTCTAGCATCCCTACCACCCACTTCAGCTTTCTTTGATTTTCCTACTTTTTCTGCAAAATAGTTCAATTATTTAGCCATCTGGCAATCATGCAGGTGAAAGCACTGAGTTGAGTAGTTCATACTTGTTTACCACCACCTTTTGGCGGCAGGTCTGGCATTGCTCAAAACACCATGCAAAATTTAGTGCCAGCTAACAGCATTTCTCCCCAGGAATCGGCTTATTTCTGTCGAAACCTTGGCCGACTAGCTTTGATCCCCAAGTGGCACAATGACCGTTGAGTACGTCCCAGTCTTTTATAGGTATATCGGCATTGTTACTACTTTCATGATGAGGGGCTGGTTCTGGGAAAGTTCTGTTCTAACGAAAATCGGTGTTGATTTTAGAAAGTCAGAAACAGTGTCACTCGTTCAGTAATGGCCATCTCCAAACTAAATGCCTTCCTTATTTTTCAGGCAAGGAACCACAGATTTCCTGTGCCGCGTGAACAAGCATCGCGATCAGTTTTCATCGAGGGGATAACCGCGGCCGTCGGACGGTCCAAACACACAGAGCTAGAAACAGCGCTCTCCGACCACGACGACTTCGTGCCTTCTACGAAGGTGCTATCGCGGCAGGACTTACAAGACATCATCTCCAAAGAGTCCCCCACAGCACAGAGGGTTCAAGGATGGCCACGGTGATGGAGAGAACTGCTTGTTTTGTGACATATGGCGATTTTTATGCCGCATGATGAGCTCGGCTTAGAGTCTAGGCGACACTCACTGCTGTCACGTGATTTAGACAAATCAATCTATCAGAAGTTGTAATTCCGATATTTTTGGCAGCCTTGATTTGGTGATTCAAACTAGAGAACATGCTTGGTTGGCGGGCCTGAAGCTGTGGTATAGCTCACCTGCAGCAGGTTTACTGACGTTGTATAGAATTTGCGTCAATTAATTCGGGTCGGAGGGAGTATGTATTATTGTTTAAAACCCATAACGTGGATGGATCACTCCCTCTGTAAAAACAATATAAGAGCGTTTGTACTCATCAGTGACCTCCTCCTCTAGGGCCGCATCCGAATCAGCAGTGACCTCATCCTCTGCCGACCCAGACATTGTTGACTCTGGGGATCCGAGAGATGGATGGATTTCATCGACGTTTGGTCGTCGTGTTCACGGCCGGATCCACGGTCGCAGTCCTCTGTCACTCTCGTGGCGTCATGGCTCCTCCGAGTCTCAACTCCAAGCATATTCGTCAGCCGGTACGCCGTGCGTGCGCGCTTCTTTTTCCTCGCCCGCTAGCTGCCGCCCCGGCCGGCCGGGCAGCCAGCCTCCGAGTCCGAGAGAAAAGTCAGATCGCCCAGCATGCCGCTTGATGCCAACAGCCCCGTCGTCCGCCCGTGCATGCAGGGATTGGACGGCGACTTTGACATCCGCTGCTTGACTGTCTGACTGACAGATAGGTCCTGCTCGATCTCTTCGTCTCGTGGCCGTGTGTGGTATCCAGAACCTACACCGGTCAAGGTACGTATACAACACTGCGACGGGCTCATCGAGCAGCTATTCAGGTGTGAATATCGACGGGCCCTTCTATCCCGAGCTTAAATGGTCTCTGATTAACAGTAAAATCAAAATAATAAATAATCCAATCGACGGTTTATCACATTTGTGATCCCGACGTTTGCAAGCATCAATTTCTGTTTCCGAAAAAGATCCAAATCTATTACAGAGGTTCATTGGACGTACAAAGCATCACAAACATAATAAAATTACATCAAGGTCTATACCACCGAACGACCACTATCACTATCACAATGAGCAGCTGACTCGCCCCGCCTTGACTTTGTTGCCGGAAGGTCTTCGTGCATGTATCTCTAAGGACCAGTATTTGCAGTCGTCGCTTGGTGGTCTACGAATATGGATGTAACTTTATTATTTCTGGTCTTCGTTGTACTGCTACGATTGAAAATGAATATCAAATACGTCACGCATGCACAACTAGAAACCCTAACCTTGCCGCCCCAAGAAAACGGTGGGAATTTACGCCGGAGCTTCGTTGACTATGTCTAGATGAACGAACTCATACTTTTTAAGACTATTTCTATTCCTCACCCCCCCCTTGGTATTGGCACGTGCTAGTCGAATACTATACAAATATATGTGATAAGGGGATTGCATTGTCCATAGATCACTAAGATGAGAAGGATATTCATTCTTTAGTTGCTTCTTCCATTCATTTCTATTCTCGCTAGACTGATAATTTGGCATGGGAGGATCAAAGCTCGGATGACAAACTCAAAGAAGAAGCATCGTCATCCGTCCCAGCGTCGCATCTACAAGGACTAAAGAGGACCTAACCTAAACTACTAACCAAAGTGAAGGTACCGGGATTCTCCTCCCTGTCACTGGCCGCCGGAACGGCAGGCAGAAGGGAGGCAAATTTGCGGGCTCGCCGACGACACCTGGAGAGGAGAGTTTGCCTAGCCATCGAGGGGAACTGGGTAAGGCTAGCACCAACATACCGACTTAACCAATACACTTCTGTTGGTCTTTTGTAGTTTTTATTACTTTTATTTTTCAATTCGTTAGTTTTCATAACTGGAATCAATGAAATCGCACGTTCGCATACAAAGAAACTAATGGCGTTCAACTCTTATTTCAGTCTTGCTAAGTCTCATTCGGCTTAGACTTTGTTATGTCTCAATCACTGCTATATTCGTCCGATCATACATTGAGATCCGTGCAAAAAATTCTTTTCAGAGTTTTCTTTCTTATTACATGGTATGTCACTTGATTGGGACTTGGTTAAATCTCAGTCGACTGAAACGTAGCCACGCCCTTCTTATCTTGTGCAACCAACATATTTGTACCATCAGCGAGAAAATATATAGAAAAAACAGATTAGAGCCATCAGGCACACACGCACATCCCATCTCTTACTAGCACCAACATTTTTTTACGACAAAGATCCAGATATATCATAGAAGTTCATCAGATGTACTCTACAAAGCATCTCAAACATAATAAAAATTACATCGAAGTCTTTATACCATCGAACAACCACTTTTGCTGCCAGAACGAGCTGCCGACGAGTCACTGTTGCTGCTCCCTATCAGAGCCGGCTTGACCTTATCTATGACAGCCATGAAGTCTTCGTGCACGTACTCCTAAGAACCAGTGCCCTGTAGCTGCAGTCGTCGTCTTTGAACGCTTAAATAGATCTGAAGCAACTGACATGAAATGTCACCGTCCTGCATGCATGACTAGAAACCCTAACCTCTCCGCCCCAAGAAGAAGATATAAATCTACGCCGAAACTCTGTCGACTATGTATAGATGGACGAACTCAAGGATGATGAGAGCCCGAAGACAAACTCGAAAAAGAAGTGTCGCCATCCGCCCGAGCACTGCACCTTTGAGGACTAAAGAAAACCTAACATAAACTACTAGTCAGAGTGAAGACACCGGGATTTCCCTTCCCGCCACCGATCCAGAGTGACAGGCAAAAAGGATGGGAATTTGCGGGCTCGCGGACGAACCCCGGAGAGGAGAGTTTGTCCTAACCACCGAGGGAAAGGCTAGCACCAACATCTTGACTTAACCATCGACATAATACACACCACCTCTATCATGTTGTTTTTTCACTACAACATGTGCTTGATAGCTAGATTAATTCACGTAACACAGACCTCTCATTTTCCTCCCCTAATTCTAGATGGCTAGGGCAAACTCTCTCCTCCAGACTTTATCGATGAGTCCGTGGATTTGCCTCCCTCTGCCTGCCTGCTTCGATGGCCGGTGGCTGGGAGGGAAATCCCGGTGCTGCCGCTCCGGTTAGCAGTTTAGGTTAGGGTTTTTAGTCCTTGCAGGCGCACGCTCGGGGGAATGGCGGCGTTTCTTCTTCGAGTTTGTCTATCGGGCTCCAATCCTCCTTGAGTTCGTCTGTCTAGACGTAATCGACGGAGCACTGGCGTAGATTCCTGCTGTCTCATTGGAACGGTATGGTTAGGATTTCTCGTTATGTGACGAGATTTAATGTCAGATGATTAAAATCTATGCAAGGTTTTAACGGCGAAGACTGCAGCTTCATGGTTCTGGTCCTTACATGATTGGTTTTTTGTAGTTTTTATAACTTTTGTTTTCAAGTCGTTAATTTTTATAACTGGAATCAATGAAATCGAACGTTCGCATACAGAAAATGAATGGCGTTCCCCTTCTTGTTCTGTGCAACCAACAGATTTGAAGCATCAGTGTAAAAAAATATAGAAAAAACCAGATTATTAGAGCCATCACGCACACACGCGACAAGAACTGAGACATGATTCCCCACGTGACCGCTGATCCAAGGAGGCATGCACGCAACGCACACCACCGATATTACCGGGAAACAATAATGGTGCCAGGGTGGTCGATCTGGTCTACCAATTTCCATGCTGTGGAGTGTGGATGACAGTCATGCCGCCTTCGGGATCCATGGCTGTCAAGTCCCAAATCAACTGTGCGCGTGCGCGTCCGCGTATCGTTGTATCACTCTCCCGGCCGCCCGGCCACGATCGACGTCGACGTCGCCGTAGTAATTGAACAGGCAGCAGCGCTCATTACGAGCGACGTGGTACGCAGCGTACCCGTTCCCGCCCACACGTGGAGTGGCGTACGTGCCGATCCATCGGTCCGGCGGTGAACCGCGCGCACGGGCACACGACATTCCGTCTCGACCGCCACCGCCAGCACCACGTCCGATCGCGGCTCGGCGCACGTAACGTACCCGACGGCTACGCGCATCCGCATCACTGTTGGCACTTCAACGACGTGGCGCTCAAAAGGGAGATCCCAACCGTCCGCGCTGAGCTTTCGCGATAAAAACACACGGCGAGGGGGCGCGGTCGCTGAGTCACGTCGAGAGGGACGTGCCGTGCGTGTTGGGTCGGATCCACGATTTGACGCCGGCACAGTGTTCCGGTTAGCGACACTGGCTGGCTAGCCGGTGGTCACCGGACGACACGCATCGTATGCTAGCTAGCTTTCTTCTCTCTCGCACCAACAGAAAATTGATCTCTCTTTTCTCTTTTCATTGTAATAACAATGCGACATTGAACTTTTGATACAGCGAAAAATGCAAAAAGGTTGGATCGATGATTTCGGTTGATTTGTAGGGAGATGTTGACGACGGGCCGGCCGGACATGATCTTTTTTTCGCCGGAGTTGAGCTGAGCTGAGCTGAGAGTGGAGTGGAGCTGCAGAGGTATGGCTTAATTACACCTGTGGTTCACCGGGCGTGGCTGACTAGCTAGTTCACCGCGCCTCCGCATTGCTTGATCCTTCGGGTCGTCGACTTGGCCGGGATGATCCGGATCCTCTTGGCCACACGGCAGAAGTCCCTGGCAACAACGGGCAAAAACCAACGACACAAGAATTCGGTAAGGAAATCAATGGCACAAGTGAAACCGTTGGGCAAGTGTGGATGATTACTTCCAGTTGAGGTCGCCGGCGAGGAGGAGGTCGTCCTCCATGTCCTCGTACGCCACGACGTGCCCGGGGACGGCATTGGAGAGGTCGAGCCCGTCGTCGTCGTCGCCCTCGGCCGCGTCGTCCACGAACATGCGGCGGAGGGCGCCCGCGAGGCTGCGGTACCCGGTGTGGCGGCTGAGGTGGATGCGGTGGCAGATGCAGCGCCCGTCCAGGACCACCGTCACCGGCGGCACCACGCCCGCCGCCAGCGCGTCCTCCTCCCCCTGCCCCGACAGCCGCAGCAGCTTCCGCTGCTGGTCCGATGCCGGCGTCGCCGGGGGCCGCCGCTTCGCGTGCCGCTCGAAGCTGGAGCTGCTCGGCCCCGCGCCGCTGCCGCTGCCACTGCCGCCGCCGCTCATCATGGCCGGGACGGAACTGATCTTAGTTGGACTCGGTCGAACTCGCGGGCCGGCCGGCGGCCGGGGTTTGTGGTGGGCGGTTGCGTGTGGGGTTTAGGGAGGGGGCTCTGGTCTTGATGGTCAGTTGTGTTTTTTTGCGGCGAAGTGTGGGATGATTTATAGGCGGCCAAGCCGGCGATGGATGGATGATGGGACTGAGGCCGAGACTGAGCTCTAGCTACTGGCTAGGGTTGCAACTTCCTTCATTTAATAATTCACCGAAATATTCCTACACATAAAACCGCTTTCACGTACGACTTTGTGCGACCAGCGCTGGCTGCCTTGTACCGGTGTACAACACCAGCACCATGCCTACCTAAACAAACCTCTAGAACAGTTCGTGCAAGCATTTCACGCCACACATTCTCAAAAAACAACAATTCTACACGTGCTGATTAACTCTGATACGTACCATGCATGAGGAAATGCAACTTGGAGAAGCCTTCTAGACAGTCTAGCTAGGGCAAGCAGTGAAACCCATTGAAAGAGGTGACATGGAAATCCTCCTAACAGCTTGATGAAATCGCCGAAGTGCCGGTGGGGTTGCTTGCAAGGTGAGAAAAGGAGAACGACGAGGGTACACACAAACACACAAATATATGCAGCGTTATCTTGCAGAGCAACCCGAGGCACGGAGACATAAACAAGGCCCAGATCGGGCACAGCTTCCTGCTGTTGCCGGGCATAGATGGTCGTGTCTCGTGTGCTCACCCGGGGAGCGGAGCCCGGCCCCGCGCGCGTGCACGCGAGGGTTGAATAGTGGGCGCGGTGGACGCGGGAGTTTGTTCTCACGATCCGTGCGAAGCGACGGGGCACACGACCACACACGCAGAGCCAGGGCGCGCGGTTGCCGATCGGCTTGCTCGGCGTTTGACCCTCCGGCGGTCGCTCGGTCCTGCTGCCATGCATCTCGCCGCCATGCACGGCGCCCACACCGTGCCATGCCACCACTACCCCCGTTATGGTACGTGGTCGCGTGGCCCCGGCCGTATCGTAGTGGCCGCGTTCGTTGGTTGGTTGGTTGGTTGCTCGTGATCTCTCGCTCCGGCCCCCGGCCGGTACGTACGTGCCGGTGCATGCATGTGTGATAATGTGATATGGAAGCATGTGTGAGTAGTAAAAACCCAGCTTAATGACAGGGCAGAACGGCAGCTAGATGGATGGATGGATGGTGGACGATGCTATTAGTGCGCACCGACAGTTAAGTGGAGTGATTCTGTTGCATGCGTAGTAGTACGTACGTGGTCTCTGTTTGGTGGAACAGTGCGGGGTAATAATGGACCCTGACGCGCGTGTTCCTCTGCCTTGAGCTTTTTTGTCCGCCCGGGACGACGAGGTGCTGTTCATGGGTAGCAGGGGGTAGGAGCTAAGCTATGGCTGCTCGGTTTCATCATTTATGCCTGTGCATGTGGACATGGGTGCATGTAGACGTAGGAGGAGGAATGATGACTCGTACGTACGTCCCTGCGCTGCATGCATGGATCGGATCCGGCGACCAGCGTGCCTGCATGCCGCCCTGCCGGGGCTGCAGTGCGCAGACAGCGCGCGAGTACGCACAGTGCGCGTGCACGTACGCCTGCGTGCACTGTGCGCGGACAACTTAATTTGTTCCGCCCAAGCATCGGGAGGAAGACGACGATCGAGCCGGGGGGCCGTGTCTTCCGTGATCCAAGGCCCTTCTTCCGCTGTTTGTACATATGTACGTGTGGCCGGCCTTAGAGCATCTACTGCAGCGTATTGCTGATCCGCTCCCTCAAACGCTCACAAGCAACCAGGCAACCTTATTTTAGTGCGTCCGCGGTCATGTACCTTATATTTAGTCCCTCATATCCATTAACCTACGTAGATCAACAAACTAGGAACAAACATCGAAGGGAACCTTGGATCACCAAAGACACGGCCCCTCGGCTTATTTTGCTATTTGGGTTGGCTCGAGCAGTCGTCACATCCGCCCGATCCGCAGCCGGGGCCGGCGCTGCTTCCGTTGCTGGCCGTCGGTCGAAATCGAAGGGGACTGTGGGTGGAGTGGACAGAAAAGAGAGTGGAGTAGACTGACGAATTGACTTCGGTCAAGGGTTCTCAGAATGGGGATATTTATGGGGCGGGAGGCGTGCCAGGCCGATGTGGCGGACGGACCAGGGTGTGTTCGGGTCACCCCATGTCCGCCCTACATTTAGACAGCCCGAGCATTTGTGGCCAGTTTGAGGCGTTAGGGTGGGGTGTTTTTTTGACCGCACACAGAAGGGTCCGCTCGTCCGAGTGTTTGAGACCGGTTTGAGGCGCCCGACTGCAGATGCTCTTAAGTGTCGGCGTTTTCTCCCAATTGCAAAACCAATCTCAATAGGTCATACCTCTGTTAATTTACTACATCTTTAGTTAGGTATGTACATAATTTTAAAAGAAAAAAATAGCTGCGTGAATTCTGATTTAGAAATTGACATCTAGCTAGCGCCGCCTTCCCTTGCGGCGGCGAGGGACCCTAGCTAGCACCATCGTATCCCCTCCCCTCCCCCTCTCCCAATATCTCCTTGTCGTCATCGGAGGAGTGGCGATGAAGCCCGCATGGCTCCCAAGAAGGTGGTGGCAGGGCGCCTCGGCTGGCTCCGGCTTCCAGCCCCTCCTCCCTGCCCGTCGGCTTTCGCTACACCCTACATCGACGCAACTCCATCGACCCCTACTTCCCCTTCCCTTGCCTTCGGTTGCTCCTGTGCCTGGCATCGGTGAGTTCCCTCCACCCTCATGTGCTCCAGCGCTAGATCTGAGTCCCGTTAGCATCGCATGGTGTTGTCGGCGTCGGATCCCAGGATGATGGGGCGAGGCTCTGGCTGAGTCGGGCCGCCCTTGTTGGCGCCATGACAACGCTCTTCCTCTTCCGATCAGCCGCCATGACTCGGGGTTGTGGTTCTCTTGGTGAGTTTTCTAGTGGTGCCACCCCAGCAGCGGCGACCCATGGTGGCGTCAGCCTGGTGTTCAACGTGTGTTTGTGCTCTTGCGGTGGGCCCCTTGTCGGTGCGGCTCTGGCCTTGGCAGCCCTGGACCTACATTCTCTAGTGTCCATGGTTTTGTCGATGTCCCTTCTCTCCGGCCCCGGCGATTTGGAGGTTGCGTCTTCTCCGACACATTTGGCTTGCCCGTTTCCTGGCGGCCCGACCTCGGAGCCCGGAATCCCTTCCAGCCTGGATCGCGATGTCGCTCGCGCCGTCAAGGCCCCATGCGCTGTCCCTTCCCGCCCCGCCGCCTCCCCAACCCCAATCACCTTGATGCTCCGTCCTCTCGGTCATATTCGAGGCTCGCGTGTTCGGCGCAGCTCCCCTTCTTGCGGCGGCAGTGTTCGACCTACGTCTTGACCTTTGATTCCTAGTTCCTGATCTGACGGCTATGAGATTGTCCAGAGATATGGCCAGGGAGAAATCTCTGCTTGGCTTGCCAGTGCTGACAGCAACAACTCTGGTGTGCCGTCCCCTCCTTGGAGGCATTAGGCGTTGCCGTGGCCTCTCTCTGCACCCCTCTTGAAGCACCAGGTGAAGCCCTAGGTCTGATTCTTCGGATTAGACGACGTTAATGCCACGGCTTTGATGTCCTTCTTGAAGTCATCGTTTTGTGCGCTCTTGGCGTCCCCGATGTTGGATTCATGGATGATCGATGCTGCGTCTGGATTTAGAAATTGACATCTAGGCGATAACTAGGCGGTGGCAGGGGCGGAGCCCAATAGGCCCACCCTGTTGCACGGGCTACAGGGTCCAAAAAGATTTTTAGTTCTGATTACCAGCTATAAAGCCCAAGGCATCAGGGTAGGCCAGCAACAGTGCCACAGGGCCCTTAGAATCAGCCCACAAAAGGCTATCAGGTTGAGCGATTCCATCGGTTTCATATGTACATGGGCCGGCATTAGCTAGTGTTTTAACCTCTAATTTTGTATAATTCATGTCTTCATTAGCTCTACAATTTTCGATGCTTCATTTGTATTTTTTTTTTGATAAATGCAGATAATATGAACAAGTTGCTTTTCAAAAGAAAGACACCATCACAAGTTGCTCCAGAATATATGAATGAGGAGGAGATTCAGAACTGGCGGAGCTAGGAAGAAAGTCTAGGGGGGCAAATGGTAAAACTGGCAAACCTGAGGGGGCCAAATACTAAATTTATACTCATCTAAACCCTCTAGAAAAATTCCTTCACACTTTTTGCTTAGGGTGGGGGGGGGGGGCACAGCACCCCCAGGAGCACACATAGCTCCGCCACTGAGATTCAGTATGATCAGGCACAAGGAAATTGATAAAACTTTATCATCCTAACTTCAAAGATCTGATAAGAAGTACTTGGTTAATGGACCTTGTCAGGAAAGTTCTTTGTTCTATCATTATATTGAAAAACTACTTCTCTTATGTCTGAAATCCGTGTTACAAGTTGTGAAATACACCCTTATTAAATAGATCGTTGCTTGAAAATTTTATGCCATGGTTAAGTGGTGCATCAGGGTAACTTTAGCTCCAGCTCCGCCCCTGGGCGGTGGTCTCTTATTTAGAAATTGACATTCTTTTTTATTTTGATCTGTAGAAATTGACATTCGTTCCAACTGCAACCGAGTGCATGATCGATGTTGTGTCTGGATTTTCCCAAAGAAAAGGCTGTAGTATGGATGGATGAATTCGCCGAGCGAGCAAGGGAGCATGCCTGCCTGCATGCCGCACTGCAGGGACTGCAGTGCCGAGCGTACAGATCTACTAGCTCATGCACAGTATGCCTGTACGCGCACTGCCGGGACTGCAGTGCGCCGGCAACTTTGTTCCGCAGAGTCGGAGAGGCGTCGAGAGGAGGGGCCGGGTCTTTGGCGGTGGCCGTTGGGCAGTAGTACGTACGTACATTGTGTGTCGTTTCTCCCAAGTCGTGGCTTGGCAGCTTGCAAACCCATCTCAACGGGCCAGCCGCGCTCGTCCGTCAGTACAGTACCTCTGTTTTTTTTTCTGTTGATTTACTATACACAGTGCATAATTTTTTTTGTGGGAACAATATTTGATTTCTACATGTAAGAGCATCTACAGCCGCACATGGCAAATTCGACCCCTCAAACGCCCGCGAACGCACATCTACGGACAATGACCGATCACGCATAAAAAATGCATTCCACATCCGGATACCTCAAATCCATATTATTACATGCAACACAACGATCTTTGAGCGGAGCTTCGTCCGGTTCCGCTCATGCGTCGCTGCCCGCTGCGGGCCATGTCCGACGTGGCTTGCGCTTCTCGAGGCCGGTCCGGTCGCCTTGACAAGGTAGAGTAGGGCATGGGACACGAGCCGGCTCATGGGACTCAAGGCGCCGCCGTCCCCCATGCCCTACTCTTCCTCGTCGGAGCCTGGAACCCGTTGGGTGCCGGTGGACGTCAGATCGATGACGGACCCATCCTGGGACGAGCCGCCGACGTCCACCATGATGTGTTTGCGGCGCCTGGACTGATGCGCCATACGGGGCGCCGGAGAATGCGACTCCACCTCGCCGACGTCCACCGCCGCCTCCCGCGCCCGGTGCCTTGCCCGGCGGGCACGTCGTGCCATGTTCTCGTCGGACGAGGCCCATGGCGCGCCCCGATGCTCGGCGCGCCAACGGAGGGGTTGCGCGTCCAGCGCGTTTAGACGTCTGATGGACCACACGGCCTCCGGCGAGGCAGCTATGGCTGGCCTAGTGCCGGATCCATGCGCCATTTGGGCGGAGGCAATGGATTTCCGACGGAAGGAGTCTGAGCGCTGCAGTGCACGGGCCTCCTCCCGGGCGTGTCGGAGCGCAAGCCGGACGACCGTCTCCTCTTTGGGGCCGTATGGGATGAGCTCGGGGTCCATGGATCTGGAGGTGAAAGACTCGGATCCGCTGCCCGCCATGCCGGAGATGGCCGGGAGGAGTTGGAGACGAGCTTGGGTGGCGGAGGGTAGTGAAGGGGAGTGGAGTGAAGTGGCTAGGGTTTGGTCCGGAAAGCGGATGGGGAGGAATATATATGTGGGGTCGGGTGTGCCAGCATGGGCGGGGTCCGACGTGACGGGCGTGCCCGGGCGTCCCCATATCAGCCCCATATTTTGGCTGGTTATGAGGGGTGCTGATCAGTCCGGGCGTTTGAGGACTTTTTGAGGGGGCCGTCTGGGTGAAAAAATCATGAGTGGATAGTGACCGGGCGGCCCGTTCAGGCGTATGAAGCGGATTTGAGGCGCCTGACTATAGATGCTCTAAGGGCAACTTCAACGCTGACTCCTAAAACAGACACAATATTTGTTTGCGGACCGGGGCACTAGTAGAAAAGGGGCCTATTGACCCGGTTGGTGAGGGCCTTTAGTCCTGGTTCATGAACTGAGACTAAAGGGTCGGTACTAATACCCTGGCCCTTTAGTCCCGGTTCAATCTGTAACCGGACCGATGGGTTTCCACGTGGCTGTCTTGAGCCGAGCGGGAGGTCTTTGGTCCCGGTTGGTGGCACCAACCGGGACCAATAGGCATCCACGCGTCAGCATTTCTGTGGCTGGGATTTTTGTTTTTTCTTTTTGAAAAGGAGGGGGAGTTTGGGGGTTTTGGAGGTTAATTTAGGTGTTTCATATATTGTGTTAGCTAGCTAATTAATAGAGAGAAGTGTCCTCTCTTTTGTCCGTGCTTGGTCGACGCTACGTATTATACATACGTATAGAGAGGACTAGCTAGACACGCAAGCTAGCTAGTAAGCAAAGGAAGGAAATGTAAGATCGTCATGAACATATATGCATACAGAGGGAAGTGATATCGACCACCTCTCCTTCTCCGAGAGATTGGTCGAACAACAAGTTCTCGTATATCTATCCGACACTACCGGCTACATATATATAATAATTATCTTTTACAAAAATAATCTCCTAACATAAGGACGCGTGGTCCACATAGTATTCTCTGTCTTCAGCGATCACATGGTCAAGAAAGAATGCCGCCAATTCCTCTTGAATTGCTCGCAGGCGATCTGGTGCTAGTAGTTCATCCCGCATCCGAAACATCTAATTTTAAGAACGGGGTCAATACATATATATATAGGACAAATGTTTCCTACAAGCAGTGGTAGTTACCACCACTTGCGTTTTGTATGTTGTATGTAGTATCTGTCGAAACCGAGAGTATGTATGTGTAGTATGTAGTATATAACAATGATTAGGTAGTATATATACTAATTTTTAGGTAGTATGTACCATTTTTGAGTATGTTTTTTTTACGTACAAATATGTACGTATTTCATAAATATAACAAAAACTATGGGCTCATATGCAATTTTTTCACGTAACTTGCTTTTAAATATCTTAGATATAGTATATGAACATATTTAAAATAATAAAATAGTATATATAGTACCACTTGGTAGTATATGAGATATGTGGGGTAACTACCACCGGGTGGTAGGATGGATTTTCCTATATATATATATATATATATATATATATATATATATATATATATATATATATATATATATATGAATGAATGAAACTCAACACAAATGATGGTAATAAAATAAAATTGTGAATATTGTTATTTACGCACTTCATATTGTTTGTCAAAGTAGCCCGCTCACAGTGTCGTGTGGCGGATGGACTCGCAAATGTAGTATCCATGTAAATCATTCCCTTGTTCCTGCCACAACCACTTTACAAGAAATAGAGGTCAATCAAACTGATAATTAGCAAGCATGTTAAAGGTATTGATGAAACTAGCGCTTGAATCACTAGGAGATGCGTGGAATATGCTGCTATAGTACTTACTGGTGTCTAAATTGCAGCTTCTTCGGCAGTCCGGAGCTTTTTTGGTGAATTTTCTCCAAACCCTGCCATACAAAGAAAACAATTACTTGATATCAGAAATGAACAAAGTTGCTGATATGGCGGATAATGATCGATTTAACTTACTTCTCGAGCATTTCAGTTATGTCCGCATACTCCTTGGGATCTTTTCGTTTGGAGTCTAAGACAGTTACTACTCCCTGCTCAAGCTTAATCTCTAGGAGAATATAGTGGTACCTGCGCATTTACGCATAACTCATCAATATTACATTACTATAACCTGGACTAATAAGGGAAACCGAATATGCCACAAGACAAGTAACACTCACTTGAAGTTGTAAGGAAAAAGTATTATATCCTTGTGTTCATTTATTACCAACGATTGTAGCAAGTTGGCCTCGGTATTTTCGGCATGAAATTCAACCTCAGTTGCATCTATGAGATATGTGTTAATGAACCCAATATCACCCACTTGTCTTTTCTTCAATTCGGCGATCTTCAATCTGCATAACATAGTGAGGATAATTATAAATACATGCAATGAAAGAACTGAGTTATATAGAGAGACTTAATGACAGAAGTAGTACTACTTACAACGATGTAGCAGGTGACCGTTGCTTTATTAAGGGCCAATTGATTGAAAAACTGATAGAACTCCTCAAATGGAATAGGCAACAGTTCAATTCCAATGAGGTCATGCTCCTTTTTAACTCTCACATACAAAGTACTCCTCCCCTCAGACTCTCTGCATGTTTTCATGTACCAATCATGCAATCTTCGCATCATCGTTGATAGAGATCTTTCATCTTTGACGAGAGGCTTCTCGTACTTATATCTTTGTATCTGCACCTCCAAGAAATCATAATGTACATTTTCGGGCAGGTAATCTTCAGGATTGCCATAACCGGGCACCATCCTCGGATCGACGATGTCGCTAGTAGGCACCTTGAGCGGGGGGGCACGATTGCTTCGCTTGTTTGCCGAGCTGGGCAATTTGTTTCCCAGCTCGTCGTTCTTTCATTCTTTGATCACTTTTAGTAGTTCCCGACCTCTCCGCTTCGGCAAATGCCTTTCCAATAATGCGCTCATAGTTGCCTTTCGGTGGAGACTTGGGTGGTTTTGTCAGGGCAGCCAGAGTGCGCTTCGCTTTCACCGGATCTACCTTCTCCTCCGGAGGTGGATGTCTCTTTGCTTTCAACCCTTCAAACCAGTCATCCACTTGATCTGCCGCGCGATCTTCGCGTTTTCCTCCTCGGTCCTCTCGCACGGTAACTTCTCCGGATTCTTGAGAGAAGGACCGAATATGTATCTCCTCCCGCCTTTGGTCAGATTGCTAGACGCCAGCAGAGCAGACGGAGCGGATGTCTTCTTTCCTTGCTTACGAGGCGGAGGAGAAGGACTACGACGCGCCGGAGCAGCCGGAGCGGCGGCGGGTCTCTTCCGCCCTTGCTGACGAGGCGGAGAAGGAGGAGACTGGCTGCTCGGGCGCGCCGGTGCAGGCGGAGAAGGAGGCGGAGTGCCGTCACGCGCCGGAGAAGGAGCCGGCCGAGTTCCCTGATCATCACTCGCCGGAGGAGGAGGCGGTAGAGGAGCCGGAGTGCCCTGACTCGCCGGAGGAGGAGGCGGAGGCGGAGGCGTCTAGTTCGGAAGGTTGATGAGATCCTTCCGCCATAGGCATGGAGTCTTGAGCGTAACCCAGCCGATACTCCCTTCACCGGTAGGGGTGGTCAAGCCGAGGTCCTCAAATCCCTCCGTTATTTCATCCACCATCACCTTAGCATATCCTTCTGGAATCGGCCGGCAGTGAAAAGTTGAGTCGGGTTTAGTACGATAAACAGAGCCAACAGCCACCTTGACCTTCAAATTGCTCCATTGCGCTATAAGGTGGAAATTTTGAGACTCCGTGATAGCATCCACGGGATAGCTGGCAGGAACCGTCAAGGCATGCTCCGGCTGAAGCAGCTCGGTGGAAGCCACGCTGCTTCTCCGCTGAGATGGCGGGGTAGCTTCGGGGGAAGCTTCGGCAGGTCGTTTGCTCCGTTCTTCTTCTCGTTCCTCTAGCCCCATTACCCTTTCGTGCAGCGGCTGCATTTGGCTCTGCTCCACTTTCTTCCTCCTCTCATGGGTTTTGTAACCCCCTGCGTCGTAAATCCAGCCTTCCATTTAAACGGAGCCTGGCGTGCCTCGTGTCCGTCCAGGGTGCTCAGGATTCCTGAGGGCCATTGTGAGCTCATCCTTTCTCCCTGTCTGGAACGAACTTCCCTTGTTGCGCTGCTTCGATATATTGCTTTAGCCTCTTGACTTGTATGTCCAATTGATCGTCCATCCAAATGCACTTCCCTGATACAGGGTCCAAGGTTCCGCCAGCCCCGAAGAACCAAGTCCGGCAACGGTCTGGCCAGTTCATTATCTCTGGTTCGATCCCTTTATCAAGCAGATCATTCTCAGCCTTGGCCCACTTAGGCCGGGCTATGAGGTAGCCACCTGACCCCGATGCGATGGTGAAGCTTCTTCTTCGCAGCATTTTGCTTGTTTGTCGCCGACATATTTTTACTCTTTTCCGATGTCTTGTGGGCCACAAATGCGGGCCAGTCATCTCTGATCTTCTCATATTTGCCCTTGAATTCTGGTGTCTCTTTTTTATCGACAAACTTATTCAGGTCTTTCTTCCAATTCCTGAATAGGTCTGCCATCTTCTTAAGAGCAAAAGACTTGATTAATAGCTCTATAACTGGCTTCTCCGGATCATCCTCTGGAGGTAGGGTGAAATTTGACTTCAGCTCAGTCCAAAGATCATTTTTCTGCAGATCATTGACATAAGACACCTCAGGGTCTTCGTTCTTAGGCTTATACCATTGCTGGATGCTGATCGGGATCTTGTGCCTAACAGGAACCCCGCACTGAGCAACAAATGCTTTCTTTGTCCGGATTGGTTCAATCGGTTGGCCGTCGCGCGTGATTTCTATGATCTCAAACCTTTCATCTGAGCTCAACTTTTTCTTCGGGCCTCGTCTCCTTACCGAAGTTGTGCTCGATCCGGAGGGCTAGAAAAAGGAAGAAAGACGAGAATTAATTAATATGTGTACATACCAAAACAATGAATGCATCAATTAGCTAGTCAACACAGGCTTAACTAATATATATACCTGGCCGGACTCAGTTCGGTGATCACCGGAGTAGTCCTCACGGTCTACTTCTTCACCCTCTCCTTCTTCCACGGCATTGGGTCATCGGAGCCATCATAATCATAGCCACCGCTTCTTCACCCTCTCCTTCCAGACCATCGGTGTCGTTGAGAAACATCAACGAGCAGACGGCATCACTTCCTTCATGCGATTATGTCCCTCAACAACGCTTCTTGTGCTTCGTCTCGGGCGGGTGTCCATAGTTTCTACAAATATTTACAACATGGCAATTATTATTCAAACATGACAGATATGGATATATTAGTGGCAAACATAGAACTAGCTAGCTAATCACAATAAGGAATCATATTAATTAGTGGCCTCGACGCTGCTTCTCCAGGGTTTCGCGTGGCCTCGACAACGCTTCAAGGGTTAGGGGGTGGCCTCGAGAACGCTTCAAGGAGGGGGTAATATCGACACCCCCCACGACACTACATCTATGTCCCACAAGTGACGTGGGCATCGACGCCCGCGTCACTTGTGGGACGTGAATGTAGTGTCCGACACCGACGGCCACATGTATCTCACACCGACGATACTTGCTATTTAATTAGGGTTTCCTCTACCGCTCGGCGACCCTCGACGACCCTCGTTCCCAATAAAAAAAGAGGAAGAAGAAGAAAAGAGGAGAAGAAAGAATAGAGGAGAAGAACTCCTCTATTCTTTCTTCTCCTTTTTTTCTTCTTCCTTCTTTTTTATCCTCTTCTTCCTCTCAGGGTCAAGGGGTCGAGGATCACCGAGGGGTCGGGAGGTTGCCTAGTGTCAAAGGATTCAACAAAACCATGTCTTCGTCATTAGGCGAAAGTAATAGGTGCATGATGGTACGAAGCTCTCCAAAGTTATTTTGGAACGGAGTCCCAGATAGGATAATTCGCTTTTTGGTACATAGTTCAGCAAGAACCTTCCGAATATCGTTATTTGGAAGGCCTTTGCTGAAATTGCATAAAAAGGCAAATTATCCTATCCGGACTCCATTCCGAATAACTTTGGAGGACTTCTGCACCATCATGCTCGTTACTTACGGCTAATGATGAAGCCATGGATTTCTTCAATACTTTGACACTAGGAAACCTCTTGACCTCGGCGGATCCTCGAACCTCGACGAATTCTGGAACCTCGACCCCTAGGCGACCACGAACCCTCGACCTCGATCCCTCGAACCCTCGACCAAAACCCTCGACCCTTGACCCCTTAACGACCCTCGACCCTCTACCCTAGTTCCCGACCCTCGACCCCTCGGCAATCCTCGACACCTCGACACCCTCGAAAAAAGAGGAGAAAAAATGAGAAGAAGCTCCTCTATTCCTTCTTCTTCTCCTCTTTTTTTCTTCTTCTTCCTCTTCTTCCTCTCCTCGTCTTCTCCTTCTTCTTCTCCTTCTTTCTCTACTTATTTTCCTTTTTCCTCTCCTTCTTTTTCTTCTTCTTCTGCCTTCTTCCTTCTTCCTCTTTTATTCCTTTTCCTTATTTTACTTTTTCCTCTACACTAACCTAATTAAAATGTACTAACCTAAAATCGATATCTACTAACAACCTAAATAAAAAATTAATACATATATGAAAAAATATGTATAAACAAAAAAATGCTATGAACATTATATTCATACATACATAGCCACATCCATTCATCATATAGCTACCACATACATATACACATTATATATCTCAAAAAAATGCAATGAACAAAAAATATATATAAAACAAAAAATTCAATGAACAAAAGAATGCAAGCACTGAACACAGAGCCTCGACGGCGGCGGCTCACAACGGGGGCGGCCGGCGAGGGCGACGGCGGGGACGGCGAGGGTGTCGGCGACGACCACGGGCCGGGTAGGGCGTACGGGCGACGGCGGTGGGGGCGGTCATGGGCAGGGCGCGACCGGCGCTGGCCCGGTGGACGACGACGGCGACGGGCGACGACGGGCGGGCGACGACGACGGCGTCGGGCGAGGGCGGCGGCAGCGGGCGGCGACGAGGCAGGGCGATGACGGGCGCGGCGGACGGCGCTGGGCGGCGCTGGACAGCGTATGGGCGGGCGGCGGGCAGCGTCGGGCAGCGGGTGGCGTCGATCTGGGCAGCTGGCGGCGCTGATGAGCTTCAAGGCGTCCGGGCGGGCCGGGGCAATCCGGCGATGTGTTCGCTAAATTTTCCTAAGTGTCAGATATATAGCAAGAGCATTAGTCGGTTCGTGGCACCAATCGGGACTAATACTTTAGTCCCGGTTGGTGCCACCAACCGGGACCAAAGGCCTCTTTTCAAGAGCCCAAAGGGCGGGAAGCGGCTTTTGGTCGGTTGGTGGCACCAACCGACTAAAGTGCATTAGTCCTGCTAGCCACGAACCGACTAATGCACCCTTTTAGTCCCGGTTGGTGCCACCAACCAGGACCAAAGGCCTTGTGCTGCCTTCGCCAAATGTTTAGTCCCACCTCGCTAGTTGAGAGGGAGCCTTTTGCTTATAAGGTGCGGTGCGCCTTCCTCTCGAGCTCCTCTCTAAGCAAAGCTTCGGGCCTAAACATGCGATATGTGCACAGTGGGCCTACTAGGCCTCCTGGGCCTGAATCCTGGCCCATGGTAGGGTTTCTAGTCGTATTCAGGGCCGTGGGGGCCCGAGGGCGTGACACTTTTTTTGTTTTTTTGTTTTATTTGTTGCTTTATTTAGTTTATTTTGATTTTGGTTTATTTTCTTTTGTTTTTTGCTTTATTTTTTAATTCTTTTTGCTTTTAGTTTTAGAAAAATTATAAACTTTCTGTTAGTGCCATTAGTTTTCAAATTTGAAAACACTTTTTTTTCTTTGTTGCTTTATTTATTTTATTTTGTTTCTATTTACAACAAAATACTTATTGTTGCTATTTTTATTTTTTTCCAGTTTTTTTGTTTTGTTTCTGCATTATTTATTTTCTTTTGGTTTTTTGCTTTATTTTTTTATTCATTTTGCTTTTAGTTTTAGAAAAAATATAAACTTTCTGTTAGTGCCATTAGTTTTCAAATTTGAAAACAATTTTTTTGTTTTCTTTGTTGCTTTATTTATTTTATTTTGTTTCTACTTACAACAAAATACTTATTGTTGCTATTTTTATTTTATTTTCCAGTTTTTTGTTTTGTTTTTTCATTATTTATTTTCTTTTGGTTTTTTGCTTTATTTTTTAATTCTTTTTGCTTTTAGGTCAGCAAAATTATAAACTTTCTGTTAGTGCCATTAGTTTTCAAATGGATAATCGGTTGGCGAGGTTTTCAAATTCATAGTTTTCAAATGAACTCTGAAAAAGTTGGCATAGCATGTGCATGTACAAAACGGACAATGGTATCATACTCGTCTGTTACAAAGTTGGCATGTTATCATCATAATAGTTGCGGGAGAAAGTCTTCATTTTTTCTTGGCTTGTGTCATTTGCTTATTGCGCCGTAACCATGGATAATCTTCATCGTTTATCAGGATGCTTGGGTCAGCCTTGACTTTGAAGGGAGGAATTTCATGAAACTTTTCATACTCTTGAGACATATACATCTTGCCCTCCACTCTCGGGATGTCCCTTTTTCGAAAAGAACTATGTGGCGCTTTGGCTCATCGTATGATGTATTCGCTTCCTTATCTTTTCTTTTCCTCGATGCAGTAGACATGTCCTTCACATAGATAATCTGTGTCACATCATTGGCTAGGACGAACGGTTCGTCAGTGTACCCAAGATTTTTCAGATCCACTGTTGTCATTCCATCGTGGGTCTACACTGCCATACTCGACAGATTGACCCACTTGCACTTAAACAAAGGGACCTTAAAATCTACTCCGTAGTCAAGTTCCCATATGTCTACTATGTAACCATAATATGTGTCCTTTCCCCTGTCGATTGCTGCATCAAAGCGGACACCGCTGTTTTGGTTGGTGCTCTTTTGATCTTGGTTAATCGTGTAAAATGTATTCCCATTTATCTCGTATCCTTTCCAAATCATTACAGTCGAAGATGGTCCCCTGGACAACAAGTACATCTCATTACAAACAGTGATGTCACCTCTGAGACGTGTTTCCAACCAACTGCTGAAAGTCCTGATGTGTTCACATGTAATCCGATCGTCAGACCGCCTCCGGTGTTTGGAGCGCAGATCGTTCTCGTGTTCATCGACATACGGGTCACCAAGGTAGAGTTCAGTAGAACTGTGTAGTGTTCTTGAGACCAAGAATATCCGTCCTGCATATTATTGAGTCCCTTCCAAGCGTGCCTTTTTCCAGGTCTCCCCTCATACCGTGATTTAGGGAGACCTATCTTCTTAAGGCCAGGAATGAAGTCAACACAAAACCCGATGACATCCTCTGTTTGATGGCCCATGGAGATGCTTCCTTCGGCCTAGCGCGGTTACGAACATATTTCTTTAGGACTCCCATGAACCTCTCAAAGGGGTACATATTGTGTAGAAATACGGGCCCCAGAATGACAATCTCGTCGACTAGATGAACTAGGACGTGTGTCATGATATTGAACAAGGATGGTGGGAACACCAGCTCGAAACTGACAAGACATTGCGCCACATCACTCCTTAGCGTTGGTACGATTTCTGGATCGATCACCTCATGAGATATTGCATTGAGGAATGCACATAGCTTCAGAATGGCTAATCGGACGTTTTCCGGTAGAAGCCCCCTCTATGCAACCGGAAGCAGTTGCGTCATAATCACGTGGCAGTCATGAGACTTTAGGTTATGGAACTTTTTCTCCGGCATATTTATTATTCCCTTTATATTCGACGAGAAGCGGTCGGGACCTTCATCTTGAGCAGGCATTCAAAGAAGATTTCTTTCTCTTCTTTCGTGAAGCGTGAGCTGGCATGACCTTCATATCGCTTGAAGGCATGCCCTCTTTTTCGCAAGCGTTGCAGGTCCTCCCGTGCCTCAGGTGTATCTTTTGTCTTCCCATACACGCCCAAGAAGCCTAGCAGGTTCACGCAAAGGTTCTTCATCACATGCATCACGTCGATCGAAGAGCGGACCTCTAGGTCTTTCCAGTAGGGTAGGTCCCAAAATATAGATTTCTTCTTCCACATGGGTGCGTGATTGTCAGCGTCATTCGGAACAGCTAGTCCGCCGGGACCCTTTCAAAGATTACGTGTAAATCATTGACCATAGCAAGTATGTGATCACCGGTACGCATGGCGGGCTTCTTCCGATGATCTGCCTCGCCTTTGAAATGCTTGCCTTTCTTTCGACATTGATGGTTGGTCGGAAGAAATCGATACGGCCTGTGTACACATTCTTCCCGCAGCTTCCTGTATATACTATCGGTGTCAAGTAAACAATGCGTGCATGCGTGGTATCCCTTGTTTGTCTGTCCTGAAAGGTTACTGAGAGCGGGCTAATCGTTGATGGTCACGAACAGCAACGCCTTTAGGTCAAATTCCTCCTTTTTGTGCTCATCACACGACGCATACACCGCTTCCATTCCACAGCTGTAAAAGTTCTTCAACTAATGGCCTTAGGTACACATCAATGTCGTTGCCGGGTTGCTTAGGGCCTTGGATGAGAACTGGCATCATAATGAACTTCCGCTTCATGCACATCCAAGGAGGAAGGTTATACATACATAGAGTCATGGGCCAGTCTTTGTGATTGCCGCTCTGCTCCCGAAAGGATTAATGCCATCCGCGCTTAAAGCAAACCATACGTTCCTTGGGTCCTTTGCAAACTCATCCCAGTACTTTCTCTCAATTTTTCTCCACTGCGACCCGTCAGCGGGTGCTCTCAACTTCCCGTCTTTCTTACCGTCCTCACTGTGCCATCGCATCAACTTGGCATGCTCTCCGTTTCTGAACAGACGTTTCAACCGTGGTATTATATGAGCATACCACATCACCTTCGCAGGAACCCTCTTCCTGGGAGGCTCGCCGTCAACATCACCAGGGTCATCTCGTCTGATCTTATACCGCAATGCACCGCATACCGGGCATGCGTTCAGATCCTTGTATGCACCGCGGTAGAGGATGCAATCATTAGGGCATGCATGTATCTTCTCCACCTCCAATCCTAGAGGGCACACGACCTTCTTTGCTGCGTATGTCTTGTCGGGCAATTCGTTATCCTTTGGAAGCTTCTTCTTCATTATTTTCATAGCTTCTCAAATCCTTTATCAGGCACAACATTCTCTCGCCTTCCACCGCAGCAATTCTAGTAATGCACGGAGCTTTGTGTTGCCATCTTCGCAATTGGGGTACAACCCTTTTTGTGATCCTCTAACATGCGATCAAACTTCAGCTTCTCCTTTTGACTTTTCGCATTGCGTCCTTGCATCGACAATGACCCGCGGAGATCATCATCATCGGGCACATCGTCTGGTTCCTCTTAATCTTCAGCGGCTTAGCCATTGCAGCACCATCGTGCACATCGTCTGCTTCCTCTTGATGTTCAAGAGCATCACCGTATTCAGGGGCACATAGTTGTCATCGCATTTCTTCTTCTTCGCCGTCTTCCATCATAACCCCTATTTCTCCGTGCCTTGTCCAAACATTATAGTGTGGCATGAAACCCTTGTAAAGTAGGTGGGTGTGAAGGATTTTTCGGTCAGAGTAAGACTTCGTATTCCCACATATAGGGCATGAACAACACATAAAACCATTCTGCTTGTTTGTCTCAGCCACTTCGAGAAAATCATGCACGCCCTTAATGTACTCGGAGGTGTGTACATCACAGTACATCCATTGCCAGTTCATCTGCGTGCATTATATATAATTAAGTGTGTCAAAAATCATTACAGAAAATCATGAATAGATAATTAAGTGACCAAATTAATAGAAGTTCATCATCACATAAAAACCAAAGTACATACATAGTTCTCATCTAACAACATAAAGCTCTGCAGAGCATCTAAATTAATTAAACCATACATTGAAACTATGTAAAACATTTTAATGCGATCATAATCGCAACCAAGGTAACAACTGATCCAACGGCATAATGATACCAAGCCTCGGTATGAATGGCATATTTTCTAATCTTTCTAATCTTCAAGCGCATTGCATCCATCTTGATCTTGTGATCATCGATTTACATCCGCAACATGCAACTCCAATATCATCTTCTCCTCCTCAAGTTTTTTATTTTTTCCTTCAAAAATTGTTTTCTTCTTCAACTAAATTTAACTTCTCGACAATAGGGTCGGTTGGAATTTCGGTTCAACAACCTCCTAGATAAATAAAATCTATGTCACGTTGGTCGGCATAATTTTCATAAACAATAAATGAACCAATAGTTATGAAAAGATAATATATACCACATCCGAATCATAGACATGACGAGGGCCGACGGGGGCGGATACCAAAACATCGCACTATATAAGATGCAATAATAAAAGTAAGAAAATAATACAAGTATCTATCTAAACATACAAGTAAGAATATTTTTCCTTTCAGAAAGAAGATAAGAACAAGAGGCTCACCACGGTGGTGCCGGCGATGAGATCGGCTGGTGCTCGACGGCGATGAAGACGGGACGGGCGTGATGAGACCGCTTAACCTAGATAATTATTGAGGAAAATGGAGCTTGGCGGTCGAGCTTGGAGAGGAGAAACCTTAAGTAGTGTGGCTCGGGCATTCCATCGAACACCTTGTGTGCATAGGAGGTGAGCTAGAGCACCACCAAGCCCTCTCTCCCTCGGCCAGAAAAAACAGAGCAGTGTGCTCTGCTCTTGCGTGAGGGGGTATATATAGGCACCACCATTAGCCCCGGTTTGTGGCATGAACCGGGACTAAAGGGAAGCCTTTGGTCCCGATTCAAGGCACCAACCGGGACCAATAGTGGTGGGCCAGGAGCCAGGCCCATTGGTCCCGGTTCGCCCCACCAACCGGGACCAAAAGATCCGGACGAACCGGGAACAATGGCCCACATGGCCCGGCCAGCCCCCTGGGCTCACGAACCGGGACAAATAGCTCCATTGGTCCCGGTTCGTGGCAGAACCGGGACTAGTGGGCTGAACTGGCACAGGCCATTGCCCGCTTTTCTACTAGTGGGGACTCTTTCATGTATACTGATGTGGAAGTCAGTCATCCAATCATGTCTTCTAGATGTGCTTCTATGCATGTGCATGTCGCGGTTGAGGAGAAAGAGAGGATGTCCTGATGTCCGACATGGTGACTTTTGATTGGCTAGATGGATGTTCGGACTCTCCCAAAGCCTCCAAAATTTGCTTCCACTTTAGAAAATTTTGAATGCTTAGACACACTTTCAAACATTTACGGATAGCATTGGACGTCAAAAAGTGTCCGGACTCCCGCAAAAAACATTTACGGATAGATTTGAGAGTCTGCATTTAAGATGGCCTCCAGCTAGCTCCACTTGTAGCTATCAGCAGTTAGCTACCTCCGTATGGAGTCCACACCCACCCAACGGCCGGCGGTGCTCTCTCACTCCCTGCTTTTAGAATTGATATACTACTAGCATGTTCCAGATGATCGATGTTGTGTCCGAGTTGTCTGAAAGGAAATGTCTCGTTTTCTTACAAAACAAACTAGGCACTCTCACTTTTTGCGCGACATGGTGTGCATGCAAAGTGTCTCTGGCACGCATGGGAGTAGCTGCAGCCATTAGTCTATGCATTTTCACGTGCACGGTGGTCGGTCTAGCTTTGTCCAAACGCCACCGGCTGCCGCTTTAGTGACAGATTTGATGTTGTTTATTGACTTGAGAATACTGTGGCGGATTTGATGTTACTTAATTCGCGCCACATGCGTGGTGCACGTACGCACGCCGCGTACGTCGTGGACCAGCTAAGCTGCAAGTACACTAGCTACAGTAGGAGTAGTAGAGTATGTAGCTGCTGCACTGGCGCGCCCGCGGCCGGACTTTGGAGGCCGCAGTTAAGACGGACGGATGTTGTGGCTCGTAGCTACTAGGCCGTACCACGTAGGGCGTGGTAGGAGTACGCACGTAGCAGTGTACCACGTTTTTCCTCTTCTTTCTCTGCAACCGTAGCAGTGCACGTACCACGTGATGACGCCGGTGTTCGTTTTCATCTATACTAGTACAAACGTAGGTACGGCCGCCGGGCGGGGCACGGTGTGCGTAGTTCTATCTTCTATGTGGCCATTCAGGTCCAGCGTAGTCGTCCGAGAGCTCCCGGAGCACCACCCAGTTAAAGAACTGCCGCGCGCGCGCTCCATGCACGGACGCACCCGTGCTGGCGTGGCGGCGACCGCGCGCGAGCGGCGGAGAGAAACGCGCGGCGCAGCTACTAGCGTCCCGGGCGACGAGCCGGAGGCCGGGCGTGACCGGCGCGCGCATCGACGGTGTCCCCGCTCGTGCGCGCGCGAGCGCGCTTGGGATCTGGCGCCGCGGCGTGGTCGCGTGTGTTGCATTGCGTGCTCGGATCGCTACCGCTTCTCGCTGCCTGCATCGGTGCAAAAGATCGGTCCAGGGCGGTGACGGTGACGGGTGCCGCCGGCCGGTGCCTATAGTTTTCTGAAACCCATGCATTCGAGGGTGGTAGTACTCTTTGCTTCCAATCTACTATTTTTAAAAAAGGAGTATGACATCTGGAGATGCATGCGGTCACTTTATTTATTATTCTCGAGGACTTTACAAAGTATTACAACAATATGCCCGAATCCATCATCTTGGCTACATATGTCACTACTCTTATCCATATGATGAAGGGGTGCTAGCTGGGCCAAATACCTAGACCACTCATCTAAGCCTATCATCAAAAGCCAGAAGCCCCAGCCGAGCCACATACCGGGTCTGGGGCATAAACTGGTCTAACGCACTCACAAGTGTCACCGCCGCCATCCTCCACAGGTCCGTCTTCAGAGCAGATATTGACGCTTCTACCTTGTCAGGCCACTCTGTCATCGACGCCACCATGACTCCAGACAACTACCTCCTCCTGCGCGAGTCCATCACCGCGCATCGGGCCGAGTCTCCACTGCACCACGCCGCCGAGATTCGCCGTCATCAATGTGTAGGATAAATCACCGCTCGACCAAAAAAGCCGCCCACTGGTCCCTCAATCCCGTGTACGCCTCCAAGAATGACGCCCACAAGGAGGAAACGACACCAATGCGTCGCCGTCATCCGATCTACTGATCTAGGGTTTCCCCCGGAGGTAGCAGATAGAGGTCTGGAACTTCTCCGCGGCGATGCCTTCAAGAAGGTAATGACAAAAAAGAGTGCCGCCAACGCCGGTCTTGGCATCAAGCCGAGAACAAGGATTTCACCTGGATCCGCTCGAAGAACCTCCATCAAGCATCATGTGCACGAGTCACCGCCGATCTGAGCCGCCGCACATCGAGCAAGCCGCACCGGGCAGATCAGATCTGTCCGGAGGGCAAACCACGCATGGCGCCGACCCAACCACCAGGCCCTCCATGCCGCCACCGCCGATCCGAGGTCGGATGGTCCGTCAGTAGATCCGCCGCCGCCACCGAACGCAGCCAAGGCCGCTGCCCGACGCAGGGTCGGCCGCCGCACCCGCCACCACCACCGCCCTAGGACGAGGCCACCGCCGCGCCGCCGCCGGTCAAGGCAGGCCCGCCACGCCATGAAGGCCAGATCGGCCGTGCCACCACACGCCGTGGGGCTCTGCATAGTCCCCATGGCGGGGAGAGAGGGAAGGCCCCCGCCACCGCCGTCAGCCCTCGGGCTATAGGCCGGCGGTGTCCTTCAGCGACGGCAGAGGGAGGGATGGAAGGACGGGGAGCCCCGGGCGGCTAGGGTTGGGATCCCGCCCGAGTCGCCCGAGCGGGGGCGACGCGGGGGGAGCTGTTGATGCAAAGAAAATAGACAAATACGGGGCAGAATGAATCACTTCCAATCTACTATGGCTATTGCTTTTAGACTAGCCACAGTAACATCTAATCTAACTCAGCAAATTTACTTATGTGGCAATGAGTTAATGAGGAGAGAGGTAGTTTAAGTAACTTAGCTAGTAGTTACTGTAACATCACATGTCCCAATGCGATATGAGTCTATAACCTAACAAATAAAGGTTTGCATGTTACCACTCTTTAAATGAAACAATTAAAACAAACAAATAAACAAACAAAAGCTCAAAAACTCGGAGCCGGTTCATATTTTTCATTCTGAAATGTTCTTTTCATTATACTCCCTCCGTCCCAAAATAAGTGACGGACGGAGGGAGTAATAAACAAGATGAATCAACTTACTAATTAAAAGAAAATAGTATGTATTAACTTCCTTTGACATATTCTGTGATGGAAGCCGAGGGAAAGGCCATCAAGAGATTCGGATGGGTCAGCCTTCCGAATCTCACTTAATTGAATCTGTTGCTCCAAGTATAATTTCTAGGCCATATACGCCGTCTGGATCTGATGAGCAAGAGAAAGAAAAGGGTAATAAGGGCATCTACGATCACAATAGACAAATTTGTGCCCTCAAACATCTACGGATGCGTCAGGCATGTCTGTATTGAGTCCTTATTTGTTCGTGCATGCAACCATGCCTTTCACTTTTGCCCCAATATGGCCAGTCACATGCATATGATTGGTTAGAATGGAGAGAGAGAAAAAAAGAAATAAAGAATAAAGAAACAAAATAGGTGACCCGCGGTTGGCCAAATCCTACGTGGCATACTGCTCGGACGCGCCTTGGCATCCTTATATCCTCCCCAAATATGGGTTGGGTACGAGGGTTTGCGGTCAGCCCAAACATATAGAGACCAAATGGGGAGGGGGTCCGATTGCGTGTTTTTTTTCTTCTTTCTCCACAGGGCACTGACCAGGATGTTTACCGGGGCGTTTAAAGTGAGGTTGAGGGGTCCGGTTGATGCTCTAATCAAGAGAAGGAGCGGCAGGCTACTGGCATGTGCCATGAGGTGCACCGGGGCACCTGAAAAATTGAATGTCGCGGATTGCCAAAAGACCGAACCAACAATTGAGGATCATGGTGGTGATCAAGACCATGCTAAAACCAGCCAAGAGCATCTACAACGAGATTTGGCTAATTTGACATCCTATAAGACCATGGTATCCGTTTCAAGCCGCCATTGTCCACACATGCAGCCATGCCCTTCACTTTTTTCTATATATCCGATCACATGCATATGATTGGTGAGGATGGAGAGCGAGAAAGAAAGAAAAGAATAAATAAAAAGAGAAAGTGGTCAGGAGGGCCCAAATCCTATGTGGCGCATTGCCTGGAATGGCCGGACGCCCTCGTATCCTCTCTACATATTGGGTGGATATGAGGGTGCATAGACAACCCGAACATGTAAGAACAATTTGAGGGGTCCAGTTGGGTGGCTTTTTTTTCTTCTCTCTTATGTCTGGGCTGTGACTGGGTTGCTCCCCAGACATATGAGGTAGGTTTGAGGGGTCCGATTGTAGATGCTATAAAATATTTATGCTAGATGTAGTTTGGTGAATCATAAAAACCACCTATTTTTTTCAATCCTAAACCCGACTGGCCATGCATATGCTCTTTTTAGCCTGGTGGAATATTAAATCAGACACATGAAACATCCGCGCGCTATGGACATGGGAGCTGTCATCCAACCCGGTGCGTCAAATGTCCATCCCTTGTCAAATGGTGAGAGGAGCAAGAAGGGAGGGAGGAGGAAAAGTGGGTTTGTGGTGGGGGTCCATGTCTTTTTGTAGTGTGTTTGGACTCCACCAAACCACTTCTACATTTTGGGTCCGTTTTATGAGATTTTGGACATTTGACGTACCCCCATTGGCTGACCAAAAAGTCTCTGAACTGTCCGATCCAGACATTTAGAAGAGATTTGATGTAACCGACGGCATCTCCAACGTTGACCCCAAACCGGACACCGTATCCGTCCGCGGACCAGCCCAGACACTGATGCGGGTGACGGCCATCCAACTGTGAGCTGCAAATGTCCGAAACATTTTGAACAACATTTAATGAAAATAAACAAATTTGGTGCAAATTTAAATAGGGTGACGAATTTCACAACATGGATATTTTTTTAAAAACAGATGATTTTCATCTACCGCGGCACATGCATTACATTTCCAACATATTTCAACTAAACCCTATTCTAGCCTAGTCTAAATGATCGCTGGCACCCGTTTCCCACAACATGCCTTCTCCGGAAAATGAAGCTCTGCCTCCACAAAGTGGGCAAGCGGCTAAAATTGGCCGACGGTGATGAGCCCGCCAAGCTTACCTTCACCAAGAGTGGAAGAGTAGTGGCCTTCGTGGGAGCCAAGTGTTGGCGGCCTCCCATGTTCTACTCTTCCTCGCTAACGGCGGCACCCGTGTACGTGTCTGCTTCGTTGTCATGGTGGCAAGCCGCGGTTGATGTGGTGCTGGCGACACCGTCCATGCCATCGTAAAATTCCACCACTGCCTTATCGATCTTCGCTAAGGCGGCTTCTTTCTCCGCCTATAGGACGAGGTGTCGCCATTGCTCGCGAGGATGTTGCGGGGTTTTTCGTAGGATAGGATCAGCGCCTCCTGCTCGTCCACGTCCATGTCCACCAAGATTCCCGTGCTGCTGAGTTGCTCCTCCGCGCGCTGGTGCTCGCCAAGCAGGCGGAGGTGTACCTCTGGTCAGTCCGCGACAGCCAAAACGCGGCCTCCCTCTCTTCCAACACCATGTTCGTGTAGTGTGCCTGCGCCTCGCCCATGGTGACGTCGGCATGGGCCGACGAGGACGGTGGCACCAGGTCGTCCTCGGCCGCCTCTTCAATTAACTCGTCCGCAGTGTTGGCTTCCGAAGAGCTCGTCCGTCCGTCAGCCCGCCTGCTGGCTGCAATGCCGGCAATCTCCTTCTTCTTTTCGTCCAAGAGACTCTCCCACAAAGCTTTGGAGCTCGAAACCATGGCAGGTGTGGTGTCGAGAAGAGATAGGGAGCGGAGGTGAAGGAAATAAGCCCTAGAGGCAATAATAAGGTTGTTACTTATATTTCCTTATATCATTAAATGTTTATTATTCATGCTAGAATTGTATTAACCGGAAACTTAGTACATGTGTGAATACATAGACAAATAGAGTGTCCCTAGTCTCTACTTGACTAGCTCGTTAATCAAAGATGGTTAAGTTTCCTAGCCATAGACATGTGTTGTCATTTGATGAACGGGATCACATCATTAGAGAAAGATGTGATGGACAAGACCCATCCGTTAGCTTAGCATAATGATTGTTTAGTTTTATTGCTATTGTTTTCATCATGACTTATACATGTTCCTCGGACTATGAGATTATGCAACTCCCGAATACCTGAGGAGCACTTAGTGTGCTATCAAACGCCACAACGTAACTGGGTGATTATAAACATGATCTACAGGTGTCTCCGATGGTGTTTGTTGAGTTGGCATAGAGCGAGATTAGGATTGGTCACTCCGATTGTCGGAGAGGTATCTCTGGGCCCTCTCGGCAATGCACATCACTATAAGCCTTGCAGGCAATGTGACTAATGAGTTAGTTGCGGGATGATGCACGACGGAACGAGTAAAGAGACTTGCCGGTAACGAGATTGAACTAGGCATGATGATACCAACAATCGAATCTCGGGCAAGTAACATACCAATGACAAAGGGAACAACATATGTTGTTATGCGGTTTGAACGATAAAGATCTTCTTAGAATATGTAGGAGCCAATATGAGCATCCAGGTTCCGCTATTGGTTATTGACCGGAGGTGTGTCTCGGTCATGTCTACATAGTTCTCGAACCCGTAGGGTCCGCATGCTTAACGTTTGATGACGATTTGTATTATGAGTTATGTGATTTGATGACCGAAGTTTGTTCGAAGTCCCGCATGAGATCACGGACATGATGAGGAGTCTCGAACTGTTCGAGAGGTAAAGATCGATATATTGGAAGGCTATATTCGGACATCGAAAAGGTTCCAAGAGATTCGGGTATTTTTCGGAGTACCGGAGAGTTACGGGAATTCGCCGGGGGAAGTAGTGGGCCTTAATGGGCCATACGGGAAAGGAGAGAAGGGCAATAAGGGGTGGCCGCATGCCCCCCCCCCCATGGGCTGGTCCGAATTGGACTAGGAGGGGGTGGCCCCCCCTCCTTCCTTCTCCCCTCTTCCTCCTTCCCTTCCTTCTCCTAGTTGGACTAGGAAAGAGGGAAACCTACTCCTACTAGGAGTAGGAATCCCCCCTTGGGCGCGCCCCTTGTGGCATGCCCTCCTCCTCCTTCCCTACTTTATATACGGGGAGGGGGCACCCCATAGACACACAAGTTGATCTTTAGCCTTGTGCGGTGCCCCCCTCCACAGTTTTACACCTCGGTGCCCCTCTTGAGGGACTCGTGCGTGGCCTCCTACTAGATTGATACCTTGGTTCTAGAAAACTGAGGGAAATACTTATGCTTCTTTACTGCATCACCCTTTCCTTTTCAAGGGAAAACCAACGCAGTGCTCAAGAGGTAGCAAGAAGGATTTCTGGCGCCGTTGCCGGGGAGTCTACGCAAAAGTCAACAAACCAAGTACCCATCACAAATCCTTATCTCCCGCATTACATTATTTGACATTTGCCTCTCGTTTTCCTCTCCCCCACTTCACCCTTGCCGTTTTATTCGCCCTCCTTCCGTTCGATCTTGTGTTACCATGTGCCTTCTTTTTGCTTGCATCTTCGCTTGCTAAAAGTTTATGGATCCTCATCCACTTGCTAATCTCTTTAAGAGATCCAATTATGATTAACCAATTTCTAGTGATTTGAGTGCACTAGATTATCTTTATGAGGTTTTGCTTGAAATCCGTGAATCCAAAAATTGTGATGAAGAAATTTATGAAGAGATTCACGATAGCTCTTTGAATGAAAAGCATGATTGCAATGATTTTACTATAAATTCTCTTGATGTCAATTATGCTAATAATATGCAAAACCCTAAGCTTGGGGATGCTAGTTTTGCTATGTTTACTACTTGTTGCAATGATCATGATTGGGGTAATTCTTCTTTTGATCTTGAAAATTTATTTAAGCCCCATGATGAATACGAGATTGATAATAATTTTTGCAATAATATTGAAAGTGGGTTTGGAAGAGTGTCAACTTTAGATCCCACATATTTGAAGAATGTTCAATCTTATGATTTTTTTTTATAAAAGTGGGTTTGGAGAGGTCATGACTTTAGTTAATGTTAATCCCACTATTTCGAAAGAGTGTCAACTTTGCATGCATGTGGATCATGAAGATAATATGTTATGTGATAGCTATATTGTTGAATTTGCTTATGATCCTACATGTAATCATTATGAGAAAGGAAAATATGGTTGTAGAAATTTTTATCTTATTAAATTACCTATCATCATGTTGTAGAAATTTGTTTACTTATAATATGCCTGTGCATAGGAAGTATGTTAGACTTAGATTTGTTTGTCACGTGTTTTATGATACTCTCTTTGCGCTTCAATTCTTGTCTTTCATGTGAGCATCATTGAGATTATCAATGCCTAGCTATGGGCATTAAACGATAGCGCTTGTTGAGAGGCAACCCAATTTTATTTTAGTTTTTTTTCTTTTTGCTTCTGTTTAGGAATATATATTTGATCTAGCCTCTGGTTAGATTTGTTTTTATGTTTTAATTAGTGTTTGTGCCAAGTGAAACCTATAGGAGCTTCTTGGATGATAGTTATTTGATCTTGCTGAAAATTCCAGAAACTTTCTGTTCACAAAAACAATTGTTAAAAATCACCAGAACGTGATAAAATACTGATTACAATTGCAGTAGATCAATAAACAAATTATCTAGGTCGTCCTATTTTTGTATATTTTTCTGAGTTCCAGAAGTTTGCGTTAGTTACAGATTACTACAGACTGTTCTGGTTTTGACAGATTCTGTTTTTCGTGTGTTGTTTGCTTATTTTGATGAATCTATGGCTAGTAAAATAGTTTATAAACCATAGAGAAGTTGGAATACAGTAGGTTTAACACCAATATAAATAAATAATGAGTTCATTACAGTACCTTGAAGTGGTGTTTTGTTTTCTTTCGCTAACGGAGCTCACGAGATTTTCTGCTGAGTTTTGTGTTGTGAAGTTTTCAAGATTTGGGTAAAATATTTGATGGATTATGGAACAAGGAGTGGCAAGAGCCTAAGCTTGGGGATGCCCATGGCACCCCAAGATAATCTAAGGGCACCTAAAATCCAAAGCTTGGGGATGCCCCGGAAGGCAACCCCTCTTTCGTCTACTTCCATCGGTAACTTTACTTGGAGCTATATTTTATTCACCACATGATATGTGTTTTGCTTGGAGCGTCTTGTATTATTTGAGTTTTTGTTGGTTAGTTTTCCACAATCATCCTTGCTGTACACACCTTTTGAGAGAGACACACATGATTCGGAAATTGTTAGAATAATCTATGTGCTTCACTTATATCTTTTGAGTTATATAGTTTTTGCTCTAGTGCTTCACTTATGTCTTTTAGAGCATGGTGGTGGATTTGTTTTATAGAAACTATTGTTCTCTCATGCTTCACTTAGATTATTTTGAGAGTCCTACAAAACAGCATGGTAATTTGCTTTAATTATGATAGGCATTCAAGATTAGTAAAAAATTTCTTATGAGTGTGTTGAATACTATGAGAAGTTAAGATACTTGATAATTGTTTTGAGATATGGAGATGGTGATATTAGAGTCATGCTAGTTGAGTAGTTGTGGATTTGAGAAATACTTGTGTTAAAGTTTGTGATTCCCGTAGCATGCACGTATGGTAAACCGTTATGTGATGAAGTCGGAGCATGATTTATTTATTGATTATCTTCCTTATGAGTGGCAGTCGGGGACGAGCGATGGTCTTTTCCTACCAATCTATCCCCCTAGGAGCATGCATGTAATACTTTTCTTTGATAACTTATAGATTTTTGCAATAAGTATGTGAGTTCTTTATGACTAATGTTGAGTCCATGGATTATACGCACTTTTCTTCCTTCCACCATTGCTAGCCTCTCTAATACCGCGCACTTTTCACCGGTATCATACACCCACCATATACCTTCCTCAAAATACCCACCATACCTACCTATCATGGAATTTCCATAGCCATTCCGAGATATATTGCCATGCAACTTACCACCGTTCCGTTTACTATGACATGCTCCATCATTGTCATATTGCCTCGCATGATCATGTAGTTGACATCGTATTTGTGGCAAAGCCACCGTTCATAATTCTTTCATACATGTCACTTGATTCATTGCATATCCCGGTACACCGTCGGAGGCATTCACATAGAGTCATATTTTGCTCTAGGTATTGAGTTGTAATTGTTGAGTTGTAAGTAAATAAAAGTGTTACGATCATCATTTTTAGAGCATTATCCCAAGTGAGGAAAGGATGATGGAGACTATGATTCCCCCACAAGTCGGAATGAGACTCCGGACTAAATAAAAAAAGGCCATAAAAAAGAAAAGGCCCAAAAAATGAGAGAAAAAGAGAGAAGGGACAATGTTACTATCCTTTTACCACACTTGTGCTTCAAAGTAGCACCATGATCTTCATGATAGAGAGTCTCCTATGATATCACTTTCATATACTAGTGGAAAATTTTCATTATAGAACTTGGCTTGTATATTCCAATGATGGGCTTCCTCAAAATGCCCTAGGTCTTCGTGAGCAAGCGAGTTGGATGCACACCCACTTAGTTCCTTTTGTTGAGCTTTCATATACTTATAGCTCTAGTGCATCAGTTGCATGGCAATCTCTACTCACTCACATTGATATCTATTAATGGGCATCTCCATAGCTCGTTGATACACCTAGTTGATGTGAGACTATCTTCTCCTTTTTGTCTTCTCCACAACCACCATTCTATTCCACATATAGTGCTATGTCCATGTCTCACGCTCATGTATTGCGTGAAGATTGAAAAAGTTTGAGAACATCAAAAGTATGAAACAACTGCTTGGCTTGTCATCGGGGTTGTGCATGATTTAAATACTTTGTGTGGTGAAGATAGAGCATAGCCAGACTATATAAATTTGAGGGGATAACTTTCTTTGGCCATGTTATTTTGAGAAGACATAATTGCTTAGTTAGTATGCTTGAAGTATTATTATATTTATGTCAATATAAATTTTGTCTTGAATCTTTCGGATCTGAATATTCATACCACAATTAAGAGAATTACATTAAAATTATGCCAAGTAGCATTCCACATCAAAAATTCTGTTTTTATCATTTACCTACTCGAGGACGAGCAGGAATTAAGCTTGGGGACGCTTGATACGTCTCCAATGTATCTATAATTTTTGATTGTTCCATGCTAGATTATATTCTGTTTTGGACATTAATGGGCTTTATTATACACGTTTATATTATTTTTGGGACTAACCTATTAACCGGAGGCCCAGCCCATAATTGCTGTTTTTTTTGCCTATTTCAGAGTTTCGCAGAAAAAGAATATCAAATGGAGTCCAAACGGAATGAGACCTTCGGGAACGTGATTTTCGGAACGAACGTGATCCAGAGGACTTGGACCCTACGTCAAGACATCAACAAGGAAGGCACAAGATAGGGGGGGCGCCTACCCCCCGGGCGCGCCCTCCACCCTCATGGGGCCCACGTTGCTCCACTGACGTACTTATTCCTCCTACATATACCTACGTACCCCTAAACTACCAGATACGGAGCCAAACACCTAATTCCACCGCCGCAACCTTCTGTACCCGTGAGATCCCATCTTGGGGCCTTTTCCGGAGCTCCGCCGGAGGGGCATCGATCACGGAGGGCTTCTACATCAACACCATAGCCTCTCCGATGATGTGTGAGTAGTTTACCTCAGACCTTCGGGTCCATAGTTATTAGCTAGATGGCTTCTTCTCTCTTTTTGGATCTCAATACAATGTTCTCCCCCTCTGTTGTGGAGATCTATTCGATGTAATCTTCTTTTGCCGTGTGTTTGTTGAGACCGATGAATTGTGGGTTTATGATCAAGTTTATCTATGAACAATATTTGAATCTTCTCTGAATTCTTTTATGTATGATTGGTTATCTTTGCAAGTCTCTTCAAATTATAAGTTTGGTTTGGCCTACTAGATTGATCTTTCTTGCAATGGGAGAAGTGCTTAGCTTTGGGTTCAATCTTGCGGTGTCCTTTCCCAGTGGCAGTAGGGGCAGCAAGGCACATGTTGTATTGTTGCCATCGAGGATAACAAGATGGGGTTTATATCATATTGCATGAGTTTATCCCTCTACATCATGTCATCTTAATTAAAGCATTACTCTGTTCTTTTGAACTTAATACTCTAGACGCATGCTGGATAGCGGTCAATGTGTGGAGTAATAGTAGTAGATGCAGGCAGGAGTCGGTCTACTTGTTGCAGACGTGATGCCTATATACATGATCATACCTAGATATTCTCATAACTATGCTCAATTCTATCAATTGCTCAACAGTAATTTGTTTACCCACCGTAATACTTATGATCTCGAGAGAAGCCACTAGTGAAACCTATGGCCCCCGGGTCTATTTTCCATCATATTAATCTCACGTCAACTAGCTATTTCTAACGCCATTTATTTTGCTTTCTTTACTTTGCATCTTTATCATAAAAAATACAAAAAATATTATCTTATCATATCTATCAGATCTCACTTTCGTAAGTGACCGTGAAGGGATTGACAACCCCTTTATTGCGTTGGTTGCGAGGATTTTATTTGTTTGTGTAGGTGCGAGGGACTCGTGCGTGGCCTCCTACTGGATTGATACCTTGGTTCTCAAAAACTGAGGGAAATACTTACGTTGCTTTACTGCATCACCCTTTCCTATTCAAGGAAAAACCAACGCAGTGCTCGAGAGGTAGCAAAGCCCTGCACCGGTAACTTCATCATCACGCCGTCGTGCTGACGAAACTCTCCCTCGGCCTCAACTGGATCAAGAGTTTGAGGGACGTCACCGAGCTGAACGTGTGGAAATCGCGGAGGTGTCGTGCATTTGGTACTTGGATCGGTTGGATCGCGAAGACGTTCGACTACATCAACCGCGTTATTAAACGCTTCCGCTTTCGGTCTACGAGGGTACGTGGACACACTCTCCCGCTCGTTGCTATGTTTCTACTAGATAGATCTTGCGTGATCGTAGGATTTTTTTAAATACTATGTTCCCCAACAGTGGCATCAGAGCCAGGTCTATGCGTAGATGTCATATGCACGAGTAGAACACAAAGAGTTGTGGGCGATAATAGTCATACTGCTTACCAGCATGTCATACTTTCATTCAGCGGTATTGTTGTATGAAGCGGCCCGGACCGACATTACATGACCGCGTTCATGAGACTGGTTCTACCGATGTGCTTCGCACACAGGTGGCTGGCGGGTGTCTGTTTCTCCAACTTTAGTTGAATCGAGTTTGACTACGCCCGGTCCTTGTTGAAGGTTAAAACAACACACTTGACGAAAAATCGTTGTGGTTTTAATGCGTAGGTAAGAACGGTTCTTGCTAAGCCCGTAGCAGCCACGTAAAACTTGCAACAACAAAGTAGAGGACGTCTAACTGGTTTTTGCAGGGCTTCTTGTGATGTGATATGGTCAAGATGTGATGATATATAAATTGTTGTATGAGATGATCATGTTTTGTAACAGTTGTCTGCAACTGGCAGGAGCCATATGATTGTCGCTTTATTGTATGAAATGCAATCGCCATGTAATTTCTTTCCTTTATCACTAAGCGGTAGCGATAGTCGTAGAAGCAATAGTTGGTGAGACAACAACGATGCTTCGATGGAGATCAAGGTGTCAAGCCGGTGACGATGGTGATCATGACGGTGCTTTGGAGATGGAGATCAAAGGCACAAGATGATGATGGCCATATCATATCACTTATTTTGATTGCATGTGATGTTTATATTTTATGCATCTTATTTTGCTTAGTACGGCGATGGCATTATAAGATGATCTCTCACTAAATTTCAAGGTACAAGTGTTCTCCCTGAGTATGCACCGTTGCGACAGTTCGTCGTGTCGAGACACCATGTGATGATCGGGTGTGATAATATCTACGTTCACATACAACGGGTGTGAGCCAGTTTTGCACACGCAGAATACTCGGGTTAAACTTGACGAGCCTAGCATATGCAGATATGGCCTCGAAACACTGAGACCGAAAGGTCGAGCGTGAATCATCTGATGAGATATGATCAACATAGTGATGTTCACCATTGAGAACTACTCCATCTCACGTGATGATCGGACATGGTTTAGTTGATATGGATCACGTGACCACTTAGATGATTAGAGGGATGTCTATCTAAGTGGGAGTTCTTAAGTAATATGATTAATAATTGAACTTTAATTTATAATGAACTTAGTCCTGATAGTATTTGCATAACTATGTTGTAGATCAATAGCTCGCGATGTAGCTCCCCGTTTATTTTTTGATATGTTCCTAGAGAAAAATAAGTTGCAAGATGATAGTAGCAATGATGCGGACATGGTCCGTGATCTGAGGATTATCCTCATTGCTGCATAGAAGAATTATGTCCTTGATGCACCGCTAGGTGACGGACCTATTGCAGGAGCAGATGCAGACGTTATAATGTTTGGCAAACTCGGTATGATAACTACTTGATAGTTTATTGCACCATGCTTTACGGCTTAGAACCAGGACTTCAAAAACGTTTTGGATGCCACGGAGCATATAAGATGTTCCAAGAGCTGAAATTGGTATTTCAGACTCATGCCCGAGTCAAGAGGTATGAGACCTCTGACAAGTACTTTGCCTACAAGCTGGACGAGAATAGCTCAACCGGTGAGCATGTGCTCAGATTGTCTGAGTACTATAATCGCTTGATTCAAGTGGGAGTTAATCTTCCAGATAAAATAGTGATTGACAGAGTTCTCTAGTCACTATAACCAAGTTACTGGAACTTCGTGATGAACTATAATATGCAAGGGATGACGAAAATGATTCTCGATCTCTTCGTGATGCTGAAATCGATGAAGGTAGAAATCAAGAAAAGCATCAAATGTTGATGGTTGACAAGACCTCTAGTTTCAAGTAAAAGGGCAAGGGAAAGAAAGGGAACTTCAAGAAGAATGAAAAGCAAGTTGCCACTCCCATGAAGAAGCCCAAAGCTAGACCCAAGCATGACAATGAGTGCTTCTACGGCAAAGGAAATGGTCACTGGAAGCGGAACTGCCCCAAATACTTGGTAGATAAGAAGGATGGCAAAGTGAACAAAAGTATATATGATATACATGTTATTGATGTGTACTTACTAGTGTTCATAGTAGCCCGTGCGTATTTGATACTGGTTCAGTTGCTATAATTAGTAACTTGAAACAGGAGTTACAAAATGAACAGAGACTAGTTGAGGGCAAGGTGACGATGTGTGTTGGAAGTGATTCCAAGGATGATAAGATCACCATCGCACACTTCCTTTACCTTCGGGATGAGTGTTGAACCTAAAATAAATGTTATTTGGTGTTTGCGTTGAGCATAATATGATTGGATCATGTTTATTGCAATACGATTATTCATTTAAGTCAAAGAACAATTGTTATTCTGTTTACATGAATAAAACCTTCTGTGGTCATACACCCAAGGTGAATGGTTTATTGAATCTCGATCGTAGTGATACACATATTCATAATATTGAAGCCAAAAGATGCAAAGTTAATAATGATAGTGCAACTTTTGTAGCACTGCCATTTAGGTCATATTGGTATAAAGCGCATGAAGAAACTCCATGCTGATGGGCTTTCGGAACCACTTGATTATGGATCACTTGATGCTTGCGAACCATGCCTCATGGGCAAGATGACTTAGACCCCGTTCTCCAGAACAATGGAGCGAGCAACTGACTTATTGGAAATAATACATACTGATGTATACGATCTGATGAGTGTTTGAGGCTCGTGGCGGGTATCGTTATTTTCTCACCTTCATAGATGATTTGAGAAGATATGTGTATATCTACTTGATGAAACATAAGTCTGAAACATTTGCAAACTTCAAGGAATTTCAGAGTGAAGTGGAAAATCATCGTAACAAGAAAATAAAGTTTCTATGATTTGATCGTGGAGGTGAATATTTGAGTTACAAGTTTGGTCTTCATTCGAAACAATGCGGAATAGTTTCGCAACTCACGCCACCCGGAACACCACAGCGTGATACGTCTCCAACGTATCTATATTTTTTGATTATTCCATGCTATTATATTATCTGTTTTGGATGTTTAATCGGCTTTATTATACACTTTTATATTATTTTTGGGACTAACCTACTAACCGAAGGCCCAGTGCAAATTGTTATTTTTTTGCCTATTTCAGTGTTTCGCAGAAAAGGAATATCAAACGGAATACAAACGGGATGAAACCTTCGGGAGAGTGATTTTTGGAACAAACGCAATCCAGGAGACTTGGAGTGGACGTCAAGGAAGCAACATGGAAGCCACGAGGCAGGGAGGCGCGCCCCCACCCTCGTGGGCCCCTCGTGGCTCCCTTGGCCGACTTCTTTCGCCTATATATACTCATATACCCCGAAAACATCCGAGAGCACGACGAAACCCTATTTCCCCCGCCGCAACCTTCTGTACCCGTGAGATCCCATCTTGGGGCCTTTTCCGGCGCTTCACACGAGGGGGAATCGACCATGGAGGGCTTCTACATAAACCCCATAGCCTCTCCGATGATGTTTGAGTAGTTTACCACAGACCTTCGTGTACATAGTTATTAGCTAGATGGATTCTTCTCTCTCTTTGGATCTCAATACAAAGTTCTCCTCGATCTTCTTGGAGATCTATTCGATGTAATTCTTTTTGCGGTGTGTTTGTCAAGATCCGATGAATTGTGGGTTTATGATCAATATTATCTATGAACAATATTTGAATCTCCCCTGAATTCTTTTATGTATGATTTGTTATCTTTGCAAGTCTCTTCGAATTATTAGTTTGGTTTGGCCTACTAGATTGATCTTTCTTGCAATGGGAGAAGTGTTTAGCTTTGGGTTCAATCTTGCGGTGTCCTTTCCCAGTGACAGCAGGGGCAGCAAGGCACGCAATGTATTGTTGCCATCGAGGATAAAAAGATGGGGTTTATATCATATTGCTTGAGTTTATCCCTCTACATCATGTCATCTTGCCTAATGCGTTACTCTGTTCTTATGAACTTAATACTCTAGATGCATGTTGGATAGCGGTCGATGTGTGGAGTAATAGTAGTAGATGCAGAATCGTTTCGGTCTACTTGTCGCGGACGTGATGCATATATACATGATCGTGCCTAGATATTCTCATAATTATGCACTTTTCTATCAATTTCTCGACAGTAATTTGTTCACCCATCGTAATACTTATGCTATCTTGAGAGAAGCCCCTAGTGAAACCTATGGCCCCTTGGTCTATTTCTATCATATTAATCTCCCAGCAACTAGCCAATTTATGTCACCGTTTATTTTGCAATCTTTACTTTTCAATCTATACAACAAAAATATCAAAAATATTTATCTTATTATCTCTATCAGATCTCACTTTTGCAAGTGGCCGTGAAGGGATTGACAACCCCTTTATCGCGTTGGTTGCAAGGTTCTTATTTGTTTGTGCAGGTACGAGGGACTTGCGTGTAGTCTCCTACTGGATTGATACATTGGTTCTCAAAAACTGAGGGAAATACTTACGCTACTTTGCTGCATCACCCTTTCCTCTTCAAGGGAAACCAACGCAGTGCTCAAGAGGTAGCAAGAAGAATTTCTGGCGCCGTTGCCGGGGAGACCTACGCACAAGTCAAGACATACCAAGTACCCATCACAAACTCTTATCCCTCGCATTACATTATTTGCCATTTGCCTCTCGTTTTCCTCTCCTCCACTTCACCTTTGCCTTTTCTTTGCCTTCTTCCCATATGTATCTTTGTTTGTGTTTTCTTGTGCCTTCTATTTGCTTGCATCTTTGCTTGCTAAAAATCTATTGATATGGATCCACTTAAAGTGTTCTACTTGGATCATCTTCGATCCTTATGCGCTCGTGCTGAAACCCCAACTAGCCTAGTTGATGGGAAATCTTTAGATGAGCATGCTCATTTTGTGTGTCACGTTTGTCTGAAAAAGGGAGACTCTTATGGGATCAAATAAACAGATTGTTGTGTTATGCTTGGAATCTTTGCGAAATTTATGATTTTACTTGTTGCTCTAAGAACCCTAAAAAACACCTCCCCTACCTATGTGAATTTATTGATAATGAAATCTTATCTTCTTATGCAAAGGGTGTTTATATTTACTATGATATCGAACAAACTGAAGAATTTGTTTCTTTTAAGGGTGCCTATGAAGTTGCTTCTTTGATTCAAAAGTTTGATATTACTCTCTATGGATCTGAAAATTTTGACATACTTAAATATTGCTATGAAAACTATGCTCATAATGTCTATGTCAAAGAATTTATTGAGAGAATGACCGTTGCTTTGGAAGAAAATAATGATATGCATGAATCTATAGATAATGATGATTTCGATGATTTGATTGAAATTTCCCTTGATGAACATGATGCTTGCTATTCTTGTGGCCATGATACCAATATTTTTGAAGACGAATTTTCTATAATTCCTTATGTTAAACATGAGATCGTTGCTATTGCACCCATACTTGATAGTTCCTTCGATAGAAAGCATGATTGCAATGATGTTATTATAAATTATATTAATGTCAATTGTGCTAATAATATGCAAAACCCTAAGCTTGGGGATGCTAGTTTTGCTAGGTCCACTACTTGTTGCAATGATCATGATTGGGGTCATTTTTCTTATGATCTTAAAATTTATTTAAGCCCCATGATGAATATGAGATTGATAATAATGTTCGCAATATTATTGAAAGTGGGTTTGGAAGAGTGTCAACTTTAGATCCCACATGTTTGGAGAATGTTCAATCTTATGGTATTTTTGATAAAAGTGGGTTTGGAGAGGTCATGACTTTAGTTAATGTTAATCCCACTATTTTGGAAGAGTGTCAACTTCGCATGCATGTGGATCGTGTTGAAAATATATGTGATAGCTATTTTGTTGAATTTTCTTATGATCCCACATGTAATTATTATGAGAGAGGAAAATATGGTTGTAGAAATTTCCATGTTAGTAAATTACCTCTCTTCTTGTTGAGATTGATCTTGTTTTTTTCCACTTCCTTGCATATGCTAGTTTTTGCTTGCCTTGATAATTTGTTTGCCTATAAAATAACTATGCATAGGAAGTATGTTAGACTTAAGTGTGTTTGTCGCATGTTTCATGATGCTCTCTTTGTGCTTCAATTCTTGTCTTTCATGTGAGCATCATTGAAATCTCTATGCCTAGCTAGGGGCGTTAAACGATAGCGCTTGTTGGGAGGCAAACCAATTTTATTTGTGTTTTTTGCTTTTTGGTTCTGTTTAGTAATACATAATTCATCCAGCCTCTGGTTAGATGTGCTTTTATGTTTTAATTAGTGTTTGTGCCAAGTAAAACCTATAGGATCTTCTTGGATGATAGTTATTTGATCTTGCTGAAAAAGTCAGAAACTTTCTGCTCACGAAAACAATTGTTAAAAATCACCAGAACATGATAAAATACTGATTCCAATTCAAGTAGATCAATAAACAAATTATATACTACGTCCTATTTTGGTATAGGTTTTGAGTTACAGAAAGTTTGCGTTTGTTACAGATTACTACAGACTGTTCTGTTTTTGACAGATTCTGTTTTTCGTGTGTTGTTTGCTTATTTTGATGAATCTATGGCTAGTATCGGGGGGTATGAACCATAGAGAAGTTGGAATACATTAGGTTTAATACCAATATAAATAAAGAATGAGTTCATTAAAGTACCTTGAAATGGTGGTTTGTTTTCTTTCGCTAACGGAGCTCATAAGATTTTCTGTTGAGTTTTGTGTTGTGAAGTTTTCAAGTTTTGGGTAGAGATTTGATGGATTATGGAATAAGGAGTGGCAAGAGCCTAAGCTTGGGGATGCCCAAGGCACCCCAAGGTAAAATTCAAGGACAACCAAAAGCCTAAGCTTTCGGATGCCCCGGAAGGCATCTCCTCTTTCGTCTTCGTCCATCGGTAACTTTACCTGATGCTATATTTTTATTCACCACATGATATGTGTTTTGCTTGGAGCGTCTTGTATGATTTGAGTCTTTGCTTTTTAGTTTGCCACAATCATACTTGTTTTACACACCTTTTGGGAGAGACACACATGAATCGGAATTTATTAGAATACTCTATGTGCTTCACTTATATCTTTTGTGCTAGATAGTTTTGCTCTAGTGCTTCACTTATATCTTTTTAGAGCATGGCGGTGGCTTTATTTTATAGAAATTATTGATCTCTCATGCTTCACTTAAATTATTTTGAGAGTCATATAGAACAGCATGTTAATTTGCGTTGGCTATAAAATTAGTCCTAATATGATAGGCATCCAAGATGGATATAATAAAAACTTTCATATAGAGTGCATTGAATACTATGAGAAGTTTGATACTTGATGATTGTTTTGAGATGAAGATGGTGATATTAAAGTTGTGCTAGTTGAGTAACTGTGAATTTGAGAAATACTTGTGTTGAAGTTTGCAAGTCCCGTAGCATGCACATATGGTAACCGTTGTGTAACAAATTTGAAACATAAGGTGTTCTTTGAGTGTCATCCTTTGTGTGGAGGTCGGGATCGCGCGATGGTTAACTCCTACCAACCCTTCCTCTAGGATCATGCGTGTAGTGCTTGGTCTTGTGACTTGTAGATTTTTGCAATAAGTATGTGAGTTCTTTATGACTAATGTTGAGTCCATGGATTATACGCACTCTTACCCTTCCATTATTGCTAGCCTCTTTGGTACCATGCATTGCCCTTTCTCACCTTGAGAGTTGGTGCAAACTTCGCCGGTGCATCCAAACCCCGTGATATGATACGCTCTATCACACATAAGCCTACCTATATCTTCCTCAAAACAGCCACCATACCTACCTATTATGGCATTTCCCTAGCCATTCCGAGATATATTGCCATGCAACTTTCCACCGTTTCATTTATTATGACACGCTTCATCATTGTCATATTGCCTTGCATGATCATGTAGTTGACATTATATTTGTGGCAAAGCCACCATGCATAATTTATCATACATTTCACTCTTGATTCATTGCCCATCCCGGTACACCGGAGGCATTCATATAGAGTCATATTTTGTTCTAGTATCGAGTTGTTGTCATTGAGTTGTAAATAAATAGAAGTGTGATGATCATCATTAATAGAGCATTGTCCCAAAAAAGAGAAAAAGAAAGGCCAAATAAAAAAAGGAAAGGCCCAAAAAAAAGAGAAAGAAATAAAAAGGGACAATGCTACTATCCTTTTTTCCACACTTGTGCTTCAAAGTAGCACCATGATCTTTATGATAGAGAGTCTCTTGTTTTGTCACTTTCATATACTAGTGGGAATTTTTCATTATAGTACTTGGCTTGTATATTCCAACAATGGGCTTCCTCAAATGCCCTAGGTCTTCGTGAGCAAGCAAGTTGGATGCACAACCACTTAGTTTCTTTTGTTGAGCTTCCATACATTTATAGCTCTAGTGCATCCGTCGCATGGCAATCCCTACTCCTTGCATTGACATCAATTGATGGGCATCTCCCTAGACCATTGATTAGCCGCGTCAATGTGAGACTTTCTCCTTTTTTGTCTTCTCCACATAACCCCCATCATTATATTCTATTCCATCCATAGTGCTATATCCATGGCTCACGCTCATGTATTGCGTGAAGGTTGAAAAAGTTTGAGATTACTAAATATGAAACAATTGCTTGGCTTGTCATCGGGTTGTGCATGATGAGAGCATTCTTGTGTGACGAAAATGGAGCATGACCAAACTATATGATTTTGTAGGGATGAACTTTCTTTGGCCATGTTATTTTGAGAAGACATAATTGCTTAGTTAGTATGCTTGAAGTATTATTATTTTTATGTCAACATTAAACTTTTCAATTGAATCTTTCGGATCTGAACATTCATGCCACAATAAAGAAAATTACATTGAAAATTATGTTAGGTAGCATTCCACATCAAAAATTCTGTTTTTGTCATTTACCTACTCGAGGACGAGCAGGAATTAAGCTTGGGGATGCTTGATACGTCTCCAACATATCTATAATTTTTTATTATTCCATGAAATTATATTATCTGTTTTGGATGTTTAATGGGCTTTATTATACACTTTTATATTATTTTTGGGACTAACCTACTAACCAAAGGCCGAGTGCAAATTGCTGTTTTTTTGCCTATTTTAGTGTTTCACAGCAAGGAATATCAAACGGAATCCAAACGGAATGAAACCTTCGGGAGAGTGATTTTTAGAACAAACGCAATCCAAGAGACTTGGAGTGGACGTCAAGGAAGCAACAAGGAAGCCACGAGGCAGGGAGGCGCGCCCGGGGGGTAGGCGCACCCCCACCCTTGTGGGCCCCTCATGGCTCCCCTAACCGACTTCTTTCGCCTATATATACTCATATACCCGAAAACATCCGAGAGCACGACAAAACCCTATTTCCACCGCCGCAACCTTCTGTACCCGTGAGATCCCATCTTAGGGCCTTTTCCGGTGCTCCGCCGGAGAGGGAATCGATCACAGAGGGCTTCTACATCAACATTATAGCCTCTCCGATGATGTGTGAGTAGTTTACCACAGACCTTCGGGTCCATATTTATTAGCTAGATGGCTTCTTCTCTCTCTTTGGATCTCAATACAAAGTTCTCCTCGATCTTCTTGAAGATCTATTCGATGCAATTCTTTTTGTAGTGTGTTTGTCGAGATCCGATGAATTTTGGGTTTATGATCAGGATTATATATGAACAATTTTTGAATCTCCTCTGAATTATTTTATGTATGATTTGTTATCTTTGCAAGTCTCTTCGAATTATCAGTTTGGTTTGGCCTACTAGATTGATCTTTCTTGCAATGGGAGAAGTGCTTAGCTTTGGGTTCAATCCTGCGGCGTCCTTTCCCAGTGACAGCAGGGGCAGCAAGGCACGCAATTTATTGTTGCCATCGAGGATAAAAAGATGGGGTTTATATCATATTGCTTGAGTTTATCCCTCTACATCATGTCATCTTGCCTAATGTGTAACTCTGTTCTTATGAACTTAATACTCTAGATGCATGCTGGATAGCGGTCGATGTGTGGAGTAATAGTAGTAGATGCAGTATCGTTTCGGTCTACTTGTCGCGGACGTGATGCCTATATACATGATCATGCCTATTCTCATAATTATGCACTTTTCTATCAATTTCTCGATAGTAATTTGTTCACCCATCGTAATACTTATGCTATCTTGACAGAAGCCACTAGTGAAACCTATGGCCCCCGGGTCTATTTTCTATCATATTAATCTCCCAGCAACTAGCCAATTTCTGCCGCCGTTTATTTTGCAATCTTTACTTTTCAATCTATACAACAAAAATACCAAAAATATTTATGTTATTATCTCTATCAGATCTCACTTTTGCAAGTGGTCGTGAAGGGATTGACAACCCCTTTATCGCGTTGGTTGCAAGGTTCTTATTTGTTTGTGCAAGTACGAGGGACTTGCGTGTAGTCTCTTACTGGATTGATACCTTGGTTCTCAAAAACTGAGGGAAATACTTACGCTACTTTGCTGCATCACCCTTTCCTCTTCAAGGGAAAACCAACGCAGTGCTCAAGAGGTAGCACAGCGTAATGGTGTGTCCGACCATCGTAACCGCACTTTATTAGATATGGTGCGATCTATGATGTCTCTTTCTGATTTACCGCTATTGTTTTGGGGTTATGCATTAGAGACAGCTGCATTCATGTTAAATAGGTCACCATCTAATCCATTGAGACGACACCGTATGAACTGTTGTTTGGAAAGAAACCTAAGCTGTCATTTCTTAAAGTTTGGGACTGCGATGATTATGTGAAAAAGCTTCAACCTGATAAGCTCGAACCCAAATCGGAGAAATGCGTCTTCATAGGATACCTAAAGGAGACTATTGGGTACACCTTCTCTCACAGATCCGAAGGCAAGATATTCATTGCTAAGAATGGATCCTTTCTAGAGAAGGAGTTTCTCTCAAAAGAAGTGAGTGGGAGGAAAGTAGAACTTGATGAGGTAATTGTACCTTCTCCCGAATTGGAAAGTAGTTCATCACTGAAATCAGTTCCAATGATTCCTACACCAATCAGTGAGGAAGCTAATGATGATGATCATGAAACTTCAGATCAAGTTTCTACTGAACCTCGTAGGTCAACCAGTGTAAGATCTGCACCAGAGTGATACGATAATCCTGTTCTGGAGGTCATGTTACTTGACCATGACGAACCTACGAACTATGAGGAAGCGATGATGAGCCCAGATTCCGCAAAATGGCTTGAGGCCATGAAATCTGAGATGGGATCCATGTATAAGAACAAAGTATGGACTTTGGTTGACTTGCCTGATGATCGACAAGACATTGAGAATAAATGGATCTTCAAGAGGAAGACGGACGCTGATAGTAGTGTTACTATCTACAAAGCTCGACTTGTCGAGAAGGGTTTTTGACAAATTCAAGATGTTGTTTACGATGAGATTTTCTCACTCGTATCGATGCTTAAAGTCTGTCCGAATCATGTTAGCAATTGCCACATTTTATGAAATCGGACAAATGGATATCAAAACTGCATTCCTTAATGGATTTATTAAAGAAGAGTTGTGTACGATAAAACCAAAAGGTTTTGTCAATCCTAAAGGTGCTAACAAAATGTGCAAGCTCCAGCAATCCATCTATGGACCGGTGCAAGCATCTCGGAGTTGGAATATTGATACGTCTCAAACGTATCTATAATTTTTGATTGTCCCATGCTATTATATTATCTGTTTTGGCTGTTTAATGGGCTTTATCATACACTTATATATTATTTTTGGGACTAACCTACTAACCAAAAGCCCAGTGCAAATTGTTGTTTTTTTGCCGATTTCAGTGTTTCGCAGAAAAGGAATATCAAACGGAATCCAAACAGAATGAAACCTTTGGGAGAGTTATTTTTGGAACAAACGCAATCCAGGAGACTTGGAGTGGACGTCAAGGAAGCAACAAGGCGGCCACGAGGCAGGGAGGCGCGCCTAGGGGGTAGGCGCACCCCCACCCTCGTGGGCCCCTCCTAGCTCCCTCAACCAACTTCTTTCGCCTATATATACTCATATACCCCGAAAACATCCGAGAGCACCATGAAACCCTATTTCCACCGCCGCAACCTTCTGTACCCATGAGATCCCATCTTGGGGCCCTTTCCGGCGCTCCACCGGAGGGGGAATCGATCACGGAGGGCTTCTACATCAACACCATGGCCTCTCCGATGATGATCACGGAGGGCTTCTACTAACCAAAGGCCCAGTGCATCTTGAGTAATAGTAGTAGATGCAGAATCGTTTCGGTCTACTTGTCGCGGACGTGATGCCTATATACATGATCATGCCTAGATATTCTCATAATTATGCACTTTTCTATCAATTGCTCGACAGTAATTTGTTCACCCACCGTAATACTTATGCTATCTTGAGAGAAGCCACTAGTGAAACCTATGGCCCCCGGGTCTATTTTCCATCATATAAGTTTCCAATCTATTTTATTTTGCAATCATTACTTTCCAATCTATATCATAAAAATACCAAAAATATTTATCTTATTATCTCTATCAGATCTCACTTTTGCAAGTGGCCGTGAAGGGATTGACAACCCCTTTATCGCGTTGGTTGCAAGGTTCTTATTTGCTTGTGTAGGTACGAGGCGATTTGCGTGTATCCTCCTACTGGATTGATACCTTGGTTCTCAAAAACTGAGGGAAATACATACGCTACTTTGCTGCATCACCCTTTCCTCTTCAAGGGAAAACCAACGCAGTGCTCAAGAGATAGCAAGAAGGATTTCTGGCGCCGTTTCTGGGGAGGCTTACACCAAGTCAAGTCAAGATTTGATCTCCCGCCAACGTGCAATATCTGGCGCCGTTGCCGGGGAGATCTACGCCAAGTCAAGACATAACAAGTACCCATCTCAAACTCTTATCCCTCGCATTACATTATTTGCCATTTTCCTCTCGTTTTCCTCTCCCCCACTTCACCCTTGTCGTTTTATTCGCCCTCTTTTTCCGTTCGCCTCTTTTTCGCTTGCTTCTTGTGTGCTTGTGTGTTAGATCGTTCATCGTCATGGCTAGTCCTTCTATCATTGTTAGTACTCCCGATCATGAAGTTCTTAATTTTAAACAAAGGGAGGGAGAAAATCTAAAAGATGCTTGGCATAGAATTTGCAATGCTCGGAGTAGATCTACTAGGAAGCAATCTACTAACGTTCTTCTTCGCAATTTTATGTAGGCATCACTCCTTGGAACAGACATATTCTTGATACTGCTACCTCTTGAGCACTGCGTTGGTTTTCCCTTGAAGAGGAAAGGGTGATGCAGCAAAGTAGCGTAAGTATTTCCCTCAGTTTTTGAGAACCAAGGTATCAATCCAGTAGGAGGCTACGCACGAGTCCCTCGTACCAACACAAAACACATAAATCCTCGCAACCAACGCGATAAGGGGTTGCCAAATCCTTCACGGTCACTTACGAGAGTGAGATCTGATAGATATGATAGGATAATATTTTTGGTATTTTTATGATAAAGATGCAAAGTAAAATGAAATCAAAGTAAAAAGCAAAGGAAATAACAAAGTGTTGGAAGATTAATATGATAAAGATAGACCCGGGGGCCATAAGTTTCACTAGTGGCTTCTCTCAAGAGCATAAGTATTTTACGGTGGGTGAACGAACTACTGTTGAGCAATTGACAGAATTGAGCATAGTTATGAGAATATCTAGGTATGATCATGTATATAGGCATCACGTCCGAGACAAGTAGACCGACTCTGCAAGCATCTCATCGATCACTATCCAAAGATGCATCTAGAGTATTAAGTTCATGAAAACAGAGTAACGCCTTAAGCAAGATGACATGATGTAGAGGGATAAATTCATGCAATATGATAAAAAAACCATCTTGTTATCCTCGATGGCAACAATACAATACGTGCCTTGCTGCCCCTACGGTCGCTGGGAAAGGACACCGCAAGATTGACCCCAAAGCTAAGCACTTCTACCATTGCAAGAAAAACCAATCTAGTAGGCCAAACCAAACTGGTAATTCGAAGAGACTTGCAAAGATAACCAATCATACATAAAAGAATTCAGAGAAGATTCAAATATTGTTCATGGATAAACTTGATCATAAACCCACAATTCATCGGTCTCAACAAACACACCGAAAAAAGAAGATTCGAATAGATCTCCAGGAGAGAGGGGGAGAACTTTGTATTGAGATCCAAAAATAGAGAAGAAGCCATCTAGCTACTAACTATGGACCAGAAGGTCTGAGGTAAACTACTCACACTTCATCAGAGAGGCTATGGTGTTGATGTAGAAGCCCTCGATGATGGATGCCCCCTCCGGCGGAGCTCCGGAACATGCCCCAAGATGGGATCTCGTGGGTATAGAAGGTTGCAGCGGTGGAATTAGGGTTTTGGCTCCATATCTGATCGTTTGGGGGTACGTAGGTATATATAGGAGGAAGAAGTACGTCGGTGGAGCAACGTGGGGCCCACGAGGGTGGAGGGCGTGCCCTGGGAGGTTGGGCGTGCCCCCCTACCTCGTGGCCTCCTGGAAGCTTCTCTTACGTAGGGTACAAGTCTCCTGGATCATGTTCGTTCCAAAAATCACGCTCCCGAAGGTTTTATTCCGTTTGGGCTCCGTTTGATATTCTTTTTCTGCTAAACTTTGAAATAGGCAAAAAACAGCAATTCTGGGCTGGGCCTCCGGTTAATAGGTTAGTCCCAAAAATAATATAAAAGTGGATAATAAAGCCCAATATTGTCCAAAATAGTAGATAATATAGCATGGAGCAATCAAAAATTGTAGATACGTTGGAGACGTATCAGATACAATTACCGGAGGGAATTTCTTGGGTAGCCTTATTTTGATTCTTATAATGCTATGATAGATTTGTTTGGCCCACCACCTCTATTGGTTAATGGAACTATTTTAACTTTGGAACATGTGATGCAAAGGCTTGAAATTATTGAAAATAAAGTTGCCACTGTAGAGTTGATTGAAAATTTGGATAAAAAGCATAACCAAATTACCCAATATGGATCTAACGTGGGAGTTACTCTTAAATTTTTTAAAGAAAAGGAACCTATAGTTAACGAAAGAATAGATCAAGATTCCACAAGAATATGTAAACTTGAGGATATTATTACCAACTTAGGGTCTGCCTTTTCATCCGTGAAAAATACTCCAAATCCTCCTACTACCAAAGTTGCCAAATTAATGTATGTTCCTAAAAATAAGGGTGAATCTTCTAGTAAGGAAAATGCGGATCTCAAATCAATAAGTGTTCACCCCAACTTTTTCGCTATCATTAAGGAACATTTTGCTACAAATGAATTTCTTGATTTCTTGCCTAGGAGTTTGATCATTAATAAAAAGAAGGAAACTCCTAAGGGTTATAAGTGTTCTTTTGAAGAATTGCCAACCCAAGATGATAATACCTAGATCTATTCTTGCCTTTATGCCTAGCTATGGGCGTTAAACGATAGCGCTTGTTGGGAGGCAACCCAATTTTATTTTTGTTCCTTGCTTTTTGTTCCTGTTTAGTAATAAATAATTAATATAGCCTCTGGTTATATGTGCTTTTATGTTTTAATTAGTGTTTGTGCCAAGTATAACCAATAGGATCTTCTTGGGTGATAATTATTTGATCTTGCTGAAAAAGTCAGAAACTTTCTGCTCACAAAAACAATTGTTAAAAATCACAAGAACGTGGTAAAATACTGATTCCAATTGAAGTAGATAAATAAACAAATTATCTAGGTCTTCCTATTTTGGTAGAATTTTTGAGTTACAGAAAGTTTGCGTTTAATACAGATTACTACAGACTGTTCTGTTTTTGACAGATTCTGTTTTTCGTGTGTTGTTTGCTTATTTTGATGAATCTATGGCTAGTATTGGTTGGGGGGGGGGGTATGAACCATAGAGAAGTTGTAATACAGTAGGTTTAACACCAATATAAATAAAGAATGAGTTCATTACAGTACCTTGAAGTGGTGGTTTGTTTTCTTTCGCTAACGGAGCTCATGAGATTTTCTGTTGAGTTTTGTGTTGTGAAGTTTTCAAGTTTTGGGTAAAGATTTGATGGATTATGGAATAAGGAGTGGCAAGAGCCTAATCTTGGGGATTCCCAAGGCACCCCAAGGTAAAATTCAAGGACAACCAAAAGCCTAAGTTTGGGGATGCCCCGGAAGGCATCCCCTCTTTCGTCTTCGTCCATCGGTAACTTTATTTGAGGCTATATGTTTATTCACCACATGATATGTGTTTTGCTTGGAGCGTCTTGTATGATTTAAGTCTTTGCTTTTTAGTTTACCACAATCTTCCTTGCTGTACACACCTTTTTGACACACATGAATCGGAATTTATTAGAATATTCTATGTCCTTCACTTATATCTTTTGAGCTAGAAATTTTTTGCTCAAGTACTTCACTTATATCTTTTTAGAGCACGGTGGTGGTTTTATTTTATAGAAATTATTGACCTCTCATGCTTCACTTATATTATTTTGAGAGTCCTTTAGAACAGCATGGTAATTTGCTTTGGTTATAAAATTAGTCCTAATATGATGGGCATCCAAGATAGGTATAATAAAAACTTTCGTAAAAAGTGCATTGAATACTATGAGAAGTCTGATACTTGATGATTGTTTTGAGATATGAAGATGGTGATATTAGAGTCATCCTAGTTGAGTAGTTGTGAATTTGAGAAATACTAGCTCTAAAGTTTGTGATTCCCGTAGCATGCACGTATAGTGAACCGTTATGTGATGAAGTCGGAGCATGATTTATTTATTGATTGTCTTCCTTATGAGTGGCGGTCGGGGGCGAGCAATGGTCTTTTCCTACCAATCTATCCCCCTAGGAGCATGCGCATAGTACTTTGTTTCAATAACTAATAGATTTTTGCAATAAGTATGTGAGTTCATTATGACTAATGTTGAGTCCATGGATTATACGCACTCTCACCCTTCCACCATTGCTAGCCTCTCTAGTACCGCACAACTTTAGCCGGTACCATAAACCCACCATTTACCTTCCTCAAAGCAGCCACCATACCTACCTACTATGGCATTTCCATTGCCATTCCGAGATATATTGCCATGCAACTTACCACCGTTCCGTTTGTTATGACACGCTTCATCATTATCATATTGCTTTGCATGATCATGTAGTTGACATCGTATTTGTGATAAAGCCACCATTCATAATTTTTTCGTACATGTCACTCATGATTTGTTGCACATCCCGGTACACCGCCGGAGGCATTCACATAGAGTCATATTTTATTCTAAGTATCGAGTTGTAATTTTTTGAGTTGTAAGTAAATAAAAGTGTGATGATCATCATTATTAGAGCATTGTCCCAAGTGAGGAAAGGATGATGGAGACTATGATTCCCTCACAAGTCGGGATGATACTCCGGACTAAAAATAAAAAAGGAAAAAAAGAGACCATAAAAAAGAGAGAAAAGGCCCACACAAGAAAAACGAGAGAAAAAGAGAGAAGGGACAATGTTACTATCCTTTTACCACACTTGTGCTTCAAAGTAGCACCATGATCTTCATGATAGAGAGTCTCCTATGTTGTCACTTTCATATACTAGTGGGAATTTTACATTATAGAACTTGGCTTGTATATTCCAATGGTGGGCTTCCTCAAAATGCCCTAGGTCTTCGTTAGCAAGTGATTTGAATGCACACCCACTTAGTTTCTTTTGTTGAGCTTTCATACACTTATAGCTCTAGTGCATCCGTTGCATGGCAATCCCTACTAACTCACATTGATATCTATTGATGGGCATCTCCATAGCCCGTTGATATGCCTAGTTGATGTGAGACTATCTTCTCCCTTTTTGTCTTCTCCACAACCACCATTCTATTCCACATATAGTGCTATGTCCATGGCTCACGCTCATGTATTGCATGAAGATTGAAAAAGTTTGAGAACATCAAAAGTATGAAACAATTGCTTGGCTTGTCATCGGGGTTGTGCATGATTTAAATATTTTGTGTGATGAAGATAGAGCATAGCAAGACTATATGATTTTGTAGGGATAACTTTCTTTGGCCATGTTATTTTGAGAAGACATGATTGCTTTGTGAGTGTGCTAGAAGTATTATTATTTTTATGTCAATATTAAACTCTTATCTTGAATCTTTCGGATCTGAACATTCATGCCACAATAAAGAAAATTACATTGAAAATTATGTTAGGTAGCATTCCACATCAAAAAATCTGTTTTTATCATTTACCTACTCGAGGACGAGCAGGAATTAAGCTTGGTGATGCTTGATACGTCTCCAACGTATCTATAATTTTTTATTGTTCCATGCTATTATATTATCTGTTTTGGATGTTTAATGGGCTTTATCATACACTTTTATATCATTTTTGGGACTAACCTACTAACCAAAGGCCCAGTGCAAATTGATATTTTTTTTGCCTATTTCAGTGTTTCGCAGAAAAGGAATATCAAACGAAATCCAAACGGAATGAAACCTTCGGGAGAGTTATTTTTGGAACAAACGCAATCCAGGAGACTTGGAGTGGACGTCAAGGAAGCAACGAGGCAACCACGAGGCAGGGAGGCGCGCCCCCACCCTCGTGGGCCCCTCCTGGCTCCCCCAACCGACTTCTTCCGCCTATATATACTCATATACCCCGAAAACATCCGAGAGCACCACGAAACCCTATTTCCACCGGGCAACCTTACATGCCGTGAGATTCCATCTTGGGGCCTTTTTCCGGCCACCGGAGGGGGAATCGATCACGGAGGGCTTCTACATCAACACTATAGCCTCTCCGATGATGTGTGAGTAGTTTACCACAGGCCTTCGGGTCCATAGTTATTAGCTAGATGAATTCTTCTCTCTCTTTGGATCTCAATACAAAGTTCTCCTCGATCTTCTTGGAGATCTATTTGATGTAATTCTTTTTGCGGTGTGTTTGTCGAGATCCGATGAATTGTGGGTTTACGATCAAGATTATCTATGAACAATATTTGAATCTCCTCTGAATTCTTTTTATGTATGATTTGTTATCTTTGCAAGTCTCTTGAATTATCAGTTTGGTTTTGCCTACTAGATTGATCTTTCTTGCGATGGGAGAAGTGCTTAGCTTTGGGTTCAATCTTGCGTGTCCTTTCCCAAAGGATGTTAGGGCAGCAAGGCACGCATTGTATTGTTGCCATCGAGGATAAAAAGATGGGGTTTATATCATATTGCTTGAGTTTATCCCCTACATCATGTCATCTTGCCTAATGCGTTACTCTGTTCTTATGAACTTAATACTCTAGATGCATCTTTGGATAGCGGTCGATGTGTGGAGTAATAGTAGTAGATGCAGAATCGCTTTGGTCTACTTGTCGCGACGTGATGCCTATATACATGATCATGCCTAGATATTCTCATAATTATGCACTTTTCTATCAATTGCTCGACAGTAATTTCTTCACCCACCATAATACTTATGCTATCTTGAGAGAAGCCACTAGTGAAACCTATGGCCCCCGGGTCTATTTTCCATCATATAAGTTTTCAATCTATTTTATTTTGCAATCTTTACTTTCCAATCTATATCATAAAAATACCAGAAATATTTATCTTATTATCTCTATCAGATCTCACTTTTGCAAGTGGTCGTGAAGGGATTGACAACCCCTTTATCGCGTTGGTTGCAAGGTTCTTATTTGTTTGTGTAGGTACGAGGCGATTTGCGTGTATCCTCCTACTGGATTGATACCTTGGTTCTCAAAAACTGAGGGAAATACTTACGCTACTTTGTTGCATCACCCTTTCCTCTTCAAGGGAAAACCAATGCAGTGATCAAGAGGTAGCAAATATCAAAGTTCGGGAAAGCGCGCTTAATCGAGCGCTTATGCGCGCCTACACGCAAGGCGCTGGCCTACCGCCTCGCATAGGCCATGTGCGCTCGTAAAGGCGCGACGCGCGCCTAGGCGGAGCGCTTTTCTCGCTGAGGCGAGCTTAAGCGCGCGGAACAGCACGGAACGGGCGCTTAATGGCGCAGAACGACGAGAGGGGATCCATCGGGGAATCGGGATAAAGAGGCAGGGAGCCATGGGATGAAAGGCAGAGGGTCAAAATCGAGCCCGTGTTAGGGTTAGGGTCTCCTCTCCTCCATTCCTCGCGCCGCCAGACTCTCCTTGGGGCCGCCGGACTCTCCTCGCGCCGCCGGCAGCAGCACGCCCTCCGCCGTGGATCTGAAGCTCCTCCTCGCACCTCTCCTGCTTGGGCCCTCCCCCACACCTCCGGTTGCTGGCCTTCAACCTCATCCCGCCGTGGATCTCGCGGCCTGGTCTTCTTCTCTTCAGGCAGGTGAGCCCCCAGATCCCCATCGAGCCTACCTTCTCCTGCTAGCTTCTGCCTGTTGCTAGTGCTACTAGCTACCTGAAGTGATGTTAATGCTTCTGGTGGTAGTTAGTGGTGCTGTTTACTATTATTAGTGTTACTACAGTAGTACATGTTAGTACTAGTAGAGTAGAAGTAGTAGTACTTGGTGCTGTTGCCTGTTGCTGTTAATTTGCTGCTGCTAGCTGCTACTGCTGTTTGATGCTGCTACTACTTGTTTGTCATTGATGCTAGCCGATCTTGATGCTAGTCATTGCTGCTACTTGTTTGTTGCTAATGCTAGCGTCATTTGCTTGTTTGTCTTCTTTGTCTGTGGCTACTAGCTGCTAATTTGTGTTGTTGACTTGTTGTTGTAGGATGTCAACATCAGAGAACACCACCGCCGAAACAGAGTCCGAAAGGCCGATAGCTCTTAAGAGGAAATCCAATGATGTTGGATGGAACTATGGGAAACTATGTGATGTCACAAACAAGGAGAGGGTGAAGTGTGACTTTTGTGGCCATATTAGCACCGGAGGAATTAACCGTTTCAAGCTACACATCATAGGCACCACCTCAAGCGTTCTTTCATGTTTAAGATCAACTCCGGAGGCTAAAGCAATATGCCAGAGAGCTCTTGATGCATATGAGGCAAAGAAGGTGGCGAAGAAAAAACATACGGCAGAAGTGAGGGCTGATGTGCATGTTACAACCCTAAATGAAGCAAGGGATGGTAGAGAATCTGTTTGTGTTGGAAGCACATCATCGGAGCCCAACAAATTAGGACCAATGGACAAGTTTGTGCGTCCTATTGATGGTAAATCAAGCAAAGAGGAAGCCTTGAAGCAGCTAAGTATGAATGAAGCACTATTCAAGGAGAGAAGAGGTCAATGTTCACCATATGTTGCTAGATGGGTGTATTCACATGGTAATTCTGAAGTCCTTCATTTCTTTGCTTGCTTGTGCTTGAAATGATTGCTTGATTGCATTGTTTTGTTCCTTTGCTTGTAGGCATACCATTTAATGCTCTTGACAATGATGAGTTTTGTCAAATGTGTGAGGCAATATGCAAATTTGGTCCTGGATATGAGCCTCCTACTCAATATGAGCTTAGGGAGAATTTGTTGAGTGATGAATATGCAAGGACCAAGAGTTTGTTAGATGAACGTGAGAAGGAGAAGATAAAGCTTGGGTGCACCATCATGACAGATGCATGGACGGACATGAAAGGAGGAGCATAATGAATTTGTGCATGCATTGTAGTGGGGGACAAGTTTTCTCAAATCAAAGGAAACATCCGATGTGTCACATACAAGTGAAGTCATATTTCAGCTAGTGGACAGCGCAATTGAGGAGGTAGGGGCTGAGCATGTGATGCAAGTGGTGACGGACAATGCTTCCAATAACATGGAGCCAAGAAAATGTTGCTTGAGAAGAGGCCGAAGATATTTTGGAGCTCTTGTGCAACTCACACTATCAACTTGATGCTCCAAGGAATTGGCAGCCTCAAGAGATTCAAAACAATAATTGATCAAGCAAAGAACCTCACCATCTTCATCTATGCGCATCACAAGACTTTGGCATTGATGTGGGTTGCTACAAAAAGGGGGGATATCATAAGGTCGGGGGTGACTAGATTTGCTTCCGCTTTTCTCACATTGCAAAGTTTGTTGGAGAAGAAAGATGCTTTAAGGTATATGGTGGTTGAAAGAGCTTGGGAAGATATGAGTCATGTGAAAACAAAGAAAGGCAAGGATGCAACGGCAACGGTGATGGATGCTAACTTTTGGAAAGGTGTGCTCCTATGCATAAAGGTGTTTGAGCCATTGGTGAGAGTTCTTCGTTTGGTTGATGGGGATATTAAGCCATCAATGGCTTGGTTGTATGGAGAGTTGGTGAATGCAAAGAGGGAGATGAAGGAGGCATTTAACAACTTGGAGAGGAACTACAAAGATACTATGGGCATTGTTGAAAAGAAGATGAATGAAAGGCTAGATTCTCCACTGCACATGGCCGCATATGTGTTGAACCCACACTACAGTTATGCAGATAGCTCCGTCTTTACCACTGCAAATGAAGGATTTCAGGAGTGTGCTGAACAATACTTTGCAAATGATCATGATACTTGCATGCTGGTTGTCAATGACGAGTTTCTGAAATATGAAAACAAAGAAGGAACTTTTGGGAAGAAGCTTGCAAAAGCATGTGAAAATAAAAGCTACAGCCCCGGTATACTTGCTTGCTCCTGCCCACTAGTTGCTACTCTTTTCTTGTTGCTGCTATTGATGCTTGTTTCTTGCTGCTGCTACTGCTATTGATGCTTGTTTCTTGATGTTGCTGCTGCTATTGATGCTTGCTTCCTGCTGCTGCTGCTACCATGCTACTGCTGCTGCTACCTTCATGTTGCTGCTACCATGCTACTGCTGCTTTTTGCTGCTGCTGCTACTACTACTAACTTGCTACTGCTATATGTTCTCCGATTTCTAGTTGGTTGGTGGAAGCTTTATGGAGGAGAAACACCAAATCTGAAAGAAATGGCTAGGAGAATCCTCTCTCTGACCTCTAGCTCTTCTGGTTGTGAAAGAAACTGGAGTGCATTTGAATCGGTATATCTCTTCTCTCAATTTTGTCTCCTCATTTGTCTCTAGTTTTTGTTTTTAAATATGCTCATGCAAAATGATGTTTAATATGTAGATACATACCAAGAGAAGAAATAGGCTCACAACGGAGCGATGCAACAATTTGGTCTTCATAAGGTTCAATAATAGGATGTTGTCTAGGAAACAAAAGCTCCTAGAGAAGAAGAAATGGGATGTGCTCATTAGCACCGATGCTACCGAAGCTCAAGGATTTCTATTTGAAGGAGGGGATGATTATGCAAGTGTTGTTTATCTTGATGAGGAGGATGGAGATGTTCATCCGGGTACGGGGATATCATGGGATCTACTTGGTGAAGCAATGGGAGCACAAGAGCAACTACAACTTCGGAGGAGTGCAAGAGTGAGAGACCTTAAGGAGGAGGAGTTTGAATCCGATCATGATGATGAGATAGTGGATGAAGATGAGATTGAGTATGAGGATGATTGAGAGGCATTGAGCATTTGAGCTAGTGATCATTGGCTCATTGCATGATGGTTGGCAGCATCATGCCATTAAGTGATCAAGTTATCATGCATTTGCATTCATGCATTTATCTTTTGTTAGTTATTTGTTATGTAAGAGACTATGATGGAGTGGTCACGGGTGAGACTATTGTGGATCGTTGTCGTGGTACTTTGGTTTGGTAGCACTAAGCAAGTTTAAGACTTTTATTTGTTATGTAATATGCTTGCTTCTGAAGTTGTGAACTTGTGATATATTCTGCCTATTACATTGCTTGTTTGCTACTTTGATAGTTTGCTTTGATTGCTCATTCAAGTTGTGAACTTGTGATATGTTCTGCTTATTACATTACATTTTACATATATGAATGATGAATCTGATATATAATGCTTTGCTTGCTCCTTTCTTATTGGTTGCTACTGCTAACATCTTGGCATCTTCTCTATGATGTATTTAGCTGTTGCATAATGCATTGGAGGGAGACGATCAGAGGACAACATACAAAGAGGCAGGGGCAACATATTGGAGAGAGAACAAGGTTATAAACTTATAATTGTACCTCCAGTTTACATTCTAGCACTTTTTTATGTCAAACTGCTCTTTTTTGCCCATATCCGTACAATTATATAGAAAACGCATAATTGCGCCTAATTGCGCCTAATCACGCCTAAGCTAGAAAAGCGCAAGTAGGTGTCCAAACGCATAATTAACGCCTAGCGCTTTCTCAAACTTTGGCAAATATACGCTTTGATAAGTTGATCAAAGCATATAGTTTTATACAAACTTGCGTTGAAGCCTGTATTTACAAGAAAGTGAGTGGGAGCGCTACAGCTGATAAATATATGTGAATGACATATTGTTGATCGGAAATGATGTAGAATTTTCTGGAAAGCATAAAGGAGTGTTTGAAAGGAGTTTTTCAAAGAAAGACCTCGATGAAGCTGCTTACATATTGGGCATCAAGATCTATAGAGATAGATCAAGACGCTTGATAAGATTTATCAATGAGTACATACCTTGGCAAGATTTTGAAGTAATTCAAAATTAAACTGTCAAAGGAGGAGTTCTTGCCTGTATTGCCAGGTGTAAAGTTGATTAAGACTCAAAACACGACCACAGCAGAAAGTAGAAAGAGAATGAAAGTCATTCCCTATGCCTCAGCCATAGGTTCTATAAAGTATGCTATGTTGTGTACCAAACCTATTGTGTACCTTGCCATGAGTTTGGCAAGGGGGTACGATATTGATCCAGGAGTGGATCACTTGACAGCGGTCAAAATTATCCTTAGAAGACTAAGGAGATATTTCTCGGTTATGGAGGTGATAAAGAGTTCGTCGTAAAGAGTTACGCCGATGCAAGATTTTACACCGATCCGGGTGACTCTGAGTCTCAATTCGGGTACATATTGAAAGTGGGAGCAATTAGCTAGAGTAGCTCCATGCAGAGCATTGTAGACATAGAAAATTTGCAAAATACATACGGCTCTGAATGTGTCAGACCCATTGACTAAGCTTCTCTCACAAGCAAAACATGATCACACCTTAGTACTCTTTGGGTGTTAATCACATAGCGATATGAACTAGATTATTGACTCTAGTAAAACCCTTTGGGTATTAGTCACACGGCGATGTGAACTAATCACATGGTGATGTGAACTATTGCTGTTAAATCACATGGTGATGTGAACTAGATTATTGACTCTAGTGCAAGTGGGAGACTGAAGGAAATATGCCCAAGAGGCAATAATAAAGTTGTTAATTATATTTCCTTATCACGATAAATGTTTATTATTCATGCTAGAATTGTATTAACCAAAAACTTAGTACATGTGTGAATACATAGACAAGCAGAGTGTCCCTAGTATGCCTCTACTTGACTAGCTCGTTAATCAAAGATGGTTAAGTTTCCTAGCCATAGGCATGTGTTGTCATTTGATGAACGGGATCACATCATTAGAGAATGATGTGATGGACAAGACCCATCCATTAGCTTGGCATAATGATCATTTAGTTTTATTGCTATTGCTTTCATCATGACTTATACATGTTCCTCTGACTATGAGATTATGCAACTCCCGAATACCGGAGGAACACTTAGTGTGCTATCAAACGTCACAACGAATCGGGTGATTATAAAGATGCTCTCTGGTGTATCCGATGGTGTTTGTTGAGTTGGCATAGATCGAGATTAGGATTTGTCACTCCGATTGTCGGAGAGGTATCTTTGGGCCCTCTCGGTAATGCACATCACTATAAGCCTTGCAAGCAATGTGATTAATGAGTTAGTTGCGGGATGATGCACTACGGAACGAGTAAAGAGACTTGCCGGTAACGAGATTGAACTAGGTATGATGATACCAACGATCGAATCTCGGGCAAGTAACATAGCGATGACAAAGGGAACAACGTACGTTGTTATGCGGTTTGACCGATAGAGATCTTCGTAGCATATGTAGGAGCCAATATGAGCATCCAGGTTCCGCTATTGGTTATTGACCGGAGATGTGTCTCGGTCATGTCTACATAGTTCTCGAACCTGTCGGGTCTGCACGCTTAACATTTGATGACGATTTGTATTATGAGTTATGTGATTTGATGACCAAAGTTGTTCGGAGTCCCGGATGAGATCACAGACATGACGAGGAGTCTTGAAATGGTCTAGAGGTAAAGATCGATATATCGGAAGGCTATATTCGGACATCGGAAAGGTTCCGAGTGATCCGGGTATTTTTCGGAGTACCGGAGAGTTACGGGAATTCGTCGGGGGAAGTAGTGGTCCTTAATGGGCCATATGGGAAAGGAGAGAAGGGCCTCAAGGGGTGGCTGCGCGCCCCCCATGGGCTGGTCCGAATTGGACTAGGAGGGGGCGGCGCCCCCCTCCTTTCTTCTCCCCTCTTCCTCCTACTAGGAAAGGGGGAAACCTACTCTTACTAGGAGTAGGAATCCCCCCCCCCTTGGGTGCGCCCCTTGTGGTCGGCCCTCCTCCTCCTCCCCTCCTTTATATACGGGGGAGGGGGGCACCCCATAGACACACAAGTTGATCTTTAGCCGTGTGCGGTGCCCCCCTCCACAGTTTTACACCTCGGTCATATCGTCGTAGTGCTTAGGAGAAGCCTTGCGCCGGTAACTTCATCATCACCGTCATCACGCCGTCGTGCTGACGAAACTCTCCCTCGGCCTCAACTGGATCAAGAGTTCGAGGAACGTCACCGAGCTGAAACGTGTGCAGATCGCGGAGGTGCCGTGCGTTCGGCACTTGGATCGGTTGGATCGCGAAGACGTTCGACTACATCAACCGCCTTACTAAAAGCTTCCGGTTTCGGTCTACGAGGGTACGTGGATACACTCTCCCCGCTCATTGTTATGCTTCTCCTAGATAGATCTTGCGTGATCGTAGGAATTTTTTTGAAATACTACGTTCCCCAACAGGAGGAGGTTAGATGCGGTTGTTGTCGGGCTTGGCATTTAAATAGTGGGTGGATGCCAAGCCAAGCGGCGAGGTGGTTAATTGTGGCCGGCAAACAGACAGACGGGTAGCGTTCGCATGTGGGCACCGGAGTAGGTTCCTCGGCAACCGTGCATGTTTAATGGAGGGAGGCAGATGGACGGGTGTCGTTTGAATGCAGAGAGAAGGCGCGTGCACCGGAAAGGGGCGTGGGATAGCCAGCGGACGAATACATGACCGTGTTAGATGGCAAAATACGTCCAGACCGTAAAAACTTGAGTGCTCCTAGAGAAGTAGCACAACATTTCTTGGAACATGACATAGATTTAGAGTTCAAATTTCAGAATGATCTTTTCTTAGAAAACAAGTTTATTTCTCTTTAGTGTTCTGAAATATAAGGAGGCATGTCAAGTTCTGAAATGGCATTCCTGCTAAATGCTGATGATAGTTTAGTGTTCTGAAAAACAGATGCATCTCCTATGTGTTTTGTTTTTTTGCGGGTTCCTATGTTGTTTGTTATTGACTGATACTCCCCGGGTTCACAATCTAAGATGTTTTGGATATTATAAACTGAGATTAGTGAGCAAACACACTAAAGCATGTCTATATACATCTGATTTTAAAAAAATGTTAGAACATCTTATATTTGTGAACGGAGGGAGTAAAATTATCATCTGCTTGTTCTAAGGTTGGTAGTTGTTCTCACATGTCAACTGTCATTGTGTGCCTGGTCCACCCTAAAAATTTAATGTGCCTAATCCCTTGATCACAATGCACTTGATACTTACATACATGGCTAGACACTGCTAACTAGTTTCAGCAGTTATGGTCAAGTTTTTGTGCTTGTTAGTTTTGCTGAATAAGTAAATGATGTCTGCTAACCCGTTCTTTTCCCCTTTGTCCTGACGTTTTTCTTTCGAATTTATCATTGTTAGATGCAGTTCACAAAGTTTCGGTCATTTGTGAAGCAAGGGATGTTCACTTCTGAAGCAAATGGTGTACAATCTGGTTGCCTGTAGCCTAAACCAAAGTTTTATTATTTTCAGATAGTTTCACTAGTGTTGTAGCCTGAATAACTTGCTATCGTGTTCGCCTGTATCCTGCAGTTTTTGAACTAGAAACTTTTTTTTAGACAATGAACTAGAAATACATGCATTTCTTATGTGGGATGCTGCTTATACCTATGTAACTTTCAGTGGGCTGCTGCTGGCTATTACCCACCAAACAGTGTTGGGACAGAGTGGGCTGTGGTGGGAGGCCCATGTACAGTCCTCACCTGCTGCCTGACTGACCAGCACACACAGCTTAGGGCAATAAGTCCAAGGTCACACACAATAGGAACGGCCACCATAAAAACTTGTCTCAAACAAAAAAAAAGGCACCATAAAAATTGGTCTGTCTCAATATTCACACGTATGTGAGTCTGTCTGTCTATGCATATGTATGGTTGATGAACCAACAAACCAACCCATAGAAGAAGAAAAACAGAGGAAGAAAAAAAGGGCCTTCTTAACTCTTCAATTCAATAAATCGAATACAGCAGACTTAGGGCGGGCGGGCTTGTTGCTTCGGTATACATTAAGATGGTGACTACCAATGGCGCCCCTCCTCAAAGCTTCACTTAATTCGCAAGAGAATCTCAAACGGATTAACCCCCGCAGCAGTTTAGCTATGAAGGGACCGACGCACGATGATCTGGTGTTTGCCGTGTCATCGTTTCAGTCAGGATGCTGCTTCGGACAGGCTGGGCTTTGCTAGAGGAGCGGGGGCGGCTTGTTGGAATAAGATTAGCGAGTCATCGGGGGTATTTGGTACAGTAATTACAGTGTTCGTCGTTGGTGGTGGCGTCAATCATCATCGCCTGCAAGAGAGTCGTGCGTTAATACTTATGACATGCATCATGCAGCATGCTCAATCCCTTCAGGCAGCAACTGAACTATCTCAATCATGAAAACTAGAAGAAAATCTATATATAGCCGACGAGGTAGTGCTTACTGGCTTGTGGGTCGACATGGACAAAGAAACTGGCAGCAACTATTAGATAACACAGGACCAGCATAAGACCTTTCAAATAGTTCGCAATGCCATCCTGCAGAAAATACAAAGACAAACAAAATAAGCACATGACAATGAAGCTTTACCAAGATGGATGTCTGTAGCACCGTAATACATCAGCGAAAAGGGTAAACAAGAAATATGCCCACAAGGAGTACAAAACACCTTACAAGCCCACCATGCATGTTTATGTTTAACCAAAAGACTCTTAGTACCCACATAGGAACTTACCTGTAGCATAAATGCCACAACCAGCACTGTTATGAAGAGAGTTGCTGTCTCAAATAGTTGGAAATTCAAGTCCATCTTTTGCCCCATCATCCAACCAACGACGACACAAAATGGAATCTGTATTGACAGAGAACATGTGTCAAGTTTCAAAAAGAAGAAATCAGATTTGATATGCAGACCAAAACAGAATGTGAAGGAATAGCAGTAATCAACAAACGACGCAGATCAGTAGAACATTTAACTCCCTAATAAAAAAAATACCAGAATTGTACTTGGCTGAACAAGTAAATGCTAACATTTACACAGTACACAGATATCACAATGGGATATTAAGTTCAAAAGCATTACCACAAACATTGATATCTGCGTTGATGATCCAATTGCAACACCTATTGTTATGTCCTATAGCAGAGCAAAGCAGATGCAAAAACAGTTAGGAGGATGCTGAAGGGGGAAAAACATCAACAAAAACCACATACAAACACTTACGAGCTTATCTTTCATGGCAAACATTATTGCGCTGGCATGTTCTGCTGCATTGCCCACGATAGGAAGCAAAATAACACTGATAAAAGCCACTGGTAGGTTCAATGAATCAGATGCTCCCTGGCAGCAATAGAGCAAAACAATGGTCAATTACATCCTTGCAGAGTATATAGTTAACCTGTAAGATTAACATAATATTGGTACTCTCTCCGTTCCAATTGATAAGACATGTGCGCTTTTCAAGATTTAAATTTCACCATCAATTAGACCAATAATGTACGAGTCATGTGACTTAAAAATTGAAGATGCACATTTTCCCTGACACACTGAGTGCACATTATCAACAAAACGGATTTTCTTATGTCATCAACTAGGTTAGCTTTAATTAACTTCAGTTATAACATATGAAGAAAAACTGATAATTTTGTTGTCTTTTTCTACTGGGGGAGAAAGAAAATACCTCAATGGCATTAACCAGGTACTCAGAAAGGACAGAAATCCATATCGTTAACACTGCAAGCCACGCAATAGCCTCCCACATGCTAATTTCTACCTCTTCATCTTCCTCGGTGGCATCCTCATTAGGCACTTCTTCCTGCAATATCATAACATTGGTGAAACTTTCAGCAAAATGATGAGCATGGTTTGCAGCTATATTTTGAAGTGATCTTCTTTAAGGAAATTTAGTTTATCATATGGCGTTCCAAATTGAAAGCACCAATATCATCAGCAACAATACGCCTATGGCATATATTATCAGAGCGATGGTCATGTTATCGGCAAGAAGTAAACAACTGAGGTACCACACTTACACTGCCAATTTGACTGTAATTGCTATTCCGTGCACTTAGTTGAAAATAGAGATAGCTTGCATATGCTACGAGCATAATACAGCTACTGAACCTTGAAAGAGCAAGCTCAGAAGCTCCTTGCTGTATTTCTGATTTTGTGAAATGAAGGACAGCAGGAAACATCAGCCCCATAACAGCCATCAACAGTAAACCTGAGTTAACAACAGCAGTTGCCTATTGTAAAGAAAAATGTGAGTTCACTATCAGAGATTTCCCTTGGAAAACATAAAATCAACCACACAAACATCACCTTGCTGAAGACTTGGTCTTTGTTGCGATGAATAATACCACCAGCAAAGAAAGCACAGCCGACCACCAATAGCATATTTGATAATATAGAACCCAATAGCGATTGCTGAACTACTCGGATCATCCCATTTTTCAAAGCATATATTGCTATTATCATCTCAGTCGCATTTCCAAACGTGGCATTCAGAAGACCTCCAACTACAATTTGGAGAAAAATAAGATATTGTTCCTATTTATTTGAAAGACTACAGTTTCCAATAGACTATAAACCATAGTGACAAAAGTGACATACGTGTTGGACCAGTGTATATCGCGAGCTGCCTGGAGAACAGGAAATGATGTCAGATTTTAACAAAGTCAGGAAACTAAGTAGAGAGTCTGGTAACTCACTCAGTTGCATAACCCAGACGCTCAGCTAACGGTGTTATTCCTAGCATGCTGAAAAGAAAAATCACTCCCTGCAGTTTTGATGAAATATAAACAATGTCAGCACACACTGAATCGTCTGTACTTAAACCTGCTTTGAACTGGACTGAATTTTATGATGAAATATTACAGCATAGGAAAAACTACTGAGCACACTATATGTTATTGAAGATCAGTGAGTAAGATCATCAGCTCTTGCCAAAGATCTCCAGGTGGTGTCGACATACAATTATTAGTTGGAGTGAAAAAGCCTACAACTAGTGATATATATAAACTAACGCACCGTATTAGAGATCAATCTCCATGAACAACACACTTACATGCCAATTCGTAGTGTAGTACAGAACGATTGTCGCAGGCCCGAAGGGCATCAGCAAGTTGAGCTTGGACGTGAATATGACGATCCTGATGCTCTGCAACACTCTCTTCACAGTCGTGTGCAGGCTCCAGGAAGGGATCATGCTCGACCGCAGCACGCCGTTCGGCACATCGAGACCGTTTGCCTTTAAAGCCCCCATCTCGATTTGGTGATTCTCCATCATCTACAAGCACAAAAAAGGGCGGTATTCGTGAGCAAAGAATATACTGCTAAAAGAAGCAACTTTCCCAAAGGCAGGTGGGAAGAATTCGATTCCTATTCCGCGTCGAAGCGGCGGACATGACGTGGGATACGGGGGTTCACCGATTTTGTTTGGAGAAAAATCAAGCTGCGCCCGCGGCGGGGCACCAAGTCCAAGTTTCCAAACAGAAAAAAAAAATCCTGAGTCAACTCAGATCGATCTTGCGGGCTGGAGAGGAAGAATAACCCGATTGAACCATGATTGGATTAGCAGGGTACGATGCAGCAATCAGATCGGCGGCAACTGGCTGAACTGGGGGAAAATAACTATTCGGATCTCGATTGCTCGGCGCCACAGCAAAACGAGGAATCGATCCCCAAGGAACTGTCGAATCAAGCTAGCTGTTCCCCTTACCTACGAAGGAAGAACCCAATCCAGGCCTGCCCAGCAGCACTACGCCCGGCCGGCCGGCCGGCTGCTCAGTAGCTGTCGGCGCCGGATCGCGAGGAAGAAGAAACGGACTCGGGGAGAGATCAGAGGCGAGAAATCCGCGGGAGCAGGAAGAGCATTGGGCCGCCGGAGCCGGGGAAATCTCGGGATCCTGGTGCGGTTAGCCTGGCACTAAGCGAGCACGGAGGGGAGGGAAGGAGCGAGTAATTGTGCTCCGAGGAGGACGCACGACGGCACGGCACGGCACGGGGGGAAGCCCACTAACCCAGCACCACGACGAATACTAAATTCGAAACCAGCACCACCGCCACTACTACTACTCGCGTCGACCGAAATCCGAGGGGATATCGCTCGACAAACATCACCTGAATCTGACACCGCCACCAGCACCCAGCACCAACTGACCTGGGCGACGACCGGCGGGGGAGTCGGGAGGATCAGCAACAGCAGGCGGCCGCTCGCGCCCTGGGGAGCATCGCTCGCTGCCGGCGGCCCAAGAAGAGTCGGAGGAGGGGGAGGAGGAGGTCAAAGCCAGTCGTGGTGGGAACGGAACGGGTCCTCGCCGGCCGCCGAGGGGGACGGGAGGTCGGCTCGGCTCGATTAGCAGGCAGGTTCGGAGTGGGTAGGCGCTCGCTCGCTGCTCACAATCACAAGGGCCGCGCCGCACCGGGAAATTTGGCCGGCTTCCGTCCCGCTTTCGTCGCGTCCTTCCTCCCGTGGCAGACGGGGCACGCACGTTCGGTTCGGGGTGGGGGGACGTCTCCTCCATGTGACTCTACACCGACTTGGTGTTGGTGTTGGTGCCGACTCGTGCTTGCGTCGTCAAGTCGTGCCCCCCTTTGCTGTTGGAAATTTCCTTGGCCGTCTGAGATCTCGGCATGGGATTTTTCCTTTGCGCTCAAGTTAGGAGGAAAGGTCTTAACGACATTTTCCTGAAATGTGGCCAGCTGGCTGGTTATGGGCTCGTTAGGAAAGTATTGATGAACCGAGTAGCATGTCATGTTGGAAAGGAATTGCTTGAGTGATGATTCTCATAAAAAGAAAAGAGTAGTTTGAGGAAGAGTCTCTCCGTCTCCAACAATCGGGTTTTTTCACGACGCCTGCGTTGTGGAAAGAATTCATATGTGAAATAATAAAAACCCTAACAATAACTTAATAATGCAGCTGCGGTATTTGGCAGCGTCCAGCGCACCCTGCACGAGCCGTTCGATCTTGATGGACGGCTTGATGGGGAAGGCAACGGGACGCGCGGTTTTGAGGCACAAGTGGCAGACAGGGGCGGGGGTGGGTTAGTGGTGAGGCCATGTACAGTAATTTCAGGGGAAACCGCCACCCATCTTCGCCGCTTTTAGAGTTTGATGGATCGAGTAGCATCTCACGTAGCAAAGGAGTTGTTTGAGTGATGATTCTAAAAAAAAAGAGAAGAGTAGTTTGAGGAAGAGTCTCCGCGTCTGGCTTTTTCATGACACCTGCGTTGCTGCAGAGATTCGTATGAAATAAGAACCCTAGTTACTTAATAATGCAACTGTGCTCTTTGGCAGCATCTGGCGCACCCTACACGAGCCGTCCAATCTTGTGGACGGCTCCGTAGGGGAGGCAATGGGATGCATGGTTTTGAGGCACATGTAGCGGATAGGGGCGGGGCTGGGTTAGTGGTGGGGCCATGTACAGTAATTTTAGGGGGAACCGCTGCCCACCTGCACCGCTTTTAGTGCTTGGATTTTTGGGAGTCATGTCACTGCGGTTCTCTCTCTCGCATCCCCTCCATTTCTCTCAACGACGGCAAGTGGGCTCGACGATTTCGGCGGTGATTCGCTGTCGTGAAGAGGTCGTCCACGCGCACCTCCCTTGTAGCTTTTGATTTTGACTGTTTTTGTCGGGGTTTTGTAGCGCTAGGGTTTACGACGATGTGGTGGTGGATCATGGTTGTGGGAAGTACAGGTGGGCATGGGAATCGAACAGAGGTGACCCGCGCGGCACCCTCAAGGGGTGGAGGAGCGGCTTGATTGAGTAGTTGGAAGGGGGAAGAGGGGCAGTGGCATTGCCAGGGAAGCACGCACGCACACCGTGTCTAGGATTCGTTCACAGCGTATGCTCGGGGGCCATGGTGTTTGTGGTGGAGAGAGGTGTGCCCTGAGAGGGGATGTGTTTTGGGGGGTTTGAAGAGGAAGGTTGGCGGTATGGTGACGCCGATGGAACTGGTGCATGGCCACGGTGGTGGGGGGAGGGGGTGGGGTGATGCAGGCGTTGAGTAGGCTGGAGTGGAGAGGGACACGGGGAGGTTCAATGTGTTAGAGTTGCTCAAGTACCAGTAGGAGGTGCTTAGGATACAAGAACGAGTTGCTCAAAATACGAGTAGGAGTCGCAGGTAGCATGTAGTAACTCACATGGCCATTAAACAATATTTGTAGCAGTAATTTTAAATAGTATTTTGTAGACTAATTAGCAATGACACACAACTTAGCAACCATGTCAGGCTACCGGTAAAAAATTAGGCAACAGATGTGAAGACCTAGCTTTTTATCAAAATCAGGCAACTAAGAGCACACATATCATGATCTGCTCTGATGTGCATTGATCAGATCTATGTTTTATTCATGAATTCATATGAATTATTTACTTCGTAATTTATATGCATACATGCTCTCTGATTTGTTAGTCTAGCACTGGCCATATGTAGATGAATACTCTCCAAAAGGGAGTTGTATATGTTGACTGTGTTCAACCTTGCAAGTAAGCTATAATAGTGATAGAAAAAGCTTGTATTATGTTGTTGTCATTATGGAAAAAAAGATAGTTGTGTGGTTGTCCTAGTGATGAGTCGGGGTGAGGACAATATTTTAATGTAATACTCTGTTTTACTTAATACTTTGTTTTGCATGCTGGACAACGGTCTTCGGATGGAGTATTAACTAGTTGCTGTTAGATTAACATACTATAGATGTGCAAACGATGCCTATATGTAACTGTGCCATGTAGAACCATATAATGATAAAAATTGTAATTTAATCGATACCAAACTATAATTGGTTCACCATGTCAAGCTATCTTTTATGGAGGGATACCACTAGTGAAATTATGGGTCCACTCATCCCTATCACTTTCGCCTCAATCAATGCACTTTAATTATTGCTTTATACGTATCTGAACTTTTATTTCTGCAATAATCACTTTCAAGTAACTAGTAAGGCTAGTGAGACTGATAATCTTATTGCTTTCATTGTGGACCAAGGCCGAGATTGTAATTGTGTGCATGTACTTATAATTGGTTGTTGCTCAAGTTATACCTGATTCCTGAAAGAGAGGAAACATTAATATCATATGATTTTTCATATTTATATTGATCTTTTACCTTCCATACAAGCGATTATATTGTTACGTTGTTGCTATTTGAAGAGATGCCACTAGTGAAATTATGAACCACCAATATAATTTTCCACATAGAAACAATCACCACTTTACTTTTACATACACTTTTGTGAATTAATTATTTCAAAAATATAAAGCACCTCCAACCAAACAATACACTCGTAACTTATTGTAACTAGCAAAATTAGTGAGATCGACAATCTGACTAGAATTGTTGGGGACACAAGTAAGTTTCTAATTGTGTTGAAGTGGTGATAATTAGACTTGGAAGTGTTGATTCCACGGGTTGATACCTTGGTTTCGAGGGAAATTTACCGCTTGTTGCAAACCATTGCACTTGGCGCCCAACTACTATTGCCAATCTCTACTGTCTTGGTCAACCACCTATTTCACCCACCAACATTTCGCTCCTCACCTATTTCACCCACCAACATTTCGCTCCCCACCTTAGAGGGGAACAAAGATGTAAGGTTTCCTATTTCACCCACCAATATTTCACTCCCCACCTTTGTTCAACCTCCACTATGTATTTCCTCTCCTCCTCCCCTCTATTTTGATTTTTTTCCTCCCGCATCTGATTTTTCCATTGGTTTTCATCGAAAACCACGCACGTCTTACTAGTTTACCAAATGAAATCATGTCATCTTTGGTAAATCAATACGTGTTGATTCATTTTTTTTAAGGAAGCGCCAATTCAAATGACAACTAAGTCTATTTTTTGTATGTAATCAGGATGATTGCATACAAAAAATTTATGGCCATGTTACGGCTAGTTATCTGGTACTCCCTTTGTACTTAAGTCGCTCGGAGGGCTTTCCGACCAGGTGAAAAAGGAGGGAAAATGACTAGGTTACCCCTGGTTGAATCCCGCAGATCCCTGAGTCATCTCTGTAGGACCAGAGAAGATAGTTCTAGAGGGGGTGAATAGACTCTTAACCAACCAAAGATGCAGTTTTCAGTTCTCTTGAAGTTTAGGCAGATTTTGGCACTAGCTAAGATAATACCAAGGCTTTCTACACATGCATATCTAGAGATAGTGCAACGGAAATAATAAAGCATGCAATGCGCGGAGAGTACAAGGTGGAGATGGAAATTCAAACGCAGTGAAGACACGGTGATTTTTGGCATGGTTCCGATAGGTGGTGCTATCATACGTCCACGTTGATGGATACTTCAACCCACAGATGGTAATGGTTGCGCGAGTCCACGGAGGGCTCCACCCACGAAGGGTCCACGAAGAAGCAACCTTGTCTATTCCACCATGGCTTACGTCCACGAAGGACTAGTCTCACTCAGGCAGATCTTCACGAATTAGGCGATCGCCTTGCCCTTACAAACTCCTTGGTTCAACTCCACATGATCTTGAAGGCCCCCAAGTGACACCTAACCAATCTAGAAGACACCACTCTCCAAAAGGTAATAGATGTTGTGTTCGTGATGAACTCCTTGCTCTTGCGCTTCAAATGATATTCTCCTCAACACTCAATCTCTTTCTCACAGATTTGGCTTGGGTAGGAGAAGGATTGGAGTGGAAAGCAACTTGAAGAAGCTAGAAATCAAGGTTCAAATGCTTGGATTGGAATCTCTTGATCTCAACGCATGTGTAGGTGGTTCTCTCTCAGAAAACGAATGGTGAAAGTAGTGTTTCGTTCTGATGGCTCTCTTAGAGTGTAGGTGGTGGTGGATGGGTATAAATAGTCTTCACCCAAAATCCAACTATTACACACTTTTGACTCAAATCGGTGAGACCAAACATAAACTCAGTGAGACTGATCTGTGTAAAAGATATGAACATTGAGCTTTTCGGTGGGACCAAAGTGGAACAACTCGGTAGAACCGAAGTGCAATGGATAGGGTAAAACTTCGTGTCGGAATTTCCGATTGTTTCAACTTTGTGATTCCAAAGTGAAACAATGTCATTACTGAAACTTGGTCAGGCCATATCGGTGGGGCCGAGAACAGTTTTGGTCAAACCGAATTGCTAGGGTTTGGCTGTGCCAATGTGTGGGTTCATCGCGGTGGGTCTGGAGTAGATGATAACGGTGGGGACCGAGATGGGTATTTAAGGTTTGGACAGATGTGATTGAGAAAGTGACTGAGGAGTTTTGGAGCAATATCACTAAGCATTTGAGCAACAACCTCATCATCAATACCTCACCCCCTTTTAATAGTACTGGCTTTCCTAAGGGACTAATGTGATCTTAGATCACTAAACCAAAAATGTAGAGTCCTGAAGCTTTGCCAATTCTTACCCTTAGCATTTTGAAGGGGTCCACATCCTCATGTCCTTGCCATGCCACTGTTGAACTTATCTGAAATATACTAGATAAAGTGTTAGTCCAACAACATGTATGTGGACATTGATTACCAAAACCATCAAGGGAGAAAATGTGCTTTCAATCTCCCCCTTTTTGGTAATTGATGACAACGTACATCACAGCTTCAAGTAAGAATACGGGGAATAGTACATTAAAGCTTTGAAGAAACATGTAACACTCATATGCCCCCCCTACAAGTGTGCAAACATGTAAGTGCACAACATGAAGGAATGAGCGATGAGTTACATGTATCTTGGCCATATGCATCAGAGCAACAAGATGAAATATATACCTTCATGTCCATGATTCTTTCTTGCAAACAATACGAGCAACAAGCAAGATACCATCATGCACATGCCTGTGATGCATATACTTACCTTGAGGTTTCTTGAACTGGTCCTTGAAGAAATAAGCTTGAGAAAACAAGGTTAGATAACACAATATAATTTCAACAAGAAGGAGCCACAAGATCCACAAGATTACATGGATGACATGTATGAGATAAGTATCACTGGGTGAGTACTTCTTTTGGGTGTAGAAATGTCTCCCCTAGACTTGAACTTCCTCTCTCCCTGAATCTAATATTGGATAATGGAAGTAGGTAGGGTGAGACAAAATCAAAGCATAACTGGACTCAGAGCAAACTTAGCTTATCAAGATGAGATATTATCAATCTGAATTATCAACATGTTTCTCCCCCATTAGAAACATGCATGTTCTCTCCTCTTTTGTATAACTAGTAGTGTGACCCCGCATTTGCGCGGCTAGGTAGATTCACAAAGTGTTTTATAGTTGTTGTTTTAGATGTACATGTTGTCTTTAGTGCACAATTTTTTTCATTATTATTTTATGAATGTGCAGTATCGTATGATCATAAATGATAGTATTTACTACAAAATTAGTGATAGTTAAAATATTATTTATATATAGGTACATTAATATCCGCACTATGTGTGTACGCACTATATGTTGAAGAGATCTATGTATAGCCGAATATTTCTAGGCTTTTCTTTCTGTTCGTCCCACACATGTTTGCTTGGATTACATACTGTTATAGCGTTGTCATAGATTTTAAACATTTCTTGGGTGTAACATGACATGATTTGTGGTTCCACCTCTTATTATTGCTCTCACAATACCATGTTCCTTCCGTTAGTTAGATGCTAGATTGTAGATATGGAAATATTAGCATTGGTTCGTTGATTCTGCTTACCTAATTATATATTTTTCTTCTACTTGATATGTTGGTCTTTCTCAATGTACTGCATCTCACTCGCTTGAGGTCAGCACGAACTCAGTCCACCAGTGATGAGAAATTATTGATGCTTCCTTTGATATCTATCTTATTAATGCCAAACTACATTTATACTACCAAAACAATTCATGTTGATATATCAGATGCAATTTTCAAATATTTTTCTATCACCGGAAGTAAGACATGTATGTCCATACATGGTTACACTGACAAAAAAAAATCATCGCATTTTATTCATGTGTCATTTGTAGGCTGAATGGTATATAAAATTTCTAATTATGTTCATATACTTTTGGTAGTAGTGTATAGTGTTCGTAAAAGAAAAGAAAAGCAATAGCTACCATTTTTTTATTTAAAATTCATACAGAGAGACATGTGTAGTTTTATCCACATGATAATATTTCTTTACGTCACTGAACCATATATCTGAACCCATTTTGTATGTAGTTTCCATAAGATAAAAGAAATTCTACATCTATTTCATTTCTTATTTTTGAATTTTTATACATAAAATATTTGTAGTTGTTATTCATGCAGTAAGAATTTTCTTTGTGGCTTGACCATATTTTTGACACGACGACAGTTTATATAACTTTCTGGTGTGTATTTCCTTAATAAGTCAATTTTCCTACCTCCTTTTATTTCATATTTGTATTTTTATATAAAAATACATCTAATTTTTGCCGCTGTAGAAAAAAATTTACAGGCAGGACTATCACTATCACTATTGTACCTTATTTGTGCCAATATATCTGAGGCATGTACTCTGATTGCTACGACCTTTAAAAATACATAATTATAACCTGTGAATGTTTGATGCCACGTCCTCCTTGCACAACGCTTTGAATGTTGTACAATGGATTGATAAGTTTCATCAGCATTGCTTGCTTCCACACCGCATGTGTGCCAGATTACTGATCATCTCGCAAGTAGACGCCGCATGTAAACATCGAGCGCGTAAATGTCACACTATAACAGCCTCCTCTAAAATTAGCATATGTGGTTAAACATGGTTGCTTGTTTGTCTCTTGTCTTAATTATATAATAGATAGATGCATCTTTCTTCTTTAGAAGTAAGCTTTGATGTGCATCTCTCACCCCCTGTGACATCAATTTCAAAGAAGGTTTGGCTTCAAGGTTATGAGTCAAGTGGGTGTGGTCCTACACTGGTACAACGAGGTGCTATACAAACAGTTTTTAACCCCTTTCCGCGACGGTGTTTTGAACCATCGCCAAGTGAGTGACTGCGATAGGGGGGTCCTTCCCACACGATCCAGAAACTGTCGAGGATAGGGAGCCTTGATGCATCAGTTGTCCCTATAAAACTGTTTCCGATATCTCGAATATCCCAAACGCTTCATCCTTGTTACTCGTTTGTGCTCGCATTGCCATCGTAGTCGGAGTTCTGTGGTTTTACCTAAAACCAGGCACATTCCAGGCATGAGAGTTTTCCAGGCACGTACCAAACTGGTTCTACATTTATGATGCCTGACACATCACAAACAGTTCATGATTATAAACCGTGTATGATAGGTCGACAATCACATACATTTAGTTTTCCCGCACCGTTTGTGATATTGTCTGACACCACACACGCTTTGCAAACGGCAACTGTGTGCATGGTTACACACATTTTCTCTCCGTGAACTGTGTCGGATTATGATGTATATCACACACTTTGCTCTTTATAGACCGTGTGCGCCGTAATGACCTGCAGATCGCAATTTCACCTAATTTAATTGCTGCTATTTAAATTTGTACCTAATTTGAATTTGAAAGTAAGCTATAGCTTTATTCATATCCATCAGGTTCACACAACCAATGATTATTCGATTCACAGGTACATATGTTCAAGAACTTCATAAGCACCAAATAGAGAATGATGAACCAGGGTTCTATACTTGTACTATTACGGATGGTAAAGAAAGAGGCGAGAGACATTCTGGTTGCTGAACAAGGTGAAGCGGAATGGCCCTAATGTGCTCTCCTGGATGCAGAAGGCACGCACGACTCTAGTCCAACCCCTTGTGATGGTCGGCCGCCAATCATGTAGTTTGAGAGGTAATCTTGAGTAAACTGCTTCAGGATCCACTGCAAAGGAAAAAGATTCAGACATTGTCATCTAACACAACTCACCCCCGAGTCGCTCCCGCGAGCGTCCTCGGGGGAAACCCTAGCCGCCGCCGCTCGTCCCCCCACCCGTCGATCTCTCTCCCCCCACCGCCACCGCACAACGCCACCGGGCAAAGACCGGCCGGCGTTGGTGGCGGCGGGGATCTTGCCCCTCTTCTCGCGGTTGGCGTCCAACGCGGGACGGCGCGGGCGACGGCGCTGGCTGGCGGGCCTAGCGGCACGGGCGGAGGGCGTCTGGTGGCGGCCCCGCCTAAGGCGGTGCAACTGCGGCTTGAGGCCTCTCCAGCAGCGGCTGTGGCTTCTCTGGGCGGCGCGCGAGTTCAGCGGCGGCTTGGCGGCATGGCGCGGCGAACTCCGGCGATGACTTCGGCGGCGGTGGAGAGCTAGGCACCGTCGATGGTGTTGCCTCCGTCGATTGCGGCTTGGGGCCTGGACCACGATCCGATCTGGATCTGGTGGTGCCGGGGTCTTGGCTATGGCGGCTGGCGAGGCATGGGATTCGTCGGGGCTTGTCGGCCTCTAGGCACCATGGGGGTGCCGGCGGCGACGCGTGCCCGGCGTGGTGAGACTGCTGGACGTGGTGGTCATCTTCTTCCCGAGATGGCCGACCAGAGGCTTGGTGATCGGATCTCAAGATACATCATCTTGTCCCGGCTGCGAGTAGGGAAGACATGGTTGCCGGTGAAAACCGAGCCGACGGCAGGCGATGGCGGCGTTCTCGCCGTTACCTTGATGAAGGCATCTTCGTGTAACTATTGTCGACCCACTCGTGCTGCTCCTGGGGGAAACCCTAGGATCTGGTGTTCCAGATCGGATGATGGCGGCACTGCGGTGTCGTTTCTCTCTTGGGAGCATCGTTTGCGGGCGTATTTGGATGTCGAGGCAGGAGGTGGAGCGGCTTCGTCTTGCACGGAGCTTCGGTGGTGATGTCAAGTCATGCACGACCGGCGGGTGCTACGCTTTGTCATGCACGGTCGGCGGTGCTACGCATACAGATCTTCCAAGGACTTCAAGCCGTGGTTTGGTGATACTGGCAGCATGGCGCCGAGGTGTATCGATGGCGACCGCGACGTGCTCAGCTGTTCTTGCGCGCAGGAGGAGGTGCCGTTTGGCGCCGTGGTGGCGTCGACGATAGCTAGACCGAGCAAGGTTGATGCATCGGTCTGATTACGAAGATGGAGCGGTGGCGATTGGCGGCGGCATCCGAGTGCACGCCGGACCGGTGAGACCCATGCCCGGCAGGCGTCTGGATGGGTTCTCAGGTCTTAGATGTTAGGTTTGGCTGCGATGTCTGTTTGGTATTAGGCCCAGGCTATCTGCGCCCCTTCATCAGCTGGATAGAGGTGATTAGACGGCGGCTTTAGTCTTACTGTTGTATTACTTTTGTAAGGTCTTGTGAGAATAATTAATAAAGTGGCCGTATGCATCGCCCAGATGCAGAGGCCGGGGGTTATCCTCCTTTTCTAAAAAAAACACAACTCATTACGGGCAGTAAAAACAAGGCTACAGAGTTCTCACTTACCATCCTGCAGTTCACTGTTGTCTTGCATAAAGTGTAAACAAATAGTTCGATTGACATCTTTTGACCCATTTTAATAACAATCTTTATCAGTTTCCTCACTTGATGCTTGTTCATGAATATCTCATTGCCCCATACGCAGGAAGGGTCGAAGTGTGGATCTTTGGCAATGACATATGTATCTAAAAGCACCAAGTTAATATTAGAAGCTAAACAACAATTGCAAAATGATGTAGTACAACACTCCCTCCATCCCATTCTATAAGATCTTATTACATGTATATCTAGACATCATCAGAACATTAAGGTAACACTCTTCCTTATTGCTATGTTAAGATATCATCAGCAATTTTTCGCCGTTTCTAGTCGATCCCCTAAACTTAACGTTATAAACTTCAATTTGATCAAGTTCAAAGTTGGTTCAACCGAAAGTAGCATGCATTCAAACATGAACATAGATAGTTTTGCATGACCAAACATAAAATATAAATTTAAACTAAACTAAACTACTTTTGGTCGAAGTGGAGGTCGAGCCAATCCTTCCTCATCAGGTACGGTGTGCCGCGAGCCGGGTCCGGGCCGGTGCCGTCGTCGGGGTCGTTGGGGAAGACACTCATCCACTCGTCGATGTCGATCTACTCGTCCTCGCCGCCCACCTCGACGCCCTCCGCGCCGCCGTCCTCGCCGCCTTCGAACTCGTCATCGGAGGAGAGCACGATAACCTTGCCGCCCTCCGCGCCGGCAAAGATCACCCGCTCCGCCTCCACGAGCTCCGGGTGCTGCCAGCGGAGTTCTTACATGTAGGCCTCGTGGCGGCCTCAGCCTCAAGGCGCTCCCATGCCTCGCAGTCCTCCCGCGCCATAACCGAGCTCACCACCCTGGCTCCGGTGGAACGAGGTCAACCGGACATGTGCCAAAGGGGAAATTGTGCCTAGCCACCGCGCCGTGGTAGCGGACCTGCCAGCAGTCGTACTCCATGGCCGCGAGCTCGGCCGTGTGGAAGCTACCAAGCCACCGGCGGGGGTGGGTCTCCCGATCCGTAATCTCGACGACCCACGTCCCCCATCGCCGCTGCCGGACCCCCAGGTAGGACCTCGTCGGCGGCCGGTCCCGAGGAAGGACGGGGAAGTCCTCGAACCAGCGTAGGGGAGCGGCGGCGGGCGGATCGGGCGACCGGTGACAGTGGATCAATAAAGAACCCACAGAGGATGACCGTACTTTATTAGATATGGTGCTATCTATGATGTCTCTTACTGATTTACCACTATCGTTTTGGGGTTATGCATTAGAGACAGCTGCATTCACATTAAATAGGGCACTGTCTAAATCCGTTGAGACGACACCGTATGAACTGTGGTTCGGCAAGAAATCTAAGTTGTCGTTTCTTAAAGTTTGGGGTTACGACACTTATGTCAAAAGGCTTCAGCCTGATAAGCCCGAACCCAATAAATCAAAGAAGTGCGTCTTCATAGGATACCCTAAGGAAACAATATGGTACACCTCCTACCACAGATCCGAAGGCAAGATCTTTGTTGCCAAGAATGGAATCTTTCAAGAGAAGGAGTTTCTCTCAAAAGAAGTGAGTGGGAGTAAAGTAGAACTTGATGAGGTAATTGTACCTTCTCTCAATTTGGAAAGTAGCACATCCGAGAAATCTGCTCCCATGATGCCTACACCAACTGGAGAGGAACTTAATGATGATGATCATGAAACTTCAGATCAAGTTACTATTGGACCTCGTAGGTCGAACAGAGCACGTTCCACACCAGAGTGGTACGGTAATCCTGTCTTGGAAGTCATGTTACTAGACTTTGGTGATCCTACGAATTATGAAGAAGCTATGATGAGCCCAGATTCCTACAAATGGCTTGAGGCCATGAAATCTGAGATAGGATCCATGTATGAGAACAAAGTATGGACTTTGGTGGACTTGTCCGATGATCGGCAAGCCATAGAGAATAAATGGATCTTCAAGAAGAACACTGACGCTGATGGTAATGTTACTGTCTACAAAGCTTGACTTGTCGCAAAAGGTTTTTGACAAGTTCAAGGGCTTGACTACGATGAGACCTTCTCACCCGTAGCAATGCTTAAGTTTGTCCGAATCATGTTAGCAATTGCCGCATATTATGGTTATGAAATCTAGCAAACGGATGTCAAAACTGCATTCCTCAATGAATTTCTTAAAGAAGAGTTGTATATGATGCAATGAGAAGGTTTTGTCGATCCTAAAGGTGCTAACAAAGTGTGCATGCTCCAGCGATCCATCTCTGGACTGGTGCAAGCACCTCGAAGTTGGAATATACGCTTTGATGAGGTGATCAAAGCATATGGTTTTATACAGACTTTCGGTGAAGCCTGTATTTACAAGAAAGTGAGTGGGAGCTCTGTAGCATTTCTGATATTATATGTAGATGACATATTGTTGATTGAAATGATATAGTATTTCTGGATAGCATAAAAGGATACTTGAATAAGAGTTTTTCAATGAAAGACCTCGGTGAAGTTGCTTATATATTGGGCATCAAGATCTATAGAGATAGATCAAGACGCTTAATAGGACTTTCACAAAGCACATACCTTGAGAAAGTTTTGAAGAAGTTCAAAATGGATCAGTCAAAGAAAGGGTTATTGCCTGTGTTACAAGGTGTGAAGTCGAGTCAGACTCAAAGCCCGACCACTGCAGAAGATAGAGAGAAAATGAAAGTCATTCCCTATGCCTCAGCCATAGGATCTATCATGTATGCTATGTTGTGTACCAGACCTGATGTGCGCCTTGCCATAAGTCTGGTAGGGAGGTACCAAAGTAATCCCGGAGTGGATCACTGGACAGCGGTGCAAGAACATCCGAAAGTACCTGAAAAGGACCAATGATTTGTTTCTTGTTTATGGAGGTGACAAAGAGCTCGTTGTAAATGGTTACGTTGATGCTAGCTTTGACACTGGTCCGGATGACTCTAAATCACAAACCGGATACATATTTATATTGAACGGTGGAGCTGTCAGTTGGTGCAGTTCAAAGCAGAGCGTAGTGGCGGGATCTACGTGTGAAGCGGAGTACATAGCTCCTTCGGAAGCAGCAAATGAAGGAGTCTTGATGAAGGAGTTCATATCTGATCTAGGTGTAATACCTAGTGCATCAGGTCCAATGAAAATCTTTTGTAACAACACTAGAGCAATTGCCTTTGCGAAGGAATCCAGGTTTCACAACAGAACCAAACACATCAAGCGACGCTTCAACTCCATTCGTGAACAAGTCAAGGATGGAAACCTTAAAATTTGCAAGATACATATGGATCTGAATGTGGCAGGCCCGTTGACTAAGCCTCTTCCGCGAGCAAAACATGATCAGCACCAAGACTCCTGGGTGTTAGATTCATTACAATGTAATCTAGATTATTGACTCTAGTGCAAGTGGGAGACTAAAGGAAATATGCCTTAGAGGCAATACTAAAGTTGTTATTTTATATTTCCCTATTAATGATAAAAGTTTATTATTCATGCTAGAATTGTATTGATCGGAAACCTTGATATATGTGTGAATACATAAACAAACACCGTATCCCTAGTGAGCCTCTACTAGACTAGCTCGTTGATCAAAGATGGTTAAGGTTTCCTAACCATGGACATGAGTTGTCATTTGATAACGGGATCACATCATTAGAGAATGATGTGATGGACAAGACGCATCCATTAGCTTAGCATAATGATCGTTCAGTTTTATTGCTATTGCTTTCTTCATGTCAAATACATATTCCTTCGACTATGAGATTATGCAACTCCCGGATACCGGAGGAATGCCTTGTGTGCTATCAAACGTCACAACATAACTGGGTGATTATAAAGATTCTCTACAGGTATCTCCAAAGGTGTTTGTTGAGTTGGCATAGATCGAGATTAGGATTTGTCACTCTGAGTATCGGAGAGGTATCTCTGGGCCCTCTCGATAATACACGTCATAAGCTTGCAAGCAAACAGATAACGAGTTAGTCAATAGGTGATGTATTATAGAACAAGTAAAGAGACTTACCGGTAACGAGATTGAACTAGGTATGAAGATACCAACGATCGAATCTCAGGTAAGTAACATACCGATGGACAAAGGGAATTACATATGTTGTCATAATGGTTCGACCGATAAAGATCTTCGTAGAATATGTAGGAGCCAATATGGACATCCAGGTTCTGCTATTGGTTATTGACCGAAGAGGTGTCTCGTTCATGTCTACATAGTTCTCGAACCCGTAGGGTCCGCACGCTTAACATTCGATGAGGATATAGTATTATATGAGTTATGTGATTTGGTGCCGAATGTTGTTCGGAGTCCCAGATGAGATCGCGGACATGATGAGGAGTCTCTAAATGGTCGAGAGGTAAAGATTGATATATAGGACGATGGTATTTGGACACCGAAAGTGTTTCGGGGAGTACCGGGTACTTATCGGGTCACCGGAAGGGGTTCCGGGCACCCCCGGCAAAAGATATGGGCCTTATGGGCCAAGAGGGGAAACAAACCTGGAACAAGGGGCTGTACGCCCCCCATATGGACCGGCCTAGGAGGAGAAGTAAAGAGGGGAAGGGAAAGGAAAGAGTGGAATAGGATTCCCCCTTCTTTCCCTTCCCACCCCTCTTTCCTCCCTCCTCCAACAAATATGGAGGCGGGGGGGGGGGGCAAGGGCAAGAGCCCAAGTAGGATTCAGACCTACTTGGGGCGCCCCTTGGCCTCTCCCCTCTCCCTCCCACCTATATATATGAGGAGGGGGCGCCTAGCACACCCCAGACAATTGCCTAGCCGTGTGCGGCACCCCCTCCACCGTTTATAACCCCGGTCATATTTTCGTAGTGCTTAGGCGAAGCCTTGCGGAGATCACTTCACCATCACCGTCACCACACCGTCGTGCTGACGGAACTCATCAGTACCTTGATGTCTTGCTGGATCAAGAAGGCGAGGGACATCACCGAGCTGAACCTGTGCAGAACACGGAGGTGCCGTGCTTTCGGTACTTGCTACGTCTTGAGCTTGCGTTGGTTTTCCCCGAAGAGGAGAGGATGATGCAGCAGAGTAGCATAAGTATTTCCCTCAGTTTTTGAGAACCAAGGTATCAATCCAGTAGGAGGCCACGCACAAGTCCCTCGTACCTGCACAAAACGATAGCTCCTCGCAGCCAACGCGATTAGGGGTTGTCAATCCCTTCACGGTCACTTACGAGAGTGAGATCTGATAGAGATGATAAATAATATTTTTGGTATTTTTGGTATAGAGATGCAAAGTGAAAAGTAAAAGGCAAAGTAAAAACAAAGCAAGTATTAAAGTGATGGAGATTGATATGATGAGAATAGACCTGGGGGCCATAGGTTTCACTAGTGGCTTCTCTCAAGAGCATAAGTATTCTACGGTGGGTGAACAAATTGCTGTTGAGCAATTGACAGAATTGAGCATAGTTATGAGTATATCTAGGTATGATCATGTATATAGGCATCACGTCCGTGAAAAGTAGATCGAAATGATTCTGCATCTACTACTATTACTCCACTCATCGACCGCTATCCAGCATGCATCTAGAGTATTAAGTTAAAAACAGAGTAACACCTTAAGCAAGATGACATGATGTAGAGGAATAAATTCATGCAATATGATATATACCCCATCTTGTTATCCTCGATGGCAACAATACAATACGTGCCTTGCAACCCTTTACATCCTTTGGGTAAGGACACATAAGATTGAACCCAAAGCTATGCACTTCTCCCATTGCAAGAACTACCAATCTAGTTGGCCAAACCAAACGGATAATTCGAAGATACTTGCAAAGATAACTTAATCATACATAAAAGAATTCAGAGAAGATTCAAATATTATTCATAGATAAGCTGGATCATAAACCCACAATTCATCGGTCTCAACAAACACACCGCAAAAATAAGATTACATCGAATAGATCTCCATGAGAGAGGGGGAGAACATTGTATTGAGATCCAAAAAGAGAGAAGAAGCCATCTAGCTACTAGCTATGGACCCGAAGGTCTGAAGTAAACTACTCACACTTCATCGGAGGGGCTATGGTGTTGATGTAGAAGCCCTCCGTGGTGGATGCCCCTCCGTGGAGCTCCTAACAGGCCCCAAGATGGGAACTTCGTGGATCTGAGGAAGGCTGCGACGGTGGAATTAGGTTTTGGCTCCTCCTCCGATCGTTTGGGAGTGCGTAGATATATATAGGAGGAAGGAGTACGTCGGTGGAGCAACAGGGGCCACGAGGCGTGGCGCGCCTAGGCGCCCCCCACCCTTGTGACCGCCTCTGTTGTTCCTTGGCGTAGGGTCCAAGTCTTCTGGATCACGTTCGGTGAGAAAATCACGTTCCCGAAGGTTTCATTCCGTTTGGACTCCGTTTGATATTCTGTTTCTTCGAAATACTAAAATAGGCAAAAAAACAGCAATTACAATTTGGGCCTCCGGTTAATAGGTTAGTCCCAAAAGTAATATAAAAGTGGAAAATAAAGCCCAATATAGTCCAAAACAGTAGATAAAGTAGCATGGAGCAATAAAAATTATAGATACGTTGGAGACGTATCGAGGCATCTAAGCTTAATTCCTGCTCGTCCTCGAGTAGGTAAATGATAAAAAGAGAATTTTTGATGCGGAGTGATACTTTGGCATAATTTCAATGTAAATCTTCTTAATTGTGGTATGAATATTCAGATCCAAAGATTCAAGACAAAATTTCATATTGACATAAAAATAATAATACTTCAAGCATACTAACTAAGCAATTATGTCTTCTAAAATAACATGGCCAAAGAAAGTTATCCCTACAAAATCATATAGTGCGGCTATGCTCCATCTTCCCCACACAAAATATTTAAATCATGCACAACCCCGATGACAAGCCAAGCAATTGTTTCATACTTTAACATTTTCAAAACTTTTTCAATCTTCACGCAATACATGAGCGTGAGCCATGGATATAGCACTATATGTGGAATAGAATGGTGGTTGTGGAGAAGACAAAAGGAGGGAAGATAGTCTCACATCAACTAGGCATATCAACGGGCTATGGAGATGCCCATCAATAGATATCAATGTGAGTGAGTAGGGATTGCCATGCAACGGATGCACTAGAGCTATAAGTATATGAAAGCTCAACAAAAGAAACTAAGTGGGTTTGCATCCAACTCGCTTGCTCACGAAGACCTAGGGCATTTGAGGAAGCCCATCATTGGAATATACAAGCCAAGTTCTATAATGAAAAATTCCCACTAGTATATGCAAGTGACAAAATGAGAGACTCTCTATCATGAAGATCTTGGTGCTACTTTGAAGCACAAGTGTGGTAAAAGGATAGTAGCATTGTCCCTTCTCTCGTTTTCTCTCATTTTTTATTTGGGCCTTTTCTTTTTTTATGGCCTCTTTTTTTATTTTTTATTTTTCGTCAGAGTCTCATCCCGACTTACGGGGAATCATAGTCTCCATCATCCTTTCCTCACTTGGGACAATGCTCTAATAATGATGATCATCACACTTTTATTTTTCTTACAACTCAACAATTACAACTCGATACTTAGAACAAAATATGACTCTATATGAATGCCTCTAGCGGTGTACCGGGATATGCAATGAAACATGAGTGACATGTATGAAAGAATTATGAACGGTGCCTTTGCCACAAATACGATGTCAACTACATGATCATGCTAGCAATATGAAAATGATGGAGCGTGTCATAATAAACGGAATGGTGGAAAGTTGCATGGCAATATATCTCGGAATGGCTATGGAAATGCCATGATAGGTAGGTATGGTGGCTGTTTTGAGGAAGGTATATGGTGGGTGTATGATACCGGCGAAAGGTGCACGGTATTAGAGAGGCTAGCAATGGTGGAAGGATGGGAAAAAGTGCGTATAATCCATGGACTCAACATTAGTCATAAAGAACTCATATACTTATTGCAAAAATCTAGAAGTTATCAAAGCAAAGTATTACGCGCATGCTCCTAGGGGGATAGATTGGTAGGAAAATACCATCGCTCGTCCCCGACCGCCACTCATAAGGAAGACAATCAATAAATAAATCATTCTCCGAGTTCATCACATAACGGTTCACCATACATGCATGCTACGGGAATCACAAACTTCAACACAAGTATTCTTTAAATTCACAACTACTCAACTAGCATGACTATAATATCACTATCTTCATATCTCAAAACAATTATCAAGCATCAAACTTATCTTAGTATTCAACGCACTCAAAAGAAAGTTTCACATAGCTTGAATACCAACTATATTAACATTAAGCAAATTACCATGCTATTAACGACTCTCAAAATAATCTAAGTGAAGCATGAGAGATCAATAGTTTCTTTAAAACAAATCCACCACCGTGCTCTAAAATATCTAAGTGAAGCACTAGAGCAAAAATTATCACGCTCAAAAGATATAAGTGAAGCACTATGAGCAAAACTATCAAGCTCAAAAGATATAAGTGAATCACATAGAGTATTCTATCAAATTCCAATTTATGTATGGCTCTCTCAAAAGGTGTGTACAGCAAGGATGATTGTGGTAAACTAACAAGCAAAGACACAAATAATACAAGACGCTCCAAGCAAAACACTTATCATGTGGTGAATAAAAATATAGCTCCAAGTAAATTACCGATGGAAGTGGACGAAAGAGGGGATGCCTTCCGGGGCATCCCCAAGCTTTGACTTTTTGGTGTCCTTGGATTATCTTGGGGGTGCCATGGTCATCCCCAAGCTTATGCTCCTTCCACTCCTTGTTCCATAATCCATCAAAAGAATTCACCCAAAACTTGAAAACTTCACAACACAAAACTCGATAGAAATCTCGTGAGCTCCGTTAGAGAAAGAAAACAAAAGACTACTTTAAAGTACTGTAATGAACTCATTATTTATTTATATTGGTGTTGAACCTACTGTATTCCAACTTCTCTATGGATTATAAACTATTTTACTAGACATAGATTCATCAAAATAAGCAAACAACACGCGGAAAACAGAATCTGTCAAAAACAGAACAGTCTGTAGTAATCTGTAACTAACGCAAACTTCTGGAACTCAAAAACTTCTACCAAAATTAGACTATCTGGAAAATTTGTTTATTGATCAGCAGCAATTGGAATCAATATTTTATCACATTCTGGTGATTTTTAACAATTCGGGCACTGAGCGCAAAGTTTCTGGAAATTACAGCAAGATCAAATAACTATTATCCAAGAAGATCCAATAGGTCTAGCTTGGCACAAACACTAATTAAAACATAAAAACACATCCAAACAGAGGCTAGATGGATTATTTATTCCTAAAGAGAAGCAAAAAACAAAAAACTAAAAATAAAATTGGGTTGCCTCCCAACAAGCGCTATCGTTTAACGCCCCTAGCTAGGCATAAAAGCGAGGATAGATCTAGGTATTGCCATCTTTGGTATTCGGAGAGGAGGATCTCCTTTCTATGGCATTCATTCTTCTATTTAAGTTAAGCACATGGCCATTAATGGAAGAAGTATGATTAAGCACGTTACGGAAATTCGCCTCTAAACTAGACTTCATCTCTGTAATAATTTCATTTTGATAAAAGCACAAGAGAGTAGTTGATTCAACCTTATCATTCATAGGGTGCCCAAATATAGTTTTCATTTTTTCATAGGTATCTATAGCTTCCCCTTCAAGAAAACCTTCCTCAAAGATGAAATCTAAAACTTGTTTGAAGGAAGCGGGCAAGCCAACATAAAAACTTTTTAAGTAAATTTCAATTTGATATTGTGGCACATAGCTAGCCCGAATCCTAAGTAACCTATCCCAAGCATCTTTTAAAGACTCATCAAGTAAATAGCGAAAAATTCTAGAGTCATCCTCATCAAAATTATTCAAGCTCTCATTGGTGACCCCGGTGGGTCTTTCTATAGCATCATTATTTATGAGCTTAGAGAGGATAGAGGGGTTATCCAAGGCACTAGAGCTCGGGAGAAAACCCGTAGTTCTTTTGATTCGCCATGGCAACGGAAGGCAAGCGGAAAAGAGAGGAGGAGATTGGGAAAGAGAGGGCGAATAAAACGGCAAGGGTGAAGTGGGGGAGAGGAAAACGAGAGGCAAATGGCAAATAATGTAATGCGAGAGATAGGGATTGTGATGGGTACTTGGTGTGTTGACTTTTGCGTAGACTCCCCGGCAACGGCCCCAGAAATCCTTCTTGCTACGTCTTGAGCTTGCATTGGTTTTCCCCGAAGAGGAGAGGATGATGCAGCAGAGTAGCGTAAGTATTTCCCTCAGTTTTTGAGAACCAAGGTATCAATCCAGTAGGAGGCCACGCACAAGTCCCTCGTACCTGCACAAAACGATAGCTACTCGCAACCAACGCGATTAGGGGCTGTCAATCCCTTCATGGTCACTTACGAGAGTGAGATCTGATAGAGATGATAAACAATATTTTTTGGTATTTTTGGTATAGAGATGCAAAGTGAAAAGTAAAAGGCAAAGTAAAAACAAAGCAAGTATTAAAGTGATGGAGATTGATATGATGAGAATAGACCCGGGGGCCATAGGTTTCATTAGTGGCTTTTCTCAAGAGCATAAGTATTCTACGGTGGGTGAACAAATTACTGTTGAGCAATTGACAGAATTGAGCATAGTTATGAGTATATCTAGGTATGATCATGTATATAGGCATCACGTCCGTGACAAGTAGATCGAAGCGATTCGCATCTACTACTATTACTCCACTCATCGACCGCTATCCAAAGATGCATCTAGAGTATTAAGTTAAAAACAGAGTAACGCCTTAAGCAAGATCACATGATGTAGAGGAATAAATTCATGCAATATGATAAATACGCCATCTTGTTATCCTCGATGGCAACAATACAATACGTGCCTTGCAACCCTTTACATCCTTTGGGTAAGGACACCGCAAGATTGAACCCAAAGCTATGCACTTCTCCCATTGCAAGAACTACCAATCTAGTTGGCCAAACCAAACGGATAATTCAAGAGACTTGCAAAGATAACTCAATCATACATAAAAGAATTCAGAGAAGATTCAAATATTATTCATAGATAAGCTGGATCATAAACCCACAATTCATTGGTCTCAACAAACACACCGCAAAAGAAGATTACATCGAATAGATCTCCACGAGAGAGGGGAGAATATTGTATTGAGATCCAAAAAGAGAGAAGAAGCCATCTAGCTACTAGCTATGGACCCGTGGGTCTGAGGTAAACTACTCACACTTCATCGGAGGCTTTGATGATGATGTAGAAGCCCTCCGTGATGGATGCCCCCTCGTGAGCTCGAACAGGCCCCAAGATGGGATCTCGTGTATACAGGAAGTTGCGGCAGTGGAATTAGGTTTTTGGCTCCTGTTCTAATCGTTTGGGGGTACGTAGGTATATATAGGAGGAAGGAGTACGTCGGTGGAGCAACAGAGGGCCCACAAGGCAGGGGGGCGCGCCCAGGGGGGGAGGGCGCACCCCCACCCTCGTGACCGCCTCTTTTATTCCTTGGAGTAGGGTCCAAGTCTCCTGGATCACGTTCGGTGAGAAAATCACGTTTCTGAAGGTTTCATTCCGTTTGGACTCCGTTTGATATTCCGTTTCTTCGAAACACTGAAAAAGGCAAAAAACAACAATTCTGGGCTGGGCCTCCGGTTAATAGGTTAGTCCCAAAAATAATATAAAAGTGAAAAATAAATCCCAATATAGTCCAAAACAGTAGATAAAGTTGCCTGGAGCAATAAAAAATTATAGATACGTTGGAGACGTATCACCCTCCTAGGGGCGCGCCAAGTGTAGGGAGTCCTACTAGGACTCCCAAGTCCTAGTAGGATTTCCTTTCCTTTTCGAAGTGGGAAACAAGGAAAGAAAGAGAGAGGGAGTTGGAAAAGGCAAGGGGGGCGCCGCCCCCTTCCCCTAGTCCAATTCAGACCCATGGGAGGGGGCGCGCGCCACCTCCCCTTGGCCTGCCTCCTCTTTTCCCGTATGGCTCTATAAGGCCCATTACTTCTCCCAATGAATTCCCGTAACTCCCTGGTACTCCGAAAAATACCCGAGTCACTCGGAACCTTTCCGATGTCCGAATATAGCCTTCCAATATATGAATCTTTACCTCTCGACCATTTCGAGACTCCTCGTCATGTCCGTGATCTCATCCGGGACTCCGAACAAACTTCGGTCATCAAATCACATAACTCATAATACAAATCATCATCGAACGTTAAGCGTGCGGACCCTACGGGTTCGAGAACTATGTAGACATGACCGAGACACAAATCCGGTCAATAACCAATAGCAGAACCTGGATGCTCATATTGGCTCCTACATATTCTACGAAGATCTTTATCGGTCAAACCTCATAATAACATACGTTGTTCCCTTTGTCATCGGTATGTTACTTGCCCGGGATTCGATCGTCGGTATCATCATACCTAGTTCAATCTCGTTACCGGCAAGTCTCTTTACTCGTTCCGTAATGCATCATCCCGCAAATAACTCATTAGTCACATTGCTTGCAAGGCTTATAGTGATGTGCATTACCGAGAGGGCCCAGAGATACCTCTCCGATACACGGAGTGAAAAATCCTAATCTCGATTTATGCCAACTCAACAAACACCATCGGAGACACCTGTAGAGCAACTTTATAATCACCTTGTTACGTTGTGATGTTTGATAGCGCACAAGGTGTTCCTCCGGTATTCGGGAGTTGCATAATCTCATAGTCAGAGGAACATGTATAAGTCATGAAGAAAGCAATAGCAATAAAACTAAACGATCATTATGCTAAGCTAACGGATGGGTCTTGTCCATCACATCATTCCCTAATGATGTGATCCCGTTCATCAAATGATAACACATGTCTATGGCTAGGAAACTTAACCATCTTTGATTAACGAGCTAGTCTAGTAGAGGCATACTAGGGACACTCAGTTTTGTCTATGTATCCACACATGTACTAAGTTTCCGGTTAATACAATTATAGCATGAATAATAAACATTTGTCATGATATAAGGAAATATAAATAACAACTTTATTATTGCCTCTAGGGCATAGTTCAACTCCACAATCTTGTCGGAGGCTCCCAAGTGACACCTAGCCAATCTAGGAGACTCCACTCTCCAAGAAGTAACAAATGGTGTGTTGATGATGAACTCCTTGCTCTTGTGCTTCAAATGATAGTCTCCCCAACACTCAACTCTCACTCACAGGATTTGGATTTGGTGGAAAGAAGATTTGAGTGGAAAGCAACTTGGGGAAGGCTAGAGATCAAGATTCATATGGTAGGAATGGAATATCTTGGTCTCAACACAAGTGTAGGTGGTTCTCTCTCAGAAAATGTGTATTGGAAGTGTAGGTTCGTTCTGATGGCTCTCTTCACGAATGAAGAGGAGGTGGATGGGTATATATAGCCTCCACACAAAATCTAACCGTTACACACAACCTGCCAAACTCGGTGGGACCGAATTGATAAACTCGGTCGGACCGATTCAGCAAATCTAGCGAACGTTAGGATTTTCGGTGGGACCGACATGCAACTCGGTAGGACCGATATGGTTAGGATTAGGGCATAACGTAATCTAGGTGAGTCTGATTACACAAACACGGTAGGACCGATTTTGGTAATAAGCTAACCAGAGAGTTGGTCAGGTAAACTCGGTGGGACCGATTCGCTCATTTCGGTGAGACCGAAATGTTACAAAAGGGAAACAGAGAGTTTACATTGCAATCTCGGTGGGACTGATCGCTCATCTCGGTAGGACCGAAGCGTTCTGAAGGGAAACAAAGAGATTACAATCCCATCTCGGTGAGACCGAGATCCCTATCGGTGAGACCGATTTGCCTAGGGTTTGTGGCGGTGGCTATGACATCCGAACTCGGTGGCGCGGATAGAAAGAATCGATTGGGCGAGTTAGACTTTTGGTTTAGGTCATATGTGGATGTGAGAAAGTAGTTGAGGGTTTTGGAGCATATCACTAAGCACTATGAAGCAAGAACCTCATTAAGCAACACCTCATCCCTCCTTGATAGTATTAGCTTTTCCTATAGACTCAATATGATCTTGGATCACTAAAATATAAAATGTAGAGTCTTGAGCTTTGAGCTTGAGCCAATCCTTTTATACTTAGTATTTTGAGGGGTCCACTTTTCTCATCCATGCCATGCCATTCATTGAGCTTTTCCTGAAATATTTATCTTGGAATAATGTTAGCTCAATGAGCTATATGTTGTTAGGAATTACCAAAATTACCTAGGGATAGTTGCACTTTCAATCTCCCCCTTTTTGGTAATTGATGACAACATATAGATCAAAGCTTCGACAAATGATAATAAGAGTGAAAAACATTGTCGCTTTGAGAAGTATGTGATAAGCAAGAGCTCCCCTTAATTTGTGCATAGTTTAAGGTTTGCTTTGGACTGCAAATGCACAAATAGTTAGGCTCATGGGATACTCTTCCATGTCACATACATCTTGGTAGAGCGGGCTGAGCGCGAGTGAAAGAGTTCGGAGAAATTTTCCAAAGTTTTGCCCGTGGGTATATATAGCCCGACCCTGTCGGCGTGACCGAGTGGAACAACTCGGTGGCACCGAGATGCATAACTGCAAGCAGTTACAGCAACTCGGTGTGACCGAAAAGTTCAAATTGGTTGCACCGAGATTGAAAACCTAGATCGACTTAGTGATCTCGGTATGACCGAATGGAAGAATCGGTCAGACCGAAACGCACAAAGAAGTTTTGGAAGTTTAAGTCTATGACAAATCGGGGACTCTGAGTTTCCTCACACAGAGTGGTTCGAATCTGACTTGGTCAAATTTTGTGATGTAGCATGAATAGAGTTTGAGACGAGAAGATCATAGATAGCTAGAGAAGGTTCTTAGGCATTCTTGTCCATCCACTTGGCAAAAGAAAAATAAACCAGTCAATCAAAACAACAAGTGGATGTCCTCGAATGAGTAAAACATGCAACCAACATGCTCACACAATAAAACGGCAAATTAAATATGTGGCAAAGCATGCACAACCAATTCTAGCATCTATCAAGCAATTGGCGATGACTAGGTCATCTATATATGAGTATATTGAGTTAGGACTCAAATGAGAACATTTGATCATAGGTCATACTCATCGTTTAAGCTCAAGTGGGGTTACCACTTTTACATAATGCATTGTTGTGTTCACACATTTGAGTTGCTTTAGCCCAATTCTTAGAGCAAAGCTCCCCCTAGATGTGAGATCCCCCCTTAGAGGGATGAACTAACCTTGGGTTTTGTCGATGATGACTTCATGTAGGTGTTGAAGATGTGGATGCTCAATGTTGATGTAGATCATTTGGAGCAATCCTTTGGAGTTAGTTTCACTGTCAATACCTACACGGGTTAGTCCCACAAGGAACAAACAAGGATATCCATAGACATAGAGTGATGCACACACAAGATGATGTCTATGAGAGCATTAGGTTACCTTGTCCCTTGTGTTACCAACAAGAGGGTTTGTGACTCCTTGAACTTGTGCAAGGTGTGGAAGTTGATTGCACTAGTTATTGCCAAAATGATATGAGTGAAATATGTTGGTGGAGTCACCCTCAAGAACTCTCTAGTTCTTCTTCTTCGGGATCCACATCATCTTGATGGGAATCCTTGGAGTTGTAGTCGTACTTGATGAAGTAGAACTTGATGTAGACTTGGGAACCCACTTGACCAAGGCCTTTGGAGCTTCTTCAAATGCATCAATCTCTTCTTGAAGCTTGTCCTTGCCTTTTGCTTGTGGTCTTGTGGTGGAAGATCATCTTGGGCTTGTGTCCCCTTGAAGGAAGTAGGATCATACTTCTCTTGTTGAGGAACAAACTTCGTATTGGGGTATTGATCTTCTTCCCACTCAACTCCATTGGCATTGAACTTTCGTTCAAAACCAACACCTTGATTCTTCCGTGCCTTCCTTGCTTGCGTACAATTTCCTCAAATTGCTTACTCCCGGCAAGGCTCTTGTAAACACCTTTCTCTATAATTCCCTTCAATAAGCTATTTTCTTGGTCAAGTGTAACTTGGCTAAGAGAATCATTAGTGGAATCTAGAGAACTACTAGAAGCAACAACATTGAATTTAGCATGATTATTGTTACTACTAGAGGAAGAATCCTTCTTGTTCTTGTTACTAGACTTGACTTGAGGCATGTAAGTAGATAAGAGTAAACGCTTGGCAATGTAAGAAGAACTTTTCTTACGAAGACCATCATTGATTTCCTTTAAGAACTCATGCTCTTGCTCAAGGTTGAGCTTTTCAAAGCGTAACTTCTCATGAGTCCTTAAAAGTTCTCGATGATCTTGTAAGATAGTTTCATGAGCTAACTTAAGAGTGTTTAGTTCTTTAGTTAAAATATCAATCTTCTCCTTATCATTGTCATTCGTTTTATCTTGATTAGCATGATTAATTGACGTTTCATCATAGTATTCATCACTAGAGTTGTCAACAAGTAAATCATCATCACGTAACAAGTCATCTTCATCACTATTGAAATCAACATACTCGGGTGTGTTACCTTTGGACCTTTGGCCATGAAGCATCTTCCAATTCCTTCATTTGGTGAATCAAATATGTCATAGGAGTTGGTTGACACAAGTGCTAGACCGGCAACACCTTCATCTTGATTATATTCGGAGTCGGAGTGATAGCTTCTCTCGGAGTGATTGTCGGAGTCGGAGCCGGATACCCACTCACCAACATGAGCTTGATGTCTTTGTTTTGTGTAGCTCCTTGATGACTTGTCCTTCCTTTCCGAATCCTTGCTTCTCCGGGATGTTCTTCGTTCATAACGATCATCTCTACTCCTTCTCTCTCTTGGTGGTGATTCTTCTCTTCTACTTCTCCTCTTAGGCGATTCTTCTCTTCTTTTGTAGGGTGCCGTACACTCATTGGAATAGTCTCCGGGTCTTCCACAATTGTAGCAATTACGCTCTCGACTAGAAGATTTTTTGTCACTATAGGACCTTGACTTGGAGCTTCTCTCTTTGCTTCTACTCTTGTAGAATTTGTTGAAGTTCTTCACCATTAAGCTCAATTCTTCATTGAAGGTTTGTTTCTCACTTGATGATGTGGGGGCTTCACATGAGGCTTTGTAAGCACCACTTGATTTGTTGTGAAGTTCCTCCTTATCCTTGAGTGACATCTCATGAGCAACAATTCTTCCAATGACTTCTGTTGGCTTGAGATCTTTGTAATTGGGCATCATTTGGATCAATGTGCACACGGTATCATACTTTCCATCCAAGGCTCTTAGGATCTTCTTGATGATGAATCTGTCGGTCATCTCTTCACTTCCTAAGCCGACGATCTCATTTGTGATAAGAGCAAGCCTAGAGTACATTTCAGCGACACCTTCACCATCCTTCATTTTGAACTTGTCAAGTTGACTTTGAAGCACATCCAACTTGGATTCCTTGACGGAGTCGGTACCCTCATGCATATCAATTAAAGTATCCCAAATTTCCTTTGCATTCTCAAGGCGGCTGATTTTGTTGAATTCTTGAGGCATAATCCGTTGAAGAGGATATCACAAGCTTAAGCGTTGTATTGCAACATCTTCAACTCTTCCGCAGTAACTTCATGGTTCGGTTCTCTCCCATCAAAGAATTCACCTTGCAAGCCAATACACACAATAGCCCAAACGACGGGGTTATGTCCAAGAATATGCATTTTCATCTTATGCTTCCAACTAGCAAAATTAGTACCATCAAAGTAAGGACCTCTACGGTGATAATTTCCCTTGCTAGACGCCATACTCTCCTAGGTTGTGAAACCAAGGCTATGACTACCAAAAGCTATGGAAATCAAAGCAAATGGAGACGAAAGCTCTGATACCACTTGTAGGATCGAAAGTATGTCTAGAGGGGGGGGGTGATTAGACTACTTGACCAAATGAAAGCTCATCCTTTTCCCAATTTTAGTCTTTGGCAGATTTTAGCTAACTTAGCACAAGTCAAGCAATCTTAACACAATTCAAGCAAGCATGCAAAGAGTATATGAGCAGCGAAAAGTAAAGCATGCAACTTGCAGGAATGTAAAGGGAAGGGTTTGGAGAATTCAAACGCAATTGGAGACACGGATGTTTTTGCCGTCGTTCTGATAGGTGGTGCTATCGTACATCCACGTTGATGGAGACTTCAACCCACGAAGGGTAACGGTTGCGCGAGTCCACGAAGGGCTCCACCCAACAAGGGTCGACGAAGAAGCAACCTTGTCTATCCCACCATGGCCGTCGCCCACGAAGGAGTTGCCTCACTAGCGTAGATCTTCACGAAGTAGGCAATCTCCTTGCCCTTACAAACTCCTTGGTTCAACTCCACAATCTTGCTCTGAGGCTCCCAAGTGACACCTAGCCAATCTAGGAGACACCACTCTCCAATAAGTAACAAATGGTGTGTTAATGATGAACTCCTTGCTCTTGTGCTTCAAATGATAGTCTCCCCAACACTCAACTCTCTCTCACAGGATTTGGATTTGGTGGAAAGAAGATTTGAGTGGAAAGCAACTTGGGGAAGGCTAGAGATCAAGATTCATATGGTAGGAATGGAATATCTTGGTCTCAACACAAGTGTAGGTGGTTCTCTCTCAGAAAATGTGTATTGGAAGTGTAGTTTCGTTCTGATGGCTCTCTTCACGAATGAAGAGGAGGTGGAGGGGTATATATAGCCTCCACACAAAATCTAACCGTTACACACAACCTGCCAAACTCGGTGGGACCGAATTGATAAACTCGGTCGGACCGATTCAGCAAATCTAGTGACCGTTAGGATTTTCGGTGGGACCAACATGCAACTCGGTAGGACCGATATGGTTAGGGTTATGGCATAACGTAATCTCGGTGGACCGATTACACAAACTCGGTAGGACCGATTTTGGTAATAAGATAACCTGAGAGTTGGTCAGGTAAACTCGGTGGGACCGATTCGCTCATTTCAGTGAGACCAAAATGTTACAAAAGGGAAACAGAGAGTTTACATCGCAATCTCGGTGGGACCGATCGCTCATCTCGGTAGGACCGAAACGTTATGAAGGGAAACAGAGAGATTACAATCCCATCTCGGTGAGACCGAGATCCCTATCGGTGAGACCGATTTGCCTAGGGTTTGTGGCAGTGGCTATGACATCTGAACTCGGTGGCACTGGATAGAAAGAATCGGTGGGTCCGAGTTAGACTTTTGGTTTAGGTCATATGTGGATGTGGGAAAGTAGTTGAGGGTTTTGGAGCATATCACTAAGCACTATGAAGCAAGAACCTCATTAAGCAACACCTCATCCCTCCTTGATAGTATTGGCTTTTCCTATAGACTCAACGTGATCTTGGATCACTAAAATATAAAATGTAGAGTCTTGAGCTTTGAGCTTGAGCCAATCCTTTTATCCTTAGTATTTTGAGGGGTCCACTTTTCTCACCCATGCCATGCCATTCATTGAGCTTTTCCTGAAATATTTATCTTGGAATAATGTTAGCTAAATGAGCTATATGTTGTTAGGAATTACCAAAACCACCTAGGGATAGTTGCACTTTCAATCTCCCCCCTTTTGGTAATTGATGACAACATATAGATCAAAGCTTCGACAAATGATAATAAGAGTGAAAAACATTGTCGCTTTGAGAAGTATGTGATAAGAAAGAGCTCCCCCTAAATTTGTGCATAGTTTAAGGTTTGCTTTGGACTGCAAATGCACAAAGAGTTAGGCTCATGGGTTACTCTTCCATGTCACATACATCTTGGTGGAGCGCTCAAAATGATAACAATAGAATACATGCACTCATCACCAAGCAAAGTGAATGATCATATAGAGATAAAAGGATAATGTCATCCAACAAGCATTAATGTAGCATATGATCAAACACATGATCATCCAAGTATCACACAGATAGAAGGTATCTCATTCAAGCAAATAAAGTTCAACCACCAAAGCAAGAGAGAATAAAAAGCAACGCTCTCTCTCGAAGCCTATGATCTATACATTTTTCTCCCCCTTTGGCAACAAGTTACCAAAAAGTTCATAGAAAATGCATAGCACTAAATCGTCTCTCGTGCTTGATCTTGTGTGGTGGTGTAGATAGAACTCCAAGGACGAAGGCATCAGAGATGTGGATGGAGCTGGTGGAGTGGGTGCTGGAGCTGGTGGCACCGAAGTAGGTAGTGCGGATGAAGTGGCTCTGTTATGCATCACTAGCACCGCGGTGATCTCTGAGCTCTAGGCACTCTGGCAAATGCCTCAGTGGTTGTCTTGCCCTTCCTCTCCTGCATATCATCCTGAAGTTGCTCAACAACAGACTGGATCTCAGTTACCTTCACATCCAAGTCATAGAACTTCTGCTCCATGATCCTCTCCAGGCTCTCCTGGTTTCGAGTCAGGGTGGCCAGTCCCTTCTCAATCCTCAGAGTGGATGCAATCAAGTAGCCAAGCTGATCCTGTTTGCTCTTCAAGAAGTATTGAGATGCTTCTTCAATTATTGGCATCCTGGCAGCCTTCTCAGTCCTTGCCTTCTCCTTCTTTGCTTGTGCTTGCACAGAAGATGGTTCATCTTCATCCATAACCACTTGGTTGTCCTCAAAATCTGGATAGATGGGCAGGTGCTCCTTGTCCAAAAGATATGTGCCAGTGCCCATCTTGGAGTTAATCAACTCCTGGATCTGTGGGGCATACCCACAACTTCTCTTTTGGTCAGCAGCTGTCCTCTTGATAGTTTCAACTATAAGACTCATGACCTTGAACTTTTGTGGCACATCAAATAAGTGTAGCAAATTTATTGCATGGCCTCTGATCATGTTGTGATCACCGACTTGGGCAAAACAAAGGTGCCCGAGGATCCAGTTGATGGTTGGCAGTCCCGATAGAAGGTATTGTCTTGATCCAAACTTGTCTGCTTGAATAGCAAAGATCTGGGATCTCCTTGTACATATGTGCCATAGAGTTGTGATCCATCTTCTTCTTGGCATAGACATCCAAGTCATCCTCTTTCTCCTTAAGTGCATTGATCAGATTAGCCCATTCTTCAATTGATGATTGGTACCTAGTACCTTTAGACATCCATACTATCCTGCCATCTGGATAGAAGTGTGCCGTGGAGTAGAATTGCATTATTAGCTCATCATTCCACTTTGTGAGCTTCTGCCCAACAAAGTCTGCCACTCCACAAGCACTAAAGCTGTCATACACACCAGGATAGTGTTCTTCATTCTCCTTGATGTATTCCCAGTTCACTCATCTCATGTCACACACTATTGGCTTCTTGTCCAGCAACACTGTCTCATAGAAATCCCGTTGTTCCTTTGTGTGGAACCTGTAGTCTACAACAGTTCTCCTCCTGGTAGCATATGGATCAGACTCTCTCCATAATCTCAATCTTGAATCCTTTCTGATTTTCATGTTCTCAGCTACAGGATGGGCATCATTATGATCTGGAATTTTAGGCTTCAATATTCTCAAGACATGTAACTCATCATCTTCTTCTTCAGCAATAGTTTCAGGCACTGGGGCCTTGTTCTTCTCAAATTGGGATGTTCCCGGTACTCCTCTTGGGTGCAGTCTTGGGCTTGGAGGCAGCCTTGGGTGCTTCCTTGGGCTTTGATGAAGCAACCCCTGACCTGATGGCATCACCCATAAGCTTCTGAGCTTTAGGTGCTGGTGCAACAACCTCTTCCTCTTCCTCTTCCATCATGGAAGGGTTTCCAACAACCCCGGCCATGGTCTTCTTGACCCTTTCCTTCCTCTTCTTCCCTTCTGCAGTAGCCTCTTTGGGTTCAGCTTCCAAAGATGCTTGAGTGGAGGCTCTGGCTTTGGACATGGGAATCCTTTTGGCACGTGCTTTGGTCTTCATTCCAGGCTTAGTGGCAGCAGCTGTGCCATACTCCTTCTTGAGCACCTTCTTCTTGGAAATGGCCTCATCCTCAACAGCCACATAGTCTTCATCCTCAGAATCTGAAGTTCTCTTCTTCGGTCCTCGTGGCTGCCTTGGGTAAGTTCTTTGGGTGTGCTCTCGCTACCCTCATCATAGCTGCTAGAGGGACTAGTGGCCTCACTCATGTGAACCTGCTCCTCCGACTTGTTCTCGACTGTCACTTTGATCGACATATTGCAAACACGACAACAGATGTCGGTGTCAAACCGGCGGATCTCGGGTAGGGGTCCCGATCCATGCGTCTTAGGGTTGATGGTAACAGGAAGCAAGGGACACAGATGTTTACCCAGGTTCGGGCCCTCTTGATGGAGGTAAAACCTTACTTCCTGCTTGAGTAATATTAAAGATATGGGTAGTACAAGAGTAGATCTACCACGAGATCGTAGAGGCTAAACCCTAGAAGCTAGCCTATGATGGTATGATTGTAATTGTGATCGGCCTTCTAAGGATCAACCTCTCCGGTTTATATAGGCACCGGAGAGGGCCAGGGTTTACATGGAGTCGGTTACAAGGAAGGAAATATAATATCCGGATCACCAAGCTTGCCTTCCACGCCAAGGAAAGTCCTATCCGGACACGGGTCGAAGTCTTGAGTCTTGTATCTTCACGCTTCAATAGTCTGGACGTTGTATACAGTCCGGCTGTTCGGATACCCCCTAATCCAGGACTCCCTCAAGAGTCTCGAACCAGGCTTCAATGACGATGAGTCCGGGCGCGATCTTGTCTTCGGCATTGCAGGGCGGGTTCCTTCTCCGAGTACTCCAAAGTAGTTATCGAACACTTGAACCGTGTCCGGATCCACAAAATGATCTTCACATGCCACCATAGAGAGAATGGTATTTCACAAATGCAATCTGCTGACACCTTATTAGGCAACGCGACGTGTCATTACGGTCGGGTCATTATCCGAACCGTTTTCCCACAACTAGCCATAGCGCATATTGCGAGGCGGTTTCCTTCGCACGTCTTGTCAAAGCAGAGATCGCGTCCCCTTATCACGGGATTCTCATCAATACGGGTACGGGTAACCCCACCACATCATCAATCGTGGCTCTTGGGAAGCAAGCGATTCCTAGCGGGCCAGTGGGGAGGTGCACCGCTTTCATCGCCTCTATAAAGGGATAAGATTTCCCCATTTTTACCCACGCCTTCTTCCTCCTTTGCCCACTCTTGCCCCCTCGAGCTCCAAATACTAAGCCCAAGTCTTCTCCACACAGCTAAACATGTCCGGAGCAGGAGGCAAGTGGGTGGCTTCCACCATCAAGGAGAAGCATATCGCAAACCTTCGAGCGGCCGGATACTTGGCCGCAGACATAGCGCACCGGCTACCGGACGCTGGGCAGGTCATTCCGACCCCGGGACCCCACGAGAGGGTCGTGTTCGTCGCCCATTTCGTCCGTGGAATGGGGTTTCCACTTCACCCCTTCGTCCGCGGGCTCATGTTCTACTACGGGATAGATTTCCATGATCTAGCCCCGAATTTCGTCCTCAACATCTCGGCGTTCATCGTCGTATGTGAGGCCTTCCTCCGCATCCGGCCTCACTTCGGCCTGTGGCTGCAAATCTTCTGCGTGAAGCTGAAGATTGTAAGCGGCCACCAAGCGGAGTGCGGAGGGGCCATGGTGGGCAAGATGCCTAACGTCACCTAGCTGAACGGCTCCTTTGCGGAGACCGTAAAAGGGTGGCAATCGGGGTGGTTCTATATCACCGAGCCGCGCGGCGCCAACTGGGCGGCGACCCCCGAATTCCAATCCGGAGCCCCCATGCGGCTCACCTCCCGGGAAAAGAAGGCCTGACTTGGGACGAACCTACAGAGCTGACCGGACTCCAAACCTGCATCAAGAGCATGAAGGACAAGAACATCAAGCTTGTCAACGTGATCCAGGTCATGCTCGTTCGCCGGATTGTGCCGTGCCAAAGGCGGGCATTCAATCTGTGGGAGTTCATCCCGGCCGAACACCAGACGCTTCAGAGGCTCTATGGCATGAAGCACAAGGACGCGTGTAAGGCGTTATTTAAGGCCTCCGAAGTACCTCCTCCCACATCCAAGGACCGCGGACTTCATGCAGTGCGGCCCCCGCGTCCGGTGAGTTTTATGACTACCACCGGATTCGGTTTTTCCCAATACATTCATGGGGGAGTCTTAAGTATTTGTGTATATTTGATCAGGACTATGTGGAGACAGCGGAGCAGATTGACTGTCCGGCTCCGCTACCAGAAGATCCAGCTGATGCTCTCTTGGCAGAGATGCTGATCGCGGCGCCCTACAAGGCACCGGAGAATAAAAAAGAAAAGAAGGCCCCGGGGACCAGGAAGGGTCTCCGGCGTAAGGTTGTGCCGGAAGCCTCGTCCGAAGATGACGAGGCGCACTCCTCCCCCGAAGAGGAGGAAGAAGAAGAAGAAACCGCCCCATCCAGAAAGGAGGAGAGGCCTGAGGAGACGGGCTGTGGGGCCGGGAGAGGCCCTCGACGCAAGGCCGTCATACCCACGTCGTCCGATGACGACGAAACAGATTCCTCCTGCGGAGGCGGGGGGAAGAAAGAAGAAACTCTACCTCCCTGCACTGGGGAGGAGAAAAAGAGGAAAGCCGCCCTGGAGGGGGAGGCTGGGATGCCCAAGAAGGGAAAGACGTCCCTTCCGGACTACTCCACCACGACCGCTTATAGCGAGGAAGGGTGGCTGCCCAGGGGGAAGCCCCTGTTGCGATCGTAAGTGTCCGCACTCTACCGTGATTTTACTTCATAGTTGTTTAATAACGCCAAACATATATGCAGTCGGCCAGGGCTCATCCGGAGGTGTCGTCTTCGGATGGGTCTCTGAGCGCTTCAGATATGAACTCGCTCCCGACGGCCACCACTCCTCAGCCTGCTGATGACACAGAGGTGTTGTCCCGAAGGCTCCCCGAGCGGGGGGAGGCGACCCTAGAGACGCCCCAAGGCGGAGTTCCAGATGTCGGACATGCGGGGTTCAAGAACCCCGCGGATCGCGTCGATGAGAGCCGCAGCAAGGCGGACTCTCGACCGAACACTGTTCTGGAACCCTTAACAGTTCCGGATTTAGGCGGGCAGCCCCTCGTTAGGGAGGGCGAGCCGTCCGTGCCGAGGACTTCCATAGCACCAGTGGCGCCGGATAGTCTGGTGGAAGCGCTTCGAGGCGCTTCCATGGATGACGAGCACCGTACTCCTATGAGTGCGGTGATTCAAATGGTTCTGTCTGCCAAAAGCGGACTAACCGAAGCCTGCACAAGCCTCCTGACGGGCTTTGAGGTAAGTAATAATAATGTGTGAAATTACCACCCGATAGGTAGTAGCCCCTGATACTTCGTTTGGTGTTCGGAAAGAAAAGCCAAACGGAGGGTCAATTATAATCCGCAGGAGTCTAATAAGCGTTTATGTGAATAAGCAGGCCGTGCTGCTTGCCGCCGCTGCCCGCACAGCCGAGGTTGCCGAACTAAAGCGGGACCTGGAGCAGGCGCATGGAGAGCTCGAGCTCACGAAGAGGCGGCTCGAAGAGAGGAAAGGTGAGTGATTCTCCGTTCTTGTGTATGTAAAGATAGATAAAATTGTTTAGTCTGACGGCAAAGCGTCGTGACTGTGTGACAGGGTCCACCGCCGAAGTGGCGTCCCTGAAGAAAGCGCTATCCGAGGCCGAAGACAAGGCGGCCTTGGAATGCAGAGAGTGCGAGAAGGAAAGTGCTAGAGTGGGTGAGGTACAGCAAGAGCTCCAGGACCTCGGCAAGAAGTTTGAGTCCGTGGAGCATGATCTGAAGACGAAAGAGGCCGAGCTTGCGAAGGCCCTTGTGAGTATGAAAGACGCCAAGGCCGAAGCCGAGAAGGCACAGCAGGAGATCTAGGAGGCTAAAAAGATAGCGGAAGAAATTCTTTATGCAAAGCAAACATGTGGAGGAGGCGTTTCTTTTTACTTACTCAATTCGAGCTCTCGTGGGCATTCGCAGATCTCGCCACGCAGCATATCGATGATGCGGAGTTCTACCGCTACCAAGAGGGGAGCTCAACGGAGAAGCTGTTCTCGTCCCAGATGTGGGGCCGAACACCTAACGCCTCTGAGTGATCAATCAAGCAGTTGGTCGAACTCCACAGGTCGGCCAAGTGGCTATGAAAGATTTCATAGTCCGGATGTGGTTCGGTGAGCCCTTGCCCACTAGCTACTTCGGCCCGATCAAGCGGATGGTGAATGCTCGTCCGCCGCTTGAAGTAATCAAGCGATCCGCTTGCATCGAGGGTGCCCGCCGGCCTTTGCCCGCCAAGGTGCATTGGGGCAAGCTGGATGCGGAGAAGCTGGTGAAGGACGGTCCGCCCGAGGGCAAGGAGCATCGCCGTCCTGAGAAGTACTATGATGGCGTTATGAAAGGCGCTCGTCTCGTGGCTGATGAGTGTTCCAAGGACAAGATCTTTGACTAAATGTACCTCTGCCGCTGTTGTAATTTAAAGATGAAGTTACTTGTGCTATGTAGCATCGCTTGATTTAAAATATTACCTTACGTGGCGGCTGTTTATAGAATATCGAAAGTAGGCTACCGCCGCTTCCGCCCCCACGCAACTAGTGCCGAGTGTTCTCGAAAACCCGGATACTCTTTATCCAAATGTTTGGTCCCTTAAGGAGGTATCCGGCGCAGCGAACAAGGCAATCGGACTATTCAGTTTTATAACTTTCACTTAGCCATAGAAGTCTACAATTTTAAATTTCGGAGAAGCCCCTAAAATCCGGAAGGCCGAATTGGGGTGCTATATACGCCTAGATCGGACGAAGCCGATTTATCGCCTAACGCGGAAAATCTTTAAGGATTTTAAGACCTCTCGAACAACGACCAGCTCTCGCCACATCATGCCGGTCAGTTTTCGGCTTTCTCTACTGAGGTGCTCGTCCGGAAGAACCGGGGCACAATCGCAGTAGTTCTCCCTGCACTACCTTAGCCGATATAATGAAACGCAAGGTACCAAAACAAGGGAGCCTGGCTAACCCAACTGTAGACCCAAGATATGATTCGGAGCTGATGCATATAGTGCTATAAGTTCGGGGTGCCGCACTGTTTAAAGTGTTCGGACTTTAGTAGCCGTAGAACGGGGCACCATAGGAAGGCCCTGGCAAACGGACCATACCAATGTGTATGGATGCAATGTCAAAGAAACATTTGTAAGAAAAATGTTCAAATAACAATGATGAGCTGACGCTATATATAATCTCCCATTGATGAAAATACGTTTAAGCGTATGTTTGCAATGAATGCATTAAGCGGAGATAAATAGGAGTATTTAACATGTCCCATCCAGGGGCAGGCCGCGTATGGATATATAAAACAGGTATAACGATCGTAAATAGATTCCACCTGGGTGTTTCCTTCTGTACACGAAGCCTGTTGCCACGTTGGTTTTCTCTCCTATGTAAGTCCGGCAATCCGGCTTTTCAGGAGAGGCTGCCCTAAAGCAATGTCCTGAAAAAGAAGAAGGAGGGGTTATGAAGGTATGAGGCGGTTATCCCGCACTGTTGACTGAGTAATTGTTGCGCCTCCGCCTACGCCCATGGTATCTTGAGTGCGTAGTTGTGTACGGGTGGCACAAATGCTGCTTTGATCGGGCTTAAGCGGAGGCCGGACTGCTAGTCGCGCTCTTGGCGTGCCTGATGATCCTGTTGCGGGGTGCTCCGGACTCTCTTGACGGTGCTTGAAGTTGTTGTCGCCGGATTGGTTTGTCGAGGAGGTCAGATTGTACTTCCGCCGCGAGGGCTGCAGTGTGCTCTTCGCTCGGAGAGAGCGGTCCATATTTCCGCTTCACCGTTATGACCCCGCGTGGTCCCGCATCTTGAGCTTGAGGTATGCGAGGTGTGGTACTGCATTGAATCTAGCGAATGTGGTTCGTCCGAGCAAAGGCGTGGTAACCATCGCGGAAAGGGACGATATCGAAGATTAACTCTTCGCTTCGGATGTTATCCGGAGATCCAAGACCACGTCCAATGTTATAGAGCCCGTGCAACGGGCCTCTACTCCAGGAATCACACCTTTAAAGGTGGTTTTGGTGACCTTGATCTTTGAAGGGTCAATTCCCATTTTGCGCACTATGTCCTGATAAAGCAGGTTCAGGCTGCTGCCACCGTCCATAAGGACGCGCGTAAGGTGCAATCCGTCGATGATTGGGTCTAGGACCAATGCGGCCGAGCTGCCGTGACAGATGCTAGTAGGGTGATCCCTACGATCAAAGTGATAGGACAAGCTGACCATGGGTTGAATTTGGGGGCGATTGGCTCCATCGCGTAGACGTCCCGTAGTGCCCGCTTCCGTTCCCGCTTGGGGATGTGCGTGGCGTAGATCATGTTGACCATTTTCACCTTGGGGGAATTTCTTCCGCCCCCGTGTTCGGATGTCGGGGCTCCCTCGTCATCGCCGCTATGCAGCCCTTGTCCTTGTCTTCGGCGTTTATCTTGCCGCCTGTTTGAATACCCAGCAATCTCTATTGGTGTGGTTGGCTGGCTTGTCCGGTGCCATGAATTTGGCACGAGCGCCCGATATGCGCGGTCCAGACTGGACGGTCCCTGATTATTTCTTTTGAACGGCTTCTTCCGCTGACCGGGCTTGGATCCGCTGAATCCGGCGTTGACTGCTGTGTCTTCAGTGCTGTCACCGTTGTTCCGTCGCTTATGTCTGTTATGCCGTGTCTTGCCGTTATTATCGCGGCCATCCGAAGTGCCAGAATGTGGCGTAGTGCTGCTGCGAGCCAACCAGCTGTCCTCGCCCACGCAAAAGCGGGTCATTAGTGTTGTGAGAGCTGCCATGGACTTGGGTTTTTCCTGGCCGAGGTGTCGAGCGAGCCACTCATCACGGATATTATGCTTAAAAGCCGCCAGGGCTCCGGCGTCCGGACAGTCGACTATTTGGTTCTTTTAGTTAGGAACCGAGTCCAAAATTTCCGGCCGACTCTCCGGGTTGTTGAGTAATGTGGCTCAGGTCATCGGCGTCTGGTGGTCGCACATATGTGCCCTGGAAGTTGTCGAGGAATGCGTCTTCCAGGTTTTCCCAACTGCCAATGGAATTTGCTGGCAGGCTGTTTAGCCAGTGCCGGGTGGTCCTTTGAGCTTAAGGGCAAGATACTTGATGGCATGTAGATCGTCTCCGCGGGCCATGTGAATGTGGAGAAGGAAATCTTCGATCCATACTGCGGGTCTGCTAGCCATCGTATGATTCGATGTTTACGGGTTTGAACCCTTCCGGGAATTCATGATCCATTACTTCGCCGGTGAAGCGTAGGGTGTGCGCGCCTGCGTGTGCTATGTGGCTACGCAGGTCGAATTGCCACGGTGGCTATGTGTTCGCCCGGCCGGACTTGTTGAAGATGTATCCGGCGTGACGGTCGTCATCGCGTGCCGAGGCATGCCCCCGCGATCCGTAGATCGATCTTGGCTGTCCTGTTTTGTTGCCCCAGGCCGTAGTATGTTGGCGTGGGGGTGTTGGCTGGTATGCGGACTGATATGCCGTTTTATCCCGACCACGAGGTGGCCGGTCAGCCGTATGGTGCTCGAGTCCGTATTCCTCGGCTGCCAGGACTTCAGTCCTTCTATCTGTGAGAAGGTCTTGATCAGCTTGGAGCTGCTGCTGCTTCTTTTTCAGGCTCCTCGCAGTGGCTATAAGCCGGGCGCCAGCGCCTCTGCTTCACGGGATCCTCGAGCATGCCGAACTCATCGTCCGCCGAGGCTAATCTCATCTTCGAGGGGGGCATGTAGCTGTCCTCCTTCGGGTATTCGTCCGTCACGTTCTTCCGGGCTGACCTGCTCATCCTCTGCTCGCCTGCTCAAGGCGGGCTGATCAGTGGTTGTATTCTTCTTCGACACCATTCAGATTGTTTTTGTCTCATCGGGCCGGTATTGCTATGGCGGGGCTTGGAGTGGCGCCGACGACGCCCATTCTTTGCTTTTTTCCCTGAGGTTTTATCCTCCGTTGCCTCATCGCCATTTGTTTCCTTCGGAGTGTCCACCATGTATATATCATAGGAAGAGGTGGCTGTCCACCGCCCAGTGAGCGGTGGTTCATATTCTTCTCCTGCATCGTCGTCCATACCGTCGATGTCTTCGGAGTCGAAGTCCAGTACTTCGGTTAAATCATCGACCGTGGCAATGAAGTGGGTGGTGGGTGGGCAACGAATTCCTTCATCGCCTGCCTCCCACTCGGGCCGGACATAGTTCGGCCCCGAGCCTCCTGACAAAGAGAGAGACTTTAATGAGTCCAGCATGTCGCCAAAAGGCGAGTGCTGGAAGATATCCGCAGCGGTGAACTCCATTACCTGAGCCCAACCTGGCTCGGCTGGCTCGGGAGTGCGCGGACTAGAACCCTCGTCCGGATACAAATCCAAGGGTCCGGAGTCACAGGTCACCACAGAGGTAAGGCCCGTGTTCGGCTCCATCGCCAATGAGTGCGCGACTTGCGGGGCGGGGTCCATCCCTCCGTCCTTAGGCAGCGCAGCCTGCTTCGGATTTAGGTCCGGGGCTACTGCGGGGGTGATACCCCGGGCTTTGTCCGACAGCAGGTCTAAGCCATGCTCGTCGTGGATCGTCCGACGCCTCGGCATAGGCCCGAATCCGTCAAGATCAAGTCTCCGCGAATATCCACCGTGTAGTTCAGGTTTCGAACTCGGTCCGGTGGCTGTGGGCGAGGCCGATGTGCTCGGATGGCTAAGCGAAGTTGGCCCATAGGCGAAGCCGCCGAACACGAAGATCTGTCCAGGGAGAAAGGTCTCACTCGGGATCGTGTTGTTGACGATGACTGGAGGAGCCATCGAGCCCTGTAGTGACGACACAGAGGAACTCTCAATGAAAGCACCAATGTTGGTGTCAAAACCGGTGGATCTCGGGTAGGGGGTCCCGATCTGTGCGTCTTAGGCTGATGGTTACAAGAAGCAAGGGACGCAGATGTTTACCCAGGTTCGGGCCCTCTCGATGGAGGTAAAACCCTACTTCCTGCTTGATTAATATTGAAGATATGGGTAGTACAAGAGTAGATCTACCACGAGATCGTAGAGGCTAAACCCTAGAAGCTAGCCTATGATGGTATGATTGTAATTGTGATCGACCTTCTAAGGACCAACCTCTCCGGTTTATATAGGCACCGGAGAAGGCTAGGGTTTACATGGAGTTGGTTACAAGGAAGGAAATATAATATCCGGATCGCCAAGCTTGCCTTCCACGCCAAGGAAAGTCCTATCCAGACACATGTCGAAGTCTTGAGTCTTGTATCTTCACACTTCAATAGTCCGGACGTTGTATTCAGTCCGGCTGTCCGGATACCCCCTAATCCAGGACTCCCTCAACAGACCCTGTGAGTAGATATAGATGAGATAGAGTGGATGAGCATCACAAAATGCAGAGGTTTTTGCAAAAGAATGAGTCAAAAACTTAGTTTTAGTTTTCCACAGAAAGCATTTCGGATCTACCGATTTGTAAACTCGGTGATGCCGAAGCAGCTTTTGGAACCTAAACTAGTGAACTCGGTCAGACTCGAGTCACAGTTCGGTGGCACCGAGACTGCTAGGGTTTCAAAAAGTCCTGAACTCGGTCATACCGATTTGCAATTCTCGGTCAGACTGAGAATTACATGTGCAAATGCCTTAGCCGAATCGGTGGTACCGAGTTCTACAACTCGGTTGGTCCGAGATGGTTTCGATGGAAACCTAACCCTAAATTATCAATTCATCTCTAATCTACGGAGTGTTTTGACTAGATGAGATAGTTTCAATCGTGGCAAGATTCATGGCGAACATAATGTGCTAGGAATCAGATAGGGATAGCACAGTGATCGAGTTCATACCCTAGTTCGGCGATGAACTCGCTACAGCGGCAATGGAGGCAGAGCGGGCTGAGCGCGGGCGAAAGAGTTCGGAGAAAATTTCCAAAGTTTTGCCCGTGAGTATATATAGCCCGACCCTGTCGGTGTGACCAAGTGGAACAACTCGGTGGCACCGAGATGCATAACTGCAAGCAGTTACAGCAACTCTGTGTGATCGAAAAGTTCAAATCGGTTGCACCGAGATAGAAAACCTAGATCGACTTAGTGATCTCGGTATGACCAAAATGGAAGAATCGGTCAGACCGAAACGCTCAAAGAAGTTTTGGAAGTTTAAGTCTATGATGAATCGAGGACTCCGAGTGCTCCTCACACAGAGTGGTTCGAATCTGACTTGATCAAATTTTGCGATGTTGCATGAATACAGTTTGAGACGAGAAGAGCATAGGTAGCTAGAGAAGGTTCTTAGGCATTCTTGTCCATCCACTTGGCAAAAGAAAAAGAAACCAATCAATCAAAACAACAAGTGGATGTCCTCGAATGAGTAAAATATGCAACCAACATGCTCACATAATAAAATGGCAAATTAAATATGTGGTGAAGCATGCACAACCAATTCTAGCATCTATCAAGCAATTGGCAATGACTAGGTCATCTATATATGAGTATATTGACTTAGGAGTCAAATGAGAACATTTGATCATAGGTCATACTCATCTTTTAAGCTCAAGTGGGGTTACCACTTTTACATAATGCATTGTTGCGTTCACACCATCTGAGTTGCTTTAGCTCAATTCTTAGAGTAAAGCTCCCCCTAGATGTGAGATCCCCCCTTAGAGGGATGAACTAACCTTGGGTTTTGTCGATGATGACTTCATGTAGGTGTTGAAGATGTGGATGCTCAATGTTGATGTAGATCATTTGGAGCAATCCTTTGGAGTGAGTTGTACTTTCAATACCTACACGGGTTAGTCCCACAAGGAACAAACAAGGATATCCATAGACATAGAGTGATGCACACATAAGATGATGTCTATGAGAGCATTAGGTTATCTTGTCCCTTGTCTTACCAACAAGAGGGTTTGTGACTCCTTGAACTAGTGTAAGATGTGGAAGTTGATTGCATTAGTTATTGCCAAAATGATATGAGTGAAATATGTTGGCGGAGTCACCCTCAAGAACTCTCTAGTTCTTCTTCTTCGGGATCCACATCATCTTGATGGGAATCCTTGGAGTTGTAGTCGTACTTGATGAAGTCTTGGGAACCCACTTGACCAAGGCCTTTGGAGCTTCTTCAAATGCATCAATCTCTTCTTGAAGCCTGTCCTTGCCTTTTTGCTTGTGGTCTTGTGGTGGAAGATCATCTTAGGCTTGTGTCCCCTTGAACGAAGTAGGATCATACTTCTATTGTTGAGGAACAAACTTCGTCTTGGGATATTGATCTGCTTCCCACTCAACTCCATTGGCATTGAACTTTCGCTCAAAACCAACACCTTGATTCTTCCGTGCCTTTCTTGCTTATGCACAATTTCCTCAAATTGCTTACTCCCGGCAAGGCTCTTGTAAACACCTTTCTCTATAATTCCCTACAATAAGCTATTTTCTTGCTCAAGTGTAACTTGGCTAAGAGAATCATTAGTGGAATCTAGAGAACTACTAAAAGCAACAACATTGAATTTAGCATGATTATTGTTACTACTAGAGGAAGAATCCTTCTTGTTCTTGTTACTAGACTTGACTTGAGGCATGTAAGTAGATAAGAGTAAACGCTTGGCAATGTAAGAAGAACTTTTCACGAAGATCATCATTGATTGCCTTTAAGAACTCATGCTCTTGCTCAAGGTTGAGCTTTTCAAAGCGTAACTTCTCATGAGTCCTTAAAAGTTCTCGATGATCTTGTAAGATAGTTTCATGAGCTAACTTAAGAGTGTTTAGTTCTTTAGTTAAAATATCAATCTTCTCTTTATCATGGTCATTCGCTTTTATCTTGATTAGCATGATTAATTGACGTTTCATCATAGTATTCATCACTAGAGTTGTCAACAAGTAAATCATCATCACGTAACAAGTCATCTTCATCACTATTGAAATCAACATACTCGGGTGTGTTACCTTTGGACCTTTGGCCATGAAGCATCTTCCAATTCCTTCATTTGGTGAATCAAATATGTCGAGGAGTTGGTTGACACAAGTGCTAGACCGGCAACACCTTCATCTTGAGTATATTCAGAGTCGGAGTGATAGCTTCTCTCGGAGTGATTGTCGGAGTCGGAGCCGGATACCCACTCACCAACATGAGCTTGATGTCTTTGTTTTGTGTAGCTCCTTGATGACTTGTCCTTCCTTTCCGAATCCTTGCTTCTCCGAGATGTTCTTCGTTCATAACGATCATCTCTACTCCTTCTCTCTCTTGGTGGTGATTCTTCTCTTCTACTTCTCCTCTTAGGTGATTCTTCTCTTCTTTTGTAGGGTGCCGTACACTCATTGGAATAGTGTCCGGGTCTTCCACAATTGTAGCAATTACGCTCTCGACTAGAAGATTTTTTGTCACTGTAGGACCTTGACTCGGAGCTTCTCTCTTTGCTTCTACTCTTGTAGAATTTGTTGAATTTCTTCACCATTAAGCTCAATTCTTCATTGAAGGTTTGTTTCTCACTTGATGATGTGGGGGCTTCACATGAGGCTTTGTAAGCACCACTTGATTTGTTGTGAAGTTCCTCCTTATCCTTGAGTGACATCTCATGAGCAACAATTCTTCCAATGACTTCCGTTGGCTTGAGATCTTTGTAATTGGGCATCATTTGGATCAATGTGCACACGGTATCATACTTTCCATCCAAGGCTCTTAGGATCTTCTTGATGATGAATTTGTCGGTCATCTCTTCACTTCCTAAGCCGGCGATCTCATTTGTGATAAGAGCAAGCCTAGAGTACATTTCATAGACAACTTCACCATCGTTCTTTTTGAACTTGTCTAGTTAACTTTGAAGCACATCCAACTTGGATTCCTTGACGGAGTCGGTACCCTCATGCATATCAATTAAAGTATCCCAAATTTCCTTTGCATTCTCAAGGCGGCTGATTTTGTTGAATTCTTCGGGGCATAATCCGTTGAAGAGGATATCACAAGCTTAAGCTTTGTATTGCAACATCTTCAACTCTTCCGCGGTAACTTCATGATTCGGTTCTCTCCCATCAAAGAATTCACCTTGCAAGCCAATACACACAATAGCCCAAACGGCGGGGTTATGTCCAAGAATATGCATTTTCATCTTATGCTTCCAACTAGCAAAATTAGTACCGTCAAAGTAAGGACCTCTACGGTGATAATTTCCCTCGCTAGACGCCATACTCTCCTAGGTTGTGAAACCAAGGCTATGACTACCAAAAGCTATGGAAATCAAAGCAAATGGAGACGAAAGCTCTGATACCACTTGTAGGATCGAAAGTATGTCTAGAGGGGGGGGGGTGTGATTAGACTACTTGACCAAATAAAAGCTCATTCTTTTCCCAATTTTAGTCTTTGGCAGATTTTAGCTAACTTAGCACAAGTCAAGCAATCTTAACACAATTCAAGCAAGCATGCAAAGAGTATATGAGCAGCGAAAAGTAAAGCATGCAACTTGCAGGAATGTAAAGGGAAGGGTTTGGAGAATTCAAACGCAATTGGAGACACGGATGTTTTTTGTCGTGGTTCTGATAGGTGGTGCTATCGTACATCCACGTTGATGGAGACTTCAACCCACGAAGGGTAACGGTTGCGCGAGTCCACGGAGGGCTCCACCCAACAAGGGTCCACGAAGAAGCAACCTTGTCTATCCCACCATGGCCGTCGCCCACGAAGGACTTGCGTCACTAGCGTAGATCTTCATGAAGTAGGCAATCTCCTTGCCCTTACAAACTCCTTGGTTCTACTCCACAATCTTGTCGGAGGCTCCCAAGTGACACCTAGCCAATCTAGGAGACACCACTCTCCAAGAAGTAACATATGGTGTGTTGATGATGAACTCTTGCTCTTGTGCTTCAAATGATAGTCTCCCCAACACTCAACTCTCTCTCACAGGATTTGGATTTGGTGGAAAGAAGATTTGAGTGGAAAGCAACTTGGGGAAGGCTAGAGATCAAGATTCATATGGTAGGAATGGAATATCTTAGTCTCAACACAAGTGTAGGTGGTTCTCTCTCAGAAAATGTGTATCAGAAGTATAGGTTCGTTCTGATGGCTCTCTTCACGAATGAAGAGGAGGTGGAGGGGTATATATAGCCTCCACACAAAATCTAACCGTTACACACAACCTGCCAAACTCGGTGGGACCGAATTGATAAACTCGGTCGGACCGATTCAGCAAATTTAGTGCCCGTTAGGATTTTTGGTGGGACCGACATGCAACTCGGTAGGACCAATATGCGGTACGCCACACCCCTCCCAATCAACAGGACCCCGTTTCGACCGTACGCGGTCGAACACAAGTCTGTTTCCTCCGTTTTGCGGTACGCTAGACCCTTCCCGATGAACAGGACCCTGCCGACCGTGGCGGTCGAACAATGTAAGGCCTGCTTCTCCGCTCGCGGGTACGCTGCACTGCTTCGGCTGTTCCGTCCAAGCCGGTTGGCTCCCGATGAACAAAATGTATTCTGTTGCCTCCCGATGAACACGACGCATTCCGTTGCCTCCCCATGAACACGACGACGCAGTTTCTCCGTTCCGACCCAGCCGGTTGGGTTCCGATGAACAGGACGCCGTTGCTGCCATCCATGGCCTCTCCATGTACACAAGCCCTGGCTGTATGTATGCACGAGTACGCGTTCGAGACCCCGCCCGTATGTACATACATGGCCGTATTTTTTGGCATCTGGCTGTACGTACGTGTACACGATTTTGACTAGACTGCCTGAACTACTACCGCGCCTTACTCGGCCATGGTTCATCGTGGCAGACAGACCGATCAACCGGTATCTATACAGACAACACTACGTACGCTTCGACCGGGTGGGTCCCAGCTGTCAGGGAGGATAAGGACGCACTTCCTTGCGTGCGAAGATATAGCTGGTGGGTCCCAGCTGTCAGGGGGAAGAATCATTTTTCCCCGTAATAAGGACGCACTTCCTTGCATGCGAAGATTTAGCTGGTCGGCCCCAGCTGTCAGGGTGAGAAAACATTTTTTTTAGTGTAAAAAGGATGCAGTTGCATGCATGCTTCCATGGGCGTGGTGCGTCCCCACTATCAGCCTCTCCACGTATAGTCATCTTCCGATGACTCTCGTTTGTTGACCATGTCGACCACAACCCGCACCAAGCCAGTGGACAATGGCGAGGTCCCAGACTAGAACGCCTCGGAGATGGGAAGACGCGGCAGTGGAGTCGCAGACAGAGAGGAGTGGGAAACTTGACTGGTTCGGGTGCGGGGTGGGCCTACACTCGACAGAGAATAACAGGAGGTGCGGAGGAGTGGAGGGATGGCCTAGCCGTCGGCTGATGACCCACAAGTATAGGGATCTATCGTAGTCCTTTCGAAGTAAGAGTGTCGAACCCAACGAGGAGCAGAAGGAAATGATAAGCGGTTTTCAGCAAGGTATTCTCTGCAAGTACTGAAATAAGTGGTAACATATAGTTTTGTGATAAGATAAATTGTAACGAGCAACAAGTAACAAGAGTAAATAAAGTGCAGCAAGGTGGCCCAATCCTTTTTGTAGCAAAGGACAAGCCTGGACAAACTCTTATAATAGGAAAAGCGCTCCCGAGGACACATGGGAATATCATCAAGCTAGTTTTCATCACGCTCATATGATTCGCGTTCGGTACTTTGATAATTTGATATGTGGGTGGGCCGGTGCTTGGGTGCTGTTCTTACTTGAACAAGCATCCCACTTATGATTAACCTCTATTGAAAGCATCCACAATTACAACAAAAGTATTAAGGTAAACCTAACCATAGCATGAAACACATGGATCCAAAACAGCCCCTTACGAAGCAACGCATAAAATAGGGTTTAAGCTTCTGTCACTCTAGCAACCCATCATCTACTTATTACTTCCCAATGCCTTCCTCTAGGCCCAAATAATGGTGAAGTGTTATGTAGTCGACGTTCACATAACACCACTAGAGGCTAGACAACATACATCTCATCAAAATATCGAAGGAATACCAAATTCAGATGACTACTAATAGCAAGACTTCTCCCTTGTCCTCGGGAACAAACGTAACTACACACAAAACATATTCATGTTCATAATCAGAGGGGTAATAATATGCATAAAGGATCTGAACATATGATCTTCCACCAAGTAAACCAACTAGCATCAACTACAAGAAGTAATCAACACTACTAGCAACCTACTAGCACCAATCCCGGACTTGGTGACAAGAATTGGATACAAGAGATGAACTAGGGTTTGGAGATGAGATGGTGCTAGTGAAGATGTTGATGGAGATTGACCTCTCCCGATGAGAGGAGCGTTGGCGATGATTTCCCCCTCCCGGAGGGAAGTGTGCCCGGCAGAACAGCTCCGCCGGAGCCCTAGATTGGTTCCGCTAAGGTTCCGCCTCGTGGCGGCTGAGTCTCGTCCCGAAAGGTTGCTTCTGATTTTTTTCTCATCGAAAGACTTCATATAGGAGAAGATGGGCATCAGAGAGCCACCAGGGGGCCCACGAGGTAGGGGGCGCGCCTGGGGCACCTCGTGAGCGGTGGTGTGGCCCCGGCCTTCATCTTTGGCGACAATTTTTCTTTATTTATTTTAAGATATTCCGTGGAGTTTTAGGACTTTTGGAGTTGCATGAATAGGTCTCCAATATTTGCTCCATTTCCAGCCTGCAATTCCAAATTGCCCAAGATTCTCCCTCTTCATGGTAAACCTTGTAAAATAAGAGAGAATAGCCATAAGTATTGTGACATAACGTGAAATAACAGCCCATAATGCGATAAATATCGATATAAAAGCATGATGCAAAATGGATGTATCAACTCCCCCAAGCTTAGACCTCGCTTGTCCTCAAGCGAAAAGCCGATAACAATAAATATGTCCTCATGTTTAGAGGTAGAGGCGTCAATAACAATAAAATACGGGCATGAAGGCATCATGCTTATTCTCATAACAGCAACATATATAGATTTTGTCATATAATTACTTATGTTCAAGTGATGATCTTTTCACAATGCAAAAGTATGAATCAGAAACCTTATTGGGAACCAACAAATTATAACCTCAGTCATTGAAGCAATTGCAATTTATCATAACATCGGAAAGAGTCTATGTCAGAGCTTAAAAGCAAGTCCACATACTCAACTATGACTTAGTCCTTCATAATTGCTATCACTCACGCAATACTTGTGGTTACAGAGTTTTAATCGGACACAGAGAAAGATAGGGGCTTATAGTTTTGCCCCACAACCTTTTACCTCAATGGTAATGTCAACAATAACAATTCATGCTCCCCTACATCCAATTATATATATATATAAATATATATATATATATATATATATATCATGTTCTTTCCAACATGCTGGGCTTGCCAAAGGATAAAATGAAAAAGGAAAGGTGAAGATCACCGTGACTCTTGCATAAGGTAGAGGATAATAATAAAAGATAGGCCCTTCGCAGAGGGAAGCAGAGGTTGCCATGCGCTTTTATGGTTGGATGCACAAAATCTTAATGCAAAAGAATGTCACTTTATATTGCCCCTTGTATGTGGAACTTTATTATGCAGTCCGTCGCTTTTATTACTTCCACAACAAGTTCGTAGAAAGCTTATTTCTCTACACTAATAAGTCATGCATATTTAGAGAGCAATTTTATTGCTTGCACCGATGACAACTTACTTGAAGGATCTTACTCAATCCATAGGTAGATATGGTGGACTCTCTTGGCTAAACTGGTTTAAGGGTATTTGGAAGCACAAGTAGTATCTCTACTTGGTGCTGAGAATTTGGCTATCAGGAGGGGGAAAGGCAAGCTCAACATTTTAGAGGATCCATGACAACATACTTTATCTCAGATATAACTCATCACGTTGTCTTTCTTGTCCAACATCAACTCTTTAGCATGTCATATTTTAATGAGTGCTCCCAATCATAAAAGATGTCAATGATAATATATCTATATGTGAAACCTCTCTTTCTTTATTACTTCCTATTAATTGCAACGATGACCAAAGCTATATTTGCCAACTCCCAACAAATTTTAATCATCATAACTCTTTCTATGTGAAGTCATTACTTTCAATAAGATCAATATGAACTCTTTGTTTCTTTTTATTCTTTTTCTTTTATTCCCCCAAGATCATGGCAAAATAATAAAGCCCTTGACTTAACACTAATCTTTATTATATATAGCTCACGGACTCGATTACGTAGAGGGATCATAAAGCAAAACTCAAAACTAGATCATGCCATAAACTTTATTCTACTAGATCAAGATACTACTAATAGGATCGAACTGAGAAAAGCAGCAAAGATAGGAGTTGTGATGGTGATACGATACCGGGGCACCTCCCCCAAGCATGGCAGTTGCCAAGGGGAGTGCCCATACCCATGTGATTATATCTCCTTTGTCAGTGATGGTGGAGGTGTTGTTGATGATGGCATAGACTTCTTCCTTAATTTGCGCTTGAGGACAACATTCTGATCCCTCAGATCATCAATCTCCCATTCCAGGGTTAATATCTTTTTGCATAGGTCCTGCTTATTTTCCTGCAAGAGGCGAAAAGGGATAAACTTGAACTTTGGTTTATTTACCCTACCAGGGAGACTTGACTTTTTGAACTCCACATGCATGTCCCCAGGTTGAGGTAATGGGGCTTCATCTTCATCTGAGCTCGACTCCTCCTTCCCCTTGGGTTCATAGTCCTCTTCTTCCTCCGTGGTCCAACCATCGTGCTCCACATCTCCATAGACCTTAGGATTTGCTAGGTAATCATCCACATAGCTTTCTCCTTCCGAATCCTGGGATGACATGTCGATCTAATCTGCAGCAGCAATGGCTCGAAACAAAAATAGAGGATAATTGCATGATACGGGAGTCAAAACCTTCGGGAGAATATATAATGAATTTTTACCGACCAAAATACGTATCATGCAAGAAAACGGAGTCCGGAGGGCACACGAGGTGCTCACGAGGTAGGGGGGCGCGCCCAGGGGGGTAGGGCACGCCCTCCACCCTCGTGAAGGCCTCGTGTCCTTCCCAGACTGCCACTTATTTTTCTATTTTTCTAAATATTCCAAAACTGAGAAATATTGCCTTAAAAATTGTTTTGGAGTCGGTTTACTTACCGTACCACATACCTATTCCTTTTCGAGTCCTAAACGGTCCGGAAAGTGTCCCTTATGTATTCCTCCGGGTTACGGTTTCAATAATATTGGTTTCAACATTTATGGGATTACCTGAGATATAATGTTTGATTCTTTGACCGTTTACCACCTTCAGGTTTGTGCCTTCGAAGTTGTTGATTTTTATGGCACCGGAATGATAGACCTCCTCGATAATGAAGGGACCTTCCCATTTAGAGAGGAGTTTTCCTGCAAAAAATCTTAAACGAGAGTAGTATAGCAATACATAATCACCTACATTAAACTCACGCTTTTGTATCCTTTTGTCATGCCATCTTTTAACTTTTTCTTTAAACAACTTGGCATTTTCGTAAGCTTGGGTTCTCCATTCATCAAGTGAGCTAATATCAAGTAACCTCTTCTCACCGGCAAGTTTGAAATCATAGTTGAGCTCTTTAATAGCCCAATATGCCTTATGTTCTAGTTCGAGAGGTAAGTGACATGCTTTTCCATAAACCATTTTATACGGAGACATACCCATAGGATTCTTATATGCAGTTCTATAGGCCCATAATGCATCATCAAGTTTGTTGGACCAATTCTTTCTAGACCTATTAACATTCTTTTGCAAAATTAATTTGAGCTCTCTATTACTCAATTCTACTTGACCACTAGATCATGGGTGATAAGCAGATGCAATTATATGATTAACATCATATTTAGCAAGCTTTTTACGTAAAGCACCATGAATAAAGTGTTAACCACCATATGTCATTAAATATCTAGGGACTCCAAACCTCGGAAAAATAACTTCCTTAAGCATTTTAATAGAGGTGTTATGATCAGCACTACTAGTTGGAATAGCTTCTACCCACTTAGTAACGTAATCAACAGCAACTAAAATATGTGTATATCCATTAGAGGCAGGAAAAGGTCCCATATAATCAAAGCCCCAAACAATGGTTCAATAACAAGTGAATAATTCATAGGCATTTCTTGACGTCTACTAATATTACCAATTCTTTGACATTCATCGCAAGACAAAACAAACTTACGGGCATCCTTGAAGAGAGTAGGCCAATAAAACCCGGATTGCAATACCTTATGTGCAGTTCTATCTCCAGCGTGGTGTCCTCCATAAGCTTCGGAGTGACACTTGCATGTAGGATCTGCTCCTGTTCATGCTCAAGCACACAACGCCTAATAACACCATCTACTCCTTCTTTATAAAGATGTGGGTCATCCCAAAAGTAATGTCTCAAATCATAGAAGAACTTTTTCTTTTGTTGGTATGTGAAGCTAGGTGGTATAAATTTAGCAACAATATAATTAGCATAATCAACATACCATGGAGTGCTACGAGAAGTGCTTATGACATTTAATTGTTCATCAGGAAAGCTATCATCAATAGGTAGTGGGTCATCAAGAACATTCTCTAACCTAGATAAGTTATCTGCAACGGGGTTCTCAGCTCCTTTCCTATCAACAATATGCAAATCAAATTCTTGCAGCAAGAGAACCCATCTAATAAGTCTAGGTTTAGCATCTTTCTTTTCCATAAGATATTTAATAGCAGCATGATCGGTGTGAATAGTCACTTTAGAATCAACAATATAGGGTTTGAATTTATCACGAGCAAATACAACTGCTAAAAGTTCCTTTTGGCTAGTAGCATAATTTCTTTGAGCATTGTCTAGAGTCTTACTAGCATAATGGATAACATTTAATTTCTTATCAACTCTTTACCCTAGAACAGCACCTCTGACATAATCACTAGCATCACACATAATTTCAAAGGGTAAATTCCAATCGGTGGCTGAACAACAAAGAGAGACTAATGCTTTCTTAAGTATTTCAAATGCTTCTACACAATCATCATCAAATACAAATGGTACATCTTTTTGTAATAAATTAGTCAGAGGTCGAGAAATTTTGAGAAGTCCTTAATGAACCTCCTATAAAATCCGGCGTGACCAAGGAAACTTCTTATACCTTTGATGTCCTTGGGACATGGCATCTTTTCAATAGCATCAACCTTGGCTTTATCAACTTCAATAGCTCTTTCAGAAACTTTGTGCCCCAAGACAATACCTTCATTAACCATAAAGTGGCACTCTTCCCAATTCAAGACAAGATTAGTTTCTTCACATCTCTGCAAAATTCGATCAAGATTGCTCAAGCAATCGTCAAAAGTGGAACCATAGACGGAAAAGTCGTCCATGAAAACCTCACAAATCTTTTCACAAAAATAAGAGAATATAGCCATCAAGCATCTTTGAAAGGAAGCAGGTGCATTACATAAACCAAAAGGCATACGTCTATAAGCAAAAGTACCAAAAGGGCATGTAAAAGTAGTCTTTGATTGATCTTTAGCCAATACGGTATTTGAGAGAAACCAGAATAACCATCTAGAAAGCAATAATGTGTATGTTTGCATAATCTTTCCAACATTTGATCAATAAAAGGTAAGGGGTAATGATCTTTCTTAGTAGCTTTATTTAATTTGCGAAAATCAATTACCATCCTATAACCTGTGATAATTCTTTGCGGAATCAATTCATCTTTATCATTAGGGACAACAGTAATACCTCCCTTCTTAGGGACACAATGGACAGGACTTACCCACTGACTATCAAAGAACGGAAAAATTATACCTGCCTCCAGAAGCTTGAGTATTTATTTTCTTACCACTTCTTTCATTTTAGGATTCAAACGTCGTTGAGGATCACGAACTAGTTTGGCATCCGCTTCCAAATTTATTTATGTTGACATAGAGTGGGACTAATGCCCTTAAGATCATCAAGAGTATATCCAATAGCGGCACGGTGCTTCTTCAGAGTTTTCAATAATCTTTCTTCTTCATGCTCTGAAAGGTTAGCACTAATAATAATAGGATATATTTTCTTTTCATCAAGATAAGCATATTTAAGATTATCAGCAACGGTTTAAGCTCAAACACGGGATCACCCTTGGGTGGAGGGGATCCCTAGGATTTCAACTGGCAAATTGTGTTGCAGAATAGGTTCCTGTTTAAAGAATACTTCATCTATTTCCCTTCTTTCATTCATAAACATATCATTTTCATGGTCTAGCAAATAGTGTTCTAAAGGATCACTATAGGAGGTATGGCAATAGAAGCAAGACCAATAATTTCATCCTTACTAGGCAATTCTTCCTCACGATGTTGTTTATTAAATTTAGAGAAATTAAACTCATGAACCATTTCATCCAAGCCAATAGTAACAACATTCTTTTCGCAGTCTATCTTAGCATTAACAGTATTCAAGAAGGGTCTACCAAATATAATGGGACAAAAGCTATCTTGTGGAGAACCAAGAACAAGAAAATCAGCAGGATATTTAATTTTCCCACACAAGACTTCAACATCTCTAACAATTCCCACTGGTGAAATAGTATCTCTATTGGCAAGCTTAGTTGTGACATCAATTTCTTCTAACTCAATAGGTGCAATATCATGCATAATTTCTTTGTATAAGTCAATGGGTATTGCACTAGCACTAGCGCCCATATCACATAAGCCATGATAACAATGATCTCCTATTTTAACAGAAATAACAGGCACGCCTACCACAGGTCTATGTTTATCTTTAGAACAAGGTTTAGCAATTCTAGCAGTTTCACCACAGAATTGAATAACATGCCCATCAATATTATTAGACAAGAGATCTTTAACAATAGCCATATTAGGTTCTACTTTGACTTGCTCAGGAGGTGTATAAGTTCTAATATTGCTTTTACGAACAACAGTTGAAGCTTTAGCATGATCCTTTACTCTAACTGGGAAAGGTGGTTTCTCAACATAAGAGGTGGGAACAATAGGATCATTATAAGTGACAGTCGTTTCTTCAAATTAATAGGTGCAGCTACTTTTACTTCTGTGGGAGGATGATATTTAAACCACTTCTCCTTAGGGAGATCAACATAAGTAGCAAAAGATTCACATAAATAAGCTACTATCTCAGAGTCAAGTCCATATTTAGTGCTAAACTTACGGAAAATATCGGTATCCATAAAAGATTTAACACAATCAAACTTAGGCATCATACCTGACTCCTTAGCTTCGTCGAGGTTCCAATCTTCAGAGTTGCGTTTAATTCTATCCAATAAGTTCCATTTAAATTCAATAGTCTTCATCATAAAAGAACCAGCACAAGAAGTATCGAGCATGGTGCTGTTGTTATCAGAAAGACGTGCATAAAAATTCTGAAGAATTGTCACTCTTGAGAGCTCATGATTGGGCCATGAATATAACATTGATTTAATCCTCCCCCAAGCTTGAGCGATGCTTTCTCCTTCGTGAGGCCAAAAATTATATATATAATTGCGATCACGATGAACAAGATGCATAGGGTAATACTTTTGATGAAATTCCATTTTAAATCTTTTATAGTTCCATGATCCCGTATCATCACATAGCCTATACCATGTCAATGCGTCTTCCTTCAAAGATAAAGGGAAGACCTTCTTCTTAACAACATCATCGGGTATACCTGCAAGCTTAAATAATCCACAAACTTCATCCACATAGAGTAGATGTTCAGCAGGATGCTTTGTTCCATCTCCTGTAGAAGTGTTAGCTAGCAGTTTTTCCAGCAAGGTATTCTCTGCAAGTACTGAAATAAGTGGTAACAGATAGTTTTGTGATAAGAAATTGTAACGAGCAACAAGTAACAATAGTAAATAAAGTGCAGCAAGGTGGCCCAATCCTTTTTGTAGCAAAGGACAAGCCTGGACAAACTCTTATAATAGGAAAAGCGCTCCAGGACACATGGGAATATCGTCAAGCTAGTTTTCATCACGTTCATATGATTCGCGTTCGGTACTTTGATAATTTGATATGTGGGTGGACGGTGCTTGGGTGCTGTTCTTACTTGAACAAGCATCCCACTTATGATTAACCTCTATTGCAAGCATCCGCAACTACAACAAAAGTATTAAGGTAAACCTAACCATAGCGAGAAACATATGGATCCAAAACAGCCCCTTACGAAACGCATAAACTAGGGTTTAAGCTTACATCACTCTAGCAACCCATCATCTACTTATTACTTACCAATGCCTTCCTCTAGGCCCAAATAATGGTGAAGTGTTATGTAGTCGACGCTCACATAACACCACTAGAGGCTAGACAACATACATCTCATCAAAATATCGAAGCGAATACCAAATTCACATGACTACTAATAGCAAGACTTCTCCCTTGTCCTCGGAACAAACGTAACTACTCACAAAGCATATTCATGTTCATAATCAGAGGGGTAATAATATGCATAAAGGATCTGAACATATGATCTTCCACCAAATAAACCAACTAGCATCAACTACAAGGAGTAATCAACACTACTAGCAACCTACTAGCACCAATCCCGGACTTGGAGACAAGAATTGGATACAAGAGATGAACTAGGGTTTGGGGATGAGATGGTGCTGGTGAAGATGTTGATGGAGATTGCCCTCTCCCGATGAGAGGAGTGTTGGTGATGATGACGGTGATGATTTCTCCCTCCCGGAGGGAAGTGTCCCCGGCAAAACAGCTCTGCCGGAGCCCTAGATTGGTTCCGCCAAGGTTCCGCCTCGTGGCGGCGGAGTCTCGTCCCGAAAGGTTGCTTAATGTTTTTTCTCATCGAAAGACTTCATATAGGAGAAGATGGGCATTGGAGAGCCACCAGGGGCCCACGAGGTAGGGGCGCTGGGGCGCCCCACCCTCGTGAGCGTGGTGTGGGCCCTGGCCTTCATCTTTGGCGACGATTTTTCTTTATTTATTTTAAGATATTCCGTGGAGTTTGGGACTTTTGGAGTTGCTGAATAGGTCTCCAATATTTGTTCCTTTTCCACCAGAATTCCAAATTTGCGGCATTCTCCCTCTTCATGTAAACCTTGTAAAATAAGAGAGAATAGACATAAGTATTGTGACATAACGTTGAAATAACAGCCCATAATGCGATAAATATCGATATAAAAGCATGATGCAAAATGGACGTATCAACTCCCCCAAGCTTAGACCTCGCTTGTCCTCAAGCGAAAAGCTGATAACAATAAATATGTCCTCATGTTTAGAGGTAGAGGCGTCGATAAAAATAAAATACGGACATGAAGGCATTATGATTGTTCTTATAACAACAACATAAATAGATTTTGTCAAATGATTACTTATGTTCAAGTGATGATCTTTTCACAATGCGAAAGTATGAATCAGAAACCTTATTGAGCACTAACAAATTATAACCTCAGTCATTGAAGCAATTGGAATTTATCATAACATCAGAAAGAGTCTATGTCAGAGCTTAAAAGAAAGTCCACATAATCAACTATCACTTAGTCCTTCATAATTGCTAACACTCACGCAATACTTGTGGTTACGGAGTTTTAATCGGACACAGAGAAAGATAGGGGCTTATAGTTTTGCCCCACAACCTTTTACCTCAAGGGTAATGTCAACAATAATAATTCATGCTCCCCTACATCCAATTAGATATGTATATCATGTTCTTTCCAACATGTTGGGCTTGCCAAAGGATAAAATGAAAAATAAAAGGTGAAGATCACCGTGACTCTTGCATAAGGTAGAGGATAATAATAAAAGATAGGCCCTTCGCAGAGGGAAGCAGAGGTTGCCATGCGCTTTTATGGTTGGATGCACAAAATCTCAATGCGAAAGAACGTCACTTTATATTTCCCCTTGTGATGTGAACCTTTATTATGCAGTCCGTCACTTTTATTACTTCCACATCACAAGATCGTATAAAGCTTATTTCTCCCACACCAATCAATCATACATATTTAGAGCAATTTTTATTGCTTTGCACCAATGACAACTTACTTGAAGGATCTTACTCAATCCATAGGTAGATATGGTGGACTCTCATGGCTAAACTGGTTTAAGGGTATTTGGAAGCACAAGTAGTATCTCTACTTGGTGCTGAGAATTTGGCTAGCTTGAGGGGGAAAGGCAAGCTCAACATGTTAGAGGATCCACGACAACATACTTTATCTCAGATATAAGAAAACATAACTCATCATGTTGTCTTCCTTGTCCAACATCAACTCTTTAGCATGTTATATTTTAATGAGTGCTCCCAATCAGAAAAGATGTCAATGATAATATATTTATATGTGAAACCTCTCTTTCTTTATTACTTCCTATTAATTGCAACGATTACCAAAGCTATATTTGCCAACTCCCAATAACTTTTAATCATCATACTCTTTATATGTGAAGTCATTACTCTCAATAAGATCAATATGAACTCTTTGTTTCTTTTTATTCTTTTTCTTTTATTCCCCCAAGATCATGGCAAAATAATCAAGCCCTTGACTTAACACTAATATTTATTATATATAGCTCACGGACTCGATTACAAAGAGGGATCATAAAGCAAAACTCAAAACTAGATCATGCCATAACTTTATTCTACTAGATCAAGATACTACTAATAGGATCAAACTAAGAAAAAGGGTAAAGATAGGTGTTGTGATGGTGATACGATACCGGGGCACCTCCCCCAAGCTTGGCAGTTGCCCAGGGGAGTGCCCATACCCATGTGATTATATCTCCTTTGCTGGTGAAGAAGGTGGAGGTGTCGTTGATTCAGTTGATGGCATAGACTTCTCCCTTAATTTGCGCTTGAGGAAGGCATTTTGATCCCTCAGATCATCAATCTCCCACTCCAGGGTTAATATCTTCTTGCATAGGTCCTGCTTATTTTCCCGCAAGAGACGAAAAGGGATAAACTCGAACTTTGGTTTCTTTACCCTATCAAGGAGACTTGACTTTTTGAGCTCCACATGCATGTCCCCAGGTTGAGGTAATGGGGTTTCATCTTCATCTGAGCTCGTCTCTTCTTTCCCCTTGGGTTCATAGTCCTCTTCTTCCTCCGTGGTCCAACCATCATGCTCCACATCTCCATAAACCTTAGGATTTGTTACATAATCATCCACATAGCTTTCTCCTTCCGAATCCTGGGATGACATGTTGATCTAATATGCAGTAGGACAGCTAGAAACAAGAACAGAGGATATTTGCGTGATACGGGAGTCAAAACCTTCGGGAGAATATATAATGAATTTTTACCGACCAAAAAACGTATCGTGCAAGAAAACGGAGTCCGAAGGGCACACGAGGTGCTCACGATGTCGGGGGCGTGCCCACCACCCTCGTGGGGCCCTCGTGTCCTTTCCGGACTGCTACTTATTTTTCTATTTTTCTAAATATTCCAAAACGGAGAAATATTGCATTAAAAATTGTTTTGGAGTCGGTTTACTTACCGTACCACATACCTATAACTTTTCAGAGTCTGAATCGGTCTGGAAAGTGTCCCTTATGTATTCCTCCGGGGTTACGGTTTCAATAATATTGGTTTCAACATTTATGGGATTACCTGAGATATAATGTTTGATCCTTTGACCGTTTACCACCTTCGGAGTTGTGCCTTCGAAGCTGTTGATTTTTATGGCACCGGAATGATAGACCTCCTCGATAACGTAGGGACCTTCCCATTTAGAGAAAAGTTTTCCTGCAAAAAATCTTAAACGGGAGTTGTATAGAAAGACATAATCACCTACATTAAACTCACGCTTTTGTATCCTTTTGTCATGCCATCTTTTAACTTTTGTTTAAACAACTTGGCATTTTCATAAGCTTGGGTTCTCCATTCATCAAGTGAGCTAATATCAAATAACCTCTTCTCACCGCAAGTTTGAAATCATAGTTGAGCTCTTTAATAGCCTAATATGCCTTATGTTCTAGTTCGAGAGGTAAGTGACATGCTTTTCCATAAACCATTTTATACGGAGACATACCCATAGGATTCTTATATGCAGTTCTATAGGCCCATAATGCATCATCAAGTTTGTTGGACCAATTCTTTCTAGACCTATTAACATTCTTTTGCAAAATTAATTTGAGCTCTCTATTACTCAATTCTACTTGACCACTAGACTGCGGGTGATAAGCAGATGCAATTATATGATTAACATCATATTTAGCAAGCATTTTACAGAAAGCACCATGAATAAAGTGTGAACCACCATCAGTCATTAAATATCTAGGGACTCCAAACCTCGGAAAAATAACTTCCTTAAGCATTTTAATAGAAGTGTTATGATCAGCACTACTAGTTGGCATAGCTTCTACCCACCCAGTAACGTAATCAACAGCAACTAAAATATGTGTATATCCATTAGAGGCAGGAAAAGGTCCCATATAATCAAAGCCCCAAACATCAAATGGTTCAATAACAAGTGAATAATTCATAGGCATTTCTTGGCGTCTACTAATATTACCAATTCTTTGACATTCACCGCAAGACAAAAAAAACTTACATGCATCTTTGAAGAGAGTGGGCCAATAAAAACCGGATTGCAATACCTTATGTGCAGTTCTATCTCCAGCGTGGTGTCCTCCATAAGCTTCGGGGTGACACTTGCGTAGGATCTATTCCTGTTCATGCTCAGGTATACAACGTCTAATAACACCATCTACTCCTTCTTTATAACGATGTGGGTCATCCCAAAAGTGATGCCGCAAATCATAGAAAACCTTTTTGTTTTGTTGGTATGTGAAGCTAGATTGTATAAATTTAGCAACAATATAATTAGCATAATCAGCATACCATGGAGTGCTACGAGAAGTGCTTATGACATTTAATTGTTCATTAGGAAAGCTATCATCAATAGGTAGTGGGTCGTCAAGAACATTCTCTAACCTAGATAAGTTATCTGCAACGGGGTTCTCAGCTCCTTTTCTATCAACAATATGCAAATCAAATTCTTGCAGCAAGAGAACCCATCTAATAAGTCTAGGTTTTGCATCTATCTTTTCCATAAGATATTTAATAGCAGCATGATCAGTGTGGATAGTTACTTTAGAATCAACAATATAGGGTCTGAATTTATCACACGCAAATACAACTGCTAAAAGTTCCTTTTTGGTAGTAGCATAATTTCTTTGAGCATTGTCTAGAGTCTTACTAGCATAATGGATAACATTTAATTTCTTATGAACTCTTTGCCCTAGAACAACACCTACAGCATAATCACTAGTATCACACATAATTTCAAAGGGTAAATTCCAATCAGGTGGCTGAACAACAGGTGCAGAGACTAATGCTTTCTTAAGTATTTCAAATGCTTCTACACAATCATCATCAAAGGAAAATGGTACATCTTTTTGTAATAAATTAGTCGGAGGTCGAGAAATTTTTGAGAAGTCCTTAATGAACCTCCTATAAAATCCGGCGTGACCAAGGAAACTTCTTATACCTTTGATGTCCTTGGGACATGGCATCTTTTCAATAGCATCAACCTTGGCTTTATCAACTTCAATACCTCTTTCAGAAACTTTGTGCCCCAAGACAAAACCTTCATTAACCATAAAGTGGCATTTTTCCCAATTCAAGACAAGATTAGTTTCTTCACATCTCTGCAAAACTTGATCAAGATTGCTCAAGCAATCATCAAAAGAGGACCCATAGACGGAAAAGTCGTCCATGAAAACCTCACAGATCTTTTCACAAAAGTCAGAGGATATAGCCATGATGCATCTTTGAAAGGTAGCAGGTGCATTACATAAACCAAAAGGCATACGTCTATAAGCAAAAGTACCAAAAGGGCATGTAAAAGTAGTCTTTGATTGATCTTTAGCCGACCACGGTATTTGAGAGAAACCAGAATAACCATCGAGAAAGCAATAATGTGTATGTTTGCATAATCTTTCTAGCATTTGATCAATAAAAGGCAAGGGGTAATGATCTTTCTTAGTAGCTTTATTTAATTTGCGGAAATTAATTACCATCCTATAACCTGTAATAATTCTTTGCGGGATCAATTCATCTTTATCATTAGGGACAACAGTAATACCTCCCTTCTTAGGGACACAATGGACATGACTTACCCAATCGACTATCAAAGAACGGAAAAATTATACCTGCCTCCAGAAGCTTGAGTATTTCTTTTCTTACCACTTCTTTCATTTTAGGATTCAAACAACGTTGAGGATCACGAACTGGTTTGGCATCCGCTTCCTATGTTGACATAGAGTGGGACTAATGCCCTTAAGATCATCAAGAGTATATCCAATAGCGGCACGGTGCTTCTTCAGAGTTTTCAATAATCTTTCTTCTTCATGCTCTGAAAGGTTAGCACTAATAATAATAGGATATATTTTCTTTTCATCAAGATAAGCATATTTAAGATTATCAGCAACGGTTTAAGCTCAAACAGGATCACCCTTGGGTGGAGGATCCCTAGGATTTCAAGCGGCAAATTGTGTTGCGAATAGGTTCTGTTTAAAGGATACTTCATCTATTTCCCTTCTTTCATTCATAAACATATCATTTTCATGGTCTAGCAAATAGTGTTCTAAAGGATCACTAGGAGTTACGGCAATAGAAGCAAGACCAATAATTTCATCTTTACTAGGCAATTCTTCCTCACGATGTTGTTTACAAAATTTGAGAAATTAAACTCATGAACCATATCATCCAAGCCAATAGTAACAACATTCTTTTCGCAATCTATCTTAGCATTAACAGTATTCAAGAAGGGTCTACCAAATATAATGGGACAAAAGCTATCTTGTGGAGAACTGAGAACAAGAAAATCAGCAGGATATTTAGTTTTCCCACACAAGACTTCAACATCTCTAACAATTCCCATTGCAGATATAGTATCTCTATTGGCAAGTTTAATCGTAACATCAATATCTTCTAACTCAGGAGGTGCAATTTCATGCTTAATTTCTTTATATAAGTCATAAGGTATAACACTAGCACTAGCACCCATATCACATAAGCCATTATAACAATGATCTCCTATTTTAACATAAATAACAGGCACGCCTACCACAGGTCTATATTTATCTTTAACGCTAGGTTTAGCAATTCTAGCAGATTCACCGCAGAATTGAATAACATGCCTATACATATTATCAGACAAGAGATCTTTAACAATAGCAATATTAGGTTCTACTTTGACTTTCTCAGGAGGTGTATAAGTTCTAATATTGCTTTTACGAACAACAGTTGAAGTTTAGCATGATCCTTTATTCTAACAGGGAAAGGTGTTTTCTCAACATAAGAGGTAGGAACAATAGGATCATTATAAGTGATAGTCTTTTCATCAACTTTAATAGGTGCAGCTACTTTTACTTATATGGGAGGATGATATTTAAACCACTTCTCCTTGGGGAGATCAACATAAGTAGCAAAATATTCACTGAAAGAAGCTACTATCTCAGAGTCAAGTCCATATTTAGTGCTAAACTTACGGAAAATATCGGTATCCATAAAAGATTTAACACAATCAAACTTAGGTGTCATACCTGACTCCTTACCTTCGTCGAGGTCCCAATCGTCGGAGTTGCGTTTAATTCTATCCAATAAATTCCATTTAAATTCAATAGTCTTCATCATAAAAGAGCCAGCACAAGAAGTATCGAGCATGGTGCGATTGTTATCAGAAAGCCGAGCATAAAAATTCTGAAGAATTGTCACTCTTGAGAGCTCATGATTGGAGCATGAATATAACATTGATTTAAGCCTCCCCCAAGCTTGAGCGATGCTTTCTCCTTCGCGAGGCAAAAAATTATATATATAATTGCGATCATGATGAACAAGATGCATAGGGTAATACTTTTGATGAAATTCCATGATCTCGTATCATCACATAGCCTATAGCATGTCAATGCGTAGATAAAGGGAAGACCTTATTATTAACAACATCATCGGGTATACCTGCAAGCTTAAATAGTCCACAAACTTCATCCACATAGAGTAGATGTTCATCAGGATGCTTTGTTCCATCTCGTGTAAAAGTGTTAGCTAGCAGTTTTTCCATCATACAGAAGGAATTTCAAAAGGAGTTTCATTTTCAATAGGTTCAGTAGGTTGAGGAGCAACTCTTTGCTCTCTTTGGGCGGGTGAAGATACGAACAAGCCCCTCAGAGAATTACTTTCCATAGTAACAAATGATGATGAAATTTCAGCACACTATATAAATTTTTCCTTACCAAATTCCACCTACCAAAGGCGCTACACTCCCCGGCAACGGCGCTAGAAAAGAGTCTTGATGACCCAAAAGTATAGGGTATCTATCGTAGTCCTTTCGATAAGTAAGAGTGTCGAACCCAACGAGGAGCAGAAGGAAATGATAAGCGGTTTTCAGCAAGGTATTCTCTGCAAGTACTGAAATAAGTGGTAACAGATAGTTTTGTGACAAGATAAATTGTAAAGAGCAACAAGTAACAAGAGTAAATAAAGTGCAGCAAGGTGGCCCAATCCTTTTTGTAGCAAAGGACAAGCCTGGACAAACTCTTATAATAGGAAAAGCGCTCCCGAGGACACATGGGAATATCGTCATGCTAGGGTTTAAGCATCCCACTTATGATTAACCTCTATTGCAAGCATCCGCAACTACAACAAAAGTATTAAGGTAAACCTAACCATAGCATGAAACATATGGATCCAAATCAGCCCCTTACGAAGCAACACATAAACTAGGGTTTAAGCTTCATCACTCTAGCAACCCATCATCTACTTATTACTTCCCAATGCCTTCCTCTAGGCCCAAATAATGGTGAAGTGTTATGTAGTCGATGTTCACATAACACCACTAGAGGCTAGACAACATACATCTCATCAAAATATCGAGCGAATACCAAATTCACATGACTACTAATAGCAAGACTTCTCCCTTGTCCTCGGGAACAAACGTAACTACTCACAAAGCATATTCATGTTCATAATCAGAGGGTAATAATATGCATAAAGGATCTGAACATATGATCTTCCACCAAATAAACCAACTAGCATCAACTACAAGGAGTAATCAACACTACTAGCAACCTACTAGCGCCAATCCCGGACTTGGAGACAAGAATTGGATACAAGAGATGAACTAGGGTTTGGGGATGAGATGGTGCTGGTGAAGATGTTGATGGAGATTGCCCTCTCCCGATGAGAGGAGCATTGGTGATGATGATGATGATGATTTCCCCCTCCCGGAGGGAAGTGTACCCGGCAGAACAGCTTTGCCGGAGCCCTAGATTGGTTCCGCCTCGTGGTGGCGGAGTCTCGTCCTGAAAGGTTGCTTAATGTTTTTTTCTCATCGAAAGACTTCATATAGGAGAAGATGGGCGTCGGAGACCCACCAGGGGGCCCACGAGGTAGGGGGCGAGCCCCAGGGGGGGCACGCCCCCCACCCTCGTGAGCAGGGTGTGGCCCCCCTGGCCTTCATCTTTGGCGACGATTTTTCTTTATTTATTTTAAGATATTCCGTGGAGTTTCAGGACTTTTGGAGTTGTGCAGAATAGGTTTCCAATATTTGTTCCTTTTCCAAATTGAATTCCGTGCGGCATTCTCCTCTTCATGTAAACCCTGTAAAATAAGAGAGAATAGCCATAAGTATTGTGACATAACGTGAAATAATAGCCCATAATGCGATAAATATCGATATAAAAGCATGATGCAAAATGGACGTGTCGGCCACCACTTTCTATCCGTTTTCGACCAATAATAGATCTGTTCCTTATCCAGTTTGTACTGCATTTTCCCATTATTTCCCTTTTTAACCAAGCGACCGGTTGGGCATCCGGTCTCTACTACTTCCCCCCTGTTATTTCCTCTTTGAATCAAGTCCTAGATTCATGCTACGACTTTCCCTCCTTTCTTCGTTGTTTGAACCAAGTCGGAGGACCTCCCGAGCCGGCGCTGTGTCAGAGAGAACGGCACGGGCAGAGGATCGGGCCCCGCCGGCAGCTGTGGGTTTCCTTCCTCGCTGGCGATGACCGCGTGAATGATGCACCTAGTCCTCTACACACACCGGCCGAAGGGATCCGACCAGATCTGTGACCAGTGGTGAGCAGAGAGAAAATTCCGCTACCGCTGTCTTGTTTAGATCTGGAGAGGATGCGAGAATGAAGAGAGCAACTCTAATAAAGCAAGCGCTCAGACCCCTGCCTACATATATAGTGGAGTGATTATATTGTTCTCTCCACAACAAGCGTTTCAATTTGTGTACGTGGCATTAAAGAAAAGAAACTATATATTTAACTTGACTAACTGTATGACTCCTACTTGTACTAGTAGTAGTATTGTTCACTTGTGCTCCCCGGCCCTCCATTCATTGAACAACCCCACGGGTGAATAAACATACAGTACTAGTATTTATATAGAACGAACAAGATCGAACTATTTTCGCGTAGTTAAAAGTTGAGGGCGGGGCTTTTCCCGAGCAGTACTCGCGGCAGTTTTCGCGTAGGCGGTTTGACAGAGGGACGAGGAGGGTGAGGGAGTAGCAGATTCAACTTACTTACTGCTGGAAAGGTCGGGCTATGCGATTTGACGATGCGTTACTGCTGGAAAGACTTATGATATGACTACTCACTATAGTCATGAATTACTGGCGCTACGACCGGGGTGATGCCCCCCTTCCGTTCCCCACTCTAATCTGGATGCTGGCTCTCCCACATGCCGGCGAAGTACATAAGAAGGAGCAAAGAATCATGCGGTATATATAGTGTATATACTAGTACTACTACTCACGTCGGAGGAGTGTGAACCAAGGCAGCCCAGTGAACCAGCGGGCGATAGGCCATACTCCTCTTTGTTTGGATCCCTGAGTGAACCAGCAGTGTGAACCACGGCTGCCCAGTGAACCAACAGTAGAAAACAATGTGGTGATATGGCCATAAAAAACAATGTGCTACAGTCCAGTCTGTAGCACGTACAATACTACTCCTCTTTGTTTGGATCCCTGAGTTAGAGCTAGTTTGGGCTGAAAAGCCTCAAAGTATCCAAACAGGAGGGGTTAGTTTGAGCTAGTTTGCTCTAACCCAGCTAAAAAAACTAGCCCGGTGGAGAGGCTCTAATTGGGTTAGTTTTCCTCGGGCCCAATTAAAGAGAACAAAAAAAAATATCCCCTGCCCGCACCAGATCGCTCCCTCCGACCCCCGCCCCCTCGCACGACTCCTCTCTGTTCCCCATCGCGCCGCCCGCCCAAGTGCTGCACCACCGCTCACCCTCTCCCTGCTCCGGCTGCCCTCTCCCTCCGGCCTCCGACACCCTCGGCCGCCCTCTCCCTCTGGCCTCCGAAGCTTGCGCCGCTCCCCCTTCACCGGTCGTTTTCTCCCTCTGTCATGTGGGAGGCGCATCTACCAGGGAGGTCAAGAGAGGGGTGAGTTTGTTCGTTCCTACTCTGTCTCACAGCTATATCATTGATCTTGCTCGCTCTAGCACTAATTCTGAATTGGAAAAGTAGATCCTGATTAAACTTGGTACCGATATGTGGTGTACGCATGGAATTGTTTGATGCTGTTTGAGGAGGTAATAAATCTTTCTAGAGGCCCAAAGATTTGGTTCACCTTTCTAGGTATTTCAGTTTCAGGCTTGCATTATTTCTAGAGGCCTAAAGATTCAGTTCACCTTTCTAGGTATTTCAGTTTCAAGCTTGCATTATTTCTAGAGGCCCAAAGATTCGGTTCGCAGTCGTTGGCAAGCGGCCCTGCTACCCATGCCGGTCTCGACCTCAACTCGCAAGTGCCGGCGTCGGAGGGGTTCCCGGGGCTTGCGCTCTACAGATCCTTCCTCCAGAGCGACGATGACGAGCTCCTCCCTGGGCGCGTGAGGGGTTCCGGGCTCCCTTCCTATCGTGAATGACTTCCGTGATGAGTTATCTCATGCTTTGTTTCATGGAGTGTAATTTTTTTTGTGAAGCTTGATTGACGACTTGTATGTTTAAGTGGGATATCTCATTTGTATGGACAAAATAAAATTTATCATGTTTTGCATGCTTGATTTGTAAAGATGGTTTGTTTATGTCAATTGTGAGAGGAAGGAGGCCACACAAGAGCCGGCCACACCAAATCCAGCAGGAAATAGGGTCCAAAGTAGTCAAATGATTGAGAAAGAGAATTTATTGTCAATCTAACCCTGCCATCCAAACACCTTTTTGGTTAGGGTTAGTTGAGGGTTAGAATCTAACTCTAACCTCTAACCGAGTTAGAGTTCTCCTCATCTCGGTTCATCGCCATCATACTTTCCCCATTCCAGTGTTTTCAGTATCCTGCGAGTCAAAGAGGCCCTTAGACTGGTTTAGGTCCGGTCGTTTTTTATAAACGTGTTATGTCCAAAATTTAATGAACGTGCTTCGGTTTCTACAAAAATAATCCGGTTTCATGTAGTAATTCATTTATTTACGTATTCTTCCGCGGGGCATGTAATTCGTGAGGTCTGAAATGTAAAGTACCCCAGCATGGTTGCATATGCTCCGAGTCATGCATGCACTAGGATCCAGATGCTCTCTGTCCCACATGTCGGCGAAAGGGAGCACGTGGAAACAGCCTAGGAGTACATATAGGAGGATAAATGCATGAAAAAATATGTACTATGAAGCGTAGCTACGGTTCGAAAAGGAGATCTAAAGTGGTACTAGATGTCCGACTACTTTTTCCCTAAAAAAAGAGGACTAGTGCTCAGTACTCCTATTCTATCAACACGAGTCCCATCTGACAACAACGTCCGTGGTACAGCTAGCTCTTCTCCCTCGTTTCTCTCTTCTAATTCTAAACTCAGCCGACGCACGGTGGGCGGGGTGGGGATTTGCCGATGGTCGGTTTGCTCAACTGCGGCCCCACCTCATAGTGAAATGTTACGACTGGAATAAAAATGCCATATACTACTAATAAAACATTAAGGCCATGAGGCGATGCAGTGCTGGTTACAGGAGGTAAGAAGAAAGATGCATCCATCGATGACATCCACCTCCTCGACTCAGGGCGGCGGCCCACCGGACGATGGCTAAGTAGCAGCGGATTTCATGGCCCGATCGACGTGCTTCTGAACAATGGCATCCAAAGATTCCGGCCGCTGGAAGAAGGCCAACATCTTTCTGTCCTCGCTGGCCTTGTAGTGGCCTATGTAGACGATTTCCTCATAGACGTGGATGTGCACGTCGACGGTTTCTTGCATGGCGAGGCGCTGTGCGGCGAGCACGGCCTCGAGGTGCACATTCTTTGTCGCGATCTTGGGCACCTGCAAGGCCACCAGGGCTTGAAAGAGTTCGTCACCATGGAGGCCGATGAGGGTGGCAGGCAATGAGGAGCCTGGGCGCGTGGGCTGGAGCAGTACGGCAAGGTCGTCCGCGCGCTTCTTGATGGCGGTGAACTTGCGGATGGAGTGGACCATCATGTCGTCCATGCAAGTGTCGAAGCTAGCGTCGGCGAGAGCTATGCCGCCGGCGGTCCCCAGCACCGTCTGGAAAAGCTGCGCGGTGCGGGGCCGCAGGCCGGTGTCTTGGATTGGAGTGAGCAGTGTCGCGCAGAGACTAGGAGTAGATGGATTGGAGTGGTGGGCGCCTTTATATGAGAGTCCAAACCCTGTTGTATTCACACCGTGCTGGCTCTATTCTGCTTCTCCAATTAATTCCCTCTGCATGCTAATTGAGGATGCATCGTTGACCGTTCAACGTCTCAGGAACCGCTACCCTCTCCCTCCTTGGCATTCAAGCCGTATCAATGTAAATGCGGGTCAAGAAGAGACTAGTCTACAGTGTGCACCGCGACCGTGTGGGGGTGCGACGCGAACGACACAGCCATGCTGTACTTGTTCCACTTTCTCGTTTTGAACTCGTGACTTGTAGTAATGCTCAGTTTATAAGTTTTGAGTAGGTTGGGTCGCTGAAGTCAAAATTAGACACAAAACACGATGGTGACGGACACGTCTACTGCCTTCCTGGTTTATTGCTCCCCGTCGTAATCTGTGCCAAATTTTGACCATAAATTTGACTAACAAAAGGTTCATGCATGTCACAAAAATTATATAATTGAAAAATATGTTCAAATACAAATCAAATTGATATAATTTTTGTTGACATGCACTAATATTTTATCAGTTAAATCTTTGGTCAAAATTTAGCACAAATTACAAAAGAGACTAATAAAGGAGGACCTAGGTAGTACACCAGGTCGAAGACAGTGATACTACATATAATTAACGCCAAATAAGAGTAAGGGATCACACATGTCATTTACGACTGGAATATAAATGTCACACACTAAAAAACATTAAGGCCACAAGGCGATGCAGTGCTGGTTACAGGAGGCAAGAAGAAAGATGCATCCATCGACGGCGTCCACCTCCTCGACTCATGGCGCCAGCCCACCGAACGGCAGCTAAATAACAGTGGCTTTCGTGGCCAGGTCGACGTACTTCTGAACAATGGCGTCCAAAGATTCCATCCGCTGGAAGAAGGCCAGCGTCTTTTTGTCCTCGCTGGCCTTGTAGTGGCCTATGTAGACGATTTCCTCGTAGACGTGGATGTGCAGATCGACGGTTTCTTGCATGGCGAGGCGCTGCGTGGCGAGCGCGACCTCGAGGTGCACATTCTTCGTCGCGACCTCTGGCAGCTGCAGGGCCACCAGTGCTTCAAAGAGTTCGTCACCTTGGAGGCCGATGAGGGTGGCAGGCAACGAGGAGCCTGGGTGCGCGGGCTAGAGCTCAACATGGCAATGGGTACCCGCTACCCGCAAACCCAGCGGGTAAAAACCCTATTAGGGTAAGTGTCGGTGTCAAAACCGGCGGATCTCGGGTAGGGGATCCCGAACTGTGCGTCTAGGCGGATGGTAACAGGAGACAAGGGACACGATGTTTTTACCCAGGTTCGGGCCCTCTTGATGGAGGTAATACCCTACTCCTGCTTGATTAATATTGATGATATGGGTAGTACAAGAGTAGATCTACCACGAGATCAAGGAGGCTAAACCCTAGAAGCTAGCCTATGGTATGATTGTTGTTCGTCCTACGGACTAAAACCCTCCGGTTTATATAGACACCGGATAGGTTAGGGTTACACAGAGTCGGTTACATATAGTCCGGCTATCCGGATACCCCCTAGTCCAGGACTCCCTCAGTAGCCCCTGAACCAGGCTTCAATGACGACGAGTCCGGCGCGCATATTGTCTTTGGCATTGCAAGGCGGGTTCCTCCTCCGAATGCTTCATAGAAGGTTTTGAACACTGTGAAAGTGTCCGCTCTGCAAAACAAGTTCCACATACCACCGTAGAGAGAATAACTTTTGCACAGATCTGTGGCGTATTCCGCGGCGTGACATCACACCACGGCCAGGCCTTTATATGAATCGTTTTTACCGTTCCACCTTAGCGCGTTTAGCGAGGTGGTTTCCTAGGCACGTCTTATCAAAGCATAGATCATGCCCCTTATTCCGGGATTCTCATCAATACGGACGTGGGTAACCCATCCGCGCCATTGATTATGGCGCTTGGGAGATAAGCGAGTTTTACCAGGCTGGTGGGGGACGCATAGCTCCGTCCGTCCATATAAGGGGATAAGGATCCACCTTTTCACCTACGCCTTCTTCCTCCTTTGCTCCTTCATTTCCGCGCACTCGAGCTCCAGTGCCCAAGTCCGCACATCCCACCTCAACCTTCTCCAACCATGTCAGGAGCGGGAGGCAGGTGGATGGCCTCCTCCGCCACGGAGGGGCACATCACAAGACTGCGGGAGGCCGAATACTTGTCCGGCGATATCGCGCACAGGCTGCCCGACGCGGGGCAGCTCATTCCAACCCCCACGCCCCATGAGAGGGTGGTGTTTCTCCCCCACTTCCTCCGCGGACTAGGCTTTCCACTTCACCCATTTGTCCGGGGGCTCATGTTCTACTACGGCCTGGACTTCCACGACCTGGCCCCGAATTTCGTCCTCAACATCTCGGCATTTATCGTCGTGTGCGAGGCCTTCCTACGCATCCAGCCCCACTTCGCCTATGGTGAAGACCTTTAATGTCAGGCGAAGGTTGTGGGCGGCCGCTGGAGTGCGGAGGCGCCATGGTCGGCAAGATGGCCAAAGTCCTATGGCTCGAGGGCTCCTTTGTGGAGACAATAAAGGGGTGGCAATCGGGGTGGTTCTACATCACCGAGCCACGCGACCCTGAATGGGTGGCGGCCCCCGAATTCAGATCTGGCTTCCCCACACGGTTCTCGTCATGGAAAGGAACGAGCCTGACGTGGGGGGATTCGGACGAGCTATCCGTACTCCAAACATGCGTCCGAAACCTGGTGGACAAGAATCTCAGGCTTGTCGACGTAATCCAGGTGATGCTCATCCGCCGGATTCTCCCATGCGAACAACGGGCCTTCAATTTGTGGGAGTTCGATCCGGCACAGCACCGAACCTTGAGCCGGCTCTTTGACACTACGTACGAAGATGCCTGGAAGGTGCTGTTCAAGGGCGCCGAAGCCCCCGCATCCGCTAACAAAGATTGCGGATACAGCTCGCAGCGTCAAGCCGGCGAGGTAAGTTATTTTACCCTTTATGGGACTCTTTTTCCATAGATTGACTCTATGTGGGATCTAAAAACTCCCTAATCTTTGACAGGACTGGCTGAAGACGTCCGGACAGATTAACTGTCCGGCTCCTTTGCCAGAAGACCCAGCGGACGCCCGATTGACGGGGCTGCTGGCTCCGGTACCCATGTGGTGCCGGAGAAGAAGGCCAAGAAGGAGGCCACGGGAACTCGAAGGAGCTCCCGACGCCAGGTGCTGTCAGATTCTGAAGCAGAATCTTCTCCTGAGGACGAGGAGGAGGAAAAAGAAGCTTCTCCCCCAGCGGGGGAGGAGAGGAAAAGGAAGGCCGCCCCAACCGGGGAGGCCGGAGGGTCCAAGAAGGGAAGAACCCTTCCTCCGGACTTCTCCACCAGCGTCGGCGACAGCGAGGAGGATTGGCCAACAAGGGACAAGCCCTGGCGAGATCGTAAGTGTCCGGATACCCATGGCTTTTTATCATTGCATAGTGTTCTCTAATACCGAACCATCATGCAGCCCACCCAAGGCGAGTTCGCCGCCGACAAGCGGGTCCCCGAGTTCGTCTGAAATGGAGAGTACTTCACTTCCGACCGCCTCCTCACCTCACGCCCAGACGACGCCTTGTGGTGGGGCTAAGAGGGCTTGGTCAAGAGGAAATGGCGTGGAGGCGCCACAAGGCAACCTCCCGGGACTCCAGCGCGTGGGGGCAAGACCCCGGGGCTCTAAGCCCGACCCTTGTCCGGACTCTATGCGGAACCTTCAGCCGGTTCCGAGTCCGCAAGCGGTCCCTTCGTAAGAAGGGTAAGACGCTAGTGTCCTCCGTCCAACCGGAGGCACCGGATAGCTTACTGGAGGCGCTTAACAGCGCCTCCATTGAGGAGGAGCACCACACTGTTATGAGTGCGGTGATCCGGACAGATTCGATCCGCTTAAGAGCGGGCTGACCAAGCTTTACTCGACATTCTAACAGGCTTTGAGGTAAGTTTAGAATATGTAAAAAATATTACCGCATAGACAGTAGCCCCTGATGCTTAGTTCGGTGTTCGGAAAGAAAAGCCGGACTAAGGATCTAAGAAGATATACGCAGGAGTCTAACATAAGTATGTCAATATGGGAATGCAGGCTGTGCTGCTGACCTCTGCCGCACTGACTGCGGAGGTCAATGCATTGAAGCAGAGCCTCGAGCGGTCCGAGAACGAGCTCGGCCAAGCCAAGAAGCAGCTCGAGGACAAGGAAGGTAAGTAGTACCTTATTAAAGAAATACATTATAGAAAGGTTTCGGTTGCAAAAATAACAGGAATAACATGGATGCTGCAGGGGCCCACGAACGAGGTGGCGACCACGAAGGAAGCGGTGTCCGTGGCAAAACAAAGCGGCTGGAACGCATGAGGCGAGAGAAGTGGGAGGCGCAGCTGGCCAAGGCGGCAAGAGCTCCAAGCTCGTGGAAAAACACGAGAGTTTGGAGCGTGACTCGAAGACTCGAGAGTCCGAGCTCGCTTCGGCTCTTGAGAGTGCCAAAGCTGCTAAGGCCGAGGCCCAAAAAGCCCTCCAAGAAATTGAGTCATTAAAGAAGATAGCGGTGGTTAAGGCATTCTTTATGCAAAGCAAGAATGTGAAAGTGAATTACCTATTACTTACCCGGATTCGGAGCTCTCCAGGAGCATTCGCAGATTTGCCTCAGAGTGTGTCCGAGTCGCCGCATTCTACCGCGCCAAGGAGGGAGCTCGACGGAAAAGGTGTTCTGGTCTCAAGATATCTTTGAGGCCGGACATCCGGTGCCCCTGAGCGACCAGCTGAAGCAGCTGGTCGAGCTCCACAAGGTTGCCGAACATGCCTTGAAGGGCCTTATAGCGCGGCTGTGGCCATTGGAGGCCATCCCGGGAGCTACTTCGGCTTAGTGCAGCGGCTGGTGGACGCCTGTCCACAGATTGAAGTCATCAAGCGCTCCGTCTGCATTGAAGGTGTCCGTCGGGCCCTTGCCCGTGCTAAAGTGCACTGGGGCAAGCTGGATGCGGAGAAGCTTGTGACGGACGGGCCACCGAAGGGCAAGGAGCATCGCACGCCCGAAATGTACTATGAGGGCCTCTGAAGGGTGCCCGCCGAATAGCGGATGAGTGCTCCAAAGATGTAATTTTGAATAGACTCGCATTTGTTATCCTCAGACGCTGAAAACTTGTTCATATGCACTAAGCAACGCTTGTTAATTTAAAATATTACCTTCATGCGGCCGTTTATCAAATTTGAGAGATGGCAAGTCGTTGGCTTCAGCCCCCATGCCACAGTGCTTTGGGGTGTTCGGGATAAACTTGAGCACTCTTGTTCCCATTCTTGGGTCCATCTAGGGAGGCGCCAACACAACGAACAAGGCAACCAGACTTATAATGCTTGACACTCTCACTTAGCCATAGAATTCTATAATTTTAAATTTTGGCAAAGCCCCTAGTATTCGGAAGACCGAGTTCGGGGCGCTATCAGCGCCTTCGCCGGACAACTCCGGTTCCTCGCTCTAAGCGGCATAAGTCTTTAGGGACCCAAAAAACCTCTCGAACAGCGATCGGCTCTCGCCTATCATGACGGTCAGTTTTAGCTTTCTCCATCGAGGTGCCCGACCCAGCTCAACTGGGGCACAATCGTGATGGTTCTCCGGCGCTACCTTAGCCGATATAACGGAACGTAGGGTACCAAAACACGGAGCCAGGCAAACCCAACTATTGACCCAAGACATGATTCGAGCCGATTCATATAATGCTATAAGTTCGGGTGCCGACTTGTGAAAGTGTTCGGACTTATCACACCATAATTTTGGGATACTTAAGCCCTCGGTGTATTGGCCGTACCAAAGTGTACGGTTGCAACATGTCGTGAAATGAACATATGTATAGATAAAGGAAGTAGATCAATAATAAGCAAAAGCTATGTATTGTTTATTCAAAAGGTACTGCAATGAAAGCGAGCGATACAAATAGTGCGATAAGCAAGGGATGGGACTATCTAACATGTCCCCTCCGTGGGGTAAGTCATGGGATGGTATGTAAAACAGGTATAATGCTCGTAATAGAGACCACCTGAACACTTCGACGTGGCTTACTGCTTCCCTGGCTGTTGCATCGTGAGTTCGGCGATTCTAGTGCCGGACAGGACTTCTGAAAGACGGAGTCCTGAAAGTAAGAAAGAGGGGAAAAAAGGAAAAAAGAAAAAGAATGACACAATCAGGAGCCCCTGGTGCGGTCGAGCCGCATTCTTGGCGTGTTGTGGTCTTGCCCCTCCCCATATGCCCATGGTATCTCTAGAGCGTAATTATGTACGCGCAACACTGGCCTCGCAATTTCGCGAGGGCTGGGGTTGGGGCCGGATTGCTACGCGTGCTTGAATCGTGCCAGGCGGTCTTGTTGTAGGTTACTCCGGTGCGCAGCGGTGTCCGGACGCTTAGTGGCCGGACTCGAGAATTGCTGTGAGAGGCTTCTTTGTATCTCCGCCGCGAGGGCTGCCGTGTGCTCCTCCGTTTGGAGAGAGCGTTCGGTGTTTCCATTGACCGTGATTACTCCTCGAGGGCCTGGCATCATGAGCTTGAGGTATGCGTAGTGCGGCACCGTATTGAACTTTGCAAATGCGGTTCGTCCGAGCAGTGCATGATAGCCGCTGCGGAATGGGACAATGTCGAAGATTAACTCTTTGCTTTGGAAGTTATCCGGGGATCCGAAGACCACTTCGAGTATAACTGAGCCTGTACAACTGGCGTCTACACCCGGTATGACGCCTTTAAAGGTCGTCTTTGTAGGTTTAATCCTTGAGGGGTCTATGCCCATTTTGCACACTGTATACTGATAAAGCAGGTTCAAGCTGCTACCGCCATCCATCAGGACTCTGGTGAGGTGAAATCCGTCAATAATTGGGTCAAGAACCAATGCGGCGAAACCGCCGTGACGGATGCTAGTGGGGTGGTCCCTTCGATCAAAGGTGATCGGGCAGGAAGACCATGGGTTGAACTTCGGGGCGACTGGCTCCATCGCATATACGTCCCTTAGTGCACGCTTCCGCTCCCTTTTGGGTATATTGGTTGCGTATATCATGTTCACCGTCCGCACTTGTGTGGGAAAACCCTTCTGTCCTCTATTATTCGGCGGCTGGGGCTCATCCTCGTCATCGCTATGCAGCCCCTTGTCATTGAGTTCGGCACTTAACTTGCCTGCTTGCTTGAACACCCAACCATCTCTGTTGGTGTGATTGGCTGGTTTTTCGGGGGTGCCATGTATCCGCTGGCGATCGAGTATTCGGTCCAAGTTGGACGGGCCCCGGTATTTCTTTTGAATGGCTTCTTTCGCTGACCGGGTTTAGAGCCTCTGAATCCGGCATTGATGGCCGTATCTTCAGTCGCCGTTAATGCGGTGCTTGTTCTTGTTGCGATGCGACCTGCCATTGCTGTCCTTGGTATCCGGACTATCAGGATGTTTGGCCAGGTTGTTGCTTCGAGCTAGCCAGCTGTCCTCTCCCGCACAAAAGCGGGTCATGAGTGTTGTGAGGGCTGCCATGGATTTTGGCTTTTCCTGTCCTAGGTGCCGGGCAAGCCACTCATCGCGGATGTTATGTTTGAAGGCTGCAAGGGCCTCTGCATCCGGACAGTCAACGATTTGATTTTTCTTTGTTAGGAACCGTGTCCAGAACTGTCTAGCCGATTCTTCTGGCTGCTGAATTATGTGGCTAAGGTCATCGGCGTCTGGTGGTCGCACATATGTGCCCTGGAAGTTATCAAGGAATGCGGCTTCCAGGTCCTCCCAACAACCAATTGATTCTGCTGGCAAGCTGTTGAGCCAATGCCGAGCTGGTCCTTTAAGCTTTAGGGGGAGGTATTTGATGGCATGTAGATCATCACCGCGGGCCATGTGGATATGGAGGAGCAGACCGCAGGATCTGTGGTACCATCGTATGATTCGATGTTTACGGGGTTGAAACCCTCAGGGATTTGATGATCCATTACTTTATCTGTGAAGCATAGTGGGTGTGCGGCGCCTCTGTATTGGGCTATATCACGACGTAGCTCATATGAGCTTTGTCTACTGTGTTCGGCCCGGCCGGGTTTGCTGTATCCGGTGCGACGGTAATCATCCCGTGTCGTTGGGCGCCCACGCGATCCATAGATCGATCTTGTATATTTTGCCTTGTCCTCCAATATATCATGCAAGTCCGGCGTGTTTTCCCGTGCCTTGGTACTTTTTGAGCGGCGTCGGGGTGTGGCTTGAGCGGAGGGCCGAGAGGCTTCTCTGTCGCGACCACAGGGTGGCCGGTCTGCCATGTCGTCTTGTTGGTGACTTGGGTGCTTCCTCCTACGATCGAGGCAACGGCCTGCGTTTGGGTTAGCTTTTGGAGGCGTTCGAGTTCATACTCTTCGCTGCAAGGACTTGATCCATCCGTCACTAGCAGGTCTTGGTCAGCTCTAAGTTGCTGCTTTTTCTTGAGGCTGCTTGCCGTGGCTATAAGCCCGCGTTTGAAAGCGCTCTTGTTCGGCGGGATCCTCGGGCAAGACAAATTAAATCGTCGTCGAGGCTTGCCTCATCTTGGAGGGAGGCGCATAATTGTCGTCCCCGACCTCTCTTTTCTGCAGACCGTAAATGCGGACTTGCTTCTCCCTCCTCCTGCACTGAGTCCTGCTGGAGGTGGTTGTCTTCGGCACTGTCCGGGGTGTTATTATCTCCCGTGCCGGAATCACCGTTTTTATTGTGGCGGGATTTAGAGCGGCGCCGCTGATGTCGGCGCTTCGGTTGCTTTTTGGAGGTGTCATCCTCTGTTGTTCCATCGCCGTTCCCATCTTTTGGGATGTCCACCATGTATATGTCGTATGACGAGGTGGCCTTCCAGTGCCCTGTAGGTGCTGGGTCTTGGTCGTCTCCGGCGTCGTCGTCCATACCGTCGATGTCTTCGGAGTCGAAGTCGAGCATGTCGGTTAAATCATCGACAGTGGCTACAAAGTGGGTGGTGGGTGGGCGTTGAATTTCTTCATCGTCCGTATCCCAACCTTCCTGTCCGTAGTCCGGGCAGGGCTCTCCGGATAAAGAGAGAGATACTTTAGTGAATTCAGGATGTCGCCAAAGGGCGAGTGCTGAAAGATGTCCGCGGCAGTGAACTCCATGACCGGCGCCCAATCAGACTCGATTAAGCGGGCGCGGAGGGTTCGGAGTCCGGAGAGGAGTCCGGCACCGGAGTCGAGGTCTTCGCAGCGACAGGGATGGAGTTCGCTCAATCGCCGTTGAGATTGTAGCCCCGAGGCGGTGTCCAACCACTCGTCCTCGATCGGGGAATCCGGCCCGGATTAAGGGTCGGAGCGGATCGAGTGCGGCCTCCGTGGCACTTGACCGCAGAGCTAGATCATGCCCATCGAGACAGTCTGGCACGCTTGGCCGCTGGCTTCGAATTCGTCCGAAGTTCAAGTCTCCGCGGATATCGGCCGTATACTTCAAACTTCCAAATATGAACTGATGGCGAGGCGTAAGCTGATCTGCTCCGGATGGCTGCTTAATTGCCCGCAGCAGCAAAGCCGCTGAATACGAAGATCCGTCCGGGTAGAAAAGTCTCACCTGGACCGCGTCGTTGTTGATGATCGAAGGAGCCATCGGGCCTATCGGTGACGACACAGAGGAACTCTCAATGAAAGCACCAATGTCGGTGTCAAAACCGGCGGATCTCGGGTAGGGGGTCCCGAACCGTGCGTCTAGGCGGATGGTAACAGGAGACAAGGGACACGATGTTTTACCCAGGTTCGAGCCCTCTCGATGGAGAAAATACCCTACTCCTGCTTGATTAATATTGATGATATGGGTAGTACAAGAGTAGATCTACCACGAGATCAAGGAGGCTAAACCCTAGAAGCTAGCCTATGGTATGATTGTTGTTCGTCCTATGGACTAAAACCCTCCGGTTTATATTGACACCGGATAGGTTAGGGTTACACAGAGTCGGTTACAATGGTAGGAGATCTACATATCTGTATCGCCAAGCTTGCCTTCCACGCCAAGGAAAGTCCCATCCGGACACGGGACGAAGTCTTCAATCTTGTATCTTCATAGTCTTGGAGTCCGGCCGTGATGATAGTTCGGCTATCCGGACACCCCCTAGTCCAGGACTCCCTCAGTAAGGGTATGGGAAATAAAAATACCCATGGGTTTCTAATTGGGAAGAAGTTATATCCATCGGGTAAGGCGGGTACGGGTACGGGAAGGCAATACCCATACCCACGAACCAGCAAACCCGTATACTACTACAACATGTCAAGTAGGTCCCGTGTGTCATTGACTAGATTCAGAAAAAAACCTAAGTTACCAGGCGCTAAGTACAACTTGTCAAGTAGATTTGTTCTCGTCTCCCTCCTCGCGCCTCCAGCCACCTTCAAAAGGGAAAAATGTTCGGGTGTCGTGGCGACTACAAGGTGGGACATGGTCATGGTCACGGCTGCACTATGCAACGTCTGGCTACTCAGAACACATGTGCTCTGCCAATGACAAGGGCAGAGCATGACAAGCGTCCATTTTGTTGATGCTCCGCACTTTACACTTTTTTGAATATCTATGTTGCATGAATGTGTTGATGATTGGTATATTGATGAATGTGTATGATGTATGAATGGATTATTTGAATGCCTTCATGATTGTTTAGTCAACTTTGAACATGCTAAAATATAAATATCAATATGGGTAATTTACCAGTGGGTATTACCCTTACTCGGCCGGGTACGGGTATGGGAAAAATTTGAAACCCAAGGTGCGGGTACGGTACGGGTTTGGGCGGAAAATATTAAGACGGGTACGGGTTTGGGCATGCATTATCCATACCCATACCCTGCAGGTGCCATGCTGAGCTAGAGCAGTACGGCAAGGTCGTCAGCGCGCTTCTTGATGACGGTGAACCTGCGGATGGAGTCGACCATCATCTGGCACATGCGAGAGACGAAGCCGGCGTCGACGAGGGCTATGACACTGGCGGTCGCCAGCACCGTCTGGAAACGTTGCATGGTGCGGGGCCGCAGGTCGGCGTCTTGGACGACCTGGCACAGCCGACTGCCGCACGCGTCCATCGTCGCCATGGGTGCTTGTGGCTTCTGGTCACTTGGTCTTGGTCTTGGATTGGAGTGGGCAGTGTTGCACAGAGACTAGGAGTAGATGGATTGGAGTGATGGGGCGCCTTTATATGAGAGTCCAAACTACGTTGCATTCACATCATGCTGGCTCCATTCAGCTTCTCCAATTACTTACTCCTACCTCTGCATGCTAATTGAATGCAGAGGCATCATTGACATTTCCATGTTTCCGGAACCGCTACCCTCTGCGTCATTGGCATTTAAGCCGTATCAACGTAAATGCGTGTCAAAAAGAGACTAGTCTGTAGTAGTATACTCAATATTGTGCACCACGACCAACGCGGAGAGGAAAACGAGAGAACTACGTATTTATTTACGGTGTAGATTCACTCATTTTGCTCCATATGTACTCATTTAGGGTGTAGTCACTTGTTGAAATCTCTAGAAAGACAAATATTCCTTTCCGGTTTATAGGGCTATACTAGCAAGTACTAGTACAATAGTGGGCTTATAGCATGCTTACATAGTAATTTTGTCTCATGCAAGAGCCTGGCTATATGCGTGCTCCAAGGCTCCGCACCACACCCCACCACTACACAAAGACTTCCACGGGAGTGTTCGCAACTGCCACGTTCGGGTTGCGCTTGGCTCTTCGCCTCTTCGAGAAGACGAACAATGATGTTACTACTTCTACAGTATCGAATCAACTGTTGCATGTCCGTCCACCGCATGTGGGAGGGGTAGCTTGTTGTAGTAAGCAAAAGCATGTCCTCGTTTGCGAGCCACCGCGCGCATGGGTGAGGGAGAAGGCGTGTAGTAGTAAAATCAAGCTTCTCCTCGTTGTACGAGTTGACGCGACACATCATAGCACTGGCCCCACATGCTTGCCTCTAAACTTGGCTAAAAGACCCGCAGTGTAAAATATATTTGCTGCAACCTCTAACACTTACCCCACCATAAATTAAAATATATATTCCTTTCTTGACCAGATGAGCGTGCAAACTATAATCACCAGGATGACAGGTACGGCCAGAAGATTATTTTAATAAAAAAAAATGCTTCGGGACGGCCTCATAGCATGGAGCCGACCCCAACGAATTTAAGCTTAGAGGCACGGTACACGCTATTCTAGACTACTCTACACATGAAACTGCCACACGAGCGTCCGGGTTGCGCTTGGCTCTTCACCTCTTCGGGAAGTCGAACAATGATGGTACTACTGTAGTGGAGTACTACAGTATGTTTCTGGCCATCTGACACCGAATGAACTGCTGCATGTCCACCGCCTGCGGGAGGGAGAGCATGTAGCGAAAGCTTCTCCTAGTCCTGCGAGCCACCACGCTCATGGGCGAGGGAGGGATGCAACTTCATTGACTTATTGCACTTGCCTTTGGGTGTATGACAGGTGGGCCCAACAGGTTGCTGGCCCACCTGTCATACAGCCAAAGGCAGGTGCCGTTAAGGCACCGGAGCTCAGTCCGTGAGGGAGAGGGCGTTGTAATCAAACTTCTCGTTGTTGTACGAGTTGACGCGACACATCAAAGCAGTGCACTCGATATATTTCAATAATTTGCGTTTATCGATGCATTAATTACAACGCATGCATGCATGCCGTGACTTTCCTTTTGATACTGGCATGTGTTGATTTAATGCACCTTGAAGTAGTACTAGCAAGATGCCCGTGCATTGCACGGAACATCAAGATGCATTTTTTACAAAACACCTGTTGTGATTGACCCATGCAGGAGTAATCCCATGTGTAAAAACTAATGATATCTCGAGAATTTTATCGGAAAAATGGTATCTCGAGAATTTAATCAAAAAATGATATCTCGAGAAAGATGAGAGATAATGTGAGGAGGAGTGGGGCATGGTGGTGGTGGTGGTGATTTGGGCGGAGGCATGGGGATGGATTTGTGCGAAGCGGCAGCGGCCACCATGCTATTTTGTTCTAGAGACTTCCTTTTTTAATTACTCAGCAATGAGGTTGTGGGAGATAAGGATGAACGAGGCAAGGCCTTATCTATAAATGTGGAGAGAGGTGCGGGTATCTTTTGTACAATTGTCATAGTTTGCTTTCTATCCGTCAGATGTAGATCGGACGGTCTATATTACAAGATGGCAGGCACACCATCATCACCAACTCGGTTTTTTATAAGAGTAGAGATGAATATGTGATGGTAAAGCTTTGTAATGCCCTGGCCCTAAAGCAAGATATGGTTGTGCACGAGGAGGGCGAGATCATGCCGATGGAACAGGACCCGACGATAGAGCTCTCTATGGTCTAATGGACCTCACCTTGGACCATTGCTCCTTGTGCCTCCGCCCCTTGAAGCCTCCAGTGTATGAGGTTCGAATACATCTCGTCCGTTCGGCTGATCGAGCAAGGTGCGGGTTTCTTGATTGATGTGTTGTTTGATTGATTTGTGAAGTGCAAGGGATGGCACTGGCCTCACGCGATCGCGGGCGGCGCCGGGAACCAGCGGCGGCTGGAAGTGTGAGCGCGGTGGTGGCTTCGATGTGCAGAACATGGCGGTGGACGCCGTCCTCTCCTCGGTGAGGGTGGAGTGCTCGCACGAAGGTTGTGGGCTCTACATCACTTACCACAAGCTCGCCGATCACCAGAGCTTGTGTCCGCTCGCGCCCTGCAAATTCCTCGTGCCCGTCTGCAGCTACGAAGGCCCGCCGCCGGTGCTCTCCCACCACATCAGCACCGTGCATCCCATGGCCGTGCATAGGATCCAATACGGAAGGTGCTCCAACAGCAAGTGCCACTGTCAGAGCCATGGCTCTTGCTGTTCGCGGAGGAGGACTCTCGCGCATTTTTCTTGGTCGGTGGCGTGCTCGACATCGGCGCGCCTATCACCGTTTCGGTTTTCTGCATCAGAGCGGGGGCGTCACTACTAGAAAAAAGGTTGTTAGTGGCGCACCAGTTTTTGCTATTGATGGCGCACTATAGGTGCGCCACTATTAACACGCCACTAGTAACTGTTAGTAATGGCACACATTAGTAATGGCGCACCTATAGTGTGTCATTACTATGCCTACAAGTGCGCCATTACTAACTGACTTAGTAATGGCGCACCACATAGAAGTGCGCCATTACTAACAATTTTTTTTCAGAATTTTTTTTTCAATTTTTTTTTCGTTTTTTTCTTAATCTCGGGTCACTATGGCTTAATCTCGGGTCAATATGCTTAATCTCAAGTCAAATCGCACTCCGTGGTCAAACTTCCCGGAAGGTCACCTATCCTCACACTACTCCAGCCCGAGCATGCTTAACTTCTCAGTTATATCCAAGCCCAGCACCAGCTCACTTAACAGGCACTTGTTGATATATCTATCATATCAATCCTATTAATCCTTGTTGATGTCTAGGACTTTGTTCATGTTCATGAGTGTGATGAAATTTTGATTAAGTATTTCAAACTTCCCGGTCATATTACGTATCATATTTTGAACATTTTTTCCAAGAAAAATTCGAAACCATTTTTTCTGTTACTAGTGGCGCACCTAGCAAATGGTGCGCCATTACTAAGTTTGAAATTTTTTCCATTTTCCCCCTCTAGATCTTAAAAGCCATGTATCTTTTATTCTGTTAGGTTTTTGGGGATTCTAAAAATCTTCAACGATGTTCCCCCCGTTGAATTTGGATGTAACTTTTTGAGTAAATGATTTTTTATATAAAAAACTTTTTAATCCGAGTTCGTATGCAAAAGTTATGCCCATTTTACTAAATTCTAGAGAAATTTTGCAAATAAAGTCGAAAATTCATATTTGTAAATTTTCCCAACAACTAGACCACATATCACATGGGAAACTTATTCTCTTTTTTTGACATTTCCATCATTTTCTCTTATTTTTTTAAAACTGAAAAGGCGGTCCACGGCGGGGGGTGGGGGGCATTTAGTAATGGCGCACCTTCACAAAGTGCGCCATTACTATGTGTATGACTTGGTCAATCCTTGGTCAAAGTCAGTAATGGCGTACTTTGTATAGGTGCGCCATTACTAAGTTTGACAATGTGTAGGTGCGCCATTAGTAATGGCGCACCTATACAAAGTGCGCCATTACTATGTGTATGACTGGGTCAAACCTTGGTCAAAATTAGCAATGGCGCACTTTTCACCTGGTGCGCCATTACTGTTTTGGTTACTAATGGCGCACCTACACATGGTGCGCCGTCACTATTTAGTAATGGCGCACCACATGTATAGTGCGCCATTAGTGTCCATATTGGCTATAGCTGTTTTTCTAATAGTGCGTCCCCACTGCCGCACTACGTGGCCAAGCTGTTGACGTACGGCCCGCCGGGGAGCCCAAAGGCAGGACCGACACCGTCAAGGTGGAAATGGAGGTGAAGAGCAGCAAGGATCCCGGCGACGTCGCCGTGCAGGAGCTGACCTTCTTCACAGTTCCGCCCAAGCTACTGGCCGGGGCTGGGTTGTCGAGGACGGTGTCCCTCCACATTTAGATTAACAAGCTCGCATCCTTAATGATTCTATAGTGCCTTCTGTTTATCTTAGTAATATGCTAATATAGGGGTTAGCTCGGTCTACTTTAGCTTAAGAGATGGTGGGTTTTGGTGGCGATGCAGCAATTACTTCGACATCAGATCAGCAGTTAAAGTAATTTCTAACAGTCGAATGGATATTTTGTGTCTGTTGGATATAAAGATCATTTGGGTAAGAAGTATAACCGCTTATATGCTTGTTTGTTCAGGAAGTGTTGCATACTTGTGCGAGTTGACACGACGCATCAAAGTAGTACTACTACTAGTAGTACTCCCTCCAATCCTAATTTCTCTGCGCATAAGTCGAGGCACAGATACTGAGGAGGGTCTGGTTGTGTCTATACTTGGACAACTCACCCAACTGTGCACCAGGCAGACGAAGCTCGTGTCGGGTTGGTGCCATGTGCGGCCCACACAATAACCAAAACCTCGTGCCTCCAGTTTAGCCTCCGCATTTTAAACTTCTCAATATCAAGGCCAAGGAGCAACGGGAAACCTATGATAGAGCTAATCGGATGGTTGAGAACACTACAATTCGTAGCTACAGAAGCGTGTGTGAGAGAGGACGAGTGTGTGCGTGCACCTCTTCTCTTCCTGTATAACGTACTAAACTCAGAGTACTAGTGTATGTGGGTGGCATCGACCTAGAGAGCTAGAGATGGTGCGTGCGAGAAGTCCCGAGTGATAGGTGTGTGCGTGGGAAAGAGGGAGAGAGATGATATGTGTCGATGTAATGCGTGTGAAAAATACTAGTCTATAGCTCGCCATGAGGCTATTCCTGTCGAACGCCCCAATAACCGTAAGATATGTATCCGACGGTGCCAGTTATTGCACGTACACAGCAGTAGAAAAAGAAGTGCGATGCCATATGCTACACCACGGCCGAGAACACGTGCCCACGTTATGCCATCCGGGAATAGTGTCGCACTTCGAAACTAGAACCGTCAATAAATTTTGAGCTTGCGTCTCGTCACATTCCAAATTACTACCATGCTATATTTAATTGCAAACCTATTCACACTGATCACAACCTAAGCGGTTTCCCACTTAGGAGCGTATTACTACTCGGTTATAAATACTACTATGCCAAGATGACCGCACATTCCTCCTCAACTCCTCATCCACAAAAACAAACAAGTCATTCAGCATCCTTTCCTTGCGTCTGCCATGGCCAGCGTGAGTTCTGGGTCGAGAGGTTACCACCAGGGAGAGGCCAGCATGGAAGCGGAAGCACAAGAGATGTCCCGCCTCGCTGCGAAAGCCGCCGACATGTCCCGCCGCGTGGAATTAGCAGCACAGAGGTCCCGCCGTGCCACCGAAGCAGCACTGAGGTCCCGCCGCGCCGTCGATGCAGCAGACTGGTCCGGCCACACTGCAGAAGCAGCAAAGATGTCCCGCCGCGCCGCGGAAGCAGCAGAGATGTCCCGTCGTGTCACGGCGGCGTGGGAAAATGTCTCGCGGATAGGCGATGACTCTTACAGGCGCATGCATGCGATCGTCCATAGCTAGATGGATCAGATCTCCGGCTGGGCGAGGTTGCAGGACGACATGAAAGCCTCGTTTGAGCAGGCTACTGGCGTCATCCGGCATCTAAGGGAGGGCAACGAGAGGCTCTAGGCCGAGCGCGACCTGCTGAGGGCGAAGATCGTCAAAAGTGCAGAGCAGCAGGAGGAGACCAGTGCCTTGTTGAAGAGGATCAGCGTCATCATCAAGAAACTTATGGACGAGAATGATATGCTCCGCATCGAGCGGCAAAGGATGGTGGAGGAATTCGTGGATGCTCTCAAGCAGCGTCTTGAGGAGACGACAGAGCTCATTGCTGCTCGCCGCGGAGACTAGTTCCCGCGGCCTGCAGCAATGCATCAAGAAAGTATAGATCAGCGAGCCAGATTGTTGTCTTCCTTCTTCTTTTGCCCTTGTGTATTTCGGGCGTAGCCGCATGTGGTTTTTTTAATTATCTTCCTAATTATGTAAGACAATTATTATCCAATGTCGTCGTCCTTATATATTCACCAGTCTTGCTATAAGTCGCAGTAGATGCTATATAGGTCCGTCGGATCTTACATCAAGATCCGTGCAATTTTTTTAAATTGTTTTTGTTTTTTCTCTCTTAAATCTCAGTCGAGTGAGACATAGCCACGCCATTAAACAGGGGCTCAGGCGCCATTAAGGGAGACCTTGGGAGAGAGGTGGGCGGTAGATGGAGGTCAAAGGGCTCTCCTCCCGAGAAGCACGCGCAGGGGTCTCATCGCACGCCTCCCGTACTCAAATAGCTACCCTGCACGACGCCTCCTAGCTAATAAAAAAAGGGACGCGTGGCCGCACGTAAATGGTAAGTAGAACGCCCATGATTTCAATAATACTTGTGTTTCCGATTGTAACGTGACAACACTTGTTCCAAAATGACTTTGTTGATTGTTAATCTGTGCGCCTTCGCAAATCGGACAGCAAAATTACCACAACATGTTGGTGCCATGTCATGACACCAAGCCAAGTTCCATGATTTTCATGCGTGTTTTGGATTTACATGAATTAAAAAACCAAGTTTCTCAATGTTTCCGGCCGAGCCACGATGCCTAGATGTTTGAATTTCATTCTCATTTCTTGCATGGGACCGAGAAATTTACCCGAGGACACACATGTGATTTTTCAACCAACTTTGGTGCACTAGAGCATGTGCTTGTAGTTCAAATTCGAATTATGCACATTAAATGACCAGAAACTCAAATAATGTATAAAAAAGGTCAAACGAACCCGGAATAATTCCAAAATTTAGCATGACACTCATATAGTTCTATGTTGCCTGTGTAAACAAAATCAAGGGGGGCAGCGTATATCGTTTCGTACACAAAGGTGACACGTTCCCTCTCAGACCCACAAGCATTGTTGAGAGAAGCTACGGGTTGCAAGAAGCTTATACCAAAAGTTGTTCCAATTCGGCCAATTTTTTTACCACAGCATGTTAGTACCATGACATTACACCATGTCAAGTTTCATGATTTTCAGGCGTGTTTTGGATTTACAAGAATTTTAAAACCAAGTTTCTCAATGTTCTCGGCCGAGCCACAATGCCCAGATGTTCGAATTTCATTCCCATTTCTTGCATGGGACCTAGAAATTCACCCGAGGACACACATGTTATTTTTTAACCAACTTTGGTTCACTGGAGCATGTGCTTGTAGTTCAAAATTGAACTATGCACATTAAATGACCAAAAGCTCAATTATTGTATAAAAAAGGCCAAACGAACTTGGAATAATTCCAAAATTTTACACGACACTCATATAGTTCTATGTTGCCTCTGTAAAGAAAATCAAGGGGGGGGGCAGTGTATATCATTTCGTACACAATGGTGACACGTTCCCTCTCAGAACCACGAGCATTGTTGAGAGAAGCTACGATTTGCAAGAAGCTTATACCAAAATTTGTTCCAATTCGGCCAATTTTTTTACCACAACATGTTAGTACCATGACATGACACCATGCCAAGTTTCATGATTTTCAGGCGTGTTGTGGATTTACAAGAATTTTAAAACCAAGTTTCTCAATGTTCTCGGCCGAGCCACGGCGCCCAGATGTTTGAATTTCATTCCCATTTCTTGCAAGGGACCTAGAAATTCACCTGAGGACACACATGTTATTTTTCAACCAACTTTGGTGCACTGGAGCATGTGCTTGTAGTTCAAAATTGAATTATGCACATTAAATGACCAGAAACTCAAGAAATGTATAAAAAAGGCCAAACATACCGGACTAATCCCAAAATTAAACACGACACTCATATAGTTCTATGTTGCCTAAATCGGGGGGGGGGGGCGTATATCGCTTCACTCACAAAGGTGACACGTTCCCTGTCAGAACCACGAGCCTTCTTGAGAGAAGCTCCGGTTTGCAAGAAGCTTATGCCAGAACTTGTTCCAATTCCGCCAAGTTTTTTACCACAACATGTTAGTGGCATGACATGACACCATGCCAAGTTTCATGATTTCCAGGCGAGTTTTGGATTTATAGGAATTTAAAAACCAACTTTCTCAATGTTCTCGGCCGAGTCCACGGCCTTGATGTTTGAATTTCATTCCCATTTCTTGCATGGGACCTAGAAATTCACCCATGGACACACATGCGATTTTTCAACCAACTTTTGTGCGCCGGAGCATGTGCTTGCAGTTCAAATTTGAATTATGCACATTAAATGTCCAGAAATTCAGTTAATATATAAAAAAGGCCAAACGAACCCGTAATAATCCCAAATTTTAACAAAATGTAAACTTAATTAATATCATCTCTATGTGGGGCATTTAATAAATGTCGATTATATATGTTTTCTACCCTATTCAAATTTAGTAGATATGATAGTTTGATGCTATCACATAATTTATTATTTGCACTATAGGGGATGTTGATTCCTGTCAACTACCATATCCTAAAGGTTAAAACAGGTACATAATCATCTTCTCTGTTTTGCACAGTGCACTACCAACCCCTGTACGATGATGCACATTAAACTATTGATATGAGTTTTATGTAAACTAGAGGCTTAAAGTTGATTTTCATATTGTTTGAAATTGTGTCAATAAAGATTTTTTAGAGAATGTTGTTTGCTGATGTTGTCGGATGTGTGTATGAAAGATGTTTTTCCCTCCCGTTGCATCGCACAGGCATGTTTTGCTAGTGTATATAAAAGACCTAACGAACCCTGAATAATTCCAAAATTTGACAGGGCACTCATATAGTTCTATGTGTGGGTATCGGGTACATATCGGGTCACCGGAAGGCGTTCCGGGCACCTAGGGCAACTATATGGGCGTAATGGGCCAAGTGGGGACAGACCAGCCCCTAAGGGGCTGGTGCACCCCCATATAGCAGAAATAGGAGGAGAAGGAAAGAGGGGAAGAGAGAAGAAAGGGGAGGGATTCGGCCTCCCCTTCCTTCCCTCCTCCCTCCTCCTTCCTTCCCCCTCCGGAACTTATGAAAAGGGGGACGAATTGGGGACGTGCTCAAGTAGGATTCCTCCTACTTGGGGCGCCCTCTTGGCTGCCTCTTCCCCCCTCCAACCTATATATATATATATATATATATATGTGTGTGTGTGTGTGTGTGGGGGGGGGGGGGGTGAGGGAGTCCTGGACTAAGGGGTCCTCGGACGTCCGACCTGTTGATGTGGGCCGGACTGTTGGGCTATGAAGATACAAAGACCGAAGACTCTCATCCGTGTCCGGATGGGACTCTCCTTGGCGTGGAAGGCAAGATTGGCGTCCAGATATGAAGATTCCTTTCTTTGTAATCAACTTTGTACAACCCTAGTCCCCTCCGGTGTCTATATAAACAGGAGGTCTTAGTTCGTAGAGGGACAATCATAATCATACAAGGCTAGACTTCTAGGGTTTAGCCATTACGATCTCGTGGTAGATCAACTCTTGTAATACTCATATTCATCAAGATCAATCAAGCAGGAAGTAGGGTATTACCTCCATAGAGAGGGCCCGAACCTTGGTAAAGATCGTGTCCCTGCCCTCCTGTTACCATCAACCTTAGACGCACAGTTCGGGACCCCTACCCGAGATCCGCCGGTTTTGACACCGACATTGTGCTTTCATTGAGAGTTCCGCTGTGACGTAGAAAACAGGATTGATGGCCCGCCTTGTTATCAAGGACGGTATCACCTCTGGAGGAGCGCTGGCCCCAGGTCAAACCCTCCAGCCGGGCGGCTTTACCATGGCCTCCCCTCCGGCCATTAAGCCGGCGATGACCTCTCAGGTCATCGAAAATCGCCTTCGTGTTGACTCTAAATAATCCAAACAGATGGATACAATGGAGTTGTCGTCTTTAAACGAAGTCCTGGATCGCATTGCCTCCCTGGGGGTTGCAATGGACTACGATCGGATTGGGCTTAAACCCGATCAGAGAGAAATTAAATCTCCACCGATCACCCATCAGGTAGCGATAATAGAGGAGCAAGACAACAACTGTCCCTCCACATTGAGGATGAACTATGTATGGATTTCCAAGCTTAAGGAGCCGGTCACCTGTGTACGGAGTGACCCGCCCTGCCCCCCGAACCTAGAATCAGACGACGGGCCGGAAAAATCAGTTGACATCCCGGAGCCCGAACCATTAAATTCGGAAGTTTCTCAAACTCCTGGTCCCAAATTGGGTCAGGGTTCAGATTTAAAGCCACCCACCCACCCCGATATACGCGATCTCACGAACATACGATAGCAGTCTCAGGAAATGGTCCATCACTTTTGGGCCAGATCCCTCCTTGTCAAAGACAAGATTAAAGATTGCCACGACAAAGACGCGATCTCAGTATTCTGCAACAATTGCATGGACGAAGAAATCCTCAACGCCATCAACCGCCATCGCGTACTACACTTTGCTGACTTGGCAACCATAGTACAGAAGTACTGCGCAAAGGAAAGCGCCTGGAAAACTCAGGCAGCTCGCTGGGAACCACCGGTTTCCACTCAATCCTTTGTCCAGGGAAAAAGGGTGCACCCCCGTGAGGCACCCAATCCAATAGTAAAGAAACCTAAGCCCATTACGGGGCGTGGAACCGTTCTGGAGGGATGGCTCGACAGGCTATGCAAAATACACACAACACCAGATACCATACCAACCCACAACCTTAGAGCATGTTGGATACTCCGGCATGTGGCCAAGAGCGGTGAGAATATCCTCACCAAAAACACCTCTGAACAACACCCCCCGGAGGACGACGACATCAGAGTATTAATAGTCTTCGAGACTTTCGCTTCAAAAAATAGGCGAAAAAGGGCACTCCGCAGCCTCGTTGAAGTCTGCCAAGTTGCAGCGATAAACCCCTGGGACGACACGTCCATAACTTTAAATGCCGGCGACGAACCAAAGTTCAGGATAGTCCGGGTACCAGCAGCCTTGGTCCTTAGTCCAACCGTGGACGGCTTTCGGCTTACCAAAGTGCTCATGAACGACGGCAGTGGACTAAACCTCATTTATGAGGACCCTCTCAACAAAAATGGAAATAGATAGGAGCCGCATTGAGCAAAGAAGCACGACCTTCCGAGGAATTATTCCTAGTCGGGAGGCTCGATGCGCGGGAAAAATCACACTCAATGTGGTATTCAGCACGCCGGAGAATTATCGGTCCGAGGAAATAACCTTCCAAGTGGACCCTTTTAACAGTGGATATCACGCCCTATTGGGGCGAGAGCATTTACACGCTTCCAATCCATACCTCATTACAGGTATATGAAGCTTAAAATGGCAGGGCCCAATGGTATTAATACTCTTGCAAGTGATCCAGACATAGCACTCCGCGCCGAAAATAAAACTGCATCCTTGGCCCTCGAGGCATTGTCTGAAGCCCTTGCGGCCTTAGAACTAACTGCACTGCGCTCGACAGTGGATAGGGACGACGTAATACTGGACAAGCGGCCCAAATCCACCTCCTTCAAACCAGCAGATGAAATAGTTAAATTTCAAGTCCACCCGACAGACCCCAAGAAGACAGCATCCATTGGGGTATAGATGGAACCAACGGTTGATGCCGCGCTACAAGAATTCCTGCGCGAAAACTGGGACATATTCGCCTGGCACCCTTCTGATATGCCAGGCATCCCATGCAAGTTAGCCGAGCACAACCTCAACATCTTGAAGGGATATAAACCGGGCAAGCAAACACTGTGATGCTTTTCCGAACCCAAACGACAAGCCATGGGGGAGGAGCTAGCCAAGTTAACAGAGGCTCGATTCATTAGAGAAATAAAACACCCGGACTGGCTAGCAAACCTAGTGATGGTGCCAAAGAAGGATAAATCCTGGCGCCTATGCGTCGACTTCAAAGACCTCAACAAGGCTTGCCCTAAGGATCCATTTCCCCTCCCTCACATCGATCAGATTATGGATGCCAGGCCGGACACGACTCACTGTGTTTCCTCGACGCATACTCCGGATATCATCAAATCAAAATGAAAGAGTCCGACCAAGCCGCAATAGCATTCATTACCCCATATGGGCCTTTCTGCTTCAACACTATGCCCTTCGGACTCAAAAACGCCGGCGCTACATACTAACGCATGATTCAAACATGCCCGGAGAAACAGATCGGCAAGACAGTTGAAGCATATGTGGATGACGTCGTCATCAAAACAAGGCACGTCGATACATTAATAGACGATCTACGTCTTACGTTCGACAACCTCCGTGCATATGACATCAAGCTAAATCTGGAAAAGTGTGTTTTTGGCGTTCCTGCTGGAAAACTGCTGGGCTTCATCGTTTCCAATAGATGAATTGAGGCAAACCCAGCCAAAATCCGAGCTTTGTCACAGTTGACTACACCAACAGACCTTAAACAAGTCCAAAAACTAGCCGGATGTGTAGCCGCTTTAAGCCGTTTTATCACCCAACTAGGAGAAAAAGCACTGCCACTTTATCGCCTTCTCAGACACACCGACCACTTTGAGTGGACGGACGTGGCAACCACCGGACTGGAATAAATAAAGGCTCTTTTAGCGAGCAATCCAATCCTGGCCGCACCAAACGTCAGCGAACCCATGTTATTATACATATCTGCAATGCACCAGGTCGTGAGTGCGGTGCTCGTCATCGAACGAGAGGAGGACGGACATAAATTCCCGCTTTAGAAGCCGGTATACTACGTATCCACTGTCCTCACACCATGCAAATCCCGGTACCCTCATTATCAAAAAGTAGCATACGCGGTCTTCATGGCATCCCGGAAGCTACGACACTATTTTCAAGAGTGCTCAATCACGGTGGCCTCCTAAGTACCACTCAATGACATAATAAATAACCGCGATGCCACGGGCCGGATCGCCAAGTGGGCCATTGAGCTCCTCAAATTCGACATAACATACAAACCGCGCCGAGCTATTAAATCTCAGTCTTGGCCGACTTAAATCGCCCGAATGAATGACAGAACTCCCTAAAGAGTATGACACATATTCCAACTGGGTCATGCACTTCGACGGCTCCAAAATGCTGGCAGGCTTAGGAGCGGGCGTGGTCTTAACATCCCCCACTGGAGATACAGTTCAATACGTACTCCAAATATTATACACAGACTCCAACAATGCAGCCGAATACGAGGCCTTATTGCATGGCCTTCGGATGGCTGTCTCCATGGGCATTCAACGCCTGGAAGTGTGCAGGGATTCAAACCTCTCAATATCTCAAATAAATGGAGATTTTGATGCCAAAGATCCGAAGATCGCGGCTTACCGTAACGCCGTTCTCAAAATGTCGGCTCGGTTCGAGGGGCTCGAGTTTCATAATGTGGCTCGAGAAAGTAATCAAGCGGCGGATGTCCTTGCTCGCATCGGCGCCAAGCGCGACCCCGTTCCACCAAACATCTTTCTGGAAAGGCTCTTCAAGCCATCCATGGTGTGGCAAGGGGAGAGCGGCAATACCAGTCCGGATCCGAATATTACCCCAGATTCTGAACACACCGATATCATCGGGGGCTCAGCCACCGAAATAACACCGTCGGCTCATCTTATCATGGCAATCATTGCCCCATGGACCGAACAATTCTTGGCCTACCTTGATAGGCGAGAACTCTCTGAAGATCAGAATGAGGCTCGCCGCATTGTATGACGCTCGAAAGGCTACAAGATTCATAACGGAGAACTCTACAAGAAAAGCGCTACCGGAGTACTTCAAAGATGTATCTCCGAGGAAGAGGGGCGGGAGCTCTTGGCTGAAGTTCATGCCGGTCTCGGCGGCCACCACGCCGCAGCTGGGGCCCTTGTAAGCAAGGCCTTCCATACAGGTTTTTATTGGCCGACGGGCCGAGCAGATGCACATGACCTTGTCCAACCAAAGCCATATGCCACCCACCTCTCTACAAACAATCCCCATCACTTGGCCTTTTACGGCCTGGGAGCTTGATATGGTCGGACCCCTTAAGGCCTTGTTCGGTTAATCCCCACCACAAGGGGATTGGAGAGGATTGGAGGGGTTTGATGTGGATTTTGACTTGCTGGGGATTTAATCCCTGCCAATCTGCTCGAAACCCCTTGAAACCCTGTGGAACCGAACAAGGCCTAAAGGAGGAAGCCATAAGAAAAAAATATCTGCTGGTCATGGTGGATAAATTCACTAAGTGGATAGAGGCCAAACCAGTTAAAATGGCCGAAGCCGGGCCTGTGATAGACTTCATATCCGGTGTTGTGCACCGTTATGGTGTTCCACACAACATCATCACCGACAACGGCTCCAATTTCATAGCTGATGAGGTGAAAACCTGGTGTGCTAATCTGGGCATTAAGCTCGATTATGCCTCCATCTATCACCCACAAACAAACGGTCAAGTCGAATGAGCCAATGGTCTTATTATGAGCGGCATTACACCCAGACTAGTGCGGTCTTTGAAAGAATCAGACAATCACTGGTTTAGGAGCTAGACTCTGTACTCTGGGGGCTATGGACCACACCCAACCGGACTACCGGATATACACCCTTCTTCATGGTGTACGGCGCAGAGGCTGTGTTACCCCGCGACATTATTCATGACTCATCGCAAATGCACATGTACGAAGAGAGAGAGGCCGAGATTGATCGGCAGGAAAACTTAGATGCCCTGGAGGAGGAGCGCGATGTTGCAAAAGTCCGTTCCGCATTCTATCAGCAGCAGGCTCACAGATATCAAAGGAGAGATGTGCGGTCCAAGACTTATAATGTCGGCGAACTCGTTCTACGCTTGCTGGAGAAGAAAAAAGACAAACTCGAGCCCAAGTGGGAAGGTACCTTCATTATTGACAAAGTTCTCATGGGAGGAGCGTACTGCCTGCGTGATGCCTCAAATAACCGCCTAGAGCCAAACCCATGGAATGCGGCCAGACTCCAAAGATTCTACGCCTAGCACCGAACTCTTTGTTTGTCTCCTTACCCCCTTTTGTTTTAATTTATTCTCCTCTTTTCGCTTTTCTCCTTTTCTTAGCCTTAAAGCTTTCGTGCGGCTAAACCGTGCACCTACGACGAACACATCCTCAAATTTGATCGTCAATTGTACCTGGGGGCTTCTTGTACAGAAGCTTATTATTATTAATTTCCGAGCATCAAGCTCACTACATATGTGTTTCTTCCTCGTATGTACCTTTTCTACGCAATTATATGCATCGATATGACTTAAGTTTTGGCCAAGCTAGGTTGCCTGGCTCCTGTGCTTATGCCCTACGTTCCCGTTAGTTCGGCTAGGGCATAAAGGGAACACCTCTGCGATTGTTACTGCCGGGTCATCTGGATGTGTACCTCAGACTGGGTGAAGCCGAAAGCTAGCATTCTTAAGGTAATATTCGATCGGCGAACTAAAGATGTTTTTACCCATTACAAATCCCCAGAAGTTACATATACTGTGATTTTTCAGTCACAGTTCGGACATGCACGTTAACCGCATGCTCACCCAGGGAAAGGAACCCTTAACGGAACTATTCTCTCTGGAAGATGTCTCTTACAACCACAATGTAATATGACATAGCTAGCGGGATACAACTTGCCTGTTCAAGCAACTATGACCCCTACGCCTGGTTTCCACGCATACCCCGGTTTATTTTTGCCGCTAAGGTATTTGAAAACACTCCGCACCTTAGGGTTGAGAGGTTGAAGCGAAAAGGTCTGCCATGACAATTGTTTTACAATCCGGCTAGGGACAAATACGTCATGTAAAAGTACACAGCTATTAGGACCCAAACACGTCTTCTTCTATGCCGTCCAACAAGTTGTCTAACTTATAATCCTGTAGAGAGTATTTTGCCACTACTTCTACTTGGTTATATACCAAACTCACGGGAATTTCTTTTCCATCTGACCCTGGAGGTCCGACCCGGGCCATATGATTCGGATCAAGCTTGGTATATCGTGTTTTCACCATGGCCTAGGCCTCTCGCGCACCTTCTCGGCAGGCCGATACCTTCCATAATCGGAAATGCTGCTGCGCTCCCTTGAGTAGTTGTACAAGCTCCTCCATACTTCCTGGAGGGGAGGCAGATGGCCATAAGGCGTTGGCAACACTCCGCATTGCCTGCCGAGCTCGTTCGTGCATTTGCGACAACTCTCGTAGCAGATCACCCGAAGATCCGGACATCTCCTCTTCGGGCCGGCCAGTCAGCATACCTGCAGACATAACTCTGTTAGTTCCTTTCCTCACCCAAGTACATGAGAGTAAGTTTGAACACATACTAAATATGCCACCTCGTAACCTCTTACTTTCCTTCATGGAGTCAGCTAGCTGGGCCCGCACATCTTTATGTTCTTCGGCTAGCTGGGTGTTGGAATCTTGGAGTTTGTTTTTCTCCTCCCTGACCCGTGTCAATATATGTTCGCCCTCGGTGCATTGCCTTTTGGCTTCTTGTTCACCCGCTTGCGCGACTTCCAGTGCTTCTTCCAGTTGATCTGATGATCCTGTCATGAGATGTGCAACTGTGTTAACATTGCTGGTATATAATTTTATTTTTTCTCGATGGAGGGACACATTTCCAGTTGATGCCTTCTTGGATTTCTCCAGTTCGGCAGTCGCAGCAGCAAGCTGGGTCCGACATTTTTCCAGCTCCTGAGACAACATGCTGTTCTTCTCCGTAAGCACTTGGTTATATGATGATCCTTAAATCAGTTAAATCAACTGCTTCAAGTCTTGGGGGCTACTAGTATATAATTATCAGTTTTGTGCAATGTGAGCTCACACGCATATTTTTCAAATGTTGGTCTGTGGCTCTGGCAAGCCCGTCTCGAGCAGATCGGATATATGCATCAGCTGAACTGAAGGCACTGAATGCCTCTTTTGAAAATCCGGGGTCGCGCAGAGCGGCCGTCCGACGCCGATGGTTCATGGAGCTCTCCACCTCCGAGTTTGTGACGGATACATCATCTGAATCCTCCGCTAAAGGACAGTCCGGTGTTGCTCCCATATTAGTCCTCGTCGCTACAGCAGGGTCTGGAGCCTGGCTGTTGGGAGTGTGACCGGCAGAACCCCCGGACACAGTCCGGCGAATGCTCTTCTTAATAAGACACAATAGACAATGTCACAGTTGGTTGTGACTACGAGAGGGCATATTTACAAAGCCATACCTCTTTGACGACGGCTCTGTCGTCTCTTCGCTTGCCTTCTTCCTCGAGGGCTTGCCCGGTGTGGGCGCCGCTCTGTTGGGTGTCGCCCCTGGCATGGGATGGCGCGCCGAACGCCTCCCCTTTGGAGCACAAGATAGTGCGGTGCGTAAGGTAGAATGAGGAAGCTCTTTCGGAGGCAATGTCTCCCGATCACTTACATGTGAGGTAGGGAGAAGACCAGCATAGTCGGCGGTGATGGCTACTTCCGTGCCGTCATAGCTCACCTGGTAGAATACCCCGTCTTCAAGCTCCACGAATATGTCCAGATCCTCTTTGAATCCGGGGTCTAGGTCCCAGTTATGATCCTCGGGCTATGGGGCGGGGCTGTGGAGCCCCTTGGTGACTTTCCGCCATTCTTGTTACAAATGGACGGATTAATATCCTTTGAGATCTACTCAGGGAGAAGATTGACTAAAGTAGTGGGATTTGAAGTCACCCAGCTAGGAGGAGTGTACATGGAAAATCCATCTTGGAACTTAGTACGCGTGAATTCCTCTTTCTCCCGTTTGTATAGTTCGGCCAGTATTTTGGCTAGAGCGGCGGGGGTGTCTGGACCCTTCCGACCGCAGCGGGAGGCGTCATCTTCCCCATTATAGTGCCACATGGGAAGCCCTTTGTGTTGGAGTTCACTACAAAAAAAAGACACATCCATGACATTTTGGGCCGAACGAATTTTTTTTGTCATACATATGACACTTCTATGACGATAATTGTGACAAAACCCAGTATCATCATAGATGTGGTGGGCTCATACTTCCATGACAAAAAATCATGACAGAAAATGGGCTTTTCGTCCTAGGCGGGCCGGAGACGCAGCTGCATGACATTCTTTGGGCCGTCCATGACGGAAAACCGTGGTAGAAGCGAGGGGGAGGAAAATTTCGGGGAGTTCCCGGTTACGATGGGAGGTCGGGGGCCGAGCGATGCGTGTTTCTCTCAGACACGACGCTGCTGTAAAGCGAGGTGTTGGCTCTAATCGAACCCGAAGCGAGCCGTTGGGCTCTAATCGAACCCGAGCGACAGACCGCAGTTACGTTATCGAACCCGAGCGATCGATCAATGGCTGTTAATCGAACCCGATCGGCGATTCTTCGCTACCGCTGCTAACTGAAGCCGATAGATGCTGCCTCGGGATGAGCGGTGGCGTTGCGGGGCGGGGGGTTGGATGAACAGGTGAGTGGTGGCGTTTGCCTCTACATGATCAGGACCCCGTGGTGTTCTGGAGGGCTGGATGAACAGTAGACGGTGGACGGGTGCCCGTGGAGGGGTGATTGAACAGGACCCCATGGTGTGGAGGGCTGGATGAACAGTAGACGGTGGAGGGGTGGTTGAAAAGTAGCCCGTGGAGTAGCGCGCGGTGGAGGCTGGATGAACAGGAGCCCATGGAGGATGGAGGAGGTCGACGGTGGAGATGAACAATATCCCGTGGAGTCCCTTTTTGCGGTATGCCACACCCCTCTCGATGAACAGGACCCTCATTTCGACCGTAGGAGGTCCGTTTCGTCCGTTTTGCAGTACGCCACACCCCTCCCGATCAACATGACCCCCGTTTCGAACGTAGGAGGTCCGTTTCGTCCATTTTGCGGTACGCCACACCCCTCCCGATCAACAGGACCCCCGTTTCGACCGTAGAAGGTCCGTTTCCTCCGTTTTGCGGTACGCCACACCCCTCCCAATAAACAAGACACCGTTCCGGACGTAGGAGGTCCGTTTCCTCCGTTGTGCGGTACGCTAGGCCTCGTTTCCATCGCATGTTCCGTCCAAGCCCTCCCGATGAACACGACCACGCATTCCGTTCCGACCCAGCCGGTTGGCTCCCATGCGTTCCGTTGCCTCCCGATGAACACGACGCATTCCATTGCCTCCCCATGAACACGACGCATCCCGTTGCCTCCCCATGAACACGACGACGACGTTGTTTCTCTGTTCCGACCCAGCCATGTACACGAACCATCACCGTACGTATGCGCGAGTAGGCGTTCGAGACCCCGCCCGTATGTACACATACATGGCCGTATTTTCTTTTCTTTCTTGCACCCTGGCGGCAGACGTGCGTGTACATGCTACGCGGCGCGCCCTACTACGACACGCGTCGCACCTCTACATCCACGGTATATATGTACGTACACGTTTGTGACCAGAATGACAACGCTACGTACGCTTCGACCAGGTGGGTCCCGACTGTCAGACACTTCCTTGCCTGCGAAGATGTAGCTGGTGGGTCCCAGCAGTCAGGGGGCGAATCATTTTGGGATTTTTTTGCCCGGACGCACTTCCTTGCGTGTGAAGATGTAGCTGGTGGGTCCCAGCAGTCAGGGGGGCGAATCGTTTTTTTTTGCCCGGACGCACTTCCTTGCATGCGAAGGTGTAGCTGGTGGGTCCCAGTAGTCAGGAGGGAAACATTTTTTTCGTGAAATACGGTGGCCCGTCCGGTGGGTCCCTGCTGTCAGGTGGAGGAATCATTATTTTCCACGTAATAAGGAGGCACTTCCTTGCTGCGGCCGTGGACCCAAATTTGTCGACCTCCACGTCTGATCCACGTCCGGCGAAGCCGTTCCTTGACCACGTTGACCACGCCGCCCGAGACCACCAGGGGGTGGACGACGGCGAGGCCTAGGAAGGGACGACACGGAGCCGGTGTGAAGACGCAGCGGTGGATGCCGCAAAGAGGAGTATGAGGGTTCACCTGCTCGGCTGCGGTGTGTGGCTGCCGTAGTCGCAGGGCCTGGCCAGCGGTGGGAATAGTAGGGGGCGGTGAGGCCTCCTCGGCAGCACAGCCGGCCACGGGAGGCAGGAGCAGGCGGCACGACCGGCACTTCTTTGGGCGGCTGGAGCAAGAAGACCAGAGGTTGAAGAAGCACTACGGCCGTTGGATGGACATCGTACGGTCACTAGAGCTAGAATCGTTCATATTGACTAAGTTGACAAAGCCCTCCGTCCCCGTCAACTTAGTAGGCCCACAAGTCAGCCTCCCACCAAGGTGGGTCCCAACTAGCAGGGGGAGTATTCATTTTTTTGTGCGTAATAAAGAGGCACTTCCGATGGGTCCGAGCTGACAACGGGGGATATTGCTTTTTTCGCGAAATACGGTGGCCCGTCCGATGGGTCCCAGCAGTCAGGGGGGAAACGTTTTTTCACGAAATAAGGTGGCCCGTCCGGTGGGTCCCTGCTGTCAGGTGGAGGAAAAAATATTTTGCGCGTAATAATGAGGCACTTCCTTGCGGCCGTCGTGGACCCAGCTATCAGCCTCTCCACGTACAGTACTCTTCCGATGGAAGTCGGTCGTTGACCACGTTGACCACGCCGCGCCGAGAGCACCAGGGCGGTGGACGACTGCGACGCCTAGGAAGGGGACGACGCGGAGCCAGGGAAGATGCAACAGTGGAAGCCCGCGTGAAGAGGAGTACCTGGGTTCACTAGTTCGGCTGCGGTGTGAGGCTGTCGTCGCCGCAGAATAACAGGGGGTGTGGGTGAGTGGAGGGATGGCCTGGCCAGCGATGGGTGTTGTATGGGACGGTGAGGCCTTGGGCAAAGACACCCGCCACGGGAGGCGAGGAAGCGGCACGACCGACGCTGCTTTGGGCGGCTGGACCAAGAAGACCAGAGGTTGAAGAAGCACTACGGTCGTTGGATGGACATCGTACGGTCACTGAAGCTAGAATCGTTTATATTGACTAAGTTGACAAAGCCCTTGGTACGCTCCAACTTAGTAGGCCCACAGGTCAGCCTCTGAAACGGTGCGCCCCAGATGTCAGGGGGAGGAATCATTTTTTGGGCGGCCGAAGCTAAGAATATCCGAGATTGAAGAAGAAGCACGACATCCGTTGGATAGACATCCAACGGCCCTGCTGCTAGAAGCGTGTGTTGACTATAATTAGTTGTCAAAGCCTTGCATACGCGTCAACTTATTTTTTAGGGGACGCATCACTTAGTAGGCCCACAAGTGTGTGGCAGAGAACTTGTAGCCCATTTGCGTTTTGTAAGAATGTACAACCCATTTTTGAATTCTAATGGAATTTACAACAGCCCATTTACAGTTTGTTAAAAGTACAACCCATTTTCTAGCTAGGACAACAATTAATAATTTCAACCAACCGTTGAAGACAGAATTCAATAAAATTCTACTCAGATTAAATATAAATTTGTATTACGTAAAAATCCAACAAAACATTGCGCGCGCAACAATGAAAATTTAAGTTTTTCAAAATCCATAAATAATATTTTATATACTAATTTCGTGTTTGGTGCATTTTTATATGGTTACTGCCCAGTTTTTATAATTACATCCCATTTATTATTTTTTAAAGCCCATTTTCCTGTTAAGCCTAATGCATCCCTCCTAGGAAAGATTTGCAGCCAGTGAAGGAGAATAACAAGTTGACCTTGCCTGGGTATTCCTCAAACAGATGTATAGCTGGGCTAGCCATTTTCATCTTGAAAAAATTAGTATTTGGGCTGGATATTTGGCCTGCGCTAGAAGGGCCACAGCCCGCCCAGTTAATACCCTCCTCTCCTCTGAACAACAACGAAAATCATCGCCAAGAAAAACTCTCCAGTGCTCATGCCTCAAAAACACAAATACTGCTCGAGCTGCTTGGTCCCAGCTGTCGGCCGCACCTTGTGCAATTCTCTCGTTTATATTGACTACATAGGTTGACAATGGTGTGGGACCGAGATGTCAGGACACCAGGAGAAAGCAAAAAAATATAGTTGTACATAATAAGGAGGCACTTGCATACGTACGGCTATGGCCCTAGTGGGTCCCTAGTGTCATCTAGTCAAAATAAAGTCATATCCTGAATCCTCATGTTCGTTGACCATGTTAACAATGCTCGGCGCCACGGCGAGCGCAACAACTTCGAAGGACAACGAAGAGGGCCTCAAGGGCCCTAGGGAGGTGCGATACGCCCGCTGCTCATTAAGGAAGCCAGGATCATCGGACACCTATGAGCACCTTCGAAACCGAGGCGGCATGAAACGATAAGGCCGCGCGTGGGAGCTCTGGTTTATTTCAAACCTGTATTAACATACAAGTGTAATTTACTCGTCATCGGAAACAACGCATAAAATACAGGCGTAATGAAACCGAGGGCCCGAGGTCTGTAAGTTAAACCGGCGGGTTACGCGTGTAATTTGAGAGACAGTGTATATTTTATGAGCACTGCTATATGGACGACATTACCAGACGATACAGCACGACGTGCGTATCATGCCATCCATGGGCAAGGCTGAAATAGTAGCTAACGGCTCGATTAGCAATTGTCCGAGTGTCGTTCAGCATTTTTATCGTGTGTGAAGTACTTCCGATATTTTACTAGTCGAAATCGACCAACCAAGCGCCTTCGCCCGAGACCATCTTCTTTAATTTACAAGCGTCAGTTTCACAAGCGGTTTTGGTTGGAAAACGACGATCCAATCACGGCCTAATATCATGAGTTGGTCGGAAGATCATATGGTTTCACGTCTAACCTACCCGACATGTCGTATAGGCTATGAATGAAATATCAGACGATGAACTTCTTACGCACGGAAACAACAGAAGAGGATGATCTTCTTAACAAGCAAATCACTGGCATTAGAGCGACATGCAAAACAATATGAAGCATTATTCTCAGGAGACACGGTGAACAGCTCGTGATGCCGCATGCCACAACATTCCAAGCTCAACTTTGCAATCAAACACAAGGCCTGGCATTACATAGAAAATATTCAGAACAAACTCTTAACACAGGAATATCTCAGCAGAGTAACTATTTACTTCTAAACTGAACACAGGAATAGGAAAAACACTCGACGCTGCTCACAAAGAAGGGCGTCCCAATCAAAAATATCAACTTCATGTCTTCTGGCTAACATCAATGAGCAAATTTTGACAGGGTTTTCCAATTCCAATATATTAAACTAACGTCTTCTTGCTAACATCCATGATTAAACTTTGACAAGATTTTCCCATTCAAAATATGTAATGCCTATGATCGTGGAGTCCTGTCGTAGCTTCTTGTACTTGTTTGGGCACTTTTTGCCTGTGGCACTCCACGTGTTGTTAAATTGCCGATGGTCTCTGCAGACTAGTCATGTCACCGGTGTCTAATAATACTCTGTAAAGCTTCTCGGTCATTCCTTCCATAATGTACCGCAAACAGTGATCGCTTCTTTCGCAAAGTGGAGCGACCAATTGGACCCAAAGAACGCATAACAGTTTGCCTTGGACACATTGGCTCCTTTTGTGCAGTTCAACTAAAATCGAAGTTGGAATAAAACCGAGCTTTAATTTTGATATCCTCGTAAGCAACAATAGGTATAAGGGAAACAATTCTCGAGAAATAACGGTTGATGACTTGTCTTAATGGGAAACAAAGCAGGAGAGTAGCAATTCTCCATCAGTGTGACTCATTCATATTGACTGAGACATTATCTTAACAATGCCTTGTTTCAACATGTATAAAGAACGACAAAGCAGAAAAGTACCATTTCTAAAACAATGCAACTGATTCATTTTAACAGAGACATTATCTTAACAATACCTTGGTTAAACATGTAGAAAGAACTACAAAGCAGGATAGTACCATTCCTAACAAGTGTTGCAGTTTTGAACTAAGATTCAAGAGTTAATTAATTACGAGAGTGGCATTGCTTAATTTTACCAACGGCATTAGATTAACGAAAAGCATAAACAGTTCGAGGGGAGAGTGGGTGCAACAACAATATGTGCTTCCATCTACTTATAAAGGGGTGATGCAGAGTTTGTTGTAACAAAGCAACAAGCATCATGTCTGGGTTGGTCCCATTTTTGTTCACTACTTAATGGGAAAAGACAGCAATAGAATAGCTTCAATTCAACATTTATTTAAAACAGTACCAATACAAGTAGCACAACATCTCAAAGCACACTGCACAATCATGTGGATGAAGGCCTGTACTGACCTTTCATGAGAACACCAGGATAAAATACGAATCTGCCAACACGAATAGGAAATCCAATCTCGTTTTGTGCAGTTGCACTGAAATCAAGCAAAGTGTTTCACAGAGTGAAGCAGAATTGTCGCAATAGCAACAAGTTGAATAGATATCCCTGTTTAAACACAGGCAAAAAAGGAATCAATTTCTGGCTAATAAAGGAGGATGAAACATGCGGCCACAAAAATGGTAATCCCGCCAATCCCTAACAAGTGTCACAGTTTTGAAATAAGATTCAGTAGTTAATTCCGAGAGTGGCATCAATTATCGGCTTATAAAGGGGTGATGCTGAATTTGTTGTAACAAAGCAACACGCATCATGTGCAGGTTGGTCCCATTTTTGTTCACTACTTAATGGGAAAAGAGAGCAATACAATAGCTTCAATTCAACATTTATTTAAAACAGTACCAAAACAAGTAGCACAACATCTCAAAGCACACTGCACATCATGTGGTTGAGACCAAGATTTGAAACAACTCGCCACGAAGACTGGAAACAAATCTCGATCTCCTTTTGTGCAGTTCCACCAAAATTAAGCAAAGTCACCGGTGTGACACTCAAGTTGAACGGCACAAAACACTCTTAAAATACAAGTGTTTCGAGTAGCAAAGCAAAATGTCGCAATAGCAACAAGTTGAATCGATACCCCTGTTTTAACAGAGGCAAAAAAGGAAACAATTACTTTCCGATAAAGGAGGATGAAACAAACGGTGACAGAAAGAAGCATCTAACTTATCTTGGATGGAAAACAAAGTAGGATAGTAGCATTTCTAAAACGGTTGCATTGATTCATATTAACAGAGACATTCTCTTGAAACAACATTCGTTAAAAAATGTAATTTACTTTTAACAGTGGAATTGCTTCAATTTTCCGGCGGCATTCTTAGATTAACAACAGCAAAATAGCTGTATGCGACATGCTAGCACCATGTGCGTCCACACGGATAAATGGGTGATGCAGAGTATGTAGCCAAGCAGCATATCTGTGTTGGTCCCATATTTGTTCTCTTTGAACTTTTTTCCTATGTGAGGGCAGCAAATCTAGTCCTGCACAAACTATCCGACCCCCGCTTTCTTTCCCTTTTCAACAAAGAGATCGGTTCCTTACAGATGTGTGTACTGGGTTACCCCCTTTTTCCCTTTTCGACCAACAAAGCGGCTGGATAGCCAGTCTATACTACTTTTCCTCCCTCCTTTCCTCATTGAACCACGTCCTAGATTCATGCTCCACCCCACTGCACCTTTCTTTCCTCTTTGAACCAAGACCTAGATTCGACTACAGATCGAAAAAGATCCACATGCAGCTAGAGCAACGACGGTTTCAAAGAAACTTATACCTTAGGGTCGTCGGGATGTGGCAAGGCGTGCCGCGGGAGGCTGGATCTGCCCACACTACGTACGGTAGCGAGGAAGAAGGGGTCGGTGGCCCTCCAAGACAAAGCGCTGGGTGAAAGAGAACAGCGGCCGGCGATGGATTGCCTCCCTCGCCAAGGCGATAGAGTTAACGATGCACCTCCTCCCTTCCCAAAGGCGACGGGATATGGACGCCTCCTTCACCAGCTGTGAGGGGGGAGAGAGAGACAAGAGGCCAACGCAGTCTTGTTTAGATCTGGTGAAGAGAGGGTGAGAGACTGTGAATATAGAAAACCCTAGAAATGAACGCTGAGCCTCCAGCGTGTAACATATATGTATTTCGGCGAGCGTGTGGAGAGTGCAAACCCTAGCGAGCAAGCGCCGAGGCTCCCGCTTATATATATACTAATGTAGTACGGACAGAGCTCCGGTGCCTTCACTGCATCTACTTTTGGCTATATGACAGGTGAGCCAGCCACATTTTGGGCCCACCTGTCATAAACCCAAAGGCAGGTGCACTAAGTCAATGAAGCTGCGTCCATATAGTACTCTCGTGTATACGACTAATATATAGTGGAGTGGTTTTCTTATTCTCTCCATAACAATCATTTTAAATTGTGTAAGTACGAAACGAAACTCTTTATTTAATGTACAGTGAAGAAAACTAGTACTACTTCCGATGAACTAACGATCCACGCCCACGCGTCCTGGTCGCACTTCCTGTCCTTCACGTGTGGTACACTACCCTCCCTAAAGTGAACAACCACACATGCGCCAAATTATCGGAAACGTGTGAGGGTGTGTACAAATAAAGAATTTTAATTTGAATTATCGGAAAGGTTTGAGAGTATTACAAAGTTTGACTTCAGTCAAATCTAATATGCGGAGTAAATAAAAATGGAGGGTACTACGTCCATCCGGGTTTTTAGTCCACACCATTTTTTAAATCAAAGTTAATAGCTAGACAAATAAAATTACAGGGGAGCCGGAGACAAAGTTGTGAGAAGGCTTAGAAATCAATACAAAACTTACGCTCTTAGTACCAACGTCGATCCTTCTTCGAGGAAACATTTGGTTCATAGCCAATTGTGTGATAAAATTGCACCAACGTGAAAGACGACTGCGTCTCCAACGCAACCAAGGTGAACTGACGAAGGATATCATCTTTGTGTGTAACAAGGAAAGAGCACTGATGGAAGATAGCTTGTTTTTCATTGAAAATCGATCAGCTTCACTAGCCGACGCAACCATGAGGCGCAACCATGAGCATCGATAGGTCATCATGGTGATGCATCATCCATTTGGCATCAAGTTTGGGTGAGGCACCTATGAAGTTCGACAAATCCTCACCGTGGTCCGTTTCTTCTCAGTAATCAAGCTCGAGGAAGGAAGAACCACGTGGCAGAGGACAGTGAGGCGGAACAACAATGGCCATCCAATTTTGTGCAGTTCCACTAAAATTGAGGAAGACATGCCCGGTATGGAGACACGCATCGCTGTTTCCAAAAATATAAAAAAGGGTTAGCAACGACATCTCAATTGTCAATAAGAATTAATGAAAAGTACACCAACAAACAGAAGCATCATAATTATATCTTGATGGAAACTAAACCAGGATACCCGAGAAAAAAAGCATTTCTTCATTTAACCAGTGATAGTACTACCACCATATGGACAACGACCGCACAACCACCATGTACTTTTTGTCGAAACAACATGTATACCTCCACAGAGGCATAAATCATGACAACTTTTCGAGTGGCATTTCCTCTATAATAGTACTAGTAGGTGATGTTGGACCAGCCGATTTAACCCTAGCTACTATGCATGGGGAGCTGGGGAGTAGTCGCATAGAAGAAAACCCGCACGCAGCGACACTGGGAGCTGGACCAGTACAAGAAGTTATACCTCAGGTGGGCAAGATGTCGTTTAGGCGGGCGGGCGGGATCTGCCCACACGACGGCAGCGAACAAGGGCGCGGAGGATCTTCGTCCGCGCCAGCGCCGGCTCCGAGAGGACGGTGCGCATCGGCTCCCTCCATCGCCGACGGCGACAACATCAACGCTGCACCTCCTCACCTCCCGCAGCGGACGGGATTCGGCCGGATCTGTGACCACCGGTGAGGAGAGAGATAGAGTGGACACTATCATCTTGTTTTGATATGGAGAGGGTGAGAGAGCGAGACGCGAGAAACTCTATCAAACAAGAGGCTATAATGGAGTAAAAAAATCTCTCCATAGCAGTGGTTTTAAATAGAATACGCGCGTTCCCGGAAAAAAGAAATGAAAACTGGCGGACAATTTTTTAAGGGTCTGTCTAGGACACATCTAGATGTGACATAGTTATGTCACATCTAAGTTGATGTCCACTCTGTTTGTGGTCTATTTTTTTTTGTCCTTGTTTTTTTGTTTCTTGTTGCTACATTATATACTTGTGGGAGCTTACATGTGATATCCTTAAATAACATCTAGATGTGAATTAGACAAACTGATTTTCTAACGTACCAAGAAAGAAAACTCGATAAAAAACATGCCCCCGCTTCCAGGTCGCGAGAGTCGTCGCGCACACATAGACATAGACATGCATATCCGTGTTTACGTAAAATTCCATTCCCATCTCCATCTCCAATCATATTTGTCCAACTGCCACATTATTTACGTTGTTAATTATATACGCAACAATATTAACGTACAACATCTCTTGTTTGCATACGTCCGAACTGTTGCCACGGCCGGTCCTGACCAACCCGAACCCTCTTCATCACCCGCGCATGCGTCCCGCCCGAAACGGTCAGTGCTGCATTCATGCCCGGCCAGAGCGGACGCGACCTCTCACTGGCGCCGGCATTTAAGCGGCGCGTCGGCCGAGAGAGCGTCGCCCGCGCCACTTCCGGGTGCACGCGGCTGCTCCGCGTTCAAAGGTCGCAATAGCCGGCTACAACTTGCATGTAAAAAGTTCTTGGGAGTCCGTGCTACAGCTAGCTGTCCTCCCCCAACTCGTCAATCTCTTGAAGTAGTGCTAGTACTCCATGGCGCGATCCATCGACAAGCAGGCGGGAAAGTTATCATATACTCGGTTTGCAGTGAGTGGCATGCCGAGCGGCCGTGTGGGGTCGAGCCGTGGAGGAGGGTGAGACACGAACACGACAGACGTGATTTAAATGATGGTTTTGCTCGATGGCGTGATCCAACGAAACGAAACGTTGGTTTCTCTCCGATTCCATTTTCTCCGAAAACGGAAACTTTCCACTCCATTTTCATTCCTATTCCAAGGTTACCCGTTACAACATTCCATCAAATACAAAGGAAAACTAACACGCATGCTGATGCATCTCAATGATTCACAGATCATAGCCAATATTTACTTCACAACTAAAGAAAAAAGTTGTGAGAGCGTGTACGAAAGAAAAACTACTGATGGGGTCATTGGATAGCCTGGCCAGGTAGAACCCGTCGAAGGAAAGACGAATGGCACCATTGGATCATATGATGCTTTTGTGCAGTTCCACTAAAATCGACCTGAGCATCCCTGATGGCAAAGATATTGAAGAAGTGTGATTATAAAAATAGTACTGGCACTAGTTCATGAGACATAAACTCATCAAAAGTAGAAGCCGGTAGAAGTAGAGAAAGATCGACATGGAGATGGAGCTACGGCAGTGGAGCAAGCCGGCTCCAAAAGGAAGATGGACGTCGGGCTGTAGCTAGAAGGTTGGTTGGGACGCGGCATCGGCCCATACCACGGTGACCCCCGATTGGGACGCACCGACTGTGGGTTTTCTCCCTCGCCGATGTCGACCGCGTCTACGCAGAACATTGTTCCCTTCCCCCAGCTGCGGGATCAGGCCCGTCGTTCTATGCTTGTGAAGAGAGCAACCTTTGCAAGCAGGCTTGTAGCTTAGGATCCTGCTAGTGTATATATAGTGGTTTTCTTTTTCTCTCCATATCAACCATTTTATATTGCGTACGTGTCATTCAAGAGTGAAATGATGGTTGCTTCTTCCGACTAACTTACTGTGTGATTTGACTACTCCTTAGTGGCCCCTACACGTACTCCCCCTACATGTATGCAATAGTCACACGTACACATGGACGCAAAAACGCGCGTGACGCCCTAATGCATGCATGTCCGAGCACACGACGGAACACGCACGGTCACGCTAAGTGCTCAACCTACACGTGCATGCGCACACATACTCAGTCAGGGTGAGCTAGTGACCGTATAAACACCGGAAAATATATATATATTGAGCGCAATGAGCATACTGTGAAGTCCACTGACCGTATTTTTACAAATATACAGTGACAGACAGAGTATTTATCTCGTTTGAAATTAAGCCATATTAACCGGAGAGGAGGCAGTAAGGACTAGAAATACTTTTCTGTGACCCGTCAACTAGCAGAAACGAGGAGAAGGTTGCAGAGACGGGAGAAGCTTGCAGCGCGGTGGCTCATGAGACAAGGAGAAACTTTTGACTAATGCAAGCTCTCCCTCGCTCAGGCGGTGGACGTGCAACAGTTAATTCGGTGTCAGATTGCTAGAAGCATACACTATACTACTAGTGCTACTATTGTTTGACTTCCCGAATAGGCGAACAACCAAGCGCAAAGTTTACTAGTACTAGTACTACTACTATAGTTTATAAAGGTACGTACTATACTAGTACTAGGAACCGGATGGAGGAGCGTCTGCACTCTTATTATAATTTTAAAATGTGATAAAGCAATCTTCAACACATTTTGTTCTCTTCGAGGGTTCTCGCATGTGATAATGGAAGTTGATTGCATGGAACACTCGCCACAATTCTCGCTTAATTTTGGCTCATATCCTGTTACAAATAGTAGCGCTCGGTAATATTTCCTCTTTTTTTGTTATTCAGCATGTAAACAGGTCAGCAAACCTTGCGGCACATCTTCGTGCGAACCGTGCTTGCTGCACTTTGAATGTGGCCGAGAGCTGGCTTGATGAAACACCTCGCTTCCTACTTCTTTTTCTGTGGGGTACCTCGCTTCCTAGTGACCAGTGTCTTGGCTGATCATCCTAAGAATGCTTATATATGAATAAAGCTCTCTCATTTACCCGCAAAAAGATTAAGTCATATTAACCGGAAAGGAGGGAGTATGGACTAGCACTACTTTTGGTGTGTCCCGTCAACTTCATGAGCGAGGAGAAGCTTGCAGGACAAGGTGAAGCTTCGCTAATGCCTTTTGACTAATGCAACCTACCTTCAGTGGACATGCATCAGTCCATTCAGTGTCAGATTGTCAGAGGCATACACTATAGTACCCAACATGCGGAGTACCATCATTGTTCGACTTCACGAAGAGGCGAAGAGCCAAGCGCAGTAGTACGAGTAGTACTACTACTAGAACCGCATGGTGGAGCGTCTGTACTCTTATTTTTTTAATCTCTGATAAAGTACACATTTATACCGGAGAAGGGCGGAAAACGGCAGCCCAACATGTAATGAATGATATCGATCAACCAACCATGCTCGAATATATCTTGGCCTCCATCCGAGACTGTCTGTGTGTTCTCGCTCCTCGTCTCTCTCAAGGAACGGCGGGTTGGCTCTTTGCCGTCAATTGAGATCGGTTTGCTCACACTCCTGTCCCACATGTCAGTGATATGCCAAGAGAAGGTGCGTTGACCGACTGGTCATACGCGTACTTGGTTTTGCACCTTCATACTACTCCTCCCTCCGTCACAGTTTACACGGTGTGCTTCATTATGATCCATTTCTCTCAATGCATTTCCACCACCAGAGAGACTTTAGACGTGTTTGGTTTAATGCTCAATTAATTAGGGCGTGGTAACCGCAATCAAGTCCACAATTTTCTCTCCATGTACTCTGTACTACTACCGAGTGGAGTAAGTGCATGCATGTGTGTACCCGGGGTGGAAGCACTGCATGCATGTGTGTACGCATTATTCCCTCTAGTAATAGACGCCGTGCTATAACTACCAATGCTATTTTTCAGGCCGATCGCTAGTCGCCCTGGTCCCAGAGATTTTTTCTTTTTCTGAAGCGCCTTTGTCTAAACAAAGGTGACGGATGGAGTAGTATGAGCGGATTCAAAGAAGAGCGTATTGATGGTTGCTTCTTGGAGCAACTTACGATTAGGAAAAGGTGGAGCTTACGATTTGACTGCTCATTACTCACTATTAATGCGGCGCAAGACCGGGCTGAGTCTCCCATGCGGTTGTGCACTACCCCCTCGGTTCTTAAATATACATCGGAGTATATTTGTCTTTCTAGAGATTTCAACGAGTGACTACTCAAATATTTGTCTTTTTAGAGATTTCAAATGGACTGGTACATATTTTAGAGTGTAGATTCACTCATTTTGCTCCGTATGTAGTCACTTGTTGAAATCTCTAGAAAGACGAATAGAATATTTAGGAATGGAGGGAGTACACATACGAAGGAATCTACACTCTAAAATATGCCCGTTTGAAATTTGTAAAAAGACAAATATTTAGGAACGAAGGAGTATAATTTTGTGCATGGCACATGGACCCGGATGATGAAGAGGCTTCTGGCAATGCTATCAAGCTTCCATCATTTGTTTACATAATTGACGTACTATACAAATAATTTTCTAACGACATGAAATTGTACAATGGTGTGAGCTTTCAGGTTTTGTTTCGCGTGTCTTGCCATCGATGCTCTTTCGGAAACAATAAAAAACTAACTTCCTTGCTAATGCATGTCAATTATTAGCAGATCAGAGCTAATAATTACATCTGGCCGAAGACATAGTTGTGAGAAGGTGTTAAATTAAAACTGATCCTTGCTTTCATTGGCAGCAACGTCCCCCCAGCTCTGTCTAAATCAACAAGGCATGTTGGAAAAAAAAGTAGCTGTCTGGAGCATGCAACATTCCGATCATTTTGTGCAGTTCCACTAAAATAGAGCTGAGCGTCCCTGTTCCAAAGATATTAAGTGTGATTACGATAGTAGAGGACTGCTGATGAAACAATAAACACACAAATAGAAGCCGGTCACCTTTGCAGTCTCTCTTAAGACTAAATAGTTGGAGAAGATTAGGCTCGGAGTTGGATGAGGAGGATAGAGCAAAACCAATCTCCCTTTGTGTAGTCGCACTGAAATGTAGAGACGTTGCCCGTGTGACATTTTAGTACAACTGCACAAAACACTAATAAGAAAAAAGTGATTTGTGCAGTTCACTAAAAGGTCGCAATAGCAACGAGGTGAAATGGATAGCCCTGTTTGCAAAAAAGAGGTAGAAATGAAACAATTACTGGCTAATAACAGTTGATGACACATGCGACGACAAAAAAGAAGCATATTCCTTGCCCTAAGGGAAGATAACAACACGGTTGTGTTTGTCTAAAACGGTGCGAGGACGAGAATGCAATATGGAAGTACGCTGGATGAGCTACATTTTGGGCAAAGAACTATGGAAGATCCACATGCAGCGACGTGGGAAGGCTAGCAGTGGAGCAAGGCCGGAGGGGATACCTGGAGGTCGTCGGGATGTAACTAGGTGAGCGGCGGCGGGCGGAATCTGCGAGCAGGTGGCGTAGGCCCTGCCGCGCCGGAGCTTGGTTAGAGAGAACGGTGTGTACTGCAGATCGGGACGTGCTGCCTCGGCGGCGTCGAACAGAGAAATGATGCACTTCCTCCCTTTCCCCCGGCGGACGAGATGCGGCCGGATCAGTGACCAACGGTGAGAGAGAGGCCACCGCACTCCCTTTCCCCTGGCGGACGGGATGCGGCCGGATCAGTGACCAACGGTGAGAGAGAGAGAGGCCACCGCAGCCTTGTGTGAGATACTCTGAAGAGCGACAAACCAGGCACGCAAGGCTCCATTGTATATAGTGAGCGGACTACCTTTTTCTCCATAAAAATCATTTTATATTCTGTGTACGTGCCATTGAGCGCTATCATTTAATTTAAAAATAACGCGGCAACGCGTCAAGTCGAACTTTGTTTCGTGCAGGCGTGGTACACGACCTTTCTAGGTAAACAACTGCTACAGGCGTTCAAATTAGCACGTGGGTTGCCATTTCGTAAAGAAATGAGCTCCACCGTGTACCCGCGCGGGTGTGGCTGGGCACGAAGCGTGAGTACGTGCATGGTGCACCTATTTTCTTCTTGTATACGTACACCACCTATGTGGGGTTGTGTGAGAGAGATACAAACCTAGAGAGATATAGTGTGTGGGTTCTTGAGAGTTTTTTTTTGGGGGGTCAATCAAAAATGTAACACATGCAATGTGTGTGAAATAGAGTCCTGGATATAACATATATATAGAGGCGATCCACGAGAAGAGAGTGAAGGTATCATCGGCTTGAGGTGTCCATAGAATCGAAAAGAGGGATGATGTGTGTGTGTGTGCGCGTGCGATCGATAAAGAGTGACATCGAATTTGTGTGTGCCCACGTCAAAGATATAGAGTGGCTGGCCCTCTTTGGAACGTGAGAGGGACATGTGCAGTTTGTCTCGTGGCATGGATACCTACCTGCAGTGCTTTCGACTATCGGTGTGTGGTGGGGGAAGAGGGAGGCCCAATTAACTATAGAGGTACAATGGCTGGTATATGTGTGGAGGAGGAGAGAGGCCTACCTCATGTATTAAGGAGATCGATCTGCCTTATGTATTAAGGGAGATCGATTGGCATCCATGCATATGTGCAGGAGAGGAATAAGGTTGGGAGAGAGACAGAGCTAGAGTGTTGGAGGGGGTGGTAGTGGAGTTTCTTCTAACAAATGGTGGGATAGGCTTGCTAGACAAGCGGAGGGCACGCCGCAATATCAATAAGAGAGGAGATGGTTGCTTGTTGTGCGTACGCGTGCGTGTGAGAGACGGGTCGGGAGGCATGCACGAATGATGAGGGGGACGATGTGGCTGTGGTAAGCGAGACATAACTACATAGGAAGATCAATGGCCCTTTGTTAGAGAAAGGAGAGACATAACTTGTGAGGTACGTCGATCTATGGGGGGGGGGGGTAGTTAAAGTCGATCTAGGTATATGTTGGGAGATCGATCGGTATACATGCATGTGTGTTTTAGAAGCAAATGAGGCACGAGGAGAAGGATAGAGAGAGGGATGCTTTTATGAGGTGGTACGAGAGGCATACTATATCGAGCGGGGAGGAGTGTGCGAGTACAAGAACGATGAAAAGGGTGGTGGGAGTGAGGCATGGACGGTGACAAGAGAATAGGGGAAGCTTGTGTTTGTGCTAGGCACACCTGGCTAGAGAGGCATGTCGATCGATGTGTGCCGTAAAGAAGGAGCTGGGGGCCTACACACACCATGGGTGAACGACCTAAAGTGAAAAGACTTATTTGCGCGATGGAGCTAGAGAATGCTGAGGGAGGATGAGAGGGATGCGGGCGTGTGCATGCACAAGAGAAAGTTAGCGCTAGCGACAAAGATAAGAGGGTTGTGTGGGTGTAAAAAACAAATAGAGATCATATATACTTCATTATAAAAAGCAAATTCGGATATTTGAAGAATTTATCATAGTGTTTTAAACCGACGCATGTGTGAATATATATAACGGTGATACACATGGTGTGTTTATGAACATGTTATACTACATTTAATATATTTTATCTCTACTCTTATAAAAAAAGGGAGTTGTTGATGATGGTGTGCCTGCCATCCTGCATTATAGGCCGTACGATTTATATCTGGCGGATAGCAAGGAAACTATGATGGTTGAAGTTGGCAACAATCATGATTGTAGATTCTTATTGAAATAGAGAAACGAATTCAAATTTAGTTCAAATTGTAGCGGTAGTATAGACATTTGGAATGCACTAAAATATTGGTATGAGTAGGTTACATGCATTATACTGACAAGCAAAAAATTAATCGGACATAACATGGATTCATACTCCCTCCTTCCATCTATATAGGGCGTAATGAGATATTTAAGACCGCCTTTGACTATTGACAAGATTAATAGTACATGACATGCACAATGTGAAAATTATATCATTGAAAGAACCTTTCACAGACGAAGTTAAGGGTGTGCTTTGTGTAAGTTGCATGTCATATATCATTTCTCTAATATTTGGTCAAAGTTAGTATCGAAAAACGCATTAGGCCCTATATAGATGGAAGGAGGGAGTAGCTTTGAATAGCATTTGTATAGTAAAACGGGGCAAGACTCTCTCTTTGTGTGGTGTGAATAGTTTTATTTTTTTCGTTTTCTTTTTGGTTGAGGGAAGAGTGAATTGATTTGGTGCATTACAAGTACAATATTACTACGTTAGGCTTGTCCCTAAAATTCAACCCGCGTCTTGTTATGTCCCAAAAATTCAGATATCGTGCTCCCAAAACTGGCGCCTTCACAACCCGCGCCTTTGTTATCCCAAAATTACAACGCTACAAAAAACTCCCTCCATTTGCCAAATCGACACGCGAAATCCCCCTTCTAACCCTGAGCCGAAAGGGTCGCTAGTTCAAATCGGTGGGGGTACTTTTGTAACACACCCTACATTTTGGACAAGCGCGTCCCTAAGTCATGCTTCACCCCCTTTTCGCCATTCGAAATCCCAGACCGCCATAACCTCTCCGCTTCCAGCGAAATCCCACCCTCCTCCGTCCGCCACATCACCGCTGCCCACCGGAGCCTCTTCCCGACAGCGTCGTCCAATAACAACTGGCGTCCCTCGTCCACCTCCCCAGATGAGGATCTGTCGTCCATCTCGCCGTCCCGCCGGTTCAGCCGCCCCTTCCTCCACCTCCAAGGAGTTGCTCCGACGATCGCCTCATCTATCGCGGCTGCTCCATCCCCACAGCGCCGCCTTAACCCGCTCCACCGGAACCGCAGCATCCTCACCGACTCCTCCGACGAAGCCGAGGCCTACGCGGCGCCACCAAAGAGGTTGTACACTCATCGCATCGCACCTTCTCCTTAACTCGACCTCCCGGCGCCGACGGTGCTCCATCCTGCACCCCCATGGAGCGGCTACCTTGAAGCCGGTGCCGCAGGCGACATCTCCACGGCGGCTCTCCCCCAGTGCGAGGCCCCTTCGGCGGCAGCGTCCATACCAGCCGGATCTGCTGCTACTACTCCGGCTCTCGCTCGATCGCTCGCGCTGCTGCTGCTGCTCCGGCTCTCGCTCGATCGCTCGCTCGCCCAGCTGCGGCTGCTGCTCTCCCCCTCGCTCGTGTTGCTGCTCTTCTCCGATTAAGCCACACTTGATCTTGAATCGACTTTTGGGTCGATCGATTTTGAGGTTGGGGGCTTGCGGAGTTAAGGAAGAACCACCCTTGATGGGGACGGGCTCACGGAGAGGTACCCCACTATCTATCTTAGGGTTCAGGGTGGGGAGCGGGGGCATAGAGGGTTGGCCGGGGCGGCGGTGGCGAGTTGTTTCGGGGCGACGAGGCGGCGCTGGGGCCGGCGGTTCGGCCGGTGGTGGCTGGCGGCTCAGAGGGGTGCAGGTTGAAGATGAACTGCAGGCCCTCCCTAAACTACATGTCAAGTGCCTCTCTGCTACCATTGCGTTCGATTTTAAGCGATGGCGTTCAGAATCCATAGTAAATTTCAGTTTCAACAGTTATGTTCAGAGTCAACAGTTTTTACCTCATCTGTTGTAGTCAGGTGGTTTTTGGTGATTTTAATTTTACATCCATTTTACATCATCTATTGGAGATGCTATTATAATCCCACTTGAGATTAACGATGTCTGTCTTGTGCTGCTTCAGCCCTGACGTCTTACGGCTCACCGGAGCTGCTCCAACGATGTAATCCATCCATCACAACAGTGAGCAAAGGCTCGGACGCCGTCTCTGATTCCTCAGATCTTCCTCCACACCTCCGACAGCCACCTCGCCTCAAGCGCTTGGCCGACCAACCCAATGATCTTTGAGGTTGACACGGCTACGGCAAAGAGGTTGTACACTTGTTGCATCACTTATTACTATACATTCACGTCGATCCATTAGGGCTATTTTGGTTACCATCACTCTAAATTTCTGCATGCTCTCCTTACATAATCTCACCATACTTTTTTCGTATGCATGTCAGATATTGTACACAGTCATGCTGAACATGTAGAGAAAAAGAGAAAAGTTTTGTGCGGCAATACAATGTCATGCAGACATTGCTCCATGGTGGGTTTAATGGCAAACCCTCCCCACCCGTCTCCAGATTGTAATCCAGAGGAAGGTATCTGTTCTGAGGCGGATTCGGACGCCGCTGACCACTCCTATTTACCCCCCAAGGTGTTTTCTCTACCTTGGCATGATGATGTTAGTCATATCATGCATATGTTGCCTTACAGTGCCTACTTTTGACATCATATATGTCATCTGCTTAGTTTAGACATGTTCTGTAATGCCACCTTTTTAGTTTCTATATCATATATGGGAATAATGCAGTCTCATGTCTTTTAGCCAGCCATAATATATGTGAAATGTGCAATGCCATCCTGTTTAACCAGGCATCATATATTTGAATGATATCTTGCCCATCCATTTCTCCATTACCTTTCCATTTGTCGACAATGTTTGTTCATTAAACTACTCTTCCTGTGAATCAACCATTTGGGTGGGAGATGGAAAAATCTGGAGTGAAAACAAGGCCTTCAGAGCAGACAGTGCTACATGTCGAAGCAGATCTCTTATTGGGTCCCGATAGCTCCTCAGAGATGGATTCAGAGACACATGACCAGTCCTATCTCCTGCCGATAGTAACCCAGTTCCTGTTGACACAGCACCATCTCCACCACAGAGCTCCCAAACAAGAGCAGTTAGTAAGGAAGCTCCAGTGCCCAAAGGGCCAGTACTATCACGACGAACCCCAACTCCACCAGTTAGTACGCCTATTCCTGTGGAGGAAGCACAACCAGCCAGTCGTAGTTTAGCATCTATCACATTTGATGTTGTTAAATCGTATGTGCGTATCTTCCCATCTTGGAAATATTATCTTGAAGATGAAGGAAAATTCGATTCAGGTGTTTGTCCAGGAGTTATGTGTAAGTAATGTTATTCATGGCAATTACTTTGCTTCGTCCCATACATCCTACCTCCATGATGGTTATAATACAACAAATTTTCCCATTTTTCTCTATAGAGAAGGACCGATTTGGAAACTTCGGGATGAGGTAACCTGTGCTAATACCTCTGCTATCTTCAAGAATGCTTGGTGGCGATGTCGGAATTACACGAAGAAAGCGTACTTCACCGGCAAAGAAACTCATCAAATTCCCTTACGTTCTCCACGAGACACATTCTTTGGGCGATGGTAGGGAACGCCTTGTTACTATCTTGGTCGGAAACAAGAATGTGGTAAGGTCTATGAGCTCATTTTCTATTTTTAAGTATTTTATTCTTGCGTCTTACTGTACTCTGTTCATGTAGAACAAGTGCCTAAACCTGAAGAACAACTGTTCTAATTTAAGATTCCATTGCTATCATAGTTCAAAAAAGCGCTAGGCGTAATTGTGCGTTTTCCCACCGCCTTGCGCTTTACTGACCAAAGCGCATGCTTATGCGCAGTTATGAACAGATTATGCGTAGTTATGCGCAATGCGTTTTGCCAACGCCTACAACCTAGGCGCGCTTAAGCGCTCGCTTAGGCGCGCCTTTTTTAACTATCATTGCTTTGCTCTTGTATCACTGTATTTACTCATACAAACTTATTTTTAAATTGAAGGATCCAATCGAAACTCCAATGGCATAGCAGGTATGTTCACGCATGTTTCATTAATAGGTTTGCTCTTATCAATAGCTCTATTGATTTCAATTTCAATTGTGTATACAGTTGACTATCATATCATGCACATTACTAGCATCACAATAGTGTTGTTGTACATGTAGACCCGTGGTACCCATCTGAAATCTTGTTGTGTCGTGTAGTTTCCCACGCTTTGTATTCTTTCACTGCTGCTTTGTCTTGAACTGATATGATTTGAACCGTGTCTCTATTTTGATTTGGCAAGACAATCCAGTGACCATAGGACATAGATATGTTTGTTAGATGCTTTTATAATGTACTAGTACTTGGCAATAGAAGACTTGGTAGTTTAATCCTGTCCACCTTACTAATGATCTGGTTCACCGAAATGAGTTCCATATACTAGTACATGCTAAACTTGTTATGTGTCTGCTTGTTTCTTCTTTTAGAATCTTGTGAGAATATTGGGGAAGAGTGCCTTATTAAGCAATGGTAAAGGAAGTAATGCGAGATAAGGTTTAGGATAGTGACACATCCTTGTTGGTCTCCAACAAAGCTGATAAAACAGCTAAGGAAGACTATCTTGAAGACAATGAGACAACCCCAAAGTCTGTCTTGGTTTAGTGTTCAAATTCTTGGCCACTACCGCTTGCACAAGCTATTCAAACTCCTTTATGCGAATCAGTTCGGTTTCTTGAGTCTCAACTACAAGCTGAAAGACATCGATCAATTTGTCTTTGCGACAAGAAGCGGAAGGATCATGGAAGTCCTGGAGCATTCAGATGCATACTTTCTCGTGCAACAGCAAGAGTTGGAGGATTTTAGTGCCAAACAGGACAAAGCTAATCAGCTTGCTAAGCTTATTGCCAGCATGGTGGATACCTAGGATAACGTTTCTTGAGCTCTTCTAAAGTTGTTTCAGTTATGCTCTTGTTTTGCTGCCATGTTTATTTGCACTGGTGGCCAATTTTGACGGCCAGTGTATGTAATATGCTGCTTTGTTCCCTATATTTGCACTGGTGGCGAACTTTGATGCCCAGTGGATGTAATATGTGTAATAGCGGTAATAGGCTAGCTTAATTGCTTGCTTATTTATTTCCTTATTGTCTTGTTTAGTTGTTTTCTTGTAGTCACTGCAGTTCTTTTTCTGTGTTTTTCTAGTGGCCACAATAGCCTATTTTTGGTAACTAGGCCAAAATAATCATGGCAACACACGGAATTTGTTGTAACCATGGGCCTCCTGCAGGCCGTATGATCCATGGGCCTTCGTCCGGCCATAGGATCCATTGGCCTTCTATACGGGCCGTAGGATCCATCGGCCTTCTATACGGGCCTTATGGTCCATGGGCCTTCTACGGGCCGTACTATCCATGGGCCTCATACGGGCCGTAGGATGCATGGGCCTTCTATGGGTCGTACTATCCATGGGCCTCATACGGGCCGTAGGATCCATGGGCCTTCTATGGGGCGTATCATCATTTCGCCAATCATGGGCCGTACTATTCGTGGACCATAACGGGCCGTTAATAGGCCGTATTTGATAACTCTATGAAAACAGCCCAACGGGTTTTTTTACATGAAAACGGCCCAATGTATTAACGGTCCGCAAATGGGCCATTGTAATGTGTTGAATTTGGCCCACAAGCGAAAAATAGCGATGTGGGCGTATGTAACGAATGCTAAAAATGAGCCCAAGAATCAATGGGCCTGAGAAGGCGAAAGATAACTTGGGCTGGAAACGCCCAATGGAATAACGGGCCGTTAATGGGTATAAAGTGATACACTGTTCATTACGGGCCAGTTTCACCACGGGCCGTTAATGGGCCAAGAGTTACAAAGGTCCTCATATGGGCTGAAAGAAGTCATGGGCCACACATGGGCCGGAAGTTAAAATGGGCTGAATCATATTGGACGGTCCAGATGACGCTACTGGGCCTAATTCGGATAGGGCGTAACGGGCCCTGGATTATCGGGCTGTAAATGGGCTATATGCTAACAGGCCGTTAGCAGGCTTTTCGTGGGCCAGGCCGCCACCTTTTGACCAAGTCAAACGGGCCGGCCTTTTCACAGGAATGGGCCTCTGTTGGCCGTGCCACGTGTCGCCGTATCATAGGTGACTTCGGTCCAATGAACGGATGACATCTGTCCCTACGGTGAGCCGACACGTGCTTCCTCCAGCCAATGATGATTTTACACATGGAAAATCCCCATTGGTCGGGGCTGTTAATGGGTTATCGGATCCAAAACCCGACCCGAAAGATTAACAGCATTCCCTTACGGTGGATGCCACGTGTCGGTCACCCTTGACGAAAGCACTTTTGTGACCCGCGATTTATCGTCATGGAAGTGGACACTTCCGTGATGATAATTTTGGTAATGTCATGGAACACTTCTACGACAGCACATGTATGACTATCTTGATTCTGTCATAAATTTGTCATGGATGTACATGCATGACAAAAAATGCGACCTACTATGACAAACACGTATCATCACGTAAGTGTATTTTTTTGTAGTGGTGGCTGAACCCCCCGTACTATGGAGGTCACCATTACCTCGACTATTGATAGTCCGGACTGGGCGAGTATCTTTATCTTGCCCATCAATTAACAGACTTCTGCGCTATCTTCCTCCTCGAGGCTCCAAGGGCGCCAGCTGTGGCGTTTCTTCAACGGAACTCTTAAAAATTCGGGAAGACCCATACGGGTTGGGTCGGGAAGGGCGACTTCTGAGGGAGTCCTGGACTAAGGGGTCCTCGGACGTCCAACCTATTGATGTGGGACGGACTGTTGGGATGTGAAGATACAAGACCGAAGGCTCTCACCATGTCCGGATGGGACTCTCCGTGGCGTGGAAGGAAAGCTTGGCGTTTTGATATGAAGATTCCTTTCACTGTAACCGACTCTGTACAACCCTAGTCCCCTCTGGTGTCTATATAAACCGGAGGGCTTAGTCCGTAGAAAAACAATCATAATCATACAGGGCTAGACTTCTAGGGTTTAGCCATTACGATCTCGTGGTAGATTAACTCTTGTAATACTCATATTCATCAAGATCAATCAAGCAGGAAGTAGGGTATTACCTCCATAGAGAGGGCCTGAACCTGGGTAAACATCGTGTCCCCCGCCTCCTGTTACCATCAACCTTAGACGCACAGTTCGGGACCCCCTACCCAAGATCCGCCGGTTTTGACACCGACATTGGTGCTTTCATTGAGAGTTCCACTGCACCATCGTCAAAAGGTTTGATGGCTCCGTCAATTATCAACAACAACGCAGTCCGGGGAAGTTTTCCTCCCCGGGCAGATCTTCATATTCAGTGGCTTCGCACTGCGGGCCGACTCGCTTGGCCATCTGGAGCAGATCGACAGCTACGCCGCTAGCCATCAGTTCAGGTTTGGAAGCCTGAATTACGTAGCCGATATCCGCGGAGACTTGATCTTCGACGGATTCGAGCCCATGGCGGCCACTCCTAGCCACCACGATGACCATGACTTAAATATGTCATCGGACTGTGCCCGGGAGATAGCGCCTGCAACTGCTCTGGCCTTAGATCCGGAGCAGATTGCGTTGGCCGAGGATGGGAAGCTCAACCCCGTCACAGAAGCCGCACACTCATCGGTGTTGGAGCCGCACACAGACCCAGCCTCGAGCAAGGTCTGTGTTACCGGAACCTCAGACTCGTCTCCGGCTATAGGATCTGGACCGTGCGCATCCGCGCCCATCGATCCTGATCGGGCGCCGATCATCGAGTTCAGCTTCGCACTGCCGGCCGACTCGCTTGGCCATCTGGAGCAGATCGACAGCTACGCCCCTGGCCATCAGGCCAGGTTTGGAAACCAGAATTACGTAGCCGATATCCGTGGAGACTTGATCTTTAAAGGATTCGAGCCTATGGCAGCTGCTCCTAGCCACCACGATGAACATGACTTAAATCTGTCATCGGACTGTGCCCGAGAGATAGCGCCTGTAATTGCTCTGGCCTTGGATCCGGAGCAGATTGCGCCAGCCGAGGATGGGAAGCTCAACCCCGCCACGGAAGTCGCACCCTCATCGGTGTTGGAGCCGCACACAGACCCAGCCTCGAGCAAGGTCTGTGTTACCGGAACCTCGGACTCGTCTCCGGCTATAGGATCCGGACCGCGCGCATCCGCGCCCATCGATCTTGATCGGGCGCCGATCATCGAGTTCAGCTCCGCGGACATCTCCCAGCACTCGCCTTTAGGCGATGTGCTAAACTCATTAAAAGCTCTCTCCTTATCACGAGACGCTCAACTGAACTATATCCGGTTCGAATCGCAAGCTGATGACGGAGAATTCCATTTCCCACCCACCGCCCACTTCATAGCCACCGTTGAAGACTTAACCGACGAGCTTGATTACGGTTCCAAAGACATCGACGATACAGACAACGATGCCGGAGAGGAGCAGGCACAAAAACCACCGCTCACAGGGCGCTGGACAGCCACCTCTTCGTATGACGTATACATGGTGGATACACCCAAAGAGAATAACAGCGATGACAAGAAGGATCTAGTCGAGGTTGAACCTCCTGAGATACAGCCAAAGCACCGACGTCAGCGGCGCCGCTCTAAATCACGCCGTAGAAAAAATAGCAATACCGGCACAGGAGAAAACAATACTCCGGACGATGCCGAAGACAACAAAGACCCCGTTGAACCAACCTCTGAACAGGATGAACGGAAGGATGGGCAAGCCAGCCCTAATGAACGGGTCGTCAACGAAGACTCGAAGGACAGCAACTATCTGCCATCCTCCGAGGATGAGGTGAGCCTCGGCGATGAAGACTTCATCGTGCCTGAGGAACCCGACGAGCAGGAGCGCTTCAAGCGCCGGCTAATTGCCACTGCGAGGAGCCTGAAAAAGAAGCAGCAACAGCTTCAAGCTGACCAAGATCTGCTTAATGACAGATGGACCGACGTCCTGGCAGCCAAGGAATACGGCCTCAAGCGCCCAACTAAAAGTTACCCGAAGAGCAAACTGTTACCCCAATTCGACGACGAGGCGCCGGAGCCCGTCCAACCAGAGCACAATGCAGCTGACCGACCACCACGTGGTCGGGACAAAGCGGAAACTCAAGCCGAACACCAGCCCGCACTACCTCGCCGCAAAAACAGAGACACAACAGCTCGGGATACACATTTGACCTGCGGCATGACTTAAAGAGCAGAGCACGTCAGACCAGATCGATCTACGGATCGCGGGGGCGTGCCCCGACGCGCGACGATGGCCATCCAGCCGGACGTGACAAACATAACCACGCCCGGGGCCGAGCACCGCCGACGAACTCCATCTGAACTACGTCGCGACGTGGCCCGGCACAGAGGTGCCGCACACCCCCTTTGCTTCACTGATGAAGTAATGGACCATGAATTCCCGGAAGGGTTTAAACCCGTGAACATCGAATCATATGACGGAACCACGGACCCCGCGGTATGGATTGAGGATTTTCTTCTCCATATCCATATTGCCCGTGGTGATGATCTTCATGCAATCAAATACCTCCCGCTAAAACTCAAGGGGCCAGCTTGGTACTGGTTGAACAGTCTGCGCGAAAATTAAATTGGCAGCTGGGAGGACTTGGAAGACGCCTTCCTCGGCAACTTCCAAGGCACATATGTACGACCTCCGAATGCCGACGACTTAAGTCACATAGTTCAACAGCCCGGAGAGTCAGCCAGGAAATTCTGGACCAGGTTCTTAACTAAAAAGAATCAGATCGTCGACTGTCCGGATGCCGAAGCCCTAGTGGCCTTTAAGCATAGTATCCGTGACGAATGGCTCGCCTGTCACCTTGGCCAAGAAAAGCCGAAGACAATGTCAGCCCTCACGACACTCATGACCTGTTTTTGCATGGGAGAGGATAGTTGGCTGGCCCGTAGCAATAACAATGCAAGCGGACCTGACACTTCTGAAACCAGAAACAGCAACGGCAAGCCCTGACGCAACAGACACAAGCGTCGAAGCAACGGTGAAAACACCGATGACACGGCGGTTAACGCTGGATTCAGTGGATCTAAGTCCGATCAGCGGAAGAAGCCATATAAAAGAAACAATCTGGGCCCGTCCAGTGACAACACCGATGACACGGCGCTAAACACCTCCTTCAAGGACCAAACAATTGGATCAAGAGTGTTTAGATTCCATCCCGAACACAGCCGTACTACCTTCGTGGGGGCTGAAGCCGATGACTGGCCAACTCTCACATTTAATAAAAACGGCCGCACAGGAGGTAAGTTTTCACACAAAGCATTATATTACATAAATAGTCTTTGTTTCATAATACAGGGCGAGACAACATGAATGTATTCATTCAAAGATCACGTCTTTCGCACACTGCTCCGCAACAATGCGGGATCCCTCCAGGACATTATAAAAATATAGCTCGGGCTTGCGGTGCTCCTTGCCAGCGGGGGTCCCTCGGTTGCGAGCTTGGCGGCATCCATCTTCGCCCACTACATCTTGACATGGGCGAAGGCCATCCGCGCACCTTCGATGCAGACCGACCGCTTGATGGCATCCAGCCGGGGGCAGGCATTGACCATCCACTTAACGAGCCCGAAGTAGCTGCTTGGTATGGCTTCGGCAGGCCACAACCGGACTATTAAGTCCTTCATAGCCAGTTCAGCCACCCTATATAGTTCGACTAGCTATTTCAGCTGATCGCTAAAGGGCAGCGGATGATCTGCCGCAAGATATTGCGATCAGAACAGCTTCTCAGTTGAGCTCCCCTCTTCGGCTTGAAAGAATTCCGCAATGTCAGAAATACTTCATGGCAGATCCACAAACGCCCCTGGAGAGCTCCAAATCTGGTTCAGTAATAAGTACTTGTTCTTCACATACTTGCTTTGCATAACAAAAGCCTTACCCGCTGCGATTTTCCTGGCCTCCTGGATTTCCTGGAGGGCGCCTTGGGCTTCAGCCTGGGCATCCTGCGCGCTTTGGCGAGCCTTGGCTAGTTCGGTCTCTTGATACGTGATGTCACACTCCAAGGACTTGCATTTCTTCACTGCGTCCTGGAGCTCTTGCTGGACCTCATTAACCTTGGCCTCGTGTTTTTTATGGGCGGCTTGCTCATTTGCCGCTATCTTCTCGGCCTCAGCCATCGCCTTTCTCAGGGTCTCGACCTCGGTCGCCGCCCCTGCAAACATCACGACAATATAGTCATTACAAATCATTTCTCCTTCCTGATATACAGAAGGTTCTCGCATACCTTGTTTCTCCTCTAGCTGCTTTTTCACGCGGCCGAGCTCTTCCTCGGCCTGCTTCAGACTCTGCTTCAGTCCGAAAACTTCAGCTGAGTGAGAGGTCGCAGCTAGAAGCGACGCCTGTTTATTCACACAACACATTTGGTTAATCTCCTGAGAAAATTGTTTGATCCTCTGTCCGGCTTTTCTTTTCGAACGCCGGACAGTGTCTGAGGGGCTACTGTCTATACTGTGACATTCTTTTCACGTTATTTTGTTGCTTACCTCAAAGCCTGTTAGAAGGCTTGTGCAGGCTTCGGTCAGTCCGCTCTTCACGGACTGAACCTTCTCAATCACGGCCCCCATAAGGGTACAGTGTTCCTCCACAATGGAAGCACTTTGCAGCGCTCCCAGGAGAACTTCCGCTGCCTCTGGTTGGACAGAGGTCACCAGCGGAATGGGCACGCCTCCTTCTTTCAAAGGAGGCTGCCTGCCGGATCCAGGAGCCGTACTGGTCTCGGATTTGTATATTTGAGGCGAACTTAATCACGGTCCCCATCGCCAGTCTTCATGGGGGTGTGCTCTCCCATGTGTCCAGCGGCCGAGGTTTTACCCTTCAACGCCACCCTGACGGCCTTCTGAACCTCTCCCTGGCCTGGGAGGGTCCTTCGGGACAGCATCTCAGCGTCACCCTTGGCCTTAGGAGAGTGAGCGGTCGGTGGTGACTCGCTGGCCATCGCTTTTGAATCCAGCAAACCTCCTGATGAGGATCGCAGGGATCTATCATGGGCCGGACTGCAATTCCATAACTTAACATGTTAAGACTACGAAGTGGAGAGGCCGGATATATAAATGCGTCTGGGTTCTTTAGTACTCACGATACGGCCAAGGGCTTTTTTTGGGGACGCGGCTCTAGGCTGCTTTCGACGTCCCACGCGGAGTTATCCGCGAAGGAGTCTTTCCCCCTCTTGGGCGCCCCTGCCTCCAGCTCAGTGGAGGCCGACCTTTTCTTCCTTCCCCCCTCACGAGGGGAGTTGCTTTGTTCCTCCTCCTCCTTGTCGTCTTCTGTGGCGGACGAGTGAGTCTCATCGTCTTCCGACGTCGCGTCCGAAGCACCCTTGCGACGGGGGCCACTTTTGACCCCCTTGGCCTTCTTCTCTGGCGCCTTGTAGGGCGCTGGAACCAGCATCTTTGTCAAAAGCGGGATGGTTGGTTCCTCGGGCAGCGGAGCCGGACACTTAATCCGCTCTGCCTTCTTTGTCCATTCCTGAAAAGCGATAATAACAAGAGAGGCTTAGATCTCTTCCTTGAACAAGCAAGTAAAGGACACACCTTGAAATGCGAAAAAACTACCGGATTAGCGGGATGGGCTAGGTCCTGCCCACGGTCATCGGTCATCTTTGGCCACTTCTCCTTGGCCTTAAAGAGCACCTTCCAGATGTCTTCGTGCGTGGTTCCAAAGAATCGTTGCAGGGTCTGGTGCTCGAACGGATTGAACTCCCATAGATGGCAAGTCCGGTTCTGGCATGGAAGGATCCGGCGAACTAGCATCACCTGGATCACATCGACAAGCTTGATGTTCTTGTCGACCATCCTCTTGATGCGCGTCTGAAGCACTATCAGTTTGTTCGACGAAGGCCAGTCCAGGCCCTTCTCTAACCAGGAGGTGAGTCGCATCGAGGCGCCGGACTGGAATTCGGGAGCCGCAGCCCAGGTGGCATCGCAGGGTTCTGTGATATAGAACCACAGTTGCTGCCACCCTTTGACGGTCTCCACAAAGGTACCTATGGGCCATGTGACGTTGGGCATCTTGCTCACCATGGCGCCTCCGCACTCTGTGTGTTGGCCATCCACCACCTTCGGCTTCACATTGAAGATCTTGAGCCATAGTCCAAAGTGAGGTGGGATGCGGAGGAACGCCTCGCACATGACAATGAATGCCGACATGTTGAGGAAGGAATTCGGGGCCAGATCATGAAAATTTAGCCTGTAATAGAACATGAGTCCACGGACGAAAGGGTGGAGAGGAAACCCTAACCCGCGGACGAAGTGGGGGATGAACACCACCCTCTCCTTGGGCTCCGGGGTGGGGATGATTTGCCCCCTGGCCGGAAGCCGGTGGGCGATTTCTTTCGCCAAATACCCTTCTCCTTGACGGAGGAGGCCATCCACTTGCCTTGCGCTCCGGATCCAGACATGATTGGAGTGCCTTCTTAGGGCAGAGAAGATGAGAACTTGGGCGCTGGAGCTCGAGAATGGAAGCGCAGAGAGAAAGAAGGCGTGGGTGAAAGAGAGGAATTCTTATCTCCTTATAAAGGTAGTGAATCTTAAGCGCCTCCCCACTCGCCTCGAACCTCGCCTATTCCCAAGGGCTGTACAAGCGGCACGGTTGGATTACCCACGCCCGTATTGATGAGAATCCCATAATAAGGGGACACGATCTCTGCTTTGACAAGACGTGCCAATGAAGCCGCATCTCGAAATATGGAATGGCAGGCCAAAAACAGTTTGAAATAATAACAGGGCGGTGACGTGATGTCACGCTACAAAAAGTTGTCAGCAGATTGGACTCGTGGAATATCATACTCTCTGTGGTTGTGTGTGGGATGTGTTTTGCAGAGCCGGACTATATTCTTGTGTTCAAAGATTATTTTGAAGTATACGGAGGAGGAACCCGCCTTGCAATGTCAAAGACAATCAGCGCGCCGGACACCTCGTCATTGAAGCCTAGTTCATGGGCTACTGAGGGAGTCCTGGACTAAGGGGTCCTCGGACGTCGGACCTATTGATGTGGGCCGGACTGTTGGGCTGTGAAGATACAAGACCGAAGGCTCTCACCCATGTCCGGATGGGACTCTCCGTGGCGTGGAAGGCAAGCTTGGCGTTTGGATATGAAGATTCCTTTCTCTGTAACCGACTATGTACAACCCTAGTCTCCTCCGGTGTCTATATAAACTAGAGGGCTTAGTCCGTAGAAAAACAATCATAATCATACAGGGCTAGACTTCTAGGGTTTAGCCATTACTATCTCGTGGTAGATCAACTCTTGTAATACTCATATTCATCAAGATCAATCAAGCAGGAAGTAGGGTATTACCTCCATAGGGAGGGCCCAAACTTGGGTAAACATCGTGTCCCCCGCCTCCTGTTACCAGCAACCTTAGACGCACAGTTCGGGACTCCCTACCCAAGTTCCACCGGTTTTGACACCGACAATGTCCTCGATATAGAACCATTTGGAAGGCCACTCTTCGAATGCCTTCTTTGGCATGCGGGACAGGTATCCTGTTCCGGCGATGCGCCATACCTCGGCTCCGCCCACTTCAAATATTGATCCCTCTTGGTTGCGAGGGACGAGGCAAAATAGTTTACTCCATAATTCAAAATGGGCCTCACATCCCAAGAATAGCTCGCAAAGAGCAACGTAACCCATGATGTGCAGGACGGAGGCAGGAGTGAAATTGTGCAGTTGGAGGCCCTAATACTCCTGGAGTCCTCGGAGGAACAGGTGGATTGGGAATCCCATGCCTCTTAGCAACTAAGGAATGAAGCACACTTGCTCCCTCCTGGATGGATTGGGGAAATTCTCCGCTTGAACCCCTTCGTCGAAGGAAGTCAATCCTGCTCGAACAGGGACTAGATCCGCGGGGGGAAGGAATCCCTGCGTCTGTAGCTTCTCTAGCTGGCTGTGGGAGACGTAACATCTCTCCCAATCGCCTTTTTTGGGGCCATGGGGACGGGAGGAAGAGTTGGGAGCATTAGCCATGTTGGAGTGGTTTCTCCTAGCAAGCTCTGAGAATTTCCCGCCTGGTGTGGAAAGGATCTGAAGATCCTGGTGTGGGAAGGATTTCAAGATCTCAATCTCCTTAAATAGACACCTTTCTTATACGGTTAGGGTGATATGTGCAAAAATACCTCGACCGCTCGTATTCGCTCGACACGTGGAAGCTGAAATTGTGGAGGCGTGGAAACCGATGGGCACGACATTAAATGGAAAAGCCAAATACTACTCTGTAAATCAGGTACCTTGAAGAAATCGGAGGAGGAACCCGCCTTGCAATGCCGAAGACAATCTGCGCGCCGGACACGTCGTCATTGAAAGACTGGTTCAGGGGCTACTGGGGGAGTCCTGGACTAAGGGGTCCTCGGACGTCCGACCTGTTGATGTGGGCCGGACTGTTGGGCTGCGAAGATACAAAGACCGAAGACTCTCACCCGTGTCCGGATGGGACTCTCCTTGGCGTGGAAGGCAAGCTTGGTGTCCAGATATGAAGATTCCTTTCTTTGTAACTGACTTTGTACAACCCTAGTCCCCTCCGGTGTCTATATAAACCGGTGGGCTTAGTCCGTAGAGGGACAATCATAATCATACAGGGCTAGACTTCTAGGGTTTAGCCATTATGATCTCGTGGTAGATCAACTCTTGTAATACTCATACTCATAAAGATCAATCAAGCAGGAAGTAGGGTATTACCTCCATAGAGAGGGCCACCCTCCCATGCCTTTCCACGCACTCCAAACAAGGAAAGGGAGGGCACGTCTTGGGAGGGACCCCAAGTAGGATTCCTCCTATTTGGGCGCCTCCTTTGGATGCTCCTCCCTCCCTCCCACCTATATATATGTGGGAGGGGGGCGCCTAGCACATAACTGATCAATTGTTAGCCTTGTGCGGCGCCCCCCCCTCCACCGTTTACACCCCCAGACATATTTTCGTAGTGCTTAGGCGAAGCCATGCGAAGATCACTTCACCATCATTGTCACCACGTCGTCGTGATGAAGGAACTCATCTACTACCTCGACATCTTGCTGGATTAAGAAGGCGAGGGGTGTCACCGAGCTGAACGTGTGCAGAATCCGGAGGTTCCATGCTTTCGGTACTTGATCGGTTAGAGCGCAAAGAAGTTCGACTACATCAATCGCGTTGTGAAACGCTTCCGCTTACGGTCTACAAGGGTACGTAGACACACTCTCCCCCTTGTTGCTATGCATCTCCATGGATAGATCATTGTGTGTGCGTAGAATTTTTTGTTTTCCATGCAACGTTTACCAACAGTGGCATCCGAGCCAGGTCTATGCATAGATGATATGCACGAGTAGAACACAAAGAGTTGTGGGCAGTGATAGTCATACTGCTTACCACCAACGTCTTATTTTGATTCGGCGGTATTGTGGGATGAAGCGGCCCGGACCAACCTTACATGTCCACGCATATGAGACAGGTTCCACCGGCTGACATCTGACTAGTTTTGCATAAAGGTGGCTGGCAGGTGTCTGTTTCTCCTACTTTAGCTGAATTGAATTTGACTACGGCCAGTCCTTGAAGAAGGTTAAAACAGCAAACTTGATGAATCACCGTTGTGGTTTTGCCTGTAGGTAAGAACGGTTCTTGCTAGAAACCCGCAGCAGCCACGTAAAACTTGCAACGACAATGTAGAGGACGTCTAACTCATTTTTGCAGGGTATGTTGTGATGTGATATGGTTAAGACACGATGTGATATACATTATTGTATGAGATGATCATGTTTTGTAAGATATCAGGCAAGCGGCAGGAGCCTTATGGTTGTCTCTTTATTGTATGAAATGCAAACGCCATGTAATAGTTGGTGAGATGACCACGACGCAACGATGGAGATCAAGGTGTCGAGCCGGTGATGATGGAGATCATGATGATGCTTTCGAGATGGAGATCAAAAGCACAAGATGGTGATGGCCATATCATGTCACATATTTTGATTGCATGTGATGTTTATCTTATATGCATCTTATTTTGCTTAGAATGACAGTAGCAATATAAGATGATCCCTTCACTAAATTTCAAGGTAAGTGTTCTCCCTGAGTATGCACCGTTGCTACAGTTCGTTGTTTCGAGACACCACACGATGATCGGGTGTGATAGACTCTATGTTCACATAAAACGGGTGTAAGACAATTTTGCACATGCAGAATACTTGGGTTAAACTTGACGAGCCTAGCATGTACAGACATGGCCACGGAACACTGGAGACCAAAAGGTCGAACGTGAATCATATAGTAGATATGATCAACATAGAGATGTTCACCATTGATGACTACCCCATCTCACGTGATGATCGGACATGGGTTTGCTGATTTGGATCACGTATCACTTAGATAACTTGAGGGATGTTAATTTAAGTGGGAGTTCATTAGTAATTTGATTAATTGAACTTAAATTTATCATGAACTTAGTCTTAATAGTTTTTAGGGCGAGTGGGGAGGCGTTTGATAATGACTGCCTTTATAAAGGGATAAGGATTCACCCCTTTCACCCACGCCTTCTCTCTCTCTGCCTTCTCCATTCTCGAGCTCCAGCGCCCAAGTACTCATCTTTTCCGTGCCAAGAAAGCACTCCCATCATGTCGGGCATCCGGAGCGCAAGGCAAGTGGATGGCCTCCTCCGTCAAGGAGAAGGACATCACCAAGCTTCGGGAGGCCGGATACCTAGAGAAAGAAATCGCCCACTGGCTTCCGGCCAAGGGGCAAATCGTCCCCACCCCGAAGCCCAATGAGAGGGTGGTGCTCATCCCCCACATCGTCCGTGGGTTAGTGTTTCCTCTCCACCCTTTCGTCCCCGGACTCATGTTCTACTACGGGCTAGATTTCCATGATCTAGCCCCGAATTCTTTCCTCAATATCTTGGCATTTATTGTCGTGTGCGAGGCCTTCCTCCGCATTCCACCCCACTTAGGACTGTGGCTAAAGATCTTTAACGTGAAGCCGAAGGTGGTGGATGGCCAGCATGCAGAATGTGGAGGTGCCATGGTAAGCAAGATGCCCAATGTCACATGGCCCTAAGGTACCTTTGTGGAGACTGTCAAAGAGTGCAGAAGCTGTGGTTCTATATCACAGAGCCCCGCGACGCTACCTGGGCCGCGGCTCCCGAATTCAAGTCCGGAGCCCCAATGCGGCTCACCTCCTGGCTGGAGAAAGGCCTGAATTGGTCCTCGTCGGACGAGCTGATGGCGCTGCAAACGTGCATCCAGAGCATGGTGGACAAGAACATCAAGCTCATCAACGTTATCCAGGTGATGCTAGTTCGCCGGATCCTTCCATGCCAGAGCTGGACTTGCCACTTGTGGGAGTTCGATCCGGCCGAGCACCAGACCTTGCAACAGTTCTTCGGAACTACACACGAAGATATCTGGAAGGTGCTCTTTAAAGGCAACAAGACACCGCCGGAGACGACCGAGGACCGTGGGCATGCCTTGGCCCATCCCGCCAGTGCGGTAAGTCTTCCGCACTTCAAGGTGTATCCTTCACTTGCTTTTTCTGGGAAGATACCTGAACTTCACTATATATTTTTTCAGGGCTGGACAAAGATGGCGGAGCGGATCCGGTGTCCGGCTCCGCTACCCGAAGAACCAGCCATCCCGCTTCTGACGAAGATGCTGGTCCCGGCGCCTTATAATGCGCCGGAGAAGAAGGCCAAGAAGAAGGCCAAGGGGGCCAAAAGTGGCCTCCGCGGCAAGGGTGCTTCGGACATGAAGTCCGAAGACGACGAGACTCACTCCTCCGCCGCCGAAGAAGATGACGAGGAGGAGGAAGAAAGCAACTCCCCTTCTGAGGGGGGAAGGAAGAAGAGGGCGGCCTCCCCAAATCTAGAGGCAGAGGCGTCCAAGAGGGGGAAGGGTTCCTTCACGGATAACTTCGCATGGGACGTTGAAAGCAGCCCAGAGCCGCGTCCCCGAAACAAGCCCCGGCCGAATCGTGAGTACTAAAAAACCCAGACACGTTCATATATCCGGCCTCTCCACTTCATAGTCTTAACATGTTAAATTATGCAATTGCAGTCCGGCCCACGACAGCTACCTGCGATCCTCATCAGGAGGTTCGCTGGATTCAAAGGCGATGGCCAGCGAGTCACCGCCGGCCGCTTACTCTCCCAAGGCCAAGGGTGGTGCTGAGGTGTTGTCCCGAAGGACCTTCCAAGGCCAGGGAGAGGTTCAGGAGGCCGTCAGGGTGGCGCCAGAGGGTAAAACCTCGGCCGTCGGACACATAGGGGAGCAAATCCCCATGGAGACTGACGATGGGGGCCATATTCAGTTCGGCCCCCAGCCGAATACGGTCCCGGAGACCTCTGTCCACCCAGAGACATCGGATAATCTTCTGGAAGCACTGTGAGGCGCTTCCATTGTGGAGGAACACCGTATCCTTATGGGTACGGTGGTTGAGAGGGGTCAGTCTGTTAAGAGCGGACTGACCGAAGCCTGCACCAGCCTGCTAACTGGCTTTGAGGAAAGCGATGTGAAAAGAAAGTCACGGTATGGACAGTAGCCCCTGAGACAATGTCCGGTGTGTGAAAAGAAAAGCCGGACAGAGGATCAAGTAATTTTCGCAGGAAACTAACTAAATATATCTTATGTGATTAAGCAGGCGTCACTGCTGGCCGCAACCTCTCATGTTGCGGAGGTCTTCGGACTAAAGCAGAGACTAGAGCGGGCCGAGGAAGAGCTCGGCCGTGTGAAAAAGCAGCTGGAGGACAAGCAAGGTATGCGATAACCTTATGTATATCCGGAAAGGACGAATGACTTGTGCTGGTCATGGCGCCATGATATGTGTAGGAGCAGCGACCGAGGAGGAGGCCCTTAAAAAGGCACTGGCCGAGGCCAAGAAGAAAGAGGCAAAGGAACAAGCCGCCCGGGAAAAACACGAGGCCACGGTTGATGAGGTCCAGCAGGAGCTCCAGGACACCGTCAAAAAATGCGAGTCCATGGAGCGCAACATTGCGGATCGGGAGATCGAACTCTCCTAGGCTCGCGAGAGGGCACAAGAAGCCCGGGTGGAAGCCCAGGGCGCCCTCCAGGAAATCCAAGAGGCCAAGAAAATCGCGGCGGGTAAGGCCTTCATTATGCAGAGAAAATATGTGAAGAAGAGGTACCTCTTACTAACCCAAATTTGGAGTTCTCCAGGAGCGTTTGCTAATCTGCCGCGCAGTGTTTCCGATGCTGTGGAATTCTTCCGAGCCGAAGAAGGGAGCTCAACGGAGAAGCTGCTCTGGTCGCAATATCTTGCGCCGAAACATCCGGTGCCCTTTAGCGATCAGCTAAAATAGTTGGTTGAACTACATAGGGAGGCCGAACTGGCCATGAAGGATTTGATAGTCCGGTTGTGGCCTGCCGAAGCCATACCCAGCATCTACTTCGGGCTTGTGAAGCGGCTGGTCAATGCATGCCCCCGGCTTTATGCCATCAAGCGGTCGGTCTGCATCGAAGGTGTGCGGATGGCCTTCACCCGTGTCAAGGTGCAGTGGGCGAAGATGGATGCCGTCAAGCTCGCGACCGAGGGACCGCCCGTTGGCAAGGAGCACCGCACGCCCGAGTGGTATTTTTGTGATGTCTTGGAAGGATTCCACATTGTAGCAGAGCAATGTGCTAAGGATATTATTTTTGAATGAATACATTCATGTTATCTTGTCCTGCATCATGAGACAAAGCCGTTATGTAAGATAATGCGTGTTTATTATGTGAAATTTTACCTCCTGTGCGGCTGTTTTTATTAAGTCTGAGAGTTGGCCAGTCGTCGGCTTCAGCCCCCATGTAAGTAGTACGGGGGTGTTCGGGATGGAATCTAAACACACTTGATCCAAAGGTTTGGTCCTTGAAGGAGGCATTTAGCGCAACGAACCAGGTAATTGGACTATGTGGCTTTATCACCCTCACTTAGCCATAGGAGTTTGACAATAGAAATTTAGGCGCAGCCCCCAGTGTTCTTAAGTCCGAACTTGGGGTGCTGTAAACACCTGATCGGATAAAAACCGATTCATCGCAAAATGCGGAAAAAGTCGCAAAAGGTTTGTAACATCTCGAACAGCTAACCGGCTCACGCCGCATCATGACAGTCAGTTTTCGGCTTTCTCTACTGAGGTGCTCATCCGGATAAACCAGGACACAATCGCAGTAGTTCTCCCTTTACTATCCTAGTCGATATAGCGGAGCGTAAGGTAGTAAGCACAGGAGCCGGGCAACTCAACTATTGACCAAAGACATGATTCAGAGCCAATGCATATAATGCTAAAGTTCGAGGTGCCGAAATGTACTGTAAAAAGTGTTCGGACTTTTGTCGCCGTGTTATGGGGCGTAATGAAGCCCCTGGCGAATTAAGCGTACCAGAGTGTACGTGTGCAATTGATAAGAGTATCAAGAAGAAGAAAATGAAGCGACGGGCCAATGCCGCAGAAATTGGGCCGCAAAATTTTTCCATTATAGTTTGACTAATACGTCAAAGTGCATTTGTACAAATAGTGCGATAAGCAACGGGGCTATTTAACATGCCACGACCAAGGGAGAGCTGCATGTGGGTCCTGAAAACATGCATAACGATCGTTTAAAGAGACCACCTGGGAATTCCCTTATACATCAATGCTTCTTGCCATCTTGGTGTATCCATCCCTTGATAGGTCTGACAATCAGGCCGCCAGGAAAGGCCTGGAAAAAGGAAACCTGAAAAGGATGAAAAACAAAGAGTGAAAGTATGTGGTTCCAGGGGAGGTTTAGCCGTATTATGGACTACAATCTGGTTATGCCTCCGTCTACGCCCATGGTATTTTAAGTGCGTAATTATGTACACGCGGTACGAACGCCGCCGTTTGATCGGGATTGGGACGGAGGCCGAATTGCTAGTCGAGCTTTTGACGAGCTAGACTGTCCTGCTGCAGAGTAGTCCAGACTCGTTTGACAGTGTCTGGGAGCTTGGCCGCCGAATTAAGGCTCTGTTTGAAAAGGCCGCTCTGTACTTCTGCCGCTAAGGTCACGGTGTGCTCCTCGGTACGGGGGGAGCGCTCCGTATTTCCATTAACTGTTATGACACCGTGTGGTCCGGGCATCTTTACTTTAGATAAGCATAGTGTGGAACCGCATTGAATCAAGCAAATGCGGTTCGTCCGAGCAGTGTGTCATAGCCGCTGCGGAAGGGGACGATATCAAATATCAATTATTCGCTTTGGAAGTTGTCCGGGGATCCGAAGACCACCTCTAGTGTGATTGAGCCCGTACAGCGGGCCTCTACACCTTGTATGACTCCCTTAAAGGTGGTTTTTGTGGGCTTGATCCTGGAGGGATCGATACCCATTTTGCGCACTGTATCCTGATAGAGCAGGTTCAGGCTGCTACCACCGTCCATGAGGACTCGCGTAAGATGGAATCCATCAATGATTGGGCCGAGGACGAGTGCGGCTGAACCGCCATGATGGATACTAGTCGGATGGTCCCTGCGATCGAAAGTGATCAGACATGACGACCATGGGTTGAACTTTGAGGTGACTGGCTCCGTTGCATAAACGTCCCGAAGTGCGCGCTTGCGCTCCCTCTTGGGGATATGGGTAGCGTATATCATGTTCACCGTTTTGACTTGGGGGGAAACTTCTTCTATCCCCCTGTGTTCCGTGGCCGGGGCTCCTTGTCATCGTCCTCGCTTTGCGACCCCTTATCCTTATTCTCGGCATTTAACTTGTCGGCTTGTTTGAAAACCCAACAGTCTCTGTTGGTCTGATTGGCCGGTTTATCAGGAGTGTCGTGGATTTGACAAGGAGGATCGAGTATGTGGTCCAAGCTGGACGAGCCCGGATTGTTTCTTTTATATGCTTCTTCCGCTGATCGGACTTAGAGCCACTTAATCTGGCATTGACCATCGTGGAGGGAGTCCTGGATTAGGGGGTATCTGGACAGCCGGACTATATACATCGCCCGGACTATGGAAGCGTGAAGATACAAGACTCAAGGCTTCGTCCCGTGTCCGGATGGGACTTTCCTTGGCGTGGAAGGCAAGCTTGGCGATCCGGATATTATATTTCCTTCCTTGTAACCGACTCCATGTAAACCCTAGCCCTCTCCGGTGCCTATATAAACCGGAGAGGTTGGTCCTTAGAAGGCCCGATCACAATTACAATCATACCATCATAGGCTAGCTTCTAGGGTTTGGCCTCTACGATCTCGTGGTAGATCTACTCTTGTACTACCCATATGTTCAATATTAATCAAGAAGGAAGTAGGCTTTTACCTCCATCGAGAGGGCCCGAACCTAGGTAAACATCTGTGTCCCTTGCTTCCTGTTACCATCAGCCTAAGACGCACAGATCGGGACCCCCTACCCGAGATCCGCCGGTTTTGAGACCGACATTGGTGCTTTCATTGAGAGTTCCTTTGTGTCGTCGTTGCAAGGCTTGATGGCTCCGTCAACCATCGTCAACAACACGGTCCCGGGTGAGATCTTTCTCCCCAGACAGGTCTTCGTGTCCGGCGGCTTCACCCTGCGGGCCAATTCGCTTGGCCATCTGGAGCAGATCGATAGCTATGCCCCTAGCCACCAGATCAGGATCGGAAACCTGAACTGCACGGCGGACGTCCGCAGAGACTGGATCTTCGATGGATTCGGGCCTATGCCAGGAGCACCGGACAGTCACGACGAGCACGGCTTAGACCTGCCGTCGGACAAAGCTCGGGGTATCACCCCCGCAGTAGCCTCGGACCTAAATCTGGAGCAGGCTGCGTTGCCCAAGGACGGGGGGCTGGACCCCGCCCCGCAGGTCGCGCACTCATCGGCGGTGGAGCCGAACACAGGCCTTACCTCTGTGGTGGCCTGTGAATCCGGACCCCCGGATCTGTATCCGGATGTTGGTCCCAGTGCGCGCACTCCCGATCGAGTCGAGCCAGGTTGGGCTCCGGTGATGGAGTTCACCGCTGCGGATATCGTCCAGCACTCGCCCTTCGGTGACATGCTGGAGTCATTAAAGTCTCTCTCTTTGTCAGGATGCTCTTGGCCGAACTATGTCCGGCTCGAGTGGGGAGCAGGCGATGAAGGAATTCGTTGCCCACACCCACCACCCACTTCGTTGCCGCAGTCGATAATTTAGACGGCATACTGGACTTCAACTCGAAAGACATCGACGGAATAGACGACGATGCAGGAGAAGAACATGAAGCACCGCTCATTGGGCGGTGGACAACCGCCTATCCCTATTTTATATATATATATATATATATATATATATATATATATATATATATATATATATATATATATATATATATATATATATATATATATATGGCGGACACTCCAAAGGAAACCAATGGCGATGAGGCAGCGGAGGATAATCCCTCAGGGAGAAAAGCAAAGCATGGGCGTCGTCGGCGCCGCTCCAAGCCCCGCCATAGGAATACCGGCCCAGAAGACGAAAACAATCCGGATGGCGCCGAATATGAATATAACCCTAGTCGGCTTGCCTTTCAGAAGGCCGGACTGGCCACTGTGGGATACTTGGAGAGGGACACCTATACGCCCCCCTCCGAAGACGAGGCAAGCCTCGGCAATGACGAATTCGGTGTGCCTGAAGATCCAGTGGAACAAGCTCGCTTCGAGCGACGGCTCATGGCCACGGCAAAGAGCCTGCAAAGGAAGCAACAGCAGCTTAAAGCTGACCAAGATTTGCTGGCGGACAGATGGACCAAGGTCCTGGCCATCGAAAGATATGGACCCGACCGCCCCGACAAAGGGCACACAGGGCACAACCGGCCACCCCAACCTAAGAAGGAGAACCCAAGGCACATGCCCCGACGTCAACACACCACTACGGTCCAAAACAATACGAAGGACACAAGAAGAAGCATCCTGAAGCCTCGGCGCAATGGTCATAAGCGTCAAGTGAGGAAAGTTGGTGCTAATTCCAGCAACTCCCAGTCCGGTCAACAGACAAAGAACAGCTCAGACCTATCCGGCCCGAGCCACACACTCGATCAACCATGTGAAATTCATGGTACTCCTAGAAGGACGGCAAAGCATACCAATAGAGAATGCCGGATCCTCAAAACAAAGCGGTTGGTCGCATGCCAGAAACAATGAAGGGAGGCGTTTGGTCAGGAGCCCTCCCCCATAGCATAAAAGTACGGCCAATCGCCCCCGACCGCATTAACCACAGCAACTCAATTGCAGTACCTCTGGACGTAGAAAACCGGGGGCTCCATAACACATAAAACCCCCGCAGGTGTGAAATCACAAACAACATCTCCTAAAAGATGCTAGGGGCAAAGGCCAAGTTTTTCCGCCCATCGGTCTAAATGGTTGTCTTGGATCACCAAAAATGCTACGCCAAAGAATAAATCTTCGGCACCTTCCCACCATGCGGTAATTTACCGTATGCTAACGGGACTAACCACGTTGACTAGATTCCACGTGGTAAATCACTCAGGCCAACACCATGTGATACAATCACACCTATGGGCAAGTCCGAACCCCGCCCTCAGGGCGGAAACCATACAACTGCCGGAGTAGCGAGTCACGCATGCCTATCAAAATTTTGATATGATAGCCAACTATCCGGACCCCAACTGAGGAGTCTGCGCTACCCAACGGTATAATGGCTGGGTTTACCAGGGTCCGACCAGGAGCCCTCGGACCAACCACAAGAGGATGCTCGGCTACCTCCGAGTATTTGCCTTACAAACTAACTTTGACGCAGAACAGGATTGGTGACGTGGAATCGGCCAGGACACACAAGGAGCCCCCCCCTAAAAGAAGGCAGTCTGGATTCACTCTTGATCCACTCACAACTCCCTCCAGTCCGGCCATCACAGGTTCCGCCAAAAAACACCTCTTTTCATAATCATACATCGTACTCATATGCATAGACATATCATCTTACTACAATGCGTAGACTTAAATAACACTTACCGGCCGTCGCTTTTCATCGACACCTCGTGTTACGCCCGATTATGCCAGGGCTTCACAAGACGGACAATAAAGTCCGACCACCTTCTCGGTCGCTCGGCACCCGAACTTATAGCACTATATGCATCAGCTCTGAATCATGTCTTGGGTCATTGGTTGGGTTTGCCCGGCTCTCTTGTTTTGGTACTGACGGCGTTCCGTTATATCGGCTAAGGTAGCTCGGGGAGAACTCTGCGATTGTGTCCCGGATCTGCGGATGAGCACCTCAAGAGAGAAAGCCGAAACCATTGTCATGATACAGCGAGAGCGGTCAGCTGTTCGAGAGGTTGTAAAATCCTTAAAGATTTATTCCGCTGACAACGCCATTATAAATGCAGAGTGCGACGGATCGATCTTACGATCGGTGCCAATAGAGCCCCTAGTTCGGCCTTAGAACACTAGGCTGCGCCGACCATACTCGAATTCCTATGGCTAAGTGAGAGTAATAAAGCCTTATAGTCCGATTGCCTGGTTCGTGGTGAGAAACGCCTCCGTAAAAGGACCCAACTATGGGATAAAGAGCGTTCAGATATATCCCAAATACCCCCGTATTATTTTTACGTGGGGGCAGAAGCCGACGACTGGCCAACTCTCAGGATTTTCATACAATAAACAGCCGCACAGGAAGAATATATGTTCAAACAAAACAGGAAATATATAAATGCCATAATCCCATATTACAAAAAGTGGCACGAATGCACTCAGGGAAATATAATGTCTTTGGCACACTTATCCGCCGCATAAGTGCTCCCTTCAGTACACCTTCATAGTACAGTTCGGGCTTGCGGTGCTCCTTACCCTCTGGCGGCCCCTCAGTCATCAGCTTCTCCGCGTCAAGCTTCCCCCAATGCACTTTTGCATGGGCAAATGCCATACGCGCACCCTCTTTGCAGACCGATCCCTTTACAGCATCAAGCCGAGGACAGGCGCCCACAATCCGCTTCACGAACCAGAAGTAACTGCTCAGAATTGGCTCCGCCGGCCACTGCCGGACAACCAAGTCCTTCATGGCTAGTTCGACCGCCTGGTGCAGTTCGACCAGCAGCTTTAGCTGATCGATAAAGGGCACCGAATAGTTCGGTGCCAAATACTGCGACCAGAAATCCTTCTCCGCAGACTTCTTCTCCTCGGTTCGATAGAATTGGGCGGCATCTGATATGCTGTGAGGAAGATCCGCAAACGCCCCTGGAAAAATAAGAATTCAGCTTGCTGCTTAGAATTCTTCCCATTATCATGAAAAAATGGCTAAGAATACAGAAGGCCTTACCAGCCGCAACTTTCCGGGCCTCTTGAATGTCCCGTACAGCACCTCGGGCTTCTTCCCGAGCATCTTTCGCGGCTTGGAGCGCTTGGGCGAGTTCGGATTCTTTCCCTATTAGACTCTGCTCCAAGCCCTCGCTTTTCTTCACAGCCTCCTGGAGCTCCCGCTCAGCTGTGACAACCCTGGCCTCGTGTTTTTCACGAAGTGCCTGTTCGGCGGCAGCCTTCTTGGCATCATCCACAGCCTTCTTCAGTGCCTCATATTTGGCACTCGCTCCTAGGGCATAAAACACAAATACTTTTCAATAAGCACAATTACTTATTCGTGCCTAATGCAAGACTATGTTTCAACATACCTTGTTTATCTTCTAATTGCTTCCTCACGCGGCCAAGTTCTTCCTCGGCCCATTCCAGGCTCCACTTCAGTTCGGACACTTCCGCATTATGAGCGGCCGTCTTCTCCACACACGCATGTGTTCAAACAAAGAGGTACACGTCATTAACATAAGTTCCCACGACAAGAGAGGATTTGATCCCCTGCCCGGCTCCCTCTCCTTCGCCGGACAGTGTATCAGGGGCTACTACTCATATTATGACGATTCCTCAAAGGTTTCTTAGGAAACATACCTCAAAGGCCTTTATAAGGCCAAGGCAGGACTCGTTTAGCCCGCTCTCGACGGACTGAATCTTTTCAACCTCCGCACCCATAAGGGTCCGATGTTCATCGACGATAGACGCGTTCTTTAACGCTGTCGATAGACCGCCTGGCAACTCTGCTTGAACAGAGGTTGCCGGCGGAGTAGGCAGGCCTCCCACCGTTGAAGGTGGCTGCTCGCCCGATCCGGGAGCCTTAGAGGTCTCCTGGACCTTGTCCGGCTGTGGGCCGAACCCAAGATCGCCCTCTGCTGACGGCACACCTGGGGGCCATCGCTCCCGTGTGTCCGCTCGATGATATGCCCCCCTGGTCCGAGCCCCGTTGAGACGACACCTCAGTGTCGCGCCGGGACTTTGAGGAAGGGGCCTCTGGAGGCGTCTCGCTCGCCAAGGCGTCCGAGCTCAGTGAATCCTCGGATGAGGACTGTCCGACGTGAGACCTCGCCGGACTGTGCAAAATATAGCAATAGTTAAAACTACTATACCCAAAAACAATCCCGGACGCATATGCGTGTTCGGATTTTGTATACTTACGACTTATCCAGTGGGCCACAGGATCCCACTCCGGGCTGGTATCGGCAGCCGTGGTGGATGCCTCTGGGAGGGAACCTTTTCTCCTCTTGGGCAATTCGGCCTCCAGGGACGAGGAAGCTACACGCTTCTTTCCACCTTCAGAGTGAGGCTCGTCCTCCTCTGCTTATTCCTCTTCATCTTCTGAAGAAGGAGCGTCGCTTGAGTCTTCGGATTTTGCGTCAGAAGCCTCACGGTGACGGAGGCCACTCCGAGTCTTCTTGACCTTCTTGGAGGCCTCCTTCTTTGGCGCCTCGTAAGGCGCGGGGACCAGCATCTTCGTAAGAAGAGGTCCGGCCGGTTCCTCCGGCAGCAGGGCCGGACAATGAATCCGCTCCACCATCTTTATCCATCCCTGAGGTCATGACGAAACACGATTAAGATGTCTCCATCATGACATGCCAACCGAAGCGTGGATGGACAGAGCATGGATGTAACTTACCGGGCTTGCAGCATGGGATAATTGATACCCACGGTCCTCGGCGGAGCCCGCCATGATTTGACGGGCTTGAAGAGCACCTTCCAGATATCCTTGTGGGAGGAGTCGTAGAGCTCCTGAAGGGTTTGGTGCTCGGTTGGGTCGAACTCCCACAGAGTCGAGCTCGGCGCCGACAAGGGAGAACCAGCGAACTAGCATCACGGACCACGCCGACGAAGTTTGGCGTCCTGTCACCCAAACTACGGGCGCAGCGTGCGGAGCAATGACAGCTCATCGGACGAGGACCAGTTCGGGCCCTTCTTGGGCCAGGACGTGAGCCGTAGTGGAGCTCTGGATCTGAACTCGGGAGTTGCAGCCCACTTTTTGCCACGTGGTTCGGTGATATAAATCCACTGCTGCTGCCACTCCTTGACGGAGTCGTTGAAAGCGCCCTTCGGCCAAACGGCCTTGGGCATCTTGCTCACCATGGCGCTGGCCAAGACTCGGCGTGTTCGCCACTCACCACCTTGGGCTTCACATTAAAAATCTTCAGCCACAGGCCGAAGTGAGGTGAGATCCAAAGAAAAGCCTCGCACACGACGATGAACGTAGAGATATTGAGGAAGGAGTTGGGGGAAAGATCATGAAAATCAATCACGTAGTAATACATGACTCCGCGAACAAATGGGTGCAGGGGAAACCCAAGCCCGCAGACAAAATGGGGAAGGAACACGACTCTCTCGTGAGGTTTCGGAGCTGGGACGACCTGTCCCGCCGGGGGGAGACGGTGGCCGATCTTCCGGGCCAGATACCCGGCGTCCCAGAGCTTCTTGATATCCTTCTCCCAGACAGTAGAGGCCATCCATCCGCCTCCTGCTCCGGATTCGGACATCTTTGGAAAACCTCTCTTTGGTGGAAAGGAAGAGTGCTTGGGCGTTAGGGCTCGAAAAGAGGGGAATGAGCTAGCGGAAGGAGAAAGGCGTGGGTAAAAAGAAAGAGGCCTTGTCTCTTTATAGGGGTGGTAAGTGCTTTTTGCGCCTCCCCACTTGCCTGGTGGAACCCGTTTGCCTCCCGCTCGCCGCGATTAGCGGTGCGGTTGGATTACCCATACCCGTATTGATGAGAATCCCGTGATAAAGGGACGCGATCTCTGCCTTGACAAGACGTGCGAAGGAAACCGCCTCGCAATATGCGATGTAGCTGGTTGTGGGAAAACGGTTCGAATAATGACTCGACCGTAATGACACGTCGCGTTGTCTAAAAATTTGTCAGCAGATTGCATTTGTGAAATACCATTCTCTCTACGGTGGCATGTGAAGTTCATTTTGTGGATCCGGACACGGTTCAAGTGTTCGATAACTACTTTGGAGTATTCGGAGAAGGAACCCGCCCTGCAATGCCGAAGACAAGACTGCGCGCCGGACTCATCGTCATTGAAGCCTGGTTCAGGGGCTACTGAGGGAGTCCTGGATTAGGGGGTATCCGAACAGCCAGACTATATACATCGTCTGGACTATGGAAGCATGAAGATACAAGACTCAAGACTTCGTCCCGTGTCCGGATGGGACTTTCCTTGGCGTGGAAGGCAAGCTTGGTGATCCGGATATTATATTTCCTTCCTTGTAACCGACTCCATCTAAACCCCAGCCCTCTCCGGTGCCTATATAAACCGGAGAGGTTGGTCCTTAGAAGGCCCGATCACAATTACAAGCATACCATCATAGGCTAGCTTCTAGGGTTTGGCCTCTACGATCTCGTGGTAGATCTACTCTTGTACTACCCATATCTTCAATATTAATCAAGCAGGAAGTAGGGTTTTACCTCCATCGAGAGGGCCCGAACCCGGGTAAACATCTGTGTCCCTTGCTTCCTGTTACCATCAGCCTAAGACGCACAGATCGGGACCCCCTACCCGAGATCCGCGGTTTTGACACCGACAGTCGTGTCATCGGTATTGTCACCATTGCTTCGACGCTTGTGTCTGTTGCACCGGGACTTGCCGTTGCTGTTTCTGGTCTCAGAAGTGCCAGGTTCGCTTGCATTGTTATTGCTACGGGCCAGCCAACTACCCTCACCTTCGCAAAAGCGGGTCATGAGTGCCGTGAGGGCTGCCATTTACTTCGGCTTTTCTTGGCCGAGATGACGGGCGAGCCATTCGTCGCGGATGCTATGCTTAAAGTCCGTTAGGGCTTCGGCATCCGGGTAGTCGAGAATTTCCTGGCTGACTCTCCGGGCTGTTGAACTATGTGACTTTAGTTGTTGGCATCCGGAGGTCGGACATATATATGTACCTTGGAAGTTGTCGAGGAAGGCGTCTTCCAAATCCTCCCAGCTGCCAATTGAATTTTCGGGCAGACTGTTCAGCCAGTACCGAGCTGGTCCCTTGAGTTTTAGCGGGAGGTATTTGATGGCATGAAGATCATCACCATGGGCCATATGGATATGGAGAAGAAAATCTTCAATACATACCGCGGGGTCCGTGGTCCCGTCATATGATTCGATGTTCACGGGTTTAAACCCTTCCGGGAATTCATGGTCCATTACTTGATCAGTGAAGCAAAGGGGGTGTGCAGCACCTCTATGTCGGGCCACGTCGCGACGTAGTTCGGATGGAGTTCGTCGGCGGCACTCAGCACGGGCGTGGTTATGTTTATCACGTCCATCCGGATGGCCATCATCGTGCGTCGGGGCACGCCCCCGCGGTCCGTAGATCGATCTGGTCAGGCCTGCTCTGCTCTTCAGGTCATGCCGCAGGTCATATGTGTATCCCCGAGCTGTTGTGTCTCTGTTTTTATGGCGAGGTAGTGCGGGCTGGTGTTAGACTTGAGTTGACGCTTTGTCCCGGTCGCATGGTGGTCGGTCAGCCACATTACGCGCTGGTAGGACGGGCTCCAGCGCCTCGTCGTCAAATTGGGGTAACAATTTGCGCTTTGGGTAACTTTTGGTTGGGCGCTCGAGGCCGTATTCCTCGGCTGCCAGGACATCAGTCCATCTGTCATTGAGCAGATCTTGGTCAGCTTGAAGCTGATGCTGCTTCTTTTTCAGGCTCCTTGCAGTGGCAATTAGTCAGCGTTTAAAGCGCTCCTACTCGTCGAGTTCCTCAGGCACGATAAAGTCTTCGTCGCCATGGCTCACCTCATCCTCGGAGGGTGGAAGATAGTTGCTGTCCTCTGTGTCTTTGTTAACGGCCTGTTCATTAGGGCCGACTCGCCCATCCTCCCGTTCATCCTATTGAGAAGTTGGTTCAACAGGGTCTTCATTGTATTCGGCATCGTCCGGAGTATTGTTTTCTCCTGTGCCGGTATTGCTGTTTTTTCCATGGCGTGGTTTAGAGTGGCGCCGCTGACGTCGGCGCTTTAGCTGTATCTCAGGAGGTTTATCCTTGACTGAATCCTTCTCATTGTCGTCGTTGTTCTCTTTGGGTGTATCCACCATGTATACGTCATACGAGGAGGTGGTTGTCCATCGCCCTGTGAGCGGTGGTTTTTGTGCCTGCTCCTCTCCGGCACCGTCGTCCATACCGTCGATGTCTTCGGAGCCGTAATCAAGCTCATCGGTTAAGTCTTCGACAGTGGCTATGAAGTGGGTGGTGGGTGGGAAGCGGAATTCGCCGTTATCAGCTTCCAATTCAAACCGGATATAGTTCGGCTGCGAGTCCCTAGAGAAGGAGAGGGCTTTTAATGATTTTAGCACATCGCCCAAAGGTGAGTGCCGGAAGATGTCTGCGGAGCTGAACTCGATGATCGGTGCCTGATCGGGTTCGATGAGCGAGGATGTACGTGGTCCGGAGCCTATGGCTGGAGACGAATCCGAGATACCAGTGAGACAGGCCCCGCTTGAGGTTGGATTTGTGTGCGGCTCTAACGCCGCTGAGTGTGCGGCCTCCGCGACAGGGTTGAGCTTCCCGTCTTCGGATGGCACATCCTGCTGGATCGAGGCGAGGCGATTCTGAGCGGTATCTCTGAGGCGCGGTCGATGATGATTTAGGTCATGTCCATCATGGTGGCAGGGAGCGGCTGCCATGGGCTCGAATCCATCGAAGATAAAGTCTCCGTGGATATCAACAACGTAATTCAAGCTTCCAAACCTGACCTGATGGCCAGGGGCGTAGCTGTCGATCTGCTCTAGATGACCAAACGAGTTGGCCTGCAGTGTGAAGCCGCCGAATATGAAGATCTGTCCGGGGAGGAAGACCTCCCCCTGGACTGCATTATTGTGGATGATCGACGGAGCCATCAAACCTTTTGGTGACGACGCAGCAGAACTCTCAACGAAAGCACCAATGTCAGTGTCAAAACCGGCGGATCTCGGGTAGGGGGTCCCGAACTGTGCGTCTAAGGTTGACGGTAACAGGAGACGGGGGACACGATGTTTACCCAGGTTCAGGCCCTCTCTACGGAGGTAATACCCAACTTCCTGCTTGATTGATCTTGATGAATATGAGTATTACAAGAGTTGATCTACCATGAGATCATAATGGCTAAACCCTAGAAGTCTAACCTGTATGATTATGATTGTTCCCTCTACGGACTAAGCCCTCTGGTTTATATAGACACCGGAGGGGACTAGGGTTGTGTAGAGTCGGTTATAGAGAAAGGAATCTTCACATCTGAACGCCAAGCTTGCCTTCCACGCCAAGAAGAGTCCCATTCGGACATGGGTGAGAGTCTTCGGTCTTGTATCTTCACAGCCCAACAGTCCGGCCCACATCAACAGGTCGGACGTCCGAGGACCCCTTAGTCCAGGACTCCCTCAGGCGGCACCCTCCCCCGCCTTTCCCCACACTCCAAATAAGGAAAGGGGGGTGCGGCTTGGGAGGGACCCCAAGTAGGATTCCTCCTACTTGGGCACCTCCTTTGGCTACTCCTCCCTCCCTCCTACCTATATATATGTGGGAGGGGGCACCTAGCACATAACAGATCAATTGTTAGCAGTGTGTGGCGCCCCCCTCCACCGTTTACACCCCCGGTCATATTTTCGTAGTGCTTAGGCGAAGCCCGCAAAGATCACTTCACCATCACCGTCACCACGCCGTCGTGCTGACGAAACTCATCTACTACCTCAACATCTTGCTGGATCAAGAAGGCGAGGGGCGTCACCGAGCTGAACTTGTGCAGAACACGGAGGTGCCGTGCGTTCGGTACTTGATCGGTTGGAGCACGAAGAAGTTTGACTAAATCAACCGCGTTACGAAACGCTTCCGCTTACGGTCTACAAGGGTACATAGACACACTCTCCCCCTCGTTGCTATGCATCTCCATGGATAGACCATTGCGTGTGCGTAGAATTTTTTTGTTTTGCATACAACGTTTCCCAACAGTGACACCTAGTATATATATGCTGGTCACCTCCCCTTCGACATGCACTATTCACCTAGTAACATAGCTGTTGACACTAGATTTTGGCATGGTCAAAAACATAATTAAGATGGCCTCAGATGGAAAAGTTCTCAAAGTGGGGAAGTTCCGTATCATCAAAAGGAGAAACTTTGTTTATTGGGCCATAGCCATTCAGTCTCAACTCTGAGGCCGAAGTTGTGTTCAAAGTATTGAGATTTACTATCCAGAACACTATTCGGCTGATTACTCCCCAAGATGGCCTCATATGAGAAAAGGTTCTACACGAATTGTCTTCGCCTCGTCGAAAAGGTCGATTTTGATATACAAATCGTCTCAATCGGAGTCCGTATGTAAAAGTTAGAGCCAAAACAATATGCTGCAGAATTATAGCCCGGAAGTTCCGGGCAACTTCCGGGGAGGTACCGGGCTAAACCGAAAGTTTGCACGCGGTGCGCCCCGAAACTGGAATTTTAAAATTATTTGCAGATTTGTGGGGCCGATTTTGACATCAAATGACCTCGGATGAAAAAGTGACCAACTAAGGAATTTTTCTCCATTGCAAGATCTATAACTTTGCTTTTGGGACCATCGCGATCCGAAGCCATATGCGACCTGCCGGAGCGGTGCAAGAGGGCTACTTGATGTAATTTTAGCCCGGAAGTTCTGGGCCGACCGGAAGTTCCGGCCCTCGTAGTCCGAGTTAGGTTAACTTTTGATGTTTTGGACGGGATTTGAGTCCTTTTCTTGTACAGAAAGTCCAACCGCCTCATATATATGTAAGAGGTGACGGCCGATTGAATAACACACAATCGAACAAATCAATCTACTACTTTTCGTGTTCATCTACTTTTTATCCCTCTCCCTTGTTCTTCTTCTTCCTCGTTCTTCGTCCGTTCTTCTAGTTGCAGGGCGGTGATCAACGAGGCCCTAGGGGCGATCAGGTCGACCTAGGGCAGCCCATAGCCGCCACACGCCCTGACGGGGTCCCTCCCGGGCGTGTGGGCTTTCGGGTCTACGAAAGCACCCGCCAAATTGCCTACGTATCGCGCTTCTGGCCGGGTCTCCTTCGACGTGTGCTGCGGTGCATCACCCCCGGTGTCGAGGGTACACGGTGACGTGTTCGTGTGCGAACACACTTTTTGGCGACTCCGCTGGGGAACAAGCTTTGAACGGTCTCCAGCCCGTTCTTGCTACGAAGAGATTGTCATCAAGTTGTTGCAATCTACAAAGGTAATATGAATACCCAATTCCCCTTTGTAGATGCAAATAATCCATATGTTGTTGATGCATCACCTAATGAGCATAATGTATCGGCTAGCCCTAGTTTTATCAATCATGCATCTAATTATGCGCAAGGGCCGATGCAAAGCAATCTTCATGCTTCAAATTCTTATGATTTTAGCAACGTACGACATATGTATCCAAACTCTCATGCTTCGGCAACCCCACAAATCCATATGCCGATGAACAACTTGATGGGTTTGGTTAATCAATTTGAAACACCTCATGTTAGAATTTCCAATAGCATACAAGAAAGTGTTTCACCTTTTTATTCATCGGCAACTAATTTGTAATATGTGAATCCAACCTTGCCGATGGATGGGAGAATTGGCCATGCTACTACTAGCTATTCGGCCAGTTACTCTCAACCATCATATGCTACACCTCATGTTAGTAATTTTTCAGCACCGTATGCAACTGTAGATGTTCATATTTCGGCCCCGCATCTTCATGGTCATAGTCAAATAAGTGAAAATTTTACAAGAACACATGTGCCATCATCAAATAATGTAGCATATAATGCATACTCTACGCAATTCAAGAATTTCAGCAACACTCACGAATCATTGCCTAAAGAATCTGAAAGTATTGCGGAGCAATCCCTTCCAGAAGCGGTTGTGGATGCATTAAAAAAGAGCTTGGCAAAAAACAAGAGAATTAGTGCTCTTTGCCTTGAACAATAGGAAAATGGGTTGTTTCCTGATTATGCTGCATTAAAGGCTAGAGTTTTGCAGGAAGATGAAACTTCATCAATTGATAGTATTGTTCAGAAAGCATATGGTTATACAGTAGTGCATACACCTCCACCTAGTACCGCAACATATTATACACCTGCTACACAATTGCAAAATTTCGGCAACACTAACAATTCATTGCCGAAAGATCCTAAAAGCATTGGGGGGCAAACTGATCTAGAGCGGGCTGAAATTGAGAGGGGAGTTAAAGCTTTGCGATAGGGTGCAAGTACTTCGCCAAGAGAGAATTGATAGGGAATTGGCTCAAAGAAAAGAAGCCTTGCCAATTGATATAAACAGTGAAAAGAATGATGATTCGGAAACTAAAAGTGCTTCGGTTGAAAAAGCCAAATCAAGTAGTATATATTCCGGATCCATCAAATCCAAAGAGGCAAACGTTGTTGAGAAAGGGCAAGGAAAGTATAGCAAGACAGCCATACTTGATTTTTTCTGAAGTTAATGGAACCTAGTTCCTGCCCTATGAGTTTTGTACCATAGAAATTGATGAGCTTCAAGAACAAGAACAAGTAGCCGAAGAAAGTTGGAAAAAGATCTTCAAACTAATGATGCCAAGAAAAAGATGATGACAAGGCATTGGGGAGCTATCCTAAGGCAGAGCAAGATATTCTTCAAGTCACACCACCATCATGCTCTCCCAACATATTTGAAGAGGTATGTCTAGCAATTAATTTACCTATTTTCAGATTTAGTCATGACTTAGTTGTTGATGCATATATTAGAAAAATATTCATAAGAAATATTGAGAGACCAATGAAGAAGGGTAATTTATTTGTTAGTAATCAGATTATCACAAAGCATATCGGTCAACACATTGCGCCATTCAGAAAGACCGATGGCGAAAAATTATTGCAGCCAAGGCTTTCCCCATTGCTCTATCTAAAGCTCATATCTAATTGGGTAGCTTTGTTTATTTCTTACTTGTCTTACACTTGGTCTCAATTGAGACATGTATGTTCTAACTATTTTCGTTTCAGAAATTTAAAGCCAAGGTTAAAATCTTCTGAGCAAACTGATGCCAGTATAGTTTCTTATCCAAAGACATCGGAGATAGAGTGCAAGACACAATGCATAGCCGAATGGGGTGATGCAAAATCGGAACCATTCGTTTGCTTAACTCCAGAGCCGTTCTCACAGCAAGATCGGCTAGAGAATAAAAAGTTTACCTTCAATTCAAGCATGTGTGATCAAATATTTGATTTGTTGTTGAGAAATAGTTGTATTAAAATTCTTGATCACCATGTTGAGCCATCTGTCCAGGGACGAATGTATTATAAGTTGCATGATTCGTCCAAGCATAATTTTGAGGATTGCAAGATGTTTCGTCAAATAGTTAAATCGGCCATTGATAAAGGACGGTTGAAATTTGTTGAGGCACCAAGATATGACCAGTCTATTCCAATTGGTCCTGATGGCAGAAAGTTTTTGCATTGGCTCCTTCAAGCCGATCCATTTAAAGAGAAGGTAAAAGCTGCATGTGACGGGATCAAGCTTTCAAGTAAAGAAGTTGTTGAAGAGCATAATGAACATAATCTTGAGGGCGATAATTCCATCAAAGCTACAATGAAGATGCCAAGGACTGGGGGACAACAAGCAAATCCAGTGATCGATGAAAGCAAACCTAAAGAAAACAAAGGCCGAAATAAGCGCAAGTGTGAGATATCAAAAATCACCTTCATTGAACTATTGGATAAATATCAAAAGAAGAGTGAAGAGAAGAATTCTTATCGGCCAAATCATGCAAAGAAACCAAGATCACCCCCAAGGCGCAAATATGAGGATCGGTACTGGCAAAGTGAGAATTTTAATGCAACATATTCATGTCCTTATTTTGGGCCACCAATGCCAATGCCGTGAATGCCTCCCTATGCTCATATAGATCCATATCCATCATGGGATAGGTATGATACAAGTGCACATTCTCCATCTTATTTTAGACCATCTCACTAATATCATGCAGCTCCGAGAAGATCAACTTTTGAACAATCACATGTTAAAGACCGTTTCAATCATAACGAATCGGTCTAGAGCTCAAGGGAGAAGAAAGAGGTGGTCAAGCAAGTTTACCGTGTTAAAAGAGATGGTCGTAAGAGTGCAACTTCAGGTTTGATCTCAAATGAAAAAGAGCCAATTAAAGTGTTGACATTGGCCACTAAAGGCAATGAGACGAAGCAACCAATTATCGAGAGTCAAAGGGCCAAATCTGAAGAAAAGAAGTTGAGAGTGCACAAGGTAAAACAAGAATTGCCATTGCTTCAAACAAAATCACAAATGGGTGCCCACTCGGCTTATCGTATTGGCGAAAGAAGGAATTACAAAAACTTAGTGCACAACAGCTGAAAAAGAAGAACATGGCATGGGTTCCCAAGAGGAGCAGTCAAAATAAAAATGATGTGCAACCTTCTATTGCAACAAGTGTTACAAAAGTGAAGAAAGAGAAGGATGGAAGCCAGAAACAATTGAGCTAAAGGTTTACATCACCCCATCAAAATCTTCAGTTAGCACATCATCCATATTCTTCAACCATACCATTGATGCCTTTGCCATGGAATTCATCATCAGGTATGATCAATTACCCTCCCTGGATTTATTTTTATCCATGGAAGCAACATAATTTTCTGCATCATGAGAAGATATTACCAAATCTCTATACCTTTTATTAGCTACATTTTTTCTTGCTAATCCAAAGGGCTGAAATATTTGATTTCTATTTCATTTTTTTTATTTCGGCTATACATGATTTGGTGAATGAATTCTACATGGACCTTATGTTAATGGCCGATATTTATCTATCGCCCTAAGAATATGTCAAAGCATGGCTGATGTAGTATCCTAACATCGTCCTTAGTTCATTTGGGGGCAAAAACGAGGTACATGTTCATTGATATTGCCCTTGTCTTTCTAGTACTATGGAGATTATTTTCGATGGTTAAATTTGTAGCAATGGCCAAGGTGTTGGTGTTGTTTATTTATCTCCATATGGAGCTATTTTGTGAAGCCTCATGCCGCTTAAAATATTTTTGCACAATGATCAAAGCCGAATATGCATTGTTATACGGATTGGAGCTTTGCCTTGCTATAGGTGCTATACATATTGAGGCTTCTGGTGATTCGTTGTTACTAGTGCAACAAATATCCAAGGGTTATCAATGTTTTGACGAATCACTTATAGTTTATCTTTTGGTATGTCTAGATGCAAGATTTACCTTGGGTTGCTTTAAAATTGTTCATATATCTAGACATGACAATTCGAAAGAGTTGGCACAGCAAGCATCGGTTACTATGTTAACCATGGTGTATTGCATTTCTATCAATAGTTGATACGTCTCCAACGTATCTATAATTTTTTATTGTTCCATGCTATTACATTATCTGTTTTGGATGTTTATGGGATTTATTAAACACTTTTATATTACTTTTGGGACTAACCTATTGACCTAGAGCCCAGTGCCAGTTTCTGTTTTTTTTCCTTGTTTCAGTGTTTCGAAGAAAAGGAATATCAAACGAATTAAAGCGGAATGAAACCAAGCTGGAGAAGTTATTTTTGGAAGGAAAGCTACGGAAAAACTTGGAGTGCACGTCAGAAAAAAGCGAGGAGCCACGAGGGCAGGCGCCCTCCCAGCGCGTCCTCCACCCTCGTGGGCCCCTCGTGGCTCCCCTGACGTACTTCTTCCGCCTATATATTCCCATATACCCTAAAAACATCAAATACGAGAATAGATCGGGAGTTCCGCCGCCGCAAGCCTCTGTAGCCACTAAAACCCAATCGGGACCCTGTTCCGGCACCCTGCCGGAGGGGGGAACACTCATCGGTGGCCATCTTCATCATCCCGGCGCTCTCCAGTTTGAGGAGTGAGTAGTTCACCCTCGGGGCTGAGGGTATGTACCAGTAGCTATGTGTTTGATCTCTCTCTCTCTCTCTCTCTCTCTCTCTCTCTCTCTCTCTCTCTCTCGTGTTCTTGATTTGGCACGATCTTGATGTATCGCGAGCTTTGCTATTATAGTTGGATCTTATATTTCTTCTCCCCCTCTACTCTCTTGTAATGGATTGAGTTTTCCCGTTGAAGTAATCTTATCGGATTGATTCTTTAAAGATTTGAGAACACTTGATGTATCTCTTGCCGTGCGCATCTGTGGTGACAATGGGATATCACGTGACTCACTTGATGCATGTTTTGGTGATCAACTTGCGGGTTCCGCCCATGAACCTATGCATAGGGGTTGGCACACGTTTTCGTCGTGATTCTCTGGTAGAAACTTTGGGGCACTCTTTGAGGTTCTATGTGTTGGTTGAATAGATGAATCTGAGATTTTGTGATGCATATCGTATAATCATACCCACGGATACATGAGGTGACATTGGAGTATCTAGGTGACATTAGGGTTTTGGTTGATTTGTATCTTAAGGTGTTATTCTAGTACGAACTCTAGGGCTGTTTGTGGCACTTATAGGAATAGCCCAATGGATTGATTGGAAAGAATAACTTTGAGGTGGTTTCGTACCCTACCATAATCTCTTCGTTTGTTCTCTGCTATTAGTGACTTTGGAGTGACTCTTTGTTGCATGTTGAGGGATAGTTATATGATCCAATTATGTTATTATTGTTGAGAGAACTTGCACTAGTGAAAGTATGAACCCTAGGCCATGTTTCCTATCATTGCAATACCGTTTACGCTCACTTTTATCGTTAGTTACCTTGTTGTTTTTATATTTTCAGATTACAAAAACCTATATCTACCATCCATATTGCACTTGTATCACCATCTCTTCGCCAAACTAGTGCACCTATACAATTTACTATTGTATTGAGTGTGTTGGGGACACAACAGACTCTTTGTTATTTGGTTGCAGGGTTGTTTGAGAGAGACCATCTTCATCCTACACCTCCCACGGATTGATAAACCTTAGGTCATCCACTTGAGGGAAATTTGCTAGTCCTACAAACCTCTTCACTTGGAGGCCCAACAACGTCTACAAGAAGAAGGTTGTGTAGTACACATCAATAGCCGATGCTAGGTCTTGTCAACATAGGTAAGGCTGAACCGAAGCCCACCACTTCGGCCACTAATGAAACTTTTATGCAGGCGAAGTAAGGATTGGAGGAAGTTCATTCTTTATTATCTGCAAAATCCTAGTGAAAGGGTGAACAATATGGTTCGGAGGATGGTTTTGATCTATCGAACCTTATCACCGGATTGTTATAGAAGCTGAGAAGTTTTCACCCAAGTTTGCATCAAGAGGTTCAAACAAGCAATGGCCGATATATACTTATCGTCCTAAGAACATGCAAAATGGCCGATGGAGTGTTGACATCATCCTTAGAACAAGCTATATGCGAGTTATTTTTCGGCACACAAGCTTTGCCAAAAACAGGGGGGCATGTGTTGACACCAGATTTTGGCATGGTCAAAAACATAAGTAAGATGGCCTCAAATTGTAACGACCCGACCTCAGACGGTCAAGTCTCTGTGCTTCAGTGTCATCCCTGGATCGGTAATGCTGACACACACAGTACTCGAAGGATTTATAACAGAGTAGCAATCACACACTTATTACATCGGATGTCTCCAAAGAGAACTTATTACAATAAATATGGCTTAAGGCCATCTAAATACGATAACAGCGGAAGGATTGGAAGGTAAAGTGAGTCCATCAACTCCAACGGCATAGCTGAGTGCATGACAAACGACCTAGCGGTTCCTTACTCCTCGTCTGAAAAGTCTGCAACATGATATGTTGCAGCCTGAAACAATTGACACATGGAATATGCTGGCAATATAACACAGTAGAGCAATGAACAGATAAATGCTATCACTACATGCATATGTGGCTGGTGGAGGCTCTATGGTTATATTGTTTTGAAAAAGCCAATTTTTTCCTACAACAAGGAATAGATTTTATTTAACTATCATGGTGGTTGAAACATCATTGAGAAGGTTCCTCCAACTCAATCCCAATTAAAGTAATCATTACCAACCCAACAAATTAATTTAGAGTGATGAGATCAAATCAATAATTCAAGTACCAGATACTCAAGATGTCCATAACCGGGGACACGGCTAACCATGATTAGTTTATACACTTTGCAGAGGTTTGCGCACTTTTCCCCACAAGACTCAATCTCCTCCGTTGGATTTCTCGCACTACATGGTGTTTGAGAAACGAATGACCAAGACACGGTCTTTCAGAATCACTAACTCTTTACTCTGGGTAGACAGTTACACCTACTTTCCCTGTACATCTGCTAGCCTACCACTGAAAGAGGTCATGCAACATACTCAACTATGCCAGAGCCCATAATGGCTTGTGGCTGCACACGGAAGTTTCTAGCATGAATAATCTTATGGCCCCTTTGAGCCTAGGTGGCGGACCGTAGGATGATCACACGGGTACTCCAGGATATCCTAGGACAACACTGGATTCTCCAGGTGCCCACAAGCAATCCACCCAGATGTGTGTTAAAGTTGCCACCTTAAGTTGAACTATTAATTAACAAAATCACATCTGTCATGGATACTCTCAAACCCAAACCACGTCTACTAGCATAGCATGGCAATATAAGCATAATGTAGAAGTAACTCTCAAGGGTTTGATAATAAAAGGGCAATAGGTTCTACCTCATCATCTACTTCCCAACCCACATGTTAAGAGATCCTACTCATGCGATGTGTGAGGGTTGAAACTAATGCATAAAAATTGGGTATGAAAGGGGTATGATCGATGTGTTACTTGCCTTGCTGACGATCCGCAAAACCTAGTGACTCGAAGTAGCACGCTTCGCACTCCGAGAATTCTATCGCAAACAACCAATAGCATACATAAGCAATCAAGCAAAGATGCACGGGTAAATCTCAAATAAGAAGATCTAACCAGAAAGTTCAACTGAAGAACTCCGGTTTGCAAAAAGAATCGAATCAAACGGAGCAACGAAACTCAAACTACGAAAGAAACAAGATCCGATTGCTAATCTGGACTAAAGTCAAATTTTACAGTATCAAAATCTTGTTCAAGTTGGTTAAATATAAAGAGGGCTTTGAGACGAAGATCTAGGCGCTTGTTTCACCTGATTTGGATAAACGAGCGAAAAGTTATACTAGAATGAAGATTAAGGCAGAAATCGCGATCGAAAATAATCGCGAAAAAACCCTAGAAAATGAAACGAGACGAACAGGCTAACGAACAAACGTTCACTGTCTGCGACTAACCGACGAACAATGTTCATTAAAACGAACGTACGGACGAACGTCCGCTAGATAAATAAACCGACGGAAAAACCGAACGAATCGAAAAAAACGAATCTAGGGTTGTACTAAAAAATGATTGGTTTTCTGAAAAAAAACCGAGACGGCGGCGGCGGCGGCTACCTCCGGCGAGGTTCGGGCGGCGGCGATGATCGGCGGTGGCGGTCTTGACGGGAGGTGTTGGCGGTGGCGTGGTGGCGGCGACGAAGCGGCGCTAGGGTTAAGCGGGCGGCTTGAGGCCAGACGGTCGGGCCTCGCCTTAAAAAGGCCCCGGCCGACAGTGTCCCGGTCGGAAACGGCCCGTTTAGGTCGGTGCGCGTTTTTTTAAACAGATCTCGCCGGAAAAATCCTAGAAAATAAAATAAAAATATCAAAATATCAAAACAAATTTTCATCGTCTAAATAAAATATTTAGAACAAGATGAACATTTTCTTGGCCCAAAAATGCAATTTTGAAAAATGCATATTTTTCTCTAATTCAAATAAAATTGAAATAAATTTATTTATTTGATTTTAATATTTTTCCTCCAATATTTCATTTATTTTGGAGAAGTCATATTATCTCCTCTCATATAATTTAATACGAAATATTTTAGAAGAGGAAAATAAAATTAAAACCAAAGTGATCCTTGTTTCAGTATTTGATAAAATTCAAATATGAAAAACGTGAAATCCCCAACTCTCTCCATGGGTCCTTGAGTTGCTTAGAATTTCGAGGATCGCAAAGCGAAGATGGAGTAAAAATATGATATGCATGAATGACCTATGTATAACATTACAAATTGAAAATTTGGGATGTTACAAACCTACGCCCCTTAAGATGAATCTCGTCCTCGAGATTCGGGTTGGCTAGAAAATAGGTGTGGGTGGTCTTTGCGTAGATCATCCTCTCGTTCCCAGGTGACTTCATCCTCGGTATGGTGGCTCCACTAAACTTTGCAAAACTTGATAACCTTGCTGCGAGTAACTCGGCTGGCAAACTCGAGAATCTTGACTGGTTTCTCCTCATATGTCAAATCACTATCCAACTGAATTGCTTCCAGGGGCACTGTATCTCTCAAAGGAATATCGGCCATCTCTGCATGGCACTTCTTTAACTGGGAAACGTGAAACACATCATGAACTCCTGACAGTCCTTCAGGTAACTCCAACTTGTAGGCAACCTCTCCCATGCATTCCAAAACACGGTACCGTCCTACAAATCTCGGGGCCAAATTTCCCTTAACTCCAAAACGTTTAACTCCTCGTAGTGGTGACACACGGAGATATGCTTTGTCTCCAATTTCATAGACTACCTCCTTGCGTTTTGAATCTGCATAACTCTTCTGTCTAGACTGAGCTACCTTCAGTCTATCACGAATCAGCTTAACCTTCTCTTCTGACTCTTTAATCAAATCCGGTCCAAACAACTGACGGTCTCCAACTTCATCCCACATCAACGGTGTTCGGCACCTCCTTCCATACAAGGCTTCGAATGGTGCCATCTTCAAACTGGCCTGGTAGCTATTATTGTATGAGAACTCCATGTAGGGCAAGTTGTCATCCCAACTAGATCCATAATCTAGCGCACAAGCTCTCAGCATGTCCTCTAGAATCTGATTGACTCTCTCGGTCTATCCATCCGTCTGCAGATGAAAAGTTGTACTGAACTCTAGCCTGGTTCCCAAAGTCTGGTGCAGCTGGTGCCAAAACTTTGAAGTAAACTGTGTTCCTCTATCTGATACGATGGTCCTCGGAACTCCGTGCAGACATACGATCCTGGTCATATATATCTTGGCCAACTTCGCACTGGTATAGGTGGTTTTCACTTGGATAAAGTGAGCTACTTTGGTCAAGCGATCCACTACTACCCAGATAGAATCATATCCCGATCGGGTCCTGGGCAATCCGGTGATGAAATTCATGCCAAGCTTGTCCCACTTCCATTCGGGTATCGGCATAGGCTGCAGTAATCCTGCTGGCTTCTGGTGTTCTGCCTTCACTCTCTGACATACATCACATATGGCTACATACTCGGTAATGTCCTTCTTCATACCAGTCCACCAGAAACGTTCCTTCAAATCCAAATACATCTTGGTGTTTCCGGGGTGTATCGAGTATGGCGAGTCATGGGCTTCCTGTAGTATCAACTTCCTGATCTCTGAATTATTGGGCACATATACACGGTCCTCAAACCACAAAGTGTCGTGTTCATCCTCACGAAAACCTTTGGCTTTTCCTTCACTCATCTTCTCCTTTATCTCGGCAATTTCTTTGTCATCCTTCTGGGCTTCTCGAATCTTTCCCAATAATGTTGACTGAACTTTCAACGCTGCAACAAAACCTCTAGGAACTATCTCCAAACGAAGCTCCCTGAGATCTTCTGTTAACTCCTTTGGCAATCCTCCGCTTACGAGGGTATTGACATAACTTTTTTGGCTCAAAGCGTCTGCTACGACATTGGCCTTTCCTGGATGATACTGCAACCTCATATCATAACCCTTTATCAGCTCCAACCATCTCCTCTGCCTGAGGTTCAGCTCCTTCTGAGTGAAAATGTACTTCAAACTCTTGTGATCCCTGCATACATCACAACAGTTTTGTCGCGACCAGACCCGAATGGATCTAGCGCTCTGTGCTCAGTGTCATCCCTGGATCAGTAATGCTGACACCACACAGTACTTCGAAGGATTTATAGCAGAGTAGCAATCACACACTTATTACATCGTTGTCCACAAGGGAACTTAATACAATAATATGGCTTAAGGCCATCTATAATAACAGCGGAAGGCTTGGAAGTCAAGTGAGTCCATCAACTCCAACGGCATCACTGAGTATAGAACCACGACCTAACACCTTATTCGTCAGTAAGAAAAAGTGCATAGCGTGAAAAGTTGCAGCCAAAACGGGTCGACACATGGAATATCTTGGCAATGTAACACATAGAGAACAATGAAGCAACAAGCCTATACTACATGCATATTTGGCTGGTGGTAAGGCTCTCTGGTTACATTTTTGCATAAAGCTGATTTTTCCCTACATCAAAGGAATAATTTTATTTAACTATCATGGTGGTTGTTAAACATTGAGAATGGTTGACAGCATCCTCAATACCAATTAAAAAGTACTCATTAAAACCCAATAACTTTTATTATTAGAAGTAACATGTTGAGATTCACATGATATTCAAGTACTAGATACTCAAGATTTGTCCATAACCGGGGACACGGCTAATCATGATTAGTTTATACACTCTGCAGAGGTTTGCGCACTTTTCCCCACAAGACTCGATCGCCTCCGTTTGGTTCTCGCACTACATGGTGTTTGAGAGACGGATGGCTGAGACATAGTCTTCGTAAGCGCTTAGCACCTTACATGTGGGTAGACCGTACCAACCTACATCCCCTACATCAGCTAGCCTACCCGTAAGAGTTCGCACAACTTAGTCAACTACGCCATGAGCCCATAATTGGCTTGTGGCTGCTACGGAAGTTTCTAGTTTGAATAATCTTATGATCCCTTAGAGCACAGGTGGCGGTCCGAAGAAATGTGAGCAAGTCTCGATAGAAACCAGGTGCCTCAATCCACCCGGATGTGTGTTTAAGTTGCCACCTTAGATAAACCATTAATTAACAATCTCACATCTGTCATGGATATTCACTCACCCAATCCACGTCTACTAGCATAGCATGGCATAATCAAGCAAACGTAGAAGTAACTCCCAAGGTTTCATAAGTAAAACAGGTAATAGGTACTACCTCAATCTACTTCCCATCCCACAATTTAATTAGATCCTAACATGCAAGTGTTTGAGGGTTTGATCTAATGCACAAAAACTGGGTATGAGAAGAGTATGATCAAAGTGTTACTTGCCTTGGCGATGATCCATGAGTCCTAGAGATTCAAGTAACAAGCGGCGCACTCACGGGTGATCTAACGCAGACAAACAACAAGCATACAATAAGTACTCATCTAATGCACAGGGAAATCTCGAATAAAAGATCTAACCAGATAGTTCAACTTAAGAACCCTGGTTGCAAAAGAATCGAATCAAATAAAGCATCGAAAGTCGGAACTCGAGAGAGAACGACTCGGTTTAGCAAATCTGAAATTAAGTCAAAATTTTACAGTAGCAAAACTCTGTGTAAGTAGGTTAGTCGAACGGCGGTTTCGTTCTGAAACTCGGTAGCGCTTGAATCACCTGATTCCGATAAACGAGCAAGAAATAAAACAGATTTGAAAATCGGATCGAAATCGAATCGAAAAATAACGGATTAAATCCGATTTAAAAGAAAAACGATTTAACGGTTTAAATAACGGACGTTCGTTAACAGAACTAATCCAACGAACGCGTTCATTGAAACGAACGGGTCGGTGAACGTTCACTAAATAAGAAAACCGAAAAAAAACCAATCTAGGTTTTTTTTTAAAAAAACCGAACATCTCAAAAAAAACGGATCGGGTTTTCTAGGGAAAACCGGATCGGGCGGCGCGGGGCGGTGGCTACCTCCGGTGATCGCCGGCGGGCTCCGGGCGGCGGCTCCGGCGGGTCGGGCGAGGTCGGCGGGTGGCGGCGAGGTCGGGAGGCTGACGAGGCGGCGGAGAGCTCCGGGCGCGCGAGGAGAGGGAGGCGGGCTGGGCGAACTGGCCGGGCAGGCTGGGCCTTGGCCCCAGGCGGTAGCGTTTTTTTTAAACAAAGCGAATTAAAAAAATATCAAAGCGAACTCCGATTTAAATAAAACAAATTTTCCCCGACTCCTAAAAATGAGTCGAACAAAATGAACTTTAAAAAAAACAGCAAACATGCATAAATTTTTAAAATGCTCGTTTTTGCCTAAGCAAAATAAATCTTCCAAAACCAAATTTGATTTATTTATAATATCTTCATTTTTTCCTAAATATTGGGAAAGTCATATTATTCCCTCTCTTGAGATTTTTATAGGAAAAACTTTATGAAGATAATTTTAAATAAATCCAATGATCCTATTTTCAAATTTGAGAAATCCCAAATATGAAAATAATGAAACTTCCAACTCTCTCCGAGGGTCCTTGAGTTGCGTGAAATTTTCTAGGATCGGAAAATGCGAGAAAAATATGATATGCATGATGACCTAATGTATAACATTCCAAATTGAAAATTTGGGATGTTACAAACCTACCCCTTAAGATGAATCTAGCCCTCGAGATTTGGGTTGGCTAGAAAATAGGTGAGGTGGTCCTTGAGCAAAACTTCCTCTCTTTCCCGGTGGCTTCATCCTCGGTGTGGTGGCTCCACTTGAACTTTGCAAAACTTGATAACCTTGCTGCGGGTAACTCTGCGGCATAATCGAGAATCTTAACAGGTTTTTCCTCATATGTCAAGTCATCCTTCAATTGAATTGCTTCGGTGTACTTGTGTCTCTTAACGGTACCTCTGCTATCTCGGGGTGACATTTCTTCAATCGAGAAACATGGAATACATCATGAACTCTGACAGTCCTTACGGTAATTCCAACTTATAAGCAACTTCTCCCATGCGTTGCAAAATCTTATACGGTCCAACGAAACGGGTGCTAACTTTCCTTTAACTCCAAAACGCTTAACTCCTCGAAGCGGGGATACTCGAGATATACTCTGTCTCCAACTTCATACTCAATCGCTGCGCTTTGAATCGGCATAGCTCTTTTATGCGGACTGGGCTACCTTGAGCCTGTCTCGAATCAACTTAACTTTCCGTTCAGACTCCTTAATCAAATCTGGTCCAAACAAGCGGCGATCTCCGGTTTAGGTCCCATAACAACGGTGTCCTGCACCTTCTTCCATACAAAGCCTCGAAGGTGCCATCTTCAAACTGGTTTGGTAAGCTGTTGTTGTAGGAAAATTCTGCATACGGCAAATTTTCATCCCAGCTAGATCCATAATCTAGGGCACAAGCTCTCGGCATGTCCTCCAAAATCTGATTGACTCTCTCGGTGCGTCCATCGATTACATGGGTGGAAAGCTGTCTTGAATTCCAATCGGGTTCCCAACATTTCGTGCAACTGGTTCCAAAATTTCGAGGTAAACTGGGTTCCTCTGTCTGATACAATGCTCCTCGGAACTCCGTGTAAGCACACAATTCTGGTCATGTATATCTTTGCCAACTTAGCACTGCTATAGGTAGTCTTGATCGGAATAAAATGAGCTACCTTGGTCAAACGGTCGTCTATAACCCAAATCGAGTCATAACCTGAAAGGGTCTTTTGTAATCCCGTGATAAAATCCATGCCTAGTTTATCCCACTTCCGTTCGGGTATCTGCAATGGTTGTAACAATCCTGGCTTCGATGTTACGCCTTTACTTTTCGACATACATCGCAAACTGCTACATACTCCATAATATCCTTCTTCATTCCGGTCCACCAGAAAGTATTTTTCAAATCCAAATACATCTTGGTATTTCTGGGTGAATCGAATAGGGTGAATCATGGGCTTCTTGTAAAATCAACTTCACGATCTCCGGGTCATTGGGCACATAAACACGGTCTTCAAACCATAGGGTATCGTGCTCATCCTCACGAAATCCTTTAGCTTTTCCTTTGCTCATTTTCTCCTTTATAGAGGCAACTTCCTTATACGCCTTTTGGGCTTCTCCGATTTTGTCCATCAGCGTTATTTGAATCTCCAATGCTGCTACATAGCCTCTCGGAACTATTTCCAAACATAGCTCTCGAAGGTCCTCGGCTAACTCATTGGGTATTCCTCCCATCATTAGGGTATTGACGTGGCTCTTACGGCTCAATGCGTAAATGCCTTTCGACATTAGCCTTTCCGGGTGGTAATGCAATCTCATGTCATAATCCTTGATAAGCTCTAACCATCTCCTTCGTGCGAGATTCAATTCATACGTGTGAAGATGTACTTCAAACTCTTGTGATCCGTATATACTTCACAATGATTTCCAATGAGAAAATGTCTCCACGTCTTCAAGGCATGCACAACGGCTGCTAACTCCAAATCATGAGTGGCATAATTCAACTCATGGGGCTTAAGTTGTCGTGAAGCATACGAAACAACTCTTCCTTCCTGCATAAGCACTGCTCCAAGTCCTCGGCGTGAAGCGCCGCAATACACCTCATAATCCTTAGTCCGATCCGGCAATATCAAAACTGGTGAGGTAACCAATCTTTTCTTCAACTCCTGAAAACTTGCCTCACAGTCCTCGGTCCATATGAATTTGTTTTCCTTCTTCAACAATTCTGTCATAGGCTTAGCAATCCTTGAGAAATTCTCAATGAACCTTCGGTAGTATCCTGCGAGTCCAAGGAAACTTCGAATCTCTCCAACTGTCGTTGGTGCTTCCCATTTGGTTACGGTCTCAACTTTTGTGGGGTCAACTGCTATCCCTTCTCCGGATATAACATGTCCGAGAAATCCAACTTCCTTTAGCCAAAACTCACATTTGCTGAACTTGGCATACAAGCTGGTGTTCCTCGGTTTCTCCAAAACCAATCGCAAATGTTCCTTGTGTTCCTCTTCATTCTTCGAGAAAATCAAAATGTCATCAATGAACACCACGATTTAACTTATCCAAAAACTCCATAAACACTTTGTTCATCGGGTTCATGAAATAGGCTGGTGCGTTAGTCGATCCAAATGACATAACGGTATACTCGTATAGTCCATATCTCGTGGTAAATGCTGTCTTGGGTATGTCCTGCTCCCGAATCTTCAATCGATGGTACCACGATCGCAAGTCGATCTTGGAAAACACCTTGGCTCCTTGCAAGCGATCAAGCAGATCATTTATCATAGGTAGTGGGTACTTGTTCTTGATTGTTACTTCATTCAATCCACGATAATCAACAACCATTCTTAACGATCCATCCTTCTTCTCCACTAGCAAAACGGGTGATCCCCAAGGTGAAGAGCTTGGGCGTATAAAACCTTTATCCAATAGTTCCTTAATCGCTTCTTGATTTCCGCCAAATCCTGTCTTTGGCATCCTATATGGTCGCTCGATATTGGGCCTGTTCACGGCAAAAGTTCTATCAAAAACTCAATGTCTCTATCCGGTGGCATTCACGGCAACTCTTAGGAAATACATCGGAAAATCCTTCACCACTGGTACTTCTTCCTGTACCACTCGATAAGCAATTAACTTGCGCTCTTCTCGATGCCGTGATACATACTTAATCCTTCTTCCTTACGGTGTGGTGAGCAAAATTGACTTTGTGGTGCAATCTATGTTTCCTCCATACCTTGATAACCAATCCATACCTAATATCACATCCAATCCTTGGGATTCCAGAACTATTAGGTCCGAGGGGAAAACATAGTGTCCAATCCTTAATGGCAGTCGATCACACCATTTACTAGCCATGTACTCTGCTCCGGGTGAGGTTACTAGCATGGGTGACCTAAGGGCTTGGGTTGGTAACTTGTACTTATCCACAAATCCCTTGATATGTATGAATGCGATGCACCAAGATCGAAAAGAACAAGCTGCGATAAATGACTTAACCAAAAACTTACCGACATCGCATCGGGCTGATCTTCAACCTCCTCCACTTCAATGTGGTTCACATCCCCTGTTGAAAGGGTTGGGTTTCTTTCGAGCTTCCATTGCCATTTCCATTCGGCCTATACGGGCAGTCATTTGCATAATGCCCAGTCTTGCGGCACTTAAAGCAAGTAATATGACTCAGTCTACTTTGGATGGTGTTGACGGGTTGGTGCGATTACATCCATTACTTCCTCCATTCCCGTTCCCATTCTTGGTGCTGTTATGGTTATGCGGATTACCTCCTCCATGGGTATGCTTTGAAACTGAATTCTGACTTAGGGGTATAACGAGGTTTCTTTGAGCTCGAGTTATACTTCCCTTGCCCATACTTCCGCTTGCATGTTCTCAATTTGTCGCTGCTTTCCTTCAATCATGAGGGCTCGGTCTACTAACTCCTGGTAGTTATTGAAACCGCTACCATCAACGGCATCTTGAACTCATCATTCAGTCCTTCTAGAAACTTCTCCCTTGGCTGCATCAAGAGTAACGCGTCATCCGGGGCATAACGTGCTAGTTTACTAAAGTCATCCACGCATCTTGTATGAGTCCTTCCTCCTTGGCGTAAGTTGCGAAACTCACGCTTCTTCATGGCCATAGCTCCTGTGAAACATGGGCGGTCTGAAAAGCTTGCTGAAATTGATCCCATGTGACGGTATCTACAGGTAAGTGGCTGTGAAATTCTCCCACCATCTTCTTCTTGGGTCCTTCAAGTGATGTGCCGCAAACTTCACTCTTTCTCCATCCGTGCATCCTGCAGTGGTCAGCTCCCTTCCTATCTTGCGGAGCCGGTCATCTGCTACAATTGGCTCGGTGCTCTTTGGAATACACCGGCGGGTTTAGTCTAAGGAAACGAGTCGATGATCCGCAGTGGTGGTGGCGGTGGGTTGTTGTTGTTGTTGTTGTTGTTGCCTGGTTACGCACCAATGTTTGAATCGGGTATTCTCTGCTGGATCAGTTGGGTGATCTCTGGCGGGAAAAGCGAATCCGGGTCGTGTCTCGGAGGCATCGATGGGTTTAGAAAAGATGAGAATTTAGAATAGAATGAGGTCTAAGGGGAATCACTACCCAAATGCACATGAGCAAATACACACAAAATCACTTCATTCAATCAAACAAAGGCTTACAACGATCTAACTATCGCAAAAGTGCGTGTACTATAAGGATTTACATGGAGGGAATACTACTAATATGTGGGGACTTCTACTAATTTGAACCGGTGGAAGACTCCATAATGTCTGCTCGACTTCGTCTTCAAAGTCGGGTTCACTTGGATCCGAATCGGTGTCGTCGATGTTGATGTAGTCGCTTGGGCAATCGACATCTTGGTCTTCATTCCTCGAGCGCCAACTTCTTCTTGAGTGCTTCAATCTCGTACTTAAGATCGTTATTGTGTCTTGCTAGAGCTACGATCTCGTCCATATAGTCCTTGCGAGTTGTCTTTAGTTCTTCTTCAAGCTCGATGATCCTTCCCTTTGCATTACGCAACTCCAACATATCATTGCACATCTGGTTTTCTGACGCCGAATGTCTGGTTTAACTCTGGATGAATGCTGCAATGGATCTATCCTTCTTGGTCTTGTGACGTCCCATTTGTCATCTCGGCGTCCGCAAATCTGGTAGATTGTGTCCTTGAGGTCTTCTTGATAAATTTCTCCAATGCGTCCCATGGTGATGTGAGCTGCCATGCTCTTTCCCAGACTCCAAGTTGGTGCACTGAAAACACTATCTATAGGCTTGGTGATTGGGGCGAATGTCCTTCCTGGAATGTGAGCGTGAATCTTCCAGCGCTCCTCTTCAGGCAGAGTGGCATTGAAAGTTCCGGTGAAGCTTGGTAATCCAATGTTCAGGTACTTGGTAACTTCCTTCAAGTGAAATCCAAAAGGTGTGCCTTCATCTGGTTGGGTGTACTTGATCTTCGTGTCCGTCATCCTAAAGAGAGTAGAAAAGATGAGGAGTTAGAAAATGAGAAGAGAGTAGTGATCTATGGCTTTATCTTAGTGGTCGTGTCCTACAGTCAGCGTGTGCTCTGATACCATTCTCTGTCGCGACCAGACCCGAATGGATCTAGCGCTCTGTGCTCAGTGTCATCCCTGGATCAAGAATGCCGACACCACACAAGACTTTCAAGGATTTATAGCAGAGTAGCAATCACACACTTATTACATCGTTGTCCACAAGGGAACTTAATACAATAATATGGCTTAAGGCCATCTATAATAACAATGAAGGCTTGGAAGTCAAGTGAGTCCATCAACTCCAACGGCATCATCGAGTATAGAACCACGACCTAACACCTTATTCGGTAAATGCGAAAAGTCTGCAACGTGAAAAGTTGCAGCCAAAACGGTCGACACATGGAATATGCCGCAATGTAACACATAGAGAACAATGAAGCAACAAGCCTATACTACATGCATATTTGGCTGGTGGTAAGGCTCTCTGATTTACATTTTTGCATAAAGCTGATTTTTCCCTACATCAAAGGAATAATTTTATTTAACTATCATGGTGGTTGTTAAACATTGAGAATGGTTGACAAGGCATCCTCAATACCAATTAAAAAGTACTCATTAAAACCCAATAACTTTTATTATTAGAAGTAACATGTTGAGATTCACATGATATTCAAGTACTAGATACTCAAGATTTGTCCATAACCGGGACACGGCTAATCATGATTAGTTTATACACTCTGCAGAGGTTTGCACTTTTCCCCACAAGACTCGATCGCCTCCGTTTGGTTCTCGCACTACATGGTGTTTGAGAGACGGATGACCGAGACATAGTCTTTCGTAAGCGCTAGCACCTTACATGTGGGTAGACCGTACCAACCTACATCCCCTACATCAGCTAGCCTACCCGTAAGAGTTCGCACAACTTAGTCAACTACGCCAGAGCCCATAATTGGCTTGTGGCTGCACACGGAAGTTTCTAGTTTGAATAATCTTATGATCCCTTAGAGCACGGTGGCGGTCCGAAGAAATCTGAGCAAGTCCTCGATAGAAACCAGGTGCCTCAATCCACCCGGATGTGTGTTTAAGTTGCCACCTTAGATAAACCATTAATTAACAATCTCACATCTGTCATGGATATTCACTCACCCAATCCACGTCTACTAGCATAGCATGGCATAATCAAGCAAACGTAGAAGTAACTCCCAAGGTTTCATAAGTAAAACAGGTAATAGGTACTACCTCAATCTACTTCCCATCCCACAATTTAATTAGATCCTAACATGCAAGTGTTTGAGGGTTTGATCTAATGCACAAAAACTGGGTATGAGAAGAGTATGATCAAAGTGTTACTTGCCTTGCTGATGATCCGAGAGTCCTAGAGATTCGAAGTAACAAGCGGCGCACTCCGGGTGATCTAACGCAGACAAACAACAAGCATACAATAAGTACTCATCTAATGCACAGGGAAATCTCGAATAAAAAGATCTAACCAGATAGTTCAACTTAAGAACCCTGGTTGCAAAAGAATCGAATCAAATAAAGCATCGAAAGTCGGAACTCGAGAGAGAACGACTCGGTTTAGCAAATCTGAAATTAAGTCAAAATTTTACAGTAGCAAAACTCTGTGTAAGTAGGTTAGTCGAACGGCGGTTTCGTTATGAAACTCAGCGCTTGAATCACCTGATTCCGATAAACGAGCAAGAAATAAAACAGATTTGAAAATCGGATCGTAAATCGAATCGAAAAATAACGGATTAAATCCGATTTAAAAGAAAACGACGAACGGATTAAATAACGGATGTTCGTTATCAGAACTAATCCAACGAACGCGTTCATTGAAACGAAGCGGGTCGGTGAACGTTCACTAAATAAGAAAACCGAAAAAAAACCAATCTAGGTTTTTTTTAAAACCAACATCTCAAAACCGGATCGGGTTTTCTAGGGAAAACCGGATCGGGCAGCGGGCGGTGGCTCCCTCCGGTGATCGCCGGTGGGGCTCGGCGGCTCGGCTGGTCGAGGCGGGCGGGGTGGCGGCGGGGTCGGGAGGAGCGACGAGGCGGCGGGAGAGCTCCGCTCGGGCGGGCGTGTGAGGGAGAGGAGGCGGTGGGTCGGCCTGGCTGGGCCGGCTGGGCCTTAGGCCTGTGGGCAGCGTTTTTTTTAAACAAAACGAATTAAAAAAATATCAAACGAACTCCGATTTAAATAAAACAAATTTTCCCCGACTCCTAAAAATGAGTCGAACAAAATGAACTTTAAAAAAAACAGCAAACATGCATAAATTTTTAAAATGCTCGTTTTTGCCTAAGCAAAATAAATCTTCCAAAACCAAATTTGATTTATTTATAATATCTTCATTTTTTCCTAAATATTGGGAAAGTCATATTATTCCCTCTCTTGAGATTTTTATAGGAAAAACTTTATGAAGATAATTTTAAATAAATCCAATGATCCTATTTTCAAATTTGAGAAATCCCAAATATGAAAATAATGAAACTTCCAACTCTCTCCGAGGGTCCTTGAGTTGCGTGAAATTTTCTAGGATCGGAAAATGCGAGAAAAATATGATATGCATGATGACCTAATGTATAACATTCCAAATTGAAAATTTGGGATGTTACAAGTTTCCAAAGAAAATGTCTCCAGGTCTTGAGCGCATGCACTACAGCTGCTAACTCCAAATCATGCGTGGCATAATTCAATTCATGTGGCCAAAGTTGTCGTGAGGCATAAGAAACAACAATTCCGTCTTGCATAAGTACTCCTCCAAGTCCTAAGCGACAGGCGTCGCAATACACTTGGAAATCCTTGCGTATATCCGGCAGAATCAGCACTGGAGCTGTAGTCAAACGTTTCTTCAACTCCTGGAAACTTGCTTCACATTCTTCAGTCCAATGGAACTTGGTGTCCTTCTTCAGGAATGCCGTCATGGGCTTCTCAATCTTGGAAAAAAATTCAATGAATCTCCGATAGTATCCCGCAAGTCCAAGAAAACTGCGGATCTCTCCAACTGAGGTGGGTGCCAACCACTCAGTGACTGACTGAACCTTGGTAGGATCCACTGCTATACCTTCTCCTGATATAACATGTCCAATAAATCCAACTTCCTTCAACCAAAACTCACATTTGCTGAACTTGGCATATAACTGATGTTCCCTGAGCTTCTCAAGAACCAAACGCAAATGTTCCTTGTGTTCCTCTTCATTCTTCAAGTATACCAAGATATCATCAATGAACACCACAACAAACTTATCCAAGAACTCCATAAACACTTTATTCATCATACTCATGAAATAGGCAGGGGCATTAGTCAATCCAAATGACATAACGGTATGCTCATATAGCCCATACCTTGTGGTGAAAGCTGTCTTAGGTATATCATTTTCTTGGATCTTCAGCTGGTGGTACCCTGATCGCAGATCGATCTTCGAAAACACTTTAGCTCCGTGTAGATGGACAAACAAATCATTGATCATCGGTAGTGGGTACTTGTTCTTGATCCTCACTTCATTCAACGCACGATAATCAACAACCATTCTCAACTATACATCCTTCTTCTCAACCAAGAGCACTGGGGCTCCCCATGGTGACGAGCTTCGTCGAATGTAACCTTTCTCCAATAACTCCTTAATCTGCTTCTTAATCTCCTCCAGATCATTTGCGGGCATCCGGTACGGTCTCTTCGATATTGGTCCGGTGCCTTGCAGTAACTCTATCAAAAATTCAATGTCCCGATCTGGCGGCATTCCTGGTAGCTCCTCTGGAAATACATCTGGTAATCCTTCACTACAGGCACTTCCTCCTGAACAACTCCCGAGAGAGAATTTACTTGAGTCCTCCTAGGTGCATGCCTGGATACATACTTGATCCTTTTTCCCTCCGGGGTGGTGAGTAAAATTAACTTACTGGCGCAATCGATGTTTCCGCCATACATCGATAGCCAATCCATGCCTAGTATCACATCCAATCCTTGTGACTCCAAAATTATCAGGTCTGAGGGGAAAACATGGCTTCCAATAGTCAATGGCATCTGAAAACATCATTGACTTGCCATATACTCCACTCCTAGTGAGCTTACTAACATAGGTGTCCTAAGTACTTTGGTGGGCAACTTATACTTGTCCACGAATCCCCTTAAAATATATGAATGCGATGCACCAGTATCAAAAAGAACAATTGCAGTAAATGACTTAATGAAAGTGCAACTATCCGTAGGTGGTTTTGGTAATTCCTAACAACATATAGATCATTGAGCTAACATTATTCCAAGATAAATATTTCAGGAAAAGCTCAATGAATGGCATGGCATGGATGAGAAAAGTGGACCCCTCAAAATACTAAGGATAAAAGGATTGGCTCAAGCTCAAAGCTCAAGACTCTACATTTTATATTTTAGTGATCCAAGATCACATTGAGTCTATAGGAAAAGCCAATACTATCAAGGAGGGATGAGGTGTTGCTTAATGAGGTTCTTGCTTCATAGTGCTTAGTGATATGCTCCAAAACCCTCAACTACTTTCTCACATCCACATATGACCTAAATCAAAAGTCCAACTCGGCCCCACCGATTCTTTCTATCCGGCCCCACCGAGTTCAGATGTCATAGCCACGGCCACAAACCCTAGGCAAATCGGTCTTACCAATAGGGATCTCGGTCTCACCGAGATGGGATTGTAATCTCTCTGTTTCCCTTCATAACGTTTCGGTCCCACCAAGATGAGCGATCGGTCCCACCGAGATTGCAATGTAAACTCTCTGTTTCCTTTTCGTAACATTTCGGTCCCACCGAAATGAGCGAAACGGTCCCACCGAGTTTACGACCAACTCTCCGGTTAGCTTATTACCAAAATCGGTCCTACCGAAGTTTGTGTAATCGGTCTCACCGAGATTAGGTTATGCCCTAACCCTAACCATATCGGTCCTACCGAGTTGCATGTCGGTCCCAATCAAAATCCTAACAGTCACTAGATTTGCTGAATCGGTCTCGACCGAAGTTTCTCAATTCGGTCCCACCGAGATTGGTAAGTTGTGTGTAACGGTTAGATTTTGTGTGGAGGCTATATATACCCCTCCACCTCCTCTTCATTCGTGGAGAGAGCCATCAGAATGAACCTACACTTCCAATACACATTTTCTGAGAGAGAACCACTACCCTTGTGTTGAGACCAAGATATTCCATTCCTACCATATGAATCTTGATCTCTAGCCTTCCCAAGTTGCTTTCCACTCAAATCTTCTTTCCACCAAATCCAAATCCTGTGAGAGAGAGTTGAGTGTTGGGGAGACTATCATTTGAAGCACAAGACCAACAAGTTCATCATCAACACACCATTTGTTACTTCTTGGAGAGTGGTGTCTCCTAGATTGACTAGGTGTCACTTGGGAGCCTCCGACAAGATTGTGGAGTTGAACCAAGGAGTTTGTAAGGGCAAGGAGATCGCCTACTTCGTGAAGATCTACCGCTAGTGAGGCAAGTCCTTCGTGGGCGACGGCCATGGTGGGATAGACAAGGTTGCTTCTTCGTGGACCCTTCGTGGGTGGAGCCCTCGTGGACTCGCGCAACCGTTACCCTTCGTGGGTTGAAGTCTCCATCAACGTGGATGTACGATAGCACCACCTATCGGAACCACGACAAAAACATCCGTGTCTCCAATTGCGTTTGAATTCTCCAAACCCTTCCCTTTACTTTCTTGCAAGTTGCATGCTTTACTTTCCGCTGCTCATATACTCTTTGCATGCTTGCTTGAATTGTGTTAAGATTGCTTGACTTGTGCTAAGATAGCTAAAATCTGCCAAAGACTAAAATTGGGAAAAGGATGAGTTTTTATTTGGTCAAGTAGTCTAATCACCCCCCCCCCCCTCTAGACATACTTTTGATCCTACACTTAACCAAAAACTTACCGACAACTGCATCAGGCTGCTATTCGACCTCCTCCACGTTCACGTGGTTCACTTGTCCCCTGTTGAAAGGGTTGGGCTTCTTCCTAGAGCTTCCATTGTTGTTCCCATTCTTCGCTTCAGGGCACTCAGTGGCATAGTGTCCAGTCTTCCCGCACTTGAAACAAGTAATGTGACTTAGGTCCTTCTTGGCGGGCGTTGCTGGGTTAGAGCGGTTCTGATTGCTTCTTGCTCCATTCCTGTTGGGGATATAACTATTTGTGTAAGCCGCCCAGGAGGGGCCGGGTTACGCAAAGAAGACTCGCCAGAAAGAAGCATGTAATCAAGCATGAAGATGGCGGTTCAATAAAGGGCTTAAGGCCCACAGGCGACTTAAGGCCCGTTGTAACAAACCGCCACAATGGCATGACTTGTATCATAAGGTAGATTTAACTAGTCACCGAGCCGGACACTGTTTATAAGCCGGCCGGGACTCTGTAAGCCGCAGGGCGTCAACCCGTGTATATAAGGGGACGACCTGCTGGCGGCTTAGGAGCAAGAAACAACTCATCGAGAGCCGGGCATAGCGTATGTTGCTCCCTGGTCATCGAAACATCAAGCAATACCAACCCAACTAGACGTAGGCTATCCTTCACCGCAAGGGGCCGAACTAGTATAAAACCTCTCGTGTCCTTTGTCCCGATTAACCCCTTTAAGCTTCCTAGTTGCGATGGCTCCACGACTAAGTCCTTGCAGAGGACATCCGCCGTGACAATTCCACGACAGTTGGCGCCCACCGTGGGGCCAGCGCAGACAGTGGATTTGAGTTCTTGAAGGGCAGCTTCAAGGGCTCAAGGGATACGTGATGGGCGGATGACCAAGAGTCGTCGCGGCAAGATCTACATCGACAACGAAGGCTGGGGCTCTGACGCCGACTCAATTGAGTACGGGTACCGGGTCCCCTTCGGCGGAATCCACGTCTTCATCGGCCGGATCGGTGAGCCGGACAACTGCACCGACCTTGTCGACATGGCTCAGCGTGCGAGACCCGCCCGAGCTCAACCTGTCATGAAGCGTGCCTTCGTGGGCTGCGTCCACGGAGAAGAACTTTCTGAAGGATCTAAGGATGGTGGTGAGACGTCCGTCCCCGTGGATGATGATTCGTCCGTCGACTCAACAGACTCGTTGTATCAAGTACAAGATGGCGTGCTTGGGGGCTGTTCCGATGGTTCCAGTATTCCGGACCCCTATGAGCCGCCAAGCTGGGCAGGAGTCTTCATGGCTGGGACTCAACCCAGCCAAAACTCTACGGCTGCTACGGCAATAACATCCGGTCGAGCGGCCAAGGCGGGAGGCCACAATGCGCCCGGCTCAGACATCTTGATGGATCTCATGGATAAGCTTACGGCCTTGTTAACCACCACAGTTATTCCTGCAAATCAAGATGAGCATAACGCAGAGGTGGCATAGGTGCGTGAAGCGATAGCTCGAGCCAAGGAGGCCTTGAAAGCTGAGGATACCAGGTTAGCTGCAGAATGAGCGGCTTTAGATGCACGGGCGCAGTGGCTCCAGTCGGAGGCTTTCCAGCTTAATATGAGCCTGAACGCATCTAATGAAGTAATGCGAAGGAGGCACCAGAAGACTCAATCCCGTTTGCCTCCGGTTTACGACCCTCGGAACCTTTTCGCTACACCCGGTGCCGGCCCTAGCAACCCGCCCGGAGCAAATCAGTTCACACCAGCCGGCGCGGGGGGGGGGGCTCAGCTTCAAGAGATGGCACCTCCGCATGGGAGTATGGCCCCGCCCCGCTATGTACCAATACCACCGGGTCACTTTTCCAACCCCATGGAGAACTTAATCGCAGCATCGGCGCGTTTGGCGGCTCTCCCAGTGGACGGTGATGATCCGACAGCGGTGGAGACCCGGAGGGTCAGAGAACTTATTCAGACGGCCCTGGCCCAGCAAGAGACCTATTCTTACAGCCGGGACAGGATTCATTCAACTCCTCCGCCTTGGCTAGCACCGCCTCGTCAGAACCAGAGTCCGAGTTACAGCAGGCACATGTAGTCAGAAGCTTTGTCAAGCAATGCCCAGCGTCGTAACCAGCCCGGTGGCTATAACCCGGACAAGTGTGTATTTGGTGTACCTGCAGGCAAACTTTTAGGATTCCTGGTCTCAAACAGGGGCATTGAAGCTAACCCGGAGAAGATCAAGGCGATTACCTCTTTGGCTAAACCGGCGTGCATCAATGATGTTCAGCGACTGGCGGGTCGTGTTGCTGCTCTAAGCCGGTTCATAAGCCGTTAGGTGAGAAGGCCCTACCATGTCAGACGATGATGAAGAAAGCAGACACTTTTATGCGGGTGATGCTGATACTGCCTTTGAAGATTTAAAGAGACAATTGTCTGAACCGTCGGTCCTTGCGGCTCCCATTGATAAAGAGCCGTTGCTGTTATATGTCGCTACTAACTCACAAGCTGTCAGTGTTGCCATCGTGGTGGAGCGTAAGGAGGCTGGCAAGGAGCATCCGGTTCAACGGCCGGTTTATTACATCATTGAGGTGCTCATAGAATCCAAGCAAAGGTATCCACATTGGCAGAAACTTGTTTATGGAGTGTTTATGGCAAGCCGGAAGTCAAGCAAGATTTCCAAGGTCATCCTATAAGCGTGGTAAGTTCTTCCCCTTGGGAGACATCATCGAGCAGGGGAAGCCACAGGACGAGTCGTCAAGTGGGCCATTGAGCTTGGGCCTCATGGTTTGAAGTACATGCCACGTACAGCTATTAAGTCTCAAGCCTTGGTGGACTTTATCAATGATTGGAAAGAGTTACAGGCACCTGAGGAGAAGCCAGATAACACATATTGGAATATTCACTTTGATGGGTCCAGGCAGTTGGAAGGCTCGGGGGCTGGAGTCGTTTTAACTTCCCCCCGAGGTGACAAATTTTGTTATGTGCTCCGGCTTATGTTTCCTTGTACTAATAATGCAGCTGAGTACGTGGCTTTACTCCATGGTCTCCGGATGGCCAAAGAGATGAATTTGAGTCGGGTAAGGTGCTTGGGCGACTCAGATCTCGTCGCTCAACAGGTGTCAGGCACATGGGACTCCAAGGATCCCCTGATGGCGGCTTATCGTCGTGAAGTTGATGTGGTGGCTGGACACTTCAAAGGTTATCAAGTGGAGCACATTGATCGGAGGAAGAATGAGGCGGCTGATGCTTTAAGCCGGCTGGGGTCTCAGCGTAAGCCGGTGCCGCCTAACACCTTTCTTGATGTTTTGCATAACCCTTCTGTCAAAGTGCCTACAGAGGAAGAACTAGCGATGCAGACCGGAGGCACAGCTGGTGGCAGCGCTCCACGCTATCCCAGATTGGACAGTCCCGTATTTGGCCTATATGACCCGGGGAGAGTTGCCTGAGGACGAGATCTTGGCAATACAAATCATCACGCGATCCAAATCTATGACAATTGTGCATGGTGAATTGCATCACCGCAGCGTTACTGGGGCGTTTCAACGTTGTGTGTCGCCTGCGGAGGGTCAGGAGATACTTCGTGAGATCCATGAAGGAGAATGTGGTCATCATGCCGCTCAAAATCTCCGGTGGCCAAGGCTTTCCGTCATGGTTTCTATTGGTGACGGCTCATGCCGATGCACGGATCCGGTCAAGAAATGTGATGGATGTCAAAAATTCTCACGACGAGCTCATGTCGCTCAGAATTGAAGATGATTCCAATTACTTGGCCATTTGCGATGCAGGGGGCTTGACATGGTTGGACCTTTCAAAAGGTCTAAGGATAAGAAGACACACCTTTTGGTGGCGGTGGATAAATTCACCAAGTGGGTTGAAGCAGAGCCGGTCAAGAAGTGTGATGCAGCCACAGTGTTCAGTTCATGAAAAAGGTGATCTTTCGTTTTGGCTTTCCACACAAAGCATTATAGCGATAATGGTACTAATCTCTCCAAGGGTGCCATGGAAGAGTTCTGTCAACGAGAACATATCCGGCTTGATGTCTCGGCTGTTGCTCACCCTCAATCTAATGGTCAAGTAGAGAGAGCTAATCAAGAGATCTTGAAGGGTATCAAACCCCGACTCTTGGTCCCCTTACAGCGAACTCCGAGTTGTTGGGTGGAGGAGCTACCCTCTGTGCTATGGAGCATCAACACAACGCCTAACAGATCTACAGGTTATACACCTTTCTTCATGGTGTACGGAGCAGAGGCGATTACGCCAAGTGACATCCGACACGACTCACCCCGAGTGGCGGCTTACGTTGAGGCTGATAACGAAAAGGCTCGTCAGGATGCACTTGACTTGTTGGATGAGGAGCGAGACTTGGCAATAGCCCGCTCGGCGATTTACCAGCAAGACCTGCGCCGCTATCACAGCCGCCGGATTAGAAGCAGAGCCTTTCAGGAAGGCGACTTAGTTCTCCGGCTCATCCAGGATCAGTCTGATATGCACAAGCTATCCCCTCCTTGGGAAGGACCCTTTGTGGTCAGCAAAAATCTGAACAACGGGCCATACTACTTTATCGATGTTCGGGAGCACAAAGACTCACGTAAGTCGGAGGAAGAGACCCGCCGGTCGTGGAACATAGCTCATCTTCGGCCTTACTATACTTGAGCCACCGGCTCTCAGGATATATTTTTTTTCCTTTTTAGCAATGTATATATTATATAAAGCAATAAAGCAGGACGTCTTTTTCTTTCCACCCTCAAAGGTTTATATATATTTTTTACCAGGTGGTGGAAACAACCAACAGGGAGCGGATCATATCTGAATCCAGCTTTCCCTTTGGTCCGGCTTATGATCATATCTGAATCTAGCCATGGTCACTTGGGGGCTTCTGTTCAAACATAGGTCGATTGAACCAAAGAGAACATAGCTGTCGATACCCAATTGATCGGCATCTTGCCAAACCCACTTGGGGGCTTCTTGATCATATTTGAATCATAGCTTAACCCTTTGGGTCCGGCGTGGATCGTATTGAATCAGCGTCATTAAACAACTCTCATGGTCACTTGGGGGCTTCCTGTTCAAACATAGGTCATATTCGAACCAAAGAGAACATAGATGTCGATACCCACTTGATCGGCATCGCCAAAGCCACTGGGGGCTATATGATCGTATCTGAATCTTAGCTTAACCCCTTTGGAACAGTTTACTGATCGTATTCGAATCAGAAGCCTGTAAATGTTGTTTATTACCCATCGTAAGCATAATTATTTTGACTATCTTGAGACCTTCTTGAAAATGTTATGAGATGGTTTTTGATTCTTCCGGTTTAATATTTATCACCCCAGGTTGTTAAGTGCCAGGTGAACATCATATAAGCAGGAAAGATTATCAAAGGGATCACAGGTATGCTATTATGATTATGTTTGACAAATATGGTCATAAACCGGCCTGTATATGATGTCTTTGGTTCGTATTCCGGGTTATCAATACTTTATGTGACCCCCAACGCGATAAACCGCCAGGGGAATTTTGCTTGTTTTATGTGCAGGATAAAGCAAGCAAATTTAAATGTCAAGAAAATAAACGATCAATATAAGCTAGAAAAATAGCGATGGCGGCTTACGAAAGTGTTAAGCGCTAGAAACATGCGCGAAGGCATGGCAAACATCGAGAAGTTTTTCTACCCTATTACAAGACTCCTCGAGTCCGAGTAAATGAAGCATTGTTTTTGCAAAACGCTTTGGCGGTTCACTCCTTCGGCGGGCTTGAAGATTCCGGGTTATCCTTCTCCGCCTCTCCGTTGTTTGCTTTGTCCTGGAAGGTTGGTGAGGTCCAGTCAATGCCACTCAAGGCTTCAAACTCAGCTTCATTATCTATTAAACCGGCTGGGTCCACTTCAGGGGCAAAAGTATGCTTACGTGTTGGAGGGATCAGGCTAACTTGATCATATGGAGCGTTTGGAATTCTCCGGTTCTCACTGTCATAGCCCGGAGAGTATTTGGAGAGGTCAGTATCGTTCCCAATAAGGGTAGCCACGGGATGTATGACTTTGATGCAGGCGGTGAAATCATGATCATCAAATATGGTACCATCCTCCTTCAGACTCGGGGCTCCAAGAGCAAGGTCGGCCGGGTCTAGTTCTGGAATCCATGCTTTTGCCCGGCTCAATGCGGCTACGGCCCCGGCTCTTGAAGATGCCCGCCTTAAATCACGGATCCACCGAGGTAGCTTCAATGAGACACTTCAAAGCATGTCTTGCGAAGGTGGGAGTGGTATTTGATAAGGCTACAACAGCCAAAGCACGTTGTGACCCGGTGTCTGTTGCTCCACTAGAGTGTAAACTGCCTTAAGTTTGACCAGCATGTTCTGCTTGAGGTTGGTGCTCCTGGGGCCTGTGTGTTCACAAACATAAAGGTGAGCCGGAGATAACGATAACGGCAATAATCAAAGGAAGGATTGCAATGTTTGGGGTTATGAACAATAACTTACCGAAGATGGCTGAGACCATTTGAGATATATGACGCTTTAAGTCGGACAGCTCGGTTGTTGCTTCTGCAAGTGAAGCCTCTGCCGTCTCAGCCGGGTCACCAGTGAAGCCTTCTCATCAGCCCAGATTTTCTTCTCGACTAAAATTCTTCTTCAACTTCTCTTGTTCAGAGACGCTGAATTCAAATTTGGAGTTGGCTTTTTGAGTTTCAAGCTCTTGAGTTGTCAGACGGCACTTCAGGTCAACAATCTCCGACTCAAATTGACTTATGGTGACCTACATTGATACCGAGTTATGGTAAGAATCATGGTAAGATAATATTAAGTCCCAAGTACTTTGCAAGCAGAGGTTCTTGACACTTGGGGGCTAATGTGTGCTGAAGAATTTTTAATCTACCATGCCGGGTTATGCATATTAAGTCTCAAGCACTTTACAAGTAAAAATACTTGACACTTGGGGGCTAATGTGTATCGCAAGTTCAAAACTATCATGCTATAACCGGGTTAAATATATTCTCTTTAAACCGGACAAGCCAATAGTAAGCAGATTTCTAAGTCTCTGACATATTTATTAAATAGCGATGAGACTTGGGGGCTGGCTCTGATAAGTAAGATTCAGGAAAATAGCATAGGTTATACATCAGATTTGTGCTGTATTTGTTTCACCATGTCAATTTCCAGGTCACGGCTATTATGCACTTGATTCAGATAGCCCGAGACTATATCATCAATGCTTAAGTGAGTATAATCAGTAATGTCCTTCTTGGCCTTTCGGCGTTCGACAAGTTCTTCCTTGGCAGTACATTTGGCAAGGATAGTAGGCCGCCCTGGTTCAACAAACTGACTTTTCAAAACTTCAACTTCCGGGTCAGTCGTCTTGACCGGGCTAGGAGCTTCCGGGTTATCGGAGCTGTTGAGAGTCTCTTCGGCAGGCGGGTCAGAGGCCATCTGCCGTGACAATTCCACGACAATTCCCATTCCCATTCTTGGGGCCATCGTGGTTATGCGAACTTCCTCCATTGTGGGTGTGGCCTCCATGGTTATGGGTAAATCCTCCCGAGTTCGGGGTAAAACGAGGCTTCTGCTGAGCTCCAGAATTGTACTTTCCTTGTCCATACTTCCTCTTGCGGCTCTCTATCTGTTGCTGCTTCCCTTCAATCATAAGATCCTTGTCTACCAGCTCCTGGTAGTTGGTGAATGTTGCCACCATCAACTGCATGCTCATCTCATCATTCAGCCCTTCCATAAACTTCTCACCTTGGCATGCATCTGTGGCCACATCATCAGGGGCATAGCGAGATAGCTTACTAAACTCATCTACGTACTGAGCCACAGTACGATTTCCCTGGCGCAAGTTGCGAAACTCACGCTTATTCATGCTCAGAGATCCAGTTGAGACATGGGTTGTGCGGAATGCTTGTTGAAACTGATCCCAAGTGATATTGGCTATAGGAAAAGTGGTCGTGTAATTCTCCCACCATGAAGCTGCTGGTCCATCCAATTGATGTGCGGCAAAGCGCACCTTCTCAGCATCGGTGCAACCTGCGGTGGTCAACTCCCTTCCAACCTTGCGTAGCCAGTCATCAGCAACTATTGGCTCGGTGCTACTGGAAAACACCGACGGCTGCAACCTCAGAAAACGGGCTAAGTTGTCAACTAGTGGTGGCGGCGGAGGATTGTTGTTGTTGTTGTTGCCTTGGTTCTGGACTAATATCTGCATCAAGGCATTCTGCTGCTGGATCAACTGGGTGATCTCCGGTGGGGAAAAAATCCAGTATCACGTCTCGGAGGCATCTGATGGGTTTAGAGGGGAGAGATTAGAATAGAATGAGGTCTAATGAGAAAAACACTACCCATATACCCATATGCACATGAGACAAACACAATCATATCACACCAAATCAATTCAAGCAAGGGCATACAATCGGTCTAGAACTATCGTTACAAAAGTGCTCGGCCTACTACTATATACATGGGGGAATACTACTAATCATATGGTGGTCATCTAGAAATTTTGATCGGTGGAAGACTCCATGATATCCGCTCCAGCTTCGTCTTCATAGTCATCATCACTACCATCAGGGGCGGAGTCGGTGTCGTCGATGATGATGTAGTCTTCAGAACAAATTTCCTTGGGTCCGTCGTCTTCTCCTCCAGGCGCGGGGTCTCCCAAGAATACTCCTATCTTTCTTATCAGGTCGTCGTTCTTTTCCATGAGTATCGTCATTTCCTCCTTATATCCATCGCGTGTAGACTTGAGTTCCTGTTCTAGCTCTGTGATCCTAGTCATTGCCTTCTTCAAATCTATCATGCTTGAGCACATCTGGTTCTCCTGTCGACAAATGTGTTGGTTTAACTCCTGGATGAAAGCTGCAATGGACCTGTCCTTCCTGGTGGTGATCATCTCCCATCGCTCATCTCGGCGCCCACATATCTGATAGATAGTGTCCTTCAGCTCCTGTTTGTAGACTTCTCCAATGCGCCCCATGGCGATGTGGGATGCCATGCTCTTGCCTAGACTCCAGGTGGGTGCATCAAAGGAAAACTCTATGGGCTCAGTGACTGGCGTGAATGTCCTTCCTGGAACTTGAACTCAAATCATCCAACGCTCCTCTTCTGGTAAAGTGGCGGTGTAGGTCCCGGTGAAGCTTGGTATTCCGATGTTCAGGTACCTAGTGACTTCCTTCAAGTGTCGTCCAAAAGGTGTGTCTTCCTCCGGTTGTGTAAACTTGTTCCTTGAGTCAGCCATCCTAAAGAGTAGAAAATGGAGAGGAGTCATAAATGAGTAGAGAAGAGTGACCTATGGCTCATCTTAGTAGTCGTGTCCTACATTCAGCGTGTGCTCTGATACCATCTTATAGCGACCCGACTTCAGACGGTCAAGTCTCTGTGCTTCAGTGTCATCCCTGGATCGGTAATGCTGACACACACAGTACTCGAAGGATTTATAACAGAGTAGCAATCACAGACTTATTACATCGAATGTCTCCAAAGAGAACTTATTACAATAAATATGGCTTAAGGCCATCTAAATACAATAAGAGCGGAAGGCTTGGAAGATAAAGTGAGTCCATCAACTCCAACGGCATAGCTGAGTGCATGACAAACGACCTAGCGGTTCCTTACTCCTCGTCTGAAAAGTCTGCAACATGATATGTTGCAGCCCGAAACGGGTCAGCACATGGAATATGCTAGCAATATAACACAGTAGAGCAATGAACAGATAAATGCTATCACTACATGCATATATGGCTGGTGGAGGCTCTATGGTTATATTGTTTTGCAAAAAGCCAATATTTCCCTACAACAAGGAATAGATTTTATTCAACTATCATGGTGGTTGAAACATCATTGAGAAGGTTCCTCCAACTCAATCCCAATTAAAGTAATCATTACCAACCCAACAAATTAATTTAGAGTGATGAGATCAAATCAATAATTCAAGTACTAGATACTCAAGATGTCCATAACCGGGGACACGACTAACCATGATTAGTTTATACACTCTGCAGAGGTTTGCGCACTTTTCCCCACAAGACTTGATCTCCTCCGTTGGATTTCTCGCACTACATAGTGTTTGAGAAACGGATGACCGAGACACAGTCTTTCAGAAGCACTAACTCTTTAGTCTGGGTAGACAGTTACACCTACTTTCCCTGTACATCTGCTAGCCTACCACTGAAAAAGGTCATGCAACATACTCAACTATGCCAGAGCCCATAATGGCTTGTGGTTGCACACGAAAGTTTCTATCATGAATAATCTTATGATCCATTTGAGCCTGGATGGCGGACCGTAGGATGATCACACGGTTACTCCCGGATATCCTAGGACAACACTGGATTCTCCAGGTGCCCACAAGCAATCCACCCAGATGTGTGTTAAAGTTGCCACCTTAAGTTGAACCATTAATTAACAAACTCACATCTGTCATGGATACTCTCAAACCCAAACCACGTCTACTAGCATAGCATGGCAATATAAGCATAACGTAGAAGTAACTCCCAAGGGTTTGATAATAAAAGGGCAATAGGTTCTACCTCATCATCTACTTCCCAACCCACATGTTAAGAGATCCTACTCACGCAATGTGCGAGGGTTGAAACTAATGCATAAAACTGGGTATGAAAGGGGTATGATCAATGTGTTACTTGCCTTGCTGACGATCCGCAAAACCTAGTGACTCGAAGTAGCACGCTTCGCACTCCGGGAATTCTATCGCAAACAAGCAATAGCATACATAAGCAATCAAGCAAAGATGCACGGGTACATCTCAAATAAGAAGATCTAACCAGAAAGTTCAACTGAAGAACTCCGGTTTGCAAAAAGAATCGAATCAAACGGAGCAACGAAACTCAAACTACGAAAGAAACAAGATCCGAACATCCGCTAGATAAATAAACCGACAGACAAACCGAGCGAACCGAAAAAAATGAATCTAGGGTTTTACTAAAAAAACGATCGGTTTTCTGGGAAAAAAACCGAGACGGCGGCGGCAGCGTTGGCTACCTCCGGCGAGGTTCAGGCGACGGCAAGGGGCGACGGCGGTCGGCGGTGGCGGCCTTGACGGGAGGTGGCGGCGTCGAGGCGGCGGCAATGACAAGTGGCCTTGCGGGCAGCGGCGGCAGGCGGCGCTAGGGTTAGGCGGGGCGGCGGCTTGGGCTGCGGGGCGGTTAGGCCTCGCCTAAAAAAGGCCCCGGGCGACAGTGTCCCGGTCGAACACGGCCCGTTTGGGTCGGTGCGCGTTTTTTTTAAACAGATCTCGCCGGAAAAATCCTAGAAAATAAAATAAAATGTAAAAATACTAAAACAAATTTTCACCCTCTAAATAAAATATTTAGAACAAGATGAATATTGTCTTGGCCCAAAAATGCAATTTTGAAAAATGCATATTTTTCTCTAATTTAAATAAAAATTATTTATTTGATTTTAATATTTGTCCTCCAATATTACATTTATTTTGGATAAGTCATATTATCTCCTCTCATATAATTTAATAAGAAATATTTTAGAAGAGGAAAATAAAATTAAAACCAAAGTGATCCTTGTTTTAGTATTTGATAAAATCCAAATATGAAAAACGTGAAATCCCCAACTCTCTCCGTGGGTCCTTGAGGTGCTTGGAATTTCGAGGATCGCAAAGCGAAGATGCAATAAAATATGATATGCATGAATGACCTATGTATACAATTCCAAATTGAAAATTTGGGATGTTACACAAATGGAGAAGTGCTCAAAGTGGAGAAGTTCCGTATCATCTAAAGGAGAAACTTTGATATTTGGGCCATAGCCATCCGGTCTCATCTCTAAGGCCGAAGTTGTGTTCAAATTATTGAGATTTACTATCCAGAATACTATTCGGCTGATTACTCCCTCAAGATTGCCTCATATGAGAAAAGGTTCTACACGAATTGTCTTCGCCTTGTTGAAACGGTCGATTTTGATATAAAAATCATCTCAATCGGAGTTCGTATGTAAAATTTACAGCCAAAAGAATATGCTGCACAATTATAGCCCGGAAGTTTCGGGCAACTTCCGGGGAGGTTCCGGGCTAAACCGAAAGTTTGCACGCGGTGCGCTCCGAAACTGGAATTTTAACATTATTTGCAGATTTGCGGGGCCGATTTCGATATCAAGATGACCTCGGATGAAAAAGTGATCAACTACGGAATTTTTCTTCATTGCAAGATCTACAACTTTGCTTTTGGGACCATCGCGATCCGAAGCCATATGCGACCTAAAGGAGCGGTGCAAGAGGGCTACTTGATGTAATTTTATCCCGGAAGTTCCGGCCCTCGTAGTCCGAGTTAGGTTAACTTTTGATGTATCACGCTTTCGGCCGGGTCTCCTTCGACGTGAGCTGCGGTGCATCACCCCCGGCGTCGAGGGTACACGGTGACGTGTTCGTGTGCGAACAACAGCCCTAAAAGAATTAATCCTCCTTGTTCGTCAAACGTACCTCTCTCTCGTTGGGTCAAAGTGATGGACGACAAACTCGCGGGCCCACAGAAAGCGAAGCGTACGTCGCACGCGAGTGAGCATCCTATATAGGACTACGTACCACCGTCTGGATGTGGCCCAAAGAGGTGTTTGTGTGATGTTTGAATACGCAATACACAACTTTGATGTGGCACCACATATATAGGAAACCAAAAAGTCCCCACGAGAGCGAGGTCCATGATGCATGGTATGTGCTATATGTACGCCCCCATTCAACGCGTGGTATATATATACTTCTACTGTATAGCACAAACCAAAAAAGAATCATTCATGTGGCTCGCGTGTGCCGTGTATCTCGCTGGAGGCGCCGTTGAGGGCTCTCCTCTTCACCCCCGTCCCAGATCCCGGGTGAAAACCCAAAACCAGTCTCGGGTTGGCCGGCGAAGGCGCCTTGCACGTCGTGCCCTCCTTGGAGGTGCCGTCTGGGGTCTCTGGTTCTTCGGGACAGCTGCAAGGTGGTTGGTGAGCGTCTGTCGGCTGCGAGTCCAAGTTGCGATTTTTTCTTTGGAGGGTGTCAGATCCAGCAAGTGTTCGTCTTTCCTGGTGAATGGCTTCCTCGGCTTCATAGGCGTGGCTGTATCCCAGCGGTTCTATGCCGGCGAGCCGGGACAGAAGGGGATAGGGTTCCCTTTCCAGCGATAGCCTCATGCCGAGCGCCACAGAAGTCTGGGACTTCTTCTGCGAACATTGGACCGGGACCTGGTGCTCCCCTGCTTCGCCTTTGGGCCTCTGCAACTTTCTTCGTCGTCGCCCTCCCGATGGTTATCCTTTTGCTCTTGGTTGTTCAGGGGAGGTGGCAGTGCAGTTGAGGTGTCTGCCGGCGGCGTGGCGAGGGTAGTGCGACTTGTCTGCGATGGGGATACGGTTGGCGTTTGCTCTAGTTCTCGGGTGAGCGCCAACAATCCGATGGTGCGGCGCCTTCGAGTCTAGGCGAGAGGAAATGGTTCCTCTTCGGTGTTGGGAGCGAGATGTTCTTTGTCCCTAGTCCCTAGGTTGAGGCTGTTCACGACTTTCTCTGGCTACCGGCCAATCATTGATGCTTCTCTGTTTTCCTGTCTCTGCTGCCGATGTGCAGCGGGCTTCGACATTACTAGCAGGGCTCTTCTAGTTTTTTGTTTGTTTGTGCTGTAATGTGTGTTGCGTTGTTAGCTGTTCACACAACTTTATTATATCTTTGGATCGCTTTTGCTTGGTGGCCTTGTGTAGTGCTGGCCGGTCGATTCTTTTCTAAACGAACATAACTCATACGTCCGTGCTCCTGCCCTAGCTCAAAATTTCCCCCGGTTGAGAAAACAGCGAGCAGAAAACATCGAAAAACAAGACCCCACCCACAGTGACACGCCACCCACCCCGGAAAATCCCCCATCGGTCCATCACATCACCGAGCTCACCACCGCCGGCAGCCCACCCACCGAGTTGACCCACACAAAACCCCAGCTTGAGCACCCGGAACCATGGCCCTCCTCGCCACGACCCCACTCCTCGCGCCGCTCGCCCTCTCCCCGGCCCCGATCTCCGCCTCCCAGAGCTCCCTCCTATTCCTGCGCGCCCCCGCCCCCGCCCTCCTCTCGCTCCGCTCCGCCTCCCCCGGCGCCCGCCTCCTCGCGGCCGTCGCGTCCAAGGAGCCCGAGCTCGGCGGCGGCGGATCCGAAGGCGGTGACGGTGCGGGATCTGGGAGCGGAGGAGGCCGGGGAAGTGACCCGCAGGGAGGCGGGGACGAGGGGGAGGAGGAGAAGATGGGAGCGGGGCTCTCCATGTCGCAGAAGCTCACCCTCGCCTACGCCGCGCTCGTCGGAGGTAGCGCCACCTCCATTTTCTCGTTGCCATAGGTGCAGATGCGTTGGGTCCGAGTAAAGTATAGTATTTATATGCGATTTTGACTGTTCTTTATCAGTATAACCATTATTGTCCGCGTGATCCCGCTGATACTGAAGTCTGGTTCATGTAGAAGGTCAAATGGCAGAATGGACCGTGTCATCCTGTCATTTGAGCCTATAACTAGTGGATTATCCCCACTCCCCAGTTTGTTAAACGCACATGTTTGTTGCCTGCATTTTAGGCAAGCTTACACCTTTTATGTACTTGATAATCAGGGTAATGTATTCTTTAGTTGCTTTTGGCTAAGGTATCCCATGATATGGTTGTTTATCAGGGGTGTAAGTGATGATGCTCCCAGTATTGTGCAAGACTCCATTTTCTTAACAAAATGAAAATGGGGGCAAAGAGGCCCTCTTATAGAAAATAATACTCTCTCCGATCCATATCACTTGTCGCTGCTTTAGTATAAAGTTGTACTAAAGCAGCGACAAGTAATATGGATCGGAGGGAGTAATAAGAATCAAGGTAATGGACTTATTTGACAAAACAATGATTAAAACTGACATGCCAATTGTAGAAACCAGTAGGCAGGCTCGTCAACACTAGCTTGTTCCTGTGTTTTTATCATAGCAACAATGAAACTTGGAGGCAATCAGCAAATTTTCAAAGATAGAAAATTGGGTTCCTTTATGTGGTGTAGGATGCTCTTCTTGCTTTATAGTATTGACTGTCAGGTGCCCTCACTTAAGGTATGAGAATAAAGCACAGTGTAGGCTATGATGAGCATCCAGATCCAGATCAGAAAGAAGTGGTTGGCTTTATTCAACAGAAGGGTATTTCTTATTCATAATAACAGAACTGTGTCTGATGTCTTTTGCATTTAGAGTTTTTGTGGAGATGGTCATATGGCAGCTTGGGCTCTACTTTGCCACAATTGTTCCAACGCTCAACCCTCCCTTTATGGGGGTGTTGTTTGTTATAGCCCCTGGTGTGGGATTGTGTGTGCATCTCGGAGTAAATTTTGCCGCCAGCCCCCCCCCCCCCCCCCCCTCTCTTTTGTTGTCCTTGCGTCCTTGATAGTTAAGCTGAATGACTAATGTGTTGGTACAACAGTTAAAATCGACTTGGTGATTGCATAAACTAGTAGGCAGGCTCGTCAGCACTCTCTTGGCTACTCAACTTCTCCTTTTGTCAGAGCAAAAAATAGAATTGGGATGTGCTTACCAAATTTCATGTATAGAACGTATGCCTTTCTGTGTGTCTCAGAATGCTCTTCTTGTTCATAGAGCCAAGTGCTTGGTCCCTTAAACGCTTACAAACAAGCACGGTGTAGGATATCTCTCCTAGGAAGTAGAATATCATGAACACCCAGATACCAGATCAGATGTAAGTGGTCGGTTTTACACAACACGGGTATTTTTATTCATAACAGAGAGCTGTAGTGTCTTGCCTTCTTGGTAGCTGATACCTTCTCACAGTTGTTATGTCTGTTGAACTGGTTCTACAACCTTTTGCTGCGTTATACCTGAAAGTACACTGATATGTGCGCAAAATTCTGACTGTTCTTGGGAAGTTGCAACATTTACAACTACTGATCGCCGTGCTATTAACTTCTGTAGTTGGTGGAGTTATGGGGTACATGAAGAGTGGAAGCCAGAAGTCACTGGCTGCAGGAGGCATATCAGCCCTGGTGCTGTTCTTCGTTCACACTCAACTCCCAGTGAGACCAGTCTTTGCGTCGGCGATCGGGTTAGGTATGTACTACTGTATGTAGTATTCCTTCACCGGGCATGTATGGTCCTTGTCATTTTTGCTTGGGAATTGCATCGACCTAGATTCTTCTCCTGATGGCTGATGCCCTAATGTTTTCTTGGCTTTGCGTAATAGGTATATCGGCTGCACTGCTGTCAGTCATGGGATCTCGCTTCAAGAAGTCCGGAAAGATATTCCCAGCCGGCGTCGTGTCCCTTCTTTCCTTGGTCATGGTCGGCGGCTACGCCCATGGGATTATGCGTAGCTCGCATGCGTGATGCAGTCAGCGCGGTTACCATATGCACTTCCAGACTTAGACTTGCGAGCTCTCTTTTCTTTTCTTTTTTGTTTTGAAGCAGTTGTCTGCATCTCTTTAGTGCTTTCGGACCTTTGGTGACTGACTGACTGTCGTGTTACATTATCGTTGAACTCAAGTTGATGTTCTAGTGAACTAAGTTTAGTATGTATGGGCGGACGGTGGAAATCAATAAGTTTGAGAGGATCATGTGTGAATGGTGATCTTATAGCAGAAGTTTCTATGACCGCGTTGCACTTTTTTTTCTTTGCTCCATTGCTAGTTCATGAAGTGTGAAACTAGCTACGTCAGCACATGCTTAATCGGATCCAAGTAGCTTTCACTGACAGTACGTAGTTTTTCTTTTAGTAGAGATCAAAGGAGCCTCCAGGCCCCCATTTTCAGTTAAGAAAATAGAGCATGTTTACAAGAAGCAACAGCAGCCATACACCCCCAAGACTACGTAGGTTCAGTAATCGCCGTTACACTGATGAAAGTTGCCTCCGTGAACAAAATCGGTTCGCTGCAGCACAAACGCAACATCAGAAAATTCAGTTTGCTTCTACCAACTTCAAGGAACACCAGAAAACCGATGAGAGGCCGCCTCTCAGATTGCACTGAAAACCTACTAACATCCTCAACAAACCACACAAACACAACATTTCCAAACCAACTGGGAACATTTGAAACAAAGACGACACAGATGATATCATTTATCGACTACGATAACAATGTATCAGTCTGACAGGCGCGACAGCCACGATTTACATCATCGACACATTCATCATAGCAGTACGGCTCCGCAGACTAAAACGAGTTCAGATACAGAGTAAACTACACAAATGACAACAGAACAATGACAATAGAGGTTCTGGTCGGATCATTATTATCGTCACGAACGATGATGATTCTACGGGGTAACATCACATCAGCTAACACACGCCCCTTTCCTTCCAAACATCAGGGGCAGGGCCGTCTTTCTTCTTTCAGGGTTACTGGGCCTTGCCCTCCGCGACCGCTTCCATCCCAGAAGATGCTCCCATGCCTTCGGATGGCTTCCCGGCGCCGTAAGGAGCTTTGCTCACCACCCTGCATCATAGGATCATTCCATAGTCAGTTCGAGCCAGCACATTTGAAACTGATTACAGCTACAGATGCAGGAGGACGAAAAAGGTTGGCCATCGCAGTCGAGAACGGCGTTACTTTTTCATATGAAACATGACAAGAGCAAGCAGGGATGGAGATGCTATCTTTAGCCGTTTCGACTCCTCACACAAAAGCTAGCTTAAAGGCGATCGGTCGTCCTGAGAATTAATGGCTGTGACCAAAACTAACTAAAAGTATAGTTCAGTATTTCTCCTGAAGAGTGGTGAAAGCCTTGATGGGGAAGCTTGTTAGGGCCCTCATGTTCTTTAGTTCCACAGCTGTTTCTGTGGTTTGTCTTTTGTAAGCTGATGTCCCCAGCCTAGCTTCGGTTCATTGCGCTAATACCAAAGGGCTTTAAGGAGAACTATTTTTTTTTCTCATAACTCGTGTCAATATTCAATAATCATATAATCCCAATCTACCAGCTGATATGTTGCATCACTTGTTATGGAATGATGCTCTAATGTGACCTGACCATAAACAAATCATACTACTCCCTCCGTTCCCAAATATAAGTCTTTCTAGAGATTTCAACAGGTGACTACATACGGAGCAAAATGAGTGAATCTACACTCTAAAATATGTCTACATGCATCCGTATGTTATTGTCCAATTGAAATGTCTACAAAGACTTATATTTAGGAACAGAGGGAGTACATGTTTATTAGTTATTACCAGCTGAAACTACACAAAATGTTTGGTCTCTTGCAAGTACATTTTAACAGAATCATGCAGATTTTTTATCACGAGTCATGGAGCACTTTTTTCGCATACATCAAACTTCTTCTCCTAGAACATTCAGGTCGAAAATAGAACGGTCATCATAATTTGGATTGATCATGAACGGGGCACAGAAGTACAAGACTTGGTTTTGAAGACTTGGCCTCATACAAATGCATTTCTAAATGCTGTGGTACACCATACACAGCATGTGGAAACACAAACCAACAAATGTAAGGGGGTCATAATACTCATAATACGCTCCAGAAGAACGTAGACTGCTACTTGTACTCTTCATTCATGCTAACCTGTCACGGCGCTTCTCCAGGAAGCGCTGAAGGGAGTGTCTCCTGGCGATGGGAAGATCTGCAAAGCAGGTAATGTTATTTTTTACAATTTTAGATCATACAAAGACTGATTAGAACGAACATCCCACTTTTAGGTTTCAGAATAAAGATCTAGCGGCTTTACCAGCCTGAAGCTTGCAAATCGAGCCAGGATCCGCGACAGCCTGAGGTTGTCCATTTGCTACAGAAGTGCTCTGGAGTGAGAGCGACCGCGTAAGCATGGCTTGGATAGCATTGGTCGCAGACATCGCTGGAGGCTTAACAGCAGCGGTGCCATTGCTTTTTGAGGCCGCAGCTGCTGCTGCTGCAATGAGCATGATTGCTTGAGCCTATTGATGCCAATGTCACAGGTTAGCATAGAGTTTCGACAATTAAACCAAGAAAATGATAGATGCAAGAAGCATAAATACTACCTTCTCTGGTGGCACTGAGTCATACACACATACTGACCCACCATAAAAAATGGTAAGCTGTCCCGGATTTGCTGGAGGGCTCGACATTGGCAACATTCCAGCCCTAATAATTAAACAGCATAAGTAGTTAGAATATGCAATGAAAGAATAATATGAAATCAAATAAATACACAAATGTATTGGAAAGTTGGCAGACACAGCACACATGGCACTCGAGCAACTGCATATACAAAAGTAAAAGGGCATGAAATCGGAGGTCAGGTTGGCTCACTGATGCATAATGTTAGGTTACATATAGTATTTACTAAACCCCTGAGGGCACATTGCTATCTTTTTAGTTGGAGGAATTAAAGGCAAAGATCAAATGTTGAAACGGCATTACTATGCACTTCATCTGCAACCAACCATCTATTTCCAGACCAGAAGTGATTGTTCTACACTCTGTTTAATGGGTCCTTATGCACTGAAGGCTTGGTTGCAATCACCGCATTCACAGGCAAGCAAAAGCAACAGATAAATCCAAAACAAATTCTAGATAGTATAATATATGGGTTACACTAACTACACACAAAATTTCAGGTTCAAAATCATTCTATGTTCATAGCAACAAAACGAGAAAATTCTTACAATTTTTACAACAACAAAGCCTTTCAGTCCCAAACAAGTTGGGGTAGGCAGCAGTTGAAACCCATAAGATATGGAAACCAAGTCATGGTTATGGCACGTGGATAGCTAACTAACTTCCACGCACCCCTGTCCATGACATAGAACTGTGCACTCACCATAGAGTGAAACTCTTCAAATTTTATACATAGATAGAAGTTTTGAAGTACGTTTAGAATTGTTTTCAAAAAAATTGTGGCACCCGTCAGCTAGGGTGCATGTTAGTTGCATCATAAGCCTTTGTGCATCTTAGGAAGAGTTCCACGTGGCGACTAAATGACTTGTCGCTTAGTCACGACTTGTATGATACCTCGGTCCTGGGCCCACATCAGAATAGTCAGTTATTTACATTGTAAAACTTCCATGTTAAAATTAATAACATCAACTACTTTGCAGGTACCAACAATTCTGAGTCTAACAACTTCTATAATGCATGATGTGATATCAGACAACAGCAGACTATGACTCTAATTGTGGTCCACTCTGAATTATTCAAGGCGTGGTGGACGGGTATGTGCCGCCTAGCGTCCAGTTACTTGTCTGACAAGTTCAAAGTCAGTCCAGGATGTATGGGCTGGACCCACGTAACTTCTGTTCCATCCTAAGCACTGGACCTAGCAAATTATATGTGCTGGACTTAATTGTTTTCTCCAACCGCTGTCTAAAATTAATAGATCCAAAACATCCTGCACCCATTAGACCTATATAAATTCAGAAAAAAACAAGAAAATTTTATTCCAAGTGGCACATTTTTAGTGTCACATTTTATTTTAACTCCAATACAGGATCCATCATTTCATAGCAGCCTAGCACATCGCCAATTAACTGAATGTAAACCAACGAGAAATAGACAGTAGTGACCAAACCTTACAGGAAAATCTACGATAGTAGGGGCAGAACAAATTAACGTGGCATGGATATGGTGAATAGCTGAACAATGCAAAGCACTGCAGCCGACCAATATGCCGAAAAGCCCCGAAGGTCAGAACAAACACTATCAGGGTTAGCAAAGCGTTCCGTTTGCACGCTTGCAACACTTGATGATAGGCACAAGGGCCCTTAACATGTCAGGAAATGTCCCAAAGGCTAGTAGTTCAACGTTGTGAATAGCTGGTCAGAGACCATGTCGTTGGTCTTTCCGTTTGTTCTTTTTTGCTGTTGATGAATCCGTGGTAGGGCTTTGCATGGTTAAGGAAGTTATCTGGGTACCGAACCCGGCTTTAATCGGATCTACCTACGCCTTCTCCCATGTTTCTCAAAAAAAGATAGCTCGAGGTCGAGGTGTACATCACAAAGAAAATGTAAGCGACCTAAAGAGTTCTTCACTGTGGACCTAACTCAGCGGCTGAAGTAAAAACTTTACATAACGCTTTGAAGAAATTGTAGAACAAGAAACTAGACAGTGAGGGGGAAAGGGCTGCCTGGATCTGTGCCCATCTTGGGCAAAGTTCTTCCACAGCCGTAAGCTTACTTAGTTAACTGGTAAGATAAGATTTGCCGAAATGTTTATCGTTAAGAGCACAACAAGTTTGCGCTTTTCTTGCGATTAAATCAACCATGACCATGAAGGATAAGGAGTGGTAACGCCAGATTTCCAAAATTCCCCCTAACTTAAGATTTCTTAACATCAGGCAAAGGTTCAGGAAACTGAAGCTTGGAGGATTTGGACCACATGGAGATAGGAACAAGAACAGCACTTGAACAGCAACGAGAAAGAACACGCATTTCAGAAACCGCACCGACGCGCACTCCCCACGCCACCTAGCCGAGGACCGACGGAGCCCACGGCAAGGGCTCCCCCGTGATTAGCACTGGGCCACGGGGTGCCAATTGCGAAAGCGCGTGAGGAAGAACAGGGGAAAGCGGGAGAGGAACACGAGTCAAGAACAAGACGTGCACGCACACAAGCAATCCGGCAGAATCACACCGGCGGACGCGGAATCCTCGACGGAATCCGCCACGGTTTCTTCCTAGAGCGGGGAGAAGGGGGCGGAGGAGGCGAGCTACCTGCCGTTGGCGAGCGGGGGTCTGGCGGTGAGCCCTTGGCCTTGCTGCTGGGTCTCCTGCTCCTTGTGCTCCTGCTCCTGCTCCTGCTCCTGCTCCTTCCTCTCGGCTTCCTTGCGCTGGGCCTCCCCCGCCTCCGCCTTAATAGTGGCTGCGCTCCTCTCCAGCAGATCCATCTCCGCCTCGGGTCTCAACCAACTGCTCCTCTCTCTCTCCCTCTCTCTCGTTGAAAGGGGCCTGGGAATGAGAATTGGAGGAAGCCGGAGGGGGTCTGAGATAAAGAGGGAACGGCGGAGGAGTGGGTGTGTGTACAGCGGAAGCGCATGTGAATGTCGTGACTGGGCTATAATAAAATAGGGCCCCCCTATATCTTTATGCATTTAAATATTAACATAGTACTGTCTTTATAATACTTTGGCACTTGGCAGTGCCTCACTGGAGGAGATGCTGATCAAGTAGTTCTACATTAGTAATGAATATTTTTGTACACAAGACAACCTGCCATGGATTGGCAGGGGGAGTAATAAACGAATAAATATGTGCCAACTCAAAAGAAGAATGAATATGTGTCCTATTTTTGGTAGTAATTAGCTAGTAGGCAGTAATTTGACGTGTAATTGACGGGTTTTCGGTTCGGTTTTATGATTGTTCAGTTTGCTGTGATTTCCGACAAGATGGTAACCTCAAATATTTTCCGGGTATCTAGGAGACTAAGCCCGCACGCCATGAGCTTTGGGCGCGTGAGTTCCGAGCGCAAAACGACAAACGCTACTTCTTGTGTGTGGTTCTTCTTATCCATGTCTCATTTGTCCGCACGTTTGCTTGGCGCGGCTTCGGGCCACTTTTTTTTCACTCCGTTGACGTGTGTTCTTTTGCATGATAGCACCCTCCTTTGTTCGGGCCCCTTGGCGCCTTGTTGCAACGTCCCTGGTTTTTGACCATTACATTGTCATTGTGTTACCGACAGTATAACAGAATCACACACACCGTCCACCTCACAGCGCGTTGATCAGTCTGCCGCTTACTCCAAGTTTGGAAGGGCGGAGAGCTGAACACACTATCAGATATGTGTTGTTGAAGCCTGGCCGCCAACTCCTCCATCATGCTTCCCTCACATATACCGACACACCAAGCTAGAGACTAGACGTACCCAGGGAAGACGACAAGACCATTACAACTATGGAGAGTAAAAGCTTTGAGATGACCTAAGCCACACGATTTATCAAACACAACTACAACCTTGAGCTTATATGTCTAATTGAGCAACATTTTGAAATAAGTTGGATCCATGGCATGGGTTCATTTATATGCGTCCAACTAAAATCCTTTCATCTACACGCATCCAATTAAAACCCAGTATGTTGTCAAGTTAACATTAGCACACAAAAAAATCCAAACCGGATTTATGTACACCGCAATATCAGATGTCGACCATGACATAAGTAGAGACACCCACACTTGCCACTTGTCAAATATTCCAAGATTTAATCTAAAAAATAAATAAATATTCCAAGCTTAGCAATTTTTTTGGTTGGCAGCCGTAAAAAGCTGTAATTGCATTTTTAATGTGTAAAAGTTACCAATAGCTGTTTGTTACTTCCTCATTTCAAATTATGAGATGTTCTAATTTTTTTTTGAATCAGATATACTCCCTGTGTGCCGTTCAGGTGCTCCAGTGACAAATATTAGGGAACAGAGGAAGTACATAGACGCATTTTAGCGTGTTGCTTCATTCATTAAAAAAAAGATCTTTACAATTTGAAACGGCGGTAGTAGGCTTTACATTCGATCCAAGTTTTACCCGCACTTATTACAACCATTATGGCTTGACTTGACGTGGTTCCTTGCTTGAATCAAAGTCCGTCTTGTAGTATTTTTTACCGAGTCGGTGGGTAACATGGCTCCCGACAAGGCACCACCGCATCAACGTCGACCTCAGAACGTGGACATGTCCTCCTCGAAAAACGTGAAAAAACAAAACGCCACGTATCGACGTGCGTGCTTGACCTGGCGTGCACTCCGGCGAGGCGTGTCGGGTTCCCGTGACCAGAAACGGAAGGCGAAAGGCTGCCGTTCCATTGCCCAAAATCGAGCGAGCAGAGCCCGTTCCGGCCAGACCACGGGATGGCCACACGCCCGTAGCCTCTCCTGTTTCTTCTCTCCGAGCGGCACCCGCCCGCCCACGTGCTTAACCGGCTCCGGCTCCGGCTCCGGCGTGCCCTCTCGATCCAGAAAACTCAGGCGACGCAAACCGGCATGGCCGGGGATGTCTGCCCATGTTCAAGAAAGGACGAAACTCGCTCCGGTGGAGCAAACTTTAGGCGAGATGCATGGAGACATGGCGTCGTCGGTCGGTACCGGAACAAGGCGGACCGTGCCGGGAGCCGAAGATGGCCACGCAAGGCACGGAGGACGCCGAAAGGTCGCGTATCGCGTATCCTCGATCCGGATCCGTCCAGGGAATTTCGATCGGGAAATCTGCCGTCGGGCAACCACCGCCCCCGCCTCGGCGGTTTCCGGTGGTCTTCGCCTGTCCGCACCTGCTAATTAAGAAATACGTACTGTACCAGTGGCTGGATTGGACGAACGATCGCGGCAACCTCCATGATCGATCGGCCTGGCTGGCCGGACAGCGGGCAGATCGAGCTTCGCTCCAAAGAAACCATGATGAAACGGTGCTACAGGACAGGCTAGAGTGGTGCTGGACAGGCTTGTGTCATCACGTATTGCCATAGCTAGCTTAGCTAGCTGCTGACTACGAGTGACTCGTACACAGGACGGGCAGGTCGACGGCGGGAAGCTCTCCGCGCATTGATCGCACGCAGTGGGGGACACACAGTAGATCAGAGAGATGGTACATGGATGGTGTACATGTGGCCATGTGGGCAGACGTTACCTCCTGGTTTCGTGGACGGTGCGACAATCGCCGATGGTCCGTCCTAGGAGTAGGAGTACCTAACCATGACTAGCTAAGCTTGATTTTAAAATCAACGGTGCCTCCAGTGACACCTCATTGCGATTTTAGGTGCACAAGGAGACCCCATTGGCCCGATTTACACCCGTGATTATTTGTGATCATTGATATTCTTTTACAACTTCCCAAATTGTAGAGGTAGTACAACTCTACTCAAGTGGCCATTGATTGGGCGGGCGGGTTAATGCCAGCCTTGTGTTTCTGGTATGTAATTAGCTAGCCGGTTGTTTGTTTTTGATATTTACAGCATTTTTATGCTTGCATAGTTTGCTGGAATTTTTAGACAAATCGGTAGTAACTTAAAAAGATTCTTACCAAACATTTAAGGGACTAAATTTACCAACCATTCTTACAAATAAAATTGGAGTAAATAGGAGGGCTTAGAGACAAAGCGGGAGAGGGAGATGGTAGAGCGAGTATGCGTACAACAAAGTGCGGGTGTCAACGTCGTGCCAAGCTAATAAAATAAAACAAGTCCCATATCTTTATGCATTTAGTTTGTATTTGACACTTGGCCGTACCTTACTGAAATAGGTGCTGATTAACATGTGCAAATATCAACCTTGTAATGGCTTGGGAGGTCAAATCAATATATGTCATGTTTTTCATGAATTATACAAAGTAACCAACCATTTGATGTTTACGTAAACACCCAAGTTAACGTTTTGCATCCGACCCAAGTTATACAGGGAGTTCGCTTTGACTTGGTTTTACTCGAATCAAGTCCATCTTATCTACCCTGATAAGCACATGACAATTTCAAACGTTATTTTTTTTGAAAAAACTTTCGATCTATTCGTCTTCAATCATGTCAGGCACGAGCACGTGTTTGCCTGTGCTTTGTCACAGAGCTTTTCACCCGTGGGTGTGTGCACAACTCACTGATGGCATCGCCTTTTTCTCTCTCTTGTTGTGTGCTGGCTGGTTGAAGCACAAGTCAAAAGTGGAACTGCCCGGCCGGCTGCATCTTCTTGGTGCGATGCTAGCAGTTAATTAAAAATACGTTGTCTAGAAAGATGAAGATATAGCGTCAGGCGATGTATTCTAGTTCAATTCCGTACGTGAAGCATAACCTTTAGCACCAGGAACTGCCCGTGAGAGTTGAGACCCGCCTGTCCGCTCCTACTTTTTTATTTCAACCCTTTTCCTCACTCTAGGTCCATAGTCATAGATAGACTACTAGTAGTAGTAGTATGTATTTTTCTTGAACTAAGATCGAAGTCTCATATCGTGTTCGTGTGGGCTTCAAGCACGTGTCACTCTTACTTGTTTTCTACCAGTTTTTTCAGCTTCGGTCAGTGCACATTGGTCGTACATTAGCGAAAAGAGAAAACAAAATCTTAAAGTGTCCTTCAAGCCTAGCTCTTTGAGCGACTTTTACTTTCGTCCATTAGTTAAGACGTATGACAAAGTGGGGGATTAGTGGGCTATAGAGATAAAATATAATCACCTCACCTCGACTAATTATGTGCGTGTACCACACTCAATATGATACTCGAGGGCATCTACAAAAGCTCCTCTTTCATCATACTGTGCTTTCCAAAGAGCAACTCTTCTCAAATCTCAAAACAAAAGGTGCTGAGTTGAAATTCCATTCTATGGATTCTTGTGGTTTCGGGGAATTCAGTTACAGGAGAACCAAGAACGGGGAGCTCTCTCCTTTTGTCGGCCCGACTCTTTAATCTTAAACTTAAGAATACTGGCTTTAAGAACGAGTGATTCCCTTCTCCGACCCTTATTGTCCAACCGAAGAGCGGACGGCTAATGTGTTTCACTTACTTAAAGTCTTAAATGATGTTACGTATTGTATTCATTTTACTTCTCTCACTCAACGTCTACATACTCAACTACCCCGGAGCTCTTTTGCTTTCCACGTGAAGTCTTGTCTATGCGCAATGATGCATCGCTCTGATTTGTCTTATGTGTATCAAGGACAAGTAAACTATCTAACACTCGCAAAAAACAAAAACAAAATCTACGCAGTACACATTTCCTTGGACGACGACTATATATATATACTATTGCTTCGTACTCCCTCCGTCCGGAAATACTTGTCATCAAAATGAATAAAAGGAGATGTATCTAGATGTATTTTAGTTCTAGATACACCCATTTTTGTCCATTTTAATGACAAGTTTTTCTGGACGGAGGGAGTACTAATCGGCGATAACTCTTTTTTCTCCATCTTGGCCTTTCTAGGTCAAAAGATTCCATGGTGTGGTTAAGCTAGCTCGTTAGGGACATTGGGCATCGTTAGCCACGCAGCCACGGTGCTGCCGTCCAGCTGATTAGTTAGTCCTCAAACAAACGCTAGCTGGTGTTTGAGTCCTTAAAGCTTGCAAGGTCATGGCGCACGCGGCCTAATGAGTCGATTGAAATCTGGAAATAATTATAGAATATCTTATCGAGCTTCCGAAGCATCTAGCTACATTTCGTTGCTCGCGGAAAGGAAAACGGGACAAGGTTTTCCTCTAAAATTGGCAAAATGGCACCCACGTGCACGTGCTTAACCGGCTCCGGCTCCGGCTCCGGCATGTCCTCTCGATCCAGAAAACCCAGGCGACGCAAACCGCCATGGCCGGGGATGTCTGCCCATGCTCAAGAAAGGACGGAGCTCGCTCGGAAACACCGCACCACGCGTGCTCCGGTGGAGCAAACTTTAGGCGAGATGCGTGGAGAGTGGAGACACGGCGTCGTCTGTACTACCGGAACAAGCCGGACCGTGCCGAGAGCCGAAGATGGCCGCGCATGGCACGGAGGATGCCGAAAGATCACGACGCGTCCCCTCGATATGAATCCGTCCAGGGAATCCGATCGGGAAATCTGCCGTCGGGCAACCACCGCCCCCGGCTCGGCGGTTTCCAGTGGTTTTCGCCTGTCCGCGCCTGCTAATTAAGAAATACTCTACTGTACTGGTGGCTGGACGAACGAACGCGGCGACCTCCATGAGACCATGATCGATCGGTCTGGTTGGCCAGACAGCGGACAAATCGAGCTTTGTTCCAAAGAAACCATGATGGAATGGTGCTACAGGACAGGCTAGACTGGTACCGGACAGGCCTGTAGTATGATCACGTATTGCCATAGCTAGCTAGCTGCTGACCCGTACACAGGACGGGCAGGTCGACGGCGGGGAGCTCTCCGCCATTGATCGCACGCAGTGGGGGACACACACTAGATTAGAGAGATGGTAGATGGACGGTGTGCATGTGGCCATGTGGGCAGACATCACCTCCTGGTCCTAGGAGTGGACTCTGGGATACCTAACCATGACTAGCCGAGCTTTATTTTAAAAATGAACAGTGCCTCTGACACCTCATTGCGATTTTGGGCGCTCAAGGAGGCCCCTTCGGCCCGATTTACCCAGTAATTATTTATAATCATTGATATTCTTGAACGACTTCCCAAATTGTAAAGGAAGATACTAGTACACAACTCTACTCAAGTGGCTATTGATTGGGTGGGCCGGTGAATGTCAGCCTTGTGTTCCTCGTACCCACATGTCTATTTGGGTCGGCACGGACAAAACCGATGGCCAAACGCGCGGACCCATTCTCAAATCCCGTCCACTTCACGTTCGCGCAGATCCATTTCCAACCCAATTTTGAGCCTGAAATGTGTGGGCGTGCACGCGCCGAGCGTCTCCTCGGTGTCCGCCATGGCCTCACATGTCGGCCGTCCGACCACCCCGATGATCATAATTAACGTGGACACCTAACGAGGGCCTGCCTGACAGTGTGTGAAAAGGTCGTGTGTCCGTCCTCCTTAATGGACGCGTGCGGTGAGACCGGCCTCATCCACTTCCTCCGTCCACTGGAGGCGAGCCGCCTCGAGGAGGACGCCCATTGGGATAGGCTGGAGCAAGCCCTTGCTTTGTCCACGGTTGGGGACTCCGTCCGCGCGCGCCCTGTTCGTGCCGGTGCCACTCCTCGTCGAGCCCAAGGCCGAGCCGGAGCGGAGCACGAGCCAACGCCCACTCGGCAGCGGTCACCCCCCCCCCCCCCCCCCCGAGGAGTCATATTCGTGGACTGGCCAGCTCCGCAAATGGGTGATCGCCCCTCCCTACTACTTCGTCTCCACGCCGGAAGAGGAGGCGTTCCACCTTGAACGCTGGAAGGCGCATTGAATCATGAAGGAGGGGCCGACGCCGAGCAGCGGATGCGCCGCGAGGAGGAGGAGCGCGCCCGTCTCGTCGCAATGATGCCACCGCAATAGACGCCGGAGGAGGCTGTTCTGGGAGCCTATCAAGCCGCGTTCGGTTGGGCTGGCCCGCCTCCCGTCTTTATCGACCTCACCGGCGACGGCGGCGACGACAACGGCAAGGGCAAGGCGGTTTACTAGGGCAGCGGGTGGGTGGTTATTAGTGTTTCTTAATGTTTAGTTATGTTTAAGTGGACTTTGACCGGTGTTTGACGGGCCATTTATGTATAAACTATACTTAACTAAGTCAATTTCGGCCACGTCGGTAAAAATAAATATGCCTCCCGTGGCGCCCCTGCTGATAAAAAAAAAGAAAAACGGACGCGCACGTACGCCTGACCGACCCAAACGAACGAAAAACAAATAAAATATGCGTCCGTTTAGGTCGGCGTGTTGGAGTTGCTCTTACTAATAAAATCCGTCTTACTATCTTGCATTCCCTCGAGTCTTATCACTCTCTCGTCGCCACGTGCTTCCGTAGAACAGCCTTCGGGTGGCGTGCATGGAGACGGGAGATATGGTGTGGGCGCCAAAATAAGCCCAGTCGCACCGAGTCCTTTTTTTTTAGTAGAATCAATTGTACTGAGATGTGAAGATCATGCATGACAGATGACACGCAAGATGCCGAAAGATCACGACGCGCCTCCTCTGTCCATAGAACACGATCGTCAGATCTTCCGTCGGGCAACCACCGGTGTCGCCCATTGCCGGTCGTGCTTTCGTCTGTACTCTACGTACGTGACTGGCAGGTGGATGCGCGCGGCGACCTCCGTGGTCGTCCCGGTCTGGCGGCAACACAAAATCCAAGAACATACGTACGTACGTACGTACGTACTATGATGAAGGGGTATAGATAGCGGTGAGCGTAGACGTGTTCGTGTAGCCGCTTAAAATGTGGTACAGGAGTCCGGACGCACGCACTGATCCGATCGCAGCCGGGGGCAGACGGCACCGCTAGCAGTGGATGGATAGGTCATGGGTGGCCATGTGCGCAGGCACCGTCGCTTCCTGGTTTCGTGGACGGCGCGGCGTCGCCGATCGATGGCCATGGTAGGAGTAGCTACCAACGGGTGGACTCGTCTGGGGCCCGTGCACGTTCGGCGGGTCCAACAACCCGTGATCGATCGAGGAACAACTAGAGAGAGCTGCGTGTCGAGAGCTAACTGGCAAGTCGCGTTTGCTTGTGCTTTGGCTTTCAAGTGCTCGTCGGAGAGCTTTTCACCTGTGGGTGTTTACAACTCTTTTTCTTTTTCTGTTGCTGTGTGCTGGCTGATTTTGATGCAAGTCCAAAGTTGAACTCTGGCCGGCTGCGCCTTCTTGGTGCGATGCTACCAGTTCATTAAGAATCGTTGTCTAAAAAGATGATGATAGGGTGTCAGGTGATGTACTCTAGTCACATCCCGTACGTGAAGTGAAGCACCCCTATCTGTGAGTGAGACCCACCTGTCTGCTCGTAGTTGATATTTCAATCTCAGTCTCGGTCCATAGTCATGAGGATAGTACTATGTATTTCTCTTTTCTTGAGCTAAAAAGTCTCATACCGTGCGTGGTGTGAGTTTGAAGCACGTGCCACTCACTTGTTCTGTATCGGCTTTGTCAGCTTCGGTCAGTGGAGATTGGACGCACAGCAGTAAAATGAAAATAATACTAGTAATTTTGATCATAAATTAACCAACATGGGCAACTGCAGTGGGGGCATGACAGATACTCTTGAATTGTCATATTTGAAATAAGTTTTTAAAGGTATAATTTTTCAGTAAAATAATTTATGTATTATTGGTCTAATTTATGGTCAAAGTTGAATCTTGAAAAGGGTGGGCACACTGCATTATGGAATGGAGTGAGTACCATCGGCGTGGTGTCCGCCATGGCGAGCGGGCGCGTGGGTGCAAGGGTCCGACAATGCCGGTGTGTCGTCCGAAGAGGTACAACGCGGCGTCGGAGAAGGAGGATGCGTATGCAAAACAAGTGGTAGGCGGAATGCAAGAAAATAGGACCGAGATGAAGAATTTAGTGGGCCGGAGGTGTCGGAATACTACGTGGCTGCTGTCCGGACTTTCACCCCCCCCTCCCCCTCCCCCTCTTCCATTTCATGAGGAGAAGTGTGTCCGGGTCGCTCGTTGGACTGATATAGGTCCGCGTTAGATGACACAACACATCTGAACAACACATGCCAACCATACGAGACCGGCTTGAGGGCGTGTGTTGGAGATGCCCTAATCCAACCACTAAGAACGGCAGCGAAGTGCGGCTTAGCCTCTTCTAGAATAGAAGGCGAAAGGCACCCGTTCGATTACCCAGATGGAGCGAGCAGAGGCCGTTCTGAGCAGACCATCAGATGGTCACATGTATGCGCACACAAACTTTCCATTTGGTTTTCGATCCGTGCGGCACCCAGTGGAGCACACGACAGCGACCAGTTCCGGCATGACAACTCTCACAACAGTGAGTGGCCAGGCGTGACAAACCGCAAGGCCGTTTTGGTATATGATATGAACCACGTGTTCCGATAGAAGAGACTTCGGGTGGCGTGCATGGAGATGGGAGATGGGGTGGGTACCAAAATAAGCCAAGTCGTACCAAGCCTTTTTTTTTCAGTTTTTGATTGAGAATCAATCGCACCGAGATTTGAAGATCACCATGTATGTCACATACGGTGCCGAAAGACCATGACGTGTCTTCTCTGTCCAGAAAGCCCGATCGCCAAATCTTCCGTCGGGCAACTACCACCTTCGCCCATTGCCAGCGTGTTTTCGTCTGGACATACTACTTCCTCCGTTCTGAATTATTTATCGCAGGTATGGATGTATCTAGATGTATTTTAATTCTAGATACATCTATTTCTATTTCAAGTAATTTGGAACAGAAGGAGTACGTGACAGGCAGGTGGTAGCGATCTGGCGCCAATACAAAAGTCCAAGATCATACGCACCATGATGAAGGGGTATAGATAACGGTGATCACGTACGCACTCGTCGTCTCCGTGTAGCCGCTTAAAAGTGTGGCATAGGACGGCCGGTGGTGTCCGGACGCACGCATTGATCGCAGCGGGGGACAGACAGCGGTAGGAGATAGATAGATAGATAGATAGATAGATGATGTGTGGCCATGTGATCGAGCAGAGCAGGCATCGTCGCTTCATGGTTTCGTGGACGGCCGGCGTCGTCGATCGCTGGTCCGTGGGTTCTGCGGAATCCATGCAGCGTGCATGCGCCGAGCACTTCCGTGGAACAACACACACATGCAAGTCGTGTTTGCTTGTGCATTGGCTTTGACACACTCGTCACAGAGCTTTTCACCCGTGGGCACGCTGATGGCATTGCCTTTTTCTTCTCTCTTGCTATGTGCTGGCTGATCGATGCACAAGTCAAAAGTTGAACTCACCGGCCGGCTGCATCCTCTTGGTGCGATGCTAACAGTTAATTGAAAATTCACTGTCTAAAAAGATGAAGATAGAGCGTCACGTGATATGTATTCTACTTACATTCCGTACGTGAAGTATAACCTTTGGCACCGCGATCTGTGAGTGTGAGACCCACCTGTCTCCAATCTTAGGGCTTGTTTAGTTTGCAGCCTAAGGTTGCCACGCCTAAGCTTCTTTGTACCACAATATCTTAGGCATGTGTTTGGTTTATTGTTACATTTGTGACTTGCCAAACTTTTTTAGCTACATTGTTCACATGTCATAGACTCAACTTTTTGCTAAATCTTGCCACACTTGTGGTGATCATTTTGTTAGCCACATTTTTTGAGATAGCCATACTTTGCCTAAGCTTTGCTGTGGTAAAGTTAGTCATGAACCAAACATGCCTTTAGTCCCGGTCCATAGTCATGAAGATAGTTGAATTCCTGAGCTAAAAAGTCTCATCCGTGCGTCGTGTTAGTTTGAAGCACGTGTCACTCACTTGTTTTGTATCAGCTTTGTCAGCTTCGGTCAGTGGAGCTCGGACGCACGGCAGTAAAATGAGAATAATACTAATAATCTTAAGCTGTCCTTCAAGCCAAGTTAGCCTTTCAGCGACTTTTACTTTCGTCCATTAGTTAAGACGTACTGTACAATAAAAGTGAGAGCTAGATTAGTGGGCTAATGGTACATATAATCACCTCTCACCTCGAGTGAGTGCGTGTACCACACTAAATATGATATATACTCGAGAGGGCATCTACAAGACAAAACAAATAGCTAGCTACTAAAGTCTGACAATGATGCTACAAATTGTATTCATTTTACTTCTCCCACTCAACGCCTATGGAGTATATACTAGTACAAGGAAATTATTATTGTCTATGCGCCGAGCTCGATTGCTTTCCACGTGAACTCTTGTCTATGCGCGATGATGCTCCGCCCTGATTTGTTTTTATGAGCATCAAGGACAAGTAAACTATCCAGCGCCATATATTTTGAACGACGACTGCATATATTATCCTTCGTATAATTGGGGACACAAACTTTTTCCTCCATCTTGGCCGTTCTAGGTCAAAAGATTCCATGGAGTGGTTAGCTAGCCAGTTGGGGACATTGGACATGATTTAGCCACGGTGCTGCCGTCCACGCCGAAAACTGTTTGTCTAATTAAAGCAGACAGCTGATTAGTTAAAATCCTTAATCAAGCCTGGTGTTTGATGCCTTACTAAAGCTGGCTGGCAAGGTCATGGCGCACGCGGCCATATGTATCTACCGAGATCTGGGAGTAATCAAAAGCGCATGCCGAACACTAGCCGATAGAATATCTTATCGAGCTTCCGAAGCACCAAAGCTAGCTAGCTGTCGTTGCTTGCGAAAAGGAAAATGGGACAAGATTCCCCTCTGGGACAAGAATTGTGGTTTTTGGTTACTTGGAAATTTTCCATATCCGTTGCGGCGTGGCCTTGGCCGGCCGGCGACGCGTGGAGGGACCGGTGAGGGGCGGATGGAGGCCCTCTGGCGGCGTGTTGACGGCGGCTTTCGTCTTCACAGCGAGGCCCCGTTCGCTTCCAGTCAGCTGCGAGAGCAGGGTGACGCGACTTTTCGGTGAAAATCACACCGACTACGGTTATGATGGACGATGGCAGCGTCTGTGACGTCGTTCCCTTCTCGAGACATCGTTGTTGCAGGTTGTGGAACTACGCTCCGGGGGAAACCCTAGATCTGGGGCTTCCCCGATCAGATGATAACGCCATGTTTGATGTCGTTTTCCCTCCCGGGGGCATCGCTTTGGAGCAGGTGATAACTGAAAGGGCCCAGACATGGAGTGGTGTTACCTCCTCCGCATCAACGATGGTGGATCTCGGCGGCGTGGCGCAGTGGATTCTGGGCATCCGATGCATGTCGATAGACTCACGCAGGAGGATGGCGCTGTCTGGCATCATGGTGACGTCGACGAGGCAAGGTCAATGCGTTAGTACCTACTCTAAAGATGTATCGGTGGAAGACGACAGCGGCAGCCTTGAGAGTGTGTCGGATCGGTGTGTGCCCCAGACCCGGCAATATGGCTTGGTTGGGCCCTCCGGTTTTAGATGGCAGGCTTTGGTGTGAGGCTTGTTTGGTATTTGGCTCGGAATATCGGCACCCTTTCATCAAGTGGATAGGAATAGCGACAGATGTTATCAAGATGATAGTTTCAGGGTGTGTTTGTTTAATGCCCAAGATTGCCCCACCAAAGGATTGGCTAGCCAAAATTTTGGTCGAGGTTTTGGTTGCCCATGATTTGGACAACATTGGCAAGAAAAATGAACTAGAGCTGCCAAGAGTTCATTGGCATGCCGAAAAATTGGCAACAATTCAAACAAAGATCAATCGTTGGGTCATGACCAAATTTTTGCTAGGGTGTATTTTGGCCACAATCCAAACAAACCCTCTAACTTACTGATGTATTACTTTATAAGGTCTTTCTAAATAATTAATAAAATGGATGCATGCATCACCCCCATTCAGACGTCGGGGTCTTCCTCCTTTCCTCCTTTTCTAAAAAAAACGTCACAGCAAAAAGAAAAGGCGTTTACATGGTCACACATGTACTCCTCGACTTGCCCTTTCGTTCGGGAAAAAACAATGAAATAGCCTTCCGTAATTACGGCTCATTTACACAACACTACCAAAAGTTTTGGTAATTTCGGTAGCAACCAACTATTGGGGCTCATTCGATTTGGAGGATTTGTATAGGAAAAACATAGGAACAAGGATTCAATTAGAAAAATTTCTATAGATTTGTAAGAAACGCGTACGGGAATTTCATAGGAATTCTATTCACTTCCTGTCTTTTTTGAGGAATCTACACATCCACTCAAAACTCATTTTGTGCGTAGAAACAAGATAAGACATTTTCTTAGGAAGGCAAGTATCATCCTATAAAATTACTATACTACTCTTAATTCCTACATTTTGATTTCTTCAAACCGAATGAGGCCTTGGTATACTAGTACGGAAGAGGGCCGGGACAAGGGCGGGCCCATGTGAAAGTGACAGGGGAGGCGACGGCCAAAATAGGCCAACCTTGAAGGCTCCCCTGCAATACACGCACGTGTGAAATTCCCCGTGTGTGCCCGTGTATTTTACCTCCGAATGGAGCCAGTACGACGTCGCGGTCCCTATACCTCCGTATGTTTTTGTGGAGAAACCCTCCCGCGTTTGCAGAATTTTGACGAGTCGCACGGACATAATCCCTCTTATATTTGTTTACGGAGGAGTACTTCGTTAATTAGCAGAGGACCAGAGGCGTTGGTGAACTGTTTTAAACAGGACGGTTCATGAATGTACGGGGGCATGGTGAGTGCACATGTCGCTGCTCCAAGATGCCCATCCAGTTGTGCCGTGTTTCAGGGTCAAGAGTGGCACATCACATCCTACAGCAATGCAAGCAACCGACGTGGAAGCCCCTCCCCATGCCAGCCTGGGCCCTCCCTAGCTCAAATTCCTCTCTTGCCTGTGGCCATTTTGATGCGGAACTTGATCCACTTTGGGGCGCAATCTCTGCACATGCGCTTGCTGGCTAGGCCATAGCTAAGAGCAACTTTAACAGATCCCGCATCCCGTCGGTACATAATCGTTTGCGGTTTGTAAAACCGCTTTTTCTGGTGGCAGACGGACGCGAATCTGACCTCTTAAACGGACTTGTAAAAAAGCACATTCGCGGAATATGCTTTTTTACGGATCGACTTTTGCGGGGTTTGTTCGGACACTGTCGCGTCGACCTGCAAATAGAAAACGCTCAATTGTCGCATCTGACATAAGTTTTCACAAACAAGTTCAAATTCAAACAACATAACACAGTTTTACGCGCAAGTAAAAGCCAAGTTCAGTACGACAAACGCAAAAGAGGGCCTTGCAAAAGTTAGACCTATGTCCGGCATCATCTTGGTCGATCTTCACTCCGCGCCATCGAGCACATCTTGAAGTTCGTCGCCACCACCGAATCCACCTCCGGCGCTTGTCCCAACTCCCGCACCGAAATCATCGCCATTGCCACCATAGGGAGCAGAGAAACATCTCCGGAACTATAACACGGACCGGCCGAGGCGACCATTCTCCTCTTCAAGATTTCTCTCCTTGCCATATCATGCCATGTTTTGGTGAGATCTTCCATGTCATTGCAGTTCATTGACATGATCTTGTTCTCTTCGGCGAGTAATAAGGATATGACTTTGTTTTCAGCGGTGCGTGCTTTTGTCTCCTCAATGGCAGCTTTGCGGAGCCCCTCTTCCTTGAGAATTTTCCACTTTTCTTGCTTCTCTTTTGCCTTCTTATCGGCTAACTCTTTCTTGATCTCCAACGACTTCAACAACATCAACTCGTTATTCTCGGATTCTTCCTCCGCTTTACGCCGGAGACCTTGCTGGCCTTCTCCGCCGCCGAACAGGATCGCGCAGCAGCATTGGCGCCCGGAGCGCGGGCCTTCGCGGCAGCGGCTGCCGGAACCCCGGCCTGCACGACCATGTTGCCCTGCCGCTTGCGGATAGGTGTGGCATTAGCTTGGGAGGCGGGGCCAACATCGCCGGCGACGAGATCCGCCCGAGGGGAAGGAGCGTGCGCGACCTCCACGGTGACGGGGGACAACAGGGAGTCGTCCATGGCGGCGAGGGACGGCCGCTGAGGTTTCACCGGAGCATGCGGTGGCGGGGCAATGGTGGCGGAGGGTGGGAGGAGCGGGAACGGGCGCGCGGAAATGTTCCTCCCGCCAAATCTCGCTGGGATAGGGGATGAGCTCGGGTCGGCCTTCCAGCCTGTGAAGCTAGAGGTAGGGGGAGAAGTTTTGCCGCGCCCCGCAAAAAAAAATTACGGGCCGGGGCGGGATGCGGGGTCTGGTCGGGTAGGTTTCCCGCCCCGACCCACACTTTGGCGATTATTTTGCGGGCCAGGGCGGGATGCGGGGTCTGCTAGAGTTGCTCTAATTAACGGTAGGTTTGGTCTTCCACGCGCTTCTCCTTCAGCTCTCTGCTTCCGTTTCTAATAGGTATTTAGGCTCAGTTCTTTTGGCTGATTCTGTCAGAATCTTGAGAATCGAACTTTTACCCAGCTTCTTCTAGAATTTTGAACTCATATTCTTTTGACAATCCTAGATGAAGCCATATACTTTTGACAATCCTACATGTTTACATCCTAACTAGTTAGGATTGTCAAAAAAATATGGGTTCCTGGGAGAAGCTAAGGGGGGAGGAGGGGGGTGTCCGATTCTCAAGATTTTAGGAGAATCGGTCAAATGAACTGAGCCTTAGTTGGCATTATCTTAGCGGGGGAGAAACGAGGATAGAGTTAGGGCATCTTCAATGTTGACTCGCAAATTTGTTCCCGCATCCATTTGCGGAAAGAAGAACCAGTCCACGGACACTGATGCGGGAGCCGGCAAAGCTAGCCGCATATGTCTGGTTAAATTTTAAATGAAATTCAATAAAAATAGGTTAGTCTAAATAGAAATAATATAAATTGTTGCTAAAAATATGTAGAAGTGTTATGATAATAGCATGAAACAATAAAAAATTATAGATTCGTCGGAGACGTATCACCGCCCTCGCTCTCTGGATCCCTCGGCATCCACGTCCGCCGCCTCCTCCGGCAAGGAGGAGAATGTCATCTCCTCCGAAGATGAGGAGGTCCACACGCCGCAGCAGTGGACCGGCCTCCTCACGGAGTCCACACTAACAGACAAAGAATTTGTCTATCAAATGAAGATCATGATGGAATGTTCGCTCCGTTAGATGGGCCCAGCGCCACCATCTCACTGCTGCGAGTCAATGAGGAGTTATTGTCCCCAGCGCGTACCGCGTTAAGCTAGAGCCGACATCGCCACTCCAACGGGTCAAGGACGACCCCCTTCCCCTGCCATGCAATCGTGGCAACTATGGGCCCTCGGCCACTCCTTACCATCGCGGTGATGGCCGCCCTGAGCCGCTGCCGCCTTAACGGTGAGCTTGCCAAGATCGACGAGGAGTGGTCGCTTAGCGACTCCTCTGCCAACGCCGGCAGAGGTAAGCCCGCCGTGAGAGCTCCGCTGGCGCCGTTCGCATTGGCTGTTGCGGCGCTCCGCACTGCGCAGCTGGAGGCGAAGCGACTCCTCCGCGAGCCGCAGGCAGCCGCAGCCCTCCGACGCCCTTCCACCGCTAGAGGGATGACGGTGACAACACGAATGATAATGGTGGTGTGGCAGGGCAGGGTGCCCACGTGTGTGATGTGGTCGTCCAATATAGGGTTTAGGTTTTAGTTAAATGGTCAATATATCAACTTTTTATGTAAATTATGTTTGAACTTCAATGAAATCCGTCGTGGTTGATGAATTTCGTCCGATTTGTTTAAATCTACTTTCAAGTGTATGCGGGTAGCTTTGGATGGCCGACTCCCACACCAATGTCCGCGGACTGATCCCGTGTGTGCGGATATATGCAATGTCCGGTTTACGGTTCATGTAGATTCCCTAAGAGCATCTATAGCCGGGGACCCCAAACTTGCCTCAACTGACTGGGCGGACGACCCGGTTAGTGTCCGGTCACAAAAAAAGTGACACAGACGGGCTCCTTAAACGGGCCTCAAATGCCCGGGCTGACCGGCACCTGATACGTCTCCATCGTATCTACTTTTCCAAACACTTTTGCCCTTGTTTTGGACTCTAACTTGAACGATTTGAATGGAACTAACCCGGACTGACGATGTTTTCAGCAGAATTGCCTTGGTGTTATTTATGTGCAGAAACAAAAGTTCTCGGAATGACCTGAAACTTCACGGAGATTATTTTTGGAAAATATAAAAATATTGGCGAAAGAATCAAGGTCAGGGGCCCCACACCCTGGGCACTGTTGGGGAACGTAGCAGAAATTCAAAATTTTCCTACGTGTCACCAAGATCTATCTAAGGAGAAACCAGCAACGAGGTGAAGGAGAGTGCATCTACATACCCTTGTAGATCGCTTTGCGGTAACTTTCAAGAGATCGGGGTTGAAGGAGTCTTACTCGTGGTGATCCAAATCTGTGGAGATCCTAGTGCGGAACGGACGGCACCTCCGCGTTCAACACACGTACAGCCGGTGGCGTCTCCCATGCCTTGATCCAGCAAGGAGAGAGGGAGGTTGAGAAGACTCCATCCATCAGCAACACAACGGCGTGGTGGTGATGGAGGGCGTGGTAGTCCAGGGGCTTCGCCAAGCACCGCGGGAGAGGAGGAGTAAGAGAGGTAGGGCTGCGCCAAGAGGGAGAGGTTCTCGTGTGTTGGGCAGCCCCTAGACCTCATGTATTTATAAGGGGAGGGGAGGGGGCTGCGCCCCCTCTAGGATTCCCTCCCAAGGGTGGCGGCAGCCCAGGATGCCATCTGGGTGGCGGCGAGGGGAGAGAGGAGGAGGCGCGCTGGGGTGGGCCTTAGGGCCCATCTGCCCTAGGGTTTGCCCTCCCACTCTTCCCTGCGCCTTGGGCCCCTTGTGGGGGCGCACCAGCCCACACAGGGCTGGTCCCTCCCACACTTGGCCCACGCAGCCCTCCGGGGTTGGTGGCCCCACTTGGTGGACCCAGGGACCCTCCGGTGGTCGATGCGTTCTGAAAAAAACCCGAAACTTTTTCGATGACCAAAACAGGACTTCCCATATATAAATCTTTACCTCCGGACCATTCCGGAACTCCTCGAGACGTCCGGGATCTCATCCGGGACTCCGAACAACATTCGGTAACCACATACAAACTTCCTTTATAACCCTAAGCGTCATCGAACCTTAAGTGTGTAGACCCTACGGATTCGGAACCATGCGAGACATGACCGAGGCGTTCTCCGGTCAATAACCAACAGCGGATCTGGATACCCATGTTGGCTCCCACATGTTCCACGATTATCTCATCGGATGAACCACGATGTCAAGGACTCAATCGATCCCGTATACAATTCCCTTTGTCTAGCGGTATTGTACTTGCCCGAGATTCGATCGTCGGTATCCCGATACCTTGTTCAATCTCGTTTCCGGCAAGTCTCTTTACTCGTTCCGTAACACATCATCCCGTGATCAACCCCTTGGTCACATTGTGCACATTATGATGATGTCCTACCGAGTGGGCCCAGAGATACCTCTCCGTTTGCGGAGTGACAAATCCAGTCTCGATTCGTGCCAACACAATGAGACACTTTCGGAGATACCGTAGTGCACCTTTATAGCCACCCAGTTAAGTTGTGACGTTTGGTACACCCAAAGCATTCCTACGGTATCCGGAGTTGCACAATCTCATGGTCTAAGGAAATGATACTTGACATTAGAAAAGCTTTAGCATATGAACTACGATCTTTGTGCTAGGCTTAGGATTGGGTCTTGTCCATCACATCATTCTCCAAATGATGTGATCCCGTTATCAACGACATCCAATGTCCATGGCCAGGAAACCGTAACCATCTGTTGATCAACGAGCTAGTCAACTAGAGGCTTACTAGGGACATGGTGTTGTTTATGTATCCACACATGTATCTGAGTTTCCTATCAATACAATTATAGCATGGATAATAAATGATTATCATGAACAAGGAAATATAATAATAACTAATTTATTATTGCCTCTAGGGCATATTTCCAACAGTCTCCCACTTGCACTAGAGTCAATAATCTAGTTCACATCGCCATGTGATTAACACTCACAGGTCACATCGCCATGTGACCAACATCCAAAGAGTTTACTAGAATCAATAATCTAGTTCAACGGGTCTGCAATATTCAGATCCCTATGTATTTCGCAAAACTTTATGTCATAACGTAGATGCTGCTACCACGTTCCACTTGGAGCTATTCCAAATTGTTGCTCCATTATACGTATCCGGTATCTCTACTCAGAGCTATCCGGATAGGTGTTAAGCTTGCATCGACGCAACTCTTTACGTCAAACTCTTTATCACCTCCATAACTGAGAAACGTATCCTTATTCCTCTAAGGATAATTTTGACCGCTATCTGGTGATCCACTCCTTGATCACCTTTGTACCCTCTTGCCACATATGTAGCAAGGCACACATCAGGTGCGGTACACAGCATGGCATACTGTAGAGCCTACGTCTAAGGCATAGGGGACGACCTTCGTCCTTTCTCTCTTTTCTACCATGGTCGAGCTTTAACTCTTAACTTCATACCTTACAACTCAGTCAAGAACTCCTTCTTTGACTGATCCATCTTGAACACCTTCAAGATTATGTCAAGGTATGTGCTCATTTGAAAGTACCATTAAGCGGTTTTGATCTATCCCTATAGATCTTGATGCTCAATGTTCAAGTAGCTTAATACAGGTTTTCACTTGAAAAACACTTTTCAAATAACCCTATATGCTTTCCAGAAATTCTACATCATTTCTGATCAACAATATGTCAACAACATATACTCATCAAAAATTCTAGAGTGCTCCCACTCACTTCTTTGGAAATACAAGTTTCTCATAAACATTGTATAAACCCAAAATCTTTGATCATCTTATCAAAGAGTATATTCCAACTCCGAGATGCTTAGTCCAGTCCATGGAAGGATCACTGGAGCTAGCATACCTTTCAGCATCCTTAGGGTCGACAAAACCTTTATGATTGTATCTCATACAGCCTTTCCTTACTAAACTGGTAAGGAAACTTCGTTTTGACATCCATCTGCTAGATTTCATAAATGCAGCTAATGCTAACATGATTCCGACGGACTTAAGCATCGCTACGGATGAGAAAATCTCATCGTAGTCAACTTGTGAAAAACTCTTTGCCACAAGTCGAGCTTCATAGACGGTGACATTACCGTCCACGTCCGTATTCTTCTTAAAAATCCATTTATCTCAATAGCTTGTCGATCATCGGGCAAGTCCACCAAAGTCCATGCTTTGTTCTGATACATGGATCCTATCTCGGATTTCATGGCCTCTAACCATTTGTCGGAATATGGGCCCACCATCGCTTCTCCATAGCTCGTAGGGTTCATTGTTGTCTAGCAACATGACCTTCAAGACAGGATTACTGTACCACTCTGAAGCAGTACGCATCCTTGTCACCCTACGAGGTACGGTAGTGACTTGATCCGAAGTTTCATGATCACTATCATAAGCTTCTACTTCAATTGGTGTAGGTGCCACAGGAACAACTTCATGTGCCCTGCTACACACTAGTTGTAGTGACGGTTCAATAACCATATCAAGTCTCCACCATCCTCCCACTCAACTTTTCGAGACAAACTTTTCCTCGAGAAAGGACCTGATTCAAGAAACAATCCCTATTGCTTTCGGATCTGAATTAGGAGGTATACCCAACTGTTTTGGGTGTCCTATGAAGATGCATTTTATCCGCTTTGGGTTCGAGCTTATCAACCTGAAACTTTTTCACATAAGCGTCGCAACCCCAAACTTTTAAGAAACGACAACTTAGGTTTCTCCAAATCATAGTTCAAACAGGTCGTCTCAGCGGAATTACGTTGTGCCCTATTAAAGTGAGTGCGGTTGTCTCTAATGCCTAACCCATGAACGATAGTGGTAATTCGATAAGAGACATCATGGTACGCACCATATCTAATAGGGTGCAACTATGATGCTCGGACACACCATCACACTATGGTGTTCCAGGAGGTATTAATTGTGAAACAATTTCCACTATGTCTTAATAGCGTGCCAAAGCTCGTAACTCAGATACTCATCTCTATGATCATATCATAGACATGTTATCCTCTTGTCACAATGATCTTTAACTTCACTCTGAAATTACTTGAACCATTCAATAATTCAGATTTGTGTTTCATCAAGTAAATATACTCAACATCTACTCGAATCATCTGTGAAGTCAGAACATAACGATATTCACTGCATGCCTCGGCACTCATTGGACTGCACACATCAAAATGTGTTACTTCCGACAGGTTGCTACCTTGTTCCATCTTACTGAAACCGAGGCTTTTCCAGTCATCTTGCCTATGTGGTATGATTTGCATATCTCAAGTGATTCAAAATCAAGTGAGTCCAAACGATCCATCTGCATGGAGTTTCTTCATGGGTATACACCAATAGACATGGTTCGCATGTATCAAACTTTTCAAAAAGAGTGAGTCCAAAGATCCATCAACATGGAGCTTCTTCATGCGTTCTACACCAATATGACTTACATGGCAGTGCCACAAGTAAGTGGTGCTATCATTACTATCTTATATCTTTTGGCATGAAAATGTGTATCACTACGATCGAGATTCAATAAACCATTCCTTTAGGTGCAAGACCATTGAAGGCATTATTCAAATAAATAGAGTAACCATTATTCTCCTTAAATGAATAACCGCATTGCGATAGACATAATCCAATCATGTCTATGCTCAAGGCAAACACCAAATGACAATTATTATGGTTTAATACTAATCTTGATGGTAGAGGGAGCGTGCGATGTTTGATCACATCAAACTTGGAAACACTTCCAACACATATCGTCAGCTCACCTTTAGCTAGTCTCCGTTTATTTCGTAGCCTTTTATTTCGAGTTACTAACACTTAGCAACCGAACCGGTATCTAATACCCTGGTGCTACTAGGATTACTAGTAATATACACAATGACTTAATGTATATCCAATATACTTCTATCGACCTTGCCAGCCTTCTCATCTACCAAGTATCTAGGGTGGTTCCGCTTCTGTGTCCGTTCCTCTCATTACAGAAGCACTTAGTCTCGGGTTTGGGTTCAACCTTGGGTTTCTTCACTAGAGCAAAGAACTGTTTTGCCGTTTCATGAAGTATCCCTTGTTGCCCTTGCCCTTCTTGAAACTAGTGGTTTTACCAACCATCAACAATTGATGCTCCTACTTGACTTCTACTTTCATGTGTCAAACATCGCGAACACTTCAAGGATCATCATATCTATCCCTGATATGTTATAGTTCATCACGAAGCTCTAGTAGCTTGGTGGCAATGTTTTGGAGAAACATCACTATCTCATCTGGAAGATTAGCCCCCACTCGATTCAAGTGATTGTTGTACCCAGACAATCTGAATACAAGCTCAACGATTGAGATCTTCTCCCTTAGTTTGTAGGCTAGAAAAACTCGTCGGAGGTCTCATACCTCTTGACGTGGGCACGAGCCTGAAATCCCAATTTCAGCCCTCGAAACATCTTATATGTTTCGAGAAACGTCTTTGGTGCCTCTACTCTAAACCATTTAACTGAACTATCACGTAGTTATCAAAATGTGTATGTCTGATGTTCGCAACATCCACAGGGCGATGTTTGGGGTTCAAAGCACCTTTGGCGGTGCATTAAGGACATAAGCTTTCTACTGTCCGCATAATCGCTACTGTCAACTTTCAACTATATTTTCTCTAGGAACATATCTAAACAATGGAACTAAAGCGCGAGCTTACGATATAATTTGCAAAGATCTTTTGACTATGTTCAGGATAATTAAGTTCATCTCATGAACTCCCACTCGAATAGACATCCCTCTAGTCATCTAAGTGATTACATGATCCGAGTCAACTAGGTCGTGTCCGATCATCACGTGAGACGGACTAGTCATCATCGGTGAACATCTTCATGTTGATCGTATCCTCCATACACTCATGCTCGACCTTTCGGTCTCTTGTGTTCCGAGGCCATGTACGTACATGCTAGGCTCGTCAAGTTAACCTAAGTGTTTGGCGTGTAAATCTGGCTTACACCCGTTGTATGTGAACGTAAGAATCTATCACACCCGATCAACACGTGGTGCTTGAAACGATGAACTTTGCAATTGCACGCAGTTAGGGGAACACTTTCTTGAAATTTCAATGAGGATCATCTTATTTACTACCGTCGTTCTAAGCAAATAAGATGCATAAACATGATAAACATCACATGCAATCAAATAGTGACATGATATGGCCAATATCATTTTGCTCCTTTGATCTCCATCTTGGGCTCCATGATCATCATCGTCACCGGCATGACACCATGATCTCCATCATCATGATCTCCATCATCGTGTCTCCACGAAGTTGTCTCGCCAACTTATTACTTCTACTACTATGGCTACCGGTTAGCAATAAAGTAAAGTAATTACATGGCGTTTTTCAATGACACGCATGTCATACAATAAATTAAGACAACTCCTATGGCTCCTGTCGGTTGTCATACTCATCGACATGCAAGTCGTGATTCCTATTACAAGAACATGATCAATCTCATACATCACATATCATTCATCACATTCTTCTTGGCCATATCACATCACATAGCATACCCTGCAAAAACAACTTAGGCGTCCTCTAATTGTTGTTTGCATGTTTTACGTGGCTGCTATGGGTTTCTAGCAAGAACGTTTCTTACCTCATAAAACCACAACGTGATATGCCAATTGCTATTTACCCTTCATAAGGACCATTTTCATCGAATCCGTTCCGACTAAAGTGGGAGAGCGGCACCCGCTAGCCACCTTATGCACCAAGTGCATGTCCGCTTGTGGAACACATCTCACATAAGTGTACGTGTAAGGTCGGTCCGGCCGCTTCATCCCACAATACCGTCGAAACAAGATTGGACTAGCAACGGTAAGCATATTGAACAAAATCAACGCCCACAACTACTTTGTGTTCTACTCGTGCAAAGAATCTACGCAATAGACCTAGCTCATGATGCCACTGTTGGGGAACGTAGCAGAAATTCAAAATTTTCCTACGTGTCACCAAGATCTATCTAAGGAGAAACCAGCAACGAGGTGAAGGAGACTGCATCTACATACCCTTGTAGATCACTAAGCGGAAGCGTTCAAGAGAACGGGGTTGAAGGAGTCGTACTCGTCGTGATCCAAATCACCGGAGATCCTAGTGCCGAACGGACGGCACCTCTGCGTTCAACACACGTACAGCCCAGTGACGTCTCCCATGCCTTGATCCAGCAAGGAGAGGGGAGAGGTTGAGGAAGACTCCATCCAGCAGCAGCACAACGGCGTGGTGGTGATGGAGGAGCGTGGTAGTCCAGCAGGGCTTCGCCAAGCACCATGGGAGAGGAGGAGTAAGAGAGGTAGGGCTGCGCCAAGAGGGAGAGGTTCTCGTGTGTTGGGCAGCCCTAGACCTCATGTATTTATAGGGGAAGGGGAGGGGGCTGCGCCCCCTCTAGGGTTCCCTCCACAAGGGTGGCGGCAGCCCCCAGATGCCATCTGGGTGGCGGCCAGAGGGGGAGAGGAGGCGGCGCTGGGGTGGGCCTTAGGGCCCATCTGCCCTAGGGTTTGCCCTCCCACTCTTCCCTGCGCCTTGGGCCCCTTAGAGGCGCACCAGCCCACCCGGGGCTGGTCCCTCCCAAACTTGGCCCACGCAGCCCTCCGGGTTGGTGGACCCACTTAGTGGACCTCGGGACCCTCCGGTGGTCCCGGTACGTTACCGAAAAAAACCCGAAACTTTTCCGATGACCAAAACAGGACTTCCCATATATAAATCTTTACCTCTGGACCATTCCGGAACTCCTTGTGACATCCGGGATCTCATCCGGGACTCCGAACAACATTAGGTAACCACATACAAACTTCCTTTATAACCCTAGCGTCATCGAACCTTAAGTGTGTAGACCCTACGGATTCGGGAACCATGCAGACATGACCGAGACGTTCTCCGGTCAATAACCAACAGCGGGATCTGGATACCCATGTTGGCTCCCACATGTTCCACGATTATCTCATCGGATGAACCACGATGTCAAGGACTCAATCGATCCGTATACAATTCCCTTTGTCTAACGGTATTGTACTTGCCCGAGATTCGATCGTCGGTATCCCGATACCTTGTTCAATCTCGTTTCCGCAAGTCTCTTTACTCGTTCCGTAACACATCATCCCATGATCAACCCCTTGGTCACATTGTGCACATTATGATGATGTCCTACCGAGTGGGCCCAGAGATACCTCTCCGCTTTACGGAGTGACAAATCGATCTCGATTCGTGCCAACCCAATGACACTTTCGGAGATACACCAGTGCACCTTTATAGCCATCGATTACGTTGTGACGTTTGGTACACCCAAAGCATTCCTCACGGTATCCGGAGTTGCACAATCTCATGGTCTAAGGAAATGATACTTGACATGAGAAAAGCTTTAGCATATGAACTACGATCTTTGTGCTAGGCTTAGGATTGGGTCTTGTCCATCACATCATTCTCCAAATGATGTGATCCCGTTATCAACGACATCCAATGTCCATGGTCAGAAACCGTAACCATCTGTTGATCAACGAGCTAGTCAACTAGAGGCTTACTAGGGACATGGTGTTGTTTATGTATCCACACATGTATCTGAGTTTCCTATCAATACAATTATAGCATGGATAATAAACGATTATCATGAACAAGGAAATATAATAATAACTAATTTATTATTGCCTCTAGGGCATATTTCCAACAGGCACGAGGGTGGGGGGCGTGCCCTACCCCCCTGGGTGCACCCCCTGCCTCGTGGGCCCCCTGGAGCTCCACCGACCTCAACTCCAACTCCATATATTCGTGTTCGGGGAGAAAAATCAGAGAGAAAGATCCATCGCGTTTTACGACATGGAGCTACCGCCAAGCCCTAAACTCTCTTGGGAGGGCTGATCTGGAGTCCGTTCGGGGCTCCAGAGAGGGGAATCTGTCGCCGTCGTCATCATCAACCATCCTCCATCATCAATTTCATGATGCTCACCGCCGTGCTAGTTTGAGATGGGTTGGATGAGATTTATCATGTAATCGTGATAGTTTTGTTAGGGTTTGATCCCTAGTATCCACTATGTTCTGAGATTGATGTTGCTATGACTTTGTTATGCTTAATGCTTGTCACTAGGGCCCGAGTGCCATGATTTCAGATCTGAACCTATTATGTTTTCATGAATATATGTGTGTTCTTGATCCTATCTTGCAAGTCTATAGTCACCTACTATGTGTTATGATCCGGCAACCCCGAAGTGACAACAATTGGGACCACTCCCGGTGATGACCGTAGTTTGAGGAGTTCATGTATTCACTATGTGGTACTGCTTTGGTCCGGTACTTTATTAAAAGGAGGCCTTAATATCTCTTAGTTTCTATTAGGACCCCGCTGCCATGGGAGGGTAGGACAAAAGATGTCATGCAAGTTCTTTTCCATAAGCATGTATGACTATATTCGGAATACATGCCTACATTACATTGATGAATTGAAGGTAGTTCTGTGCACCCTATGTTATGATTGTTACATGATGAACCGCATCCGGCATAATTCTCCATCACCGATCCAATGCCTACGAGCTTTTCACATATTGTTCTTTGCTTATTTATTTTTCCGTTGCTACTGTTACAATCACTACAAAACCCAAAAATATTACTTTTGGCATCGTTACCGTTACTTCCATATTACTTTGCTACTAAATAATTTGCTGCAGATACTAAGTTATCCAGGTGTGGTTGAATTGACAACTCAACTACTAATACTTGAGAATATTCTTTGGCTCCCCTTTTGTCGAATCAATAAATTTGGGTTGAATACTCTACCCTCGAAAACTGTTGCGATCCCCTATACTTGTGGGTTATCAAGACTATTTTCCGGCGCCGTTGCCGGGGAGCATAGCTCTATTATTTGAGTCACTTGGGATTTATATCTGCTGGTCACTATGAGGAACTTGAAAGACGAGAAAACAAAATTTTATCCCTCAACTACGAGGGGAGGTAAGGAAGCGCCATCTAGCTCGCACTTGATTCACCTTACATTTTGAGTAAGCTTGCGACACCTAAACCTGCTTCGCTATTAATTACGATATGTCGCATGTTATTGATGATGCCATACGCTATGCATGATACTTATGATGAAACTACTTCTATGCTTGATACTACTATGCCACTTGGTGAATTTCTTGATGAACAACTTGCTAGGGCTAGAGAAAATGAAATTATTGAAACTGCTAATATTGATGAAAGTGATGATGAAGACTCTCCCCCTAAATATGAATTGCCTGTTGTGCCTGAGGGCTATGTTATGGATGAAGAAACTGCTAGAGACTTTATTGCTTGCAATGATAGAAGTGACCTTAAGAAATTATTAGCTAAGCTGAAACAAAAAAACTTTGAATGCTAGAATGAAATATGATCCTGCTTATGCTACTTCACCTATCTTTGTTACTGATAAGGATTATGAATTCTCTATTGATCCTGATATAATTACTTTGGTTGAATCTGATCCTTTTTATGGCTATGAATCTAAAACTGTTGTGGCACATCTTACAAAATTAAATGGTATAGCCACCCTGTTCACTAATGATGAGAAATCTTGCTACCTTTATATCCTTCAAATATTTCCGTTCTCATTAAAGGGTGATGCTAAGATATGGTTTAACTCTCTTGATCCTGGTTGTGTGCGTAGCCCCCAGGATATGATTTATTACTTCTCTGCTAAATATTTCCCTGCTCATAAGAAACAAGCTGCTTTAAGGGAAATATATAATTTTGTGCAAATTAAAGAAGAGAGTCTCCCACAAGCTTGGGGAGGCTTCTCCAATTACTTAATGCTTTGCCCGATCATCCTCTCAAGAAAATGAAATACTTGATATCTTTTATAATGGACTAACCGATGCTTCCAGAGACCACCGGATAGTTGTCTGGATTACATTTTCAGGGAAAGAACACCAGATGAAGCTAAAATTTTATTGAATAATATGTTGACTAATGAAAATAATTGGACACTTCCTGAACCAACTCCTAAAACAACTCCGAAGAAGAGGGGTGTTCTATTTCTCAGTCCTGAAGATATGCAAGAGGCAAAGAAATCTATGAAATAAAAGGGTATTAAAGCTGAAGATGTTAAGAATGTACCTCTTATTGAAGAAATACATGGTCTTAATTTACCGCCTGTTGAAGAAATATATGATCTTAATCCATTACCTATTGAAGAAACTCATGGTCTTGATTACCCGACACAGGTAGTAAAGGTAAATTCTCTCTATAGATATGATAAAGCTGAAATCCCTCCTACTAAGTTTGCTAGCCAATGTTTAGATGAGTTTGATAACTTTATGGTTAAGCAAGAAGATTTTAATGCTTATTTTGGTAGACAATTAAAACAAAATGCTTATATGATTGAACACTTGAGTGATTATATGTCAAGAGTTAAAGGTGAACTTAAACTCATTACTAAACATGCTTCTATGGTTACCACTCAAGTAGAACAAGTATTTAAAGCTCAAAATGATTAGCTCAATGAATTGAATAGTAAGAATAATGATTATGATATTAGAGTGGCTACTAGAACTGGTAAAATGATTCAGGAACTTTTGTATCCTGAAGGCCATCCTAAGAGAATTGAGCAAGATTCTCAGAGAAATAATATAGATGCACCTAGTCCTTCTAAAAATAAGAAAAAGAAAAATGATAGGACTTTGCATGCTTCTAGTGAACCTGTTGTTGAAACACCTGAGAATCCAAATGATATTTCTATTTCTGATGCTGAAACACAATTTGGTAATGAACATGAACCTAGTGATAATGTTAATGATGATGTTCATGTTGATGCTCAACCTAGCAATGATAATGATGTAGAAATGGAACCTGCTGTTGATCTTGATAACCCACAATCAAAGAATCGGTGTTATGATAAGAGAGACTTTGTTGCTAGGAAGCAGGTAAAGAAAGAGAACCATGGGTTCAGAAATCCATGCCTTTTCCTCCCAAACCATCTAAGAAAAAGGATGATGAGGATTTTGAGCGCTTTGCTGAAATGATTAGACCTATGTTCTTGCGTATGCGATTAACTGATATGCTCAAAATGAATCCTTATGCTATTCCACCATGCTTGCTAATTATACTTTTAAGGGTGGAATACCTAAGAAAATATCCAGGAGTACCCACTATATCATGCTCCATTAAAAGAAATTATGTTAGAACTACTTTATGTGATCTTGGAGCCGATGTTAGTGTTATGCCTCTCTCTTTGTATCATAGACTTGATTTGAATAAGTTGACACCTACTGAAATATCTTTGCAAATGGCCGATAAATCAACTACTATACCTGTCGGTATTTGTGAGGATGTGTCTGTTGTGGTTGCAAACATTACTATTTTAACGGACTTTGTTATTCTAGATATTTCCGAGGACGATAGTATGTCTATTATTCTTGGAAGGCCCTTTTTGAATACTGCAGGGGCTGTTATTGATTGCAACAAAGGCAATGTCACTTTTCGTATTAATGGTAATGAGCATACGATACACTTTTCGAGGAAACAACCTCAAGTCCACAGTATCAATTCTATTGGAAAAATTCCATCTATTATTTTTGGAGGTTTTGAATTTCCTCTTGCTACTGTCAAAAAGAGATATGATATTCTTATTATTGGGGGTGTGCATATCCCCGTTGAGGTAACATAGTGTTATTCGAAATTTCTCCGATTTCATGTTATTCGGAATGAGTTTGTTAACAAGACTTGATCAACCTTATTAGTGGATTCCTTTTGATGAGCATGAGATGGATGAAGTTAGAAAGCACAACCTTCTGTACCCTCTCTTTGCTTTCTGTTATTTAGTTGAAATAAAGTAAAAATAGTATTTTTCTGTCTGTTTTGTGAATTATCCGTGCAATATAAAAATACCCCAAAAATAAAAGTTCTCCAAATGCCCTGCCAATTTAATATGATTTTTTCTAGAATATTTGAGAATATTTGGCACTGAGAACACAGCAGCGGGAGCAAGCACCTCGGCACGAGGGTCCAAGGTGCGCCCACCCCCTGGGCGCGCCCCCTGCCTCGTGGGCCCATGGTGGCTCCCCTCCACTTATTCCTGCAACCACACACTTCTTCTTCCTCCCAAAAATATCACCAACCAGCTCAAGCACGAGTTCTAGCTCATTTTGCTGCAATTTTCGATCTCCTTGCTCAAAGCACCTCTCACAAAACTGCTTTGGGGATTGTTCCTTGGTATGTGACTCCTCCATTGGTCCAATTAGTTTTTGTTCTAGTGCTTTATTCATTGCAAATTTGTGCTGCCTAGGTGATCATGTTCTTGAGCTTGCATGTCAAATTTATATGGTTCCAAGTAATTCTAATGCATGATATGAGCTCTAGGCACTTGTATGAGTAGTTGCTATCAATTTTGTTGAGCTTGGTTCACTTTTATTTGAAGTTACTAAAAATTTCAGAATTTTTCAGAGGAAGAAATATGTTAAGGAAAATGTACCAAAGTGGTCCTTCAAGTAAGCAAGGACTCAGGCTTGCAATGTGTGATGCTAATGAAGAACCACCAAGGGACGCTCCAGTGCGGCCTTGTGAATAGCCTTCCGAGGACTTCATGGATCAAGCAGAAACTAAGGAAGAATTTAACGCATATTTGCGTAACGCTGATCTTGTGAGCTTCGAGGCAGATAAGTGTCGTCAGTACCACTATCTCACTAGTTCCTTTGTGAGGAGGTTTGAATTTTCATCTTCACGCAATTCTCAAGCTGTCATGTTTGATCTTTATGAAAATTCTTATATTATGGACTTAGAGGATTTTACCACTGCTTGCAAACTTCCATAATGGGGTAGTACTAGTGAACCTCGCAAATCTGAATTTAGATATTTTCTTGCTAGTATAACTGTGGGGGAATCTAGAGACATAGCACAAGCTACCATAGGGAGCATTCATTTTCCTGCTATACATTATTTTGCTCTCTTCATAGGTAGGTGTATAAATGGTAAGAAAGCATGTCACATGTGTGTCCCTGACCTCAGTATTCTCAGGAGTGTTGTGGTAGGAGATAAACATTATAATTTGGGAGCCATTGTTGCACGTAGGTTGCATCATAATAGATTGAATGGAGATTTTTTTGGTGGAATTTATGCAACCCGTTTAGCTAATTTTCTTGGTATAACTCTCTGTGAGGATGATATTGAGTTGCCTCCTGCTTATTTAGATTATGAGGCTATGGTGCGTGATCGTTTTGTTGAGAGGAATGATCAGTTCCTCCAATACCGACTAATCTTTGACACACGACGCACCTATCACGTCGCTCTCCCTGCTTCTACTTTCTTTGACTTTCAGGCAAAAGGGAGATACTACATAACCAGACAGGAGGCGGATGAGTATAAGAGGAGGGCTGAGATAGCTCGCCTCCAAGCTGCAGCCCATGATGCAATGACTGCTGCATCTCAGTACGACCCTAACTATAACTTTGGATATCTGCCAAGCCAGCCGTGGCAATAGACCAACTTAGGCCAAAAGCCTAAGCTTGGGGGAGTACATGTTTCTCACCGACATTACATTTATGTTCACACACTCATTGCTAGACGTCGGTGCTCATACTTTTTCATTGTACTATCCATGCTAGTTTATTTTTCTTTTTTATGCTTTCTTCTTGTGTGTTTGATAAACGTTAAGAAAAACCAAAAAGAAATTAGTGATAGATTTTAGCTAGTTTACTTTCTTGCTGTAGTAGTAATATTTAAAAACAAAACCCAAAAAGATTTCATGTTCTTCTTTTGCCTGTTGGGAGCTTTCCCGTGTAAATAGTTTTATTTCTTTTCTTTTCTTTTCTTTGGGGGTCGATAGGAGAAGAGCATGATTAAATTGTTGAAGTGGCTCTTATATGCATTATTGTTGATTTAACCAAGAGCCCATATTGCCTTGTCTTCTCCTGTTTATTGAATGCTCGTAGATTCCAGCTTAGTCCAATGCACGTGCACTATTATTATTCACATCGTTCGGTCGTGCAAGTGAAAGGCAATTATGACGATATATGATGGACTGACTGAGATAAGAGAAGCTGGTATGAACTCGACCTTTCTTGTTTTTGTAAATATGATTAGTTCATCGTTCCAGATTCAACCTATTATTAATAAACATGTTTGCATTGACAATTAGAGATTATAGTTTCTTATGCCATGCTTAATTAGCTAGGAGTTTATAATGGTTTACCTTGCGCGCCAACATGCTATTAAAATGGTTGTGATGTGGTATGATAGGGTGGTATCCTCCTTTGAATGATTCAAGTGACTTGACTTGGCACATGTTCACACATGTAGTTGAAACAAAATCAACATAGCCTTCATGATATTTATGTTCATGGTGGATTATATCCTACTCATGCTTGCACGCAATGTTTATTAATTTTAATGCATGTTCATGACTGTTGTCGCTCTCTAGTTGGTCGCTTCCCAGTCTTTTGCTAGCCTTCAGTTGTACTAAGCGGGAATACTGCTTGTGCATCCAATCCCTTAAACCCCAAAGTTATTCCATATGAGTCCACTATACCTTCCTATATGCGGTATCTACCTGCCGTTTGAAATAAATTTGTATGTGCCAAACTCTAAACCTTCAAATGAAATTCTGTTTTGTATGCTCGAATAGCTCATGTTGTTGGAAATATGCCCTAGAGGCAATAATAAATTAGTTATTATTATATATCCTTGTTCATGATAATCGTTTATTATCCATGCTATAATTGTATTGATAGGAAACTCAGATACATGTGTGGATACATAAACAACACCATGTCCCTAGTAAGCCTCTAGTTGACTAGCTCGTTGATCAACAGATGGTTACGGTTTCCTGACCATGGACATTGGATGTCGTTGATAACGGGATCACATCATTTGGAGAATGATGTGATGGACAAGACCCAATCCTAAGCCTAGCACAAAGATCGTAGTTCGTATGCTAAAGCTTTTTTTAATGTCAAGTATCTTTTCCTTAGACCATGAGATTGTGCAACTCCGGATACCGTAGGGAATGCTTTGGGTGTACCAAACGTCACAACGAATCGGGTGGCTATAAAGGTGCACTGGTATCTCCGAAAGTGTACATTGGGTTGTACGAATCGAGATCGGGATTTGTCACTCCGTATGACGGAGAGGTATCTCTGGCCCACTCGGTAGGACATCATCATAATGTGCACAATGTGACCAAGGGGTTGATCACGGGATGATGTGTTACGGAACGAGTAAAGAGACTTGCCGGTAACGAGATTGAACAAGGTATCCGGATACCGACGATCGAATCTCGGGCAAGTACAATACCGCTAGACAAAGGGAATTGTATACGGGATCGATTGAGTCCTTGACATCGTGGTTCATCCGATGAGATCATCGTGGAACATGTAGGAGCCAACATGGGTATCCAGATCCCGCTGTTGGTTATTGACCGGAGAACGTCTCGGTCATATGTCGCATGGTTCCCGAACCCGTAGGGTCTACACACTTAAGGTTCGATGGCGCTAGGGTTATAAAGGAAGTTTGTATGTGGTTACCGAATGTTGTTCGAGTCCGGATGAGATCCCGGACGTCATGAGGAGTTCGGAATGGTCCGGAGGTAAAGATTGATATATTGGACGAAGGGTTTTGGAGTCCGGAAGTGTTCCGGAGGTACCGGTGATGACCGGCATGACCGAAAGGTGTTTCGGGAGCCCCGGCAAGTGTTGGGGGCTTCATGGGCCAAGGGAAGGGGGCAAACCAGCCCACTAAGGGGCTGTGCGCCCCCCTCACCTATTCCCACGTGAACAGGGGGTTTGGGGCGCCCCATCTAGGGTTCCCACCTCCTGGCTTGGGGGCCAAGTCACCCAAGGGGGAGATCCCATCTGCCCTGGCCGCCGCCCCCCCTAGGGGAAACCCTAGGGCGCCTCCCCTCCCCTTTCCCCCTATATATAGTGGAGGTTTTGGGGCTGCCTAACACACGAGAACATCTCCCTCTTGGCACAGCCCTACCTCTCTCCCTCCTCGTCTCTCGCGGTGCTTGGCGAAGCCCTGCAGGATTGCCACGCTCCTCCATCACCACCAAGCCATTGTGCTGCTGCTGGACGGAGTCTTCCTCAACCTCTCCCTCTCTCCTTGCTGGATCAAGGTGTGGGAGACGTCACCAGGCTGTACGTGTGTTGAACGCGGAGGTGCCGTCCGTTCGGCACTAGGATCTCCGGTGATTTGGATCATGACGAGTACGACTCCTTCAACCCCGTTCTCTTGAACGCTTCCGCTTAGCGATCTACAAAGGTATGTAGATGCAGTCTCCTGAGCTAGGTCTATTGCGTAGATTCTTTGCACGAGTAGAACACAAAGTAGTTGTGGGAGTTGATTTTGTTCAATATGCTTACCGTTACTAGTCCAATCTTGTTTCGACGGTATTGTGGGATGAAGCGGCCCGGACCGACCTTACACGTACTCTTACAATTAGAGGACGTCTAACTTGTTTTGCAGGGTATGCTATGTGATGTGATATGGCCAAGAAGAATGTGATGAATGATATGTGATGTATGAGATTGATCATGTTCTTGTAATAGGAATCACGACTTGCATGTCGATGAGTATGACAACCGCAGGAGCCATAGGAGTTGTCTTAATTTATTGTATGACCTGCGTGTCATTGAACAAACGCCATGTAATTACTTTACTTTATTGCTAACGGTAGCCATAGTAGTAGAAGTAATAAGTTGGCGAGACAACTTCATGGAGACACGATGATGGAGATCATGATGATGGAGATCATGGTGTCATGCCGGTGACGATGATGATCATGGAGCCCGAAGATGGAGATCAAAAGGAGCAAAATGATATTGGCCATATCATGTCACTATTTGATTGCATGTGATGTTTATCATGTTTATGCATCTTATTTGCTTAGAACGACGGTAGTAAATAAGATGATCCTCCTTAAAATTTCAAGAAAGTGTTCCCCTAACTGCGTGCACCGTTATGCGTAAGTTCGTCGTTTGAAGCACCACGTGATGATCGGGTGTGATAGATTCTTACGTTCACATACAACGGTGTAAGCCAGATTTACACACGCGAAACACTTATGTTAACTTGACGAGCCTAGCTTGTACAGACATTGCCTCTGAACACAAGAGACCGAAAGGTCGAGCATGAGTCGTATAGTAGATACGATCAACATGAAGATGTTCACCGATGATGACAAGTCCGTCTCACGTGATGATTGGACACGGCCTAGTTGACTCGGATCATGTAATCACTTAGATGACCAGAGGGATGTCTATCTGAGTGGGAGTTCATGAGATGAACTTTATTATCCTGAACATAGTCAAAAGATTTTTGCAAATTATGTCGTAAGCTCGCGCTTTAGTTCCACTGTTTAGATATATTCCTAGAGAAAATATAGTTGAAAGTTGGCGATGGCGATTATGCGGATGTAAGAAAGCTTATGTCCTTAATGCACCGCTCAGTGTGCTGAACCCCAAACGTCGTCTGTGGATGTTCCGAACATCGGACATACACGTTTTGATAACTACGTGATAGTTCAGTTAAACGGTTTAGAGTTGAGGCACCAAAGACGTTTTTCAAAACGTCGCGGAACATATGAGATATTTCGAGGGCTGAAATTGGGATTTCAGGCTCGTGCCCACATCAAGAGGTATAAGACCTCTGACGATTTTCTTAGCCTGCAAACTAAGGGAGAAAAGCTCAATCGTTGAGCTTGTGCTCAGATTGTCTGAGTGCAACAATCACTTGAATCGAGTGGGAGTTGATCTTCCAGAGATAGTGATGTTTCTCCAAAGTCATTGCCACCAAGCTGCTAGAGCTTCATGATGAACTATAACATATCAGGGATAGATATGATGATCCTTGAGCTATTCGCAATGTTTGACACCGCGAATGTAGAAATCAAGAAGGAGCATCAATTGTTGATGGTTAGTGAAACCACTAGTTTCAAGAAGGGCAAGGGCAAGCAGGGGTACTTCATGAAACAACAAATCAGTTCTTTGCTCCAGTGAAGAAACCCAAGGTTGAACCCAAACCCGAGACTAAGTGCTTCTGTAATAAGGGGAACAGCCACTAAGAGCAGAATTACCCTAGATACTTGGTAGATGAGAAGGCTGGCAAGGTCGATAGAAGTATATTGGATATACATTAAGTTATTGTGTATTTTACTAGTACTCCTAGTAGCACCAGGGTATTAGATACCGGTTCAGTTGCTAAGTGTTAGTAACTCGAAATAAAAGGTTACGGAATAAACGGAGACTAGCTAAAGGTGAGCTGGCGATATGTGTTGGAAGTGTTTCCAAGTTTGATGTGGTCAAACATCGCACGCTCCCTCTACCATCAAGATTAGTATTAAACCAGAATAATTGTCATTTGGTGTTTGCGTTGAGCATAGACATGATTGGATTATGTCTATCGCAATACGGTTATTCATTTAAGGAGAATAATGGTTACTCTATTTATTTGAATAATACCTTCAATGGTCTTGCACCTAAAGGAATGGTTTATTGAATCTCGATCGTAGTGATACACATTTTCATACCAAAAGATATAAGATAGTAATGAAAGTACCACTTACTTGTGGCACTGCCATGTAAGTCATATTGGTATAAAACGCATGAAGAAGCTCCATGTTGATGGATCTTAGGACTCACTCGTTTTTGAAAAGTTTGAGACATGCGAGCCATGTCCATTGGTGTATACGCATGATGAAACTCCATGCAGATGGATCGTTTGGACTCACTTGATTTTGAATCACTTGAGATATGCAAATCATACCACATGGGCAAGATGACTGAAAAGCCTCGTTTCAGTAAGATGGAACAAGATAGCAACTTGTTGGAAGTAACACATTTTGATGTGTGCAGCCCAATGAGTGCTGAGGCATGCAGTGAATATCGTTATGTTCTTACTTCACAGATGATTCTAGTAGATGGTGAGTATATTTACTTGATGAAACACAAGTCTGAATTATTGAATGGTTCATGTAATTTCTGAGTGAAGTTAAAGATCTTCGTGACAAGAGGATAAAATGTCTATGATATGAACATAGAGATGAGTATCTGAGTTACGAGCTTTGGCACGCAATTAAGACATTGTGGAAATTGTTTCACAATAAATACCGCCTGGAACACCATAGTGTGATGGTGTGTCCGAACATCATATTTGCACCCTATTGGATATTGTGCGTACCATGATGTCTCTTATCGAATTACCACTATCGTTCATGGGTTAGGCATTAGAGACAACCGCACTCACTTTAATAGGGCACCACGTAATTCCGTTGAGACGACGCCGTTTGAACTATGGTTTGGAGAAACCTAAGTTGTCGTTTCTTAAAAGTTTGGGGCTGCGATGCTTATGTGAAAAGTTTCAGGTTGATAAGCTCGAACCCAAAGCGGATAAAATGCATCTTCATAGGACACCCAAAACAGTTGGGTATACCTCCTAATTCAAATCCGAAAGCAATAGGGATTGTTTCTTGAATCGGGTCCTTTCTCGAGGAAAAGTTTGTCTCGAAAAGTTGAGTGGGAGGATGGTGGAGACTTGATGAGGTTATTGAACCGTCACTTCAACAAGTGTGTAGCAGGCACGTGAAGTTGTTCCTGTGGCGCCTACACCAATTGAAGTAGAAGCTTATGATAATGATCATGAAGTTTTGGATCAAGTCACTACCGTACCTCGTAGGGTGACAAGGATGCGTACTACTTCAGAGTGGTACGGTAATCCTGTCTTGAAGGTCATGTTGCTAGACAACAATAAACCTACGAGCTATGGAGAAGCGATGGTGGGCCCAAATTCCGACAAATGGTTAGAAGCCATGAAATCCGAGATAGGATCCATGTATCAAAACAAAGCATGGACTTTGGTGGACTTGCCCGATGATCGGCAAGCCATTGAGATAAATGGATCTTTAAGAAGAAGACGGACATGGACGGTAATGCCACCGTATATGAAGCTCGACTTGTGGCGAAGAGTTTTTCACAAGTTCAAGGAGTTGGTTACGATGAGATTTTCTCATCCGTAGCGATGCTTAAGTCCGTCGGAATCATGTTAGCATTAGTTGCATTTATGAAATCTGGCAGATGGATGTCAAAACCAGTTTCCTTACCAGTTTTTGTAAGGAAAGTTTGTTGGTGATACAATTAGAAAAGTTTTGTCGATCCTAAGGATGCTAAAAGGTATCTTTGGCTCAATGATCCTTCTAAGGACTGGAGTAAGCATCTCGGAGTTGGAATGTACGCTTTGATGAGATGATCAAAGATTTTGGGTTTATACAAAGTTTATGAGAAACTTGTATTTCCAAAGAAGTGAGTGGGAGCACTATAGAATTTCTGATGAGTATATGTTGTTGACATATTGTTGATCAGAAATGATGTAGAATTTCTAGAAAGCATATAGGGTTGTTTGAAAAGTGTTTCTCAATGGAAAACCTGGATTAGGCTACTTGAACAATAAGCATCAAGATCTATAAGATAGATCAAAATGTTTAATAATACTTTCAAATGAGCACATACCTTGACATAATCTTGAAGGTGTTCAAGATGGATCAGTCAAAGAAGTAGTTCTTGCTTGAGTTGTAAGGTATGAAGTTAAGAGTTAAAGCTTGACCACGGCAGAAGAGAGAGAAAGGACGAAGGTCGTCCCCTATGCCTTAGACGTAGGATCTACAGTATGCTATGCTATGTACCGCACCTGATGTGTGCCTTGCTACATATCTGACAAGAGGGTACAAAGGTGATCAAGGAGTAGATCACCAGATAAGGATATGTTTCTCGGTTATGGAGGTGATAAAGAGTTCGACGTAAAGAGTTGCGTCGATGCAAGCTTAACACCTATCCGGATAGCTCTGAGTAGAGATACCGGATACGTATAATGGAACAACAATTTGGAATAGCTCCAAGTGGAACGTGGTAGCAGCATCTACGATATGACATAAAGTTTTGCGAAATACATAGGGATCTGAATATTGCAGACCCGTTGACTACAACCTCTCTCACAAGCATAACATGGTCAAACCCAGAACTCATTGAGTGTTAATCACATAGTGATGTGTACTAGATTATTGATTCTAGTAAACTCTTTGGATGTTGGTCACATGGCGATGTGACATGTGAGTGTTAATCACATGGCGATGTGAACTAGATTATTGACTCTAGTGCAAGTGAGAGATTGTTGGAAATATGCCCTAGAGGCAATAATAAATTAGTTATTATTATATTTCCTTGTTCACGATAATCGTTTATTATCCATGCTATAATTGTATTGATAGGAAACTCAGATACATGTGTGGATACATAAACAACACCATGTCCCTAGTAAGCCTCTAGTTGACTAGCTCGTTGATCAACAGAGATGGTTACGGTTTCCTGACCATGGACATTGGATGTCGTTGATAACGGGATCACATCATTTGGAGAATGATGTGATGGACAAGACCCAATCCTAAGCCTAGCACAAAGATCTTAGTTCGTATGCTAAAGCTTTTTTTAATGTCAAGTATCTTTTCCTTAGACCATGAGATTGTGCAACTCCCGGATACCGTAGGAATGCTTTGAGTGTACCAAACGTCACAACGTAACTGGGTGGCTATAAAGGTGCACTACAGGTATCTCCGAAAGTGTCTGTTGGGTTGGCACGAATCGAGACTGGGATTTGTCACTCCGTATGACGGAGAGGTATCTCTGGCCCACTCGGTAGGACATCATCATAATGTGCACAATGTGACCAAGGGGTTTATCACGGGATGATGTGTTACGGAACGAGTAAAGAGACTTGCCGGTAAAGAGAATGAACAAGGTATCTGGATACCGACGATCGAATCTCGGCAAGTACAATACCGCTAGACAAAGGGAATTGTATACGGGATCGATTGAGTCCTTGACATCGTGGTTCATCCGATGAGATCATCATGGAACATGTGGGAGCCAACATGGGTATCCAGATCCCGCTGTTGGTTATTGACCGGAGAACGTCTCGGTCATGTTTGCATGGTTCCCGAACCCGTAGGGTCTACACACTTAAGGTTCGATGACGCTAGGGTTATAAAGGAAGTTTGTATGTGGTTACCGAATGTTGTTCGTAGTCCCGGATGAGATCCCGGACGTCACGAGGAGTTCCGGAATGGTCCGGAGGTAAAGATTGATATATTGGACGAAGGGTTTTGGGGTCCGGAAGTGTTCCGAGGTACCGGTGATGACCAGCATGACCGAAAGGTGTTTCGGGAGCCCCGCAAGTATTGGGGGCTTCATGGGCCAAGGGAAGGGGCAAACCAGCCCACTAAGGGCTGTGCGCCCCCTCACCTATTCCCACGTGACCAGGGGTTTGGGGCGCCCCATCTAGGGTTCCCACCTCACGGCTTGGGGCCAAGTCACCCAAGGCGGAGATCCCATCTGCCTGGCCGCCGCCCCTAGGGGAAACCCTAGGCGCCTCCCTCCCTTTCCCCTATATATAGTGGAGGTTTTGGGGCTGCCTAACACACGAGAACATCTCCCTCTTGGCGCAGCCCTACCTCTCTCCCTCCTCGTCTCTCGCGGTGCTTGGCGAAGCCTGCGCAGATTGCCACGCTCCTCCATCACCACCAAGCCGTTGTCAGCCGGACGGATGAGTCTTCCTCAACCTCTCCTCTCTCCTTGCTAGATCAAGGCGTGGGAGACGCCACCGGGTTGTACGTGTGTTGAACGCGGAGGTGCCGTATGCTCGCACTAGGATCTCCGGTGATTTGGATCACGGCGAGTACGACTCCTTCAACCCCGTTCTCTTGAACGCTTCCGCTTAGCGATCTACAAGGGTATGTAGATGCACTCTCCTTCCCCTCGTTGCTAGTTTCTCCATAGATAGATCTTGGTGACACGTAGGAAAATTTTGAATTTCTGCTACGTTCCCCAACACATGTATCAACTAGGGTTGTCCATATCTTCCATGTTAGGTGGGTTATTCTCAAGAGGAGTTGACTCCGCTCCTCACCCACGAGAAAATGGCTGGTCACCGGGATGCCCAGTCCCATGCTTTTATGCAAATCTAATCAAAATAATTGCAAACAAAACTCCCCCGGGACTGTTGTTAGTTGGAGGCACTCGTTGTTTCGAGCAAGCCATGGATTGATGCTTGTTGGTGGAGGGGGAGTATAAACTTTACCATTCTGTTTGGGAACCGCCTATAATGTGTGTAGCATGGAAGATATCGCCATCTCTTGGTTGTTATGTTGACAATGAAAGTATGCCGCTCAAAATATTATTTATCTCTATTTCAAAATCAAGCTCTAGCACCTCTACAAATCCCTGCTTCCCTCTGTGAAGGGCCTATCTATTTACTTTTATGTTGAGTGTTCACCCTCTTATTAAAAGCACCAGCTGGAGAGCACCGCTGTCATTTGCATTCATTACTGTTAATTTATGTTGGGTATGACTATGATTGGATCTCTTTTACCATGAATTACAATGTTTAGTCAGTCCTAGATCTTTAAAGGTGCTCTGCATTTATATTTTGCGGTCTCAAAAAGGGCTAGCGAGATACCATCTTGTTATATCATATTTTGATTGTTTTGAGAAAGTGTTGTCATCCGAGATTTATTATTATTGCTCGCTAGTTGATTATGCTATTGACATGAGTAAACATGAGACCTAAATGTTATTGTGAATATGGTTAGTTCATAATCTTTGCTGAAAACTTGAATGTTGGTTTTACATATTTACAACAACAAGAGCAAACAGAGTGTAAAAGTTTTTCTTTATCACTTTCAGTTTATCAACTGAATTGCTTGAGGACAAGCAAAGGTTTAAGCTTGGGGGAGTTGATACGTCTCCGTCGTATCTATTTTTTCAAACACTTTTGCCCTTGTTTTGGACTCTAACTTGCATGATTTGAATGGAACTAACCCGGACTGACGCTGTTTTCAGCAGAATTGCCATGGTGTTATTTATGTGCAGAAACAAAAGTTCTCGGAATGACCTGAAACTTCACGAAGAGTATTTTTGGAAATTACAAAAATATTGGCGAAAGAATCAAGGTCAGGGGGCACACATCCTGGGCACGAGGGTGGGGGAGCGCCCTACCCCCCTGGGCGCCCTCCCCTGCCTCGTGGGCCCCCTGGACCTCCACCGACCTCAACTCCAACTCCATATAATCGTGTTTGTGGAGAAAAAAAATCAGAGAGAAAGATTCATGGCGTTTTATGATACGGGGCCGCCGCCAAGCCCTAAACTCTCTCGGGAGGGCTGATCTGGAGTCCGTTCGGGGCTCCGGAGAGGGGAATCCATCACCGTCGTCATCATCAACCATCCTCCATCACCAATTTCATGATGCTCACCACCGTGCGTGAGTAATTCCATCATAGGCTTGCTGGACGGTGATGGGTTGGATGAGATTTGTCATGTAATCGAGTTAGTTTTGTTAGAGTTTGATCCCTAATATCCACTATGTTCTGAGATTGATGTTGCTATGACTTTGCTATGCTTAATGCTTGTCACTAGGGCCCGAGTGCCATGATTTCAGATCTGAACCTATTATGTTTTCATGAATATATGTGTGTTCTTGATCCTATCTTGCAAGTCTATAGTCACCTACTATGTGTTATGATCCGCAACCTCAAGTGACAATAATCGGGACCACTCCGGTGATGACCGTAGTTTGAGGAGTTCATGTATTCACTATGTGTTAATGCTTTGGTCCGGTACTCTATTAAAAGGAGGCCTTAATATCCCTTAGTTTCCATTAGGACCCCGCTGCCACGGGAGGGTAGGACAAAAGATGTCATGCAAGTTCTTTTTCATAAGCACGTATGACTATATTCGGAATACATGCCTACATTATATTGATGAATTGGAGCTAGTTCTGTGTCACCCTATGTTATGATTGTTACATGATGAACCGCATCCGGCATAATTCCCCATCATCGATCCAATGGCTACGAGTTTTTCACATATTGTTCTTTGCTTATTTATTTTTCCGTTGCTACTGTTACAATCACTACAAAACCCAAAAATATTACTTTTGCTATCGTTGCCGTTACTTCCATATTACTTTGATACTAAATACTTTGTTGCAGATACTAAGTTATCAAGGTGTGGTTGAATTGACAACTCAACTGCTAATACTTGAGAATATTATTTGGCTCCCCTTGTGTCGAATCAATAAATTTGGGTTGAATACTCTACCCTCGAAAACTGTTGCGGTCCCCTATACTTGTGGGTTATCAACACCCTCATATCCAACCCAAAACTGGAGCGGATATGGGGCGCTCAGGCGCGTTCACCACGGCGGACCTGGCACCATACCCTGCCCCCGCGACCTATTGGATCCATTTGCTCTGTCCTCTCTTATTCCTCCTCCGCACCGGATGTCTCGCAGCTCTGCCGCCACCCCTTGCTCCGCAACCGCCCCGAGCATCTGCGCCGCTAACATAGGCACGACAGCTCTCTCTCCGGTCCTCGCCGCCGGGCACGTCATCTCTGGCCCGGACTCCACCACGGTACGTCCTACAACACTCGGGCTGCCCCTTGCGCTCTATGTGTTCGACACATTGTCTGGTCCGTTTTTTGGATTTATTTGTAGGGAAAACAATGGATTCCGATGCTTTGTTGGACGAGGAGTATGGACCGACGGAGCTCGATCAAATTATTCAAGATGAGTTCTTCGATTCATCGATTCGGACGAAGAAGTGGACATGGTCATGCTCATGAGCATGCAAGAGAAAATGGACCAACAGGTGGAGCATATTCTCAAAAGTGATCAATCGGGATAGGGTGTTACTTTGAGAACAATATGATTGTCGAGAATGAGGATGATGGTGTTGTCCATACCAACGATTTTGAAGCGTCCGGAGAACAAGTTCAAATCCTAGAAGATCCAGGTGCAGGTCGGCTTATGAACTTTCTGTGGATGCATCAGAATTTTTGAGATTATCAGATGCACACATATCTACTCAATAATCTTGTGAAGCATATGTGGACCCATAAGAAAAACCAAAGCGCTAATATTTAAGGCGTGCACTTAAAATAAATTTTATGTAAGAACTATGTATTTTCGATACTAACATTTGTTATTTACGTGTGATATTGGCGTGTATGATGGACGTGTGTGGATTTAAGAGTTGGGATTTTAGATAATTTTAGATATATGAATGCCAAACATAAAATATGTTAGGCCATCCGAATATGTCCATGGACGTGCATGGACACATCTGCGGACATATGAGGCCGGATTTGCTAAATCCGGGTGTAGATGCTCTAAGCTACGCGTAGGCCTATGCGGTCCCTGTTCATGTTCGGCGGATCATCGGCCGAGCAACATCGAGAAGGTGATAACAAAAGTACACGCGCAGGCTTACTGCACGAGATCGGTCGTGAACTACTATTAGAGAGATGAGCGATCTGCCGCGTGTCGAGAACTAATAATGGCGGGACGGTATGGTCAGGAGTATGACGAGTACTATACGTACTACTGATGGAACAGGGAGCACGGAGATTTGCTGCGAATAACCGTCAACGCACCGACATCAAGTATCTTTGATGCGCGTGTATGATGGGACGCACTCGGTAATTCCGTACTACGGGGAAACACCACATGCAAGTCGGACGTGTTTGCTTGTGCTTTGGCTCAGCAATTGGCTTTAACACACACGTCAGTGAGCTTTTACCCGTGACCATTGTCTTTTGCCTCTTGCTGATTGATGCACAAGTCAAAAGTTTAACTCCTCGGCCGGCTGCATCTTCTTGGTGCCATGCTAACAGTTCATTAAGAATCCATTGCCTAAAAGGTAGATAGAGTGTCAGGTGATCTGTTCTAGTTGAGTTCCGTACATGAAGCATGACTTTTAGCACCACGGTCTGTGAGTGAGACTGATCCTCCCGTCTTGTTGTTAGTTCAATCTCAGGGGCTGTTTGGTTCTAGGCCTAGTATTATCACACTTTGCTATATATTTTTGCCAACCTTGCCTAAACTTAATTCATTAAAATGAGAGCCACAAATTGGCAAGCCTAAGGGAATCTTGCCACACCTTTTGTGTGTATGCCATGTGGGGCTCAAGTGTGGCTTGCCTAAGGTATGGCTTGAACCAAACACTCATCTAAGTTAGTCAAACTTGCCTAACGTTAGGTGTGGCAACCTTTGGCAAAGTTAGTCACAAACCAAACAAGCCTTCAGTCTCCGTCAAGGACTACAGTTACGAAGATGGTATGCATTTCTTTTCTCGAGCTAAAAAGTCACGGTTGGATGGCTATCTTTCAAATCCGTGTCTGCGGATTGGTCCTTCTGTATGCAGAAGAATGCGGAAGGACTTTTATGGGTTGCTGTTGGAGATGCCCTAACCTTTAGGGCAACGATCGGTGAGCGGGGTTATTTCAATCTCAGTCTTGGTCCAGGACTACAGTCATCACGATTAGTAAGCATCTTTTTCTCCCGAGCTATAAAGTCCCATACGGTGTGCCGTCTGTATTTGAAGCATGTGTCACTCATCTGTTTTAGAGCATCTCTAACAGGCGCCGAAGGGGGCGCGCGCAAAAAACAGTTTTAGCGCGCGCCCATCGCCTGATTTGGCGGCGCCGCGCCATCGCCTCCAAAGAAGCGCTTAAAATGTAGCGCGTCAGCTCCAAAGAATACAAAAAATGCAGCCAAGACACAACATTTTTTTTATTTTTGAAAGCATAGATAATAAAAACTAGATAGATTACATAAATAAAAAACGATACAAAGGTATTTTACATCGGTGCAACTAGATAGATAGTTCGAAAGCATAGATAAAACTACGGTGCAACTAGATAGAAACTACTCCAAGTCGCTATCATCATCACCATTATCATCCTCGGCGGTGTCGTCCGAGGTGTCTAGCCAGATGTCCAGCCACCGATCATCGTCCGGCGTGAAGAACGATCGCCTAACTGCTGCAACGATGTCGAATCGCTGCATTCGCCAACGCCTTCACGATGCCTTTCCAACGCGTCTCGCGGCGCCTTAGCGTGTCCTCTCGCATGGCGCCTTGCCCAAGAGGCTGCTCGTGGCGGCGTCCTCCGGTGGCGATGGCGCCACTCCGCCATGACCCGCTTCGTCCTCTGGCGACGAGGAGGCGGCGTTGCCTTCGGCGTGCTCGCCACGGTCTTCCGCCCGTGTTGAGCGAGGCGGCGGTGCGGCGTTGAGCGCTTCTGGAGCGTGTAGACATCTTGAAGTTCATCGCCGCACGGCGGCCTAAGGGCGCCACGCCGCCGCGTCATCTGTATGGCGGCCTCGCGCCGTCCGTACGTGCCGAGGCCGAGCGGAGATCGCGGAGCGTATCTCCGGAGAAGCTACCGTTAGAAGCGCAGACGACGCCGCGTAGCCGGATGCTCCTCGGCGCGCGGCGGCATGGCGGCGTCGGTGACGGGGCGCTGGAGCGGCGCGTGGCAGAGAGGGAGAGGAAGAGGAGAAGAGGAAGCGTGGAGAAGGCGCGTGGCGCGCGCCGCACTTTTATAGGCGCGCCGGAAGCGGCGCGCTAAAAATGGCGCGCAAGCTGGCGCCATTTCGCGCGCGCGTTATCGGTTTCCGTGCGCGTGAGTTTCCCCGGCTGCTGGAGCGAGGCAAAAGCCCCGCGCGTGCTAAAAGCTGGGTTTACCCCGCGCACGTGTCGTTTGACGCGGCCATTGAAGATGGTCTTATACTGTATCAGTTTTGTCAGCTTCGGTCAGTGGACATTGGACAGACAGCAGTAAATGGAAAGTCGGAAACAATGATAATCATAAACTGTCTTTCAAGCCAAGTTAGCGTTTCAGCGACTTTTACTTTCGTCCATTAGTTAAGATGTACGACAAAGTGAAAGCTAATGACAGTTCATATAATCACCTCACCTCGAGTAAGTGCGTGTACCACACTCAATATGATATATACTCTCTCTGTTTTTGCAGTGAAATATGATTTATATTCGAGGGCATCCACAAGACAAATCTAACCTTCCTTTCGCATGCTTCCTATTCCTTCTGTACCTGACGAGTTTTACTTTCATACGCTTCCTATTCCTTCTGTAACTGATGAGATTAGTATCTTAAGAGCCATCCATTCGTCAATAATAATGCTAGGTCGATGGAAAACTGCAGTGTCCACCATCTCCCTTCAGTACAACAACGTGTCTCTTCCCTCTCTCCCGCCAGTACGGCTGTTCCCCAATAGATCGCCGAATGACCATGTCGCCGCTTGGCTGCCGCCAGGAAGAGGAAGAGGGGCGGGAGCCCGTCTAAGATATAAACGATGTGCCTCCGCTGAAGATCCCCGGCCGCAACTCCCCCTTGCTATCTTATTGGAAGGCGTTCGAGGTTACAAGCGTCAAATCACCGCCGCCGCACGCCGGCGGCGCGAGTCCATGTTGTCCCACTCCATGTCTGACGACCCAGCCCCAACATCCTCCCCTAGGTCTGGCCGCTCCGGCCTCTGACTTCTCCAGCACCGGCAGCCCGGCCTTTGTTTCCTGAAGCGGGATTGCAGGAAACCGAGCGGCCGGGTGCCTGTTTGTCATCATGTCTACATCCTGACAACGGATGCGGTCGCGGTTCCACCTGGTTCCAGCAGCAGATCCACACATCATGTGAGAAATCAAGTGAATCAAGTGCAATTCTCGCTTTGGTTGATGACGGATGATCACCAGGTCCTCCAACAATCCATGGAGTTGGTTGCCCAATTTATGTATTTGGCGCTGCTAGGAAGATGGTGCATTTTAGTTCCCGTCTTTTCAAATGGAATCTGACCGGGTGTCATGGATTTCCGTGTCGGCTTCCTTTTTGGCCTCGACGAACGAGCTCGTGGAGATGCCAGTCAGGGACTTGGCCATGGCAGGTAGGTTGACAGTGTCTGCTAGGAGGAGCGCTGAAGGTTCAACGGGGTGCAGCCGCTCCCGATTGATCTGACTCTTTGTTTCGTCTTCAGATGCGATGCCATGTCCTACAATGTTGGATGTTGCCTCTCGGCATCACCAACATGGTTGCACAAAACTGGAACGACATGGTCCATCTGCAAGTTTAGCGTATGACGGCAACATGCAACAGCAGCACTGGCATACCAGTACCCAAAGGATCGCACATCCAAAACCTGCTGGAGGTATCGCACACAACGGTGCCATATGGCTTGTGTGATTTCCTCCACTACTTTTGGATTTTCTTAACATATTGATAATGCGATTTTCAAATCAGATAGTCAGTACGTGAATAGGTGTGCATGCTCTTGCGCCATAGGCGTTCTTTTGCATGATCGCCTTCACTTCATTTGTTCATTTTTGTCCTGCTCGGCGTATCAGCGGCTCTATTGTTTTATGCTTGGTTCCTGCATATTGTATTGTTACACTTAAGTTCCTATTTTATCTTTTCAGTGATTCTTCAGTGTTTATCAATAATCTAAAAGGAGTACTACTTTTTGCGGGCAAGAAAATTGTATTTCTTGCCGTGCTTCTTGATAATTACACCTGACAAGATGATGAGTAACAATTTCCACTTGACTGCATATTCCAATCTTTTCATATAAATATTGGTCTTTGCCAGTCAAATTATATATTGCACATTAGTATCTGAACTAATCCGTTACAATAGACTGCATATATTAGCTTCAATTTTCACAAAGGCCAACTAGGTAAGGTCTTCATCATGTTGTGTTTAAATTTTCAAATATTTATTATGACAATAGTATCATTACATACTAATGATTGCTAATCTGAGATGAATTTTAATTGGAGCATGATTTTGACACAAACATGCTAGGAATTTAGGTTAGAAAATATGGTGAATGGTTCATACAATAGGTTTTTTATTTGTCATACATATTTTATGCACATATTGCACACATCATAAATAGGTATTTTGTAGGAAATGTCCCGCAGCAACGCGCGGGGTATTATCTAGTTATTACTGTCTATGCACGGAACTCTATTGCTTTACATGTGAACTCTTGTTTATGAGCAATGATGCACCGCCCTGATTTGTTTTATGTGCATCAAGGACAAGTAAACTATCTAGTACACATATTTTTTGAAGGACGACTTATACTATTGTCTTCCTAACTGGCGACACAAACTTTTTCTCCATCTTGGCCCTTCTAGGTCAAAAGATTCCGCGGAGTGGTTAAGCTAGCTCGTTAGGAACTGTTTGTCTAATTAAAGCAGACAGCTGATTAGTTAAAATCCTTAATCGTGGCTGGTGTTGGATGCCTTAAAGCTGGCAAGGTCATGGCGCACGCGGCTTAATGAGTTGATGGAGATGTAGAAGTAATCAAATGCGCATGCGGAACTGTAGCTGATAGAATATCTCATCGAGCTTCCGAAGTATCTAGGCAGCTACTACTATCTAGATTTCGTTGCTTGCGGAAGGAAAATGTAACGAGAAATGTGAGAAGATTTTCCTCTAAAATGTACTACATCCATCTGGGTTTACTAGTTATTCTCGTATTGCGTTCATATTTTGATCATAATTTAACTGATAAAATAAAAAAATTATTTGAAATTACAATAAAATACAAATACAACAATATTTTTTTTAATGACACGCTTATCATTTTCAAGCCAAATATGTGGTCAAATTTTGATCCAAAATGCAATAAGACCAATAAATTTGGACGGAGGAAGTATGGGAAAAGGAATGTGCCTTAACAGAGTGAGTACTTCTCAACTTACCCTTTCCCTTCGGAAAATGTTATATGGCCATTTGAAAATGACGGTGTATTTACACAAAACTACAAAAGTTACGTAATTTGGGCAACCAATTGTCAACCAACCGTTGGTAGTCTGGTAGGTGCCCCTACAGGAAGAGTGTGACACGGGGGCGAGGCCAAAATAGGCCAACCTCAAAGGTTCCCCTATACTATACGCACGCGTGTAAGTCCTGTGTGTGCCTGCATATTTTATTTCATTTCCGAAACGGAGCTACGTTACGACACGCTGTCCCTGTACCTCCTCTCGTTCTCCGTCCCTGTGTTTTCGCGGAGAAACTCTCCGCTCTTTGCATAATTTCCCCATGGCTTTTCTTTTCAGATTACTAAGAATTAGTTAGACGTTTTATATTGTCCGGCAACTCTCTGATTCCGTCTTGCATTCTATGTGTTCGACACATTGTCCGACCTAGTTATTTATGCCTTTTTAGGTAAATGATGAACTCCGATGGTCGTCGGACAAGGAGTATGGACCGATGGAGCTTGATCAAACGATTCAATATGAGTTCTTCGATTCGTCGGATTCGGACGAAGAAGTAGACATGATCATGCTCATGAGCATGCAAGAGAAAATGGATCAGTAGATGGAACATATTCTCAACTTCAAAGGCTGAATCAAAGGGAGAAGAGTGATTAATCGGGATAGGGTATCCGAAGCACCGCTACTGCAGAGGGACTATTTTGCTACGAACCCAACTTTCCTTGATGATCCATAGTTTCGTCACCTTTTTCGCATGTGAAAATCATTGTTTTGCGCATTTTGGAGGGAGTGGAGGCACATGATGACTAATTCGAGCTCACAAGGGATTGCCGCAGCCAACTTTCTCTCTGCTAAGAAGAAGTGCACGACTGCTCCGAGGATGCTTGCACTTGGTACTACCGCAGATGTCGTTAGTGAGATGGTCAGCATGGGGGAAGACCACATACTTGAGGACCGCTGTCAAGTTTATCCGCGCCATGGTGCAGGTGTTTGAAGCAGAGTACCTAAGAGAACCAAACATGCAGGACAAAGGAAAGTTGTTGGCTATTGGAGAGGCCAGAGGGTTTCCAAGAATGCTCGGATCAATTGATTGCATGCATTGGCAATCAAAGAACCGCTATAAAGATTTGCCGGGAATGTATCATGGTCACACCAAAGATAGCATGCTTTTGAGGGGCCGAATTTAAGGTATCGAGTTGTGGGCACGGCCATACGAACGGCTCGTATATTTGCAGCGATTTTACAGTTTTCGGTCTTTTCGGGCCGGAACAAGTGTGCTAAAATTCTTCTGGCCCATAAAAAAGATACACAGGTGGCCCAAAACTACCCCATCCGCCGCTATATCTATGTAGTGGGGTGCATTGTAGGGTTCCCGCCTTGGATAACCTCCGCCCCCGTCGCCGCTATCCTCTCCCCTCCGGCGTCTCTTTTAGTTTCTTTGGCAAGCGATTCGTGTCGTTTTCCCTATCCATGGCGGTAGGTGGCCGGGGACGTAGGGCCGCGGCGGCCCGGCTAGGCCAGCAGCTCCAGCCGGCTTGCCGTCGAGACGTGGCGCTCATTGCAGGCGCGCTCTCCTGCAGTGGCTGCCAGGGCGCGTGGAGCCGCTTCCTAGAGCTTGGCGACCAGCTTTGGTCGACCACCAAGAGGCTCCGCGACCTGGAGATCAATCACCATGTCGCAAAGGAGGCGGTGGTGCCCGGTGAATAGGGCGCCTAATGCCTCGAGGCAGTGAAGGAGGAGTCCAGCTCGCCAGCATCCTCTACCGGTCGGCGTGTGAGTAGTACCTCATGTTAAGCCGTGAGCCACCGCCCCCAACGTCAAGCTAGTAGTTTATCTATGTTTTATTTAGATGATCTTCGGTATGTTGCGGATGAACTATGCAGCGGGAACTCAGTTTATCTTAAGTTTTTTAAATTCGTTTACGGGTTTGCAAGATCTGTTTCGCACCATGGTTTAACTGCATGTAAAATTATTTTAGGGCGAACCGTATAACGATTTTGCGGGACGAAAGCACCTGCTAGAGTTACTCTACAAACTTTAGCCTAATGCGTGGAGTTGGAAACGGCCAGACGGGGCAGTTGAGATGGCATGGGTAGTGGGTACCAAAACTAGCTCGTGCCGATCTGGAGATCGGCATGCATGTCACAGAAGGTGTCGTGAGATCACGACGCGTCTTCTCTGTCCGGCAATCTGGATCGCCAAATCTTCCGTCGGGCAACCACCGCCCTCACTCATTGACGATTGTGTTTTTTTACATCAGTACAAACACAAGTGCGCATACACTTATTTTTATGAATGCATACATACATACTCTACCCCTATGAGCATCTTTGAGAGACTAAGTATAGATGATTGTCGTCGACGAAAACGTCTCCAACCACTCAAATCGCATCGTCGAAAATTTTAAAATAAATCCAAAAATAATGCGAGCATCAGGATTTGAACCTGATGAATTAGGAATACCACTATCAACCTAATCATCTCAAGCACAGGTTGGTTCGCGCAAATCGTGTTTTCGTTTGTACATACTCCCTTTCAAAATAGATGATTTAACTTTGTACGAAGGGAGTACGTGACAAGGCAGCTGGATGCGCGAGGCAACTTCCCTGATCGTCCCGCCCAAGCGGCAACACGTGCCATGAAGACTTGAAGAGGTATAGATAGCGGTGAGCACGTACGTGTAGGCGTAGCCGTGTTTGTGTATCCGCTTAAAATGTGGTACCGGACGGCCGGTGGACGCACGTATTGATGATAGATAGACGGTATGGGGCCATGTGCGGAGGCACCGTCACTTCCTGGTTTCGTGGACGGCGTGGCGGCTACGTGTCAAGAACTAATTGCCGAATGGCGGGACGCTCTGGTCAGGAAACCCCAGAGGCCCAGACGCAGTTTTACCTCACTCGATAATGGTCATGGAACAGGGAGCACAGAGATTTGCTGCGAATAAATCGACGCATCGACAGCGTGCATGAACTTGGTACTCGTGTACTAGGGGGAAACAACACATGCCGGTCGTGTTTGCTTGTTTTTTAGAAAAGGAGGATGACCCCGCTGTATCTAAGAGATGCATACGATTACTTTATTGATTATTTTTAAGGACCTTACAAAGTATTACAACAATATGCCTGAATCCATCATCTTGGCAACATATGCCGCTACTCCTATCCATACGATGAAGGGGTGCTAGCTGGGCCATTCAGGTCATTCATCTAAGTTCTAACATCAGTTCTAAGCCCCAACCGAGTCACATAACGGTTCGGGGCACAATCCGACAGACGACTCGCGTGTCGTCGCCGCCATCTTTCACAGTCCGCTTTCGTGATCATATATTGAGGCATCTACCTTGTCGGGCCACTCAGCCATCAACGTCACCATGACGCCAGACAGCTACCTCCTCTTACGCGAGCCCATCCCGTGCATCGGACGCCGAGCCTCCACGGCGCAATGCCGCCGATAACCGAAGTCATCAATATGTGAGATGAAGCACCGCTTACTTTGGCTTTAACCACACTCGTCGGAGAGCTTTTCACCCGTGGGTGTCTGTACGATTCACTGATGGCATTGTCTTCTTTCTGTCGCTGTGTGCTGGCTGATTGAATCATAAGTCCAAAGTTGAACTCCCCGGCCAGCTGCATCCTCTTGGTGCCATTTGAACTGCTAATTAAACAATACTGTTATATATTGTCTAAAAGGATGAAGGGAGAGCGTCAGGCCATCTGTATTCTAGATACACTCCGTACTTGAAGCATAACCTTTAGCACCACGAACTGTGGGTGGGACCCGCCTGTCTGCTCGTACGTATAGTAGTTTTTTTTTGCGAGGAAAACTTTCAATCTATTCATCTTTAATCATGGTAGTACAACGAGCATTAGAAATAATAAAAATTACATCTAGATCCGTAGACCACCTAGCGACGACTACAAGCATTTGAAGCGAAAGGCGGCCATTGTCATCGCCTCCATCGCCGGAGCCGGCAAACCTTGTTGTAGTAGACGGTCGGAAGTCGTCGTGCTAAGACCCCATAGAACCAACACACCAGAACAGCAACCGCATGGATGAAGAGTGTAGATCAAAAGAATCCAACCTGAAAACACACGAACGAAGACGAACGACGAACAGATCCGAGCAAATCCACCAAAGACAGATCCGCCGGAGACACAACTCCATACGCCCACCGATGATGCAAGATGCATCACCGGAACAACCGCTAGGCGGGGAGACATTTATTCCATCTTCAGAGAGCCGCCACCCTCTCGCCTTCCTGAGCAGGACACAAAACCTAGCAAAGTTTGAAAAAAAATCTAAAAACGAAGCCCTCCCACCGGCAAGGACCGAGATCCACCCCGCCTCCATGGCCATAGGGCCACCGGAGACGGGATGGACCGGCGCCGGCGCCGGTGAGAGGCAGAAAGCTAGGGTTTTTGGGAGGCGACGGCTAGGTCCAAAGCTGCAGGTTTTCTCTTACATGCGTATCGTACATATAGTAGTTATTTGAGTCTCAGTCATAGTATGAGGTATTGTTTTTCTTGAGCTAAGAAGTCTCATGCCGTGTATCCTGTGAGTTTGAAGCACGTGTCACTCACTCGTTTTCAATCAGTTTTGCCAGCTTCGGTCAGTGCAGTGCACATTGCACGTACGTTAGCAGAATGATAATCTCTAAACCGTCCCTCAAAGCCAAGCTAGTCTTTGAGCCACTTTTACTTTCGTCCATTAAGAAAAGACGTACGACAAAGGGAGAGCTAGATTACTGGGCACCATTAGGTGAGGTGAGGTGATTACCTAATTGCGTGTACCACACTCAATATGATACTCGAGACTCGAGAGAATCTAGAAGGCAAAGGAGCTAAAGCTAACGTATTGTATTCATTTTACTACTCCTACTTCCTTCACTCAACGCCTATCTATTCTAGTACCCGGAACTCTATTGCTTTCCACGTGAAGTCTTGTCTATGCACGACCATGCACCGCTTTGATTCGTTCTATGTGCATCAAGGACAAGTAAACTAGTATCTAGTACAACATGCTTTTTGAAGGACGGCTTATACTATTGTCCTTTCTAATTGGCGGTACAAATATTTTTCCTCCATATTGGCCGTTCTAGGTCAAAAGATTCCATGGAGTGGTTAAGCTAGCTCGCTAGGGACATGGAAATCACTAGCCAAACTACCACGTACTTGCGTCCACGCCGAAAACTGTTTGTCTAATTAAAGCAGACAACTGATTAATTAAAATCCTTAATCAAGGCTGGTGTTTGATGCCTTAAAGCTGTCTGGCAAGGCCATGGCGCACGCGGCCTAATGAGTTGATCGAGATCTAGAAGTAATCAAATGCGCATGCCGAAATGTAGTACTAGTAGCTGATAGAATATCTCATCGAGCTTCCGAAGCATCTACTAGCCAGCTAGCTAGCTATCGTTGCTTGCGAAAGGAAAATGGGACAAGAAATGTGAGATGATTTTCCTCTAAAATGTACTGCATCCATCTGGGTTTGCTAGTTCTTCTCGTGTTGTGATCATATTTCGATCATAATTTTACTGATAAAATAAAAAATACACATAAAAAATTGATTGGGAACTGCAATAAAATACAAATACAATAATATATTTAGTGACACACATTATCATTTTTAAGTCAAATATGTGCTCAAACTTTGACCCAAATACAATGAGTCTAAAAAATTTGGACGGAGGAAGTATGCGAAAAGGAATGTGCCTTTTTGTGTACTGGTACACAGCGCAAAAAGGAAAAACATTTACACGATATCACATGTAGTACTCCCTCCGTAAAGAAATATAAGAGCTTTTGAAACACTAAAGTGGTGATCTAAACGCTCTTATATTTCTTTATAGAGGGAGCACTTCCGAACTTACCCTTTCCCTTCAAAAATGGTTATATGGCCTTTGAAAATGACGGTGTATTTACACAAAACTACCAAAAGTTACGAAAGTGTTGTTCCAGTCTCGAGCTCATAGCTCGGGTGAATACTAAAATCGAAAAGAATCAAAACATTCTGATGTTTTGGAGCATCACTTTTCTTTGCTACATTTTACACGAATGTCATCTGATGATGAAATTTTGCTAGCTATCAAAATATTTGTTAAAGTTTTATAAAAAAATATAAAATTTGTTTTTTTCGTTTATTATTATTTTACTCTTCACCCGAGCTCACTTAGCACGGGATCATAACAGCTGCTTCCCGAAAGTTAGGTAATTTCAGCAACCAATTGTCAACTAACCGTTGGTAGCCTGGTAGGGGCACCTATAGGAAGAGTTAGAGCAACTCTAGCAGACCTCACAAAAGATGTAAAACCGCAAAATTTCGGCGGGTATGCGGGCTCGGCCCAATTTTCTGGCCAAAACAGAGTCCGCATACTCACTCGGCCCGTAAAAAAATTTGTCATGACCCATAAACCGCACGCCTACGACCACTATATCTTTGGTTCCATGGCGGCTTATGGTCGAACCCTATCCTCTACCGCCGCCGCCGAGCCACGCAATTCCCCACCCCCCCCCCTTCTCCACATTTCTCGCCGCCGGCGACCACCTTCCGCCTCCAGCCGCCATGTGGGGCCGCATGTGGAGCTCCGGACGCGTTTAAGAAGTCCGGCTGGCGGAAGCGACGGCGTGAGCGGTGCGTCCGGTCGGACGGCGCGAGGAAGCGCGGGGCGAGGAAGTAGACCAACCGCGGCCTCTCGCCGCCGGCGAGCTTCCGCGTCCGTGAGACGGACGAGTACGACCGTCGGCTAGGCCGGACCCCGTCCTCTGTCGCGTCCTTCTCCACTGCGGCGAGATCTTCCTACGTCCGGAGCTCCTCCTCTTCCGGCGCGGGCCTTCTCCCCGTGAAGAGGGAGTGGTCGGAGGAGCCGGAGGACTTCGAGTTCGTCGCCGTCAAGGAGGTGCCCAAGGAGCTCTGCCGCCGCGGAGTCGTCGGGCCGGAGGACTTCGTCGCCGACGTCGACGCAGTTGCGGCCGCCATTGCCGAGCGGAGCGTGCGAGGAGGCGGAGCGCCGGCGCCACGCCGAGGAGGTCGAAGACCTCGAGTGGCGGCAGGCGGTCGCGGCCAACCTCGCCACCAAGGAGAAGGACGACGAGTGACGGCGCATCCACGAGGAGCAGAGGGCGAAGTACATCGACCTCTGCAGCTCCGGCGAGGCCATGGCCGCAAGCTCACCGCCGTGAGATCCCCACCCCTCTAGTACTAGTACTGATGTAATATGTAGTATGAACTAGTGTTTGTAGTGTTTGATCATGTAAAATATATGTAGTAAGTGATGAACTACTCGCGTTCACGAGGTGCAATTTCTCCCGCGAAACTGTTTTTTCAAATTATGTAGTTTCATCTATGGTTTCTGTTCGGCCGCGCTAGTTTTCGACCCGCAAACAAGATCTTCGTGAAATTACAAACGTGTTTTGCGGTCGAGATTTTGCGGGGTCTGCTAGAGCGATACAGGCGGGCCCAGGTGAAAGTGACAGGGTGCGTCGGCCAAAAAGGTCAACCTCAAAGGTTCCCCTACACTATACGGACGTGTGAAATTCCTGTATGTGTCTGCATATTTTATTTCATTTTCGAAACGGAGCTACGATACGACATTGCTGTCCCTGTACCTCCTCTGGTTCTCTGTCCCTGTGTTTTCGCAGAGACACCCTCCGCTCTCTTCATAATTTTCTCATGGCTTTTCTTTTCAGATTAAGATTAATTAGACGTTTTATCTAGTCCCATGGCGTGTGCTCCTTTTCCCGGCACCAGCGCGCGGAGAGGGACGGCACGACGTTGTTCCACGGACTGCGCACTCCAGCGGCACGGTGATCACTGATCAAGGACGACACTGTAGATTCCAATGGCAACCATTATGGGTCGCCAGATTCAGACGTCCAGATCGCAAGCCTCACCTAGCTACTTGATCTTATTCGCAGACTGCTGGTGGTTTGCACCCGTTAGAAGCCGCGCAGAGAGAGTTAATCAGCAAAGAACCAAAGGCATGTACGTATTGGTGAAGCGTTTTATAAACAGGGTGGGTGATGAATGTACTGTACATGTACATGGCGGGTGTACATGTCACTGCTCCAAGATGCCCATCCAGCCGTGCCGTGTTACAGACTCAGAGTGGTCCATCACATCAAAACCGCAAGCAACCGACGTGGAATCCCCTCCCCACCCCACCAGCTCAGTTCCTCCCTTGCGCGCGGCCATTTTGGTTCACTTTGCGGCGCGATCTCTATGCACTTGCTAGGCTTAGACTAACGCGCACTAGCTTCATCTTCCAGGCCTCCCTGGCGGTTTATTTCTTCTAATCAACAGTTAATTATTAGTGGTTGGCATTTTCAATTTGAACTGTTGTTATCGTGCCGAGAGAAAGAAGCATGAGAAATGGGCGGTCCGTCCGTCGTGAGCAGGCGCATGCATGCATGCATGCCGCTCCTGTCCTGACAAGGGCTCTGCAACCGCCGCGTCCACGCTTCGCGAGCGTTTTGCTCGTGCTCTTGTGGCCTTGGGCCCCTATGAATGAGTGCTCGATTGTACAGTACAGCCATGTGGGCTGTGGCGTATGTACTGATAGTACCTCCGAAAACTTTAGGCCTCCTTTGGTTTACAGGATTTTTATAGGAATTTTATAGGATAGGATATTTGTAAGAAATAATCCTTTAAGGGCCTTTGGTTCATAGGAATGCCATCCTATTCCTCAGACATGCGATTTCTTCCTTTCCTTCACGTTTCGCAGAATGTAAAAAAAGAGGTCCAACCTAATGGAAAACTTCCTGGCGCGAACGAACGACGCTGCTGGGCGGCAACTGCTTCCTCCTTTTTTTTCGCTCGTCGCTTTCGCTCACCAGCGCACAAATAGAGAGAGGGAGGAGAAAAGAAGCAAAAATCGACATGTCCAGCCGCCCCTCCTCTCCTCACACAGAGCGGCGCAGCTCCCACCTTGAAGACCGACCGGCAGGGAGGACGGCGGCAGACTGCCGCGCGACGCGACCACATCCAGGCGGCGGGCAGGAACCACCGGCAAGCTGGAGCATCTACCGTCGACCAGCTAGCCACCAAGATCCAGCGGCATCCATCTGCCGCAAGTCTCTTCAGGTACGATTCTATCTTTCCTTCTCTACTGATTCTCAGATCTGGTGCTAATTAATGGAGAAATAGTCCTGTCAACCTTGCCGGTGTGAGATGCCCCTAGAAATCCCCCGTATCATGAGTCTCTAGTCCAGCCCAATCCCTAGATTTTTTAGGAAAGGGCCCAACAAAAATTAGACGCACAGTCCTAATCTAATTGCTCAGTTTGCTAGCTTTTAGAGTCCTAATCTAATAGCACAAATGTATAGCTGGTGCCGTCCATCACGGGAGCAGTTCTTGCCTTCCCTACTTGTACTCTTGTAACTCTGACCAGGCAATACAATTGACTGTGGCTTGACTCATCTCTCAGCTCTCACTAGTTCTTTTATTACATAACAGTACATATTTTACCATCTCACTAGTCCCACTAATAATACAATTCAGTTTCTTCAGATGGATGATCAAGGCAGGATGATAGACTTTGGTATTCAAGGCCATGAGTTCAGTCAAAGGACTACAATACCTTGTCCAAATATTGGTCACCATCAGGACAATGGTACAATTTCTCTTATTCTTATTCAATTTAATATGGTAAAATTTAATCATGGAAACACAATTGCATAATGTTCAATATATTCAAGGACTTGATGACCTGGAGATTACTCAAGGAGCTACAGGACATCAAACAAATATTCAGGACAATGGTATTGATTCTCTTATTCTTGGTTAAGTTAATTTGGTGAAATTAATACGGAAGCACAATAGCATAATATTTTGTGTATTTCAGGACTTGATGACTTGGAGTTCAGCCAAAGGATCATAGGACGCCGTCCCTAATTTGGGTACGCTTCAGCGTTGCCAGGATGACCTCGACTTTGACCAAAGGAGTGCAAGGCAGCATGAGGATAGTGGTACAAGATCTCTTAATCTCAGTCTTGTTAATGTGGTGAATTACTGAAATTTAATCATGGAAGCACAATTGCATATTATGTAATATAGCTCTTTGCTTTGCAGTTTCAAAGTCCAGAAAGAGTCTTCCTAGAGCCAAGTGGAGTCACCAAATGAAGCTATATCTTATTCAACAGCTGAAAGATTTTAATGTCCCAGGTTATAGAACTCAGAATGCATGGAGTAAAGAGGCATGGAATAAGATTGTGGATAACATAAACAAAAAGTTTGGCTTGTCACTAGATGTTAAAAAAGTGAAACAAAAGGAACAGGATCTGAAGAAAGACTTCCGCACTGTGAGAGATTTGGCAGCTGAGAGTGGCTTTGGTTGGGACCGCATCGGAATGAAAGTTGTTGCCCCGGATGCCGCTTTGGGAATCATTTATGAGCGTCAGAACACGGATGCACTCATATGGAGAGACAAACACTTTCCATATTATGATGATTTATTTGCATTGTATGAAGGTAAGCTATAATATTGTATGGACAGACACACACTTTACGTGTTGTAAACATGTTCTCACTAGTTTTTAATTATCTCCAGGACGGTATGCTGAAGGAAGGAATAGGCGTGGCATGGACTATTATGCAGACAGGGATAAAGAACCATCACAAACCAAATTTGCAGAATCACAAGGGACCAATGATTATGACGGATCACCCTCACCTAATATAAATGCTGCTGATTTTCACATTGAAGAAGAAGGTGAGAAAGACACTTCTGATTTTCCCCAGCAGCAATGCCCATCAAGGCGCTCCACACAAATGAATTCTCAGTTTGTGAAAACACTGGAAATGTGTGGAGCAAGACCCACAAAGAGGCAGAAAAATAGTGATTTTCAAGAGAAGTACTTGAAGCTCAAGAAAGAAGAAATTGAACGGTTTGCAGCTATTGAGGAGAAGAAGCTTGAAGATCCCTATAGCATCAGTAGGTGTGTCACAACACTTGAACGTCTACCTGGTCTACAAATGGCTGATATGGTGATGGTTGCTGATATCTTCAAAAGTAAGGAGAATAGAGAGCTTTTTCTATCGTTTTCTACGGATGAACCAAGGTTAGCCTGGCTCAAAAGGCAGATTGGGCATATCTAAACATATTACTTGCAGGCTGCTAGGTAGTATTTTGGCATAGCACTTAAGATGCGTGGAGTCTTTTGTTGGACGCAAAACAAAGTGCGTGGCTAGCTAGGTTGTATTTTGGTAGAATTACTTTAAGTAGAAAGCTGAACTAGGGAGTAGAAGCACGTGGCTGGGTAATATTTTGGTAGAACTACTTGCTGCAGAAAATGAAAGAGCAAGCATGTAGTAGTTGCAGAAAATGAACATGGCATCTAGTACTTTGCTTTAATGAATATTACAATTTCGACATGCCATAATCTTGGTTTGCAGTACATTTTTTGCCATACATTTGTTTGCAGTACATGAAGCACAATGCATATATCAAGCTCTTCTTGCAATATAGTCCTCCCACAGTTTATCTGCTATATAATCCCGTAGGTGGTTTCCTGCTTCTCTTGTGTTATTGAATGCTCCAACATCACTACTGTAGTTTTCATCTCCCATGGGCACGTCCACAATTAGATGTGGGTCAATATCTGGAGTGTCATTGTTGAGCCATGATACATCTCCATCATGAAGCCGAATGAAATTATGTAGGACACAACATGCCATTGATATGTCAACTTGTTTGCCGGGAGAATAGTGTGTAGCAACTTTCAGAACTGGAAATCTCTTTTTCACTATGCCAATAATTCTCTCTATATGGTTCCGTAATTGTGCATGGCGAAGGTTGAATAGTTCTCTACGATTCCGCGGCCTTTGACGTACTTGTGCTTGTTCTTGCAAATGGTATCTAGTTCCACGGTATGGGGCAAGAAACTGTGGTGTGTTTGCATAGCCCGCATCTACAAGATAATATTTACCATGAGGTACCTGAAATCCATGGTTAAGTGCATCTTGGAGAACCCTTGCATCCGAGGCTGATCCTTCCCAGCCAGGATGCACATGCACAAACCTCAAATCGAAGTCACATGCAACCATAACATTTTGTGTGATTGTTTGCTTTCTGTTTCGATATGGCTCTTGTTCATGTGGTGAGATAGTCATTGGAATATGTGTACCATCAATAGCACCAATGCAATCCTGTATTCATATTATATCATGAGATATTATTTTGAATAAAACTTCAAACAACCATATTACATTTACCAATACAAAGTCAAAAATATATGAAAATGTATGCTTACATTGAAGTAGGGATGGAAATGTGATCTCCTCAAGACTGGATGTGGTCGAAGAGAAGGTGGGCGTATATAGATGCTTGCAAGCTTTGTAATTGCCTCTAGTACATCTCCAAAGTGTCGACTGATGGTTTGCCCACTGTGCTGGAACCTATCCTGCAAGGTTTCATTACTAGCATTTTTTGCAACTGCATATAAAAATATCGCAACCTTTTCTTCCAAGGAGACTATTGTTGAATCTTCAAGTATTTCATTCTCACGCAGCTTCTCAACTAGAGCATGAAAGATGTAAGCCTCCATTCTGAAATGCCTTTTGCATAGGCTTTCATGCCCATTTAAGATTTCCTGGACATAAGCAGCTCCTGTAAGACTAGATGTATGCATTGGCTTTTTCTCTCTTCCTTCTTCCATGGTAGGGAAGACAAATAACATGAATTCATCCTCCATCTGTGACCTCCTGTGATAGCTTGGATCCATTGAAATGTGTGTAAATCAGCAAGAAATGCTGAAAATATTTGTATGTTCTATCAGTGAGATGTGGATCAGCAAAGAAAATATGGAGATATTGTCAATGCATATGTACTAACCTGTTGTTTATGTTATCCTGGTTGTTGTTGATGACCATGCTAGAAGCTGCTGGAGGGGTTCCTTCTTTGGTTAGCTAACCATAAACTGAAGATGAGATTTGTGTGTATTCTGAAGATGAGATGTGTGTGTTTTGATCTCCACAACAAGATGATATATAGGGAGAGAAGGCTAGTACAGCCATGTAACGGCTAGTTGCTTGAGTGCAACTAACGGCTAGTTGCTTTAAATTAAAATATTATTTCTTTATGTTTCCTATGTGTGTTTCCTATCACTTGTGAACCAAAAGGGCATTTAATTTCCTATTCCTATGATCTGAGCAGCTATAGGATTGGAAATGCACACACCTCATTTCCTATACTTTTCCTATTCCTATAAAATTCCCATCCTTTGAACCAAAGGAGGCCTTAGTCTGTCCTTGGAAATGAAAGGAACCGTATACCTGCAAACGTACTGCAGACCACAGTAACTTGTTTCATTTCGGTCTGTCTCTCGCTATTCACAGTGGAAGCAGGGAGCCAGCGCGACGTGTCGTCTATTTGGTCATCTCGTAGTGCAGCCTTTAGGATTTGGCCTATGGCAAAGGCAAAGGCGGCCGAACTCCTGTGGACGGTGGGCCGTCGATGGACACGGCACACCTCCCTCCCGTGCCCGACCGTAGACGAAGCCGCCGGAGCTGGAGGAAGGCGTCCGGTCGTTGTGTCCACGATCATGACCAGACCAAACGTGAGGGAACCCCAGCCTGCACGCCGACGGAGCATCAACGCCACCGAGCTCTGTCGCACACGCGCGCGCGTTCCATCGTCGACCCGGACGGACCCCCCCACTCAGGCCCGCCCGACACGGAGCGTCTTCGTTGGGAGCGCCGAGCGCGTCTGTTGTTGCCTTGTTGCTCGCTCCTGAGTCCTGTCCTAGTAGCTACGAGTACGTACCCTAGTGGCCTAGTCCCTAGGTTAGGTAATCGCCACCGTACCGTACGCCACAAAGCACGTCCAGGCTCTTTCGCTGCACGGGGAAATCGTGGCGACAGTGAGCGCGCGCGCCAAGACCGGATTTGCCGGGTTGCCCGTCATCGGATTTCACTGCTAAGTAATAATACCAACCGATCTTGATGCTGCCATCCGTACTCGTCAGAGGTTTTCTATTTTTCGAAAGACTGTGGCAGTTTCCCACCACAGCCTCGGCGATTTCCCATGTAGCAGCGGCTTCATTTTTCATCTTGTGGATAATTGACAGCATCTTTTACATCTTTAAGACCTAAAAACTCAATAGATAATGTAGATGTAAAAAAAATGTCATCTTCATCTTCAGGAGATGAAAAATACAACACCCGAACATGCAAATTTGCATCTTCACCTTCAGAAGATGCAAAACTGGTGGCCACACGCTAACCGCCCAACCGCTTTCATTTTCCTTCCACCCAGGTCATGGCCGACTCCGACGACCCTACGACCTCCTCTGCCGCAGCCGCCCACCCTGCTGGGGCCATCGCCAACGCAACCACCGTCTCCAATCCCGCCTCCGCCTCCCCCTCAATGCCGCCACGGCATTCTACCTCCCGGCTCTTGTCGCTTGGCCACCGGCGCACCCACTACCGCCACTCGGTCCGCCGGTGCTCCTCTTGGCACTCAGCGCTCGGCCGCCGGCACTCATACCGACTAGTTTTACATCTCCATTTGCATCATTTATTAGAGTTGCACTTTTACATCACCAATTTATATCATGTGTTGGAGTTGCCTCTTTTTTAAGATGTAAAATGAACTTTTTAAAGATGTAAATTTTTACATCTTCAAATTTGCATCATCTGTTAGAGATGTTCTGAAGGAGGAGATATTTTGAAAAAACTAGCGGTCATTCGAGTTTCCCATGAAGTGCGGTCGATGTTTTGCCTTCGATTGCCATGGAAGAGGACCACCGTGCCTTTATTCTTTGGACGTCGTTCCAATTATTAATGAGTAGGTCGGCAGGAAAAGAGCAAAAAATGTATGCATGGCCCAAATAGGAATTGAACCAGACCGAGCCAATCTCTAAGCATGGCCCAAATATGGGTGGGGTAGAGGCAACCAAACAAGATGTGGGTGGCTCTGTGGCCATTCTCGGTGACGAAAATGGTAGTCTGCACAAATCTCATTTGGCACGATTTGCCAAATGAAGTATTTAAGCTACGGTGGTGCCGAGTTATTTCAGATTGTCGGTTTCATGACCATTCTGTTTATTCCTATAAATTGACCATTATATGACGGCATTGACGAGTATGAACTTGATGTGTTGAGCTTTCAAAATATGTACCCGGAACATCTAAACTGATATGAACATCTTTACTAAGATCCTGAAGGAAGAAGAATTCCATAAGATGCCCGGTACACACACACACACACACACACACACACACACACACACACACAGGCGCACACACACACACAAAGAGAGAGAGAGAGAGAGAGAGAGAGAGAGAGAGAGAGAGAGGGAGAGAGATGTAGGCCCACTAAGCGAAGTGTTCCCAGCGGTTTTAGGAAGCTTCTCTGGCCTGTTTTGGAAGCTTCCATCTGGGTTTTGAAAGCATCCGGATGGTTTTTTCTTCTTTGTTTTTCTTTGCCTGTTTTCCTTCTGTTTCTTGGCATTTTATTTTCTTTTTTTGCTATAACCTTTCCTTTTGTTTTCCCTTTTAAAATTCACCAATTTGTTTTTGCATTTTTGAACTTTTATAAAATTCAAGAACATCTCCTTTAGTTTGAATTCACTCACATTATTTAAAATTTATGAACCCTTCTCAAATTCTCAAACATATTATTATAATTCTGAACACTTTCAAAATCCACGAACATTAATTGGATTGGTAAAGATTTTTTTTTGTAATCCATGAACATTTTCTAATCATGAAAATTTTCAATTCCATGAACATCTTTTGAATTTGTGAAATATTGTTAAAATTCCACGAACAATTTTTGAATTCATAAATCTATTTCCAATACGTGAACACTTTTTATTTTCTAAAACATTTTTCCTAAATTCGTAACTTTTAGTAAAAAAAACCATGAGCATTATTTGAATTTTGAACTTTATTTCAAATGCGCTAATATTTTAGAAATTCAGGTAAATTTATTTTATTTATGAACATTTTTATGATTAAGAGAATAATTTTAAAACTCGGTATTTTTGAACTGCAAGTTTTTTCCACACGCATGAAAAGTTTTCTAAATCCGCTCGTTTTTCTAAAAAACATCAATTTATTTAATTAAAATAAAACCACTTGAAATAAAAATAGACGAAGTGATAAAAATGATTGAAAGAAATTCACCGTATGGTCACTAGTAAGGAGACTCACCTCCATCATGGAACGGGAAGATGGTTCCCCCTACCTCTCATCTGGCAACCTCTAAGGCGACCCATGGCTTCTCAAGCAAGATGCTTGTAATCCTAAAGGATCTTTTTCGCAGCAAGAGTGTTTGAGTCTCGTTCATTTATTTAGGGGTCTGGCACATGCCATGTTTCAAAGGGTGACACTCGTTTATTATGGAAGGTCATTTGGATTGGGGATATTATTACGAGAGCTTTTCCTGAACTTCACTCATTTTCTTATGAAGATAACATGTCCATTACGCCGCAAAAAAAAGAGATAACATGTCCATTATGCAGGCTAAACACTCCACTGTGGTTCCAACATGTTCCAATTGCCTCTATCTGTTGAGGCCCACAAGCGGTTCCATCGGATGTCTATACTTCTGGATAGCGCGAGCTCACATACTGAGCATAATTGGTACCTTCTTGATATTAATATATTTCCCTTTTCAAAAAAAAAATAGTGAGCATGACAAATGGAAATTCTTATGGGGCCAGGAATCTTGTACTCCCTATGTTCCTAAATATAAGTTTTTTTTAAAGATTTCACTATGGACTATATACGGAGCAAAATGAGTGAATCTACACTCTAAAGTATGTCTATATACATCCGTATGTAATTTGTAGTGAAATATCTAAAAAGACTTATATTTAGGAACAGAGGGAGTAGTACCAAGAAGATATATATTGCACCGATGGGAAATAATACTACTCCACCTGCCCCTTTTAAATGAATCTGGAAATCTTGTTATCTTCCTAAGGGCAGTGATAGGCGCCGGTGCGCCGGCCCAAATTTGGGCCGGTCACCGTGCAACCGTCTGATTCCTCTGTATATGACCGTTCGATTTGACCCTTCCCCTGGTGTCGTCTTCTTCACTCAACCCGTTGGCGCGAGAAAAAAGGGGAAGTCCTAACACTCCTCCACATGCCGCTTCCATGCCCCAGCCATCGTGGTCTAGCTCCGGCGAGGTCTCCACCGTTTCCAGCCAGGCGGTGCTGTAGTTGCAAGCAGCAAAAAAACATAGTCATCGCCATGGATAAGGTTGTAGCAAAAAAAATCTCGTGGCTCCCGCGACACCTTGGTTGAAAAACACCCCGCAAAGGAGAGTGTGCTCAAAACAGATGATGATGCTATGGTCTGGCAGTATGAATCCAAGGGGGTCTACTCTTCTAGCTCACTTTATGCCATAATCAATTTTAGAGGGGTGAAGCCTGTCTATATCCCTTCTGTGTGGTCCATTGTTGTGCCTCCCAGAATCCAGGTTTTTCTCTGGCTCCTGGTGCATAATAAACTTATGACTAAGAACAATTTGCTTAAAAGGGGCATAAATAGGAACCCTGAATGTCTTTTTTGCTCTGAACAGGAAACTGTAAACCACTTGTTTTTTGATTGTGTGGTTGCAAAAAACATCTGGGATGCAGTCTCCTCGTTTCTTTCCATGGAAGTAGGATCTAGTTACTATTCCATAGCCAAATTTTGGCCTGCTAACAAGAAACATGAAGTGCTTAATGCCTTTTGTGCTTGTGTCGTGTGGAGCTTGTGGAAAACTAGAAATAAGCATGTTTTTGATAATGCAGTCTGGTCTGATGTTAAACATATCGGGTGGCTGATTTGGAGGACCCTCAAGAGGTGGATGATTCTGTACACCGAGGACACGCTCGAGAAAATGCAGGGGATACTGCATTGGATATCCTGCATACTCAAAAGCCCACTCCAATTGACTTTGGGGTGAAAAGGAACTTGATGGGCACTGGAGGTGCCACTCATGCCTCTTTCTACTGCAAGCTTGATTTTGGGGCTTGTAAAGATGGGTTCCAGAGTCCAGACTCTTCAAGGCCGAGTGATCCACCATCAAAAAAGGCAGTTCAGGCGATCTCAAGCCCTGCATCGCCTCTCGACTGGCCTGGCACACCAACTCAACCCCTCAAGAAGATGAAATGGGGGCTCGTGGTGCATATCAAGGAGGTCCGCAAGATGCTCGCTGCAGAAGACATGAGGATTGTTGCTGATGCAGGAGGAATGCAGATCACTTTGCTGTAGTGTTTCATCGGTTTAGTTCAGAGTCAAGAAAGTTGGATCCCTGATCCTGTAATAGGCTCCAGGCCTTATTTTTACCCTTTACTCTTTTATTTTTGCTCTTTTCAGAACATGCGTTTGAGGCATGCTTGGGAGTTGGATTGATGTGGTTTCATTTATTCTATAATGAATGGAACCGGGGGGGGGGGGGGGGGAGGGGCGCCAAACACCCTTGATGATCTAAAAGAAACACCCTGCACCGCCCCTACAACTCGCCGCCGTTTTTTGTTGCAGCTCTTATTCACACGGACTTGAAAGCGGCAAACTTCAACACTGGTAGTAGCAAAAACGATAGCGGTTGCAGAAAAAAATACATAGTCATGGGTCTCGGTAATCTCATGAAAATGAATGTAGCAAATCGACAACACCGTAGTAGCAAAAAACAAAATGGTTGTAGCAAAAAGTGATACAATGGTGCCAGCAAAACAAAAACATGGCAGCAAAAATTTGGTCAGTTTCCAGCAAAAATCGAAGACGGTGGTAGAAAAATTGTATATGCTAGTTCCATCAACTAAACGAACATGGTAGCAAATTTTTTGCTTGGTTCCAATAAAAACCCAGAGAATGTGGTAGCAAATTTAAAGCTGGTTCCAGCAAAAAAACCTTGGTTCCAGCAAAAGAAGAACTCGTCGGGATCTCCAGCACTTTGCCACCGTAGCTCCAACATCCTCAACGCCGAGTCGCCGGCCGCCACGAGTCTCCGGCGTTTGTATCCGTCGTCTCCAGCACCGGTGGGTGATGGTTGCAGCAACTATCGTCACCACCCGCGGTTGCAGCTCCCGTCATCCGCCCCCGTAGCTCGCCGCCGGTTGCATCCGCTGCTGCCTCCGCACAGATGTGCTGCTGCTCTGCTTAGGACGCCGGTGGTCACTGTTGTCGACACCGGTGTTGGCCTCGTAGCATCCTCTCGGTATCCACTACCCCGTTGTCTTCTCCGATACAACTCAGGTGATCCTAGTCGCGAAAAAGTGTGGACGGGAGAGAAGGAGCTGTGTTGTGTGCGGGGAAGAATGAGAATGAATGGCTGAGAATCTCCCGTGAAGAGATAAGGCTAGGGACAGGGTAAAAAGCGATCAGCATGCCAACGAGTCCACACCCTTGGAGTAGTACAGAGGACGATGGATGTGTTCCACACATCGACGCGCGAGACCGGCCCAAGTTTCGGCCGGTGCGCCATGTACGAGCGTTTTCCTCTTCCTAAACACATGTTTTTCAGCCGACTGAATGAAGTTCAACATGTACCGGTCAAAGTAACGCACAGGATGAATGAAGTTCTATTGGCGCCATATGAAGAGAAGGAAGTGAAGTCGGCGTTGTTCCAGATGTTCCCGACCAAAGCACCCGGTCCCGATGGGTACCCGGCTCACTTTTTCCAGAGACCTTTGGGATATTTGCGGTGATGCGGTAACAAAGGCTGTCCTAGGCATTGTCGTGGGGGAAGAAAGCCCGGCGTGTGTTAATGACACGTTACTTGTGTTAATACCTAAGGTATCTAATCCTACTCTGCTTACACAATTTCGCCCGATTAGCTTATGCAACGTCTTCTACAAAATTGCATCCAAAGTGTTAGCAAATAGGCTCAAGGTCATCTTGCCTGATATTATTTCTGAGGATCAGTCGGCATTTGTGCTAGGGAGGCTAATCACGGATAACATCATATCTGCATATGAATGCTTACATTTCATGAAAAGAAATAGGTCAAAGAACAACAACTTTTGTGTACTTAAACTAGATATGATGAAGGCTTATGATAGAGTGGAGTGGAGTTACCTAAGGGCAATAATGGAGAAATTGGGTTTTGCTACCCCATGGATAAATGTGATTATGAACATGGTTAGTTCAGTCTCCTTTTCAGTGATGTTTAATGGAAGAAAATCCGAAGAGTTCAAACCTACACGCGGCATTCGACCGGGAGATCCTATCTCTCCATATCTTTTCGTGTTGGCAGCAGAGGGCCTTTCGTGCCTCTTAAAATCACAACGATCATCCCAGCTCAGCGGCATCAAGGTGGCGCCTTCGGCACCGTCAGTGAACCATCTTTTATTCGCGGATGATAGCCTGCTGTTTTTCGAGGCAAGTATAGATGGAGCAGAGGAGGTTTCAAACCTGTTGGAGTCATATTGTTACGCATCGGGCCAGAGAATCAACAGAAATAAGTCTTCAATATTTTTCAGTAAGGGGACTCCTGAGATAGTACGCACGGTAGTAAAGGGTTTCCTTCATGTTCCCAATGAATCGTTGTCTGACAGATATTTAGGGATGCCCACTGAGGTGGGGCACTCTAAAAATGGCACTTTCAAACACTTGAGTGGCCGGATGTGGGACAAGGTAAAAGGATGGATGAGCAAATGCTTATCGTCAGGCGGAAAGGAAGTACTTATAAAATCAGTGGCTCAGGCTATACCGGTATATTCCATGTCATGTTTCAAACTCCCGAGAGGCTTATGCGATCATATTAAATCCATCATAAGGAAGTTTTGATGGGGTTGCAAACAAGGTGAACGTAAACCGGCATGGGTGTCGTGGGATGTCATGACAAGACCGAAGCACTTGGGTGGTTTAGGTTTCAGAGATTTGGAACTTTTCAACCTCGCTTTGCTGGCACGGCAGGCTTGGAAAATTTTACAGGAGCCTCTCACCTTAAGCGCAAGAATCTTGAAAGCAGCCTACTTTCCCGACAAGTCAATACTGGATGCTGAACTGGGATCTCGGCCATCTCAGATTTGGCGTGCTATCATCGAGGGGAGGGACGTGTTGAAGCAAGGCGTCATCCGCCGGATCGGTAATGGTCAGTCAACGAACATCTGGACGGACAATTGGATCCCAAAAGAGACTATCCCTAGACCTATCACGACTCTAGTGCATAATCCACCGACGATGGTGGGAGAGCTGCTGTCGCCAGCAACTGGCACTTGGAATGAGACGCTGGTACAGTCAGTTTTTATTCGGTTTGATGCAGATGCTATCTTAAAAATTCCGGTTTGCACTCGCAACACTGAGGACTTTTGGGCATGGTTCCCTGAGAGAAAAGGAAATTTTACAGTCAGTTCTGCGTACAGATTTTTAGTGAAAACCAAAGTACAGAGAGAACAATGGCTAGAATGAAGGAGTGGATCATCAAGCACGGGAGATGAGAAGGCATGGATCGAACTGTGGAAAATTCAAGTGCCCTCAAAAATCAAAGTTTTCCTTTGGAGGCTGGTGCGTCATTCGTTGCCGACTACGGATGTTCTACACCGCCGAAATATGGCAACACAAAATGCGTGTCCCTTGTGCGGCTGTCAAGATTCATGGAGGCATGCACTCCTTTCATGCTCCATGTCGAGATGTGTCTGGGCCCTTGTGGAGGATGAGCTAGTTTCCAAGATGGCCGAGCTACAGGATCCCAACCCTAAGTCTTGCCTTTTTGATCTAGCTTCATCTTTGAATCATTCGAGCTTCACTAGGATGGCTGTCACTTTATGGGCTGTGTGGTATGCAAGGCGGAAAGCTGTGTACGAGGGAATTTTTCAAAGCCCGCAGCAGACTATAGCATTTGTGAACTCCTTTATATCAGAACTTGACCAAATTGCAGCTTCCTGTGCTAGAGATGTATCGGCGAGAGCATCGCATGTTCAGCCAAACAGTTGGCTGCCTCCAACACATGGTACTATCAAGATGAACGTGGATGGAGCAATAATCGAGGCAATCGAGGGGGAGCGATCGCAGCAATTTGTCTTAATAGTGAAGGCACCTATCCGGGATCGTCGGCGGTGGTTTATCGGGGCATCACGGACCCGTTAATTCTTGAGACGTATGCATGCAGAGAAGCGCTTATCGTTAGCGGAGGACTTGGCCATTCAGAGCTTCACGGTGGCCTCAGATTGCCAGGGAGCCATTACTAATATCAACATGGGGACGAGGGGGCCTCATGCAGCTATAGTACATGAAATTATGGCGCGGAGATCCAATTTTACTTTATGTACTTTTGTTTTTGAGCGTAGAAATTATAACTTCAAAGCTCACAATCTTGCCAAGTTTGCTTGTAATTTAGATATATGTAGACATATTTGGTTGGGCTTGCCTCATGACCCAACTCATGTACCTATGAACATTATCAATCAATAAAGTCGGGCGAGATTTCTCAAAAAAGCCGACTGATTTTTTTTGATTCGACGCTCTGGTTTTTTTTGAGACACTCTGGTTTTTTTGAGACACTGGTGAGCGCTCATGCTGTGCTGGCCGGGCTGGCATGCCCGAGCACGACCCGGCCCGTGCCGTACTGGCCCGACCCGGCCCAACAAGTCTCAGTATTACCCACCACCCTCCGAATCAGATCATCATCAGTCTCGAACTCTGCCGTAGTGTAGCACAGCACACTCCCACGGTCCCACCAGCTCAACTCAAGTCGGCAGATCCGTCCAGCCGCCTGCGCTCCCACGCCATTCTCCGCCGACGAGAGCTCCAACGCAGATTTTCTCCCCCGGATCTGCTGCAGAGATGGTACTTTTCTTCCCTCCCCAACTCTCCCCGAGCACCCCGCGCGTTCTTGGATAACCGTAAGCACGCTGCGTCTCTTCAGCTTAAGCAGAACATCCGGTGCGCGTCGTTTTTCTTTTGGCGAGATTAGTGGATTAGAGTAGCATAGCTATGGTGGTCAAATGCGGTATGGTCGTCCTAGAAATGTACTCCTAGAACACGACTGGCTTGTAGGTCCCATCTGTAATTTAATTTGCTATGTGGACGGCAGCTGGTCAGTGTTCACCAAGCATGCAATTTGGGAGGAAGATTTGGTGAAGTTTTCTCCGGTTTGCCTGGAGGAATATGATTTCCGTCTCGCCCGGGTGGTTTCAGCTTAAAATGGCAGATAGTTTATAGCATATAAATGCCAGATAGTTTCACATATTTGCTTTGTTTAGAGCTGCAAGTTAAAAGGCAGAGGAGAGTTCCTGAAGGCGCAGCGTATTTATCATGTATTTTGCTTCAAAAATGATGGCTATTAATGGCAGTGTGATGGTCTTTTTAGGATAGAGAAGCCAAGAAAGAAGGTTTCAGGAAGTATCTTGAATCCAGCGGCGTGCTCGATACTCTCACAAAAGGTTTGGCGTTATGTGAAGTATATCTTTGTAAATTGCGGTCACGCGCTGGCTAATTATGTCTACTTCTTATGATGTTGCAGCTCTTGTTGCATTGTATGAGGAGAGCGACAAGCCATCATCTGCAGTCGAGTGAGTTGATTTGGATTTTGGCATGTTTATTCTCTTGACTGATATAGTAGAGGAGTGATTCTTGCAATTGGAGGCTGGTTGGGTAGCTCTTACCTCTTAGTTTGCTTAAAATGACATCAAAACAATGTGTGTGAGTCGATATTCATGCTAGGACTAAGCATGCTCATATATCTCAGGTTTGTTCAGCAGAAATTGGGTGGTCCATCGATTTCGGACTATGAAAAGCTCAAAGCCGAGAAGTTGGATTTGCAACTGAAGTATAACGAGCTTTTAGAGACTCACAAGGAAACAAGTAGACAGGTAAACATGCTATCATGTTTGCAAAATACTCATAATGCCATCAAGGAGTACAAATTATGCAATGCCACTTTGCCTATTTACATGGGATTCTCAATTTCTAATGCATATTTGGATATTATAAAGTTGTGAATTAGCTATGTAACTATTCCATGTAACCAACATTAGGACAGCTGAATGGTGGGCTGGGTTGTGTGCGCTGTGGTGTGCTCGCATCGCACATTGCCATGGGAATATCAGTACAAGCTGCTTTACTTGTTAAGTAGTTACTCACAAAGCTACAGAAAAATAAGTTCTGCTAGATTAAATAGTTTTTTTGAGATCATCTAGATGGAAATAGTTGCCTTACCATTTCCAGGCGAAGCAAAGTTTACATTTCAAGGATGAACTGCAGGAGATGGTCTTGTTAGAATTTGGACCCAACCATTAATATACATTTCTCTTTGCAGTTGGAGGAACTTAAGAATTTGAAGATCGACGCACCTTGGAACTAATGGAATCAGCAGGTGTTGACATAGTAGGTGTTACCAAGCAAATATATATGTCTCTTCAATTTGGATCACCAAGTCATGTAAAAAAGAAACATTTCTTGGCTAAACTTTGCCAACCATGTGATGTAATACATTATACACGCCTTAGTCCCTTTGAATGACGTGTGTGTTCCACTCAAGACCAGAAATACCTACACCTTCATGGGCAAAGCTGAACTTCAGCACTATGATTCACACTGAAGAGTCGGATCAACTCCAAGTTGCTAAATTTGCCTGAGAGAGCAAAATTTAATGTTGTAGAGCAATGCTACTGCTTGTGCTGTAACATGTTTTTCTTGCCATGTATAAATCACGTGGTCAATAGCTAAAATTGCCAGGTCAAGATGTTTATAACTTCCCATTTTTGGTTATGTACATAGTTTGAAAATTTTCCATGTGTAAAAATAGAAAAGAGTCATGGCCTAAATAACATTTGCCATGAGTGACAAAAGCAATGAAGGGAGATTGTCAACATAATATATTAGGAGTATATAAGAAACAGAAAGAGTTGAATACATAAATAAATACCATTGTGTACCGTAAATTATTCCCTCGGAAATTGCTTTTCATGTGGAAACACGGCAAAAAATGCATCAGAAAATGGCAAATCTACATCAAACAGCATTCCCAACCCTGTCAGGTAGCAAACAGAAAAATCCATTGGATTTCATGGTAGATAACCCATCCCATTATGAAACATGGCATCCATCGTCGCATGTGTGGCAAATCCACTCGCACCAGAGCAAAACACCTATGCAAATACAACCCCCCCCCCCCTCGCACCAGAGCAAAACACCTATGCACATACAACCCCCCCCCCCCCCCACACACACAGTGTCGCAGCCGTGTCATTGCAGATGATTTGGCGAACCACCACCAACCCTACCCCTTCGAGTGTACGTTGTGAAATTGCTATGGACCGACGACCGCCGCCTCAAAATGGCCATAGGGAACCGCTAGTCGCGTTTTTGTGCTCATTTCACCGCGCCGCCGCGGCTAGACCACACAACCATGTCACCACAAAACAGGCAACCGCCGCCGCTCTACCTCTAGCCAGCACACCACCAACCCTGAGAAGCCCTACCGGCAACTCCGCCGCTCTACCTCTAGCCACGACACCACCAACCCTGACAAGCCCTACCGGCAACTCCGCCGCAATGACGCCAACCAAAACCGAATACATTGCCAGTTCCTAACCCCGACAGAACCCGCCTATTGGATTATAGCCAGTATATCAATTAGTTCATGCAAATTTATCTTTCATACTATTTGTTTTTGAACCGGGCATTACCCCTTTCCGTTATTGCGACATAATGGAAATACATCAATGTCCAGAGAATGAGGCGGGAAAGAGGAAAGCGGGTTCAAGCATCGCTGGGAAACCCACTGTGAGCACTCGCCATCGAGATTACTCACTGTGGGGCGAAAACCCCACGACACTATTACACCAGAAACACTACCACCAAACTACTGCACTGTCTAGTTTTAAGACCATAGAATAGATCGCTCACACATGAGCATCAAAAGACAACGCCCCCACGCACGGAGGATAGACGGGTCAAACTGATATCCTGGGCCGAGATGGAGAAGTTTTGTCATCCCTTCAACGAGCCCCATCTTCCTGGTACGCGGTAGCACAGATTTGCATCAGCTTTGAAGCGTTGTTCTTCAGCATGATCCCCCCAATCCTCAGAATCAGCCGCACCCTCCTGCTTCATCAGACCCGTCTAGTAACATAGAAGAGCACAAGTGGAAAATATGCATTCAAACGGAGTTTTAAGTGATCTGAACTCAAATGTAGCTCTATTACGAAAGGTCCATATCTCCCAGCATATGGCTGCAATGCCAACCGTATAGAATATCTCTCCACAGGAAAAATTGAGTAGCACCAGGAATAGGCTTGCCACATGTTGTCAGGACATAAATCGGTACCAAACATACATGCTACAACTCTCCATGTCACCCTGGAAACTGGACAGGTGAAAAACAAGTGCTGGGAGGTTTCTCTTTCTTCGCTAAACGAGCATTTAGGATCTTTCTTCCATCCCCGATGTTTCATCACATCCCTAGTCAGTATCGCGTCCTGCGATAATTGCCACATAAAGATTTGTATTTTCAACGGAATGCAAGCTTTCCATATCCAACGGTAATCACATCCTGAGATATTCTTTTCCAGGAAGGAATACACAGATCTAGTTGTAAAGTAAGTTTTATGACCCAAAGCCCATCTGATGATGTCACTTTCCTTGGAAATACACACCTTTTTAACTGCAGCAATAACAGTTTGCCATTGTTCATTAAGTTCCTGATTTAGTCTTCTTCGAAAGAAGGACAAAGGGTCAGCCTCTAAACAAGCATTGACAGTACAATCAGGATAGTTGCAAATAGAAAAGAACCGAGGGAATTGATCAGATCCCCAAAAGGATCCACCCACAGCCTGGCAATATTACCAGATTGAATCGATACTCGCCTTCCAGCCAATTCATACTATTTTGCATCTCCATATACTTATTTACCAAAGATGTAGAGGCTTATAAACGAAAAAGCTGGATTGCTAACTTGGTCCACATAATAATTACATACATCATCATTATCTGTTTCCAAGGAAAAGTGGAAAGGGAAAAGATCAAGGAGCATCAACCACCTAACGATAGAGTAGCTCCTCTAGAATATTGGGGCGAATGATCTTGAGATGCTTAAAGCCATCAACATATGGATCGCCTTCAAATTTTGAAAAGACGTGAGGAACCTGTAGCATACCTCCTTAAGCTTGTCACAATCATGCTGCTCAGCCAGTGCCAATGTAGTTGCCACTGTACTTACATCCATGTAGTTGCACAGCATATTGGCGCAAATCAATTTGAGCCTCTCCAGATTGTATCTGCTTCACCGCCACAAACAGATGTTGAGCCATCTCCGTGATTTCACCTTCATCTATATTAGGCAGTGTGTCCGTGTAAATAAAGTGGAGCATCATTTTGAAAACTTTGGCTTCCATGTCATCAATCTGTATACACTTTGCATCATTCTCCATCATGGGACTGAAGAGCTGCGCCATGAACACCGGCGATCGAGCAGCGAGCAGATGCCTATGCGCCATAAAGGTCTCTCCGCGGACCTCAAAAGTCACGTCACCGACCTCCCCGGTCTCCAAAATACGTCCAAGTTGATGAGCCATGTCAGAAGGCGGCACTATCACAAATTCTTGTGTTGTGGGCTGCTTTCGGATGAGCTTGGTGACGCTGACATCGCATCTAATGCTGAAACAATCGTCTTCAAGATACACCGAGTTTTCCAAATCGGCCCTTGTGATGAATCTGAAGGAAATATGCCCTAGAGGCAATAATAAAGTTGTTATTTATATTTTTTTATATCATGATAAATGTTATTATTCATGCTAGAATTGTATTAACCGGAAACTTAGTACATGTGTGGATATATAGACAAAGCTGAGTGTCCCTAGTATGCCTCTACTAGACTAGCTCGTTAATCAAAGATGGTTAAGTTTCCTAGCCATAGACATGTGTTGTCATTTGATGAACGGGATTGCATCATTAGGAATGATGTGATGGACAAGACCCATCCGTTAGCTTAGCATAATGATCATTTAGTTTTATTGCTATTGCTTTCTTCATGACTTATACATGTTCCTCTGACTATGAGATTATGCAACTCCCTAATACCGGAGGAACACCTTGTGTGCTATCAAACGTCACAACCTAACTAGGTGATTATAAAGTTGCTCTACAGGTGTCTCTGATTGTGTTTGTTGAGTTGGCATAAACCGAGATTAGGATTTGTCACTTTGTGTATCGGAGAGGTATCTCTGGGTCCTCTCAATAATGCACATCACTATAAGCCTTGCAAGCAATGTGACTAATGAGTTATTTGCGGGATGATGCATTACGGAATGAGTAAAGAGACTTCCCAGTAACGAGATTGAACTAGGTATGATGATACCGACGATCAAATCTCGGGCAAGTAACATACCGACGACAAAGGGAACAACGTATGTTGTTATGCAGTTTGACCGATAAAGATCTTTGTCGGTGTCAAAACCGGCGGATCTCGGGTAGGGGGTCCCGAACTGTGCGTCTAGGCGGATGGTAACAGGAGAGAAGGGACACGATGTTTTTACCCAGGTTCGGGCCCTCTCGATGGAGGTAAAACCCTACTCCTGCTTGATTAATATTGATGATATGGGTAGTACAAGAGTGGATCTACCACGAGATCACAGAGGCTAAACCCTAGAAGCTAGCCTATGGTATGATTGTTGTTTATGATTGTTGTTCGTCCTACGGACTAAAACCCTCCGATTTATATAGACATCGAATAGGGTTAGGGTTACACAGAGTCGGTTACAACGGTAGGAGATCTACATATCCGTATCGCCAAGCTTGCCTTCCACACCAAGGAAAGTCCCATCCGGACACGGGACAAAGTCTTCAATCTTGTATCTTCATAGTCCAGAGTCGGCCGACGGTGATAGTTCGCTATCCGGACACCCCTAATCTAGGACTCCTCGGTAGCCCACGAACCAGGCTTCAATGACGATGAGTCCGACGCGCATATTGTCTTCGGCATTGCAAGGCGGGTTCCTCCTCCGAATACTTCATAGAAGATTTTGAACACAAGGATAGTGTCTGGCTCTGCAAAACAAGTTCCACATACTACCGTAAAGAGAATAACCTTTGCACAGATCTGCTGACGTATTTCGCGGCATGACATCACACCATGGCCGTGCCTTTATCACGAATCGCTTTTTACTTGTTCCACCTCGGCGTTTAGCGAGGCGGTATCCTTGGCACGTCTTATCAAAGCGGAGATCGTGCCCCCTTATTCCGGGATTCCCATCAATACGGACGTGGGTAACCCAACCGCGCCATTGATTACGGCGCTTGGGAGATAAGCGAGTTTTACCAGGCTGGCGGGGGACGCATAGCTTCGTCCATCCATATAAGGGGATAATGATCCACCTTTTCACCTACGCCTTCTTCCTCCTTTACTCATCCATTTCCGCGGACTCGAGCTCCAGCGCCCAAGTCTGCACATCCCACCTCAACCTTCTCCAACTATGTCCGGAGCGGGAGGCAAGTGGATGGCCTCCTCCGTCACGGAGGGGCACATCAAAAAGTTGTGGAAGGCGGGATACTTGTCCAGCGACATCGCGCACCGGCTCCCCGACGAGGGGCAGCTCATTCCAACCCCCAGGCCCCATGAGAGGGTGGTGTTCCTCACCCACTTCCTCCGCGGACTAGGTTTTCCACCCCACCCATTTGTCCGGGGGCTCATGTTCTACTACGGCCTGGACTTCCACGATTTGGCCCTGAATTTCATCCTCAACATCTCGGCGTTCATCGTCGTGCGAGGCCTTCCTTCACATCCAGCCCCACTTCGGCTTATGGCTGAAGACCTTCAATGTCAAGCCGAAGGTAGTGGGGCGGCCGCCAAGCCGGAGTGCGGAGGTGCCATGGTTGGCAAGATGGCCAAAGTCCTATGGCTCGAGGGCTCCTTTGTGGAGACCATAAAGGGGTGGCAATCGGGGTGGTTCTACATCACCGAGCCGCGCGACTCTCAATGGGCGGCAGCCCCTGAATTCCGATCTGGCTTCCCCACGTGGCTCACATCATGGAAAGAGACGGGCCTGACGTGGGGTGATTCGAACGAGCTGTCCGGACTCCAAACCTGCGTCCGAAACCTGGTGGACAAGAATCTCAGGCTTGTCAACGTAATCCAGGTGATGCTCATCCGCCGGATTCTCCCATGCCAACAACGGGCCTTCAAATTGTGGGAGTTCGATCCGGCACAGCACCCAACTCTGAAAAGGCTCTTCGACACTACATACGAAGATGCCTGGAAGGTGTTGTTCAAGGACGCCGAAGCTCCCACATCCGCTACCGAAGATCACGGATTCCGCTCACAGCGTCAAGCCAGCGAGGTAAGTTATTTTACCCTTTATGGGACTCTTGTTGTCGGTGTCAAAACCGGCGGATCTCGGGTAGGGGGTCCCGAACTGTGCGTCTAGGCGGATGGTAACAGGAGACAAGGGACACGATGTTTTTACCCAGGTTCGGGCCCTCTCGATGGAGGTAAAACCCTACTCCTGCTTGATTAATATTGATGATATGGGTAGTACAAGAGTGGATCTACCACGAGATCACAGAGGCTAAACCCTAGAAGCTAGCCTATGGTATGATTGTTGTTCGTCCTACGGACTAAAACCCTCCGGTTTATATAGACACCGGGTAGGGTTAGGGTTACACAGAGTCGGTCACAATGGTAGGAGATCTACATATCCGTATCGCCAAGCTTGCCTTCCACGCCAAGGAAAGTCCCATCCGGACACGGGACGAAGTCTTCAACCTTGTATCTTCATAGTCCAGGAGTCCGTCCAACGGTGATAGTTCGGCTATCCGGACACCCCCTAATCCAGGACTCCTCAAGAGCCCTCGAACCAGGCTTCAATGACGCATTTAGTCCGGGCGCGCATATTGTCTTCGGCATTGCAAGGCGGGTTCCTCCTCGAACACTTCATAGAAGATTTTGAACACAAGGATAGTGTCCGGCTCTACAAAACAAGTTCCACATACTACCGTAGAGGGAATAACCTTTGCACAGATCTGCTGACGTATTCCGCGGCGTGACATCACACCACGGCCAGGCCTTTATACGAATCGTTTTTACTGTTTCACCTCAGCGCGTTTAGCGAGGCGGTTTCCTTGGCACGTCTTATCAAAGCGGAGATCGTGCCCCCTTATTCCGGGATTTCCATCAATACGGACGTGGGTAACCCAACCGCGCCATTGATTACGGTGCTTAGGGGATAAGCGAGTTTTACCAGGCTGGCGGGGGACGCATAGCTTCGTCCGTCCATATAAGGGGATAAGGATCCACCTTTTCGCCTACGCCTTCTTCCTCCTTGGCTCATCCATTTCCGCGCACTCGAGCTCCAGCACCCAAGTCCGCACATCCCACCTCAACCTTCTCCAACTATGTCTGGAGCGGGAGGCAAGTGGATGGCCTCCTCCCTCACGGAGGGGCACATCAAAAAGCTGCGGAAGGCCGGATACTTGTCCAGCGGCATCGCGCACTGGCTCCCCGACGAGGGGCAGCTCATTCCAACCCCCAGGCTCCATGAGAGGGTGGTGTTCCTCACCCACTTCCTCCGCGGACTAGGTTTTCCACTCACCCATTTGTCCGGGGGCTCATGTTCTACTACGGCCTGGACTTCCACGATCTGGCCCCGAACTTCATCCTCAACATCTCGGCGTTCATCATCGTGTGCGAGGCCTTCCTCTGCATCCAGCCCCACTTCGGCTTATGGCTGAAGATCTTCAATGTCAAGCCGAAGGTAGTGGGCGGCCGCCAAGCGGAGTGCGGAGGTGCCATGGTTGGCAAGATGGCCAAAGTCTTATGGCTCGAGGGCTCCTTTGTGGAGACCATAAAGGGGTGGCAATCGAGGTGCTTCTACATCACCGAGCATGCTGACTCTCAATGGGCGGCCCCCAAATTTCGATCTGTCTTCCCACACGGCTCACATCATGGAAAGAGACGGGCTGACGTGGGGTGATTCGGAAGAGCTGTCCGGACTCCAAACCTGCGTCTGAAACCTGGTGGACAAGAATCTCAAGCTTGTCAACGTAATCCAGGTGATGCTCATCCGCCGGATTCTCCCATGCCAACAATGGGCCTTCAAATTGTGGGAGTTCGATCCGGCACAACACCAAACTCTGAAAAGGCTCTTCGACACTACGAACGAAGACGCCTGGAAGGTGCTGTTCAAGGGCGCCGAGGCTCCCACATCCGCTACCGAAGATCGCGGATTCAGCTCGCAGCGTTAGGCCAGCGAGGTAAGTTATTTTACACTTTATGGGACTCTTTTTTCATAGTTTGACTCTATGCGGGATCTAAAACTCCCTAACCTTTGACAGGACTGGCTGAAGACATCCGGACAAATTAACTGTCCGCCCCCCTTGCCAGAAGACCCATCGGACACCCGATTGACGGGGCTGCTGGCTCCGGCACCTCACGTGGTGCCGGAGAAGAAGACCAAGAAGAAGGCCACGGGAACTTGAAGGAGATCCCGACGCCAGGTGCTGTCGGACTCATCGTCCGACGACTCTGAGGCGGAATCCTCCCCTGAGGAAGAGGAGGAGGAAAAGGAAGCCTCTCTCCCAGCGGGGGGAGAGAAGAAATGGAAGGCCGCCCCGAATGGGGAGGCCGGAGGTTCCAAGAAAGGAAGGACCCTTCCTCCGGACTTCTCCACCAACGCCAACAACGACGAGGAGGAGTGGCCAACAAGGGCCAAGCCCCTGGCGAGATCGTAAGTGTCCGGACTCCGGAATAGTTCATGACTTTTTATTTGTCGCATAGTGTCTTCTAACGCCGAATATGACCATGTAGCCCGCCCAAGGACGAGCTCGCCGCCGCTTGGCGGCTCGGATTCGCCGGATGTGAATAGCACTTCACTTCCGACCGCCTCCTCTCCTCGTGTCGCCGACGACACCGCGGTGGAGTCCCAAAAGGGGCCCAGCCAGGAGGAGGTGGTCCTGGAGGCGCCGCAAGGCGACCTCCCGGACTCCGGGCGCAAAGGGGGCGAAACCCCAGAGGGCTCTAAGTCTGGCCCTGTGCCGGACTCCGTACCGGAACCTTCAGTGGTTCCGAAGTCCGGCAAGCGGCCCCTTCGTAAGAAGGGTAAGACTACGACGCCGGTGACCTCCGTCCATCCGGAGGCACCGGATAGCTTGCTGGAGGCGCTTAACGACGCCTCCATCGACGAGGAGCACCGCACTGTTATGAGTGTGGTGATCCAGAAGTTCGATCCGCCAAGAGCGGGCTGACTGAAGCTTGTACCAGCCTTCTAACAGGCTTTGAGGTAAGTTTAGAATATGTAAACATATTACCGCATAGACAGTCGCCCCTTATGCTTAGTTTGGTGTTCGAAAAGAAAAGCCGAACTGATGATCTAAAAGATATACGCAGGAGTCTAACATAAGTATGTTAATATGGGAATGCAGGCTGCGCTGCTGACCTCTGCCGCACTGACTGCGGAGGTCAATGCATTGAAGCAGAGCCTCGAGCGGTCCGATAACGAGCTCGGCCTTGCCAAGAAGCATCTCGAGGACAAGGAATGTAAGTAATACCTTCTTAAAGTAATACCTTATAGAAAGGATTTGGTTGCAAAAATGACAGGACTAACATGGGTATTGTAGGGGCCACGAACGAGGTGGCGAACCTGAAGGAAGCGGTGTCCACGGCCAAAAGCAAAGCGGCCGCGGAGCGCACCGAGCGAGAGAAGCAGGAGGCGCGGGTGGCGGAGGTGCGACAAGAGCTCCAGGCTCTCATGGAAAAACATGAGAGTTGGGAGCGTGACTCGAAGACTCGAGAGTCCGAGCTCGCCTCGGCTCTTGAGAGTGCCAAAGCCGCTAAGGCCGAAGCCCAAAAAGCCCTCCAAGAAATTGAAGCATTAAAGAAGATAGCGGCGGGTAGGGCATTCTTTATGCAAAGCAAGCATGTGAAAGTGAATTACCTATTACTTACCCGAATCCAGAGCTCTCCAGAGCATTCGCAGATCTGCCCGTGGTGTAATACGATGCTGCGCGTTCTACCGCGCCAAGGAGGGGAGCTCGACGGAAAAGGTGTTACGGTCTCGGTATCGAGGCCGAACATCCGGTGACCTCGAGCGACCAGTGAAGCAGCTGGTCGAGCTCCACAAGGTCGCCGAACAGGCCATGAAGGGCCTCATAATTCGGTTGTGGCCATTGGAAGCCATGCACAGGAGCTACTTCGGCTAGTGCGGCGGCTGGTGGGCCTTTGTCCATGGATTGAAGTCATCAAGCTCTCCGTCTGCATTGAAGGTGCCCGTCGGGCCTTGCCCATGCTAAAGTGCACTGGGGCAAGCTGGATGCGGAGAAGCTTGTGACGGACGGGCCACCGAAGGGCAAGGAGCATCGCAAGCCCGAAATGTACTATGAGGGCGTCATGAAGGGTGCCCGCCTTATAAGCGGTGAATGCTCCAAAGATGTAATTTTTGAATAGACTCGCATTTGTTATCCTGTACGCTGAAAACTTGTTCATATGCGCTAAGCAACGCTTGTGAATTTAAAATATTACCTTTTGTGCGGCCATTTATCAAATTTGAGAGATGGCGAGTCGTTGGCTTCAGCCCCCATGCCACGAGTGCTGGGGTGTTCAGGATAAACTTGAGCGCTCTTGTTCCCATTCTTGGGTCCTTCGAGGGAGGTGCTCAGCATAGCGAACAAGGCAACCGAACTATAGTGCTTGAACACTCTCACTTAGCCATAGAATTCTATAATTTTAAATTTCGGCAAAGCCCCTAGTATTCGGAAGACCGAGTTGAGGCGCTATCCACGCCTTGGCGGACAATGCCGACTCCTCGCTCTAAGCGGCATAAGTCTTTAGGGACCCGAAAAAACCTCTCGAACAATGACCTGCTCTCGCCCTATCATGACGGTCAGTTTTAGCTTTCCACCGAGGTGCTCAACCCAGCTCAACCGGGGCACAATCGCAGTGGTTCTCCCAGCTACCTTAGCCGATAAAACGGAGCGTAAGGTACCAAAACATGGGAGCCGGGCAAACCCAACTATTGACCCAAGACATGATTCGGAGCCGATGCATATAATGCTATAAGTTCGGGGTGCCGCACTTGTGAAAGTGTTCGGACTTATCACACCATATATTTGGGGTACTTAAACCCCTGGTGTATTGGCCGTACCAAAGTGTACGGGTGCAACATGTCATGAATGAACATATATATAGATAAAGAAAGGAGTGCAATAATAGGCAAAAGCTATGTATTGTTTATTCAAAAGATACTGCAATGAAAGCAGGACGATACAAATGGTGCGATAGGCAAGGGATGGGACTATTTAACATGTCCCCCTCCAGGGGTAAGCTGCGGGATGGTATGTAAAATAGGTATAATGCTCGTAGTAGAGACCACCTGGACATTCGACGTAGCTTTCTGCTTCCCTGGCTGTTGCATCGTGAGTTCGGCAATTCTAGTGCAGACGGGGCTTCGGAAAACGGAGTCCTGAAAGTAAGAGAAAATAAGAAAGAAAAGAATGACACAATCGGGAGCCCACAGTGCGGTTGAGCCGCATTCTGGGTGTGCGATGGTCGTGCCCCTCCCCTTATGCCCATGGTATCTCCAGAGCATAGTTATGTACGCGTAGTACTGGCTTCGCAATTTCGCGAGGGCTGGGGTGGGGGCCGGATTGCTACGCTTGCTCGAATCATGCCAGGCGGTCTTGTTGTAGGTTACTCCGGGCGCGCTTGACGGTGTCCGGACGTTTAATAGCCGGACTCGAGAATTGCCGTGAGAGGCTGCTTTGCACCTCCGCCACGAGGGCCGCCGTGTGCTCCTCCGTTCGAAGAGAGCGTTCGGTGTTTCCATTGACCGTGATTACTCCTTGAGGGCCTAGCATCTTGAGCTTGAGGTACGCGTAGTGCGGCACCGCATTGAACTTTGCAAATGCGGTTCGTCCAAGCGATCGCGTGATAGCAATCATGAACGGGACTATGTCAAAGATTAACTCCTCGCTCGGAAGTTATCCGGGATCCAAGACCACTTTGAGTGTAATCGAGCCTGTCAGTTGGCCTCTACACCTGGTATGACGCCTTTAAAGGTCGTCTTTGTGGGTTTAATCCTTGAGGGGTCTATACCCATTTTGCGCACTGTATCCTGATAGAGCAGGTTCAGGCTGCTACCGCCGTCCATCAGGACTCTAGTGAGGTGAAATCCGTCAATGATTGGGTCAAGAACCAATGCGGTGAATCCGCCGTGGCGGATGCTAGTGGGGTGGTCCCTTCGATCAAAGGTGATCGGGCAGGAGGACCATGGGTTGAACTTTGGGGAGACTGGCTCCATTGCATATACGTCCCTAGCGCACGCTTCCGCTCCCTTTTGGGTATGTGGGTTGCGTATATCATGTTCACCGTCCGCACTAGTGGGGGGAAACCTTACATCCTCTATTGTTCGACGACCGGGCTCCTCCTCGTCATCGCTATGCAGCCCCTTGTCATTGAGTTCGACATTTAACTTGCTCATTGTTTGAAGACCCAACAATCCCTGTTGGTGTGGTTGGCTGGTTTTTCGGGGTGCCATGTATTTGGCACGGCGATCGAAAGTATTCGGTCCAGATTGGACGGGCCCTGAGTATTTCTTTTGAACGGCTTCTTCCGTGACGGGTTTAGAGCCTATGAATCCAGCATTGACTGCCGTATCTTCAGAATTATCGTCGTTAATGCGGCGCTTGTGCTTGTTGCGACGCGACCTGCCATTGTTGTCCTTGGTATCCGAACTACCAGGGTTTTTGGTCAAGTTGTTACTACGAGCTAGCCAGCTGTCCTCTCCCACGCAAAAGCGGGTCATGAGCGTTGTGAGGGCTGCCATGGATTTCGGCTTTTCCTGTCCTAGGTGCCGGGCAAGCCACTCGTCGCGGATGTTATGTTTGAAGGCTGCAAGGGCCTCTCCATCTGGACAGTCGATATTTGATTTTTCTTGGTTAGGAACCGTGTCCAGAATTGTCTGGCCGATTCTTCTGGCTGCTGAATTATGTGGCTGAGGTCATCGGCGTCGGTGTGGTCGCATATGTGCCTGGAAGTTATCAAGGAATGCAGCTTCCGTGTCCTCCCAACAACCAATTGATTCTCTTTGGCAAGCTGTTAAGCCAATGCCGAGCTGGTCCTTTAAGCTTGAGTGGGAGGTATTTGATGACGTGTAGATCATCACCGCGAGCCATGTGGATATGGAGGAGGTAGTCCTCGATCCAAACCGCAGGATCTGTTGTGCCATCGTATGATTCGATGTTTACGGGTTTGAAACCCTCAGGGATTTGATGATCCATCACTTCGTCTGTGAAGCATAGTGGGTGTGCGGCGCCTCTGTATTGGGCTATATCACGACGCAGCTCTAATGAGCTTTGTCTCATCGTGTTCGGCCCGGCGGAGTTCTTGTATCCGGCGTGGCGGTTATCATCACGCGTGGGCGCCCACGCGATCCGTAGATCGATCTTGTTTGCCTTGCCTTGTCCTCCAATATGTCTCGCAGTGGGCGCGCGTTTCCCGTGCCTTGGTATTTTTCGGCGTCGCCGGGTGCGGCTTGAATGGAGGGTCTAGAGGCCTCTCTGTCATGCCACGGGTAGCCGGTCGGCCGCATCATCTTGCTGGTGATGTAGGTTTGGGTGCTGCTTCCTCTAATTGGGGTAGCAGCCTGCGTTTCAGGTATCTCTTGGAGGGGCGTTCGAGTTCGTACTCTTGGCTGCGAGGACTTGATCCATCATCTGCCTAGCAAGTCTTGGTCAGCTCTAAGCTGCTGCTTTTTCTTGAGGCTGCTTGCCGTGGCCATAAGCCTGCGTTTGAAACACTCCTGCTCGGCGGGGTCTTGAGCACGACAAATTAAATAAATCGTCCGAGGCTTGCCTCATCTTTGGAGGGAGGCATATAATTATCGCCTTCCACCTCCACATGCCGCTCTATCATGAGGGCTGACTTCTCCCTCCTCTGTGCTGAATCCTGCTTTGGAGGGGTTGTCTTGACACTATCCGGGTGTTATTATCTCCGTGCGGAATCACCGTTTTGCTGTGGCGGGATTTAGAGCGGCGCCACGACGCCGGTGCTTGGGCTGCTTCTTGGAGGGTCATCCTCCGTTGTTCCATCGCCGTTCCCATCTTTTGGGATGTCCACCATGTATATGTCGTATGACGAGGTGGCCTTCCGGTGCCTCGTAGGCGCTGGTTCTTGGTCGTCTCGACATCGTCGTCCATACCGTCGATGTCTTCGGAGTCGAAGTCAAGCATGTCGGTTAAATCATCGACAGTGGCTACAAAGTGGGTGGTGGGTGGGCGTTGAATTTCTTCGTCGTCCGCATCCCAACCTTCCTGACCGTAGTACGGCTAGGGCTCTCCTGATAAAGAGAGAGACTTTAGTGAATTCAGGATGTCGCCAAAGGGCGAGTGCTGAACGATGTCCGCGGTAGTGAACTCCATAACCGGCGCCCAATCGGATTCGATTGGCAGGGGCGTGGAGGGTTCGGAGTCCGGAGAGGAGTCCGGCACCTTGGAGTCACGGTCTTCGCAAAGGACAGGGATGGAGTTCGGCTCAATCGCCATAGAGATCGTAGCCCCCGAGGCGGTGTCCAACCACTCGTCCTCGATCGGCGGAGTCGGCTCCGAGCTAAGGGTCGGAGCAGACGCTGGTGCAGCCTGTGGCAATCGCTCGGTTGCGAGCAAGATCGTGCCCATCGAGACATCTTGGCGCGCTTGGTTGTGGCTCGAATCCGTCGAAGATCAAGTCTCCGCGGATGTCGGCCGTGTAGTTCAAACTCCCAAATCTGACCTGATGGCGATGGGCGTAGCTTCGATCTGCTCCGGATGGCCAAGTGAATTGGCCCGCATGCAAAGCCGCCCGAATCTGAAGATCTGTCCGGGAGAAAAGTCTCACCGGGAGCGTCGTTGTTGATGATCGAAGGAGCCATCGGGCCTAAGGATGACGACACAGAGGAACTCTCAATGAAACCACCAATGTCGGTGTCAAAACCGGCGGATCTTGGGTAGGGGGTCCCAAACTGTGCGTCTAGGCGGATGGTAACAGGAGACAAGGGACACGATGTTTTTACCCAGGTTCGGGCCCTCTCGATGGAGGTAAAACCTTACTCCTGCTTGATTAATATTAATGATATGGGTAGTACAAGAGTGGATCTACCACGAGATCAGAGAGGCTAAACCCTAGAAGTTAGCCTATGGTATGATTGTTGTTCGTCCTACAGACTAAAACCCTCCGGTTTATATAGACACCGGATAGGGTTAGGGTTACACAGAGTCGGTTACAATGGTAGGAGATCTACATATCCATATTGCCAAGCTTGCCTTCCACGTCAAGGAAAGTCCCATCCAGACACGGGACGAAGTCTTCAATCTTTTATCTTCATAGTCCAGGAGTCCGACCGACGGTGATAGTTCGGCTATCCGTACGCCCCCTAATCCAGGACTCCCTCAATCTTCATAGAATATGTAGGAGCCAATATGAGCATCCAGGTTCCGCTATTGGTTATTGACCGGATTTGTGTCTCGGTCATGTCTACATAGTTCTCGAACCCATAGGGTCCGCACGCTTAACATTCGATGACGATTTGTATTATGAGTTATGTGATTTGATGACCGAAGTTTGTTCGGAGTCCCAGATGAGATCACAGACATGACGAGGAGTCTCGAAATGGTCGAGAGGTAAATATTCATACATTGGAAGGCTATATTCGGACATCGGAAATGTTCCAAGTGATTCGGGTATTTTTCATAGTAGCGAGGAGTTACGGGAATTCACCGGGAGAAGTAATGGGCCTTATTGGGCCATACGGGAAAAGAGGAGGCATGCCAAGGGGAGGTGGCGCGCCCCCGACTAGGGGAAGGGGGTGGCGCACCCCTTGCCTTTTCCTACTCCCTCTCTCTTTCCCTCTTTCCTTCTTTCCCACTCCGAAAAGGAAAGGGAATCCTACTAGGACTTGGGAGTCCTAGTAGGACTCCCTACACTTGGCGCGCCCCTAGGAGGGCCGGCCTCTCTCCCTCCCTCCTTTATATACGTGGGCAGGGGGCACCCCAAAGTCACTCCAACATTTGTCTTAGCCGTGTGCGGTGCCCCCCTCTAAAGTTACACACGTCAGTCATATCGTTGTAGTGCTTAGGCGAAGCCCTGCGCCGGTAACTTCATCATCACCGTCGCCACGCCGTCGTGCTGACGGAACTCTCCCTCGTCCTCAACTGGATCAAGAGTACGAGGGACGTCATCGAGCTGAACCTGTGCTGAACACGGAGGTGTCGTACGTTCGGTGCTAGGATAGGTCAGACCGTGAAGACGTACGACTACATCAACCATGTTAATAAACGTTTCCGCTTTCGGTCTACGAGGGTACGTGGACACACTCTCCCCGCTCGTTGCTATGCATCTCCTAGATAGATCTTGCGTGATCCTAGAGAAAAATAAGTTGAAAGATGATAGTAGCAATGATGCGGATTGGGTCCATGATCTGAGTATTATCCTCATTGCTGCACAGAAGAATTATGTCCTTGATGCACCGCTGGGTGACGGACCTATTGCAGGAGCAGATGCAGACGTTATGAACGTTTGGCAAGCTCGGTATGATGACTACTTGGTAGTTTAGTGCGCCATGCTTTATGGCTTAGAACCGGGACTTCAAAAACATTTTGAACGCCACAGAACATATAAGATGTTTCAAGAGCTGAAATTGGTATTTCAGACTCATGCCCGAGTCAAGAGGTATGAGACCTGTGACAAGTATTTTGCCTACAAGATGGAGGAGAATAGCTCAACCAGTGAGCATGTTCTCAGAATGTCTGAGTACTACAATCGCTTGAGTCAAGTGGGAGTTAATCTTCCAGATAAGATAGTGATTGACAGAGTTCTCTAGTCACTATCACCAAGTTACTGGAACTTCGTGATGAACTATAAAGGAATGATGAAAACGATTCCTGAGCTCTTCGCAATGCTAAAATCAGGGAAGGTAGAAATCAAGAAAAGCATCAAGTGTTGATGGTTGAGAAGACCACTAGTTTCAAGTAAAAGGGCAAGGGAAAGAAAGGGAACTTCAAGTAGAATGGCAAGCAAGTTGCCACTCCCATGAAGAAGCCCAAAGCTAGACCCAAGCCTGAAACTGAGTGCTTCTACTTCAAAGGAAATGGTCACTGGAAGCGGAACTGCCCCAAATACTTGGCGGATAAGAAGGATGGCAAAGTGAACAAAAGTATATATGATATACATGTTATTGATCTGTACTTTACTAGTGTTCATAGTAGCCCCTGGGTATTTGATACTGGTTCAGTTGCTATGATTAGTAACTTGAAATAGGAGTTATAAAATGAACAGAGACGATGTGTGTTGGAAGTGATTCCAAGGTTGATAAGATCACCATCGCACACTCCCTTTACATTCGGGTTAGTGTTGAACCTAAAATAAATGTTATTCGGTGTTTGCGTCGAGCATAATATGATTGGATCATGTTTATTGCAATACGGTTATTCATTTAAGTCAAAGAATAATTGTTGTTTACATGAATAAAACCTTCTGTGGTCATACACCCAAGGTGAATGGTTTATTGAATCTCGATCGTAGTGATACACATATTCATGATATTGAAGCCAAAAAGATGCAAAGTTAATAATGATAGTGCAACTTATTTGTGGCACTGCCGTTTAGGTCATATTGGTGTAAAGCGCATGAAGAAACTCCATGCTGATGGACTTTTGGAATCAATTGATGCTTGCGAACCATGCCTCATGGGAAAGATGCCTAAGACTCCGTTCTCCGGAACAATGAGCGAGCAACTGACTTATTGGAAATAATACATACTGATGTATGCGGTCCGATGAGTGTTGAGGCTCGCGGCGGGTATCATTATTTTCTGACCTTCACAGATGATTTGAGCAGATATGGGTATATCTACTTGATGAAACATAAGTCTGAAACATTTGAAAAGTTCAAAGAATTTCAGAGTGAAGTGGAAAATCATCGTAACAAGAAAATAAAGTTTCTACGATCTGATCATGGAGGTGAATATTTGAGTTATCAGTTTGGTCTTCATTTGAAACAATGTGGAATAGTTTCACAACTCACGCCACCTCGAACACCACAGTGTAATGATGTGTCCGAACGCCATAACCGTACTTTATTAGATATGGTGCGATCTATGATGTCTCTTACCGATTTACCACTATCGTTTTGGTATTATGCATTAGAGACAACTGCATTCACGTTAAATAGGGCACCATCTAAATCCGTTGAGATGACACCGTATAAATGTGGTTTAGCAAGAAACCTAAGCTGTCGTTTCTTAAAGTTTGGGGCTGCAATGCTTATGTGAAAAAACCTCAACCTGATAAGCTCGAACCCAAATCGGAGAAATGCATCTTCATAGGATACCCAAAGGAGACTGTTGGGTACACCTTCTATCACACATCCGAAGGCAAGATATTCGTTGCTAAGAATGGGTCCTTTCTAGAGAAGGAGTCTCTCTCGAAAGAAGTGAGTGGGAGGAATGTAGAACTTGATGAGGTAATTGTACCTTCTCCCGAATTGAAAAGTAGTTGATACGTCTCCAACGTATCTATAATTTTTGATTGCTCCATGCTATATTATCTACTGTTTTGGACCATATTGGGATTTATTGTCCACTTTTATATTATTTTTGGGACTAACCTATTAACCGGAGGCCCAGCCCAGAATTGCTGTTTTTTGCCTATTTCAGTGTTTCGAAGAAACGGAATATCAAACGGAGTCCAAACGGAATAAAACCTTCGGGAACGTGATTTTCTCACCGAATATGACCCAGGAGACTTGGACCCTACGTCAAGAAAGCCAGGAGGTGGGCACGAGGTAGGGGGGCGCGCCCCCACCCTCGTGCGCGCCACAAAGCTCCACCGACGTACTTCTTCCTTCTATATATACCTACGTACCCCCAAACGATCAGATACGGAGCCAAAAACCTAATTCCACCAACGCAACCTTCTGTACCCACGAGATCCCATCTTGGGGCCTGTTAGGAGTTCACGGAAGGGGAATCCACCATGGAGGGCTTCTACATCATCAGCATAGCCCCTCCGATGAAGTGTGAGTAGTTTACCTCAGACCTTTGGGTCCATAGTTAGTAGCTAGATGGCTTCTTCTCTCTTTTTGGATCTCAATACAATGTTCTCCCCCTCTCTCATGGAGATCTATTCGATGTAATCTTGTTTTTGCGGTGTGTTTGTTGAGACCGATGAATTGTGGGTTTATGATCAAGATTATCTATGGACGATATTTGAATCTTCTCTGAATTCTTTTGTGTATGATTGGTTATCTTTGCAAGTCTCTTCGAATTATCAGTTTTGTTTGGCCTACTAGATTGGTTTTTCTTGCAATGGGAGAAGTGCTTAGCTTTGGGTTCAATCTTGCGGTGTCCTTTCCCAAAGTGATGAGGGGCAGCAAGGCACGTATAGTATTGTTGCCATCGAGGATAACAAGATGGGGTTTTATCATATTGCATGAATTTATCCTCTACATCATGTCATCTTGCTTAAGGCATTACTCTGTTTTCATTAACTTAATACTCTAGATGCATGGATAGCGGACGATGAGTGGGGTAATAGTAGTAGATGCAGTGTGAGTCGGTCTACTTGTCTCGGACGTGATGCCTATATACATGATCATACCTAGATATTCTCATAACTATGCTCAATTACATCAATTGCTCAACGATGAATTGCTCACCCACCGTAAAATACTTATGCTCTTGAGAGAAGCGGCTAGTGAAATCTATGGCCCCCGGGTCTATTCTCATCATATTAATCTTCCATCACTTTATTATTTCTTTGCTTTTTTACTTTGCTTTTTATTTTACTTTGCATCTTTATACCAAGAAAATACCAAAAAAATATCTATCATATCTATGAGATCTCACTCTCTTAAGTGATCGTGAAGGGATTGACAACCCCTATTCGCGTTGGTTGCGAGGAGTTATTTGCTTTTTGTAGGTACGAGGGACTCGCACATAGCCTCCTACTGGATTGATACCTTGGTTCTCAAAAACTGAGGGAAATACTTATGCTACTTTGCTGCATCAGCCTTTCCTCTTCAAGGAAATCCAAGGCAGTGCTCAAAAGGTAGCAAGAAGAATTTCTGGCGCCGTTACCGGGGAGTCTACGCAAAAGTCAATATACCAAGTACCCATCACAATCCCTTATCTCTCGCATTACATTATTTGCCATTTGCCTCTCGTTTTCCTCTCCCCCACTTCACCCTTGCCGTTTTATTCGCCCTCTCTTTTCCATTTGCCTTTTTTCTCGCTTGCTTTTTGTTTGCTCGTGTGTTGGATTGCTTGCTTGTCACGATGGCTCAAGATAATACCAAATTATGTGACTTTACCAATACCAACAATAATGATTTTCTTAGCACTCCGGTTGCTCCTCTTACCAATACTGAATCTTGTGAAATCAATACTGCTTTGTTGAATCTTGTCATGAAAGATGAATTCGCCGGCCTTCCTAGTGAAGATGCCGCTACTCATCTAAATAGCTTCGTGGATTTGTGTGATATGCAAAAGAAGAAAGATGTTGATAATGATATTGATAAATTGAAGCTATTTCCTTTTTCGCTTAGAGATCATGCTAAAGCTTGGTTTTCGTCTTTGCCTAAAAATAGTATTGATTCTTGGAACAAGTGCAAAGATGCTTTTATCTCTAAGTATTTTCCTCCCGCTAAGATCATCTCTCTTAGAAACGATATTATGAATTTTAAGCAACTTTATCATGAACATGTTGCACAAGCTTGGGAGAGGATGAAATTAATGATACGTAATTGCCCTACTCATGGTTCGAATTTGTGGATGATTATACAATATTTTTATGCCGGATTGAACTTTGCTTCTAGAAATCTTTTAGATTCGGCCGCGGGAGGCACTTTTATGGAAATCACTTTAGGAGATGCTACATTATTCCCAATGGCACACTGAAAGATCTACTAATAAAAAAGTGCATGCGATAGAAGAAATCAATGTTTTGAGTGGAAAGATGGATGAACTTATGAAATTATTTGCTACTAAGAGTGTTTCTTCTGATCCTAATGATATGACTTTGTCTACTTTGATTGAGAATAATAATGAACCTATGGATGTGAATTTTGTTGGTAGGAATAATTTTGGTAACAACGCGTATAGAGGGAACTTTAATCCTAGGCCTTATCCTAGTAATCCTTCTAATAATTATGGAAATTCCTACAACAACTCTTATGGAAATTTTAATAAGATGCCCTCTGAATTTGAGACTAGTGTTAAAGAGTTTATGAATTCACAAAAGAATTTCAATGCTTTGCTTGAAGAGAAATTGCTTAAAGTTGATGAATTGGCTAGAACGTTGGTAGAATTTCTCTTGATGTTGATTCTTTAAAGCTTAGATCTATTCCTCCTAAGCATGATATCAATGATTCTCTCAAAGCCATGAGAATTTCCATTGATGAGTGCAAGGAAAGAACCGCTAGGATGCGTGCTAAGAAAGATGCCTTTATTAAAGCGTGTTCTTCCAATTCCCATGAAAATAAAGATGAAGATCTAAAAGTTATTGATGTGTCCCCTATTAAATCCTTGTTTTGCAATATGAATCTTGATAATGATGAGAATGAATATGATCCACCTAGAAGGCATTCCAAAAATTCGGAGTTTTTAGATTATGATGCTAAAATTGATAAAAGTGGGATTGAAGAAAGCAAAACCCTAGATGTTGCTAAACCCACTATTTTGGATTTCAAGGAATTTAATTATGAAAGTTGCTCTTTAATTGATTTTATTTCCTTGTTGCAATCCGTGCTAAATTATCCTCATGCTTATAGTCAAAATAAAGCGTTTACTAAACATATCGTTGATGCCTTGATGCAATCTTATGAAGAAAAACTTGAGTTGGAAGTTTCTATCCCTAGAAAACATTATGATGAGTGGGAACCAACTATTAAAATTAAGATTAAGGATCATGAATTTTATGCTTTATGTGAATTGGGTGCTAGTGTTTCCACTATTCCCAAAACTTTGTGCGATTTGCTAGATTTCCGCGATTTTGATGATCGCTCTCTAAACTTGCACCTTGCGGATTCCACTATTAAGAAACCTATGGGAAGAATTAATGATGTTCTTATTGTTGAAAATAGGAATTATGTGCCCGTATATTTTATCGTTCTTGATATAGATTGCAATCCTTCATGTCCTATTATTCTTGGTAGACCTTTCCTTAGAACGATTGGTGCAATTATTGATATGAAGGAAGGGAATATTAGATTCCAATTTCCATTAAAGAAAGGCATGGAACACTTCCCTAGGAAGAAAATAAAATTACCATACGGATCTATCAGGAGAGCCACTTATGGATTGCCTATCAAAGATGGCAATACCTAGATCTATCCTTACTTTTATGCCTAGCTAGGGGCGTTAAACAATAGCGCTTGTTGGGAGGCAACCCAATTTTATTTTTTATTTTTTGCTTTTGCTTTTGCTTAGGAATAAATCTTCCATATAGCCTCTGGTTACATGTGTTTTTATGTTTTAATTAGTGTTTGTGCCAAGTTAAACCTATAGGATCTTCTTGGATAATAGTTATTTGATCTTGCTGTAATTTCCAGAAACATTCTGTTCACCAAAACAATTGTTAAAAATCACCAGAACGTGATAAAATAGTGATTCCAATTGCTGCTAATCAATAAAAAAATTTCCTACGTCATCCTATTTTGGCTGAATTTTTGGAGTTCCAGAAGTTTGCATTAGTTACAGATTACTACAGACTGTTCTGTTTTTGACAGATTCTGTTTTTCATGTGTTGTTTGTTTATTTTGATGAATCTATGGCTAGTAAAATAGTTTATAAACCATAGAGAAGTTGGAATACAGTGGGTTTAACACCAATATAAATAAATAATGAGTTCATTACAGTACCTTGAAGTGTTCTTTTGTTTTCTTTCGCTAACGGAGCTCACAAGATTTCTGTTGAGTTTTGTGTTGTGAAGTTTTCAAGTTTTGGGTGAAATCTTTTGATGGATTATGGAACAAGGAGTGGCAAGATCCTAAGCTTGGGGATGCCCCGGAAGGCATCCCCTCTTTCGTCTACTTCCATCGGTAACTTTACTTGGAGCTATATTTTTATTCACCACATGATATGTGTTTTGCTTGGAGCGTCTTGTATGATTTGAGTCTTTGATTTTTAGTTTACCACAATCATCCTTGCTGTACACACCTTTTTAGAGAGCCATACATGAATTGGAATTTTTTAGAATACTCTATGTGCTTCACTTATATCTTTTGAGCGATATAGTTTTGCTCTAGTGCTTCACTTATATCTTTTAGAGCACGGTGGTGGATTTGTTTTATAGAAACTATTGGTCTCTCATGCTTCACTTAGATTATTTTGAGAGTCTTAAATAGCATGGTAATTTGCTTAATAATCTCAATATGCTAGGTATACAAAAATAGTAAGAGCTTTCTTATGAGTGTGTTGGATACTAAGAAAAGTTTGATGCTTGATGATTGTTTTGAGATATGGAGGTGATAATATCAAAGTCGTGCTAGTTGAGTAGTTTTGAATTTGAAGAATGCTTGTTTTGAAGTTTGCAAGTCCCGTAGCATGCATGTATGGTAAACGTTATGTAACAAATTTGAAACATGAGGTGTTCTTTGATTGTCCTCCTTATGAGTGGCGGTCGGGGACGAGCGATGGTCTTTTCCTACCAATCTATCCCCCTAGGAGCATGCACGTAGTGCTTTGGTTTTTTATGGCTTGTAGATTTTTGCAATAAGTATGTGAGTTATTTATGACTAATGTTGAGTCCATGGATTATACGCACTCTCACCCTTCCATCGTTGCTAGCCTCTTCGGTACCATGCATTGCCCTTTCTCGCATTGAGAGTTGGTGCAAACTTCGCTGGTGCATTCAAACCCCGTGATATGATACGCTCTTTCACACATAAACCTCCTTATATCTTCCTCAAAACAGCCACCATACCTACCTATTATGGCATTTCCATAGCCATTCCAAGATATATTGCCATGCAACTTTCCACCATTCCGTTCATCATGACACCTTCATCATTGTCATATTGCTTAGCATGATCATGTAGTTGGCATAGTATTTGTGGCAAAGCCATCGTTCATAATTCTTTCATACATGTCACTCTTGATTCATTGCATATCCCGGTACACCGCCGGAGGCATTCATATAGAGTCATACTTTGTTCTAGTATCGAGTTGTAATCATTGAGTTGTAAATAAATAGAAGTGTGATGATCATCATTTTCTAGAGCATTGTCCCAAGTGAGGAATAAAAAAAAAGAGAAAGGCCATGAAAAAAGAGAAAGGCCATGAAAAAAAGAGAAGGCCCAAAAATAAAATGAGAGAAAAAGAGAGAACAATGCTACTATCCTTTGCCACACTTGTGCTTCAAAGTATCACCATAATCTTCATGATAGAGAGTCTCTCGTTTTGTCACTTTCATATACTAGTGGGAATTTTTCATTATAGAACTTGGCTTGTATATTCCACAATGGGCCTCCTCAAGTGCCCTAGGTCTTCGTGAGCAAGCAAGTTGGATGCACACCCACTTAGCTTCTTTTGTTGAGCTTTCATACATTTATAGCTCTAGTGCATCCGTTGCATGGCAATCCCTACTCCTTACATTAACATCAATCGATGGGCATCTCCATAGCCTATTGATTAGCCTCGTTGATGTGAGATCTTCTCCTTTTTTGTCTTCTCCCCATAACCCCCATCATCATATTCTATTCAACCCATAGTGCTATGTCCATGGCTCGCGCTCATATATTGCGTGAAAGTTTATAAGTTTGAGATTACTAAAGTATGAAACAATTGCTTGGCTTGTCATCGGGGTTGTGCATGATGAGAGCATTCTTGTGTGACGAAAATGGAGCATGACTAAAATATATAATTGTGTAGGGATGAACTTTCTTTGGGCATGTTATTTTGAGAAGAAATAATTGCTTAGTTAGTATGTTTGAAGTATTATTATTTTTATGTCAATATGAACTTTTGTCTTGAATCTTTCGGATCTGGATATTCATACCACAATTAAGAAGAATTGCATTGAAATTATGCCAAGTAGCACTCCGCATCAAAAATTCTGTTTTTATCATTTACCTACTCGAGGACGAGCAGGAATTAAGCTTGGGGATGCCTGATACGTCTCCAACGTATCTATAATTTTTGATTGCTCCATGCTATATTATCTACTGTTTTGGACCATATTGAGATTTATTTTCCACTTTTATATTATTTTTGGGACTAACCTATTAACCGGAGGCCCAGCCCAGAATTGCTGTTTTTTTGCCTATTTCAGTGTTTCGAAGAAACGGAATATCAAACGGAGTCCAAACGGAATGAAACCTTCGGGAACGTGATTTTCTCACGAATATGACCCAGGAGACTTGGACCCTCGTCAAGAAAGCCACGAGGTAGGGGGCGCGCTTCACCCTCGTGGGCCCCACAAGCTCCACCGATGTACTTCTTCCTCCTATATATACCTCACGCACTTCAAACGATCGACACGGAGCCAAAAACCTAATTCCACCGCCGCAACCTTCTGTACCCACGAGATCCCATCTTGGGGCCTATTCCGGAGCTCCGCCAGAAGGGGAATCCACCACGGAGGGCTTCTACATCATCACCATAGCCCCTCCGATGAAGTGTGAGTAGTTAGCTCAGACCTTCGGGTCCATAGTTAGTAGCTAGATGGCTTCTTCTCTCTTTTTGGATCTCAATACAATGTTCTCCCCCTCTCTCGTGGAGATCTATTCGATGTAATCTTCTTTTTGCGGTGTGTTTGTTGAGATCGATGAATTGTGGGTTTATGATCAAGATTATCTATGGACAATATTTGAATATTATCTGAATTCTTTTATGTATGATTGGTTATCTTTGCAAGTCTCTTCGAATTACCAGTTTGGTTTGGCCTACAAGATTGGTTTTGCTTGCAATGGTGGAAGTGCTTAGCTTTGGGTTCAATCTTGCGGTGTCCTTTCCCAGTGACAGTAGGGGCAGCAAGGCACGTATAGTATTGTTGCCATCGAGGATAACAATATGGGGTTTTTATCATATTGCATGAATTTATCCCTCTACATCATGTCATCTTGCTTAAGGCATTACTCTGTTTTCATTAACTTAATACTCTAGATGCATGCTGGATTGCGGTCGATGAGTGGAGTAATAGTAGTAGATGCAGGCAGAGTCGGTCTACTTGTCTCGGACGTGATGCCTATATACATGATCATACCTAGATATTCTCATAACTATGCTCAATTCTGTCAATTGCTCAACAGTAATTCGTTCACCCACCGTAAAATACTTATGCTCTTGAGAGAAGCGGCTAGTGAAATCTATAGCCCCCGGGTCTATTCTCATCATATTAATCTTCCATCACTTTATTATTGCTTTGCTTTTTTCACTTTGATTTTTATTTTACTTTGCATCTTTATACCAAAAAAATACCAAAAATATTATCTATCATATCTATCAGATCTCACTCTCGTAAGTGACCGTGAAGGGATTGACAACCCCTATTCGCGTTGGTTGCGACGAGTTATCTGCTTTCTGTAGGTACGAGGGATTCGTGCGTAGCCTCCTACTGGATAGATACCTTGGTTCTCAAAAACTGAGGGAAATACTTAAGCTACTTTGCTGCATCATCCTTTCCTCTTCAAGGAAATCCAACGCAGTGCTCAAGAGGTAGCAGTAGTTCATCACATAAATCAGTTCCAGTGATTCCTACACAAATTAGTGAGGAAGCTAATGATGATGACCATGAAACTTCAGATCAAGTTACTACCGAACCTCGTAGGCCAACCAGAGTACGGTCCGCACCAAAATGGTACGGTAATCCTGTTCTCGAAGTCATGTTACTAGACCATGACGAACCTACGAACTATGAGGAAGCGATGATGAGCCCAGATTCCGACAGATGGCTTGAGGCCATGAAATCTGAGATGGGATTAAAACCAACAATCCTATAAGTCTATGGATTAGTAACACGTCATCCTAATGGATAGATGAGAAGCCTAGTTCTTAAACCCGTAGAAGAAAAGAGGATGACTCAGATCAGAAGGCCATGAGGTATAAGGAGTAAAAGAGCCTTACGTTCCCTTCCACAATCAATTCCCTTATATAGCTAAAGCATTTCTAGACACAACTTCACCGGTTTGGCTTGGTAATCCTACAGCAACAAAGCTCGATACCAACGCTGTCGGGACCCGATCCTAGGTCACACCGATCTAGCATGTAACACATCATATCACTTTGCGGCCTCACGCACGGTATTCCACGGTGTCGCCTTACCATGTCCCGGGACGGTTGCGTCTTTTGGCTCACGATATGATAGTGTCGCTAGCATCCATATGACAAAGAACCCGGGCCGACATGGCTAGTCGTGAACCCAAAGCGGCGCTTAACCTATGGGGACAGGCATACATGAATCACATCGAGCATGTCGGTCATCAACGTATATATTCGGGCTGTAGCACTGGGCTAACAGGACTCGGTATCCCGGCTGTAGCAGGCTAGGCAGGACTCGAATAACACCGCGTGACATTTCGAGGGGATGACATAGGAACGAAATGAAACACATGCCGCCAGTCAAGTGTCCAAGCAGTAGTCTTTGGGCTAGCAGGACTCCGGTGAACCGGGCTGTAGCGGACTACTATCGCCGTAAACACGAGACTACATTTCCCCATATGAGAGGCTGCCAAGGATAAACAACTAGTTTGTCGGATCCCACACATACCAAGCATTTCAAACATACACACAATATGCTCAATATGTCCAAATACGACGTGGCATCACAACATAACTCTACGACTCAAATATTATTCATTAGGCTCCGAAGAGCGAGATATTACAAACATGGGTCTCATGACCCAACACTCGTGAGCATACAAGTCAAAACACAAGCGGAAGCTAAACATGTCCGGGTACGCATAACTATAAATGAAAAAGGCCGAGAAGCCCGACTATCTACCAGATCCCGCCAAGGCACAAGATCGTAGCTGAGGTATCAAGCTAAACGTCAAGTCCAAGCGGAACTACTAAGCGAGACCGACGCCTCTCTCGCAAAACATAAAATAAGCAAACGTGAGTACAATTGTACTCAGCAAGACTTACATCGTAACTAACTACATATGCATCATTATCAAAAAGGGGGTGGTGGAGTTTGACTGCAGCAAGCCAGCTTTGACTCGGTGGCTATCTGAACTACATCGCAAGTAACTCTTTTGAGGTGGCGCACACGAGTCCACATATTCACCATATCAATACACCACTATGGACCCGCCCCGCCTTCCCACGAGAACGCCATCCATAGCACTCACGCTTATCTTGGCGCATTTTAGGGTATCCACTTTCACTTGTCTATGAACTATGCAAGGGGTCCAAGTTTCCATATCCGAGGAATCCGGCTATTGAATAGATAATGATAACCTGCAGGGGTGTACTTCTTCACACATGCTCTCGCCACTTATAGCCCTCAGACACGTCATGTACCTCGGCAACCTTCAAGCGGAAGCCGGGCGAGGGAGTCGGCCACGACCGACTAACCACACAAGTCTCTCGTCTGTGTTTATCGCCTATTCGGGTTCCATCCGCAAGGAGATCCGCCGGGTGTCGCCACGGCCCCAAACGATGTGAGCAGGGTTCCCAAGCCCACCAACCGGGTGCCACTTGGTACACCGTACATCATGCCTAGTCTGTCCCAAGCCCACTGCACTGGTGCCACTTGGTAGACTACTAACACTACCTACAAACACCGTAAACTAGTTGCAACTCCCGGACAGAGATCAAGTTGATTAATAAGTCGAGAGGGGTCGAGTTACGAACCCAATGTGTGGTAGTAACTGTTCATGGATCACAAACACGTAACTCAGCCTCGAGGACAGCTGCAATGAGACAACCCACCATGTACTCCTACATGGCCTCTCACCGCTACCTTTACCAAATCGTGTTCAAAAAATTATCTCACACACGAATTATGACATGTTCACACAACCATTCCAATTCATTACCTATGAATCAGACCCGACTCAACTCTAAGCAGTTTCAGGCATGACAAACAATCATAAATGAGTAGGCACAACATGGCTCAAACAATTCCCACTCATGCTAGTGGGTTTCATCTAATTACTGTGGAATGACAGGTCATGCAAAGGATCAAGGGGTTCAGCTACCGCAGCAAGTAACACATGAGTCGTTGTTGTCCTAATGCAGTAAAATAGAGCAGGAGCGAGAGTGGGATTATAACGGAATGAACAAGGGGTTTTGCTTGCCTGGCACATCAGAAGATAAAAGTTCTTCATAGGTGTCATCGAAAAATCATCGACGGTACATCGTCTACAGGGAGGGGACAATTACCGGCAAACAATAGAGAACACAATCAATGCAATGCACATATATGATGCATGATCATGTTAAGGTACTGAATTCACCTAATGCAATAATAATCCAAGTTAGTTGAAGTGGAATTCAAACAAGGTTGAATTCCAACTCCAAATGCTATTTCATAAATTACCCTAATCATGATTCATCCTATTCAGTGATGTTAACTTGTTCAAACATGCATGATCATGGCATAAACAGATTCTTCATATTTTTCTGATCATTTTTCATATATAAATCATTTCCATCCGAGTTACGGTTGAATTTATATGATTTTTAGAAGTTTAGAGTATTTTCTGAAATTTACTGAATTAAAATAAATCTAGAAACCTAATTATTGCGTCAGCCTGACGTCGATGTGACGTCAGCGGGTCAACTGGGTCGCTGTCCAGGTCAACTCGACGCTGGGACCCACCGGTCAAGGTGTCTAACTAACTAACCTAACTTGGTTAACACTAATCTAACTTGATTAGCGGCGGGCCCGCATGTCGATGAGGAGAGGGGAGGTCAAACCGGCAAGGGTCAACCCACGCCGGTCGTCGTGGCGGGCGTTTAAGCCGGGCGAGCCCGACGCTGATGGCGCGAGTGCATTTTGCCATTCCGCCACCAAAAGGGTCGGGAGGGTACCTCACGGGAGCCGGGATGAGCCGAGGCTCTTGGTGGAGTGGGTTGAGCTCGGGCGGTCGGAATCGACGCCGTGGCGTGTTTGGCGGGCGTCGAGCTCGGGCAAGCTCGGGCTCGACGCTGCGGCGCGCTAGAGGGGAAGCGGAGGGGCGCTGCGGGTTCCTGGTGCTGCGGTGAGCCCAGGGGTGGGGTTGGCTTCGAGCCACTGGGGCTCTAGCCACGCCGGGCGACGAGGCACGGCGGGCGGCGAAGCTTCGCCGCAGTGGAAATGGTGGCTAGAGAGGGAGAACGAGTCGGGAGAAGGGGGAAACGATAGAGGAGCTCACGGCGGGTGCGGTGATGGCATCGGCGAGCTCGGGGAGGCACCGGAGCCGACGAATTCGCCGATGAGGTCCGGCGGGTCCGAGAAGGGGGAAAAATGGTGGGGCGGCGCCTCGGGGCGCTCCGGCGTCGGGAGGCTCGGTGAGGAGGGCGAGGATGGTGTGGCGGGGCTTGGGGGCGTGTCGGAGAGGTAAGGGGGAGGCGGTGGTCATGGGCGAACGGGCGACGGTGGCGACGAGGCCGCTCGGTCAGGCGAGAGAGAGGGAGCAGAGGAGAGGGAGGGGTCGGGAGAGAGTGAGAGAGCCAGGCACGTGGCTCTCCGTGGCGCTGCCTAGGAGGGGCCGGGAAGCAGGAGGTGGCCGGGAAGCAGGAGGTGGCGCTCGGGCGCGGTCGCCAGAAACCCTCCTCTCGCCATCTTGGCAGAGGTAGGCGACGAGCGGCGTTCGGTTGGTGGGCTGGGCCACCAACCGGGCCAGCGAGGGGAGGGGAAAGAAGGTTGGGCCGGGTGGGCTGCGCAGGTGAGGCCAGGTACAGTTCTCTCCTGTTTTCCTATTTAACTCTGTTTTCCTATTTTCTGTAGTTTGTTTTGATTTAGTTTTAGACACCAAATCATTTTTATAACTCCTGAGATAAATTGGGGCATTATTTGGATTATTCCAAAAGCCCACAATTGAAACCAGAATTTTGGAGCATTCAAAATATTTGTAGTATTTAAATGCCCCAATTCAAATACAATATGGTTTATTCAAAAATCCAAAAATGCCTTGGAAAAATATCCATCACCTCTGGATATGGTTTTCACCTTTTCCATTAATCATGAACATTTTTGCAAAACCACTTTGGGTTTTGAAAATATTTTTGAATTTAAACCTATTTGAATTGCTTTAGTGCTAGGGCTTGAATCAAACCCCCATTTCAAGTTTAACTGAAATTTAAATATGATGACATGGATGAAGATGCAACTAATTACCAACAGAGATCTGGGTCAGGATAACTCACCCCCACTAAACAAGAATCTCGCCGAGATTCAAGACGTGAGGTAAGAGGAAAAGGGAAGTCACAAAACTATTACAATCTTCATGATCCACTTGTCCTTCTCAAGAGGTTGATTCATTCCATCACCTTGGTCTTGACGCCTTCGCTTTTGAGATCTTCACTTGACACGACAATGTAAAGAAAGGGAAAACCCTACATGATTCGATCTTAATGAAAATCAGGTAAACATGATCAACTCACGGATCGAGACGGTGACACATCTCGAGTTGAGGCACAAAATACATCGAGAGGGATGGAAGAACAACAACGGGGTTTGATTGGTGGCAACAATCCCACGCTTAGAGAGATGGTGGATGGTGTCAAGGTGGTGAGGAAATATTTACTATGATCACAGAACGGGCACCTTGAAAAAGGTGACGAAAGAACTATTCCCTTAAGTGGCAAAAGAATTACTTTTGATCCATAGATCATTGGAACTCTTTATACCAGTTTCAAGGCAATCGCAGTTTATCATTTGATGGAATGCAGAGGAATGGTACACCCGGACTAGAATGGATGATGTGGACTACCTTGTTGAAGACAACGCAATGGATGATTTTGCTTATCATCGAAGATGGGGGGGGGAACCCATGGTAAGTCCACTTTTGAAGATAAACCTCGACAAGAATTGCTAAGAAGACAGTCTATAGCGAGATAGCACAAGGACGGTGCAAGCTGGGAACGAAATGCAACTGTTCGAATGTTCCAACCATCATATCCGCCTGAGATTCAGATCTGGTTGGTGTTAGGATATTTCAGACTCAGCATGTCCGAAAGGAAAGGTTGCAACACAAATCGATGAGAAGACGTTGCGAGATTCTCAGGATATGAACCAAGGTAGTAAGCTCCAAAGCATGAGCTGGTTCTGCTACAAACCTGTGAACACATTGTCCTAGACAAGCATGACCACATGGTAGTCTTATAATAAAACACTACCGAGTTCGGGTGGGGAACCATCATCGAGGGTATCAAGTCTTTACACAAGTCCATGGATTAGATCCCAAGCATAGACTTCTTTTCCTTGATCAAGTCAATCGCTGGCTTGGTGTGCTATGGAATCCATATGGAATGAAGATGATCGATCTATCAGACCATAGAATACTTCGCACGTGCATGACTGACTTGGGATGATTCCAAAGGAGCAAAACAAACCTTTCTCAAATTCATGGCGGCAACTTACACCAGATGCACATGAATTAGAGGAAGTCACTACTTTCATCCAAACATATGCTTCAAGAACGAAACACGAAGAATTGCTTACACAAGTTTCCAATACTAGGTTGATGCTCAACATGACTCATGGGGAGACAAAATGCTACCGATGGGCTCAACAAAGAACTCATCGGAATTTCCATATCACCGACTTCCACCATCATGTGAACACGTGATAGTATTGGTCGACCAAAGATGTAATGGTGTATGCTCGAGGGATCAACCACGAGTAAGACAACATCACGGATATCGTTGGTTCTGATTTGACTTGACAATGGCCCATACTCAAGTCAAAGAATTGGTAGGACAATAGATCCAACAACTGATCACGAGGACCAATCGATGAAGATATCATCTTTCTTCAACACACACTACACAAGAATATCCCTTTGGAACGAACTAAGTTGGACAAGCTTTTATCTTCCAACTCTCCAAGTTGTTGTCTAGCTTAACCAACTAGCTCAGGGGTATCCAACACAGATTCTTGGAGAAGGGTGGTTCACAAGAAACCAACTTGATCACGAGCTCAACATAACGGTCAGAGAGCAACCCGGTAACACTTCCAAGAAGATATTTGGAAAGTCACGAACCGCCGGTGTGTTACTAAGCTCGAGAGCAATCTTGCTTTTGAGGGCAAGACGATATGATCCGATGAGTGAGGACTTGATCGGATCCTAACTCATGGATCAAAGAGTGCACCAGAAGTAAGGACTAGGTAGCACGATCAATCTTAGAATGATGGTTTAATAACCAACACGCCAAGAATGAGAGTATTGTCCATTTACTACCAAGCAACGAGTGGCTCAGAGTATTGATTTCGTACCTCACAATTCACTTGCCGGCATTCCGGTTACAACAACACGGAACCGAGGAATGAATAATGATAGCGAGAGTATCACTGCGTCAAGAATTCCTAGGAGGTTGTGCAATTCCCATGACACTCTTGACATAAAGATGGTAACACTCCAAGGTAGAACAGAACAAAAGCTGAATTGGCGTTTTGATCTGCGGGATACAACTACTTTGACCCAATCCTAGAAATGGATGAGGTAATCGGAGTTTGTTTCTCCTAGTTATTCGGAATAGAATGGCTTGACGGACCACAAGGATAAAATGCATCGATGAACACAAATGCGCACATACCCTTGGCTATCAATTGATAGATGAAGGTCAGAAGGCATCTAAGAGAACAACTCAAAGGAACATATAATTTTTTTGAGTTGTGGATGCACAGATTAGTGTGTCGAGCAAGCTCAACATTTCTTCCGGATAACCCATGCAGAAAAGTAGAATTGGCAGATTCACAATTATGAATGGAGAACTCCTCAAGAGCGCTCTTATTGTGATCTTTTGGCTCAAAAGAACTTCTGCCATAAGTGGTTCGTAGTATTTGGAAGAAGGAAATACCACGGACCTTGAGGACTATCGCAAGGTTACTAATATCCTAAGGGCATTAGCAAATACTGACAACATGAAGTAGGATGAATCTCGGTTCAAAGAACCCAGAGTAGAATACCTACTACTAAATGGCATCACGGGATGCTTTCGAAATGATGGCCAGAATCATCACACTAGGGATACAAAAGCATTGCTTAATTGCTAGGTGACTTCCTAATTACCTAGGGTCATAATAATAGTTCCAACATATGTGTCGAGGCAACAGAGTACCTCAACCGACTGGTTAGTGTGCTTCTTCTGACCAAAAAGGACATCGGGAACGGAAAGAAAGGATTTGCAAATGCATCAGACTATTTAGAGACCTGGGATGACTCGGACAGCATAACGGCTGTAAATGCTCAAAATGATTTGAGACATCCTGCAGAAAATGGTGGCATAACCACTCAACAACATCATAACAAGATTCTAGGATCAACAGTTATCATACAGAAATAATAGTAATCGAATCGGGATTAAAACCAACAATCCTATAAGTCTATGGATTAGTAACACGTCATCCTAATGGATAGATGAGAAGCCTAGTTCTTAAACCCGTAGAAGAAAAGAGGATGACTCAGGATCGAGAAGGCCATGAGGTATAAGGAGTAAAAAGAGCCTTACGTTCCTTCCACAATCAATTCCCTTATATAGCTAAAGCATTTCTAGACACAACTTCGACCAGCTTTGGCTTGGTAATCCCACAGCAACAGGCTCGATACCAACGCTGTCAGACCCCGATCCTAGGTCACACCGATCTAGCATGTAACACATCATATCACTTTGCGGCCTCACGACGGTATTCCACGGTGTCGCCTTACCATGTCCCGGACCGGTTCGTCTTTTGGCTCACGTATATGATAGTGTCGCTAGCATCCATATGACAAAGAACCCGGCCGACATGGCTAGTCGTGAACCCAAAGCGGCGCTTAACCTATGGGGACAGGCATACATGAATCACATCGAGCATGTCGGTCATCAACGATATATTCGGGCTGTAGCACTGGGCTAACAGGACTCCGGTATCCCGGCTGTAGCAGGCTAGGCAGGACTCGAATAACACCGCGTGACATTTCGAGGGGATGACATAGGAACGAAATGAAACACATGCCGCCAGTCAAGTGTCCAAGCGGTAGTCTGGGCTAGCAGGACTCGTGAACCGGCTGTAGCGGACTACTATCGCTCAGAAACACGAGACTACATTTCCCCATATGAGAGGCTGCCAAGGATAAACAACTAGTTTGTCGGATCCCACACATACCAAGCATTTCAAACATACACACAATATGCTCAATATGTCCAAATACGACGTGGCATCACAACATAACTCTACGACTCAAATATTATTCATTAGGCTCCGAAGAGCGAGATATTACAAACATGGGTCTCATGACCCAACACTCAGAGCATACAAGTCAAAACACAAGCGGAAGCTAAACATGTCCGGGTACGTATAACTATAAATGAAAAAGGCCGAGAAGCCGACTATCTACCAGATCCCGCCAAGGCACAAGATCGTGAGCCGAGGTATCAAGCTAAACGTCAAGTCCAAGCGGAACTACTAGCGAGTAGACCGACGCCTCTCTGCAAAACATAAAATAAGCAAACGTGAGTACAATTGTACTCAGCAAGACTTACATCAGAACTAACTACATATGCATCATTATCAAAAGGGGTGGTGGAGTTTGATCAGCAAAGCCAGCTTTGACTCGGTGGCTATCCTGAACTACGATCGCAAGTAACTCTTTTGAGGTGGCGCACACGAGTCCACATATTCACCATATCAATGCACCACTATGGACCCGCTCCCGTCTTTCTACGAGAACGCCATCCATAGCACTCACGCGTATCTGGCGCATTTTAGGGTATCCACTTTCACTTGTCTATGAACTATGCAAGGGGTCCAAGTTTCCATATCCGAGGAATCCGGCTATTCGAATAGATAATGATAACCCTGCAGGGGTGTACTTCTTCACACATGCTCTCGCCACTTATAGCCCTCAGACACGTCATGTACCTCGGCAACCTTCAAGCGGAAGCCGGGCGAGGGAGTCGGCCACGACCGACTAACCACACAAGTCTCTCGTCCAGGTTTATCGCCTATTCGGGTTCCATCCGCAAGGAGATCCGCCGGGTGTCGCCACGGCCCCAAACGATGTGAGCAGGGTTCCCAAGCCCACCAACCGGGTGCCACTTGGTACACCGTACATCACTGTGCCTAGTCTGTCCCAAGCCCACCTGCATGCGGGTGCCACTTGGTAGACTACTAACACTACCTACAAACACCGTAAACTAGTTGCAACTCCCGGACAGAGATCAAGTTGATTAATAAGTCGAGAGGGGTCGAGTTACCGGAACCCAATGTGTGGTAGTAACTGTTCATGGATCACAAACACAGAACTCAGTTCCTGAGGACAGCTGCAATGAGACAACCCACCATGTACTCCTACATGGCCTCTCACCGCTACCTTTACCAAATCGTGTTCACACACTTAGCTCACACACACGTGAGGACATGTTCACACAACCATTCCAATTCATTCCCGATGAATCAGACCCGACTCAACTCTAAGCAAAGAGCGGGCATGACAAACAATCATAAATGAGTAGGCACAACATGGCTTCAAACAATTCCCACTCATGCTAGTGGGTTTCATCTAATTCTTGTGGAATGACAGGTCATGCAAAGGATCAAGGGGTTCAGCTACCGCAGCAAGTAACACATGAGTCGTTGTTGTCCTAATGCCATAAAATAGAGCAGGAGCGAGAGAGTGGGATTGTATCGGAATGAACAAGGGGGTTTTGCTTGCCTGGCACTTCTGAAGATAATAGTTCTTCATCGGTGTCATCGAATAATCATCGTCGGTACATCGTCTACCGGGAGGGGACAATTACCGGCAACAAGAGAGAACACAATCAATGCAATGCACATATATGATGCATGATCATGTTAAGGTACTGAATTCACCTAATGCAATAATAATCCAAGTTAGTTGAAGTGGAATTCAAACAAGGTTGAATTCCAACTCCAAATGCTATTTCATAAATTACCCTAATCATGATTCATCCTATTCAGTGATGTTAACTTGTTCAAACATGCATGATCATGGCATAAACAGATTCTTCATATTTTTCTGATCATTTTTCATATATAAATCATTTCCATCCGAGTTACGGTTGAATTTATATGATTTTTAGAAGTTTAGAGTATTTTAAAATTTACTGAATTAAAATAAATCTAGAAACCTAATTATTGCGGCCACCGACGTCGATGTGACGTCAGCGAGTCAACTGGTCGCTGTCCAGGTCAACTCGACGCTGGGACCCACCGGTGGGTGTCTAACTAACTAACCTAACTTGGTTAACACTAATCTAACTTGATTAGCCAAGGGCCCGCATGTCGATGAGGAGAGGGGAGGTCAAACCGGCAAGGTCAACCCACGCCGGTCGTGGTGGGCGCCCGGCGTTAGTCAGCCGGGCGAGCCCGACGCGGCGGCGCGAGTGCATTTTGCCATTCCGGCCACCAAATGGGTCGGGAGGGTACCTCTGAGGAGTCGGGATGAGCCGAGGCTCTTGGTGGAGTGGGTTGAGCTCGGGCGGTCGGAATCGACGCCGGCGTGGCGTGTTGGCGGCGGCGGAGCTCGGCGAAGCTCGGGCTCGACGCTGCGGCGCTAGAGGGGAAGCGGAGGGGCGCTGCGGGTTCCTGGTGCTGCGGTGAGCCCAGGGGTGGGGTTGGCTTCGAGCCACTGGGGCTCTAGCCACGCCGGCGACGAGGCACGGCGGCGGCGAGCTTCGGCCGCAGTGGAAATGGTGGCTAGAGAGGGAGAACGAGTCGGGGAGAAGGGGGAAACGATAGAGGAGCTCACGGCGGGTGCGGTGATGGCATCGGCGAGCTCGGGGAGGCACCGGAGCCGACGAATTCGCCGATGAGGTCCGGCGGGTCCGAGAAGGGGGAAAAATGGTGGGGCGGCGCCTCGGGGCGCTCCGGCGTCGGGAGGCTCGGTGAGGAGGGCGAGGATGGTGTGGCGGGGCTTGGGGGCGTGTCGGAGAGGTAAGGGGGAGGCGGTGGCCGCGGCGAACGGCGACGGTGGCGACGAGGCCGCTCGGTCCGGGCGAGAGAGAGGGAGCAGAGGAGAGGGAGGGGTCGGGAGAGAGTGAGAGAGAGCCAGGGCACGTGGCTCTCCGTGGCGTCGTCTAGGAGGGGCCGGGGAAGCAGGAGGTGGCCGGGGAAGCAGGAGGTGGCGCGCTCGGCGCGGTCGCCGTGTCCCTCCTCTGCCTACTGGCAGAGGTAGGCGACGAGCGGCGTTCGGTTGGTGGGCTGGGCCACCCACCGGGCCAGCGAGGGAGGGAAAGAAGGTTGGGCGGGTGGGCTGTGGTGAGGCCAGTGCAGTTCTCTCTGTTTTCCTATTTAACTCTGTTTTCCTATTTTCTGTAGTTTGTTTTGATTTAGTTTTAGACACCAAATCATTTTTATAACTCTGAGATAAATTGGGGCATTATTTGGATTATTCCAAAAGCCCACAATTGAAACCAGAATTTTGGAGCATTCAAAATATTTGTAGTATTTAAATGCCCCAATTCAAATACAATATGGTTTATTCAAAAATCCAAAAATGCCTTGGAAAAATATCCATCACCTCTGGATATGGTTTTCACCTTTTTCCATTAATCATGAACATTTTGCAAACCACTTTGGGTTTTTGAAAATATTTTGAATTTAAACCTATTTGAATTGCTTTAGTGCTAGGGCTTGAATCAAACCCCCATTTCAAGTTTAACTGAAATTTAAATATGATGACATGGATGAAGATGCAACTAATTACCAACAGAGATCTGGGGCTGTGACATAGTAGTGCTACTATCTACAAAGCTTGAATTGTCGCAAAAGGATTTCGACAAGTTCAAGGTGTTGACTACGATGAGATTTTCTCACTCGTATCGATGCTTAAGTCTGTCTGAATCATGTTAGCAATTGCCACATTTTATGAAATCTGGCAAATGGATAACAAAACTGCATTCCTTAATGGATTTATTAAAGAAGAGTTGTATATGATGCAACCAGAATGTTTTTTCAATCCTAAAGGAGCTAACAAAAATGTGCAAGCTCCGGTGATCCATCTATGGACTGGTGCAAGCATCTCGGAGTTGGAATATACACTTTGATGAGTTGATCAAAGCGTATAGTTTTATACAGACTTGTGGTGAAGTCTGTATTTACAAGAAAGTGAGTGGGAGCACTACAACCTTCCTGATAAGTATATGTGAATGACATATTGTTGATCCGAAATGATGTAGAATTTTCTGGAAAGCATAAAGGAGAGTTTGAAAAGAGTTTTTCAAAGAAAGACCTCGGTAAAGCTGCTTACATATTGAGCATCAAGATCTATAGAGATAGATCAAGACACTTGATAAGTTTTTTCAATGAGTACATACCTTGACAAGATTTGGTGTTAAATCACATGACGATGTGAACTAGAGTATTGACTCTAGTGCAAGTGGGAGACTGAAGGAAATATGCCCTAGAGGCAATAATAAAGTTGTTATTTATATTTCCTTATATCATGACAAATGTTTATTATTCATGCTCTAATTGTATTAACCGGAAACTTAGTACATGTGTGGATACATAGACAAAACTGAGTGTCCCTAGTATGCCTCTACAAGACTAGCTCGTTAATCAAAGATGGTTAAGTTTCCTAGCCATAGACATGTGTTGTCATTTGATGAATGGGATCACATCATTAGGGAATGATGTGATGGACAAGACCCATCCGTTAGCTTAGCATAATGATCGTTTAGTTTTATTGCTATTGCTTTCTTCATGACTTGTACATGTTCCTCTGACTATGAGATTATGCAACTCCCGAATACCGGAGGAACACCTTGTGTGCTATCAAACGTCGCAACATAACTAGGTGATTATAAAGTTGCTCTACAGGTGTCTCCGATGGTGTTTGTTGAGTTGGCATAAATCGAGATTAGGATTTTTCACTCCGTGTATCGGAGAGGTATCTCTGGGCCCTCTCGGTAATGCACATCACTATAAGCCTTGCAAGCAATTTGACTAATGAGTTATTTGGGGGATGATGCATTACGGAACGAGTAAAGAGACTTGCCGGTAACGAGATTGAACTAGGTATGATGATACCCACGATCGAATCTCGGGCAAGTAACATACCGATGACAAAGGGAACAACGCATGTTGTTATGTGGTTTGACCGATAAAGATATTCGTAGAATATGTAGGAGCCAATATGAGCATCCAGGTTCCGCTATTGGTTATTGACCGGATTTGTGTCTCGGTCATGTCTACATAGTTCTCGAACCCGTAGGGTCCGCACGCTTAACGTTCGATGATGATTTGTATTATGAGTTATGTGATTTGATGACCGAAGTTTGCTCGGAGTCCCGGATGAGATCAAGGAGATGACGAGGAGTCTCGAAATGGTCGAGAGGTAAAGATTCATATATTGGAAGGCTATATTCGGACATCAGAAAGGTTCCCAGTGATTCGGGTATTTTTCGGAGTACCGGGGAGTTACGGGAATTCACCGGGAGAAGTAATGGGCCTTATAGAGCCATACGGGAAAAGAGGAGGCAGGCCAAGGGGAGGTGGCGCGCCCCCCTCCCATGGGTCCGAATTGGACTAGGGGAAGGGGGCGGCGCCCCCTGAGGGAGTTCCGGACTAGGGGGTGTCCGGATAGCCGAACTATCATCATCGGCCGGACTCCAAGACTATGAAGATACAAGATTGAAGACTTCGTCCCGTGTCCGGATGGGACTTTCCTTGGCGTGGAAGGCAAGCTTGGCGATACGTATATATAGATCTCCTACCATTGTAACCGACTCTATGTAACCCTAAACCTATCCGGTGTCTATATAAACTGGAGGGCTTTAGTCCATAGGACGAACAACAATCATACCATAGGCTAGCTTCTAGGGTTTAGCCTCTTTGATCTCGTGGTAGATCCACTCTTGTAACACACATCATCAATATTAATCTAGCAGGACGTAGGGTTTTACCTCCATCAAGAGGGCCCGAACCTGGGTAAAACATCGTGTCCCTTGTCTCCTGTTACCATCCGCCTAGACGCACAGTTCGGGACCCCCTACCCGAGATCCGCCGGTTTTGACAATCGATAATGGTGCTTTCATTGAGAGTTCCTGCGGTCGCCACCGATAGGCTCGATGGCTTCTTCGATCAACAACAACGACGCGGTCCAGGTGAGATTTTCTCCCGGACAGATCTTCGTGTTCGGGCGGCTTTTGCACCGCGGGCCAATTCGCAGGCCATCCGGAGCAGATCGAAGCTACGCCTGGCCGTTAGGTCAGATTTGGAAGTTTAAACTATACGGCCGATATCCGCAGAGACTTGATCTTCGACGGATTCGAGCTGCAATAAGCGCCGCCCGCCTGTCTCGATGGGCATGATCTAGCTCTGCAGCGAATTAACAAAGGCCTCGGAGGCCGCACCAGAATCCACTCCGACCCTTAATCCGGAGCCGGATTCCCCGATCGAGGACCAGTGGTTGGACACCGCCTCGGGGGCTTTAATCTCTACGGCGATCGAGTCGAACTCCATCCCTGTCCTTTGCGAAGACCTCGACCTGTGGTGCCGGACTCCTCTCCGGACTCAACCCTCCGTGCCCTTGCCAATCGAATCCGATTGGGCGCCTGCTATGGAGTTCACGGTCGCGGACATCTTTCAAAGACTCGCCCTTTGGCGACATCCTGAATTCACTAAAGTCTCTCTCTTTATCCGGAGAGCCCTGGCGGACTACGGTCAGGAAGGTTGGGATACTGGACGACAAAGAAATTCAATGCCCACCCACCACCCACTTCATAGCCACTGTCGAAAGCTTACACGACGTGCTCGATTTCGACTCCGAAGACATCGACGGTATGGACGACGATGTAGGAGACAACAATGAACCAGCACCCATAGGATGCTGGACAACCTCATCCCATGACGTATACATGGTGGATACACCTAAAGGAAATGAAGACGAGGAGCAACGGGACGCTACGAAGGATAAATCCCTCGAAAAGCAGTCAAAACGGCAACGTAAACGCCGAACAAAGTCCCGCCTCAACAAAGACCCAGCCATAGAGCAGGGCGAACCGGTGGACAACGAACAAGCTATCGAGCAATCGTCCGAACAAGACAACTTGGATACACAATCTATCCCCGGCAAAGACAACAGTCCGGACGATCTCATGCCGGACAAACTATTGGAGCAAAATGACCTCCAGAAAAGGCTCGTCGCCACTACGCGTAGCCTGAAAAAGCAGAAGCGGAAGCTCAAAACAGCGGAAGATGCACTCAGGATCAGATGGAGCAAAGTATTCAGCACCGCAGACAAGAACGACACACTCGCCGAACAAAGAGCTACCCGAAAAGAAAGCTACTGCCCGAATTCGACGAGGAGGCCTTAGAGCCCCCACAATTAAAAAGTAAGAAGGCCACCCGGTCGGATGGACGACCCCATGGCAAAAAGAGAGCGGTGAATGGCGCCGCATACAAGCCAATATGCGATCCGCATAAGGATTCACATCAATAGGATGGCCCAGTTAGGTCCATCTATGGGCCAAGAAAGCAGGCTCGTCAAAGCAATACAATACGCCAAAATTTCGAAGATCACGGCACACCCAAATATAGGGGCGCCGCACACCCCCTATGTTTCACCGATGAGGTGCTGGATCATGAATTTCCAGCGGGATTCAAACCCGTAAACAAAGAGGCATGCGACGGAACAACAGACCCTGGAGTCTGGATCGAGGATTACATCCTCCACATACACATGGCTAGAGGAGACGATCTCCACGCCATAAAATACTTACCCCTTAAACTCAAAGGGCCAGCTCGGCATTGGCTTAAAAGCCTTCCCGAAAATACCATTGGAAGCTGGGAGAGCTCGAGGATGCATTTCGGCAAATTTTCAGGGGGACTTATGTACGCCCTCGGATGCAAACGATCTAAGTCACATAACTCAACAGCCCGGAGAGTCAGCCGGAAATTCTAGAACAGGTTCCTTACTAAAAAGAACCAAATAGTCGACTGTCCGGACGCCGAAGCCTTAGCAGCCTCCAAACACAACGTCCGAGACGAATGGCTCGCCAGACACCTCGGCCAAGAAAAGCCAAGAACAATGACCGCATTAACAAGCCTCATGACCCGCTTTTGCGCGGGAGAGGGCAGCTGGCTGGCTAGATGCAGCACCAGCGACCCGAGTACATTCGAAATCAGGGATGGAAATGGGAAATTACGATGCAGAAAAGATCAGCGCCGAAATAAAGAAAATGCCCCAAATAGTACGGCGGTCAACGCCGGATTCAAAAGCTCTCGGCCGAACAACAAAACACTGCCCCTAAAGGATAATAAAGGACGAGCTATCCAACCTAAACAAGATTCGGATAGATTGTGTCAAATACATGGTACCTCCGGAAGCTCGCAAACCATACCCACAGGGATTGTTGGGTCTTCAAACAGTCCGGCAGACTGAACGCCGAACACAAGGGGCTCGACACACCAAGTAAAGATGACGACGAGCACCGCAAGCAGAACCCCGGAAAACAAAAAACTTTCCCACAGGAGGTTAAAACAGTAAACTCACTTCACGTGATCAAAGGGAAAAACAGAGCGGCACCCACTAAAAGGCGCGCCGCACACTGGTTGTCAAAACCAATCACCTTCGACCATCAGGACTATTCCGAAAATATCCGGAACGCAGGATGGACTGCCTTGATATTGGACCCTATAATCGACGGATTCCAATTTACACAAGTCCTCATGGACGGCGGCAGTGACATCAACCTGATATATCAGGACACAATCCGCAGGATGGGGATAGACCCAACCCAAATTCGCCATAGCAACACCTCCTTCAAAGGGGTAATGCCAGGCCCATATGCCCATTGTACGGGCTCCCTACTGCTAGAAGTTGTGTTCGGTTCATCCGACAACTTTCGTCGCGAAAAGTTAGTCTTCCATGTCGCCCCATTTCAAAGTAGCTATCAAGCACTATTGGGACGCGAAGCTTTCGCCCGCTTTAACGCAATACCGCATTATGCATCTCTAACACTTAAAATGCCCGGTCCACGCGGCATCATCTCGTTAAAAGGAAGTATTAAGTGTTACTCGAGCACGGAAGACGGGAGATCGCATCGACGGCTCCACAGCTATCCGGCTCCACTAGGCAAAGAACCTGAAATTGGTCATTCAAACCCGGACACGGCTAGACGAGTCCGCGCCTACTAGCGGCATACCCCCATACGAGGGGCTACATGCATGTATAACAAGAGACAATAGAGCTCAATTTTATTCTTCGAACCGTACCCTGTTTATTTAATATTAAGTACATCTTTCACACGATCCTTTTTCTTTCAAACTAAGTTCCTCTCTTTTACAGATGAACAACGTGCTACACCCGTCCAGGATACGGCACAACGGAGACACAGGCGCAGACGTGCAGTAGGGACCCGTTGCAAGGATTCTTTTCAGATTAAGACCCTGAGTAAACCTTTTTTCACTGTCTCTTGTTGATATACATTCCCCCGGTTCCTTAATATAACCGAGGAGGAGGCTGGTGCTTTGGCATTTGCCGCACCAGAATTTTTGCGCGTACCTAGACACCAGGGGCTTAGGGCATTATTCTGCCCATTTTCATAAAGACCGAATACCTTAGGGAGTATTCGGCGTCTCAAGTTAGGCCTTATATGCATCAGCTCCGAATCATGTCTTTGGTCAAATGTTGGGTTGCCCGGCTCCTGTGTTTTGCTGCCTTATGTTCCATTTTCACGGCTAACGCGGCACCGGAGAACTATCTGCGATTGTGCCCAGTTCGCCGGGCGAAAGCACCTCGAGAGAAAGCCGAAAACTGACTGTCATGATATAGCGAGAGACTGGTCAACCACTCGATGACTCACATGAATGTTTAGAATTCCTCCGCATTAACAAAGGACCGGTTTTCGGTCAGGCACATACACACCCCAAATTCGGGAGAGTGCGGTGCCACCAGGGGCTATATAGTAGCCCCACCCTCGAACTCCTATGGCTAAGTGAAAGTGATAAAGCATTATACTCTGGTTGCCTGGTTTGCTATGCTATCACCTCCTTAACAGGACCAAGACGTTGGATTAAGTGTGAAAAAGTGCTTTTTTTGCAAACGCCCCCGCACTATGTGCGTGGGGGCTGAAGCCAAGGACTGCCATCTTTCAGGTTATATATACATATACATAAACGGCCGCACAGGGAGTAGTTTACTACTTGAACACACAAGTATAAAAAGCACTTGTATTACATTGAAACACTGTTTTCACAAATCATACATGTCATTTAAACATAATATCCTTCGAGCACTGCGTCTCTATTAAACGAGCGCCCGGCAGGACTTCTTCAAAGTAGTGCTCGGCGGGTACTCGGCTTCTGTCCGAATCTTGGGATGCAACGTCGGTGGCCTTCATCTCTACCCAGTATGTCTTGACACGGGCCAGAGCCATCCGCGCCCCCTCAATACACGCCGATCGCTTCATTGCATCGATGCGCAGCACCGCACCAAGAAACTGCTGCACTAAACCAAAATAGCTCTTCGGCTGGGGTCCGTCCGGCCACAAGTGAGCCAAGACATGCTTCATGGCAAATCCAGACAGTCGTTTGAGCTCGGCCCATTCGGCCAACCGATCGGTCAGCGGCAGAGGACGCTCCGGACTATGGAATTGCGACCAATATAGCTCTTCCCTTCGTGCCTTCCGCCCCGGAAGTGCTCAACCGCGTCCTGGCGCCGCCGCCAAGTCCAGATAAGTATCCTCTAAACTCCATAATTTATCCAAGCGAGCATACTTTGGATCTGTATATTTCCTCCGTGAGCGTAAACGGTTTTCGGCCGCAATTGCCCGGCCGACTCAGCTCCTCCTTGGCAGCTCTCAAAGCCGATTGGGCCTTCTTGGATTCGTGGCGGCCTTCTTTAGGTCCTCTTGTTCCGCTTTGACGTTCCTTTTCAAGAACCGCCGCAGCGATCGGGTAGTATTCCTAAACTTTTGGCCATCTCGGCCATCTCCTCTTCGTCGCTGAGCAGCCCGTTCAGCTTCTAGCTCTTCGCCGCCTTTAAAGCGGCCGACATTACTAATTCGGCTTGCTCTTTCGCTCGGCGAAGTTCGCCCGCAGCTCTTCCATCGGCAGCGGCACCATCTGCATTAAGCATATGAATAGTAAGACATGGGCGTCAAGCTCCCTTACGAGGTGTCCGCATAGAAGTCGTGATACCTTGTGACTCGTCAAACCGCTTATTGACCAGCGATGTCCGCATCCGCCTCATCAAGCTGCCGCTTTAGTTCGGCATATTCATCATCCGGCTGGCCTCCGGACGCCCGCCACCTGTTTAGGAGCGGCGATATGTTAAAATCGAGAATTTGATCCTCGCACGCGTCGTCAATTTTGACAACATACCGAGTCTCGTGGGCTAATATCTATACATGGCACATTTTATATGCACAACTGTCAACAGTACATTATTTTTATGCGTACCTCAAACCCCGTCACAAGAAGCTTCGACGGCTTGGTGCAATCCGCCTTCTGCGGATGCAATTCTTTCAATCACCGTACCCATTAGAGCACGGTGATCTTCTCGAGATAGCCGCCGCCCGAAAGCATCCTTCAGCTCCTCCGATCAAGACACCACTTGGCGCCGGACCTTCCGGCCCGCTGGACTTGGGGCAACCCTCCGCGACGACACCTCCGGGTCGCTTCGCTTCACATGAGGGTGCGACAGGTGGAGGCGTTCGCTCTCCATCATCTCCGGAAGAAGACCCCAAGACGAGCTCACGAGAAGGGCTGAGGTCCGAACTACAAGGTACAATTTTGGTTATCTTCATAAATAAATACAGGGATGTTCCTTATTTACAAGACCCCTACTTTTTTACTTACGGCTCGCTGGAGGGCTGATCCCCTCGGGGAAATAATGCGGCTGGGTTACTTCTACCGGGACTCTCTGCAAGATTCCCTTCCCTTCTTTGAGGCCTTGACCTCCGGATCTTGAAGCGGTCCTCTTCTCTCCTCTGAAGGTGGGACTCTTAATCCCTCCTTCCTTGATATCCTCCTTCGCGAGGCGGTTGCTTCCCGCTCCCCTTCGCCTTCTTCAAAAGGCGCGACCTTCAACATCTTGGTCAACATGGGATCCGGCGTGGTCTCTGGGAGGGGAGCCGGACACCTTATTAACTTTGCCTTGGCTATCCACTCCTGTTCAAGAAACGGCTCCTTTAAAGGGCATATATGTATGAAATAAATGAATGAACAGCTTGTCCGGTTACAGGACTACTTACTTGAGTATCTGGGCGATTGCAGCTTAGTCCTGCGTCCTCGGTCAAGTCCGGACACTTCTCTTGTGGTCCGAAGAACAGTTTATACATCTCCACAGGCGTCGTGCCCATAAAATTTTGGAGAGCTTGTGGTCCCTCCGGATTGAATTCCCACGGGCGGAGGGGGCGTTCTGCAGGCTGAAGGCGCGGATCACCATAACTCGCGCCATCGCAACCAGATTGATCCCTCTTTCCTGGAGATCTCGAATGCGGCCCTGCAGCAGGGGAATGTCCTTGGACGGCCCCCAGTCGAGCCCCTTGTTGACCCATGATGCCAACCGCTGTGGTAGACCTGAGCGGAAGGCAGGGAGCGCCGCCCATTTGGTGCCCCTGGGAGCGGTGATGTAAAACCACTCCCGTTGCCACGAACCAAGCTCCTCTTGAAAAGAGCCCTCGGGCCACGGAGCATCAGCGCATTTGCTTATGACTGCCCCTCCGCACTCCGCTTGCTGCCCCTTGATCATCCTTGGCTCCACCTTGAAGGTCTTGAGCCACTATCCAAAGTGGGGGGTAATATGGAGGAAGGCCTCACATACAACAATGAATGACGAGATATGGAGGATGGACTCGGATTCAAGTCATGGAAATCAAGCCCATAATAAAACATGAGCCCCGCACAAAGGGGTCCGTTGGGAAGCCTAAACCCGAAGGAAGTGGGACCACGAACACCACGTTCTCGCCCGGGCTCAGAGTGGGAATGACCTGCCCCGAGCAGGCAGCCTATGCGAGATCTCGCCCGGTTAGATACTGGCGTCGCAGCTTTAGCACATCTTCTTCAGGACGGAGGAAGACATCCAACGGCCCGTCTTGGTCGGAGCCGGACATCGCCGAAAGTCTGAAGCGCCTGAATCTGAAGCTTTGGGTGTTGGAACTCAAGCGAGGCGAACTTCGATGGAGGGTGTAAAAGAAGAGGGCCTTGGTCTCATTATAAAGAGGTTGAATACCAAGAGCCCGCCCCGTGGTCGATTAGGACCCGCCTTCGACAGAGAAGGCAGGCCAACGGGCATGGTTGGGTTACCCACGTCCCTATTGATGAGAATCCCGGAATAAGGGGGCACGATCTACGCCTTGATAAGACGTGCCAAGGAAACCGCCTCGCTAAACACGCTGGGGTGGAACAATAAAAAATGATTCATATAAAGGCCTGACCGTGGTGTGATGTCACGCCGCGGAATACGTCAGCAGATCTGTGCAAAAATTATTCTCTCTACGGTGTTATGTGGAACTTGTTTTGCAGAGCCGGATACTATCCTTGTGTTCAAAACCTTCTATGAAGTATTCGGAGGAGGAACCCGCCTCGCAATGCCGAAGACAATCAACGCGCGGACTCATCGTCATTGAAGCTTGGTTCAGGGGCCACCGAGGGAGTTCCGGACTAGGGGTGTCCGGATAGCGAACTATCATCATCGGCGGACTCCAAGACTATGAAGATACAAGATTGAAGACTTCGTCCCGTGTTCGGATGGGACTTTCCTTGGCGTGGAAGGCAAGCTTGGCGTCTGGATATGTAGATCTCATACCATTGTAACCGACTCTATGTAACCCTAACCCTATCCGGTGTCTATATAAACCGGAGGGCTTTAGTTCATAGGACGAACAACAATCATACCATAGGCTAGCTTCTAGGGTTTAGCCTCTTTGATCTCGTGGTAGATCCACTCTTGTAACACACATCATCAATATTAATCTATCAGGACGTAGGGTTTTACCTCCATCAAGAGGGCCCGAACCTGGGTAAAACATCGTGTCCCTTGTCTCCTGTTACCATCCGCCTAGACGCACAGTTCGGGACCCCCTACCCAAGATCCGCTGGTTTTGACACCGACACCCCCCTTGCCTTTTCCTACTCCCTCTCTCTTTCCCTCTTTCCTTCTTTCCCACTCCGAAAAGGAAAGGGAATCCTACTAGGACTCCCTACACTTGGCGCGCCCCTAGGAGGGCCGGCCTCTCTCCCTCCCTCCTTTATATACGTGGGCAGGGGGCACCCCAAAGGCACTCCAAGATTTGTCTTAGCCGTGCGCGGTGCCCCCCTCCACAGTTACACACCTCGGTCATATCGTTGTAGTGCTTAAGCGAAGCCCTGCGCCGGTAACTTCATCATCACCGTTGCCACGCCGTCATGCGGATGGAACTCTCCCTCGTCCTCAACTGGATCAGGAGCTCGAGGGACATCATCGAGCTGAACTTGTGCTGAACGCGGAGGTGCCATACGTTCGATGCTTGGATCGGTTGGATCGCGAAGACGTTCGACTACATCAACCGCGTTACTAAACGTTTCCGCTTTCGGTCTATGAGGGTATGTGGACACACTCTCCCCGCTTGTTGCTATGCATCTCCTAAATAGATCTTGCGTGATCGTAGGTAAATTTTTTGAAATACTGCGTTCCCCAACAGAATCTATGAGACATGATTCCCTGCCCGTGTGCACAACATATGGACGTCATGTACGGTGTCGTGTGATTTGGCACCGGTTCACCAACCTGGTCCAGCAGGCTAAACCTGCATCTCATCTTGATAGCTCACTTAGCATCAACATCACCATCACCATCATCATCATAATCATCATCTCATCATCATCATCAGTATCATAACTATGGCCGACAACGTCGGCATTGTGAAGAAACAGAGAAACAGATATACAGTCGATAGAATCTTTGTCGAAAACATCAGGGTAGTAAGCGATGCTCCAGATATGTCCTCCAACGTGTAAGACGCCGGCTAGAATAGCCATATAGACGTCGATTCCAAGGGTATAAGAGTATCCCTGAACTGTGAGCACATGAGACCCGAACACACCTTCGGCAACAATGGTCGATGTTGTGCGCGGCGGTGTGTCGCCGACAGGCGCGGAAGAGCTCAACATGCTAGCTAGCTAGCTAGGGTCGTCGATCCAGTCGGCCCGATGGATTGAATAATCGAACAGATTGATTGCAGCTGACTTCAAGGGAGGAACGAAGGCTATGATCGATATTTATAATATACTCCAGTAAAACACCAAGCTACATGTTGTACACGGTTTCACCGTCCGTAGCTTCCGACACTAAGATACGTATATACAAACACAAGCCGAAAAGAAGATACTATGCGTGACAAACTTAATATATGGGCAAAGCTGAACTTCAGCACTATGATTCATACTGAAGAGTCGAATCAACTCCAAGTTGCTAAATTTGCCTGAGAGCAAAATTTGATGTCGTAGAGCAGTGCTACTGCTTGTGTTGTAACATATTTTTTCTGCCATGTATAAATCACATGGTCAATAGCTAAAATTGCCAAGTCAAGATGTTGATAACTTCCTGTTTTTGGTTATGTACATGGTTTGAAATTTTTCCATGTGTAAAAATAGAAATGAGCCATGGTCTAAATAACATTTACAATAATATACATGGTCTAAATTTTCCGTGTGTAAAAATTGTGATCATTAATATGAGAACTTCTATCAGGCCTCTAGCTAGTAAATAAATACATGTAAGGTACATAGATATGATACGATAATTGCAATCTTTTATTACAAACTGAATATATACAGGAAGGATATGATAATGCCTTTTCAATTACACTACACAAAATGACTTATTGGCGGAAAAAATGCAGATGTATCCAGGGACACTCATAGGGGTTGTACAAGCAAACACTGAGATCGATTCGCTTATCAGATTCAGTGATACTACCTCACTCCATTTTGTTCGAAAAATTAACAAGTATTGTTGAAAACTTTATGGAAACTTACAACTACGAGTTTAATTACACATGAGATTTAGGATGTTGTGAGGCCTGGACATGTGAGCCCTGTTCTATTTTGTGTAAACGCATTGCAAGCTGTAGTTTTAAGGTAGTATAGTTTTACATAGCTACCGCCTTAAGAAAATTAAGATGTATAATTTGTTTGCACAGAATTCCTCTTGTTTTGCAAATTTGCACATCTGAAACTAACCACTGTGATTTTCTTTCAGATGCAAAGCGACTAATTGCCCGGCGATTCAACAACGCATCTGTGCAAGGAGATATCAAGCTATGGCCTTTCAAAGTCATTTCAGGCCCTGCCGACCGACCGATGATGGCGGTTCAGTACGGGGGTTAGGAGAAGCATTTCATGGCAGAAGAGATCTCCTCCATGATACTCGTTAAGATGCAGGAGACTGACGAGGCCTACCTCAGCACGTCGGTGAAGAACGTCGTCATCACTATCCCGATTTACTTCAACGACTCCCAGCGCCAGGCCACCATCGATGCCAGTGCGATTGCTGGCCTCAACGTCATCCGCATCATCAATGAGCCCTCGGTAGCAGCCATCGCCTACGGCCTTGACAAGATGAACGGCAACGGTGAAGTGAAGACGGTACACATCTTTGATCTCGGCGGCGGTACTATGGATGTGTCCATTATCAGTGTACAAAATGGCGTCTTCACGGTCAAGGCAACGTCTGGTGACACCCACCTCGGCGGGCAGGATCTCAACAACCGGATGGTGGAACACTTTGTGCAAGATTTCCTCAAGAAACACAAGAGTGACATCAGAGGCAGCCCAAGGGCGGTCATGCGACTGAGGACGGAATGCGAGAGGGCCAAGAGGATGCTGTCCTCCGTGGTGGAGGCGAAATTCAAGATCGACTCGCTGCACGACAACATTGACTACTATGGGAGGATCACTCGTGCCCGTTTCGAGGAGCTCAACATGGACCTCTTCCGCAAGTGCATCGAGCACGTTGAGAAATGCCTCGGCGATGCCGAGATGGACAAGTCTCAGATCCACGATGTCGTGCTCATGGGCGGCTCCACCCGGATCCCCAGGGTGCAGCAGCTGCTCCGGGATTTCTTTGATGGGAAGACGCTCTGCAAGAGCATCAACCCTGATGAGGCTGTCACCTACGGTTCTTGGGGCTGTACAGCAACAATGCGCTGCACAAATTCACCGACACGACAAATATGCACACTACACAACCCCCTCCACTTGTGATGAACTTTGAGGACAGCTTCAACCAACAAGTAAGCTGCGGAATAACACAAACAACATGCATGCACATGTGACATAAGATTTAACGTGGAAAAACCTCCTCAACTTGAGGAGTAAAAAACCACGGCTGTGGACCAACTGGTCCATGCAACTTCACTATGAGAATGATGGGTAGAAAGTCTTCTCTAGAACCTCTAGAGAGATTTACAACACACTCTCCACGTTGCCAACCGGCAACAGCAACAACAGCCACAAGAGGCAAGATTTCAACAAAGCAGAGTTTACACATCTTCTGTACCCTTTAGTGTTTTGCAAACTACTCTTAAATCATTGAACCAAACAGCACCAAATTTGGCAGACAAGTAGACACACGAGTTCTTGAGATCTCCTTAAAATTTCAGCTCAATCCGACATTGTTTGCCTACCCAAACTGTCCGTCTCCCAAAATCACTCTCAAATCTGATGCTCCACTGACCCAATCCTCAAACCAGCTAATCAGATCGAAGTACTCAAAGTAAGGAATGATCTCACCAAGTTTGTGGTCGATCCAAGCACGTTTGAGCCTTCAACCACCAGCTTGAACACTGTCTAGTCAGATGCAGCAAATTTGGACAGAACCTCTGCTTCTTCTTCTTCCTCTCTCTCAGGTTGTGGTTTCTCTTGTGTGTTCTCTCTCACACTCACACAAATGACAGCCACCACCAACAAGGGGTGGGGTGGCTAGGGTTTTCTCCTTGCTCCCTTCACCAGGAAACACTCACAACCGTTGGATGCAGAACAAATAAACGGTTCATATGTGTTGGACTTGTGTGGGTTGATGTTTGGCTGCCAACACACCTCCATGTGGAGGGACATAGCCCAACAAACTCCCCCTCCCAACATCATGGAGGGTCTCACTGCCTTCCGGCAGCCATGCCAGCGAGCCGGCGACATACTTCAAGTTTCTTCCTTGTCACCACTTTAGTCAACATATCAGCCCCATTGTCATCGGTGTGAACCTTCAAGTTGTATTTTCTTGGAATACAACACATCTCGACTCCAATGATAACGGACTTCTATATGCTTAGACCTTGAATGAAAACTTGCATTCTTACTCAAGTGGATAGCACTTTGGTTGTCACAAAACAACACATACTTGTCTTGCTTAAAACCAAGCTCACAAGACAACCGTTTCAGCCACAATAGCTCTTTGCTCGCCTCTGTTACTGCAATGAATTCAGCTTCAGTTGTATTCAATGCCACACACCTTTGCAGCCTACTTTGCCATGACACTGCTCCCCCTGCATAGGTAACCAAGTATCCTGAAGTAGGCTTCCTTCTGTCAACCTCTCCAGCCATGTCAGAATCTGAAAAAGCAACCAGCTTGGCCTCACCAACACCAAAGCAAAGTTTCGGATTTGTGCTGCCCCGGAGATATCTCAAAATCCACTTCACGGCTTCCCAATGAGCTCTTCCTGGATTGGACATAAATCTGCTCACAGTATTAACTGCATGAGCAATGCCAGGCCTTGTACACACCATAGCATACATCAAACTCCCAACCGTTGAAGCATAAGGGACATGATGCATTTCCTTTTTCTGCTCATCAGTGGTAGGACATTGCTTTCTGCTCAACTTGATAATGGGCTGCTAGTGGACAACTCACAACTTTAGCATTTTCCATCCTGAACTTCTGAAGTACCTTCTCAATATAGTTCTCTTGAGACAAGTACAACTTGTTGCAATTTCTGTCTCGCTCAATTCTCATCCCGAGAATGTTCTTTGCTGGACGTAAGTCTTTCATAGAAAAACATTTGCTCAACTCCTTCTTTAACTTAGCAATCCTAGAGACATTCTTGCCAACAATCAGGATATCATCAACACAGATCAATAATATGATGAAATCATCACCTGAGAACCTCTGAATAAACACATAATGGTCTGAGCTACACTTCTTGTAGCCTTTCTCCCCCATGACAGTTTCAAACTTCATGTACCAGTGTCTTGGTGCTTGTTTCAGGCCATAGAGACTTTTCTTCAGCTTGCACACATAGTCTTCTTTGCCTTTCACAAGAAACACCTCAGGTTGCGCCATGTACATTTCTTCCTCCAACTCACCATGAAGGAATGCAGTCTTCACATCCATTTGCTCAACCTCCAAGTTGAGACTTGCTGCCATGCCAAGGATTACTCTTATGGATGTCATCTTCACAACCGGAGAAAAGATCTCATCATAGTCAATGCCTTCTCTCTGGATGAATCCTTTTACAACTAGCCTGGCCTTGTACCTTGGATGTGATGTGTGCTCTTCTTGCTTGATTATGTAGACCCACTTGTTCTTCAAAATTTTCTTTCCCTTGGGCAACTTCACCAACACATAAGTATGATTCTTATGCAAGGAATCCATCTCTTCTTGCATAGCATTTTTCCACTCCTTCTTGTGCTCATCTTCCATTGCATCTGCAAAGCATTCAGGTTCTGAACCGTCAGATAATTACACCATGTATTGATCTGAGGGATACCTGCTGGAAGGAATTCGACCCCTATTGGATCTTCTGAGAGGAGCAGCTGGTGGACTTTCTGGTGCTGGTGCTTCCTGCTGATCCGGATCATGAACTTCAGCATCATACTCTTGCTGCTGTTGGGGAGCATCTTCTTCTTCATCTGCACCACCATGTACATCATCTTGTACATCATCTGCGTCTGCTTCAACTTGCACAGGAGCTGGAGCTACAGGAACTGGGTCAAAATCAATCATATCTTGTTTCTGCTGAGGAGGAACCTGCCCCTTTGTCTTCATAATATCCTCAATTGTTTGTTCTTCAACAAACACAACATCACGGCTTCTCACAACTTTCCTTGATATAGGGTCAAACAGCTTGTATCCAAACTCATCACCACCATAGCCAAGAAAGATACACTTTCGTGCCTTCGAATCAAGCTTTGCACCCAAAAACCTTCAGGTGGTCATATGAGACGTCCTTGTCACACCAGACCCTGTTAGGAACATCTCCCTGCAAAGGATAACTTGGTGAGAGATTAGTAAGATAAACTGTAGTCATCAAGGCCTCACCCCAAAAGTGTTTACGTAGCTTTGCACTTGACAACAAGCATCTAACTCTCTCCATAATAGTCCTGTTCATCCTCTCAGCAAGACCATTCAGCTGTGTTGTCTTCGAGGGAGTAAATTGATGCCTAATACCTTGCTGCTTGCAATATGCATAAAATGGCCCAATGTACTCTCCTTCATTATCAGTGCGAATGCACTTGATCTTCTTCTCAGTTTCTCTCTCAACCGAGGCTTGGAATTGCTTGAATACACCTAGTACTTGATCTTTGATCCTCAAAGTGAAGGCCCAAACTTTCCTGGAAAAGTCATCAATAAAAGTCACAAAGTACTTAGCACCACCAAGAGATCATACCGACATTTTGCAAACATCGGAATGTATCAAGTCTAGCTTCTCAGGCTTCTTGTGAGGAGGTAGAGTCTTGAAGGCAACTTAGTGTTGCTTCCCTGCTAGACAATCTGAACATTTCTTGATGTGAACTCCTTTCACACCCTTCAACATTTTTTTCTTCACTAGCATTGTCATCCCCTTCTCACTCATGTGCCCAAGTCTCTTCTGTCGTAGAGCACAATGATCATCCTTCTCTATTGCATTGACAGAAGCACTAAAAAGCTTAGCATGAACATGATACAACACCGAGACCATTTTACCTCTTGCAACAATCATGTTGCCTTTGGTGACCTTGAACTGCCCTTCTCCAAAACTGCTCAAGTAATCATCTCCATCAATCAAACCAACTGAGATAATATTGAGTCGAAGTGCCTCAACATGCCTCACAGATTTGAGGACTAACCTTGTACCATTTGCAGTCTCCAAATGCACATCTCCTTTTCCAATGATGGCTGCTCTATCATTGTTCCCCATCTTCACAACATCAAAATCACCTGATATATAGTTAGTGAAGAGCTCTCTGCGAGATGTAGCATGAATGGTAGCACCGCTGTCCGGTATCCAAATCACCTCGTCACCGTCCACAAGGTTGACGGTTTCATCGTAAACAACATGATCCTCTCCTCAACAGTGGAACCAAATCTGCCCTCATTTTCTTCATGCATAACAAGCATGATGTCCTCTTCTACTGCAGTAACTCGGTTGCCCTCTGTGTCACTATCACTGTCAACTTGCTTCTGATCTTGCTTCTTCTTTTTCTTTTTGTCTTTCTTCCTGTCACATTGCCACTTAATGTGCCCCTTCTGATGACAGTGATGCCACTCATAATCAGCATACTAACTTTTTGATTTGCTCCTACCTCTTTCTGCCCCTTTACCAGGACCTCTACTCTTGCTTCTCCCCCTGGACTGAGTGACTAGCACCTCTGAATGTGAGGAAGAACTAGCTTCAGCCACCTTTCTGGACTCTTCATTTAGTACCCTGGTTTTCACAAGATTCCAAGTCACAACTCCATTGGGTGCTGAATTGCAAACCGTGACCTTAAAGGTCTCCCAGCTGTCCGGTAATGAGCCTAGTAGCAGCAAAGCTCTCACTTCATCTTAAAATGTTATTCCCATTGAAGTAAGCTGATTTATAATGCGTCCTCCACTTGTGATGAACTTTGAGACAACTTCAACCAACAAGTAAGCAGTGGAATAACACAAACAACATGCACATGTGACACATGATTTGACGTGGAAAAACCTCCTCAACTTGAGGAGTAAAAAACCACGGCTGTGGACCGACCTGTGACGCCCCCGATTTGACCGTACACTAATCATGCACGCAAACGTGTACGATCAAGATCAGGGACTCATGGGAAGATATCACAACACAACTCTAAAACATAAATAAGTCATACAAGCATAACAATACAAGCCAGGGGCCTCGAGGGCTCAAAAACAATTGCTCGATCATAGACGAGTCAGCCGAAGCAACAATATCTGAGTACAGACATAAGTTAAACAAGTTGCCATAAGATGGCTAGCACAAACTGGGATACAGATCGAAAGAGGCGCATGCCTCCTGCCTGGGATCCTCCTAAACTACTCCTGGTCGTCGTCAGCGGCCTGCACGTAGTAGTAGGCACCTCCAGTGTAGTAGGAGTCGTCGTCGACGGTGGCGTCTGGCTCCTGGGCTCCGGCGTCTGGTTGCGACAACCAGGTAGAAGGGAAAGGGGGAAAAGAGGGAGAAATCAACCATGAGTACTCATCCAAAGTATTCGCAAGCAAGGATCTACACTACATATGCATGGGTATATGTGTAAAGGGCCATATCGGTGGACTGAACTACAGAATGCCAGAATAAGAGGGGGATAGCTAATCCTGTCGAAGACTACGCTTCTGGCCACCTCCATCTTGCAGCATGTAGAAGAGAGTAGATGGTAAGTTCACCAAGTAGCATCGCATAGCATAATCCTACCCGGCAATCCCCTCCTCGTCGACCTGTTAGAGAGCGATCACCGGGTTGTATCTAACACTTAGAAGGGTGTGTTTTATTAAGTATCCGGTTCTAGTTGTCATAAGGTCAAGGTACAACTCCGGGTCGTCCTTTTACCGAGGGACATGGCTATTCGAATAGATAAATTCCCTGCAGGGGTGCACCACATAACCCAACACGCTCGATCCCATTTGGTCGGACACACTTTTCTGGGTCATGCCCGACCGCGGAAGATCAACACGTCGCAGCCCCACCTGGGCACAACAGAGAGGTCAGCACGCCGGCCTAAATCCTCACTACTAGGGAAAAGCCTATACACAGAATCTTACCAGCAGCGCTGCTCAAAATACAACGCTACTGCTATTTAGCAGCAGCGCGTGATAGCAAAACGCGCTGCTGAAAGGAAAATAGCGATGGCGGCGTCGCGCCAAACCGCGCTACTGCTCTAATTGCCATGACCTCAAGAACCCAGCTTAGTTATAGCAGTGGCGCCCTATCTTGAACCGCGCCATCGCTATAGAAGTTAGCAGCAGCAGCGCTTCTAAGAAAATCGCCATCGCTACGATCAACCCACAAGTTTAGTCCCACCTCGCTCCGCTAAGTTTGTGTTTACCACCTTAAATATGTTACTTCTGAAACTATCACAACCAGTTGGTCTTCATTGAACTCTATGTGTAGAATTTGTGGCGCAATATGAGTCCTCTCCAGTTCCTACCGGAGAGGACTCATATTGACAATTCAGATTGTAAACAAAAAGATCATTGATGGCCAATGTATTTTTTTGATGCGTGACTTAGACTTAGCGATGGCGTTTTTACGTAAAAATGCGCTATAGCTACTTTAGCTATAGTGCGGTTCCTAAAGTGCGCCATCGCTAGTCTGACTTAACCCCGCTCAAAATTTCACTAAGTCCTCCTCCCCCTGTTCCCCTACTCCTCTATCGTCGCCGCCCGAGCCCGAGCCTGCCCTCACCGCCGCCGCCCGAGGCCGCCCTCAACCTCACCGCTGCCGCCCGCCGCCGCTCTCGACCTCACCGTCGCTGCCGCCTCCCCCACCCCCTCCGCTCTCGACCTCACCGCGCCGCTCTCGACCTCACCATCGTCCGACGCCGCCGCCGCCGTCCTCCATCCGCCACCGAGGTACTCCCTCCTTCCGTGCCTCCTCCTCCCACCGCGCCCTCCTCCCTCCTCCTCCCACCGTGCCCTCCTCCCTCCGCCTGCGGCCGCCCCTCCTCCCTCCTTCGCCGGCAGCCCTCCTCCCACCGCCCCTCCCTCCTCCTCCTCCGGCCGCCCGCTCCCCCTCCTCTCTCCTCCCTCCCTCCCTTGTCTCTGTTCTTGCAAATCATAGGTGTTTTGAATAAAATAGAAGTAAGAAAATTTAGGGTATAACTAGGGTAGTAGAATTTTTAGCAAGTGTTTAATAGAAAATAGTTTATTTAGTAAGTGATTAATATAACTAGTTTATTTATATTAGGTACTTAATAGAACTAGTTTATTTGGTAAGTGCTTAATAGAACTAGTTTATTTATAGTAAGTGCTTAATAGCACTAGTTTATTTAGTAAGTAGTTAATAAAACTAGTTTATTTAGTGTTAGGATTATATAAAAGATATTTTCAAATGTTTTTTTTTCATATTTTGAATCATTGAAATGCAATGACCATCGCTAAATGGCCTATGTTTTGCCGGAGTGTTGATTAATTTCCGTTCCTGCAAATTACTAGTAGTGATTTTTAGTAGTAGTAGATGTTAATTACTAGTAGTGATGGTACTAGTTAACTAGGGCAGTATGATTAATAGTAGTTGTAGTTGAACTAGTTTAGTAAGTAAATTAATAAACTAGTTGAACTAGTTGAATTAATAGAACTAATGTATTTTTAGTAAGATAATTAATATAACTAGTTGAACTACTTTATTTTTAGAAAGAACTAGTTTTTTAGTAAGATAATTAATATAACTAGTTGAACCACATATTCTATTTATAGTAAGTTTGTATTTATTAAGAACTAGTTGAATTAATAAAACTAGTTGAACATTTCATATTTGTTGTTATTTTTTAGTTTAAGCAATTATTCGGGATGTATTAGTGATAACTTATACGGTTTTTGCTTTTGCAGAAATCAAGGAGCCCCTCCATCATCCCCGCCGTCGTCCCCGTCACCGACCCCCTCCGACATCGAGGTGAGACTAGCCAAATATCCATGTATATCTTTTGTTGCTCAAATAGGATATGTGGTTGCCCAAGTGGCCGTTCATGTTCAGTTGACACCTCCGAGTGGCCTATGTTTTGCCGGAGTGTTGATTAATTTCCATTCCGGCAAATTTCAGGCGCTCGATATGTCCTTTTTAGCAAAGGTCATGCCGGATTTTTCCGTGAATTCTGGCATGACTTGTGCTAGAATATGTAGGAAATATCGAGTGGCCTGGATTTTCTCGAAAAATAATGATCTAATTTAGGGTTTTTAGTACATATATTTAATTGTACAAGTTTAATCTTTGAATTATGAACGTAGGGAATGTCGTACTTTCGGACGGCATTTACAGCCTCTCGGGGAGTGCAGCTGGTGCCACGACGATCGAGGTATGTGCGACAGGTTCGTTGAGCTAGACGAAGATCGGCGCTTCATCGTTAAGCTCGAGGAGACCTTCGATGTTGAAACGGTACGCAACAACGACAAGAGTTTTTTTCGAATTAAGCATGACTTCAACTATTTCAACGTCTAGTTTCATCTTTTACAATTCGACTAGCTTATCCCATGCCATGCAAGACGCTATGTCTTGGAGAGGATGGGTTTTCAAGACCATGAAAATTTGAAACAAAGAAAAGACACCTAAGGACCCATCATGATATGGATTTTGAAGTAAATCTGTACAATGCTCAGAGCGTAACCCATTTTGGTTGCCAAAATTGGGAAGCACTTTGCAAAATGTATGGTTTTTATGAGGGTATGATTGTCACCATGGATCTTGGTGATCCTGACATCGAGCAAGACAATATGGACATTTGGGTCCTTGTTGATACGCTTCCGATTCTACCGCAATGTGAGTTTCTCAAACATAGTTATTAACTAATTTATATTGTTTATTTTCAAAATAGTTGACAGCTTATTTCCATTAACAGCTTATTTTGAATCTTCAAAGAATGTGCAGAAGATGGTAGACAAAACCCACTACAGTGGTGGCTCCGAATAACTTATAAGGAGAAAAATCATCTGATCGCATTTTGTACTTTCTTTGAGAATTACAATACCTATTATCGAACTCCTCCAAATTATGGTGAATACGTGCCACTAGTGCACGTGTTGAACCATGATAACTTCTATGGAGATACCCTGGTAAGATTTTTTACTATTACGACATCCGTGCATCTTTTGCATACTTCCAAAACTAGTACATCATTGCTCACTACGAAGTTATTACTATGTTTTTCAACAGAAAATACCGATGGATTGTGTGCCTCATCTGATGTATTACAATGGTCGCCTTGAAGTTCTGAACATACAGCCAGGTCATCCTACAGATCTCACCTGTGCATATCGGATTTCTAAAACCAGTGAACACATGCTAATCAAAGAATGAAAAAATGTTTGGACATTCGCAAGGAGGTTCTTGGAAGTAACATTGCTTAAAGGCAAGAATTGGAGACATGATAATCTCCATTCTCCATAATGGAGAGTGAGGGCTATCTTGTTTTTGCTATTTTACCTTAGAGAATATAGTAGGTCCTAAGAGAATGTAGTAGGTCCTATGAGGTACAATATGTTTATTATGTGATACAATGTGTTAGAGTTGATGACGAGGAGTACTTGTGATTACGACTAGTGACCAATTTGCTATGTGATGTCTCATTGATGAAAACGATGATCTTGTGGAGGTGTTATATGACAATGATGTATTATGATGATAAGTTATTAATGATATGATAATGATGATGATATTTATTATATCATTGGGTGAAAGAACCGCAGATTAGTTTCAAGTGGATGTCCATCCACTTGAAACTAGTCCACGGTTTTTTCACCTACTCATTATGATGTAAAAACAGTCTCTAAATTCCTGTTGTATGAAAACTTGTGTAAAGGTGTATGAAATATAACATGAAATAAAATACTAAATAATAGTAGTAGCGCGGGCAAGTAGGAGCGCTACTACTAATTACCAGCAGCGCTGCTCAGGAGAAGCGCTACTACTAGATATTTTAGCAAAGAAGCGGGTCCAGCGCCGCTTACTGCTAAGCTTTAGTCAGAAGCGTCTTATCGCAGTGCTCCGGCGCGCCATCGATAGGCCTAAAACCCGTGCTGCTGCTAGGCTTTTCCCTAGTAGTGCCTATGCGCGCAGGGGTCTGGGCCCATCGCCCATTGCACACCTGCACGTTGCGTACGCGGCCGGAGAGCAGACCTAGCAACCTCCATTACAAAGGAAGTCACGTTACGCGGTCCAACCCGGCGCGCGCCGCTCAGTCGCTGACGTCATGAAGGCTTCGGCTGATACCACGACGTCGAGTGCCCATAACTGTTCCCGCGTAGTTGGTTAGTGCGTATAGACCAAATGGCCAGACTCAGATCAAATACCAAGATCTCGTTAAGCGTGTTAATTGATGTAACCGCGAACGCCAACCAGGGCTAGGCCCACCTCTCACCTAGGTACTCTCAACCTGCCCTGTCGCTCCGCCACAAAGATCCACACAGAGGGCCATTGGGACAAAGGTCCTTTCAGCCCCCAATCCGTGAATCACTCGCGGGTTCTCCACGAGCCGACCCGACTTTAGTCACCACATGTATCATGTATAAAGTATATAATATATACCCGTGATCACCTCCCAAGTGATCACGGCCTGATAGTATAGCACAGCAGACGGTCAAGAATGTAGGGTCACTGATGGAATACTAGCATCCTATACTAAGCATTAGGATAGCAGGTAAAGGTAACAACAGTAGTAGCAAGGACAGGCTATGCATCAGGATAGGATTAACGGAAAGCAGTAACATGCTACACTACTCTAATGCAAGCAGTATCGAGAAGGAATAGGCGATATCTGGTGATCAAGGGGGGGGGGGGGGTTTGCCTGATTGCTCTGGCAAGAAGGAGTGGTCGTCAACAGCGTAGTCGGTCGGGGCACCAGCAGCGGCTTCGGTCTCGTAGTCTACCGAAGAGAAGAGGGGGAATACATAATGAATACAATGCAAACAGATGCATAATGATGCATGACAAAGCAAACAACGGTGTTAGGTGTGCCCTAACGCGGTAAGAGGTGATACCGGCAAAGGGGGGAAACATCTGGGGAAGTATCCCCGGGGTATCACGTTTTCGGGCAGAGGTACCGGAGGGGGAAATTTGCGTGTTCGATATGCTAGGGGTGCGTGGCGTATGAACGGGCTGCGTATTCGGATTCGTCTCGTCGTTCGGAGCAACTTTCATGTAGAAAGTATTTTCATCTGAGCTACAGTTTATTTTATATGATTTTTCAAAGTTTTAAATCATTTTCTAGAATTAACAGAATTAATTTAATACTAAAATACATTTATGATGTCAGCATGACGTCAACACGATGTCAGTAGTCAACCAGTCAGTTGACTGGGTCAAACTGACGCGTGGGTCCTACTGTCATTGACTAAGACTAATTAAACAGGTTAATTAGTTTAATTAGTTGGTTAGTTTAGTTAAACACAATTAATTTAGTTAATTAATTAATTAATTAATTAATTAATTTTTATTTCTTTTTAATTCCTTTTTTTAAACGTTCCAGGGGCTAGGCCCCTCTGTTCAGTGGCACAGAGGCCATACAGGGTGCGGGCGACGGGTTACGGGCGCACGCCCAGGGGCACGCGGGAGTGGGCGCTGGCGGCCACGACGGGGCATGGCGCCGGCCAGGGAAGGGCGCAGCCCGACTGGCCCTGGACGCCGGCCGGGATGGAGGAGGTCGCCGACTAGGGCAGCCGGCCGGGACGGAGGAGGTCTTCAACCCGAGCAGGGGTCGCGGCTGGCGGGGCCTGGCAGCGGAGCACTACGGTAGCGGCAGGTGTGCGCGCGGGCAAGAGCAACGGGTGGTGCAGGAGGCGAGCGGCAGGCCAACATGTGGTGGCGAAGCGGCGAAGCCAGAGCGGAGGCGGCCGACTGTCGGCGGCGCGGGCAGCGGGAGTAGTAGCACGCACGAGGCAGACGCGGGCGCTGGACGGACGGCGCGGCCGCCGCTGCGTTAAGCGTGAGCTGCATAGACAGAGGGGGAAGCGGGTGAGCAGCAGCGGGACGCGTGGCCGAGCGGGCGAACAAAGACGGGCGCCAGCTGGCCGAGGGGAGCAGAGGCGAGGAAGGGGGGCCGCGGAGGCGGGATGGCAATCAGGAAGGCGCGGTGGTGTTCGTGGGGCTAGGAAGAGAGGAGGACCGGGGTCCTCACCGGGGTGCGTAGGGACGGGGCAGCGGGCTCGGAGAGGAGGAGGAGGAAGGGGCGGCATCCTGGTAACCGGCGACGAGTGCAGCGGGGCCATGGGGTCGAGGGCGCGGCGCCGGAACGGCGGCCTCGGCTCGAGACGAGGAGGAGGCGAGGCGACAGGGTCGAGGTGGCGACGACGTAGGGCGATGGGGCACCGGCGAGGTTGTCCGGCGAGGGAGGGCACTCCAGGCGGCGGCGGTTGGCGAAGGGGCTCGGGAATGCTCCCTCGGTCCAGATCGAATCGAGAGGGGGAGCGACATGGGGAGTGGGGGATGTGTGCGGTCGGGAGTTAAGGTTTCAGGGGAGTGGGGGTTAGGTAGGAGGGGAGGTGGGCCGGCCTGGTGGGAGGCCGGTGGGCAGTTGGCCTGTGGGGATCCTCTTTTCTTTTGTTTGTTTTCATTTATTTATTTTTCTGTTTCTTTTATTAATTAATTTATTTTAGTTTTTGTAAAATATAATTTCAACACCTAAATTAGTATTTAGAATTACAACACTGCCACATTAATTTGGATAGTTAAATGAAATAGTTTAATATTTTATTAATTTGAAAAAGGTATTTAATTAAATGTTTTGCTGTTGTTTTAATTACCTTAGTGCATTTAAACACTTTACAAAAATGTGGTTTCTACACCAGTATTATTTATGATTTATTTGCTACAACTTGAACATTTTAATTTGAAAGTTTGAAAACTTTTGACGTTTGCTTGATTTTGAATTTGAATTCGAATCTGTTTCGAACTAACGCGGGTTTATCAACAGTAACCGAGGTGACGTGGCATCATTAGCAGAGGTTCACTGTAGCTTAATTATCCGGGCGTCACAATTCTCCTCCACTACAGGAAATCTCGTCCCGAGATTTAAGAGGTAGTGAAAGGGGGGAAGGTTTGGTAACGAATCTAGCGGGTCTTCTCATTCTGGCTTTCTCTTCTTGAAGAGGCTGGTCCAATACATTGATGTCTTCATTTCTCTGCTTCAGGTCATCATGATGAAGTCGGCATCCTTTCTTCGGGAACTCCATCGTACTTACGAAAGAATAAATGGTGGGCATTCTGGGAGAACAGACCTCTGCAAGGTCGACTATCTGGTAGCTAACATCGGGGAAGGTGGCAGAAACTAACTCTCGAACTGAAACTTAACGAAATAGCGAGAGCAAAGTAAGAAAGTACCATGAGAAGTTACAAGCGGGTAGGCAATCGTTCGATGTCTGTTACAGGGCGTGAAAGGGGCTCAAAGCAATCGGGAATAAGTATTGCGTCCTTTTGGGGATATTACTACTAGGCGCAAACCGGCCAGGAGAGGCCGGATTAACTTGAAGCCCGTGAAGACAGACAGTGACGCTGAGTAGAGGCCCAAGGCCCAAAACCGGTTTAAGGCCTGTAGCTATAAACCGGCATTGATATGTAACTTGCATTGTAAGTTAGAAAGAGTGGAGACCGAGCCGGACACATTTATGAGCCGGTCTCGGGACTCTGTAAACCGACGGGCGTCAACCCATGTATATAAGGGGACGACCCGGTGGCGGTTCAAGACAACAGACAACAACTCGAGACTCAGGCAAAGCGTATTCGCTCCCTGGTCATCGAAACCCCATCAATTCCATCACAACTAGACGTAGGCTTTTACCTTCATCGTAAGGGGCCGAACTAGTATAAAACTCTCTTGCGTCCCTTGTCCGCTTTAACCCCTTTAAGCTAACCCGTAGCAATGGCCCCACGACTAAGTCCTTTCATGAGGACATCTGCCATGACAAAACCACGACAGTTGGCGCCCACCGTGGGGCTATCGCACAATGGTTTCAAGTTCTTGGAGGGCAGCTTCGAAGGACTCAAGGGCTACGCTGTGGGCCGGATGACAAAAAGTCATCGCGGCAAGATCTACATCGATGATGCAGGGTGGGGCCCCGAGGCCGGCTCAATCGGGTACGGGTACCGGGTCCCCTTTGGTGGCATGCACGTTTTCATTAGCAAGATCGGCGAGCCGGGCCCTGAGCCGGACATCTCCACCGACCTCGTCGAAACGGCTCAGCGTGCGCGATCTGCCCGGGTCAAGCCTTCCATGAAGCGTGCCTTCGTGGGAGTCATCCATGGAGGGGAATACGAGGAAAAATCGGAATCTGGTGGTGAGACCGTCGTTTATTCCGGCGACGAGTCATCCACCGGAGAGACCGAGTCGTTATATCAACTACAAGATGGCCGGATTGGAGGCTGTTCCGATGGCGACAGTATTCCGGACCCCTCTGATCTGCCAAACCAGGTTGGAATCTTCATGGCCGGTACACAGCCGGCGCTCCACTCTTTGACCGCACCAGCAATGATCTCCGGATCGGTGGCAGCGACGGCAGCCGGGGCAGGAGGCCCTGTGCGGCCGGCGGCTCAGGTTTTGTCTGATTTATTTGATGCGTTGGCAACGCTGATGACGGAAGCTAACCCGGCGGATCAGGGTGCGCACAATGCAGAAATCGCGAAAGTAAGGGATCATATTACTCAGTCCAAGGCCGATTTGGCAGCTGAGGATGCCAGGATGGCCGCAGAGCGGGCTGCTTTGGATGCGCAGGCTTACCGGCTTATGCTGGATCAGAATGCATCACACGAAGTCCTAAAGAGAAGGCACCGGTCTCACCTGCCTCCGGTTTATGATGCTAGGAACCTCTTTAAAACCCCAGGTGCAGGGACCAGTAACCCGCCGGCAGCAAACCGGGCAGAGGCACCTGGAGCGGGGGCGACGGTTCAGCCACGTTTGATGGATCCGCCTCGTCAGAACGACATTGTAACGCAGCCTGTCCCAACACCACCGGGTCATTATTCTACTCCGATGGACAATTTAGTTGCTGCCGCTTCACAGTTGGAGGCTATCCCAATTGAAGGCGATTCTCCGGCGGCGCTCGAGACGCGTCGGGTTAAAGAGCTTCTTCGGACAGCCTTGGTGCAACAGGAGGCTAATTCACACATTCGTGATCGGATTCATTCCACCCTGAAAGCACAAGTGCTCCCTAGATGGTTTTGGTAATTAATGTCAACATATCTCTTGTTGGACTAACACTTTTATCTAGTATGTTTCAGATAAGTTCAACAATGAAGTGGCATGGACTAAAGGATGTGGGAACTCCTTCAAGATGCTAAGGACAAAAGTTTGGCTCAAGCTTCAAGCTCAAGACTCTTCATTTTACATTTTAGTGATCCAAGATCACATTGAGTCTATAGGAAAATCCAATACTATCAAGGAGGGATGAGGTGTTGCTTAATGAGCCTCTTGCTTCAAGTGCTTAGTGATATGCTCCAAATACCCTCAACTACTTTCCCACTTCCACACATATGTCCTAAAACCTAAAGTCAAACTCTGCCCCACTGATTCTTCCTATCCGCGCCACCGAGTTTGGATGTCTTAGCCACCGCCACAAACCCTAGGCAAATCGGTCTCACCGATAGGGATCTCGATCTCACCGAGATGGGATTGTAATCTCTGTGTATGTCCACTATCAAAATCGGTCTCACCGAGTTTGAGCAATCGGTACTACCGAGATTACAATGCAAACTTTCTGGTTGACTCATTATCAAAATCGGTCCCACCGAGTTTGAGTAATCGGTCCAACCGAGTTTGCCTGACCAACTCCCTGGTTAGCTAATTACGAAAATTGGTCTCACCGAGTTTGTGTAACCGGTCTCACCGAGATTACGTTATGCCCTAACCCTAACCATATCGGTCCTACCGAGTTGCATTTCGGTCCCACCGAAAATCCTAACGGTCACTAGGTTTACTAAATCGGTCCGACCGAGTCTGTTGAATCGGTCCCACCGAGTTTGGTAAATTGTGTGTAACGGTTAGATTTTGTGTGGAGGATATATATACCCCTCCACCTCCTCTTCATTCGTGGAGAGAGGCATCAGACTGAACCTACACTTCCAGCATCCTATTTCTGAGAGAGAACTACCTACTCATGTGTTGAGGCCAAGATATTCCATTCCTACCATATGAATCTTGATCTCTAGCCTTCCCCAAGTTGCTTTCCACTCAAACCCTCTTTCCACCAGATCCAAATCCTATGAGAGAGAGTTGAGTGTTGGGGAGACTATCGTTTGAAGCACAAGAGCAAGGATTTCATCATCAACGCACCATTTGTTACTTCTTGGAGAGTGGTGTCTCCTAGATTGGCTAGGTGTCACTTGGGAGCCTCCGACAAGATTGTGGAGTTGAACCAAGGAGTTTGTAAGGGCAAGGAGATCGCCTACTTCGTGAAGATCTACCGCATCGAGGCAAGTCCTTCGTGGGCGACGGCCATGGTGGGATAGACAAGGTTGCTTCTTCGTGGACCCTTTATGGGTGGAGCCCTCCGTGGACTCGCGCAACCGTTACCCTTCGTGGGTTGAAGTCTCCATCAACGTGGATGTACGATAGCACCACCTATCGGAACCATGACAAAACATCCGTGTCTCCAATTGCGTTTGAATCCTCCAAACCCTTCCCTTTACTTTTTTGCAAGGTGCATGCTTTACTTTCCGCTGCTCATATACTCTTTGCATGCTTGCTTGACATGTATTGAAAAAGTTAAACTTGTGCCTAAACTCCACTTAAACTTTAATAAGTTTAAAAACTGCAACTTTGGTACTTAATGTCTAATCCCCCCCTCTAGACACCTGTTCTCAAGATCCTACACACCCCCCGTCCGAGCCGGAGTTTCAGCAGGCGTATGGATGAACCGGCCGTGTCAAGCAATGAACGGAACTGCGAACCGCCCCCTGGCCACAACCCGGCAGGGGGCGCTGGTGATGCTCAGGAGGTGGTGAACCGGGCTCGTGCACGCAGGGAGGCCGAGTTAGCAGCGCAGTATGAAGCTCGTCAGCTTACTCCGGTTCATCCAACCACGTCGCTAGAGCCGGGAGTTACCTCTAGCTCTTTGGGGGTGTTGTGTCTCGTCCTGGCGTTACGCAATGTACGCCTGCCCAAGGATTTCAAGGGCCCGCGCAAGGTGCCAAATTACACTGACGATTTACCTCCAGAGACATGGGTTGAAAGCTATGAGATGGCCATGGAGATGCTGGATGTGGATGATGCAGCTTGTGCAAAGTACTTCACCATGATGCTAGAAGGGACGGCTTGTACTTGGTTAAAGAGTCTGCCTGCTAACTCTATCAGATCATGGGCCGAGTTGAGAACCCGGTTTATCCAGAATTTTAAGGATACATGCAAGCAGCCCATGTCGATTGTGGACTTAGCCGCCTATGTACAGGAGGAAGGAGAATCAACAACCCAGTGGGTGCGCCGGGTCTCGGAAATTTTGCATTCATCGGACCGCATCAACGCTGACACCGCAGTTCTAACTTTGGAAGGCAATTGCCGGTTTAAGCCTCTGAAGTTGAAGTTGGGACGGATGAAACGCCATTGCAATGACATGGGAACCCTCATGGCCGCTTTAGTAAAGTATGCTAACTCTGATAGTACCAAGGATCCCGAGTCGGATGATGATAAGACAGGGAAGGGAAAGAAGAGCGGCAACGCCAAGGGGCAGCACCACAGCCCGGCGGGTCATGGAAACGGCGGCAAATGTAAAGCGTATTACAACATGGACTTTGTGGCCAATGCCAGCGCACAGGATAAGGGTCAACGGCGCAAGGGTAAACCATCCAAGCGTAGTGGAGCACCTAACCCTAACCTGGACCGCCTGTCTTACCTATTGAACTAGACGTGCCCGAAACATGGGACGAAGGAGATGCCGACCACACACCTCTGGAAGGACTGCTACATCATGCAAGAGTTCAAAAATTCTAATGCCTTCCGGTATGATCACGGACCGGGTGACGGTTCAGGCCCCGGGTCTCATGGGCCGGGTTATGGCGGAGGAAATTCCGGTTCAGGCTTCCATGGTAATCAGGGCGGACATACCAATCAAGGTAATCAGGGCAACCAAGGTGGCTACAATAATCAGCAGCAGCAGCAGTCGGGTTACCAGAGCAATACAAAACAATTAAATAGTGGGCAATATCATGTCTTCACCACTAGCTTGGACAAGCGTGACCAAAAGCTTCATAGGAGGGCAGTAAGCTCCATTGAACCGGCGGTGCCCCGTTACTTACGCTGGTCTGAGCAGCCGATTGTGTGGAGCAGGGAGGATCATCCACCCCGGGTTGACAATCCGGGTCATCTGGCGTTGGTAGTGGCACCTCAGGTAGGAGGTTATAAGTTCACAAAGGTACTCATGGACGGAGGGAGCAGTATCAATATCCTGTATTATGAAACTTTCCGTCGCATGGGGTTAACAGATAGAAGTCTTAAACCGTCCAGTACGGTGTTCCATGGTGTGATGCCTGGTAAATCGGCGTATCCTGTTGGCAAGATAGCTCTGGAGGTGGCTTTTGGGGACGAGCATGACTCAAGATCAGAAACTTTGACCTTTGAAGTGGTGAAGATCAGAAGTCCGTATCACGCCCTGTTTGGACGGTCGGCTTATGCTAAGTTTATGGCACGGCCTTGTTATGTCTATCTTCAGCTCAAGATGCCAGGTCACAAAGGGAACTATAACTGTCCATGGGAGCCGCAAGATCGCTCTGGAGTGTGAAGAAGGTGATGCGGCTTATGCTGAGTTGGTTTGTGCCACATAAGAGTTGAAGTTTTACAAGGACAACGTTGATCGGCAGATATGACTTCATTTAAGAAGCCAACTACCGAGCATGATCCGGCCTTGAAGTTTAAATCGGCTGATGAGACTAAGCTTGTTGACTTCGTGCCTGGCGATTCGTTCAAGCAGTTCGGCATCAGCGCTAACTTGGATCCAAAATAGGAAAGCGCGCTCATCGAGTTCATCGGGACATCTTTGCGTGGAAGCCTTCTGACATGCCAGGTGTACCGAGAGAACTCGCTGAGCACACACTTAATGTTGATCCCAAGTATAAACCGGTCAAGCAGTTTCTCCGCCAGTTCAATGAAGAAAGACGAAAAGCTATTGGAGAAGAAGTGGCCAGGCCCTTAGCGGCTGGGTTTATCATTGAAGTATTCCATCCTGAGTGGTTGGCTAGTCCGGTGCTGGTCCTTAAGAAGAACAGCACTTGGCGGATGTGTGTGGATTACACAGATCTCAACAAGGCTTGCCCAGCAGATCCTTTTGCCCTTCCCCATATTGATCAAATTATTAATGCTACGGCTGGTTGCGAGCGTTTGATTTTTCTGGATGCATATTCTGGTTATCATAAGATCAAGATGGCAGTTAAGGACTAGGAGAATACAGCCTTCATAACCCCCTTTGGAGCCTTCTGCTATATATCTATGCCCTTTGGGCTCAAGAGTGCCCAGGCGACTTATCAACGGTGTGTGCAGAATTGTCTTCATACACAAATCGGCCGTAATGTTCATGCCTATGTGGATGCTATTGTGGTCAAGTCAAGGAAGAAGGAGACATTGCTTAAAGGAAACCTTTGATAACCTGCGGGTTTACGAGATGATGCTTAATTCGTATAAGTGCGTTTTTGGTGTACCGGCAGGCAAGCTCTTGGGCTTTTTGGTGTCTAACAGGGGCACTGAGGCTAATCCGGAAAAATCGAGGCCATCACCTCCTTGACTAAAACGAAGTGTATCAAGGACGTTCAACGCTTTGCGGGCGGGATTGCCGCGTTGAGCCGGTTCATCAGCCGCCTTGGCGAGAAGACCATTCCTTTGTATTAGATGTTGAAGAAAACGGATAACGCCGCGAATGAAGCGTTTGAGGATTTAAAACGGCAGCTAGCTAATCCACCGGTTCTTGCTGCCCCAGTTCACAAGGAGCCATTGTTGCTATATGTGGCAGCTAATGCTCGGGCTGTCAGTGTGGCTATTGTGGTGGAACGCAAGGAGGCAGGAAAAGAGTATCCGGTTCAGCGTCCGGTTTATTATATCATCGAGGTGCTTATTGAGTCCAAGAAGAGGTACCCACACTGGCAGAAGCTAGTATATGGAGTTTTCATGGCAAGCCGGAAGCTAAAACAGTATTTCCAAGGTCATCCTATCACAGTGGTCAGCTCTGCTCCTTTGGGAGATATAATCCAGAACAGGGAAGCAACTGGCCGGATTGCCAAGTGGGCCATAGAGCTCGGGCCTCACGGGTTGAAGTATATACCCCGAACGGCGATCAAATCTCAAGCACTTGTGGATTTCTTCAATGATTGGACAGAACTACAAACGCCTGAAGAGAAGCCGGATCACACTTATTGGACTATTCACTTTGATGGGTCCAGGCAATTGGAGGGCTCGGGGGCTGGAGTCGTATTAACTTCCCCACGAGGTGATAAGTTTTGGTATGTTCTCCGTTTAATGTTCCCTTGCACTAACAATGCAGCTGAGTATGAAGCTTTACTCCATGGTCTTCGGATGGCTAAGGAAATGAACCTAAGCCGAGTTAAGTGCTTCGGTGACTCGGACCTGGTGGCTCAACAGGTGTCTGGCACTTGGGACTCCAAGGACCCACTCATGGCAGCATACCGTCGTGAGGTGGACATTGTTGCAGGTCACTTTAAAGGTTATCAGGTGGATCATGTGGACAGGCGGAAGAACGAAGCGGCAGACGCTTTAAGCCGCCTGGGTTCTCAACGTAAACCGGTTCTGCCTAATGTCTTCTTGGACGTTCTGCACAATCCGTCCGTCAAGCTCCCTGGTGAAGAGGATTTGGCTATTCCTGATCCGGAAGCTCAGTTGGTGGCGGCTCTGCATGTTATCCCGGATTGGACGGTTCCTTATCTTGCATATATGAACCGGGGCAAATTACCAGAGGATGAGACATTGGCCAGGCAGATAATCCGGCGGTCCAAGTCTATGACTATTATCAACGGAGAGTTGCATCATTGCAGTGTTACAGGGGCATTTCAGCGTTGTGTGTCTCCTGAAGAAGGTTGTGAAATTTTACGTGAGATCCACGAAGGAGATTGTGGTCACCACGCCGGTTCAAAATCTTTGGTGGCTAAGGCATTTCGTCACGGTTTCTATTGGTTAACAGCTCATGCTGATGCCGAGGACTTGGTCAGACGATGTGATGGCTGTCAGAAGTTTTCACTACTAGGGAAAACCCTAGTAGTAGCGCTGGTTTTGAGTCTAGCAGTAGCGCGGGTGGCCACGCTACTAATAAGGCGCTACAGCTAACGTGTAGTAGTAGCGCGGTCCGTGCCCGCGCTACTACTGATGACGATATCAGCAACGCTTTTCCGAACGCGCTACTATTACTTAGCTGTAGCGATTTCGCAGTCCCTCGCTACTGCTAGATCTTTCATCATTTTCCCCGGTACCCCTTTCCCTTTCAGTTTCCCTTTCAGATACTAGATACTAGGTAATGCGCTACTAGATATCAAATTCATAAACCATTCTTTGGGTAGTACTCGCCGTTTCCAAATTACTCGTCGTGGTTTTAGTTCAAACCATGACGAGTAATTTGGAACGAAGGGAGTACTAGATAACAATTTTATGCATAGTCAACATGCATCCTCAAGCAGTACAAGATCATATCAAGGCGATCATCATATGTAGTTCTAGATGATATCGACGACAAACATCATATGTAGTTCTAGATGATATAGCCACACACACATATGTAGATCTAGATGATATAGCCACACACATATATGTAGTTCTAGATGATATCGAAGACAATCATCATCCTCAAGCCCGGGCGGTTGGTGTTCTGATAGTAATTAGGATGGCCTGTCCAACACGAAGATTCTTGCCATCGAGGAATTTCTTCCACCCAACCGAAGTTTAAGTGTGTGCGACCATCCGTGTCCACGCCGTAAGTCTGAGTTGTGACGGAGCCGCTTGCGAAGGCGTAGTCCACCGAGCCTTCTTCATCAGGCTCGATACCATAACTCACAGATATGCTCTTTGCCAATTTCTGAATAATAAAACATATCAATTAATAAATAGCCTCGCAAATAAGTACATATGGATTATCTACACTATTAATAGTTTCCTTAGATTCTACACTAATAAGCATGTGATCGAACTCTACACTAAAACATATCATCGACTAGATTCCACACAACATACCATATCATTGGACTGTACACTAAGTATTTCATCAGATAATTTGCATTTGTAAGTATAACATACCATATCATGTCAGGCGGGTCACGAATGGCACCCCGACAATGTCAGCACATGGCAGAATTATGTCCCACGGGTTGGACACCTCCTCCTCGCTCAGCCTTGTTCTTTGAGCTACGATGGCTTCATGAAGTGGGTCCTCATCATCTTCATCGAGTGGGTCCTCATTATATTCATCATCTTCATCATCTTCGTCATCTTCGTCATCTTTCACCAGGTTGAGATAAATGACAGCCAGCTTGGGTCTTTCTGCTCTGAAGGAGAAGCTGATCAACTCACCACCAGTAAGACGCATGTGAGCGAATTTAAACGGGCCCATCCATCTCCTCCAATCATGCGACATATTGCGTCCTTTCTCCACCTCCATAGTGTACGCCCCCAGAGCCTCAAATGTCACAGTGTCTCCTGTCAGCTTGTTGAATTTCAACCTCACATTGCATGGGACGATCTGTGTAAAATAAGAAAAATGACACAATGCAGTAATGCCAACACTAAAAATAAAATAGTTATTACATTTCATCTAATTTCTTACCGCCGCATGACGAAAACTCGGCTGGAAGTAGATGCCGAACAGCTTGCCAGTTGCAAGGCGGCTGGCACACCTTGACTTGCGGTCGACATAGTGGTGGTGGTGGTGGCGCCATTTTTCCTAAAGCAATATGAGCAAAGGATTAACGATCCACTTCACAGGAAAGAAAGACAGTAGCATGTGATATTTTTGGTTCTTCCGCGAGAAGCAATTTGATGGACAATTATAATCCTAAGATCTAGTAACATATTAGATGACAAGGTACCACCTACATTTTGCCAAAAACACTACGAAAAAAAGACACATCCGTGACATTTTGGGCCGAACGAATTTTTTTCTGTCATACATATGACACTTCTATGATGATAATTGTGACAAAACCCGGTATCATCATAGATGTGGTGGGATCCTACTTCTATGACAAAAAATCATGACAGAAAATGGGCTTTTCGTCCTGGGCGAGCCATAGACGCAGCTGCATGACATTCTTTGGGCCATCATGACGGAAAAAACCATGGTAGAAGCGAGGGGGAGGAAAATTTTGGGGAGTTGCTGGTTACGGTGGGAGGTCGGGGGCGGAGCGATGCGCGTTTCTCTCGTACGTACGCGCGTGTGTGCGAGGCGTTGGCTCTAACTGAACCCGAGCGAGGCGTTGGGCTCTAACTGAACCCGAGCGACAGACTGCAGTTACGTGACATCGAACCCGAGGGATCGATTGATGGCTGTTAACTAAACCCGATGGAGCGATTCCTTCGCCATCGCTGCTAATCAAGCCGACCGATGCTGCCTCCGGGATGAGCAGTGAGGGTTGCGGGGGGTGGATGAATAGTGAGCGGTGGCGTTGCCTACGGATGAACAGGAACCCGTGGTGTGGAGGGCTGGATGAACAGTGACGGTGGAGGGGTGGCCATGGAGGGGTGGTTGAACAGACCCGTGGTGTGGAGGGTTGGATGAACAGTGAAGCGATGGAGGGGTGCCCGTGGAGGGGTGGTTGAGCGATGGCGGTGGAGTAGCGCGGTGGAGGCTGGAGGAACAGAGCCCGTGGAGGCTGGAGGAGGTCGACGGGAGCCCGTGGAGGCTGGAGGAGGTCGACGGTGGAGATGAACAGTATCCGTGGAGTCCCGTTTTGCGGTACGCCACACCCCTCCCGATCAACAGGACCCCCGTTTCGACCGTACGAGGTCGTTTCGTCCATTTTGTGGTACGCCACACCCCTCCCGGTCGACAGGACCCCCGTTTCGACCATAGGAGGTCCGTTTCCTCCGTTTTGCGGTACGCCAGGCCCCTCCCGATCAACATGACCCTGTTTCAAACGTGGCCGGTCCAACACAAGGCCGTTTCCTCCGTTGTGCGGTACGCCAGGCCTCGTTTCCATCGCCTGTTCCGTCAAAGCCCTCCCGATGAACACGACCACACATTCCGTTCCGACCCAGCTGGTTGGATCCCCATGAACACGACGACGACGATGTTTCTCCATTCCGACCCAGCCATGTACGTATGCGCGATAGGCGTTAGAGACCCTGCCCGTATGTACGTACGTGGCCGTATTTTCTCTCTTGCACCCTCGCCGCTGTAATGCACGTGTACATGCTACGTCTTGGCGCCTCTACTACGACACGCACGCCTCTACATCCACCAGATATATGTACGCATATCGTTCGCGACCAGAATGACAACGCTACGTACGCTTCGACCGGGTGGGTCCTGACTTCCTTGCGTGCGACGATGTAGCTGGTGGGTCCCAGCAGTCAGGGGGGCGAATCGTTTTTTTTGCCCGAACGCACTTCCTTGCGTGCGAAGATGTAGCTGGTGGGTCCCAGCAGTCAGGGGGGAAACGTTTTTTCGTGAAATATGGTGGCTCATCCGGTGGGTGCCCGCTGTCAGGTGGAGGAATAATTATTTTGCACATAATAAGGAGGCACTTCCTTGCTGCGGCCGTGGACCCAGCTGTCAGCCTCTCCACGCAGATCCACGTCCGATGGAAGCCGTTCCTTGACCACGTTGACCACGCCACGCCGAGAGCACCAGGGCGGTGGACGACGGCGAGGCCTAGGAAGGGACGACACAGAGCCGGGAAGACGCGGTGGATGCCCACGCCAGAGGAGTACGAGGGTTCACCGGTTGTTGTGGTGTGAGGCTGCCGTCGCCGCAGAATAACAAAGGGTGTGGGTCGATTGAGGGATGGCCTGGCCAGCGGTGGGAGTAGTAGGGGCGGTGAGGCCTCCGCTCAAGATCGCAGCCGCCACGGGAGGCAGGAGCACGAGGCACGACCGGCGCTTGTTTGGGAGGCTGGAGCAAGAAGACCAGAGGTTGAAGAAGCACTATGGCCGTTGGATGCACATCGTACGGTCACTGGAGCTAGAATCGTGCATATTGACTAAGTTGACAAAGCCCTCCGTCCCCGTCAACTTAGTAGGCCCACAAGTCAGCCTGCCACTATACTGGGTCCCAACTAACAGGGGGAGTATTCATTTTTTTGTGCGTAATAAGGAGGCACTTCCTTGCGTGCGAAGATATAGCTGGTGGGTCCGAGCTGTCAGCGGCGGTAACGTTTTTTCGTGAAATACAGAGGCCCTTTCGGTGGGTCCCAGATGTCAGGTGGATGAATCATTATTTTGCGCGTAATAAGGAGGCATTTCCTTGCTTGCGGCCGTGGACCCAGTTGTCGGCCTCTCCACGTACAATCCAGTTCAGATGCATGTCGGTTGTTGACCACGTTGACCCGGCCCCGCCGAGAGCACCAGGGCGGTGGACGACGGCGAGGCCTAGGAAGGGAACGACACGGAGGCAGGGAAGACTCATTAGTTGTTTCCCACGCAGAGGGGAGTACGACTGAACGAGGGTTTACTGGTTCATCTGCCGTCGCCGGAAAATAACAGCAGGTGTGGGTGAGTAGAGGGGTTGCTAGGCAAGCGATGGGAGTACGGTGGGGCGTTGAGGCCTGCGTGGCAAAGACAGCCGGCATGGGAGGAGGGAGCGAGCAGTCCCGCCGGGCGCTTGTTTGAGCGGCTGGAGCAGAAGAGCAGAGATTGAAGAAGACGACGGCCGTTGGATGGCCATCCAACGATCCTTTGCTGTCGTCGACCTTTTTAGGAAAGCCTCAAATCTGTGGAAAACAGCATACATCCCATCTGCCATTATTTCTAATAATTTACAACCCATTTGCTAATTCTTAAGGTTTTTTTTGGAGCCCAAATTCTTTTTGTTAGCATTACAGCCCATATTGTGGCCACGGTTAAAAAATTATACGAAATTTTGCATATTTCGGTGCGGTCCGAACTGTTTTTAATCCCGAAATTTCGACTCACATTCAAACTGATTTTAAAACTAAATGTATATCAATATAAAATCCAACAAATTCTCCACGCATAAAAATTAATGTAATTTAAAATCTCGAAATGAAAAAAAAAGATATTTGAAACTAATTGCCGGTTTGATGTGTTTTAAAAATGTACAACCCATTTCTCATTACTGATGGGCCATTTTCTCGGCCAGCCGAATGAAAGCTCTCCTCGTCTTGAAAGATTTGCAGCCCAACAGGCCTGACAAAGCGACACAAATCAGAAAAAAACTGGCTGTGGTCGTGGACCCAGCTATCAGCCTCTCCACGTACAGTACTCTTCCGATGGAAGTCGTTCCTTGACCACGTTGACCACGCCGCGCGGAGAGCACCACAGCAGGGGACGACGGCAAGGCCTAGGAAGGGGACAACGCGGAGCCGGGGAAGACGCGGCAGTGGAAGCCCGCGCAGAGAGCAGTACGAGGGTTCACTTGTTCGTCTGCGGTGTGAGGCTGCCGTCGCTGCAGGGCCTGGCCAGCGGTGGGAATAGTAGGGGGCGGTGAGTCCTCCGCGGCAGCACAGTCGGTCACGGGAGGCAGGGGCATGAGGCACAACCGGCGCTGGTTTGGGCGGCTGGAGCAAGAAGACCAGAGGTTGAAGAAGCACTACGGCCGTTGGATGGACATCGTACGGTCACTGGAGCTAGAATCGTTCATATTGACTAAGTTGACAAAGCCCTTCGTCCCCGTCAACTTAGTAGGCCCACAAGTCAGCCTCCCACCAAGGTGGGTCCCAGCTAGCAGTGGAGTATTCATTTTTTTGTGCATAATAAGGAGGCACTTCCGGTGGGTCCGAGCTGACAGCGGGGGGGGGGACATTTTTTTCGCGAAATACGATGGCCCGTCAGGTGGGTCCCAGCAGTCAGGGGGCAAATATTTTTTTTTCTCGCAAAATACGGTGGCCCATCCAGTGGGTCTCTGCTGTCAGTTGGAGGAGTCATTATTTTTCGCGTAATAAGGAGGCACTTACTTGCTGCGGCCGTGGACCCAGCTGAGACTCTCCACGTACAGTATACTTCCGATGGAAGTCGTTCCTTGACCATGTTGACCTCGCCGCGTTCCGTTGCATGCATGCGTCCATGGGCATGGTGCGTCCCCACTGTCAGCCTCTCACGTACAATCATCTTCCGATGACTCTCGGTTGTTGACCACGTTGACCATACCGTGCCGAGCGCACCCAGACTGAAACGACCCGGAGATGGGGAAGATAGGGCAGTGGAGTCGCAGATGGAGAGGAGTGGGAAACTTCACTGGTTCGGGTGTGTGGCAGCACAGCCGCGGTGCCGCCCATGGGAGACAGGAGCAAGAACAAAGGTTGAAGAAGGAGCACGGCCGTTGGATTAACATCCAATGGTCCAGCTGCTAGAATCATTTGTTGATTAAGTTGAGAAAGCCGCAGACATCGTCCGCTTAGCAGGCCCACAAGTCACCACCAACCGACGGGTCCCAGCTGTCAACAGGATGAATATTTTTTTTCGCAAAACAAGGAGGCACTTCCTTCCGTGAGAAGATACAGCCGGTGGGTCCCAGCTGTCAGGTGGAGGGAACATTTTTTTCAGCTTAATAAGGAGGAACTTCCCTTGCGTGCGACCATGGACCTCGTGGGTCCCAGCTGTCAGGCTCTCCACGGACAGTCCTCTTCCGATGACTCTCGTTTGTTGACCATGCCGCACCGAACACAGCGAGGCGGTGGACAACGGCGAGGCCTCGGACGGGAACGAATCGGAGATGGGAAAACGCGGGAGTGGAGTCGCATATTGAGAGGAGGAGAAGGGTTATAACTGGTTCTGTTGCAATTCATATCAAACTCAGGTTCACAGGACACGTTCATATTCATAGCCAACATTCACTATCAACAACTCAAAAGATTCATATATACACAAGCTTAGCATATCTATGCATCCAAATGATTGATAGATCACACGACAATATTCATACATAATTCACAAAAAGATTCAGATATACACATGTTCAATATGTTTATGCATCCAAATGATTGAGATCACAGCCAATATGATCCATGGACGAACTATAATAACCTATGATAAAGACGTTAAAATGGTGTTCAATCAGAGGTACTTCTTGATAAAATTAGTTCTTGTACGAGTAAACTTTCGAGTACATAAGAGGCATCATAGACAATCTGAACTTTGCTTGTAGGTTTATCCTCAAATAGTGGCCTCGTGCCGACGGAGGTCTGAGCAACTTGGACACTACTTTCATCCAACTAGTTTACTGGCTCATCTTGGTCCTCAGATCTCGCCAAAATTCTACATTGCGCATTTGAGAAAGTAGGAGGTTGAGAAAATGAACCACCCAAATTTTTTGTGCAGTTCAACTGAAATGGAGCATCCTTGGCGTGTAGACTGATTAAGTCTCAGATGAATATACGCATCAACCAACTTGTATGGAATCTTTAGACTCCATGCCATATAGTTCGCTACCATATGTGCCGATAACCAAAAGGCACAAGTTGGGACCAAAGACTGGATCATGCGTTTTCTGGGCTATGCACCAAGCAATATTTTTATGCTCACTCTCCTAATACTTGGAGTTTGACAATTGGTTGATGCCGGTTGATACTCGAATGAATATAGGCACTTCTTGTCAACATCGATGCTTGTGTGAGTTAACTTTGGAGTACATAGCAGCAGCATAAGTACCTGTCCATCTGATCATTTTGTGCAGTTCTATTGAAATCACCTGATGTAATGATTTGCCTGCGAGTTCAGGCTCCAAATTACTCCTTTATGAAATCGGCAAATAGTAGCACAGTACCAACCTGTGTGAGGTAGCATATCAATTACTATTTCCTTTGACTGGAAGCCGAGATAAGCCAAGCGACTGACAGCAAAGGAAGAAAGCAAGCGGATATTAGCGACTGACAGGAAAGGACGGAAGCTGTCAAGGCAATGAAGCACCCAAAGTTTTTGTGCAGTTCCACCAAAATCGAGCATCCCTGTTGGCACATATATTGAGAGAGTGAGATTACTGTAATAGTGGGACTAGTTGATGAAACAGACACTAACAAATAGAAGCACCCTCATTATCTTATAATGGGTAAAGTTAGCAACATAGTAGTCTTTCTTAAAGAGAGGTACTAGTTTATTTAATCAGTGCCAATTAGCTAAACTCAACACTCAAAGCATTGCCATTTATCATAGGTTGCAAAATTTAAAAGTGCAAAGATAAAGGAGTTTCTCATGACAGTAGCATGATACAAATAGAGATGACAGCAAACTAATATGGATGAAGGCCTTAGGCCCGCATTACCAACTCGAGAAAAAAAGCTTATTCATGTAGTCCCATAAGAGATGATAAAGCACTCACTGGAATCACACAATAGTATATATTTTTGTGCACTTCAAATGTATGGTTGAAATCACTCTTGTTTACAAGTGCTGAGATTATATCGAAAGATTATGAATAACTTCCAGCAGAGTTAAAGCAATCGGGCCGGGATGCGCTTCATTGTATTGTCTTGTGTAGTTCCACTAAAATGTATGATTGGCACAACATGATCCCTGTTTGCACAAGTAGGAACAAGGTGAAACCTTCATTAGCTTAGTGAGAAAGGATAGGAAGACATTAGCATATTACTCAAACAAGAGCATCAAATTCATGATCGACAATACGCAAAACATTGCCTCATTGAACCAATGGCAATAAATTAACATGCAAAACAATAGCACTATTATGTCATGACACTAATAATATTCCCTCCCTGCTCCACCACATGATTCACCTCCATAGACAAACATTCACACGTACATGATTCAACATAGGGTCCTACTAAAGATTTGTTTAACTCCAACAGGAAAATTAGGCAGTAATAAATTAGTGGTACTTAAGTGCTCCTAATTAATTAAGTGAGACAGCAGAAGTGGAAGGGCTCCCTGGAGGATCGTCTCACATGTAAGGTAGTCGTTGCCGGAGCCCTTGAATAGCCTCGACTGAGGCCTCTGGCTTCAGCAAGATCGCCTTGGCATTGTTTATTCTTCTTCTTCTTCCTCTTCATGCTATGTTTCTCTTTCTCCTCACCGTTTGGTGAAACCAAGTACATGATTGGCCTTCTAATTCAGAATTGGTTATGACAGAGATCGATTACAAGTGTAATAGTAAAAAACAACATTATTTTCTCATGGCAAATGGAAAATAGCGATGAACACATGCATTAAATATCATTCTTACCTAAAGGAAGGTTATTGCGCCAATATGGATGATGAGGATTGGAACACAGATCTCCCTTTGTGCAGTTCCACCAAAATGAACCAACTGTTCCATCTGACATTCCAGTTAAACAGCACAAAAGTCACTTCTTTTAAGAAGAGTTTTGTGCAGTGAACCAAAAGGTCACAACAGCAACCAGGTGAATTGGATATCCCTGTTTGCACAAAAAGGCACAGAGGAAACAGTCAGAGTCTCAAACAATTACAGGCAAAAACATTTGGCTAAACTTGTCATAGTCTCAAACAATTACAGTAAAAAAACAGTGGCATGACTTCATTTTTACGGGGACATTATATTAAGAACAGCTAAGGCTATGCTCGGTTCACTGTGTTTGGTGCAGGATTTTCAGAGGAACACAATTCCTACCGTATTCTTTCCCTTCCAACCTGCTCAAACACGGGAAAGGTGAATAGTGTTTCAGAGAAAAGCTGGTCTGGTAGTACCGATTCCATCGGATTAGAAACATCCACGGCGCTGCTCATTTTTTGGGCGGAAGCCCGAGGCAAAGCGCCGCTGCCATGCTTTAGACAGGTTGCTGTGCTGTGTTTGCCGAAATAAAAAAATCAACCTATGTGTGGTACGTGAGGTGAGGACAAGAGTAGTCACTGTGCAGATGAATAAACAAATAGCATCTCATACTTCCAAGCATGCTACTCTAAAAAAACAAATCTGTACATTTCGTAGTCCATCCGAACACATTCTCTTGAGAGTTTCCTCCGGTTCGTTGTTCCATAGTTTTATACCTACATTCCTTTCCTATTCCTCTATTTTCATAAAGACATATGTTTTCTGCCCCTTTATTCCGACCGGAGCCTAAATATTTGGTATAAGGGCATGGGACAGTGGGTGCACCAGCAGTACAACACCATGTACATAAACAGGGGCATAAAGTGGTGATTCATAGTTTGTTGCCCCGAGAAACAAACATCCAAGAAACATATCTGGGTTGGTCCCATTTTTGTCCACTCTAGCCACCTACTCCTATGTGTGGATAGCAAATCTAGTCCTGGTCATACCCTTGTGTGCAGCGTTACCCCTATATTTCCCTTTTTGACCAAGAGACCGGTTGGATGACCAGTCTGTACTACTTTCATCCCCTTTCCTTCCTGTTTGTACCATGTCCGATGTACATACTAAATTCCCCCACCCCCACTTTACTTCAATGACAAGTATTTTCGGATGGAGTGAGTACAAGATTCGACTCCATGAAGTAGTTTTACCTCTAACAATAGAAGAAGAAAAAATAGGTGACATTGGACCATCCGATTAAGAGGGGCTGAGAGGTAGAAAATGATGCACATGCAGCAACGTAGCGAGCTGGGGAAGTAGAGCTAAGGCGGTTTCGAACGAAGATATACCTGAAGGTCGTTGGGATGTGGGTAGGTGGGCGGCGGGAGGCCGGATCCGTCCATAGGCAACGACGAAGGGATCGGAGGACCTCCCGCGCCGGCGCTCGGCCAGAGATAACGGTGCGGCCGGCAGTGGGTCTCCTCCCTCGCTGTCGATGACGGCCCAAACGCTGCCCATCCGGATCTGTAACCAGCGGTGAGGATAGAAAGCCAGTGTTTTTTGAAGGGAGAAAGACAGGGTTACTACCCCTATCTTGTTTAGATCTGGAGACGATGAGAGTGTGTGAATAGAGCAGCCCTAGCAAGCAAGAGCGGAGGCTCCGGCCTATATATAAGTAGTGGTGTAGTTTTCCTTTTTCACTCCATCAAAACAATCGTTTAAAATTGTGTACTATACTACATGCCAGGTCGTGGTTTTTTTAGTTGTTGATTGTTTTTTGAGATAGCTACCCACTTGTTCCAAGTGGTGTTACGGTGTGCCAGATCGCGCTTTGTATCGTTCAAGTCTGGTAGTACTACAAGTCCCTCCATTAAATGAACAACCACCCCCTCGTAAAAATTGTGAACAAGCCCACGGCTAAAATTAGCGGAAACGTGGCTTGCCCCAACATGCATTATTATTTATATTTTCTACTCCCTCCGTTCCTAAATATAAGTCTTTTTAATTAGCCACATGTCACGACCGGTTTTTCAATAAAAATATTTATTGAACAGCCGACCTATGAAGTCCAATATGAGGAAAATCCTCCATACTGGTAGACAAAACTTTGATACAATAAGCCAGTAGCATTAAAATATTACAGGGGTCGGGCTGAAGATGCCCAACCATTTATTACAAGCAAGCCAATAATTATACATGAAGGCGGATATGACACAATGGTGTGGGGGTGGAAATACTACTGACTCGAGATACGAGTGGTTGGTGGAATAACACAGTGGGGTGGTTAATAAGACTACTGCACTGGCGGCTCATCGAGTGTCGAGGTGAGACTCGATGAATTTATTTGGATAGCGGAAGCGGATATATAACAATGACTAATCCAGGGATCGCACGAGACTGACTAGGATTCCTCTAGGCGTCGGACTCGTTATCGAACTCTTCATCCATGAGATCGCCTGTCACAAGATCTCGGCCAAATCAACAAGCCAGGTGAGTACTTTGAAAGTACTCGCAAGACAGTTCGGACAAAAGATATAACAAATGAATGCATGAATGCAACATGATTAATCTATAACAATGCGCAATTTAATTAGTATGGCAAGGTAAGTAAAAAGGGAATTGGCGGTAGTCCGCTCGAAAACCCAAATAAGATAAACTCAAAACCGATCGGGTGTCTGAAGCGACGCCTCGAAGGGTGAACAAATAAGTAAAACATGCCACAGTTGGGCGTCTAAGCGACACCTCAAGAAGGGCTTATATTGAAAGATAAGGCATGCATGCCACAGTCGGACGTCGGAGCGACATCACAGAAAGGGCTTATAATAAAAGTAAAAAAAATAACAATGCCACAGTCGGACGTCTGAGCGACATCGCAGAAAGGGCTTATAAAAATTAAATAATAACAAGGCCGCAGTCAGACGTCTGAGCGACGTCGCAGAAAGGGCTTATAAAAATAAATAATAACAAGGCCGCAGTCGGACGTCTGAGCGACGTCACAGAAAGGGCTTATAATTCATTATTCATAACTGACAAGAAATGGTGCTTACGGAAAATATTCGTCACAAGACAATAAGCGGGTTAGTCCATTCACATGAAATAAACATTTAACACTCAAATGGTTCTCTGGAGTTTCTGTCACCGAGACTGACACTTGACAAGATAAGATGAACACGGTACTCGGACATGAATAAGATGAATTCAAGAATTTTGACTCTGCAGAGTTTGTACCAAAATTGTCCACAGCCAACGGATTTCCGTAGTCACAAAGGACTAGTTCCGTTTACGGTATATCGGAGGAAACACAACCAACTAGTACACACCCATCATACCTTGCGTTGCCGGGAATCACCCTAGACAGCGTTTAAGAAAAACTTTGAGACGGGGAGATCACAATCTCGAATAGCATGGGATCAAATTTATATCTGGCAGCTCTAAGGGGAGCCCCCCTCTCGGTCCCAACCGGAAACACCCATGCCCCCTGACCGGATGAAAGGCTTTAATCCAGGGACATGGAACCTTCATCCCGGCCTCTCTATTTGGTGTGTACCAGGAGGTGGTTTGCAACTTACTGTCAGATTCCTTGCGGAAACAGGTGGTAGTACGAAAGGAGATGGACGGAATCGATTGATTTATGTTGACACAGGGTCAACGATCTGGCATAAGCCTGGCATGCTACAACACTGCCATCTTACCCCTACTCATGCCAACTCATGGCCATGCAACAAGTTTCCAACAACTCATGGATTTTTCTGAAACTCACTTGCCTCAACTCTTACGAGATAAACTATCATCGAAATGCTCATGAACGTGCCATGATACAAAAATAATGCAAACATGCCCAAACACTCATCATATCAAAATTTCAAACATTGCTTGCCTGGTTCGGAGTATTCGGGGTCTAGCTCGGTGAAGTTCGCGGTTCCGCCACCTCCTTCGGTATCTACGGTACACAAAACACACACGCTAACATAAATACCGTGGGGTACAGAAAAGTAATCCAAATATTTTTCAAATAAATATGATAAAAAACTAGACAAAATTTTGAAGAGGACAGAAAAAGAATCACTCAAAATTTCCTTTCTGTTAAAAGGTTATAAGGGTTTTGGTCCAAGGACCCATCTGTAATGAAACAGAAAACCCTCAGGGGCCTAAGCGGAAAAGTGCAGAAAAACGGTTCAGAGTAGAAAGCGTATTTGCCAGAGTACGTTTTCAGAAAAAGATTCAAAAAAAACAGTAGAGAGGCTGACGGGCGGGTCCCACCCGTCAGGTTTGAATTTTGAAACGAGAGAGACGGGGCTCGTCGGCGCCCGAGAGCCGCGGTGGTCGCCGGCGGCGATCCACGGCGAGGCAGGGAGATCGGAGGGTACCTCCGTGTTCAGGGCGCCATTCCGCGTCTGTGGGTGGTGGTGGTGGTCGCCGGCGAGTACCACGTCGACGGCGGCTCCTGCTCCGGCGGACGGCGGTTCGGGTGGTCGTGGGTCTCGTCGGAGAGTGCCGCGGAGGAGCAATTGAGGAGGGGTTAGACTTGTGGTAGCATGAGAGGGTAGCCGACGGGATTTGGGCGGGGGACGACCTCACCGGAGTGAATCAAGGTGGAGGCCGAGGAGGAACGGGCGGCGGAGTCGAGGAAGAAGAGCCCCTCGAGGCCCTTCCAGGGGCTTGGCGAGGACTAGTGAGGTGGTGGAGGTGTGTGGGGGCAAGAGCGCGCTCGGGGGTGCTATATATAGCCGGCCCGAGGCGGTTGCCGAGAACGGGGTTCTCCGGCGATGATTACGGTGGCGCAGGGCATTGATCGGGGAGGTTCCGGGGTTGAGCGCCGTCGTGGGGGTTTACTGGTTCCGTTTAGGTGCTAAACGAGTCGGGGTTTGGTTGCTTTGGGCATGCTCGACGGAACGGGGCGGCGCGGGCCCGTCGGCGGCAGGGAGAACGCGATGTGCTTCCGGGCCACGGCGACGGTGCCACGGGCGTGCGTTAGCAAGCGAGGGACACGCGGAGAGCTGGGGCGATGGGCGGCCGGTGGCGTTCGGCCAGCGGCTCGGGCCCTCTCCGGCCGCCACGGGTGGCGCGCCACCGCAGAAGCTCCCAACGCCGGGCGATGCTCGTCGCCACCGACGCCGTGAATCGACCAAGCGTGCGTGCGGGGTGCTGGCTGTGGGAAGAGGCCGTGTGCATCGTGCCGGCAGCGCCTGTGGCAGCGTGGACCAAATCGACAAAGAGAAGCGACATCGAACATCCGAACTTCTGAATCTCTGAAAGTGCAATGAAACAGTGTAGGTCAAGTGTTCGACAGAATGATTTTGGTATGAGGGAGGCTCTGCTTGAGCTGATTTTTGGTGGAGGGGCCTCTCATTGAATCTAGAGGCTGCCTGAATTTTTGTGGAATTTTTGGAGCAGAGAAGATATCAATTTCACCAAATTTGACAAATCTGGTCCAAACTTGCAGAGACTGAAATTTGAAATTTTTGAAAAGAAGAGGAGTGGATCTTGAGTTTTCTAGGTTGTGGGTACCAAGGATTATCCAGGGGAGTTGGTTTGAGGACAAAACTCAAATGCATTTAGGCACTTGCTTTGCAAATCACCTAGGCTCAAAATAATGGACAGAAAAGATATGGGAGGAGAAATAAATGAAATAAAATTCAGAAAAGGGTTGAACTTGTTGAGACAGAATGTTTGGATTGCACAAAGTGGAAGGAGAGATTTTTGGGAAGATTTTACCATGTGGTGCATGGTAAAATCATGAGTAGTTTAAATATTGGAGAAGATGCAAAACTCCTAGAGTTTCCTTTTTGAAAGAACATAAACTCCAAATATTTTTCTTGAAATTTTGAGAAGAGGGCAATCAGAAGAAAAATTTAAAAACCAAACACCAGAGTTGAAGGAGATGCAAAAATTTAAATCCTTGCTAGAGGGAAAAAAGTTTTTGAGAGAGATTTTTGGAAGGGTTTAGAAGACCTTCTTCAAATCCAACAAAATTTGTGAACAAAACCAAAAGAATATTTTTGGAGTGTCACAACACCTACCCCCTTAGGAAAAATCTCGTCCTCGAGATTCCAGCTGATCCTCAAATAATTGTGGGTGCTCTGTCCGAAGAAAATCCTCTCTTTCCCAAGTGGCTTCACTTTCGGTGTGGTTGCTCCACTGAACTTTGAAGAACTTGATGGTTTTCTATCGTGTTCTCCTCTCAGACACTTTCCCAAATGTCTGGCTGCACGTCAATGTTTTTATGGGGTACTTGTTTCTCCGGGTTGCTTACGCACTTCCACAATTGGGAGACGTGGAATACGTCGTGGATGTCCGATAATTCTTCGGGTAAGTCTAACTGGTAGGCTACTGTGCCTCTTCGTGCCAATATGCAGAATGGTCCAATGAATCTTAGTGCTAGCTTCCCTTTAATCTTGAATCGATGCAGGCCTCTCATAGGAGATACTCGTAGGTACACAAATTCACCGGGTTCAAAATTGACTCCACGATGCTTCTGATCGTAATAACTCTTTTGTCGGCTTTGGGCTGTCTTGAGTCGGTCCTTAATCACCTTGACCTTATCTTCAGCCTCTTTGAGCAGGTCTGGGCCAAAGATATGGCTGTCTCCGGTTTCCGACCAATTTAGCGGGGTACGACATCTTCGCCCGTACAGAGCTTCAAATGGTGCCATTTGCAGGCTAGACTGATAACTGTTGTTATATGCGAATTCTGTGTATGGTAAGTTCTCTTCCCAACTGGTCCCATAGGTGAGGACACATGCTCTCAGCATATCTTCTAGAATCTGGTTTACTCGCTCAGTCTGCCCATCTGTCTGGGGATGGTATGCGGTACTGAATGCTAGCTGAGTTCCCAGAGCTTGTTGTAAGTGATCCCAAAATCGGGAGACGAATTGAGTGCCTCTGTCCGAGATTATTTTCTTTGGGACTCCATGTAAGCAAACGATACGGGAAAGGTAGAGCCTAGCAAGCTTCTGAGTGGTGTGGGTTGTCTTCATGGGGATGAAGTGTGCTACTTTAGTCAGTCTATCAGTGATGACCCATATGGCATCATGTCCGTGTCGTGACCGAGGTAGTCCAACAATAAAATACATTCCAATCTCGTCCCATTTCCACTCGGGTATCTTATTTGGTTGCAATAGCCGGCCGGTTTCTAGTGCTCGGCCTTGATGCGTTGACAAGAGTCACAACATGCAATAAACGTGGCTATGTCTCTTTTTATACCATGCCACCAAAATGTTTCCTGAAGATCTTTGTACATTTTTGTTCCTCCAGGATGGATTGAATACGGAGCGGTGTGGCCTTCAGCCAAGATTTGCTGTTTAAGGTCATGGATATTTGGTACGCAAAGTCTATTCCCGTACCACAATATTCCTTGCTCATAGGTAACGAATTCTGAGGCCTTGCCCAAATTCATTTTTTGTTTTATGCTTTCAATGCTGGGGTGTCCACGTTGACCTTCTTTAACCTTCTCTATCAGGGTATGCTATAACTCTAAGTTCGACACACTGCCTTCGGTGACTACCATCAGATTGAGCTTAGCAAATTCCTGCTGGAATTCAGGTCTCAAGTTTGGCATGCTGTCGTTGTTCGGACTGGGGTTCCGACTCAGAGCATCTGCTACAACATTTGCCTTGCCTGGGTGGTAGTGGATTCCAACATAATAATCCTTTACTAATTCCAACCAGCGTCGCTGCCGTAAATTTAGTTCTGGTTGTGTGAAAATATACTTGAGGCTTTTGTGGTCCGTGTATATTTCACAACGATTTCAAGTAAGAAGTGTCTCCATTCCTTGAGTGCATGAATAATCGCTGCTAATTCCAGGTCATGAGTAGGATAATTTTCCTCATGCTTGCGAAGTTGTGCGGAAACATATCGACAACCTTGCCTTCTTGCATTAATACGCACTCCGAGGCCCTTTCGAGATGCGTCACAAAATACCTCAAATTTTTGTGTATATCCGCACAAATAATCTTTGGTCTTTGTCGTCAGTTTCCTCTTCAGTTCTTGGAAACTTTTCTCGCAAGCTTCCGTCCATTCAAACTTCTTGTCTTTCTTGAGTAGTTGCGTCATTGGCTTTGCTATGGTGGAGAATCCTTCAATAAATCTTCGGTAGTACCCTGCCATTCCCAAGAAACTTCATACATCTGTCACGCTGGCTGGTGGCTTCCAGCCAAGTACGGCCTTGACCTTTTCCGGGTTCACGGCGATACCTTCTTGTGTCAAGATGCGTGGCCCGTAAAACCTACTTGCTTTAGCAAAAATTCACACTTGCTGAATTTAGCGTACAATTGATGTTTCCTGAGTTCTCCTAGTACAATTCGGAGATGTTCAGCGTGCTCTTCTGGTGTTTTGGAGTATACCAAAATATCATTGATAAATACCACAACAAACTTGTCCATAAACTTCATGAATACTTTGTTCATGAGGTGAACAAAATATCTTGAGGCGTTTGTTAGTCCGAATGGCATTACGGTGAACTCATACAATCCAGATTCCGGAGGTGAATGCTGTCTTGGGAATATCTTCGGTTCGCACTTTCAGTTGATGGTATCCCGACCTCAAGTCAATCTTTGAGAACACCTTGGCCTGAGCGAGTTGATCAAATAAATCATTTATTCGTGGCATCGGATATTTGTTCTTGATTGTGACCATGTTTAGCGCTCGATAGTCTATGCACAATCTCAGTGTTCCATCCTTCTTTTTGGAAAACAAAATTGGTGAACCCCAAGGTGAGGAACTGGCTCGTATATACCCTTTTTCCAATAATTCCTTTATTTGCTTCTTGAGTTCTACTAATTCGGATGGTGCCATTACATGCAGTTTCTTGTATATGGGAGCGGTTCCGGGTGCTAGCTCAATGCTGAATTCTATCTCTCGATCTGGTGGCATGCCTGGTAGCTCTTCGGGAAATACATCTGGAAATTCACACACTACTGGAACCTTGCTCAATTCAGAAATATCCACCTTGTTCAATCTCGGTTGCCGGGATATTTTTCTTTCCTTGGCTGAAACTTTTATGGTCTTCTCGTGGTGATGGGTGAGAATTACAGTCCTGTTGAAACAGTCAATAAAACCTTTGTTGGTGGTTAACCAATCCATCCCTAAGATGACATCCAGTCCTTTATTTTCCAACACGATAAGATTTGCGTGAAACTTCAACCCTTCAAACTCGATAACCACACCACGGCAATAATTTTGGGTAACTTGCTTAATTCCGTGGGACTTGACGATCATAGATTTTTCCAAGGGAAGCATTGAAAAATTATTTTGCAAAGCAAAACTTTTCGAAACGAATGAGTGAGAAGCTCCGGAATCAAACAAAACCATGGCAGGTATTGTGTTGACAGGAAACGTACCGAGTACGATATCTAGGGAATTTTGTGCTTACTCTTTGGTCACGTGGTTCAGATGACCCTTCCTGTGGTTGTTATTTGGGTTGAAATTGTTGCGCTTTGGCGCCGAATTATTGCCTCCGTTGTTCGGCTTTGGGGTCGCGTTCCTTGGCTTGGGGCACTGCTTGGCATAGTGCCCTTCTTCTCCACAAGCGTAACAGGTAACGCCTGTGCGGTATGTGACCTCCTTGTCCCTTGCATGGAAATTCTTGATTGGGCGTGAGACGCTTGTCATGGGCTTGGGTGTCCAGTTTTACGAACATCCGCCTTTGCCGGTGGTTGCGGGCGTGATTAGTCTGGTCCCTCTTCCGCTTGCGGAAATCTTCTAAGTTGCGTCTCTCATTTTCCAAGGTAATGGCCTTATCCACCAGCGTCTTAAAATCTGGAAAGGTCTGTACGACCAATTGGCATTTAAGCGGGTGTCGACTGCCTAGGAATTTCTCCATCTTTTTGTTTTCCGACATACGCTCCTCGTTGGCGTAGCGAGACAGCAGAGTAAACTGACTGTTGTATTCTGACACCGTCATTGTCCTTTGCTTGAGGTAATCAAATTCTCTCTTTTTGATCTTCATAAGACTCTTAGGAATATGTGCCCCACGAAAACCTTCTTTAAATTCCTCCCATGTTATATTATTTTCGTTGGGGTGCATGTGTAGGAAATTTTCCCACCACGATGCGGCTGCTCCAGTGAGATAGTGCGGAGCATAAAGCACTTTCTCAAGATCCGAACACTGGGCAATGATTAATTTTCTTTCCATGTCTCGAAGCTAGTCCTCGGCTTCAAGACGTTTGTCAGTGTGAGAAAATGTTTGGGGACGTGTCTTCTGTAGCTTAGATAACTTTGATTGCTGCTGATACTGTCCATGGTGATTTCCCATATTGATGACTTGGTTCATTATTTCCTGATGTTGCTGCTGACTTTGTTCATAAAGACGACACATTTGGGAGAGTGCCGTTTCACTGTCCCGTTGACTTGTCTGCCCCTGTGTGAAATTGTTGCCTGGGGGTGTGCCAAAATTTTCCTCTGTCGGAGTTGGCATGGAGCGCGTCCAAGGACGAGAGATAGTTCACTCTGGGGATATATTTTGAAACACTCATAAGAAAATAAATTGAGCCGCAAAAATCAATAAATTCAAGTAGATGGAAAAAGTCTCAAATGCTCCAAGATTTTTCAACAGAATAAACGTTTGCGCACGGAGAAGGACTGTTCATTACATATCTTACACGCAAGCAGTAATTATACAATACATCACTCAGGATATGCGTACATAATCCTGACATGTTATTTAGTCTAGTGCACTCCTCCAGATCCTACATGATGCGCAAAACAAGCTACTTCTCACAGCCTTTGTACATATAAACATATCGCATAAGTCGGTACATCGCATGGCGGCTAAGCGTGCATTTAGTCGGAGATGGTAAGGATTTCCCTTGGCCTGCCAAGGGTGAGGCGAGTGAGGCTGGGGACTCAACCTCCTCTTCGGAGATAGGCTCCAGACGTGAGGTGCTGCGCTGAGTTGGTGGAGCAGGTGCCTGTAAGGGACAACTCGAACATGAGCGGGCACGAGGGTGGTGCAGAACGAACCGGAGTAGGCGCAATGACATGGTTGAACTCCTCCGTGGTAGGCAGGCCACGAGTAGTGGTGAGAGCAGTAGGAGCAAGCGATGCTGATGACGACACGAAAGTCGGTGGTGGTGCGCGGCAGGAGCTCCCTCCTGTTGGCGGCACAACCATGGACCGAGTCCATGCGGCAGCTACAAAGTCGTCCACCAGGTTGTCGAAGGCTGCCTCCAAAGCCCGGAGATACTCGATGAGCATCTCAAAAGCTTCGTCCCGTTCTCCTCTGGGGCAAGAGAACGCGTAGTGGCAGGTATATGGCACCTGACATGGCAGGTAGCGGTAGCGACGAGTCTTCATTGAAGGAAGGATGTCCGTGAGTCGAGCTATCGCCTCACGGGCTGCCATCTGCAGTGCATGCTTCTCCGTGGGCATGGCTCTCCCCAAGAACCGGAAGCGGCGTAACTCAATACACCCTCCCTTGAATTGCACCGCGGCTTGGTGCATGGTTAGACGGTCATTGACCTTGTGCTGAGAGAGTGAGAAGACTGGGCGCACAGCTGGCCCCATCGCGACTTGGACGATGAAGGAGAGAAGCTTGATGAACCCATCGGGCATGGTGGCGAACATCTACAACTCACAGTCGTTGCCAGCCATCTACAAAAGTCGGCAAAAATCCTGAGTAGTCAAATCATAATTTATGTTGACTGTCAGAAATTGACTACATTTGTAAAAAAAACAGCTCTATTCTGCTAATAACCGATTAGCGATCGCACCTAGTGGCTTCCTACAGTCAGCCTGGCTCTGGTACCAAGCTTGTCACGACCGGTTTTTCAATAAAAATATTTATTGAACAACCAACCTATGAAGTCCAATATGAGGAAAATCCTCCATACTGGTAGACAAAACTTTGATATAATAAGCCAGTAGCATTAAAATATTACAGGGGTCGGGCTGAAGATGCCCAACCATTTATTACAAGCAAGCCAATATTTATACATGATGGCGGATATGACACAATGGTGTGGGGGTGGAAATACTACTGACTCGAGATACGAGTGGTTGGTGGAATAACACAGTGTTGTGGTTAATAAGACTACTGCACTGGCGGCTCATCGAGTGTCGAGGTGAGACTCGATGAATTTATTTGGATAGCGGAAGCGGATATATCACAATGACTAATCCAGGGATCGCACGAGACTGACTGGGATTCCTCTAGGAGTCGGACTCGCTATCGAACTCTTCATCCATGAGATCGCTTTCACAAGATTCCGCCAAATCAACAAGCCAGGTGAGTACTTTGAAAGTACTCGCAAGACAGTTCGGACAAAAGATATAACAAATGAATGCATGAATGCGACATGATTAATCTATAACAATGCGCAATTTAATTAGTATGGCAAGGTAAGTAAAAAGGGAATCGGCGGTAGTCCGCTCGAAAACCCAAAGAAGATAAACTCAAAACAGATCGGGTGTCTGAAGCGACGCCTCGAAGGGTGAACAAATAAGTAAAACATGCCACAGTCGGCCGTCTAAGCGACACCTCAAAAAGGGCTTATATTGAAAGATAAGGCATGCGTGCCACAGTCGGACGTCGGAGCGACATCACAGAAAGGGCTTATAATAAAAGTAAAAAAAATAACAATGCCACAGTCGGACGTCTGAGCGACATCGCAGAAAGGGCTTATAAAAATTAAATAATAACAAGGCCGCAGTCGGACGTCTGAGCGATGTCGCAGAAAGGGCTTATAAAAATAAATAATAACAAGGCCGCAGTCGGACGTCTGAGCGACGTCGCAGAAAGGGCTTATAATTCATTATTCATAACTGACAAGAAATGGTGCTTACGGAAAATATTCCTCACAAGACAATAAGCGGGTTAGTCCATTCACAGGAAATAAACATTTAACACTCAAATGGTTCTCAGGAGTTTCTGTCACCGAGACAGACACTTGACAAGATAAGATGAACACGGTACTCAGACATGAATAAGATGAATTCAAGAATTTTGACTCTCAGAGTTTGTACCAAAATTGTCCACAGCCAACGGATTTCCGTAGTCATAAAGGACTAGTTCCGTTTACTGTATTTCGGAGGAAACACAGCCAACTAGTACACATCCATCATACCTTGCGTTGCCAGGAATCACCCTAGACAGCGTTTAAGAAAAACTTTGAGACGGGGAGATCACAATCTCGAATAGCATGGGATCAAATTTATATCTGGCAGCTCTAAGGTGCCCTCTCGGTCCCAACCGGAAACACCCATGCCCCCTGACCAGATGAAAGGCTTTAATCCAGGGCCATGGAACCTTCATCCCGGCCTCTCGATTTGGTGTGTACCAGGAGGTGGTTTGCAACTTACTAAGCCGCATCCCTTGCTTGAAACAGGTGGTAGTACGAAAGGGGAGATGGACGGGAATCTGACTGATTTATGTTGACACAGGGTCAATGATCTGGCATAAGCCTGGCATGCTACAACACTGCCATCTTACCCCTACTCATGCCAACTCATGGCCATGCAACAAGTTTCCAACAACTCATGGATTTTTCCGAAACTCACTTGCCTCAACTCTTACGAGATAAACTATCATCGAAATGCTCATGAACGTGCCATGATACAAAAATAATGCAAACATGCCCAAACACTCATTATATCAAAAGTTCAAACATTGCTTGCCTGGTTCGGAGTAGTCGGGGTCTAGCTCGGTGAAGTTCGCGGTTCCGTCACCTCCTTCGGTATCTACGGTACACAAAACACACGCGCTAACGTAAATACCGTGGTGTACAGAAAAGTAATCCAAATATTTTTCAAATAAATATGATAAAAAACTAGACAAAATTTTGGAGAGGGCAGAAAAAGAATCACTCAAAAATTCCTGTCTGTTACAAAGTTATAAGGGTTTTGGTCCAAGGACCCATCTGTAATGAAACAGAAAACCCTCAGGGGCCTAAGCGGAAAAGTGCAGAAAAACAGTTCAGAGTAGAAAGCGTATTTGCCAGAGTACGTTTTCAGAAAACGATTCAAAAAAAACAGTAGAGAGGCTGACGGGCGGGTCCCACCCGTCAGGTTTGAATTTTCAAACGAGAGAGACGGGGCTCGTTGGGCGCTCGAGAGTCATGCGGTCGCCGGCGGCGATCCACGGCGAGGCAGGAGGATCAGAGGGTACCTCCGTGTTCAGGGCGCCATTCCGCGTCTGTGGGTGGTGGTGGTGGTCGCGGGCGAGCACCACGTCGACGGCGGCTCCTGCTCCGGCGGACGGCGGTTCGGGTGGTTGTGGGTCTCGTCGGAGAGTGCTGCGGAGGAGGAATTGAGGAGGGGGTTAGACTTGTGGTAGCATGAGAGGGTAGCTGACGGGATTTGGGCGCCGGGGACGACCTCACCGGAGTGAATCAAGGTGGAGGCCGAGGAGGAACGGGGCGGCCGGAGTCGAGGAAGAAGAGCCCCTCGAGGCCCTTCCAGGGGCTTGGCGAGGACTAGTGAGGTGGTGGAGGTGTGCGAGGGCGAGAGCGCGCTCGGGGGAGCTATATATAGCTGGCCCGAGGCGGTTGCCGAGAACGGGGCTCTCCGGCGATGATTACGGCGGCGCAGGGCATTGATCGGGGAGGTTCCGGGGTTGAGCGCCGTCGTGGGGGTTTACTGGTTCCATTTAGGTGCTAAACGAGTCGGGGTTTGGTTGCTTTGGGCATGCTCGACGGAACGGGGCGGCGCGGACCTGGCCGGGCGGGGGAGCCTGTATTTGTGCTTGCCGGGCCACGGGCAGTGCCACGGGCGTGCGCTGTCAAGGCAGGGACACGCGGAGAGCCAGGGGCCGATGGGCGGCGCCGGGTGGCGTTGCGAGCGGGCTCAGGCCCTCTCTAGCAGCCACGGGTGGCGCGGCCACAGCAGAAGCTTCCAACGCCGGCGATGCTCGTCGCCACCGACGCCAGGAATCGGCCAAGCGTGCGTGCGGGGTGCTGGCCAGGGGGAAGAGGCCGTGTGCGTCGTGCCAGAGCACACTGTGGTTGCGTGACCGAAATCTGACGAAGAGAAGCGACACTGAACATCTGAAATTCTCTGAATCTCTGAAAGTGCAATGAAACAGTGTAGGTCAAGTGTTTGACAGAATGATTTTGGTATGAGGGAGGCTCTGCTTGAGCTGATTTATGGTGGAGGGGCCTCTCATTGAATCTAGAGGCTGCCTGAATTTTTGTGGAATTTTTGGAGCAGAGAAGATATCAATTTCACCAAATTTGACAAATCTGGTCCAAACTTGCAGAGACTGAAATTTGAAATTTTTGAAAAGAAGAGGAGTGGATCTTGATTGTTCTAGGTTGTGGGTACCAAGGATTATCCAGGGGAGTTGGTTTGAGGACAAAACTCAAATGCATTTAGGCACTTGCTTTGCAAATCACCTAGGCTCAAAATAATGGACAGAAAAGATTTGGGAGGAGAAATAAATGAAATAAAATTCAGAAAAGGGTTGAACTTGTTGAGACAGAATGTTTGGATTGCACAAAGTGGAAGGAGAGATTTTTGGGAAGATTTTACCATGTGGTGCATGGTAAAATCATGAGTAGTTTAAATATTGGAGAAGATGCAAAACTCCTAGAGTTTCCTTTTTGAAAGAAAATAAACTCCAAAGATTTTTCTTGAAATTTTGAGAAGAGGGCAATCAGAAGAAAAATTTAAAAACCAAACACCAGAGTTGAAGGAGATGCAAAAATTTAAATCCTTGCTAGAGGGAAAAAAGTTTTTGAGAGAGATTTTTGGAAGGGTTTAGAAGACCTTCTTCAAATCCAACAAAATTTGTGAAGAAAACCAAAAGAATATTTTTGGAGTGTCACACCACACTTAAGACAAGAATTATTTTATTAGCAGTGAACCCCACATGTCATAGACACAAAAACTGTGGCAAGATTCCCTTAGGCAAGCCAAAGTGTGTCTAACAATTTGAGCAACTCAGGTTAGGCAAGTGTGGCAAGTGTGGGAAAAATAATGTGGCAACATAAGACAAACATAGTCACAATCCAAACAGCCCCGTGATTTTTTGTGACATGCATGAAAATTTGGTTAGTTAAATTTATAGTCAAAATTTGGCAAGGTGCATCAAATCAAATCATGCAAGTATCAAAAGGAAAGTCACGTCATGCATGCATGCGTTGTACTCCCTCCATTTCCAAATATAAGTCTTTTTAGAGATTGCAACAAGTGACTACTCCCTCCGTTCCTAAATTTAAGTCTTTTTAGGGATTCCACTACAAACTACATACGGATGTATATAGACATATTTTAGAGTGTAGATTCACTCATTTTGTTTCGTGTGTACTCCAGTTCATAGTGAAATCTCTAAAAAGACTTATATTTTGGAACGGAGGGGTACATAATGAAGCAGAATATGTCTACTCCTACATACGAAGTAGCCCATTTGAAATGTGTAAAAGGAGTTTTATCGAATGCAGTGCTTTGATGTGTCGCGTCAACTTGTACAAGCCCGAGAAATTTGATTACTACGACGCCCTCTTCCTCGCGGACTGAGCTCCGGTGTTTAATCGCACTCGCCTTTGGCTGCATGACAGGTGGGCCAACCACCTGTTGGGCCCACCTGTCATGGACGCAAAGGCAGGAGCAGTAAGTAGAAGCTTTCGCTACACGCTATCCCTCCCGCACGAGGTGGATGGACATGCAGCAGTGGATTCGATACTGTAGAAGTAGGGGTAACATCATTGTTCGTCTTCTCGAAGAGGCGAAGAGCCAAGTGCAAACCGAACGTGGCAGTTGCGAACGCTCGCGTGGTGCGGTTCCTTGGAGTACTAGCCAGGCTCTTGCATGAGACAAAATTGCTATTGTTTAACAATTAAACTCCATTATCCATTGGTTGATACTCATTCTGCATAGGTCCACACGCTTAGCACCGTTTGCTCCTGGGGTCAGCAATGTTTATTTGCTAATTAATAGCATTCCATGCAATGGACTAGCCATTGCAAGTCATTAAAAGCATGCACACCTCTCATCTCTTATTGGTTGATACGTATGTCAAGAAACAAGAAACAAGTTAGAAGTTAATGCACCGCGCCTAAGTGTTTTGGGACTATTTGGTTTTCGTAAGATGACTTACACACCTAGACGGGGAGTAGTATAGACCTGTAAACCGGAAATGAGTATTTGCCTTTCTAGAGATTTCAACAAGTGACTAGACTTCGGCTCAAAAGAAAACAAGTGACTAGGCTACACCGTGTGCAGTACCCCCTCCCCTCCGGTTTATAGGCTCAAATCTCAAATCTCATGAACCAAGGCATTTTGCAATTGGAGGAATGTATCTCGTACTTTACAAAACTACCCTAATCAAACTCATGCATTAATTACGTAGTTCTCTCGTTTTCCTCTCCGCCTTGGTCGCGGTGCACAATATTGAGGCTAGCCATAGTGGGAGTAACTTAGGTAGTAACTTAACACATCCCAAGACAATTTTGCTTATGTGGCAAGTATTTAATGAGGAAAGAGGTGCTTGTGGTAACATAATATGTTACTGTAACATAGCGCTTTCCGAGGCAAAATGAGTCTATGAGATAATAAATGAAACAATCTATGATACTACTACTATGTTACTTTGCACTATGAAAGTAGTAACTTACACTAGTGTCATATGCATGACACTAGTCTAAGTTACTTCCCACTATGACCAGCTTGAGAGAGTGCTTTGATACGCTTTTATTCTCATGACTAAAAGTAGTGGGACTAAAACTTGTTAGCCTCATCCATGCTTGGATCCAAATACTAAAGAGACTAAAATCAAGTTAATGACATTTCAAAGCATCCGGGCCCGCGTGCCATCCACCAAATCATAGCGAGGTGCTACAGTCGAGACTCACCTGTCACCCCGGTGTGCCGTCATGACCCTTCATATCACAAAACCCACACCTTTACCAGCAGTGATTGTTCAAAAAAAATACCAGCAGTGGTAAGGTGGCCTCCAAGTTGGACTGGACGAAGCAACCATCATTTCATTGGAACGCTCGTTCAAGCCCTTTCTTCCCTTTCTTGAAGAAAACCTAACTCCAGGCTACTCACTTCTGTCATTTTTCTTCTCTACCGGCGAAAGGAAAGGTGGGAGAATCAGTTATGCTGATATATTTTCATTCAAATATTCTTCTTTTGTGAAGCAATCACCGATTCTCACATCCTATTCTTTTCCGCTTTCATTGCGATTGTGGTTTCCTTCGATTGCTTTTTGTTTGTCAGTTCATTGATGGATCCTGGAGCACTAGGCAAAGAGTTGCCAGCGGACAACCAACTGGAGACAACGATCTCCAGGAAGCGAGCACCGACCAACGAGTTGACCATGTTGGCAGGCCAACCCATGGAGACGAAGAACTCCAAGAAACAAGCACTGGCCATAGAGTCGAGGACCTTGGCGGACGAACTCCTCAAAGAAAGTTGGAAGAACAGCAAGGGCCCCACTGTGCCTACCCCAGGAGCTCTGATTGCCACCTATGTGAGGCTCAAGACCGAGTTTGAGGAGATAGTCGCCGTTGAGAAGCAGTATTCCCCTGGCAAGGTGATGGCCCCCGTCGAGGACGAGGAGATGGCCCCCGGAGGGATGAGATCCCCCGATGAGCTGCACAAGGTAAAAAATAATGGCTTATTACCATAGTTGTGGTTTTTGATTATTTGTAATGTGCTTGCTTTTGGATTATTTGCAATGTGCTTGCTAATATGTTAGTGTTGTGCAGGTGCCGGTGGTTGTCCTTGATGATTCCGATGTCGTGGCCTGGCCCCTGTTGGCATCGCCCGGAGATCGATTCGATACCGCTGTCCATCCTGTGGACATCGCCCGAAGATCGATTCCGATGTCGCGGTCAGTCCTGTGGACATCGCCCCAGAAATCGATTCCCATGCCGCTGTCCGTGCTGTGGTCCTTGCCCGAGAGATCGATGACAAGAAACAGTTGGTCGCACTAATCCTTCAGGGTAGTTTGCATTGCCCTGTGTTTAATTACCAGAACGATGCGTGTTATCAAACCATCTTAGGGCTAGTGCAGCCTTTGTCTTGTGGGCGGATCTTGCTACTTTTGTTTGATAGTGAATCATGCGACGAATCATGCAAACCCTCTCCGAGTTATGGAAACAGATGTATCCTCACCAGCTTTTGATGTAATATATGGCATGCTTAGATGTAAGTTTGAATTGTTTACCATATCAGCAGGGCTTGTTTGATGATTCTTGGTGTTAGTAGGCTAGCTACTGTGCGAGCTATAGTACTTGCAAAACACTCACCAAAGAGAAACGTTGGGGCTGATGAGCTCGTGCTATGCTTATACTTATCCCTCGTCGATCGACCAATAGCCCTAGCTCCTAAAATTGTAGGCTTAGCGATCGATCAGACAATAGTCGACATACATTCAGGCCTTATTTGGTTCATAGGGTAGGAAAATCATAGCAAAAGTACAGAGAACGTGCAACACAAAATCATAGCAAAGGCGTAGACGCATTCTCCGCTCCAAAATAGATGACCTAGGCGGGCTAGTTTGGCCTAGTGGGTTTTAGTGATATGACGTGGTACAGTGCCGTCCAGTCTTCGCGTGTGGTAGCAGTATTGCGGGTACAGTAAGTTTTCTTGAAGAAGCGGAATTCAACGAAGTCATGATGGTTCCTTCGTCCGAACAAGTTACGGTGCGAAAGGTTGGGCCTGCGATCCGACCAGGGTAGACTAGGATAATTTTGTGCATGGCAGGTGGACCAGGATGGTCGATGTCCCACATGTCGGCGAATGAAAGTATTCTTTCCGATATAGAGGACGAGCAACGAGTATTCATTGTTTATTTTTGATGAAAGCTATTGTCTCCATCATACTCCTTGACTTTGTCAATGACTCTCTCTCCTCCACATAAGCGGGGACTACTTGCTATGCATGCAGCGGGCAGTTGGCGTCTTGAGGGGCTGGGGCGGTGAGAGCAGTTCGAAGCGGTCCGGACTCCATCATGGCCCACCTCACATTATCACCATATATTTCTTGGAGTCCGTGCGCGTGGCGGGCGATCTCTTCTCCCTCGCTTTCTCTCTTCTCAGCCGGCCTTTGCCGAGCGATTAGATTTCGCCATCGACGCTTTATTCAATTACGGTCCCACATGTCGTTGAAATTGCAAGACAACGCGTGTCCCCTCTGGTGAGCAGCGTGCGAGCCGTACTGTCGGGGTTGCGACGCGTACGAGTCGTAAGTGTGCCACCTTTTCCTTTAGAACTTGCGAAGCGTAACATTTTCGCGCGATCGATCGATAGAAATCCAGAACAAAATGACGAGGGCAGTGCTTTCCCGCTCGTTAGGCGGGCTAGTTCGAGTGATATGACGTGCTACAGTGCCATCCACTTGCTCCATTTTTATGTAAGAAAGAGTTTACACTCGTACGTGGGAGGAGTGCGAAACACCGCGGATCTGATTTTGATCGAGGGATAACTGTTCCCTGCCAAATAATGGAGGATTGTTAGCGATTATAGCATGATAGTTAGGGCATCTCCAGCGCTGGCCCACAAATTTACACCGGCATCTGTCCGAGGACACTGATGGAGGCCATCCGATGCTGCCCACATACCTTTCGACAACTATATGAACTAACCGGACAAAATTCATGCAAACAAAGCAAATTTCAAATTAACCGGATGAAATTCGTTACATTTCAAAAACTTTTCCTACAAATTGGACGAAATTCATTACATATTTCGTGGTGGAGCAAGGAACCTCGTGGTGGAGCGTCTGCACTCATAATATTTAATATTATTCAGCGATATAAAATTAACCAATCATCTCCACAATGGACTAGAAGAGTATGAAACATGACAGCCTAGTGTAGTTACATCATACTAGTACATAGCTAACCCACGCTACCACCATATTTCTTGGCTTCCATGCGACACCTATCTCTAGTAGTCCAGCAGCCTGTATCGCTTCTCCCTCCTCATCTCTATCAAAGTGTGGCGGGCTGGCGTTTCTGCCGTCAATTGAGGTCGGTTAACTATCACATGTTAGCGACATGCCAAGAGCATTCTAAAAAAATTTCCTTTCACGTTCCATTTTCAAAAAGAAAAAATCCTTTCACGCATTTAATTTGCCTGTATGCTTTGAGCAACTTGCATGTCCTATACTGCTCCTGTTCGATACTCTAACTTAGCTAGAGGTTAGACTAACTCATGACTAACCCTGAACTAACTGTAGCCAAAGAGGTGTTTGGGTGGCAGGGTTAGATTGACAATAAATGCACTTCATGGAGAGAGAAATGTGATTTTTCAGTGGTCCCAATGAGAACTATCTCCAGTTAGCACCTCTTGGGTGGGATAGTTTTTTTGGTGGGTTCGGTGCAACTTGCTCCAATTTAAACCCTCATGCTTGGATACTTTAGGGCTATTTGGCCCCCAACTAGCTCAAACTAACTCTAACCCATGCATCCAAACAGGGCCTATGGCTAGTCTCGACGCGGAGCAGTCGCGTGCACCGGGAAGCGGCGCTCTCTCGGCCGTCGCGCCACTTCAAAGCCGGCGCCAGTGAGAGGTCGCCTCCGCTCTGGCCGGGCATTAATGCGGCACTGACGCTCCAGGCGACGCTGACCATTTCATGCGGGAAGCACGCGCTGGCAACGGAGTATAGGTTTTGAACCGTTTCAGGTGTAGTAGTAATGGTAGTTTGCAAAACTACTCAATTATTGCACTCAGTTTCCTAAGAAATTTTGGTAAAAAACGTTACTCCACAGACCGCTTCCCTTCTCCTTCCTGCTCGTGATTTACGTGGCCATGTTAACGTGGTTGTGTCAAAACAATGTCACTTCCTGCTCGTGATTTGTGTTATATAATTACAATCAAGATTCTCGTGCATTGCACGGAACATCAATATGCATTTTTTACAAAACACTGTTGTGATTGACCCATGCAGGAGTAATCCCATGTGTAAAACTAATGATATCTCGAGAATTTTATCAAAAACTGGTATCTCGAGAATGTCATCGAAAAAATGAAAGATGAGAGATAAGGCGAGGAGGAGTGGAGCGTGGTGGTGATCGGTGGTCGGAATGGGCGGAGGCATGGGGATGGGCGCCGGGCAGCGGCCAGCCACCATGCATGCTAGATTGTTCCAGAGACTTATTCCTTTTTTAATTGCTGAGTAATGAGGTTGCAGGAGGTAATGATGTGGAGAGAGGTGCGGGTATATTTTGTAAAATTATCATAGTTTGCTTCCTATCCGTCAGATATAGATCATACGGTCTGTATTACAAGATGGCAGGCACACCATCATCGCCAACTCGTTTTTTTATAAGGGTATATACAAATGATAAGTTTGCTGACTACTAAAGTAAAGTGGAATCTGTCCATGTTATGCAAGTAAATAAAGGTGATTGTTTATCATACGGGTAAGGTTGGATGAAGGGTGGTAGGAACAAATGCTCCGCCTAGAGCATGTGTGTGTGAGATGGAGTCTTAGTGTGTGGTGTGTGTGTGTGTGTGAGAGAGAGAGAGAGTGAGAGAGAGAGAGAGTAGAGAGAGAGATGGAGTCTTAGTTTGTGTGTGTGTGAGAGAGAAAGAGAGAGAGATGGAGTCTAAGTGTGTGTGTGGGGGGGGTGCATGTGTGTGTGTTTGTGTGTGTGTGTTTGTGTGTGAGAGAGAGAGAGATGGAGTCTTAGTGTGTGTGGGTGGGTGGTGCGTGCGTGCGTGCGTGCGTGTGTGTGTGTGTGTGTGTGCGCGCACGCGCGTGTGTGTGTGTGTGTGTCCCGGGGTCCTCTGTGGCGGATGTAATTTAAGTGTGCATGGCTTCATCATAGAGAGGTGATGTGTATGGTAGAGGCCACCAACGATGGGGTGCGAGAGAGAAAATGCCCGTAGGAGGGAAGAGAAGGTGCGTGCGCGTGAGAGGAGTCGACATTGAGAGAGCGTGTTTGTTCAAGAGCCACCACGGAAGACTACTATATATCGATGGTGCATGTAGGCGGGAATTAAACAAAGGGATGGTCTTATTGGTTTCGGGGATATAGGGGAAGAGTGAGAGGCGCGGGGGGGGGGTAGCTAGAAGGAGATTGTTAAGTGTGAGTGTGTGTTTTGCCCATCCAGGCGGAAGTTATGTGCACAAAAGAGGAGAACGATTCGGTGTGGCGTTAGGATTGAGGGTAATTAACTACGTATGGAGACATAGAGACCTTGAACGTGCATGTGTGAGAAGTATACATGTATACGTGGGATGTGTGTGTGCGCACGCGCATGATCGAGATAGAAGAAAGAAGACATAAGTCCTAAGATCAACGACATGGGAGAGACGGATCGGTATGACAATATGCATGCATGTGAGAATGCAGGGAAGAAGGCCCGACAATTGAGCATGTGTTTTTGTCTTTAAGAGATAGTGGCATGGGCTGGAGCATGCATCTATGGCGAGCAAGAGGGGTGAGGCGCAACGATTGTGCAAAAGAGATCAATCTATAAATGCATATGTATGGATAGACATATATAGTGTGGGTGATAGGAAGCAAGACTCCATGCGAGAAAGAAATGTTGACGGAGAAACTACAGATAGATACATACATGGAGATGCTAGCTAGAGAGACATCCGTTAGTTTCGGTGTCGGAGACGACCGTCGGGTGGTTCAAAGGGTGAAGTTATATATGTGTGTGAGAGGGCACTTGACTGCATGCATGTAGAGAGAAACATATGTAGTGTGCGTGATAGGAATCAAGAGTGAGGGCGAGAAAGAAGGTTGATGGAGAAACAGATAAATAGAAAGATAAAGATGCTAGCTAGTGTGCGCTAGAGATAGGAGTCCAGTGGATCAGAAGGCTGGGTTATGTGTGTGGATGTGAGAGAGATAGAGAGAGGGTGCATGTGAGTCACATACAAACAAATATCAGAGAGAAATGAGATCCAGAGAGATGGAGTTTTGTGTCTGCGAGAGAGAAAGATATTTCACAACGAGAGTGATAGCTAGAGAGACATACGAGGGAACGCAAGATATCTCTAGGGAGAGAGGGTGTGTGTGAGCGACATACAAGAGAACAATGGAGAAATTTGAGCCCCTGGGAGACAGAGTTTGTGTTTGTGTGTGAGAAAGAGATATTGAAGAGGAAGAGTCGTAGGTTCTCATATATAAGGAGCGAAAGACATCTCTGTATGAGGGGTGTGCGAGTGGCACACATGGGAATAGTTGAGAGAAATGATACCCCGGGAGACAAAGTTTTGTGTTTGTGTGAGAGAAAGAGATTCCACATGGAGAATCATAGCTAGAGACACATAGAAGGGAGCGAGATATACTTAGAGAGAGATAGAGTGATGAAGGTCGATGGAGAGAGTATCACAAGCAGTGTTACGAAGATAAAAGATCATTGTCGACATACAGAGCACGAGAGATGCACGAGACGATGAACGCCAGATAGGTCCAGAGAGATAGTCCTATATAAGCATGACTGATAGCTATATGAGACGAATATCTGGATTAAAGGGGATTCAAATATTTAAACTGGAGATCACGACATCGATAATATCATAACGCAAATTGTTGTATCAAACATGCATATTCATTTGAATTTGGGCACACGTGTAATGTTATATAGTTTATAAATATTGGTGATCCATAGATTCTTCAATTACAAACAATGCATGGTTTATATGCAATTAGTGTCTAACGGGATTACACTATATGTTGCGTGTGTGAAACACATTATACATGTTTGAGAAGTTAAAAAAACCCGCATGAAACACACATTAATTGGAGACAGTTAGCGAGGAATGCATACATTGGATTTCAACATAAAGTGGTTTCAAATATTTGAAAATCCAAATTGATAGATACAACCTTATGAATCTGAGATCATGTCATTTGTAAACCATATTTATGTATAAATGGTGTTGTGCTTTTGAAAGTATATATGTAAAAAAATGATGTATATAGAATGTAATTCCAATTGAAAATGGATCCCGCCCGAAAAAAAATAGTAGAATACAAATGGGATTCGAATTGAGTTGGCACGGTAAATGTGAACTGTGCAAAATTTGAATGAAGCGGGAAAGTCGCAGTAACCTCCCGAAACCAAAATCTGCGAGATGGAAATCACCATCGCCTATCCTCGCCAAGGCAAAGCCTATCTGCTGGATTTCTATAGGTTTCGATAGGGGTAGGTTTGTAATTTCACCCAAACGTGACGTAACCGCCTCTCACCCGGATTCATACACGGTGGGCGCCAAAACACTGTGTGCCCTCGGCCGAAATCGACTCCCTCCCCCATTCATATTCATACACGGTGGGCGCCCAAAACAAACTCTCGTCGGCAAATATTTGGTGTATCCGAGATTACCGTCCTATCCCCAACCGACTAATGGTGCTGTGATGTAGTAGAAATTATAAACGCGGGCTAAGTATGTAAATTTCCTCGAATTTGAGACAATCGGCGCCTACGACTACATGGTTCTCCCCTTCCTCTCTACCTCCCTTTTCCCCATTCGTACTCCGTGGGCGCCAAAACACCCTCTCCACCCCCCCCACCACCGTCCGCCGTCCGCCACCCCATCCACCGTCGTCCCCCTCCACCATGCCGGAGCTGATACCCCGACACCGCCGTCCATTACAAGAGATCGACCTCTCTCATCCATGGCTTCGGACCGGGATCCTTGCATCCTGTCCTCTCGCTTCATCCCCGCCGTTGTCCACCTTGCCGGTGCTGCTCCTACGACCGTCTCGTCCACCGCGCCCCGCCGCCGCCGTCTACCCTCCTAGATCTGCTTCCACGCCGCCGACAGCCATCGCTACCGCAGCACCGTCAAATTCTCACCAGATGCGTACACGGCACCGCACTGTAGGCGCTACTCTTCAGATTCTGCTCAACTTATTGATCGCCGCAAGAAAATAGATCGCCACTGTTTTACTCTGATTTCTTGTCTTGGTTGCGAAGTTGCCTTTGTCCGTTTGCACCTTCAGATCCAGCATGGCACGGTCAACACTATACTCCCAATGCTTATGGTTTTCCCCTTTTATATTCCACACTAGTTAAATCACAGTAGACTAAATTTCAAAATTGGGTCAGTCAATTTTTCAGAGCTCGCCGGAGTTCGCCGGTGCGATCCTAGGGGCTCGGGTGGTTGTGGGTCCTCGCCGAACGAAGAAAACTCGACGCAGGTGGGGGGTGGGGGTGGCGGAGGAACACAGGCGGTGGGGGCCGGTGGTCCGGCCGGCGGCCCGTGCGGTGTTCTGTATGGGAAGAGTTAAGAGACGAGGAAGAAGAAGGGTTAGGAGACGAGGGATCTTCATCCAACCGCTTTGAAATGGTCGAGAGATGGATGGGAGTTGCATTCTTAATGCGCCTCGGTTCATCATCTGTGGGCACTGCGCAACCAACATTTTATTATCCAAAATCTGCTTGCTCTTCTTTACCATGTTCGATAGTGTTGGCCTGTACGTGATCGATAGGCTTTCAATTACTAGCGGCAATACAACACCGTATTTTCAAGCCAGTTCCACTTTCCCGATTTATATATTGTGGTTATGGTGTACCCCTGTTATGTACACTATGATCTGCCTAGTTGTTGTGTGCTCTTGTTATCATGGTTTGGCAATAAACTATCTATATAGTATATTATGAACCTATCATCTGCCAGCTATCCTTACTTCTGGAGCCTATTTTTTGTGTACTTGTGCCAGATTATATAAATGCACGCACGATATTACAGCACACATGAGCTCTCTCATCAGAATCCAGTGATAGCACATAAGTGTTTACAGGGGCGCCCCTATATTAGAATATCATCTGCATTACAAAGATAATCTCACAACTATTTATGTTTTCATGGTTCTCAGATATTATACGCAATTACAGTGAATATCAGAAGAATATTGTGGAACACTGCAATGACTTACAAAATTGGCACCAAGGCATTGAGTGCCATTCTGGAAGCAATGAAACTCGTACGCTCCCCACCTGTTGATTCTTGTTCAGAATATCATTCTAATGACTATTCTAACCTCGAGGAGTCAAAGGCAGATGGCCTGTCCTATTCACCCATCAAGGTGCCTGTTCTAATTTGGTAAGGTTTTATTGATTGCACATATCTTGCATATGTTGTCTTGCATTTCTTCTATTTTGTTGCACCACCATCTGCTTAGTTTACTCATCATATAACTCGAGATGCTATGCCCATCCATTATCAATACATATTCCATCTGCCGTCATACCATGTTTTTTCACTCAAATGTTGTTCTTGTGCATCAGACATCAAAAAGGAAGAGGGTGATTGCCGAACCTGAAGGAGCACCAGCAAAGTCCTTGAAAAACATGGTGGTGCCGGAGAAATCAGACAGCGCCCCACTTATATTGGCTGTACAACCAGTGACACAAAACATAGGACCGACTCCAGCAGACTATACCCATACTTCACTGGCCACACCACTAGCCCCACCACACAGGACCTGCACTCCAGCAAAAGGTATACCGATTTCATTTGCCATAGCACCAGCCGTACCACAGAAAAATCCCACTCCAGCAAAAAGTACAGCAAGTCCACCGGCCGAAGACCTATCCCAACTGCAGAGACGGCCAATTCCTGCAGATTGGAACCCCATTCCATTTATTCCCAGTTTAAAATAAAATGCTTTCAATGTTGTTAGGGACTACGTGCATATATTCCATCATGGGAAGATTATAGTGAAGACAAACACCATTTTCACATCTTCCTGTCCAACTTACGTGTAAGTGCTATTATTCATGGTTATTATTTTCCTGTTTTCTGCTGATCGAACACATCAATGATTTACATTACATTGTTGTAACTAGGTGAGGGTCAATATGGATAGTCATGACGAGCAAAGCTTTCTTGTGCTTTTCAAGGAAGCATTGCAGCACTATCGGTGTTACCTGAGGAAATCACACTTTGATAGCAAGTCTATAAACGAATTTCCGGGGAAGTCTCCTGTGCTAAATTTAGAAGACATTGAATGGAAAAACCTTGTTATGCACTGGTCTCGCTCCTGTGATGAGGTAATGTCTATGAAATCACATGACAATTTGAACTTCTACTTTTCCGCATGTGCCTTACGGATCTTTTTGCAGGAAATCAGCTCGAAGAAGAATTCGATTTGAAAAGAACGGAGTGATATCGCAAATATGCTGCCTTGCTTTGCTCTTGTTAGTACCTGTTTTCCTGTATCACTGTACTTGCATACATACCTGGTTCATTATGTGAGAGCAGTATGCATGATAGCTTGCTTATCAATTGTTCGCTCCAAATTATCTGATCTGTATGAATGGTAACATTAGTGTAGAATATATCCAATGCCAATGAATTTTTTTAGCTCTGCATTGTTCTTGTAAGTACATGCTGTCCTTTATCAGTATACTTATATTGACAGCTAGTTGTTCATGTACCATCACTCTGCAGCTTATTTTCCTTTGCCCTCCATTTTCTACACATCAGATCTATATTTACTCTTACCATAAGGTTGGTACTGAAGAAGTTTAGCTGTGCATTGCTCTTGGCTGTGCCTTTTGCCAGTATCGCTGCACATACATTTATAGCTACTTGGTTATGTAGCATCACTCTTCATCTTAACTTAAATATTCTCCATTTTTTCGTATATTATCACATCTATATTTACTCTTAACAAAATGTAGAATAAAAGCAATGCTTATGAAGAACATTATGTGCTAAACTTCTTGAATTGCCCCCCCCCCATCAGCATGGACAAGGGCTTTATAGAGCCTGTCTTCACCAGTAATATAAGTTTGTCCTTCTACAGCCTTCAAACTTTGTTGTGTATGTTTGGTTAGGCATGACTGCAACAGCTGTTTATTTTTGGTGTTTGCATCAAATTGCATGTTTAAAGTTTATTATGTATTTCATAAACAAAAGTTTGTCCTTCTCAAATTAAGTTTTTAGTTGTACAACCAAGTTCCTTCTTCATACCATGTAAATTAAACTATACTGAGCAAGTGATCTTATTTTTACCTTTGCATGTATGCTTCGTTCTTCATCCGTAATCCAAAGTGGTGTGGTGAACCAACCCACCGCAAAGCACAATGTCATATTCTGCAATGTCTTAACTATGAACAATGTCATATCATTCTACTATTATTTAAACCGCCTCTTTATTTGCCAATCTGAAATGGGATAAATTGACAAAGACACTAACCGTTGATACTTATGAGTTCTTGATCTGTAATCCAGTGGTGTCGTGAAGCTGCCAACTCCTTCACAATGTCAATTCCTGCCATGTCTTGACCTGAAAAATACCATATTGTGTTAATGCAATTTTAAACTGTGTCACTTTATTCACAAGAAGAAATATGATGACTTATCAATCGATACTTTTATGTGCAAAACCTGTCATCCGTCATGCTTGTTTATCTTTCGAGTGAGGAAGATATAAGTGTTGAACAAGCGTAGCCTCATCATCTTGCTCAGGTGCTTGCTGCAGCTCCCAAATAGGCTAACCTTTCTTGAACTTTATTGAAGTGATGTCGGTTTTGTATATTATTTTGTCGGCATGTTTATTTGCACCTTGGTGGCGATCTTTGATGCCCAAAGTGTATGTAATCTCTGTCCGCTTGTGCTTCATTATCATAGTGGCGAACTTTGATGCCCGGTGGATGTAATATGCCGTAATTTCTTTATTGTATAGTCTAGGTTTTTTCTTATTCACGATGCTGCAGTTATTTTACTGTATATATATCCTGTCTTCGCAGTAAACCGGCCAAACCGTAAAATTATGGTACATAATCGGGCCGTCATGCAATCACGATATATGGTCCGCATCATGGGCCCCGTCAAACTGGCCCACTAGTAGATTCGGGCCTTTAATAGGCCGAGTAACCCCGCCCTCTTTTTCGCAAGAAAACTCAATGGGCTTTAGGAGGTCGAGAAGTAGGTCGGGCACGAAACGTGCGAATAGTCGACGGTCGGGCGGCAGCCCGAAATGGACCCGGCCCATGATTGTGCGAATCAATTCACGGGCTTTTAACAGGCCAAAGTTGTCTCGGTCCTTGTTTGGCCCAATCAGATATCGGCTGCGAGCAGGCCGGATGCAAACCGGGCCGTAGTTAGGCCCAACTATATGACGGGCTTTTAACAGGCCGAAATTAATATAGGGCCAAAATGTTAAATGGGCCCTTAACAGGCCGAAACTAATATCAGGCCGAATTACTAAATGGGCCTTTAGCAAGTGGGCCCAAAAGCATAGCGTCCAGTCAACGGGCCGAATCTGATATGGGCCATAATTGAGCCCAAAGCCTTTTAATGGGTCGGACCTGATCTGGGCCGTGATTTGGCCCAGAAAGTGGGAGGCATTTAGCGGGCCGGATCTTATATGGGCCATTACTAGGCCTGGAACGTGGCAGGCCATTAATGGACCGGATCAATTATGGGCCGGCATTTGGCCCAAAACGTGGCAGCCAGTTAATGGGCCGGCCTACTAGGGTCCTCAAAATCTTGTGGGCCTACAGCTGGGCTGGCCCATTAATGTCGGCGAAATCTCGTGGGCCTTTAGCTGGGCCGACCCATTATGATCCGCAAGAATTTTGTGGGCCTTTACCTGGGCCGGCCCATTATGGCACACAAAAATCTTGTGGGCGTTTACCTGGGCCGGCCTATTATGGCCCGCGAAATCTTGTGGGCCTTTAGCGGGGCCAGCCCATTATAGTCCACAAAATCTCGTGGCCTTTAACTGGGCCGGCCCATTATGGGCCGCAAATCTTGTGGGCCTTTAGTTGGGCTGGCCCATTTAAACTTGATTGGCCGTGCCACGTGTCGACGTATCATAGGCGCCTTCTGTCCAATGAGTGGATGACATCTGTCCCAACGATGAGCCGACACGTTTTTCCTCCAGCCAATGATGATTTTACACGTGGAAAATCCCCATTGGTCGGGGCTGTTAACGGGTTATCGGATCCAAAAACCCGACCCGAGAGCTTAACGGCGTTCCGTTATGGTGGATGTCACGTGTCGGTCACCCTTGACGAAAGCACTTCTGTGACGCGCGATTTATCGTCATGGAAGTGGACACTTCCATGATGATAATTTTGGTAATGTCATCGAACACTTCTACGACAAAGACAGTATGACTATCTTGATTCTGTCATAAATTTGTCATGGATGTACATGCATGACAAAAAACGCGACATACTATGACAAACATGTATCATCACGGAAGTGTATTTTTTTGTAGTGAAAGTAAGTTATTAAAAAAAACAAAAGCAACTACGTACCTATCCATGTACAAAAAAATAACAATAAAATGGTGCATACTAAATCAACTAAACGAACTAGCCTACTAAATCAACTAAATCAAAATGTTCTAAATCAACTAAATCAACTAAATCAAAATGTTCTAAATCAACTAAATCAACTAGCCTACTAAATCAACTAAATCATATCAACTAAATCAAAATGTTGCATATGAACTAGCCTACTAAATCAAAATGTAGCAGGCAGGAGGGAGAAGGAGGGGCAACTCGAGGAGGGAGAAGAGAGTATACGGAGGAGGAAGGCGGAGCGAGGAGGGGCCGGTCGGCGGCCAGTGGAGGGAGGACGGAGGAGAAAGGCGGAGCGAGGAAGGGCCAGCCGGCGGCCAGTGGAGGAAGGCGGAGCGAGGAGAGGCCGGCCAGCGGCGAGTGGAGGGAGGACGGAGGAGGAGGCCGGTACCGAGTCCAGCAAGGAGGAGGAGCTGACGGCGGTGCAGAGGGAGGAGGGGCGACGGGGGAGGACCGGTGCGGGGGATTGAGAGGGGATCCAGTAAGTGTGTGACTGTGAGTGGATCGGATAGAGGAGAGGGGGGTGGGAGATGGAATGGCTTAGCAGTAGCACGCTATAGAGAAAGACGCTACTGCTAAACCACCTAGCAGCATCGCCTTTCATAAAGAAGCGCTACTACTATGTGTCAGCATGTAAAAATAGACTTAGTTCAATGTATCAAAAATACATTGATCATCAACGATCTTTTTGTGTACAATCTGATTTGTCAATATGAGTCCTCACCGGTTTAGGAACCGGTGAGGACTCATATTGCAGCCACAAATTCTACACATAGAGTTCAATGAAGACCAAGAGCTTGTCAAAGTTTGAGAAGTAACATATTAAAGGTGGTATAAACTCTCTTCACGGAGCGAGGTGGGACTAAATTTTGTAGTAAACTTAGCAGTAGCGCTTATTGGAGAAATGTGCTACTACTATGCTCTATAGCAGTAGCGCTCGTCGTTATAACGCGTTGCTACTATAACTAGCCTCGCGACGGCCTCGTGGGAGTTATAGCAGTAGCGCGTCTTTGGGCGGGCGCGCTACTGCTATATTTATTTTAGCAGCGAGTTAAGCTTGACCTCGCTACTGCTAATTAGCAGCAGCGCCTTATTTTAAAGCGCGTTGGTGATAAGATTCTGTGTATAGGCTTTTCCCTAGTAGTGTTTCAAGGCGCGCTCATGTACCGGCTCAAGAATTGAGGATGATTCCAATTACTTGGCCGTTTGCGACTTGGGGGCTGGATATGGTTGGGCCTTTCAAGAGGTCCAAAGGCAAGAAGACCCACATTTTGGTGGCGGTTGACAAGTTCACAAAGCGGGTGGAGGCAGAACCAGTTAGCAAGTGTGACGCGGCCACGGCGGTTCAATTCATCAAAAAGGTGATTTTCCGGTTTGGCTTTCCACATAGCATTATCACTGACAATGGTACCAATCTGTCAACGGGAGCCGTGAAGGAGTTCTGTCAACGTGAGAACATACGGATTGATGTATCATCAGTGGCTCACCCACAGTCTAATGGTCAAGCGGAGAGGGCCAATCAAGAAATTTTGAGAGGCATCAAACCCCGGCTTATGGTTCCCTTGCAGCGGACGCCGGGTTGTTAGGTTGAGGAGCTACCTTCAGTGATATGGAGCATCAACACCACACCCAACAGATCGACAGGATACACGCCGTTCTTCATGGTTTATGGAGCGGAGGCGGTTCTTCCTAGTGACATCCGTCATGACTCACCTCGTGTAGCGGCATATGTTGAAGCTGACAACGAGAAGGCACGGCAAGAAGCTCTCGACCTGTTGGATGAGGAGCGTGACATAGCGGCCACCAGTTCGGTGATTTATCAGCAAGATCTACGTCGCTATCATAGCCGCCGGTTTAGAACCAGAACCTTTCAAGAAGGAGACTTGGTGCTTCGGCTCATCCAGGATCAGACGGATATGCATAAGTTATCCCCACCTTGGGAAAGACCTTTTGTGGTCAGCACGAATCTACACAACGGGTCATACTACTTAATCGATGTTCGAGAGCGCAAAGACTCACGTAAATCGGAGGAGGAGACCAATCGGCCGTGTAATATTGCTCATCTTCGGCCTTACTATACTTGAGCTATAGGCTCTGCTTATGTACATATTATGCCTATGTATATATTATGATCAATATAATAAACCGGAACCTCAACTAAAGCGGGGTATCTGTTGTTTTCTTACATCATGTGTGGTTACATGGAGCTTCTGTTGATAAAGCAGCGTCCGGTTTACCCCTTGGTTTTGGCCTCTCAAAGGCTTTATATTATATCACTTGGGCCTTGGTCGTATCCGAACCATAGCTACACCTTTTGATAGGCGTAATGCCTCATCACTTGGGGGCTTGGTCGTATCCGAACCATAGCTACGCCTTTTGATCGGCGCAATGCCACAACATCATTTGGGGGCTTGGTCGTATCCGAACCATAGCTACGCCTCTTGATCAGTGCAATGCCACATCATCACTTGGGGGCTTGGTCGTATCCGAACCATAGCTACGCCTCTTGATCGGCGCAATGCCACAACATCACTTGGGGGCTTTGGTCGAACCCGAACCATAGCTACACCTCTTGATCGGCGTAATGCCACATCATCATTTGGGGGCCTGATCGAACCCGAACCATAGCTACGCCTTCTTGGGGGCTTGGTCGTGTCCGAAACATGGTTACGCCTCTTGATCGGCTCAAAGCCGCGCCTACAATGGTTTTTATTTGCCTTTATTTGGGTTCTGTTTTCTTTTTTGATAAAGGCTTTTTTGCTTTTTAGACCGGCGTTAAACAACCCGGTCCGACTGTCAACTACAAATTGACGGTATACGATCAAATCATAGTCCGGAGGCTATTCGCCCGGTCTAATTTTCAATTAAAATTTTATTATGGAGTAAACCGGTGTTTATCATAACCCGGAAAGGTGTAAACCGACCTTATATCAACAGGAGTGGTTTTCTCCTACAAAGATTTGGGTTATAAGCCCAGCTACAAGGTTGGCCAGCCAACATCATGCATAAAAGTTGCAGGTATTATAATTTACATTTTGGTTATATGTCACAACCTAAGTTATCATCTTTGGTTATGTATATATATGGGTATCATGACCCGCCCGGCGGTAAACCGCCAGGGCACTTCAAGCTTCTTGCCTGCAGAAACAGCTTGGACAAAGGAGTATGTAGATCATATTTTATGTAAGACGAATCAAGTCGGCGTCAAATGCAGATAAGTATGCGCGAAGCCATATCAGAACAAATATGTTTACTAAGCCTATTACAAGGCTTTCAATGCCCAATAGGATCATTGTTTTCTCAAAATACATGTCGCAGCATGTAGAAGACTAAACCGGCCGCCGGTTCATGATTGGTAACCAGCTTGGCCTAATGGTTGCGGGTCATCTCACGCCGGTTTAGCTTCTTCTTCTCTACCCAGTGGCTGGAAATCAACAGTAGCCCAGTCGATCCCAGTTAGGGCTTGGAAGACAGCTTCATCACTTATCAGCATCGATGGTTCAATGTAAGGGGCGTAAGTGTGCTTACGGATTGGCGGGATGAAATTCTGAGCTTCGGGGATTGGTGCAGCAACCCGCTTGTTCTTATCATCATAGTTTGCTTGATAGTATGACAGGTCCGCTTCTTTGACTAGTTGACAAGCCAATGGGCGTACCTCCCGGTTTATGATCCGGAGATCATCTTCGCCGAATTCTGTCCCGTCTTCCTCCAAACCGGGATAGCCTTGGGCCGCTTCAATTGGATCAAAGTCAGGTACCCATGCCTTTGCCGGGTCGGCAGCCAAAGCGCCCGTCCTAGCAGCAGATTTTTTCAGTTCACAACCCGGCAGGTAGCATGGATAACCTTTCTAAAGTATCTTTAATCAAGGTGGGAGGGGGATTGTTGTGAGAAGCAGTATATATGATCTGTTGCGCGCCGGTATAAAGCTGCTCTATCAACGTATAGGCTGCTTTTAACTTCTTCTGAACATCAGATCCCAAGTGGCCAATACGAGTTCCTATATCATTGCAAGGGTTAGTAAACCGGTGGATACATGAAAGAATATGGTCAAATCGGAAGTTGCAGTACTTACCAAACACGGCTGTGGTCATGGCATGAACCTGCCGCTTTATGCTGGTCAGTCCATCAGCTACCGGTTTAAGAGCAGCTTCTGCTTTCTCAGCTCTTTTGATCAAATTGGAGTTTTAATTCTCCCAATCCGACCGTTCCTTCTTGAAGCTTTCTTTCAGTTTCTCCATCGCGCCTAGAGCGCTGGTCAGCTCTGCTTTCGCCTTGGAGGTTTCATCTTGTTGCAATTTAAGGTTTTCCTGAAGATCAGTGGTTTGGCTCTCCTTTTTGCTCAGCTCAGCCTACAAAGAGACAGTCATCTGGTCAGGTAACAGTAAATACTTGAAGTACCAAGCCCATAACAAGTTATGCCCTTGGCACTTGGGGGCTAATGCATATTTGCTCTATCAGACAATTTTTAAAAGTCCCAAAGCACAATACAAGTATTAAGCTTGGCACTTGGGGGCTAATGTGTATTTGCTCGTAACTTGCTAAAAAGGGAATTCTTCTATAAAGTCCCGCTTCATCTCTATACAGTTAAACATGCCTTTGGAGGCTACATCGGTGAAGTTAAAATGCATTGTTGCAAGCTCGAAGACTGCTATTAAAGTCCCGGTTTAAGTTGCTATCTTAAACCGTCACTTGGGGGCTACTACAGTTGATAAACTGTAAAAATAATACAGAAAGAGAAGCATGCATAAAGTTACCTCATATTTTTCCTTCATCATATTGACCAGACCGGCTTCATACTCACGGGTCGTGAACAGACGATTCAGATAGCCGGAATGAAGGTCTTGAGCGTTCAGATGGGTGTAGGTGGACAGATCGGCATTCCATTTGCCTTTGCCAATTGCAGAAAATTCCTCCTTGGCGGTATGCTTCGACAAAGTGACATGATTCCCTGGATATGTATAGCCAATGCCAGTAATCAGAACATCATCATCCTTCTCTGCAGCAGCTCGTACTGGGGTCGCCGGTTTGTTGATATTCTTTGCTGGACTTGCCGGTTTGTCAGTCCGGAGAGGACTGGCCGGTTCGTCAGCATGGCCTATGGTGTCAATTTCTGCCGGTTCAGCAACAAAGTCATAGTCTTGAGGCGGTGGATCATTCAGCACATCATCAAGGTTGACTTCTACAGGATCTGGAGTTTTCTCTGCTCAAAGAATCGTATCTTCTTCTATCGGTCTGTTCAGGCGAGCTTTCTTGCTTGGTCTGGGCTTAGCGCTGACAGTAAAACATGAAGGTCAATATAGCGTATAAAATGCATATCAGGAATAAAGGCAAGTAAAACAGCTTACCCAATAACCGTTTTGAGAGGTGGAAGTTTGGTGGCTGACGATTCGCCAGAGGATGAATGAGACGTGCCTTGATAATTGGAATCAGACGGATTAAGAGGTTGACGAAAACAACCTACTTTGGGGCATGACATGTCAAAGGAGTTAGAGACCTCTGATCGGCGTTTCCGAACCGGACTGTTCGGTAAACCGGCGGAGGTAACTACCTGGCCGCTATGCCGGGTTGTGCGGCGAGCCTCGTGCTGTTGTGTCTTCACAAGAAAGTTTGGATCCAAATAAGCAAGAGGATGTGAAAATTTAACTTTCCGGTTTGCTCGATGAGTTTTTAGTGAAGGCAAAGGGTTTAAATTAGAGGAAAGGACGATTACCTCTGCAGCATCGGCGTGACTGACTTCAGCGTCGTCCTGGCAATAATCACCATCAATAAGGCGTATGAAAAATGAACCAAGTGAGTCAAGTTCTACCTCAAAATCAGAGTTACCCACATCATCATCAACCGGTGGATCGGAGGATGCAGTGGTTCTCTTCCGGTTAGCAGGTCTTTTCACAGCTTTGGTCTTTTTGCGGGTTGGCTTCACCGGTTTGTCTTGCGGAGGTTTCTTATTCCAGAATGGATCATTGTCCTGCCAAAAATTCATCACATTTTCAGAACATATTGGGACAGAAGCGGATTCAGATAAAACAGATAGTATGATTCTTACAGCTGGCGGTTTGTTGATGGTGCAAAAAGGGGGTAGTCCGGTTTGAGCACGGGTTGCCTCCGGTTCATTCAGCATCTTTTTTACAGCATCAGTGATTTCGTCATCTGTAAGCTGAATATCAATGTGCCGCTGAGCATTATTCAATTCCCCTATGTACTTACACATCAAATCAGGGCGTTGGCTCAAGGGCAAAACACTCCAGCTTATCCAGCAGCGTGCAAAATCAACTCCTGTAAAACCGTTGGCCATAAAGGCCCTAAGCTTGGATAGTTGAGGAGCATATTTGCTTCTTTCTTTAGCAGTCAGCCTTTGAGGAAAAGGGTGTGTGTTGCTCAGATGTTCAGGACGGTAACCCGGCAGGGGTTTTTAATCAGCTGGAGAAGTGTCCTTGCAGTAAAACCAGGTCTGGTTCCAATCTTTGGGGTGACTGTGGAGATTGGCGTGAGGAAAGGTGACTTCTTTCCTTTTCTGAATCGCAATCCCGCCCAGTTCTGTGTTAGGCCCATCTTTGAATTCTGTGCGGCGGTTCAGATGAAAGCAATCCCTGAATAGCTCTACTGAAGGTTCCTCTTGAAGTTAAACCTCAAAAAACACTTGAAAGTGGCAGATGTTGGTTACAGAGTTAGGGCCAATGTCTTGTGGGCGCAGTTGAAAGTTGGCCAGTACATCCCAGAAGAATTTCGAACCGGGAGGGTTGAAACCCCGGCTTAGGTGATCAGCAAAAACAACAACTTCTCCGTCTCTGGGAGTAGGAGGACATTCCGGGCCAGGGACCCTCCAGTGAATGACATCTTTCTTGCTTAAAGCGCCCGTTTTGACAAGGTTGTTTAACTGTTCCTCTGTTACTCGAGAAGGGACCCAATTGCATTCATACACTTGTTTGGCCATGGCAATGAGGATCTACAATATAATGATTTCCGGTTTCAGATTTATATTGGACAGCTATACAGTGATACAAGATGTAAGTATATTGCTAAACCGGAGTCAGCTATTTACAAACCGGAGTTTAACAGTGAAATAGTACACCAGTGAAGGTGATAAGTGGAAATACATTGGCGGTTCAACAAGGGGACTAATGGTATACCGGGTTGTCATTTTTCTATGAAGTTAAACCGCCTAGTCTAAACATTGAAGAGTAAAGACTGCAGATGTATAAGTGAAGGAAAATAGATTTCACAAGTTGGTATTACCATTTTGGATCTGCGGCATATCAGAAAAGGAAAATATAATCAGACCTAAGGAGTGGTGCCGAAACAATGGAGGAAGGTTCAGATGGGATCTTCTATCTTAGCAAGGCGCATTAGATGGGAAAAAAGAGCTACGGCTATCATTGTACAGGATAACTATCAAGGTCTGGATCAAAACCCTATTATGCAGGCAATGGACACTGATGAACACCGAAGAACATCGACGAACACCGAAACCCTAGAACAGATCTATGGCGGAAAGAGCAGAAAGCTTACCTGTACTGATGAAGAAGCGGAGAGGCGCCGTAGTTTTCTGGTGCGTTCAGGGTGATGCAGCGGCCAGAGTCGAGGCAGAGGCGACGGTCGACGGTGGCGGCGGAGCTCCAAGGGTTGAGCGGCGCAAGGAAGATAACAACGTGAAGAGGCACGAGGGGGAAAGGTGAAAATGACCCCTTGGCCCTATTTATAAAGGCAAGGGATAAGTGTCAGGCGCGAAAATCAAGGAGCCAAAAATTTGGAAAGCGGAGCTGTCGCCTCGATTGTCGGAGACCCATTAATGAAGATGTGTCATGCACGGTTTAACAGATGACGTCATGACGGTTTACCATGGTTTGGGAAGATGACGTCACGGCGGTTTACATAATTATGTGAAAATGTTGAAGACGAAGTTTTCTTGAGGACTGACATGAACCAGTTCAAATCAGTCTGGGGACTAATGTTGGGGATATTACTACTGTGCGTAAACCGGCCAGGAGAGGTCGGATTAACTTGAAGCCCATGAAGACAGACGGTCACGCTGAGTAGAGGCCCAAGGCCCAGAACCGGTTTAAGGCATGTAGCTATAAACCGGCATTGATATGTAACTTGCGTTGTAAGGTAGAAAGAGCGGAGACCGAGCCAGACACATTTATGAGCCGGTCTCGGGACTCTGTAAACTGACGGGCGTCAACCCATGTATATAAGGGGACGACCCGGCGGCGGTTCAAGACAACAGACAACAACTCGAGACTCAGGCAAAGCGTATTCGCTCCCTGGTCATCGAAACCCCATCAATTCTATCACAAATAGACGTAGGCTTTTACCTTCATCGTAAGGGGCCGAACTATTATAAAACTCTCTTGCGTCCCTTGTCCGCTTTAACCCCTTTAAGCTAACCCGTAGCTATGGCCCCACGACTAAGTCCTTTCATGAGGACATCTGCCGTGACAAAACCACGACACGTCCGGTAACAGATTTGATGATCACTCGGAAGCTGGCTCGTGAATTACATAAGAGGCCACACGCGAGGAACAACCTTGGGAACAGGGGGTGCAGGAGAGTCAGGTTTCGATCCCGTGGAGCTTCGGGTTATGGGCCCACCATGTGGTTTAAAGTAGAAAGGGGCTCATCTTGCACGGTCACGATAGCAAGGCATGTGAGAGGGTAGCCTGTCAGTTATGTTAGCAACAACTCGATACCAAGGGCGAGGGATGAATAGAACCATTTTCCTGCTCGTTGAACGAGGCAGACCAATAGGCAAAGTTCTCATCCATCGGTGGTTACTGGAATGCTATCAACAAATGCAACAGGGTCTTACTGACACGGTTGTACACCAAGGTGTTCACATAAGCAGAAGAATATTACTGCTTAGATCATATGGATCATAAGGAAGGTTAAACAAATAAATGGAAGGAAAATGTTATCATCAGATCAAAATAGAACAATGGAAAGGAAAATGTGTTTGACACATATACCAGGGGTATACCCTTCCCAAGGACAAGCAGAGCATGATATCCATGACAGGATATAATGTAGAAAACCTTTTAGGTAGGGGAGAGAAAAATTTCATGACATTACTCATACAACGGTGTTTGGATAACTGAGCAGGAAACAGTTAGCATTGGGCTTCAAATGTTCTTGTTGAAAATCAGAGTACCATAGACATGCTTCAAGATAGTATTGACATGGTCATCAGGTAAAGATCAGACTTTGGATACACAAAGGATCCATCAGGGACGACTTATAGAATAAGTCTTAGAATTTCCTCATGGAAGAATGGATAACCTTGCTGGAAAGGAATCTATAGCAATAGGGCCTCCGGCCAGGTGTGCTAGGCATGACATCACCTTACCGGGCCTTAAAAAGACCGATGTTAATAATTCTTGGAAATATGTTCCAACCATCATATCTGACCGAGATTCACATCTGATTGGTGTCAGGATACCTCAGACTCGAGATGCCTGAGAAGAAGAAAAAAAGAAGGTGCAACACAAATTGACGAGATAAAATTGTAAGATCCTCGGGAAAATGAACTATGGAAGCGAGTTCCGAAACAAGAGTTTATCATTAAAACAAGGAGAGGGTGAGGAGGTAGCTGATGAATTTAGCGACAATTCATCGAGATTTCCAAAAGATGGATTTCCACAATTAGGTGAACCAGGAGATAACATTTGTTAGATCAAATGATATAATGATGTATGCTCGAGGGGAACATCCACGAGCAAACATTGGTTGAAAGGTGCACGAAATAAGGGCTAAGGTAGCATGATCAATGTTAGTATGGTGATTTGATAATCAATACACAAAGAATGAAACTATCCTTCATTGACTTACAAGCAATAGGGTTGCTTGGAGTACAAAATCCAAGCAGCATCGTTAACTTGTTGGTATCCTAGTTAGAATCAACATGGGGACCAAGAAGGAATGGTGATGGTGAGAAGTATCACTATACCTAGAAATCTTAAGGGGCGGAGCAATTCTCACAACATCCCTGACATAAAAGATGGTATCAAGGTAGAACATAATACAAACTAGATAGCAAGGAAAACAAGATACAACACAAAACGTGAACAGGTTTGTGTTGGGGGGGGGGGGAGGCAAGAATGTTGTCGATGATAACATGAATCATCGAGGGGGAAGGATGCTATTTCCCATCATGAATTGGATTGATATCTTGGAAAATCTCAGAATGTTGATGATGATTACGACACAAATGTCGAGAGATTACATGAAGATGTAATCGACTAGCGACAACATCAACCAAAAGGAATGGTGAAGCAAAAGACTACTGGAACCGCGGATATGACACAAACTCAGAATCAAGCTTGTTGTTCAAGGCAATATGATATGACGAGGACGGTGGACGTAAGCTTAGCTCATCATCGAAAATTGTGCTCCAGGAAGAAGGACCAGGTAGCACAGTTAAAATTTAGCATGGTAATGATATAGCCGACTGAGGGAGTTCCAGACTAGGGGGTGTCCGGATAGCCGAACTATCATCATCGGCCGGACTCCAAGACTATGAAGATACAAGATTGAAGACTTCGTCCCGTGTCCAGATGGGACTTTCCTTGGCGTGGAAGGCAAGCTTGGCGATACGGATATGTAGATCTCCTACCCTTGTAACCGACTCTGTGTAACCCTAACCCTACCTGGTGTCTATATAAACCGGAGGGTTTTAGTCCGTAGGACGAACAACAATCATACCATAGGCTAGCTTCTAGGGTTTAGCCTCTTTGATCTCGTGGTAGATCCACTCTTGTAACACACATCATCAATATTAATCAAGCAGGACGTAGGGTATTACCTCCATCAAGAGGGCCCGAACCTGGGTAAAACATCGTGTCCCTTGTCTCCTGTTACCATCCGCCTAGACGCACAGTTAGGGACCCCCTACCCGAGATCCGCCGGTTTTGACACCGACATTGGGGCTTTCATTGAGAGTTCCTCTGTGTCGTCACCGATAGGCTCGATGGCTCCTTTGATCATCAACAACGACGCGGCCAGGTGAGACTTTTCTCCCCGGACAGATCTTCGTGTTCGGCGGCTTTGCACTGCGGGCCAATTCGCTTGGCCATCTGGAGCAGATCGAAAGCTACGCCCCTGGCCGTCAGGTCAGATTTGGAAGTTTAAACTATACGGCCGATATCCGCGGAGACTTGATCTTCGACGGATTCGGGCCGCAGCCAAGCGCGCCGCACTGTCTCGATGGGCATGATCTAGCTCTGCGTCAACAAGGCCTCGAGGCTGCACCGTAATCCGCTCCGACCCTTAATCCGGAGCCGGATTCCCCGATCGAGGACGAGTGGTTGGACACCGCCTCGGGGGCTTTAATCTCTACGGCGATCGAGCCGAACTCCATCCCTGTCGTTTGCGAAGACCTCGACTTGTGGTGCGGACTCCTCTCCGGACCAACCCTCCGCGCCTTGCCAATCGAATCCGATTGGGCACCCGTCATGGAGTTCATCGCGGACATCTTTCAGCACTCGCCCTTTGGCGACATCCTGAATTCACTAAAGTCTCTCTTTATCCGGAGAGCCCTGGCCGGATTACGGTCAGGAAGGTTGGGATGCGGACGACGAAGAAATTCAACGCCCACCCACCACCCACTTGGTAGCCGCTGTCGACGATCTAACTGACATGCTAGACTACGACTCCGAAGACATCGACGGTATGGACGACGATGCCGGAGACGACCAAGACCTAGCGCCTACAGGGCAATGGAAGACCACCTCGTCATACGACATATACATGGTGGACATCCCAAAAGATGGGAACGGCGATGGAACAACGGAGGATGACCCCTCCAAGAAGCAACCGCCGGGCGCCGGCCAAGCGCCGCTCTAAATCCCGCCATAGCAAGAATGAAGATTCCGCACCGGAGATAACAATACACCGGACGGTGCCGAAGACAATCCACTCCAAAGAAGATCCGGTAGCAGGAAGATGGAGACGCTAGCCCTCACGAGAGAGCGGCGAAGAAGAGGTAGAGGATTATATGCCTCCCTCCGGAGACGAAGCAAGCCTCGACGACGATGAATTAAATCGTGCCTCGAGAATCCCGTCGAACAAGAGCGTTTTAGACGCAGGCCTATGGCCACGGCGAACAGCCTCAAGAAAAAGCAGCAACAGCTTAGAGCTGATCAGGATCTGCTAGCCGACAGATGGACTGAAGTCCTCGCGGCCGAAGAACATGAGCTCGAACGCCCCTCCAAAAGCTACCCTAAACGCAAGCTGCTCCCCCGATTAGAGGAGGAGACTTACGAACCCGCATCACCAGGAGACAATACGGCTGACCGACCACCCCGCGGTCGCGACGGAGAGGCCTCTAGGCCCTTCACTAGAACCGTACCCAGCATCGCTCAAAAGCACACGCCACGTGGGAACGCCCGGACCTGCGAGATATATTGGAGGACAAGGCAAGACAATCAAGATCGATCTATGGATCGCGTGGGCGCAGTGCGTGATTTACTACCGTCGCGCCGGACACAGTAAGTTCGGCCGGGCCGAACAAAATAGACAAAGCTCTTTTGAGCTCCATCGTGATATCGCCCAGTACAGAGGCGCCGCACACCCACTCTGCTTCATAGACGAAGTAATGGATCTTCAAATCCCTGAAGGGTTTAAACCCGTCAATATTGAATCCTATGATGGCACGACAGACCCCGCGGTTTGGATCGAAGACTATCTCCTTCACATCCACATGGCCCGCGGTGACGATCTTCACGCCATCAAATACCTCCCCTCAAGCTTAAAGGACCAGCCCGGCATTGGCTCAACAGCTTGCCGCCAGAGTCAATTGGGAGTTGGGAGGACCCGGAAGCCGCATTCCTCGATAACTTCTGTGGCACTTATGTGCGACCACCAAACGCTGATGACCTAAGCCACATAATTCAGCAGCCAGACGAATCGGCGTAGACAATTACGGACACGGTTCTTAACCAAGAAAAACCAAATCGTCGACTGTCCGGATGCAGAGGCCCTCGCGGCCTTCAAGCATAACATCCGCGATGAGTGGCTTGCCCGGCACCTAGGACAGGAAAAGCCGAAATCCATGGCAGCCCTCACATCACTCATGACCCGCTTCTGCGCGGGTGAGGACAGCTGGCTAGCACACAGCAACAACCTCAAAGAAAATTACGCAGTCCGGACTTCAAGGACCGAAATGGCAGGCCGCGTCGTAACAAGAACAAACGCTGCATTAACGGCGACAATATTGAGGATACGGCAGTCAATGCCGGATTCAGAGGCTCTAAACCCGGTCAGCGGAAAAAGCCATTCAAAATAACTACTCCGGGTCCGTCCAATTTGGACCGAATACTCGACCGCTTGTGCCAGATACACGGCACCCCCGAAAAGCCAGCTAACCACACCAACAGGGACTGTTGGGTATTCAAGCAGGTAGGCAAGTTAATTGCCAAAAACAATGACAAGGGGCTGCATAGCGATGACGAGGACGAGACCCAACCGCCGAACAGGTGCGGACGGTGAACATGATATACGCAACGCACATACCCAAAAGGGAGCGGAAGCGTGCACTCAGGGATGTCTACGCGATGGAGCCAGTTGCCCCGAAGTTCAATCCATGGTCCTCCTGCCCGATCACTTTTGACCAAAGGACCACCCCACCAACATCCGCCACGGCGGATTCGCCAGACCGGTCTTAGACCCAATCGCCGATGGATTTCACCTAACCAGAGTCCCGATGGACGGCGGCAGATCTGAACCTGCTTTACCAGGATACGGGTCGCAAAATGGGCATAGACCCTCAAGGATTAAACCTACCAAAACGACCTTTAAAGGCGTCATACCAGGTGTAGAAGCCAATTGTACAGGCTCAATTACACTGGAAGTGGTCTTCGGATCCCCGGATAACTTCCGAAGCGAGGAGTTAATCTTCGACATAGTCCCGTTCCGCAGCGGCTATCATGCCTTGCTCGAACGTACCGCGTTTGCAAAGTTCAACGCGGTGCCGCACTATGCATACCTCAAGCTAAAGATGCCAGGCCCTCGAGGAGTCATCACGGTCAACGGAAACACTGAACTTCTCTCTGCACGGAGGAACATACAGCGGCTCTCGCGGCAGAAGTGCAATGCAGCCTCTTAAGGCAATTCTCGAGTTCGGCCGTTAAGCGGCGGACACAGCCTAAGCGCCCGAGTAACTTAAAACAAGACCACCTGGTGCGTTCCGAGCATCGCCAGAGCAAGTGCGGCCCCAACCCCAGCCCCGCGAACGTCAGCAGGTCCTTCGCGTACACCATTACGCTCTGAAGATACCATGGGCATGGGGAGAGGGCACGACCACGATAAACCTGCATCATGGCTCAACCACACCAGGGGCTCTCAAGTGTGTCGTTCCTTTTTCTTTTCTTTTCACCTTTTACTTTTTATCCACAGGACTCCGTTTGTCAGAGGCCCTGTCCGGCAGCAGACCTGTCGAACTCACGATGCAACAGCCAAGGAAGGAGAAAGGCTACAACGAATATACAGGTGGTCTCCATTACGAGCATTTTTATACACCAATCCGCAGCCTACCCCTGGAGGGGGACATGTTTAACAGTTCCATACCTTGCTTATCGCGCTATCTGTATCGTTCTGCATTTGTAGCGGCACTTATTGAATAAAACAATGCAGCACCTTTTTGCTTATAATTGCATTTCTTTTTCATACATATGTTCATTCACGGCATGTTGCATCCGTACACTTTGGTATGGCTAATATACACCAGGGGCTTATGTTCCCCGCATTATGGTGTGATGAGTCCGAACACTTTCACAAGTGCGGCACCCCGAACTTATAGCACTATATGCATCGGCTCCGAATCATGTCTTGGGTCAATAGTTGGGTTTGCCCGGCTCCCATGTTTTGGTACCTTACATTCCGTTATATTGGCTAAGGTAGCATCGGGAGAACCATCATGATTCCGCCCAGCTTGAGCTGGGTTAACGCCTCTGGAGAAAGCTAAAACTGACCGTCATGATGAGGCAAGAGACCGTCATGATTCGAGAGGTTTTTTATGCAGTCCTTAAAGACTTATGCCGCTTAGAGCGAGGAGCCGGATACTGTCCGGCCAAGGTGTGGATAGCGCCCCAAATTCGGCCTTCCGAAGACTAGGGGCTTCACCGTAATTTAAAATTATAGAATTCTATGGCTAAGTGAGAGTGTTCAAGCATTATAAGTCCGGTTGCCTTGTTCGCTGTGTTGAGCGCCTCCCTAGATGGACCCAAAATGGGAACAAGAGCGCTCAAGTTTATCCGAACACCCCAAAGACTCGTGGCATGGGGGCTGAAGCCGACGACTTGCCATCTCTCAGATTTGATAAACAGCCGCACAGAAGGTAATATTTTAAATTAACAAGCGTTGCTTAGCGCATATGAACTAAGTTTTCAGCGCACAGGATAACAAAATGCGAGTCTACTCAAATATCACATCTTTGGATCACTCACCCGCAATAGTGCGGGCGACCTTTAGCACACTCTTATAATACATCTCGGGCGTGCGATGCTCCTTGCCCTCTGGTGGCGGGCCCGTCACGAGCTTCTGGGCATCCATCTTGCCCCAGTGCACCTTTGTGCGGGCAAGGGCCCAACGGGCACCCTCAATACAAGCGGAATGCTTGATAACTTCAACCCACGGGCACGCATCCATCAGCCGCCGCACCAGGCCGAAGTAGCTCCCAGGCATGGCCTCCTTAGGCCACAAACAACTATGAGGCCCTTCATGGCCTGTTCGGCCGCCTTAGGAGCTCGACCACCTGCTTCACCTGGTCGCTAAGGGCACCGGATGTCCGCCTCAAAGATATCGAGACCAGAAGACCTTCTCCGTCGAGCTCCCTTCCTCGGCCCGGTAGAATGCGGCAGCATCGGACACGCTGCAAGGAAGATCTGCGAACGCCTCTGGAGAGCTCCGAATTCGGGTCAGCAACAGGTAATTAACACTCACATGCTTACTTTGCATGAAAAATGCCTTACCGCTGCTATTTTCTTCACCGCCTCAACCTCCTGGAGGGCCTTGTAGGCTTCGGCCTTAGCGGCTTTGGCACTCTCAAGAGCCGTAGCAAGCTCAGACTATCGAGTCTTCGAGTCACGCTCCAGGCTCTCATGTTTTTTCACGAGATCCTGGAGCTCTTGCTGCACCTCCGCCACCCGCGCCTCCTGCTTCTCTCGCTCGGTGCACTCATGCGTCAAGATCGCTCGGCCGCAGCCACCGCCTCCTTCGTGGTCGCCACCTCGTTAGTGGCCCCTGCAATATACACGTTATCCTTGTCATTTTTCTTGCAACCAAATCCTTTTCTGTAAGGTACAATTTTCATAAGGTATTACTCACCTTCTTTTTCCTCGAGCTGCCTCTTGGCATGGCCGAGCTCGTTCTCGGACCGCTCGAGGTTTTCCTTCAAAGTATTGACCTCCGCAGTCAGTGCGGCGGAGGTTAGAAGCACAGCCTGCAATCCCATATTGACATACTTTTTATGACTCCTGCGTTTATCTTTCTAAAGATCCTCAGTCCGGCTTTTCTTTCCGAACACCGAACCGAGCATCAGGGGCTACTGTCTATGCGGTACCATTTTACATATATTTAAATTCTTACCTCAAAGCCTGTTAGAAGGCTACTGCAGGCTTCGGTCAGCCCGCTCTTGGCGAGCTGAACCTTCTGAATCACCGCGCTCATAACAGTCCGGTGTTCCTCTTCGATGGAGGCGCCGTTGAGCGCCTCCAGCAAATTATCCGGCACCTCCGGTTGGACGGAGGCAGCCGGCGTCACGGTCTTGCCCTTCTTACGAAGGGGTCGCCCACGACTCGGAGCCACTGTGGCCTCCGAGGCCAAGTCCGGTGCACAGTCCGGGAGGGTGTCCTGTGACACCTCCGGGGCCTCCTCCTCCTGGTGGGTCCTTTTCTGGGATCCCACCTCGGCGTCGTCCGCTGCACGGGGGGTGGAGGCAGTCGGAAGGGTATCCATATCCGACGCATCCAAGGACCCGCTCGACGAAACGGGAAGATCATCCTTGGGCGGACTGCAGGGTTGTATGCGGCATTAGAAAGACATTATGTGGAGAAAATGAAAAACCTTGAAGTTATTCGGGAATCCGGACACTTACGATCTCGCCAGGGGCTTGGCCCTTGTAGGCCAATCCTCCTCGTCATCGTCGACGTTGGTGGAGAAGTCAGGAGGAAGGGTTCTTCCCTTCTTGGACCCGCCGGCCTCCCCAGTTGGGGCGGCCTTCCTTTTCCTCTCCTCACCCGCTGGGGGAGAAGCTTCTTCTTCCTCCTCGTCTTCAGGAGAAGATTACGCTTGAATCCGACAAAGACTGGCGCCGGGAGCTCCTTCGAGTTCCGTGGCCTCCTTCTTGGTTTCTTCTCCGGCACCACATGGGTGCCGGAGCCGGCAGCCCGTCAATCGGGCGTCCGGCTGGGTCTTCGGCAAAGGAGTCGGACAGTTAATCTGTCCGGACGTCTTCAGCCAGTCCTGTCAAAGAATAGGGAGTTTTTAGATCCCACGTAGAGTTAATCTACGAAAAAAGAGTCCCGTAAAGGGTAAAATAACTTACCTCGCCGGCTTGACGCTGCGAGCTGTATCCGCGATCTTTGTTAGCGGATGCGGGGGCTTCGGCGCCCTTGAACAGCACCTTCTAGGCATCTTTGTACGTAGTATCGAAGAGCCGACTCAAGATTCGGTGCTGTGCCGGATCGAACTCCTACAAATTGAAGGCCCGTTGTTGGCACGGGAGAATCCGGCGGATGAGCATCACCTGGATTACGTCGACAAGCCTGAGATTCTTGTCCACCAGGTTTCGGACGCCTGTTTGGAGTCTGGATAGCTCGTCCGAATCCCCCACTTCAGGCCCGTCTCTTTCCATGACGAGAGCCGTGTGGGGAATCCAGATCTGAATTCGGGGGCCGCTGCCCAATCAGGATCACGCGGCTCGGTGATGTAGAACCACCCCGATTGCCACCCCTTGATGGTTTCCACGGAAGTGCCCTCCAGCCATGTAACGTGGGACATCCTGCCCACCATGGCGCCTCCGCACTCCGCTTGGCTGCCCTTCACAACCTTCGGCTTGACATTGAAGGTCTTGAGCCACAAGCCGAAGTGGGGCTGGATGCAGAGGAAGGCCTCGCACACGACGATAAACGCCGAGATGTTGAGGATGAAATTCGGGGCCAGATCATGGAAATCTAGGCCGTAGTAGAACATGAGCCCCCGGACAAAGGGATGAAGTGGGAAGCCCAGTCCGCGGAGGAAATGGGGAAGAAATACTACCCTCTCATGGGGCCTGGGGTTGGGAACGAGCTCTCCCTCGTCGGGTAGCCAATGTTGCTGAACAAATATCCGGCGTCGCACAGCTTCTGGATCTGCCCCTCCGTGACGGAGGAGGCCATCCACTTGCCTCCCGCTCCGGACATAGTTGGAGAAGGTTGAGGAAAGAAGTGCGGACTTGGGCGCTGCAGCTCGAGTTCGCGGAGATGGATAAGCCAAGGAGGAAGAAGGCGCAGGTAAAAGGGTTGGATCTTTATCCCTTATATGGGCGGACGAAACATGTGTCCCCACCGGCCCGGTAAAACTCGCTTATCCCTCAAGCGTCACAATCAATGGCGCGGTTGGGTTACCCACATCCGTATTGATGGGAATCCCGAATAAGGGGAACACGATCTGCTTCGACAAGACGCGTGCCAAGGAAACCGCTTCGCTAAACGCTACCGAGGTGGAACAATAAAAACAATTTGAGTGAAGGCTTGGTAGTGGTGCGACGTCACGCCACAAAATACGTCGCCAGATTGATCTTGTGTAATATTATTCTCTCTATGGTGGTATGTGGAATTTATTTTTTGCGAGACGGACACTATCCTGGTGTTCACAATCTTCTATAAATTATTCGGAGGAAGAACCCGCCTTGCAATGCCGAAGACAACATGCGCGCCGGACTCGTCATTGAAGCCTGGTTCGAGGCTCTTGAGGAGTTCCGGACTAGGGGTGTCCGGATAGCGAACTATCATCATCGGCGGACTCCAAGACTATGAAGATAGAAGATTGAAGACTTCGTCCCGTGTCCGGATGGGACTTTCCTTGGTGTGGAAGGCAAGCTTGGCGATACGGATATGTAGATCTCCTACCCTTGTAACCGACTCTGTGTAACCCTAACCCTACCTGGTGTCTATATAAACCGGAGGGTTTTAGTCCGTAGGACGAACAACAATCATACCCTAGGCTAGCTTCTAGGGTTTAGCCTCTTTGATCTCGTGGTAGATCCACTCTTGTAACACACATAATCAATATTAATCAAGCAGGACATAGGGTATTACCTCCATCAAGAGGGCCCGAACCTGGGTAAAACATCATGTCCCTTGTCTCCTGTTACCATCCGCCTAGACGCACAGTTCGGGACCCCCTACCTGAGATCCGCCGGTTTTGACACCAACACCGACCAGGCTAGGGATGACGTGATCGAGTACAAACTCGTAAGCAAAGAAGATTAATAAGAGTTGTTTAATCGTGATGCTAGCTCGAGTTAGTTATCAGTGTCTTTGAGTGTTTAATAACTCAGAGCCCGTGAAAAATTGTAATCAGTGAGAATGTAGTACTTGATGAAGAACTCATAAGAAGTTATGTAGTTCCAAGATAATCTCGAGATACCAGGGTTTAATACTCAGCGAAAGCTCAAAGTAAAGGTTGGACTGGTGTATTGATTCACTGAAGAAAAGTGCTTAAACTTGCACGAGAAATGGGATCAAAGAAGAACATATGGTCGGAACCATGATTGCAAAGGATCAATCCACCGATGCCAAAGGATATTACATCAAGGAAATAGTTATTATTACAAGAAGCTTCCATGATAGGGTCTAAATCATGTCCATGGGCATGAACACAAAGGTTCAAGGTCGAATCCCACTTCCTCAATGCATAACCTTCCATTCACCTCTCGCTTTTCAAAAATGACATTAGTTGTTGAAAGTTTTACCTGGTGCAATACCAGATAAGTATGACCCGTGAAATATTTCCGGTTCACACAGAGTAAGGAAGGCATAGGTTTAACCCATCGAGCATCTTAGTAACATATACCACAAGTTTCATAAGTAAAAACACAAGCTCGAAAGTAGAGCATGGTTGGCCAAGCAGAGGATACAATTTACCAAAGGCATTATGTATCAGGGGAAGAACTCACAAGGTGATCGAATATGAAGGATACTATCGGATAACAATTCAACAATGGATCGGGCGATCCACAACGGAGCTGATGTGAGTATCGGTACTCACTCAGAGGAAGAAAGAATGTAGAGGCATCAAATCCAAGAATCACGATGTGAGTATCGGTACTCACTCAGAGGAAGAAAGAATGTAGAGGCATCAAATCCAAGAATCACCTTATTAGTCTGATGCTTAAATAGAAAGAAATTATGGTTTCCAAAACAAAGGATCAGAACCAGATGCTCTGATCAAGGATGGACAAGTTGAAAACACTTGGTTGGACAATCAATAAAGGTTTGAATTGCCAAGAACCAACTCATGTCTGGAATGTCGTCTGAGCCGGAAAGATAATTTTAAAAGGGATAACCTGATGACTGCATGCATACGCGCACGTTGAATCAATAGGATCAAAATGGCTAAGACAAGGGATATTAACGAAGATTAATAGTCATATGGAATTAACCATAATGCAAGCATGCAAGAATTTCAAGAGTAACCGGATGCAGAGGATTTTCGAAAGATCGAAAAGTATTTAGAAGAATTTTGTGAGACACATGAAAAATTGAGAAGAATGGATCCTCGATAAATGTGAGGAAATAGCCGTAAGGGTTTTCATGCGAAATAAAACTGCAAGACAGTAAACTCAAAGGATTCTCGGGATAACAGAGAATATTTCGAGGCATCTTGTAACAACAAGAGCAACAAGGAATGATCATGAGAATGACAAGTGCATGCAAATATCCATAGGGATATATTGATGGCAGTGAATTGCAAAGGCGATGAGCACAAGGGTCTCGGGAAAATATCGAGGGATATCCTTAGAATCTTCTGACGAAGCAGGTGATCTTCCGGAACGAGGGCTCTCCGGGAGAAATAGTTACGAGAACCTAGAGTCAGAGTTAGTAAAATCGTTTAACCCGAATAGAAGAGAGATCAGAGTCCCAGAGTAAAGGCAAGGAATAAAATATCCTAATACCACCCAATGGCGACATGGGCCCGTAAGCCACACAGCCAAGTTACTAAAAAGTTTTTTTAACGTCTAGACTCAACTTCGGCCAAGGAGTGTGGAAGGGGGATTCCTACAGGCAGTCGGCTCTGATACCAATCTCAGACGCTTCGATTTGACCGTACACTAATCATGCACGCAAACGCAGTACGATCAAGATCAGGGACTCACGTGAAGATATCACAACACAACTCTAAAACATAAATAAGTCATACAAGCATCATAATACAAGCCAGGGGCCTCGAGGGCTCGAATACAAGTGCTCGATCATAGACGAGTCAGCGGAAGCAACAATATCTGAGTACAGACATAAGTTAAACAAGTTTCCATAAGATGGCTAGCACAAACTGGGATACAGATCGAAAGAGGCGCAGGCCTCCTGCCTGGGATCCTCCTAAACTACTCTTGGTCGTCCTCAGCGGCCTACACGTAGTAGTAGGTACCTCCAGTGTAGTAGGAGTCATCGTCGACGGTGGCGTCTGGTTCCTGGGCTCCAGCATCTGGTTGCGACAACTAGGTAGAAGGGGAAGGGGGAAAAGAGGGAGAAAGCAACCGTGAGTACTCATCCAAAGTACTTGCAAGTAAGGATCTACACTACATATGCATGGGTATATGTGTAAAGGGCCATATCGATGGACTGAACTGCAGAATGCCAGAATAAGAGGGGGATAGCTAATCCTGTCGAAGACTACGCTTCTGGCCACCTCCATCTTGCAGCATGTAGAAGAGAGTAGATGGTAAGTTCACCAAGTAGCATCACATAGCATAATCCTAATCGGCAATCCCCTCCTTGTCGACCTGTTAGAGAGAGATCACCGGGTTGTATCTGGCACTTAGAAGGGTGTGTTTTATTAAGTATCCGGTTCTAGTTGTCATAAGGTCAAGGTACAACTCTGGGTCGTAATTTTACCGAGGGACACGGCTATTCGAATAGATAAACTTCCCTGCAGGGGTGCACCACAGAACCCAACACGCTTGATCCCATTTGGCCGGACACACTTTTCTGGGTCATGCCCGGCTGTGGAAGATCAACACGTCGCAGCCCCACCTAGGCACAACAGAGAGGTCAGCACGCCAGTCTAAATCCTATGCGTGTAGGGGTCTGGGCCCATCGCCCATTGCACAGCTGCACGTTGCGTACGCGGCCGGAGAGTAGACCTAGCAACCTCCATTACAAAGGAAGTCACGTTACGCGGTCCAACCCGGCGCGCTCGATCGGCCGACGTCCACGAAGGCTTCGGTGATACCACGACGCCGAAAGTGCCCATAACTGTTCCCGGTAGTTGGTTAGTGCCTATAGACCAAATGGCGGACTCAGATCAAATACCAAGATCTCGTTAAGCGACTTAATTGATGTAACCTCGAACGCCGACCAGGGCCAGGCACACCTCTCACAAAGGTAGTCTCAACCTGACATGTCGCTCCGCCACAAAGATCCACATAGAGGGCCGTTGGGACAAAGGTCCTTTCAGCCACCAATCCGTGAATCTCTCGCGGGTGCTCCATGAGCCGACCCGACTTTAGTCACCACATGTATCATGTATAAAGTATATAGTATATACCCGTGATCACCTCCCGAGTGATCACGGCCCGATAGTATAGCACAGCAGACGGACAAGAATGTAGGGCCACTGATGGAATACTAGCATCCTATACTAAGCATTAGGATAGCAGGTAAAGGTAACAACAGTAGTAGCAAGGACAGGCTATGCATCAGTATAGGATTAACGGAAAGCAGTAAAATGCTACACTACTCTAATGCAAGCAGTATAGAGAAGGATTAGGCGATATCTGGTGATCAGGGGGGGTGGCTTGACTGATTGCTCTGGCAAGAAGGAGGGGTCGTCAACAGCGTAGTCGGTCGGGGCACCAGCAGCGGCGTCGGTCTCGTAGTCTACCGAGAGAAGAGGGGGAAGAAACAATGAATACAATGCAAACAGATGCATAACGATGCATGACAAAGCAAACAGCGGTGTTAGGTGTGCCCTAACGCGGTAAGAGGTGATACCGGCGAAGGGGGGAAACATCCGAGAAAGTATCCCCGGGGTTTCATGTTTTCGGGCAGAGGTACCGGAGGGGGAAAGTTGCGTGTTCGATATGCTAGGGGTGTGTGGCGGATGAACGGGCTGAGTATTCGGATTCGTCTCGTCGTTCTGAGCAACTTTCATGTAGAAAGTATTTTCATCTGAGCTACGGTTTATTTCATATGATTTTTTAAAGTTTTAAATCATTTTCTAGAATTAAAAGAATTAATTTAATACTAAAATACATTTCTGACGTCAGCATGATGTCAGCAATCAACCAGTCAGTTGGCTGGGTGAAACTGACACGTGGGTCCTACTGTCATTGACTAAGACTAATTAAACAGGTTAATTAGTTTAATTAGTTGTTTGGTTTAATTAAACACAATTAATTTAGTTAATTAATTAATTAACTACTTTTTAATTTTTTTAATTCCCTTTTTTTAAACGTTCCAGGGGCTAGGCCCCTCTGTTTAGTGGCACAGAGGCCATACAGGGTGAGGGCTACGGGTTACGGGCGCACGCGCAAGGCGTGCCGGGCGGCCACGGGCGGGCACGGCGCCGCTGTGGAAGGGCGCAGCCCGACCGCCTTGGACGCCGCCGACGGAGGAGGTCGCCGACCGTGGCAGCCGGTCGGGATGGAGGAGGTCGCCGACCCGGTAGGGGTCGCGGGCGGGCTCGGCAATGAGCACTACGGCAACGGCAAAAGCGGGGGCAGGAGCAGGGTGGTGCGGGGCGAGCGGAAGGCCGGCGGTGGCGAAAGCGGCAAGCGCCAGAAGCGAGGCAGCCGGGCGGTCGAGCGGGCGCAGTGGAGTAGTAGCGCGTGGCAGAGCGGGCAGAGGCGGGACGAGGGCGCGACGCAAGGGCATCGCGCGGGCGAGCGCGAGTAGAGGGGGGAAGCAGGGTGAGCAGCGGCAGTGGGATGCACGGCCGGAGCGGGCGAACGGCACGGGCGACGGCGCGTCGAGGGTGAGCAGAGGCGAGGCAGGGGGGCCGCGGAGGCGGGACGGCAAGCAGGAAGGCGCGGTGGTGTTCGCGGGGCTAGGGAGAGAGGAGGACCGGGGTCCTCACCGGGGTGCGTAGGGACGGGGCAGCAGGCTCGGAGAGGAGGACGAGGAAGGGGCGGCGTCCGGGTCGCCGGCGACGAGTGCGGCGGGGCGACGGGGTCGAGGGCGCGGCGCCGGAACGGCGGCCTCGGCTCGAGACGAGGAGGAGGCGAGGAGGCGAGGCGACGGGGTCGAGGTGGCGACGGCGTAGGGCGACGGGGCATCGGCGAGGTTGTCTGGCGAGGGAGGGCACTCCGGGCGGTGGCGGTTGGCTAAGGGGCTCGGGAACGCTCCCTCGATCCAGATCGGATCGAGAGGGGGGGAGCGACTTGCGGAGTGGGGGGATGTGTGCGGTCGGGAGTTAGAGTTTCAGGGTAGTGGGGGTTAGGTAGGAGGGGAGTTGCACCGGCCTGGTGGGAGGCCAGCTGGGCCGGTTGGCCCATAGGGGGATCCCTCTTTTTATTTCTTTGTTTTCATTTATTTATTTTTCTGTTTCTTTTATTAATTAATTTATTTTAGTTTTTTTAAATATAATTTCAACACCTAAATTAGTATTTAGAATTACAACACTGCCACATTAATTTGGAAAATAAAATAGTTTAATATTTTATTAATTTGAAAAAGGTATTTAATTAAATGTTTTGCTGTTGTTTTAACTACCTTAGTGCATTTAAACACTTTACAAAAATGTGGTTTCTACACCAATATTATTTATGATTTTTTTGCTACAACTTGAACATTCTAGTTTTAAAGTTTGAAAAATTTTGATGTTTGCTTGATTTTGAATTTGAATTCAAAGCGGTTTCAAACTGACGCGGGTTCATCAACAATAACCGAGGTGACGTGGCATCATTAGCAGAGGTTCACTATAGCTTAATTATCCGGGCTGGGCCCGCCCATTTAGGGCGTGTTTGGTTGCCGTAGTCTACAGTAGCTGCATTGCATAGCCTTCTCAACTCAGCCTGGCTATGCAAATGCAGCCTCAAATGCACCATCTGCAAGTTGTTTGGTTGCCTGCATGCCCTATTGCCTACATGGGTTGAACCACACCGCCTGGTGTTTGATTGCCTGCATGTTAGTGGACAAACCCAAGGCATGGTGTTTGGTTGTATGCAACGCCTGGTGTGTGGTAACCTCTTTGGCTAGTTGGTGAGGTTACCAGCACACATCAGCACAACCATGTACCACACATTATAAGCAGAGCAGAGCATAAATAGAGCATCAACTACTTAACAACATAGTTCAGATAAGTACTACCACACTTCATAACAATTCAACGCATAAACCATAAATAGTTCAAAGCAGAATCGATAGTACTTAGGAAGGAGGTGCCCCGGCCCTAGTCGTTGGCGGCGAAGGCTTCGTCGTGCTTCCCGCACTTGTTGACAACCTCAATGCCATCATCGTAGAAGATGATGACCTTGAGGGTGTCGGGAGTGAGGAGCTTGAATGTCACCATGTAGCCGATCTTGATCTGATGAACGACTGCGTAGGTGGCCCAACCCTGGTCTAGGGTCACCCTGCCGTTTATTGCAGAAGTGAGTTGCGACATCCTCCTGATGGTAGTGGCCATAGTTGCGGCGCTTGTTGCTAGGGGGCTCCTCCATGCCCTCGTCGTCGTCAACCTTAGGTGTCTTTGGGTCTTCCTCGGTGGTGGGGGGCAGCACCACCTCGGGCATTGGATGAACGGGCTGCTTGCCCTTGTTGTCAACGGCCGGGAGCACCTCCGTGCCCATCTCATTGCTCTCCTCGATCTGCACACAATTCATGGAGTCAAGCACAACACATAGTTCATGGCTTATTGAAGAGCATTGAGTTAAAACGGCATGACTGTCACTCTTCCTCCTCTCCATCGCGCCTATATTTACTCAACCTGCCCAGCACTACTTACCCACCCCCTCTCTTCTCTCACTATCAACCTTCCTCCTTCCATCGCCATGAGCTCTAGCTCCAGCTCCAACGCCAACCCCTTCCCTTGGGGTATTAGCTGGAGGGCCTTCTTCCTCGGGTGGTCGGCTGGTGACCGCACCAAGTTCGAGAACACCATGGAGGTGTGCTTTAACTTCGGCTCCATGCCTGACATGCCGAAGGAATCTGATGCAGTGCTCTCATGAGGGCCACTGCACAAGAGCCGAAGATGTTGATTCCTGACCTAGCGAAGGGCGCGATGGCAGTCGACATCATTCACTGTGCCATGAATCAGGCCATCTCCGACGATGCTAAACAGAGGAAGAAGTGGTCCAAGTACAATAACTACTGGGCTCCTAATGACATCCGTGTCGCAGTGTACTGGGAGACGACAATCGTGCCGCCGACGTTCATCGGTGGGGAGCCTAAGGAGGAGGAAGAACCGGTGCAGATGCCAGCGAGGGCGCCGAAGCCAGGCTATCGTACCTGGCAGATCGACCTCGACTCCGCCGAGGACAACGATGACGACCCGCCGCCCCGCACGGTGATGAACAAAAAGATGAAGGCCAGCCACTCGACCCGCCGCTTCGCATGCCCATGACGGCCGCCGTGGTTAGCCGGTGCCCGTTGTGTACCCCCAATCCCCCTTCTGCATCCGCATTTACCTCTATTCCGATCTTGCATGAACTAGTATCAAGTAGTATGAACTTGTATGAACTAGTATGAACTACCTCTACATGCTTATCTACCTCTATTCCCCATTCCCCTCTCCACCATGGATCGAATCTATCGCCGGATCGAACGGGAAAAAGTAATGCATGACAAACATAGAGACGTGCTTACCGCCATTGCCGCTGGCCAAGTGATGATCCGCTCGCCCGTGATGGAGTCCGGTGGTCTTCTTGCTCTCCTCCGATCCGCCGCCGCTGGTGAGAGTTGGGAGAGTGGGGGAGAGTGGGGACAGGGAGCGGTGAGGGGAGGTGAGGCTAATAACTGCCGGTGCTTCGGGAAGCAATGCGGCTTCTCGAGTGTGGCCGCGCGCATGCAGCCGCCGTCGCCCACGTGCACCGCTGGCCCGGCCTCGAGAACCGGCCGATTCGAAAGCGCTCCTGTGAGTCAGGCCCAGGAGTGCTTTAAGGTTCGTGCCATGCGGGCCGAACAGTAAAAGCAGGCAACCAAACAGGTCGTTTTATTCCCGTGCGGGCCTGGTCGGGCCTCATGCAGGCAACCAAACACACCCTTAGACGCGGTGGGGATGTACATCGAAAAATCTGTCGGATGTGGGAATCGAACTCCTTACCTCTGGCTCTGTGCGAACATCTAATATTTTTTTGGAAACATGAACATTTTTTTAAATGGGAGCCAATTTTGAAATCCTGAACAAATTCTGAAAATTATGAACAAAATTTGAAATTCTGAATTTTTGTTGAAAGATGTGAACAAATTTTGAAAAACAAGGAAAAAAATTGAAATTCTGAACATTCTTTGAATTGTGAACAATTATTAAAAACTGTAATTGAAATTCGAAATTCCGAACATTTTTCGAAAGCATGAACAAATTGTGAACAATTTTGGAAATGGATTTTTTTTTGATATTATGATATTTTGAAAAGTTGTGAAAAAATTGTACGAAAACATGCCGAACAACTTTTTAATAATTGGAACATATTTGAAAATCGTAAACAATATTTTAAAAATGATTTTTTATGAATTTCTGACCAAAATTTGAACTCATTAACAATTTTTAAAATTTGAACATTTTTTATAATTTTCAAAAAAATGTGAAAAAAAATTGAAGAAAGAAAAAATAAACTTGAAAAAGGAAAAAAAGATTAAGAAGAAGAAAGAAGAAAAAGAAACAGAAAAAAGAAAAAAAGGAAAACCGGTAAAAGAAAACAAACCGGTTCAGGGAACCTTGTAGAAGGTTCCCAAATCCGGATGACGTTGTACGCGAACTGCGTAAGCAAATTCGGCCGGCCAATCGTGTCGCTTGGTTTTGTTCCTCATTTCTCTGTGCCAGACCACACAACCATGTCACCACAAAAGATGCAACCGCCGCCGCTCCACCCAATCGCGAGACCACCAACTCCGACAAGCCGTAGCGGTAACTCAATGACGCCGACCAAAACTGAACGCATTGCCCGTTCCTAACCCCAACACAGAAACTACCGCCGCACCCCAAGAAAACCATTCAATCTCCCAAATCCCTAGCCCAAGCCCCCTAAGCAATCAGAGAGGTGGTGGGCGCATGCGCATACCTCGAAGCCTTGAGCAATGTCATGACAGAAATGACGAGTCCGACATTGGCAATCGATGGTATGTCAATCGCTGGGGAGATGGAGAGCCGCCACACGAAATCGCACGAGCATGCGGAGAGTGAGAGGAGAGCGAGGTGAGGACAAGGGGTTATGGTGGCTCAGTCGCGTGGTTGCCAACGGTTACAAAAGCTAACGTGGCGACACGTTCATGCGTCAAGATTAGTGCCATTCATCAAACAGACCACATATTATCGCGCCAAAACAGCCCGTGGGGGAACGTCTGTTCCATATAATTTTCAAAAAACATTCATTGAAGAAATATCCGAGTGATCCTCTCGATAGCCCATTCCCATTGCAGTACTTCCTTGTACACATACAAGGATCTCGTTCTTTCGCTTTGTGGCATCGTCCTTTATAAGAGCATCTACACCTTAGGCATGTATTTAGGCCCTACAAACTCTCGCCCTCTCAGCTGTTGTTCAATAAAAAATGAAAAATTCAGGTGGGGGGTTGCAGTACTTCCTTGTACGCGTACAAGGATCTCGTTCTTTCGCTTCGTGGCATCGTGCTTTATAAGAGCATCTAGACCTTAGGCATGTATTTAGGCCCTACAAACTCTCGCCCTCTCGGCTGTTGTTCAATACAAAAACGAAAAATTCAGGTGGGGGGTTGCAGTACTTCCTTGTGCGCGTACAAGGATCTCGTTCTTTCGCTTCGTGACATCATGCTTTATAAGAGCATCTACACCTTAGGCATGTATTTAGGCCCTACAAACTCTCGCCCTCTCGGCTGTTGTTCAATACAAAGACGAAAAATTCAGGTGGGGGGTTGCAGTACTTCCTTGTACGCGTACAAGGATCTCGTTCTTTCGCTTCGTGGCATCGTGCTTTATAAGAGCATCTACACCTTAGGCATGTATTTAGGACCTACAAACTCTCGCCCTCTCGGCTGTTGTTCAATACAAAAATGAAAAATTCAGGTGGAGGGTTGCAGTACTTCCTTGTACGCGTACAAGGATCTCGTTCTTTCGCTTCGTGGCATCGTGCTTTATAAGAGCATCTACACCTTAGGCATGTATTTAGGCCCTACAAACTCTCGCCCTCTCGGCTGTTGTTCAATACAAAAATGAAAAATTCAGGTGGGGGGCAAAAAAAAGAGCATCTACACCTACAAACAAAAAAATTGGTACAGTTTCTTCGGAGGAGGTGGAGGAAGTTATCAAGGATATGCTCCCGGATAAAGCACCGGGGCCGGATGGGTTTACAAGTCGGTTCTATGCATCTTGTTGGAGCATCATTAAGGGGTACTTCATGAAGGCTATGAACTGCTTCTACAATGGGGACATCCGAGGCCTAGCGGCGATCAACAAGGCACTGGTCACTCTTTTGCCCAAGATGGACGGTGCTTTGGAGATGGCTGATTTTAGGCCAATTAGCCTCGTCCACAGGGCAATAAAGATCTTTGAGAAGGTGCTCGCTTGTAGGTTGGTGACGCAGCTGCCGAAGCTTGTGGGAAATCACCAAAGTGCTTTTGTCAAGGGTAGATCGCTGCATGACAACTTCAAGTTGGTCCAAAGCACGGCTCGAAGGCTTAATGCTCTAAATCTCGAAGGCATTCGATTCGGTGCAGTGGTCCTTCTTGGTTGAGGTGATGCAACAACTTGGTTTCGGCCCAAGGTGGAGATCGTGGATATGTGGAATACTTGCAACTTCCTCCACGAAGATCATGGTGAATGGAGACCCCGGAGACACCATATACAATTGCAAAGGGTTGAGACAAGGTGACCCAATTTCGCCGATGCTCTTTATTCTTACGATGGAGCCACTGCAGAGGCTGTTTGACCGGGCCACAACGAGGGGTATTCTGGAACCCTTGGCCTGGAGAGGTTTGAGGCAGCGTCTCTCGTTCTTTGCAAATGACGTGGTGGTGTTTATCAAGCCTACTCCGGTGGAGCTTGAGGTTAGCAAGCGTATACTCTCCATGTTTGGGGAGGCGTCAGGATTGCGGATTAACATGAGGAAATCAGCTGCCCTACCAATAAGATGCAATGATCAGGAAATCACCATGGCGAGTCAGGAGTTGGGCTGCCCACGAGGGTCGTTTCCAATCAAATACCTAGGTTTGCCTCTGACTTTGAGAAAGCAAACACCGACTCAGTTGCAGTACTTGGTTGATCAGATGGCTAACTGCCTGCCTAAGTGGAAGGAAGCCCTTATGCCGAAGAGTGGATGGCTTACTTTGGTCCAGTCTGTGCTATGCGCCATGCCCATACATGCAATGATGGCGCTAGACCTCCCATTGAAGACCATCGCTGGGATGAACAAGTTGTGCAGAGGTTTCCTTTGGTGTAGGAGGGCACTGCCAACGTGGAAACTGTGATGTCGCCTGGGACTCAGTTTGTACGCCGAAATGGGCTGGTGGATTGGGACTCCCTAACCTCAGATGGCTCAATGTGGCCATGCAGGCTAGATGGCTTTGGTTGCAAAGGGTGGACACGAGCAGACCGTGGAGCGAGTTCAAGATTAGGGCTCCACCGGAAGCGAGACTTTTGTTCCAGGCTGCGGCCACGACTGACGTGCACTGCGGTCTTGCCACGCTCTTTTGGGAGGACCGTTGGATTGGTGGCATGAGGGTGCAAGACCTTGCGCCTAGGATTTATTCCATGGTTCCGCCACGCGCAAAATCTACGAGGCTTGTTGCCCCGGCAGTCGAGGAAGGATCATGGGCGCTAGACGTTGGACCGGAAATGGGTGAAGAGGCACTGACTGAGTTCCTCTCTCTATGGCTTAGAGTGAGCATGTGGGTGCCGGACGTGGGCGTCCCAGATAAGATATCTTGGGCTTGGGAGAACAATGGCAACTATTCGGCGCGGTCGGCATACGCGACAAAGTTTTGTGGCCGTACGGTGGAGCCAATGGCGCAGATGACTTGGACTTCCAGGGCGCCCTCCACTTGTAAGTTCTTCACCTGGCTGGCCCTTCGAGACCGGTGTTGGACCTCGGATAGACTTGCGAGGAGAGGGCTGCCGCATCAAGATGCTTGCCCCCTGTGCGACCAGGAGGACGAAACGATCAACCACGTGCTTCTTACTTTCGTGTTTGCTAGATCAACATGGGCGGTGGTGTGTGCGGCGTTGGGAAAGCCGGAGTGGACGCCGACGGTGCAAGACTCCCTGCACACTTGGCTTCGAGATAAGCATGGGCCAAATAACCTACAGCACAAGTATCTTCATACCATCTTTATACTTACGCTCTGGGAACTGTGGAAGCATCGTAACACTATTGTATTCGATGGAGCATCACCGTCGAGGGAGGTGCTTCTAGGTAGAGTTCGTACTGAAGGTTTGTCCTGGTCGGTAGCTGGGAAGTTTAAAGGGAATGTCGACCCTTTCTTCCATAGGTTGCATAGATGGACGAGTAGTGAGGAGTTAATGTAAGAAACTTGTGTAATCTTGATGGAGGCATTCTTTTGCCTTTTTTTTTTAATCCCTCCATTCGGAATTACTTGTTACCAAAATGAATGTATCTAGAACTAAATACATCTAGATACATCAATTTCAATGACAAGTATTTACGAACGAAGGGAGTATATAATATACACGCTCGTGCATAGGAAATGAAAGCCTGGGAGAAGTTCACTGTTTTTCCCCGCAGTGGGCCCCGACAGTCAGCGTCAGATCGCGGCGAGCGGAAACGCAACCGACGTCGACGTCTCGAGTGAGTTGGTCAAACACCGCACCGCCGCCTCCTACCCAACCGCCTCGCGGTGGGCAACAAGATGTGCCGCCTCCGCCGTCGTCGACCCGGCCATCTTGGCTCTGCGCCAGGGCCATCCCAAAGAAACCCCTCCTGTATCCACTGCCCCGACCCTATGCGGCAGCCTCTCAGCGTCATCTTTTCCCTTACGTAGGTGCCCCTCTCGATTTGTTGTGTATGAGCGGCGACTGCTGGAGGCAGCGACGGCGCGCCAGAGCTTCGCCTGGTCTTCGCCTTCTACCTCACCGGCCACGGCACCCGCGCCATCGAGGTCCCGCCCCTTCCCTACGCTACTGGCCTGCGTCTGACGGAGCTTCCTCTGCCCCGCCCTATTCACCCCGTTCCGGCGTTCATGACCTCTTCACTCGGCATCGCCGGCGTGCTTGCTTTTCACAGGGTCTCTGGCTTGCAGGCGACTGGTGGCGACCTTGAACACGGGTACGTATGCCACAGCGGCCCCTTCGGAATGTCAGATGACTCAAATTTAGTTACAGTCTAGCACATTCAGAGATTGAATGAAGCTCCAAAACAATACAAATCGCATACCATTCATACCAAACTACAGGTACCGTAACATTGTCGAGCAGTCTGGAGATTGGCTTCCTTGCCTCTATTCAATTTGTGTTTATGCGTGTGTCTAGGCAGATTATGATTGATACAATCCCTCTTTTCAGTTACTTCATCACTTTCTTTAGGTTCAAATTCTGTTATTATATAACATTCTTTTCAACTGCGTAGGATTTAGGATCATTTTTTATTTCGTATTGACCATCTGATGTCTCTTCTTTTTCCCTGAAGGTGGAGTTCTTGTTCTTCCTCTGATGGTTTGCTCTTAACTGCTTATGGAGATGCATATAAGTTACAAACAACCCAGACAGTGAACAAGATGTGTGGTGAGTTCATATTTAGTGATATAGTGAGATTTTACCCATTTTTTCAAGTGTTATTTGCCGATAGAAAACTAATTAGTGCTTTCATGGCTACACCTACAGTGCTAGCTCATGAGAAAAGGCCATCTTCATTCTCACAAATTGATACAATGCAATCCGAGCCACAGTAGGAGGATTAGACCCAAAAGTACCCATTGTCATGCATTTCATTTACGTTCATTCAACTTCGTTGTGGATATGTATTTCTACCTTTTCTGGTTTATGATAGCTAATGTGTGAGGCTCTGTGAACAATCCATTCATTTGCAGTGTATTAGATGAACCACCCAATCAAGGCTGGAGTATATATTGCTCCTGTAGAACTCCCAACCAAGGTGCCATCTCATGATTTCTTTTCTTTCTCTTGGTACTACAAATCTGGTTGTGATGAAGCTTCCTAAGAATTATATATTCCGCTTTCCGCACTGAGGGATCTAGAAGCAAGTGACTAATTTGTGTATGTGTGTTATTATGTTTGGACAATAATGATAGCTTCTTGATCGTAGATTGTTCATTCTTATCCAGTAGTATACTCTACCATTTGTATTCCTTTTTTTTTAAATAGATCAACAGGGAGAGCTCCCCGGTTGCATTACTCAGACAGGGGGCATATCCTTTAAAGTTTATGTGAACAAACTATAATTTCAGTTTTCTTAGCGGATTAGATTTTGGTTTGTCATACTGGTACAAGGAAGAATCTAGGTTTAGAACTTTGTTGGACACCTCCCTCATTGGCCATAAACATATTGATTGGTGGGTTGGTATAGTGCCAAACTGTCAATGGCTTCTCCTGTGGACGGATTCTTGCCTTCAGAAATATCTGTTGTTGGTCTGGTGTTGTGTGTACAATTCAGTAATTAGGTTGGTCGTAACAATTCAGTAATTTGATCACTTCTTTCCTATATTTTTGACATCTTCTCTTTGTACTGCAAGAGCTTAACGTCAATAGCAAGGACGGGGTTTGACGACCATAATATATATATATATATATAACTAAACATGAGTGTAGAATATCTTATTCTACACCCCAGTAACAGCACATACAAAATACAGTAACACACTATGTAAAATATAGTAATTTTCATAAAAATATAATAAATTATAAACTTAGATGATAAAAAAATATTTTTCAAATTACTACATTTTGTACACCGTTTTATTAGATTTTGTACATAGCGTTACTAGGGATGTAGAATAAGCTATTCTACACTCACGCTTAGAATAGCGTTACCCTATATAATATATATATATATATATATATATATATATTTATATATAGGTGCGCTAAACCAAGCCTGCGCGTACAACACTAATAATGCGCTCCGCCCATCTCGCGCACACCGCCTGGGCAAGTCGCACAAACTGCTTGTCCTAATCGCTCTTTTCCCCCCACCTGCTAGTAAATTCTAGAAAACATATAGTAACGGAGTTTCTTTTGGTTACTGCCTCACGCGCAGATCCACGCCGTGCCATCATATGCGGGCTTCTGGATACAAAATTGCTACTTTCATGGGCATAGTAATGAGACATGAGGAAGATGGTAACGGGATTAATTGGTTTACTGTCTGGCCCATTACACTAAATAATTAAGAAAAGTATGTTACTAGTCACGTTGCCATTTTCTTTCTCCTAACTTAATTAGCAATGTAGTGGTTGATAATTAGGTTAATATACAATCCAGGTGTTAATACCTGTTATACGTCTAGTAATTGGTTTACGGTAACGATTTAGCCATTTAACTGGAAAAATAGAAAACGTATTTCTTTCTTGAACTTGACTGGTTGATCACTAGTAAATTTCTTAATTTTGTTACCATAGTATACTAACACCATTACTATCATTTGCGATGAGGGATTGCGAGGCAAAAGTATAGCGCTATGCAGCCGGTAATAGAATTAATCATGTTACCATTGTATGCTACCATCTTTACGGTCATTAGTGAATAGTGGTCGTGGGCCGGAAGTGATGTGTTGCGTTGGGCAACCAGTAACAAAATTAATTACGTTACCGCATATACCAGTAGCGATTACTAGAAGCAGTAACGGATGTGGTTGGCCGAGCGGAAGATTAGATAGTGGCGCAACGGGTGGAGCATACGATTAGCGTTGGTGGTAACTGGCATCACTTCTTTTACTACATTTAGTAAAGGTTGTTACGGATAGGTGGGAACAGAGTACCCCCTCCGCCCGGAAATACTCGTCGGAAGAATGGATGTATCTAGACGTATTTTAGTTATACATACATTTATTTTTATGGATTTCTCCGACAAGTATTTTCGGACGGAGGGAGTATCATTTCGTCGTTACCATATTTCCCACATATATTACGAGGAGGTGGAGGAACTAGTGGAGGAGTTATATATATATATATATATATATATATATATATATATATATATATATATATATATATATATGCATATACATATATATAGTTGGACATATGTGAATAGATTTATGTATAAAGTACATGCATATGTATTTCTTGGGCAAAACTGGTGTATAGAGTAGGTGCATATACCATAATAAAGCTACTCATGTACGGAATAGTTCTTGCCCCTTGCCTTGATGGAAATTGGCTTCACTGCGCCTCCATGATTATTTTCTCATTGTATTGGTCAGCTAATATTTGTGTGAATCGTAGAAGAAAAAAGCGGCCGTATCCACATCACTGGTGACCGTGGCGTAGCATCGAAGCTCCCCCACCGCACACTCTTCCAACAGGTGGTTCAGTTCGCATGGCTTTCAGTTTTGGTCATGAGATGAGGTCATTCCTTTCAAATTTTGTTTGAGAATTTTGAGTTTGGCTTTACATTTATTTCAGTTTAAGCAGAACTGGATGATGTATTTTTGAATGCTTTGTGCACTCTGTGTGCCTCCAAGGTTATAAAGGGTGGAGCCTGAAATTTTGACCATATTTATGATAATAATTTCAGTCTTGATGTATGTATTGCTTTGCATGTTTGTTGGAGAGGTACAAGAGAGAAAAAATAACATACTGATACCGTGATTGAATTTACTTTCGGCATCCATAGTATTGTCTACCAATATAACATATAACTTACATAAAATGAGATAGTATCTCTATTTGCCACACGTATTGTGTTGTCCTTGAATATAGTACAGTTCGGCTGTATCTTACTGTGTATGTTCTTCTTTGGTGGTCAAGTGACAATGGAGAGCATGCTGTTGAATTTTCAGTGGAATCCGCTATCGTCTTGAACAAAAGAAGAAAACAGAGAGCAATTATTTTTATTAATGACTTTTGTGTTGTAAGTACATAATTTGGAGTTATGTATGCAACAAATGTTCAAGTTTTCTTATATGTTCATACCTTAATAATATAACTTTTATTTTGTTATTCTCTCAAGATGGAAGGGCCAAGTAAGGAGCGTGTAGCTATTTCCTTCTATGGGGCCCTATTAAATTGTGAAATGTCAGTATTTTTTTATGTAGCTGTAACTTGTATGTGCTTATGACTTCCTAATAAGTTCTAACCCCATTCCCTTTTCTTATAATTTGGGAGTGATTTTTTGTCATATTACATTTCCACTGATATATCTAAATGGCACCATGGTTTAGGTTTCCTCATGAGATGTACATGTGCTTAGAATCAATGTTATGTCGGATTAGCACTCTTATGCAACAATGTAGTTTTTCTTTTGACAATGTGGCTATTAATAGATGCTTGCATAGGTGGAATTTAGTGGTGGATAAATGGTTAGGATTGTGCTAACTTTTTGTCTTATTCATGAGACATAATTGAACTGTTTGTCTGTTATCCCTATATTTAGCATATATGCATATTTCACGGTGTGTTCATTTTCTATATATGTACATAAGGAACAGAATGACAAGCAAAATGAGCAATATATGGGGTTCAAGGTAAATGAATATATTGTGATTGGCCGATCTTCCTGTGCATCGTTGCCAAAGAAGTCGCCTTCATGTTATCTATGTATTTTTTTTCAGTGCACCAAACTAAGGTTCAATGTAGTTCGCACTGACTAGAATGATATAGACATGGGGATCATAGTTGAATGAGACAAAACATAATACAAAAAATAATGTTTCTTTATGGCAATAAAAAATGGAGCAGCAAGGCGCGCGATTACTTCTGGTTCGGCTCTAAAACGCCAGCGAACATGCCCAAATGCATCCATGGATAGTGATCGAGTAGCACACCAAAAACATCTGCCACAACCATGAATCTCAAACTTTATGTCTCAAATCCATACTAGTCATGTAGATAAAAACCTACATACTACATACATAGCTAAAACTACTCATCATCGGAGATGTCGACGATCTCCATGCCCCGCGCCGGGTAGACAGGCAAGTGTGACAACTCTTGCGCCTTCGGAGGCTCCGGCTCCTCCATCCCTTCTGCCTCTGCATCCAGTTCGACGAACAACGCGTCTGTCACTACCTGTTCTTGCAGGATGAACCACCGGTTGCCTCGATGTAGGCCTCATCCTGGACGGACTCCAGGATGGTGGTCTGCTCCGCCATTTTCATCGCTTGGGCGGCCTCGTACTCCGCTTGCGTGTCCGCCATGGCAAAGCCCGCAGTCGGCTCCACCACCACCTCCTCCTCCTCCTTCATGGGCTTCGCTTCCGACGGCTTCTTCCTCCCCCGCCTGCTCCTCCTTGTTGTCATCCTCCTCCCGCTTGGGCGAATCCGGAGGAAGGCCCACATCGAAACGACCTGCTCGCTCGCCTGAATCTCCTCCAGCAGCTCTAGACGGCGCTCCGGAGTGAGCATGATTTAGGTGATGATCCGGCGCCTCGGCATGAGGCAGCAGACGGATTGGAAGTAGCTGCAACGGAGAGAAAAAAGGGGAAATGGGGCGGATAGGGTTCGGCTACCGCCATCCGGCTTAAATAGCCGGCCTCCTCCCTTGCGCGGCCCGCTGGAGCGGCGCCACGCGGCATGGAGTGGAGGAGGCACTCGTTTGATTAGCAGTCTCTCTGTATAATCACGTAGGCCAGCAATGCTACATCTACGTAATCAGTCTTACGTAATTAACGTAATAGGCCAAGTGGCATCTTTTTGTTGGGCGATATTAGAGGAGGGGGGCCCACCCAGTTGAAATCAGGGGGGGTGGAAAGATTAGTTAGGAAGTTTACGTAAGGTGGGAACGTAAGTGTACGTAGGTGTAGCATTTTTGCACGTAGGCCCTATCGGCCAGTCTGACGTGACAGACGTGTCTGAGCGTCTTATATCCGTCTCATCGGATGAGTATGGGAAGTGTCGGTTAGTTCAGGCATTTGAACAGACTATGAAAAATCCAGTTGGATGGTCAAAAATTGTCCGGACATTGACCCGATAGCCTGTCCAAACATTTGAAACGAGTACGAGGGGTTGTTACAACCTTTTGGCCTGCCCATCTTCCCTCGCGGAAGCAAAGCCGCCTTCACTTCCCCCGTCCAAAGTTCAAACGTCCCAACCTCCTCCATCCCGTTAAAAAAAAGCCCCCTCCTCCATCCAGCCGCCGTGCGCCTCTGCCTCAACCCTAGGATGGTCGGCGACGGGCCGGCGATTGGCGTCGACCTCGGGACGACCTACTCGTGCGTGGCCGTGTGGCGGCCCTCCCACAACCGCGTCGAGGTCATCCCCAACGACCAGGGGAACCTCACCACGCCGTCCTGCGTGGCCTTCACCGACGACTGGCGGCTCATCGGCGACGGGGCTCTCAACCAAGCCGCAAGGAACCCCGTCAACACAGTATTCGGTAAAATAACAGATCCGACTCGATCTGCTGGTTTACTTGATTTTTCTTCGCTAGTCTGACAGCTCGATGGGTTCGTGTTCAGTTCCCCTGTCATAGATCGATTCTTTTCTTTGCCTTGTTTAGCTCCTATTGTTGTACTGTATGTGGTATATATGTCTAAGATTTTCACTCCACATCGTTCAGTATTTAACCAACATTACCTGGTTTTAATTAAAACTGAGAAATTAGCTACCTCAAGTCCTCAACTAGTCATCAGTCAACCCGTGCGCTGGCCACAACCCACAAGTAGTATGAGTATACTTACTTGAAGTTCCAATTCTAAACAAAATATATATGCAAAGCGTGAAATATTGTGAAAACACAAACACACTATTGAGAAGTCGTTATTCGAAATGTATGGTCCTTCAATGTCTCTGATAAATCGGTTCGTGCATATATGTACAGGCCTTTTCCGGTCATGTTATACAGTCGTATGTATGAATTTTCAGTTGTGTTACATCCTGATGACTTCAGATTTGTATACTTCGTCAGAACTGTTTCACCAAGATTGAAGTTCTATGTCAGAATCTTTTGCTGGATTTGTTCGAATGCTATTAACTCCACAAAAAAAAATCTTACTTACTGTACATAAATTGTAACCCACATGTTCATGTGCTCTGTTGTAAACTTCTTTTTCTGCTGATGGTCGCCCAGACCGATTCCATATATCTAGTGTTCCGTTTCAAAATTATTTTATATATCTGTATGCTCCAAACATTACTACGCGTCATATCCATACGATCGTGTGTGTTTGTGTGTGGCAACGTTGGTTAAGATACCTTTGTAGCACAGATTCAAATCCAAGCTTGGTTGAGGGGCCTTTCTCAACAGGCATATGGATACTAATCATCGTACCACCTCAGCCATAGGGTGAAGATTACATGATCCAGATGTCCTATCGTATTGTGATCAATAATCGATGAGAACTTCTATGAGGTCTCCAGTTATTAAATATATGCAAGACGCATAAATATGACAATCTTAGTCTTTCTTATAAACTGAATATACACAGGAATGGTATCTGGTTTTTAGCAAAGGAAACTTCGAGTGCCATTTCAATTTCACCACACAAAAGGATTTGCTGCCAAAAAAATAAAATGCACATGTATCCAAGGAAACTCATAGGTTTTCTACAAGCAAATACTGAGATCGATTGGTGTCCTATGTCACTCCATTTTGTTGGAAAATAAATCATGTTGAAAACTGTATGGAAACTTCACAAAATCACAACTACAAGTTTTAATACGCAGCAGATTTGGGATGTTGTGAGCTCTTGACTGACATGCATGTGGTTCTGTCTTGTGAAATGCATTGCAACTTGGGTTAATTGAAGTCAGTAGTTCTGTAAAATTGCTTTGAAATATGTATTGTGTGATGCATCTTGTCCCTAAATATCGTGTTACAATATTTTGATATGTTGCACTAATGTAACGAACTACTATGATTTCTTCAGATGCGAAGCGACTGATTGGCAGGAAATTCAGTGACGCGTCTGTGCAAGGAGATATGAAGCTATGGCCTTTCAAAGTCGTTTCAGGTCCTTGTGACCGACCGATGATCGTGGTGCAGTATATGGGCCAGGAGAAGCATTTCATGGCAGAAGAGATCTCCTCCATGATGCTCGTTAAGATGCAGGAGATTGCCGAGGCCTACCTCGTCACGTCGGTGAAGAACGTCGTCATCACTGTCCCGGTCTACTTCAATGACTCCCAACGCCAGGCCACCATTAATGCCGGTGTGATTGCTGGCCTCAACGTCACGCGCATCATCAACGAGCCCTCCGCAGCAGCCATCGCCTATGGTCTTGACAAGATGTCCGGCAGCGGTGAAGCGAAGACGGTACTCATCTTTGATCTCGGCGGCGGTACTATGGATATCTCCATTATCAGTGTACAAAATGGTGTCTTCATGGTCAAGGCCACGTCCGGTGACACCCACCTTGGCGGGCAGGATCTCAACAACCGGATGGTGGAACACTTTGTGCAAGATTTCCTGAAGAAGCACAAGAGTGACATTAGAGGAAGCCCGAGGGCGGTCATGCGGCTGAGGACCGCCTGCGAGAGGGCAAAGAGGATGCTGTCCTCCATGGTGGAGGCGAAATTTGAGATCGACTCGCTGCATGACAGCATTGACTACTATGGGAGGATCACTTGTGCGCGTTTCGAGGAGCTCAACATGGACCTCTTCTGCAAGTGCATCGAGCACGTCGAGAAATGCCTCGACGACGCCAAGATGGACAAGTCTCAGATCCATGACGTTGTGCTCGTGGGCGGCTCCACCCGGATCCCCAAGGTGCAGCAGCTGCTCCAGGATTTCTTTGATGGGAAGACGCTCTGCAAGAGCATCAACCCCGATGAGGCCGTCGCCTACGGTGCTGCCGTCCAGGCTGCCGTCCTCAGCGGCGAGTGCGACCGCAAGGGGCAGGACTTCCTCCTGCTGGACGTCACTCCACTCTCGCTCGGGGTCGAGATATATGACTCGCGAGTGCAGCCCCATATACCTGGTTTCATGAGCGTGCTGGTTCCCCGGAACACCACCATCCCTGTTAAGAGGGAGGGGCGGTACACGACTGAATTCGACAACCAGACGAGCGTGCGCATCAAAGTGTATGAGGGTGAAGGGGCATGGACCAAGGACAACAGGCTTCTGGGAGAGTTCACGCTCGAGGGCCTCGTCCCAGCGCCAAGGGGCGTGCCGAAGATCATTGAAACCATGGAAGTCGAAGCGAACGGCATCCTGAAGGTGACGGCGGTGGACATGACGACCGGGAGCAAGAAGAGCATCAACATCACGACCAACAAGGGTGGGCTGAGCAAGGAGGAGATCAATCGCATGGTGAAGGACGCCGAGAAGTACAGGTCGGAGGACAGGAAGAGGATAATGAAAATGAAGAAGGAAGACGAGGAGGGCTGGCTGAGCAAGGCGGATTTTGATAGGACAGTGCAGAATAGCAAGAAGCAAGTGAAGAAAATAAAGATGGAAGACGATGAGGGTTGGCTGAGCAAGGAGGAGTTTGAGCGGACGGTGCAGCATGCAAAGAAGCAGAGGAAGCAAATAAAGGAGGAAGCCGGAGGCCCATAATCCCCTTAAACTAGTTACATGAAAGAGGAAGACAATGTGTTCTGCAATCCTGCTGCTTTTACTAATGCATGCTTAGCAGTTAGTACTGGTACTGACATTGAGTAATCGTCTATATATCAGTCTTATGCGTACTATTTTCATGGGCATCAGAATACTGATGTTTTTATAATCTATCAGACTAGTCATTAGCCATTGGATGTTTGGATTAGAAGCAAGATGTATGTTGGATCTACTAATTATGTAGGCCCCGCGTGTGATTAGTTGTAGCCGCTAATTGAATGCTTCCTAACTGCTCCGGTAACCCACGCTCGGGTTATTATCTCTCCATCTGTTTCTTTTTCCCCAAGACGTTGCTTCCTTGTTGCATGCTTTCTTAAAGCACGCTAGGTTACCAGGTTCAAGCACCAACGATGATGGACGCATTACTTGTGAGAATCACTACATCTTATCTTTTAGGAAACAGAACCACTAAATTCTAAGGTATAACCCCCGTAGATGATGCTTCTACTGTAGCTAGGTGATGAATCTCCAAAAATTTCCTGATTGTTTCTATTCCGTAACACATATGGCAATTGAAGCATTTTCTTTTCTTTTTTTGAATTGCAATGGAAGCATTTTCTCATGAGATGAAAACAATTTATGTAGCTATTGATGCAAACATTTATTCGGCCAAATTACCCCATGTTTTTTTTTGCGAGGTAAAATTACCCCATGATTGATTCTATTCCATAGCCCAACATTTGTCACATTCCATTGAAGTTATTGGTGCAAACATTTTTTCAACCAATGGGCGCATACTTATGTTTTGTAATGGAAACATTTTTCAGTGTCAATGAAACACTTCTCCACGTCGGTGCTTCATACTCAATATTTTCCACAAAATGTAATAGAGCTTCATTGCTTATCATCCGATGTGTCATTCAATTTGCTTCATACAGAAATTAGTAAAGATTCATTGCTTATCATTCAATGCTTTGGTTACACAAGCTTTGCCATATCTCAATATTTTCTTCGATGGCAGACCAACGCATATGCAGTATATATATTAGTTGCTTTGGATTGTATAAACACTGCTTCAAAACTCTCTGCTAGATGCTTCGAGAGACTGGATCACATGCGTCGCGGCAATCAAATATGGGAAGGTTGCGGACATGCTGCCTTGTCAAACCGGCGGCGGAGGGAACGGTGACGACGTACATGTAGCTATGGATTACCCAATTGCTTTCCACAAATGAGGTTTTTCCACATGTCGGGAAGACCTAAGGCAATATCGTTTAACCGATCAGCCGCATATCGGCTCTTGAGAATACACTGGTTCCCGTGCTTGTTACCTGAGAACATATGAAATGTAATATGTTAGCAAATCTGAAAAAATGGATTAGATGAAATAAACAAATGCACTCGCTATCTGATGAAAAATAATTGTATGGAAGCAAGGCATTAGAACTAAGAATGCTTGTTTGTTGGATGCAGTACAACAAGCAAGAATGTAGGAAGCATGGAAATATGGAAACTCAACACTAGTAGACAAGAAAGTAAGAATTTTTTTTGACAAGAAAGTAAGATTTGTAACATCCTAAGGCCGGCCCTCGGAGGCCTTAGTGCGAACATGGTACAATGGGCCCTACGGTCACACCTTACGTCTCCATGTTGGCAGCTGCACGTCGCAGCCGCAAGTTCGTTCAAACTATCCCTTGGCCCGGGGGGAGAACCCATCGACCTCGACGACCTTGGATGCGAACGAGGGCATTTTGCCAACGCTATCTTCGTGGCAACAATGTGCTGGAATTTTTGCCTATTTGGGCCTAGCCCAATAGTAGTTTCAGAAATTCCTAATAAATCCTAAAGACCCATGCAGCCCATTCATGCAAGGCAAAAGGTGGAACTAAAAGTTTAGTCCCACCTTGCTAATTTAGAGGGAATTGGACCTTTTTATAAGGGAGGCTCCTTCCCCACTTGTATGAGCATGAGAACAAGAGGGACATCCACGCGCGCTCCTCCTCCGCCGCCCGCCTCGCCACACAGTTCCAATCTCTGCGCTACTGCTGCCCTCCTCGACGTTTCTGTTCTAGATATGTGTTTACCTCAAGTTCATATATGCAGACGATGTTTACCTTCTCTCTGTCAGATTGCATGACTTCTTTTATATTTGCTATTTTAGTCATGCTTTATCTAGTATATTTGTTAATAAAATTATTCGGTAAATTGCTCATATTTCCAACACAATGCAGTCAAAAAATAGATGTATAGATTCAACAACCGCACATATTATGTCACCGGCATACATTCCTGAAGCATGGAGCGGTTTGGGTTGCCTGTGATCTCTATTTTAATTTCGGTCGTGTCACAGTGGCGCACGTGCTGCCGGGGAGCGGAAGGAAACGTTTGATCACGCAGAACATGGAGCGCTAGGTGGGATTTCAAATTCAAGGACGTCAAGCAAGATGCATGGCACACTGCCATTTCTTTCTCGAATTTCATTTTTGCTTCCTTACTCCTTAGTGCTCTTATCGTGAGTTATGGTGATGAAGAGGCAAGACAAACACATTTAACCTAGAGAGAACTCCACTAAGTTTGTGTGGCTAACGTTACTGATGGATTAAATCTGCCGTGATGCTTAATTTTGCAGGAGAAGAGAAAATATGGTTTCGTGATCTACTCCCTACGTTCACAAATATAAGATGTTTGGATATTTAATACGGACTACATATGGACTGAAATGAGTGAACAAACGCACTAAAACATGTCTATATACATTTGATTCAATAAAAAGTTTAGAACATCTTATATTTATGAACAAAGGGAGTACCTCTCAACCTGGGGATCCTACTTGCCAACCAGGAGAGTTTCTTCAAAAGTGGCTAAACATGCTTCCGCCTCAGCGCGACAAACGTGGATGTGGAATCTGACGGCCAGGTTCTCATTAATGCAATCCAGGGCAAGGCATCTCATCGAGTAGCTGAAGGAGTGATCTTCAGAGACATCCGGGAATTTGCCCGGTTAAACTTTACTAGCGTTTCTTTCTCTTTTGCCCCTAGGGCGTGTAATAAGTTAGCACACTCTATAGCTGCCTTTGGTGCACGCTGTGATGCGAGGTGGCAGATTTGGTCCCAGGGCCTGCCTAATGATGTAAACGTCCGGATGGCCAGCAGTGTAACCTGAGCATGTGTGACTTATGGAATCGAGAGTGTTCCATCTAAATAAAAGAAAGAGTGGCTAACCTTTGCTTTATGGATGATGTCACATATGGCCATGCACAACAGAGTAGGGCCACTTTTTTTGCAAATTCCTATGGGAACATTGTATCACAAAGGTGATGGTCTAGGAAATGCAGTTAAGCACTATGATGGAGATATCAATCTTTGGGAGTGGGCTTGGCCCTTGTTGTTCCGGTTTTTGCCCGGTTTTCCGTAATTAACTGGGCAATTCTTTTCTGCTTAATCAATAGATGAGGCAATCTTTGCCTCCGTTTCGGAAAAAAATCTTTTTAAAGATAAGGCTAAGGGCTAAAGTTTGTTGCACATGGTGCCATCCACTTTGGAAGATTCACCACTAACATTTCTTAGTTTCTGTTTTCCATTGTATTGGTGCACTCCAATCTTTGTGAAGGGATTGGGCGGCCGATACTGCATTTTATTCCTGCAAAATGATTGCGAAGCCACACGCTAAGTTTGCATCTTCCGAAAGCGTGGTTCAGATTCTTTGCAATATATTAAGCACACATCGGTGACTGACTATTTGCATGTTTTCGTTATGAGTTGTCTATTTTGCAACAACTGTAAATCAGGATGTCGTTGTTGAACGTTCGCCAATAGGGTAATGTGGTACAAAAGTAGGGCGGTTTAGAAAGATTTAGGGAAGAAAAAGAAACGACACGCTGGAGTATTTGGGAGAGATCATAAGTTAGATTTGATCACATGATCTGTGATCAGTCGGTAGATGTTTGTCCAGTTTGTAGATTAGCTGACGTGACAAAAGAACATGCACGGCTTGCTTAGTAACGAAGCAACAGAAGGTACGATGGTACAAACAAAAGAGAGCAATCCATCTGATTGGGGCGAGGAATCCGATCGACTTTCATTCACATTATTAACTCGTAATGAAATGATGTACCTCCATGAAATGATTGTTCATAGAAATTTTTATTTTCTTTCATGTTCGAAAGCCCAAACATGCGAGTGTTTCGACGAATCATATACATGCATGTGAGTGTTTCCACAAATAAAAAAGGCCTTGGTTTACAAACCCGTTCTCAAAACAGAAGAGGATAAGAATTGGTAATATATATATACCCTACCGTACATATATAGTACATGATGTATATATCCACAGACAAAACAATCAAAAAGCAGGAGGTGCTACCATGCTTTTGCTCGGTGCAATGGATGTGCCCGCTCCTTTTACACTATGCTAGCATTTCCACTTTCTTAGATTAGCGACATCAACCCCACCACCCAACCACTACTTGCTTCCGATATGATCTCTTTCACCTGCCCACCAAGTAGCACACAGATTTAAGGTAGCCGGCCGGGATTCTCGAAACAAAACAAAGCAGAAGCATAGAGGACGGAGCTACCCATATCTGATTAATATTAGATCATGGGGAACATACACCAGGCCGGCGTCAAGAAAGATGACCATGGCGGCGGTGACAACCAGCAGCTACAGGTGGTCTCGGTTCTCGAGCTCCAGGCCGGCGTTGTGGAAGACCAGCTGCAGCCTCTCGGCGGATGGCATGCCGTCGAGGCAACCTCCATGGTACGTGCGTCCTTGCCTACTGTGGGTCTAGATGTGCTCCGGCCACGGCAGGCCTTTTTTTGCGCGTGAAGTTTATCGCTGTTCCACCTATTTCAATTCCTAGTGGAAATTCTTTTGGATGAAACAACTCTTTCATTATCTGCATTCAAGATGACAATACAAGAAATTTGTTGATTTGTAACGCTGAAATTACATCGGTTTTGTGATGAAATTCAGGTGGTCAAAAGTTGAGCATCATTACTAGACTATATTACGCTTCTGAAAATTTTGAGGTGGCTAAAGTCGATTTTCGAAGGACTTTGGTTTTAGTATCTTTCATTGATTTCACACAAGAATACCTTTGCCTGTTCCCCTCTTAATTGTATGATTTTCCTACACTCAACATGAATCTTGAATTCACCAAAAACCTGCTAAAAGCTCGAGGTAGGCAACTTGAAAAGTTGTAGGTAGGGGCCGGCCACCACTCATATTCCACTTAAAGTCAATATGACTGAAACCTTTTTTTTAGGGGAGTAGGACTAGAACCTGAAATAAAACATTAGTCCTCTCAATGGTTGTGTCATAAATCACCAAAACCGACCTAGGTGTATTTAAGAGATACACTTTCATAACCATTTTCCTAAATCTAGCTTCTCTCCCCAAAAAATTCACCCTCAAATCACCTTGAAAATTGAAATAGTATCTTGTCGGGGCAGTGGAATACGTACTGTGAGCACATCCCGACAGTTGAAACAAAATATATGCCTCAGTTGTGCGCACAAGAAGCGGGTAATTCTAAAAGAAACATCTCGGATGGAGTGCTTCTCCCATACGATTGTTTCATACCAACTATTGGGGAAGTTTTCTAAAGTGTATGTTGGGGCACAACCACTAGGATATATCTTACATCTTGCGGGAATCTCTCATCCAAGACAGCATAATTTCCAACAGCCCAAAGTGTCTCGGATGCAGTGTCTCGTAAGGGGTGACATGTGCTAGTGATATGAATCAATTTGGAGATTTCTATGTAATATGGAATCTCCATTTCTTTTTCCTTTAATCTGATCCGCTATAACTCGGTCTCAGTTTCTCACTAGATGGTTGGCTTGTATTTTTTCTCTCTGATCAACATGGAAATTATTAGGGAGTACTCCCTCCTTTCCGGTTTATAGGTCTAATCTCAAAATTTTAGTTTTTTCATTTTATAAGGTTCAATTTGGTTGTTTCCCATCACATGTTCAGATTCCAAGATGCATTAAATCATTGCATGCAAGTATTAAGAGAAAATTGACCAATGCATGTAATTTATGCATGCATATATTGCAATTAATGCATTGGTAAACATACTTTTTTGAGAAAAACAAGAGCATTAATTAGGTGCTTTTGCAAACTACAAAAGGTATTTCACCATTCACCGTCTACCTTGATTGGTGAGATTTTTGAATTGAGCCTTATAAACCGAAAAGGAGGGAGTATGTAATTAGTATAGCATTTTTTCAATAAATTTTGTGATTGATATGTGTCTAATTTGTGCGTGCTTGCAGTTGGAAAATTGCAAGACAAGCAGTACTGCTACAGATGGAGGCACCAGCAGCAGGATAGATATTCTCGGGCCTGCAACAGAACAGAATATCCCTAAACCCAGTGATCCTCTTCATCCATGCCCGCCGCCACAGTCGCTACCGGAGGGTGTGCAGTCCGTGCTCAACACGTCACGGGTCAGATACGATAATCCATCATTCACAACCCTAATTAAGTTTAGTTTGTTACCGCCAGCATCTAGTAAGACTAGCCACAATGGGCAGTAGCATAGACTAGTAACATGCATATGTTACTAGTCTATGTTACTGCCTCTATAGTGGGGAGTAATATATATGTGGTAACATGCAACACTTCATTTATTAAGCTATAGACTAATCTTGCCTTAATATGTATGATGTTACTCATACTACTAGTAACTAGCTATGTTATCACTTTCCTCTCTTTCTTCACTTATTGCTTGCCACATCATCTTTTTTATCTAGATATGTGTGATGTTACTACCTATGTTACTCCCATTATGGATAGTCTAAAGTGGTCTCAATTTGTTACATGCACGGATAAACACGCGCACAGGTTAATCGAAAGTGCATTGGAGACGGTGATGGCTTCACTGCTTATGAGGAGAGGTATATGCAAAATAACTCGACCTAGCTAGATTTAGTTTCCTGTCCCTGCCTCACTTCAAATATGTGACCTAGCTTTAATTTCCTCTCCCTGCCTCGCTAGAAAACTAGCTACTTCAATATGCGCGCGCGAAATATTTGTTGATAAAAGTAAACAATATTTTTTAGTGAATTTGGTGTCACTAAAAATAATTAAATCACAATGCTTAATTGTGTTGCATATGAGAATATATTACTTCCTCGTTCCTAAATATAAGTCTTTGTAAAGATTCCACTATGGACCACATTGTAAACTCACTCATTTTGCTCCGTATGTGGTCCATAGTGGAATATCTACAAAGACTTATATTTAGGAACGCAGTGAGTATGTATCTAGCAAATTTATGAAAACATCTAAATCTGACTGAACTGAGCAAATGTTGGATTTAAATTCAAATTCAATTACGTTAACCAAAACGCGGGCTGTCATGATATATTTTTCTCTCGCCTTGTAACCTGTAATGTCATGGCAACATGTCTCATTCAGTATTTCTGTGAGCAGGATTGCAGGTGATACAAACATCCGAGATCCACCGAAATACAAAATTAGAATGAAGTATGTATACTGTTAATTCTTTACATGGATGGTATTTTTTTAAAGTTCAATGTACCTGACTAGCTAGCCTTGTAAGTTGTAAATGACAACATCTAGCATATTGTACCTAGCTAGTCCTATTTCCATTGTCCACATGGTCATTTTGAGTACACATGGAGCCCAAATGGGCATTGCATGCAAGATTTGTAGCCATTCACCAGCACTGTGAATTGGCTTTTTTTTTCTGCCGCTCCCAACAAACACATCATAGGCAGGTGACACTTGCAACTTGTCACTATTGACATGTTATCACTGACACAATGATTCATATCGGAAGGATCCCAATTTGTCTGTGATAGTGTCTCATCCGTGAGGGGATTTGTTAAGTACTCACTCTGTAAAGAAATATAATAAAGTAGTGATCTAAACGGTCTTATATTTCTTTACAGAGGGAGTACATGTTTGTACTAGTGATGATTGTGTGTATTGAATTGGCAGATGTGTTTGGTAGATTTTCAAATTTCAAATGTAGACATGTACTTGGGAGTTTCAATTTTAGTAGATAAAATATAATGTAAATGCATTCTTCTTTTCAAATGCCAAAAATATATTTACTAAAATTAAATTTCATGGTACTATTTCTACAATTAAATGTCCATTTTAGTGTTGTAGCTACAATTTATTGAAGGATATTTAATATAAATTTGAATTATTAAGAAATTATAACATAATAGTTTGAAACCTATAATACAGAATTCATCTTCAAAAGTGTTCAAATATCAAGGCCAAAATAACTCATATTTGTACATTATATTTATTGATTAGCTTGTGTTTGACCTTAGGACTGTATCTAAACATAAAAAGTTGTTTTATATTATTTATAAAGCAACATCTCCATCGAGACTTGCCTCGTTGCTGCCAGACTCAGTCAACAAAGACTACATACTCTGTTTTCACCCCAAGATGCTAGCAACAATGCCTTCACCAGCAATGCCTTCAGAAAGTAACACCGCACAAACATTATCGTTGCCTGATTTGACCACCAGAGCAGACCTAGGGTCTTGTCTCTACCGATGACTGAAATTATTTGGCTCAACTCACAACTCGTAATTTTTATCTATTTTGTCAAAGTTTATAGTAACTACTACGTTTTTTTTTGCGGGTACTACGTATTTTCTTATGAGAATTAATTAATGATCATATGATGTGCCATCGGCTTTTACAATAGGCTTCAAGAGAAGAGTGCATTTACTTTCTGTGAATCAAATAGGGGGATTGATGCACCGGAGCTGGATATGGAATATGGCATGGAGTCAAAGGATGAATTGGTGAGGCTTATTGGGGGGAAGCGTGTTTCGATTCTTGTGTATGGGCCAGACAAATATGGACGATCTCTTGGTGACATCTACTGTGATGGCATCTTTATCCAAGTGAGAAAGAAGATCTGATCTTTCATCCAAAAAAGGAAAATATGATCTAGCTTGTACTTTTTTTTTCTGTAGTTCTGTGATGTTTGTGTCTACATTCTTCAGGAACAAATGCTGAAAGGGGGCTTTGCCTGGCACTACAAAATGTGTGACAAACGTCCTGAATTTGCAAAAGTGAGATATTTGATCTCAATCCATTTTTGATACCCCCCCCCCCCAAAAAAAAATCATTCTAGCATCTTCAACATAATTCTTACAAGCACTTTTGATACCCCATAACTTAGCGTATAATGCCGGTTCGTTATTAATCAGTGGTCAAAACTCCAAGGTAATTTTTTTATCCTTAATTGTACACACCATGAGTTTCTCGGTCAAATTTTGACCAATTGTTTTGTTCAGTGGCAGAGAGAGGCGAAAAAGGCACGCCGAGGGCTTTGGTCGTTAGATAAACCTCAGAAACCATGGATTTGGAGGAGAGATAATCCACGGATCGACAACAAGAAGGGGAATGCAGATGACATTCAGGTTAGCGAGAATTCCCGTTCTTTGATGATCCAAGAGCCTTGGTTTTGGCGTGAGGTTACCAAGAGCTTCACGCAGATGCGCGCCCTTTGGCTTTTTGGATAGACTAGTAAGAGTGCACGTGCAACGCACGTATCAAACATGAAAAACTCTAACGAAATATAGATAGATTTCTTGAAATTTTTGAAAATTCATACAAAGTGCATTTCTTGACTCATACAAATAATTTGATTATCATTCGTCATGATCAACATTCTTGTTGAAAAAAACATCCCACGATCTTTGCGTTAATTATATAATCTCTTATCTAAATGCACACTTTCTCAATGCATAGCGCCCAAATGATTATAATCCCCTGTAAATGAATTTCAGTATTTGAACAAAATATACAGGAGGGCTTCGGCCCATTGCAGTATGTGTCAAATATACAACCGTTTGAATTTTTGCTAATCATATTGTCATAGTATAATCTATTCAGAAATTAGAATCACCTTGTTGGATAATAGATTATTTAAAAGGTTAATCACCATTCTCCATACACACATACAAGTACGATTCAATAAAGATCCATTTATGTATCAACAATAATAAAGAACTATTACTATGAGAAAATGAAGTGTCTTTCACAGAAGTGATAAGATGCCAGGTGAGAAAATCAAGTATCAACATTTATATATCTCCAGCCAATTGAAGATAATGTCATGCAAACCAAACCATGCCTTCGCTCTTTACAACAAGAATTCCTGCCAAGCAAAGCAGAGAAGTGCAGAATAAGGAATTTTGTTTATAGAGCTATCCTCCAATTCCTAAAACACATATAAAAGTCATGCATGACACACTTTACATTTTCAGTGTTGGCACTGCAAAAAAAGCATATCATGATTTCCCTATATAGGAGTACTTTCTTGGCGCATATATACGGAACTCCTAACCCAAACTTACCCAAGAAACTGTAGGTTCTTATCAACAAAATTCCATCAGACTATCAGAACGGACAAATGAGGATTTTTTTTACTTGGAGAACCTCACATCGACCATCCGACATGTCCCAATTTTGTGAAAAATAGCAGATCGTCAACAAGCTGACACAACATTGTTCATCAAGCTCTAAACACTGAATGCAAGGGGAGCTCACAATACTTGTTTACCCCGCTGGTTTTCCAACTGGCCAGTCGGTTGATGGTACCAAACCAACTGCAATACATAATAAGACTTGTTGGTTGATGCAACCAAACCAACTACAATACATCCTACGCCAAGTCGGTTGACACACCATAAATGGGTTGCAACTCCAAATAAGAAAATGTTCAGACAGAAAAAGACAGCAATGAACTTGAGATCTTGCCTGCACCTTGTCAATCTCCTCCGGGACTTGTTGGCGCCTTTGAGAATTGTAAGCACTTCACGCAGAGGAAAACAACATTCAGGCAAGTCGGCGTCACTACATCAGTGCATCCACCAAGTATAAAAAAGGTTCCCAACTCACCTCCACGACAAACTCAAAGGAAATAATGGATTTACACAGCTTTAAAGTAGGCTTTTCTGAAAACAAACTCAAAACTGAATTAGAGCACAATTTACAAAATTAAGGTAACTCGGAGAAAGATATGAAAAAATTCCTGAAATTCTCATAACATTTGTACTGTGAATGACAACAGAAAAAGAATAGAAGATCTGAATAACAGTAATTGGAAGGATAGAACAACATTTGCTTTAAATAAAATTAGCTAGTTGAGGCTGCAAGAACAACATAGAAGCAAGCATGGATCTAGCAACTACTAAAGTACATTTTGGGCAAGCACACCTGACCAGCTACAGACCATTTAATCGTTAGTGCTAAAAGAGATATAACTCAGAAACGCAGACCTACACGTTTCCTTGTGTTCTTGGCTATTTGTGTACCTGCCCTTTGTCCGGATGGTCTTCTTCATGTTGCACGGGCCACCACACTCGGAGCTCGCTGACGCGTTTGCCATTAGCTGTTGATCCTCCTAAACCACATCTCCAACCATTATGAAAGAACAAAATGATTCAAGCTTGACGAAAATATGAATTGGTTTGTTACAAATTATGTGAAAATGCACATGCACCAAATCATGAAGAAAAAGCAAAGCAATTGAAAATCCAAAGACTCAGTATCACACATCAACTCAACATGAGTACACACGCATAGTTCATATGATGAACATGAGAATAACTATACACAGAATCCAGCTTCTAATTTTGAACTAAAACGCTAAATTGGAACGTATGAACAGAACAGGAATCCCAGCTGGAACCTTCAGAATTTAGAACGTGGCGGTTGGGTGTAGGAAGAGCTAAAACAATTGATATATCCAACAGAAAGTATTGATTGGCACCTTTCATGCTTTCTAATTATTTTCCTTGCCCCATCCATGGGTGTAGGAAGAGCACATTGGGCAAATCATAACATACAAGAATCCAATACAGGCCAATGTTCAGAGAAGCGTGTACTAATTTAGCTTGTAGAAATTCAGAGAAACATGTGTTGAAGAAGCTAACTCACGGGAAAGCATGCCGCTTGGTGGCGAGGGCCTCAACATGGTGGCGGCGGTGGTCAAGCAGAGGAGTGGAGGCCGGAGCAGCAGCCCGCACTCACATCCATGGGTATTTCTTGTGCTTGAAGACCATGTTGCCTCATCAAGTTTACACACTCATGGCAAAGAAGCATCTGTATGACATTTATATCTCGAACCTGCACAAGAAACGTTAATATGCAAATTTCTGCCATATTTCTTTGCTGGGTTCTAAATCTGACATAGACAGGCAACATAGGGTTAATAGGCTCATCTATCCTTGGTAGGGAAAAAGTGGTACCATGCAGGAATAGTAGGAAATAAGTTAGAGAACACTAATAAATTAAGAGCACATATAGCTTGCACATGCATGGACTCACACTCAGCATCAAGGAATAAGATAGCACATAACTGCATGACGAACAGATCAGCCATGCCCATCTACTTCCCTCATTGCCTGCAGGAAATGTGCTGTCAAATCCATTCAATAAACACATAACTGAATTGTGCAAATTCAAGTGAAGTAAAAAACACAAACTTCCAGGTTTATCAATTCACTAAGTTGGCAGGCATTATAAGTCTCACACCGCCCTAAACAATTTACTAAGCACGTACATTATAGCTTCAATACATTGGACAGAAAAACAAATTACCTTCTTCGATGCTACACTGCATTTAAATCTCACGCCCACTCATGACGACAGAAGAAAAAGCCACAGTAATTTAAGCAAAAGAGTGAGGAGAGAACTTGGAAGAAGCGGACGCCTTGGCGTCGAGGAGCTGCTGGGACCAAGAGGAGGAACCGCACAGATCGAGCCGTCGAGGGAGCAGACCTCCAGGGCGCATGGCGGATCAGCTCCAGGCATAGATGGCGCGGACGATACTCTGCCCACCAGTCACCATGAACCGCACGCCCTCGATCCCCTCGTTCTCGCTCAGATGCATCTCGGCTGCAGCTTCGGCTGTGGGGCTACGAGGCGGCGCGGCGGATCATAGCGACCGTAGCGGGGCTCGGGCGGCGACGCGGCGTGGCCGTGGAGGTGAGGAGGGAAATAGGGGAGAGATGGCGTCCGTCGCGCGGGGCGGCGGCAGAGCCTGGGAGGCGTCCGTGGGGAGAGGGGAGCACCGCGGTGGGGAAGGAAGGCGGGGGCGCAGTTGGGGCAATGGATAATTTGTTGGGTTCAGATGCGTTTAGCGGCGTGATGTGCGGAGGGACAGGACGTGCGCGGGGTAGTCTGCCCGGCAGAACATTTAATCTGGAGCGTTAATTTGTGTGGCAGACCTTAGATGTAATATGGATTGTTGGATGTAATTTAGTTTGATTGATCTAACGTCTTCGATGTGTGGCTTTAGAGGGAGTTATGTTTGCTCTTTTAATAGTAGTATAGAAGATGAACACAGTCCAACAGTTTAGGTTCGTAGTTTCAAAGTGATAAGTACGTTAACACATATAGGCACAAATGCCTGAAATAACCAGGAAGAATAGAGACTATGTCTAAAACGCCACCCATGTGGCGAACATAAAGTCCCTGGTAGCAACTTCTAGTTTGTAAATAATTGGCAGGTTTTTCAGTTAGTTACAAGCAGGGTATTGGATAGTGGAGGGTTTTTCAGCGTGCTCTGTCATTACAAGCAGGTAGGGAACATTTAGGTGCTAGCCAATGACATGCTACTTCTGCTCTGCTGTGCAACTGCTATTCTACTTTGGTTGTAGTTAGATCAGTAGTCTTCAGAGAGTCATTTCTCCTCGGGTCGTTTGTAATCTGACTTTATGTTTCTCTCTATCTATTCACATACAGTCCTCGTGCATGGTTCAAAAATAAATAAATTGTACGTCATTTCTATGTGTGCGTAATGCACTTGTAGATAGTCCAACAGATTGTTTTACGCCTAGTTAAATTTCTTGCAGGTAGAACCGCAGAACCAGGTCAATGAGAGCAGTGTAGCTCTACCATTGCTGATAATGAAAGATATGGAGGATATGGGTAGAAAATGGAAAGAGAGTTTGCAAAATATTGTGTCTGAGAACATGAAACTACACGATCAGATCCAGGAGTTAAAGAGAGATAAAAAGGAGGCCGAGGAGCGAGCTAAGAAGGCTGAAAAAGAAATGGAAAGTGCTATGGCTGATAACATGAAGCTGAATGGTCAGCTCCAAGAATTAGAGAGAAATAAAAAGGAGGCTGAGGACCGAGTTTTACAGTTGGATTTCTTCTCAGGAAGCGTTGCAGCTGTAAACATGGATTTGCACAATAAGATTGAGGTTTTAGAAAATGAGAATAAAAAGGTTGAGGACCGAGCCAAGGAGGCAGAAAGTGAAATGGAGAGTGTTGTGGCTGAGAACATGAAACTGAACGATCAGCTCCACGTAGTAGAGGGCCAAGCTGTGAAGTTGAAATATTTTTGTGAAAAGGTTGCTGGTGTAAACATAGTTTTGCACCGTAAGCTGGAGGGGTCAGAGGAGAAGAATAAAATGGCCGAGGAGCAAGCCAAGGAAACAGAGAAGGAGATGAAAACTATTCTGGATGACAATGTGAAACTAAGTGGTCAGATTCAAAAATTAAATAAGATAAACAAAGAGATTACCGCCTTTGCTAATAATAGTAAAAGGAAATTGCAAAGTGTTCTAGCCGTAAACATGGATTTGGACAAAAAGGGGATGGAGCGAGCTACTCTGCCGGATAAGGGATTGGAAATTGTTGGAGCTGAAAACATGAAGGGGAAATTACAAGGCACAAGTCACAAGAAGAGTGAACAAACTGTGGAGACCCCATCGGCAACTCCAACCAAAGACTTTGGCGTGAAAAAACCCACTGTGTGGAGGATGAAAACGGCCGCAACGACATCTTCGGCGCCTCCACCAAAGGGTCATTATGAATAGACACAACTATGTGTTGAATTTAAGCTATTGCCTATATATACAAGTTCAACGACGGCATGTGTTGCTACAAATTAAAAAAACTATATGTTATATAATCTATAATCAGGTGGCATTTTGTGTTTCACCCGAACATATTTCCTTTTGTTTTCTATAAATAATATAATGACATTTAATTCTATCGTATTGATCCACCCCTGTTGGAGAGGGTCTCCATGCTATTTTGCCTTGATCCGTCAGTATGTATGTTTACTCCTATCTATTATATTATGCGGCTTCGTTCTTTAGGGTCGATAATGTGGCGGTGTCGACCTTTCTCACTGTGTCGATTTGATTCGCGTTCCTTTTCTAAAGTGCGGGTCCCCTTCGTGATCTGCTTGTTGTGTCCCTCCCATGGTGCTCCCGGTTGCCACACGTCCATTCGGATTCTTAGGGGAACCACTTCTCCTTCCGACGGTGCGGCATCCTTTTGATCCGGACGGATGTCAATGTGCCCATGTTGTTCATCATTCAGGAGTGGACTTGGGCTGTCACCTGTCAAATTGGTGCCCCTAACAAGTTTTGTGCTGCTTGTCTAGTGCTAGTTGCTTTGGCGGACCAAGACCTCAGACGGATCAAGCTCATTTCTTCAGTTCATCTTGGTAGTTGCTTGTGTTGTATTCGGTCTGCGCACAAACTTATTTGCACCATGCATCTGTCGTCTGAGGTTGTTTCACCATGGTTTCGTGTCTATTTCTTTCTGATGCTTGTAAGTGGTTGATCATTGTAATTCTGTCTGGGGTTTTGGTAGTTGTAAGCCGGGCTAGGTTTGAGCTTTTTCTTGGGCTCGGACGATGTCTTTAAAAAAAATAAGGATTCCGACAATACACATTTTAACGTGAAAAACAACCAACTATTAGGTAGTGTTGGGAGCATGACTGATGTCAAAAACATTTGGCATTTTCTAGACTTATCAAAAATTGACAACTCTTTTTTTAATAAAAAAGTACAAATGCAGACGCTCACATACATACAGGTACGCTCAGTTCTATGAATGCACGCGCACACACCATATCCCTACGACAAGTCTTGAAAAATAGGCAAATATGAGTTGGTAGTCCAACCAATTGTTAGCCAATTTTAGTGTAAAATATATACTCGTTCGTAAACAAATATAAGAGCATTTAAATTACAGAGGGAGTATTTGTTAGCCAGTTTTCTCTAGTTTGCCTAAATATAAGCAAAACCAAGCAGCGTCGCACGCTCGCTGTCCAAAGAAAAAACAGCGTCGAACGCTCAATTGCAAATTTCCAATCGACTAGTAATTGTGCACGTGCAACGCACGTGATGAACAATTTCAGTATCACATGAAGGTTCACATTTTCTGAACGATGCAATATTCTGAACAGAACCACGATCTACAATCATATCTAGATGGAATAACAACGGTTCACATTTTTTGCTACAAAATTTTGCTTGAAGATTTGTCAACCAACAGATCTAGGCAAAAAAACAAATACATGTTTAACATGTAGATGCAGCTAGACAATTCCAATATAAAGAACAAAATCATGTCATCTCTACGTGCATATCAAAATTCTAAATCAACAACTAATGACACGATATATTGCTCTTTGGCCTGACAATATTCTGCACCTGCAAGGTCTCATCCTTCCTCTCCTAGATATCGTCCTTTAAATTGAAGAATTTAAATACTACATTAGTAACTACCACATCAGCTCTCAGGTACAAAATCCTAAAAATAGGGATTGCCTTACTATGCAATATGGAGGCATAACTACAATAATGATACATGAGAACATTTGATTTTGAATAACATTGCTCGCAATCATCTATACAAACTTGCTACAAAAATAATTTTCACCACACATACCTGAATATATCACAGGCCTAACATGGTCTCCATTGCAATGTAAATACACATACATGAAACTATCAATAAATCAAGCTGCATTCAACCTGGCAGAAATGAATGAAGCGAATCATACATGAATATGCACAGAAATCTAGAGGACATTTGAGTAGTATCAAAGTTGTAAGCGAACTTGTGGTACTCAAACTAATGTGCAACAGTCTTTCCTCCTAGTTCTCCACAAAATGTTTGATCTTCTCATTCAATCGTGCTATCAATAATCCAGTGAACCTGTGTACTTCCATAACAACATTATATCGACTGGGGTGAATAATGAGTAGTCTCTGCAATAAAGAAAACAAAAAAACATATGTAACAACTTTCCATTACCAGAGAAATTACTAAATTGTTCAAATGCTTCAGGAAATAATGAATAGCAAGCAATTAGTAATACTCTGCAAGATTCAGCAATGAATTAGTGTTGAAAGTGAAAATATAAGAGTGAAATTACTAAAAAATAATCAAAAGCTTCAGTCAGTTTATAACCGAAGCAAGAACCGTCAGCGCGTAGAGCGCCCAGTTTGACGATGACGACAGCCCACCGCCTCCTCGACTTGGATTTAAACTGTGATCCGAGAAACTGTTGCTAGATCTAAATATGGAATTGTACCCTGATGTTTGCACGTGAAAAAGGAAACTTGAAGAACATGAGTTAAGCCCGGAGGAGCACTACCGTCCATGCTCAGTTTTGAACCACTGGCACACCACCTGGTGTATCACGTAGTGCATCCCGTACACATCGGCTAGCGACATCTTGATATTCCCTGTTTTACAAAGGTGAACATCACATGGAGATAAAATTTAGAATAGACATGTTTGGTACAAAGTTCACCAAGAAATGAATCAACAACTCAACATGCAGATATTTAAAAATGGCAACATTAAGAACTTGAGTTGCAGCAAGAAATTTCTACATCAGTCAAAAGGACTACAGAAATACCTTCCAAGCTTTCCAGGCTTCTTCCCTTGCCCTTCAAGATTCAACCAACCGTGGCGTGATGGATTCAATCAGGAAGAAAGAGAAGGGGCTGAACTTCTCACGGTGCTGCTCCGGGGTGAGGACATCCCGACAGTTGTTGGAATTGGGCTTTTGCGTCCGCCACACGGTTGGGGGCCACACTTCAAGCTCCCTCTAGCTGCCCCATCTCCTCACGGCGCGGCTCCAGGGTGAGGCCATCCCCTCTGTTCTTTTAGTCGCAACGGAAGAAGTAAATAACAAAACTGAGCGTACATGTAAATCCTATTGCAGAAACTACACTGTATAGAAGCAATGCCATGCCATCGCTTAATTCCCCAATCAGTAATTCTGCATTTGAATCTCCATATCATAGCCTCATTAAGCTGCTAGAAAAGAAAAGTAATCTTGACCTCGAACCTTGAGAGCTTCAGTATGAATAAAAAGGTGTGGGGGATATTTTCGGGAATACATAAAACAACACCGCATTGGTACTTTGTAGTTGCTGCCTTTGCTGCTTTGTCTGCTCCCTTTCAATAGTTCAACCTGGGTAGGATTTGAACAAAGGTCAATGTAAAGCGTAGGAAAAAAATGAAACAAAAAAAGATCGTATATGGATGAAGGGGGGTATGGAGTATGGGTGCAGGTAAACTGAAATAGATAGAGCAAAAGAGTAGAGAGAGATCAACCAGCCCAAATCGTGGAACTGTGGGCATCCACGCACTGTTGGTCCAGACCCGACACCGAGTACTTTCCGGCGACGGTAACGACCGACGACGAACGACGACAAAGCGAACAAACACTGACGAACTCGACGAAGTGCTTTACGTCGAGACACACCGTAATACAAAGCCAGCAACACCCACGTATTAGTGTAGCTAGTCAACCTCAGCTACCCTGATCAATACATAGATCAGCTAGTACTCCACGCGCATACAACGGCCAGCCGGCCGGAAGCAAAACACACGCACGCGAAGCTGGGTATTGCCGCAGGAGCGTATCGCTCCTGTTTGATCTGTATTACTTTTACAAATCACTGTTGTTACAAGCCAGGGGTACAGGACTATATATACTAGCTACAACTAGTCTAGTCCTATTCGGTGATCAGGTAGAAACCTACGGACTCTTACTTGTATACATACCTTTGGAGAGGACACGGACACAAGTTGCCGTGTTTAATTCTAACAATCACCCCCCTAAACACGACATCGTTACTACGTTACAGCTCCGACGCCGATTCTTCTTTGTATCTTCAAGAACTTCTCCCGATCCAAAGCCTTGGTCAGGATGTCCGCCAACTGATCATCGGTGCGAATATAGTTGACCTCCATCTTACCTTCTTCCACGCAGTCCTTTGTATAGTGATACACCGTATCAATGTGCGTGCTCCTATCATGCTGCCGGATCCTCACGTAGAAAAGGCGTAGACTCACCGTCGACGTTGAGCATCACTGGTTCCGGATCTCGATCCATGAGATCACCGTGTAGCCTCCCTAGCCACACACCTTGATACTCTGCTTCACTTGAAGTCGATGTCACCACTTTATACTTTCGTGATAGCCAGCTTACTATGCTTCTTCCAAGAAAATATGCCACGCCCGAGGTACACTTACGGTCGTCAACAATCCTTTCCTTGTCACTACCACTATAGCCGAGTAGTTTCACCATCTCCTTCTTGCTTAGCTCAAGGCGAGGTTCCATTGAAGCGACAACGTGATTGCAATCTTTCATGCCACGGCTTTCAAGTACCTTCCTTGCATATGCCTCCGGCATAGTGTGATCCCCTCCAGCTTTTGATGTACCTCTGTCCCGAGGTTGCAACTCAAAAGGCCTAGATCATCCATCTTGAAAAGCTCCTTCATCTGTAGCTTGAACTTTGCAATCACCTCTTCATCTGCTCCGGTAATCAATAGTTCGTCGGCGTAGATGCCAACTAGTAGACGATCTCTTCCTTCACCTCTCTTGTACATTGCATGCTCTAGTGGGGCTTTCTCAAATCCAAGAAAAATCATCGTCTGATCAAGTTTGATGATCCATGCCCGAGAGCCTTGCCGTAGCCCGGACAAGACTTTGTGTAGCTTGATGCCTTGTGTTCCTCTCCCTCTTTGATGAATCCGGTGGTGATTCACATACACATCTCCTTCTAACTTCGCCATTCAAAAGCGGGTTTTACATCCAAGTGATGTATCTTCCATGATTCCTGAACCGCGAGAGCGATGAGTAGTCTCACCGATTCCATCCTTTCAACGGAACGGACACTTCTTCAAAGTCCACACCATCCTCTTGCACGTACTCTTTGGCCACTAGCCTTGCATTGTGCTTCACGGACCCTTCGGCATCTTTCTTGATCATAAATTCCCACTTGAGATCCATGACTTTTTCGTTGTTGGGAAGATCCACAAGCACCCATGCATTATTGTCGTGGATCGACCTCAACTCCTCTTCCATAGCGCGACGCCAACACCACTTCGTATTCGCGTCCTCGAAATTCGCCGGTTCCCCGACGCATGTTGAACACCGTTGCCCACTCCTTTTCTTCTTTACGGGTCAAGCGTCCGGAGAGTTTTCTCCAGATATGGGTGTAACACGGTTGTAGCATTACTTGTGTAGGTGATGGTATCTTTTCTTCTGTACTATCGGAAGCGATGCAGGTGTCAACATGGCATCCTTTCCTGCGCATAAGCATGTAGACAATGGAGATCTGATGCATGCTCATACATAGAACGTGGGCATGCATGCATGGCCTTTGGTGGGCCTCGTGGCTTGCTTAGGCTGTTGCTGGCCAGGTTGCGGCACTAACCAATGAGCCAAGCCCGTCACCTCCACGGCCTTGAGACACGCTGCGCTTGAGCCTCCTTCTCCACTGTGGGCCATGCTCAACAGTCTTCACACCCGAGCTGCAGCCTAGTGGAACTTCTCTTGATGAGCCAAATCCATCCGTTCCACCACTTAAGGCTCCTCCACGCAGGCCACCAGCAGCTCCCTCACAGGCTGGGCAGCATTTGCTGTTCTTGACCTTCTGGCCAATCTCTTGAGCTGCTGCTTCCGGGCCACCCAAATGTAGCACAGGGGGCCACGGTTGCCACTGCTAGCTGCTGCGCTGTTTCTACTTTTGCATCAGCATCAATAGGACTACCATACGTATGCGTAGCTTTGACACGAGTTTCGGAAATACCCTCGGTCTGTAACAAGGCTGCTTCTCCACGGCCAAGCACATGCGGCGATCGCTGCGTCCGCTTCCAATGAAGTTAGCACTTATGCTGTAACATCGACATAACTTTGGAATCACCCCAGCGTGCGTAGCATTGACACGAGTTTCGAACCACGATCTTGAGAGCAAACTTTTTCTTCACGGAGCGCGACAATTTCTTTAGCCGACACTTGAAGAACTGGATCCTCCTCGTCCACGAGTTCACACATCAACATCATGTCATCTTCATCTCCTAGCTGTGCCATGAGCACTTTCTCCTTCGGGGATTCTTACACTCCGACTTGAAGTGTCCGAGCAGATTATGATTGTGACAACGGATCTTCCTCTTGTCGAACTTTTTCTTCTTTGGCTTCTCCGATTGTTCGTCGGTGTCCTTTCTTGGGACGGTACTTTCCGCCGCTACGGACGCCTTGTCGAAATTGTTCTCCTTGGAAACCAATGCCAGCCCGAGCGCAGCGTTAGCATCAGTACGCATCCTCTTTTGCATCACCGTAACTCAGCTTCATCCGCTCGTCATGGGCCTTGAAGCGACCAACCAGATCATCCAAAGTGAGAGTCTTGAGATCAACACCGCTTTCGATCGCTGACACAATCGGCATGTAGCGCGGTGGAGCGGCACGTGAAACGCCGGACCACGGAGATGTCCTCTAACTTCTCTCGAGACCACGAATCCCGTTCACCATGGAAGCAACCCTCGCTGCGAAGGCGTCCACTGTCTCGTCTTCTCCCATCCTCGATTCTCGTAACTCTTCAAAGAAGTTTGCAAGTTCGCCTCGCGACACGCGAAAGTGCCCTAGATGCAATGTCTTGGCGTGTCCCACGCCTCCTTTGATGTCTTCGAGATTAGATGCTGCTGCCGTCCACCGGCATCACCGAGCAGATGGCCGTGATAACTGGCGATCCTTCCGATACAAGGCACCACCCTTGATTTTCGTCACCGCCGGGTCGACGGCTTCCCGAGCTCATTGGCCTCGGCGCCCACTCCATCATGGTCGCCCACACCACGAAGTTTCCACGGTCGAATCGTGGATACTCCGATCTCACCGAGCAGCAATTACTTTAGCCGCACCGAATACTCCGCCGGTTGCTTGGTCTTCTCGTCGTCAAACATGATTTCCGTTACTAGAAGATCAACCTTGCTCTAGATACCAATTGTTGGCCCAGACCCGACACGAGTACTTTCCGTGACGGTAACGACCGACGACGAGCGACGCAAAGCGAACAAACAGCGGCGAACTCGACGAAGTGCTACGTCGAGACACACCGTAATACAAAGCCGGCAACACCCACGTATTAGTGTAGCTAGTCAACCTCAGCTACCCTGATCAATACATAGATCAGCTAGTACTCCACGCGCATACAACGGCCCGGCCGGAAGCAAAACACACGCACGCGAAGCTGGGTATTGCCAGCGAGGCGTATCGCTCTGTTTGATCTCAGACATTACTTTTACAAATCACTGTTGTTACAAGCCGTGCGGGACTATATATACTAGCTACAACTAGTCTAGTCCTATTCGGTGATCAGGTAGAAACCTACACGGACTCTTACTTGTATACATACACTGGAGCGGACACGGACACAAGTTGCCGTGTTTAATTCTAACACGCACTACATGGTGCATCCTCACCACCGTGCTCCCCTATGGTGTTCACGCGGCGCGCTGCCACAGTTGTCGATGGTGAGGCGGCGCTATGTGCATAATCGTCGCGAGAGTAGACTTTCTGTCCGTGGTTGTGCGGAAGAACGACGGCGACATCTGCATCACTAAATAGGGCGTCCGGCGTGTTTCCGTCACCGGCCGCCGCGGAGGAACGACCAGGGGCTCATGGCGTCCCGACGCTGCGGTCGCGGAGGATGGCACTCCGGTCCTGGCGTGCGGAAGGAACAACGGCGGGTCGGCGGCAGCGTCGGCGGTTTGCCGCCATCCGATTCAAGCGCTCCGACCTTCAAAATCATTGATGTGCTGCGATTCCGCGGTGATGGCCGGATCATGAGGAAGTAGAGGATTTGGGGCGGCGGGGAAACCTAGCGAGGGCTGGCGGCGCTCGAGGAGGGTAGAAACGAGAGATGCTATCGGGATGGAAGGAGAGATCTGTTTTTTTTCAGCGAAAGGTAGAGATTTTTTTTAGATGGAAAGGGAGAGATCCGGGTGTGCGGGGATCGTGTGCGGTACGGCCGGACGTTTCGCCCGCTCGGTGCGTGGTGGATGGCATGGTTTTAAATCTGCCGTTTTGAAATTGCTAAACCCACTTTCGGTGAGGGTTGGTAGTTATACCGAGGGTTAGATCTAAATATGTGGGCTTGATCGTGTGGCTCTTAGTGACCCGAATTGTTCTGTGTAAGTTATGCGGGGTGTAATTAGGGAAGATAATGTTTGCTTTTTTAATAGTAGTAGAGATGAAGGCGGCGTTCACCAAACCACGCCGCTGGACAGACCATACCCCACTGAACCGTGGGCCCCGCGTGTCAGCTTCACCTCGCCAAAACCACCAATCCCCAAACCCCACGGTGTCGTAGCACCCAAACCACCTCCCACTCCTCTCTCCCCTACCCCCCACCCCATCGCCGCCGCCGCCGCCACCGGCGACGGCGACCACGATGGGCGCCTCCGCCTCCGTCCTCTCTCTCCCCGTGGCCGCCTCCTTCACTGGCGCGGCCACCGCTATCGCGGGCGCCGCCGGCTGCTTCGCGCTCGGCTACTTCCTCGCCCTCGCCCGCCTCCCCATCCACGCCGCCGCCGCCCCCGCCCCTGGCGACGACGACTCCGAGGACGACTCGGACGAAGATGATGACGAAAATTCCGGCCGCGCCCGGCCGGCGAAGCAAGCCGCCGGGCGGAAGCGGACCGGGCTCAGGCTGCTGTTCTGGTCCCGGAACGTGGTGACCAAGTCCGACTCCGCCAGGGAAGCCGAGAGGGCGCAGGCCCAGACCGCCTCCGCCCCCCTGGAGATCGAGAACCTCGCCAAGATAATAGAGGATTTCAAGATGGTATTGGAGTTTCTAGCCAACACTTCTTCCCTTTACTCTGATTTTGGTATTTTCATTTGGGGGAGAGAATGGGAAATTACTCTGTTGATGTTTTTTGCTGGTGCAGGTCCTTGTGGTGAGAAACGACCTGAAGATGGGAAAGGGGAAAATCGCTGCGCAATGCAGGTAACTCAATTTCCAGTCATCAGGATTGGCTAAGAATAGAAACTTACTAGATTGGGAACCGATATCGATGGTTAACACAGAGTGATGAAATGGTCAGTGTATCATGTTGCTAAGAGTTGATGTCTAGTTAAGCTTGCCCATCTTTGCAACAGGAGATGTTGGGCTGACATACCTGTTTGAGACTTAAGATTGTTGTTAGAGCTCATCATGACATATTTTTATGAGCTCAAACTGAACAAGGATTATAACGTAGACAAAATTTTCCTCTCTGTCAATATGGGTGTTTTTCTGGAACGAAAGCAGTTGCACACACGAATTGGTCATGCCAAAGCCATGTGGCAATCTGTTGTTTTTCTTCCTGCTAGTTTTCTATGAACGTGTGTCTGCTAAGTGCTAATGGTACGTGTCATGTCCTTTCTTAGAACTATCCTGCAGCTGTAGCACACAGTTCATGACTGCGATTGGTATTCTTCACATCTTACTCTTATCTTACGTAAAAATAATTATTGGGGTGTAGGGTGTGATGGAATGGAAGACTATTTTGGTTTGGCCTGATGCCCAAACCAGGTAGCTGCCTCACTTAATTCCAAATTCGCAATTGCCATTTGTTTTGAAAAATAGATGGTACTCCCTCCGTCCCATAATGTAAGACGTTTTTTGACAAAAAACGTCTTACATTAAGGGACGGAGGGAGTAGAATTTTCCATAACACTTAAGCCAGCTAGCTCGCTTCTTCATCCAGGACGATCTCACCTGTATTCGGTCCTCCCAAAAACCAAGGCAAAATTTATCATGGCTGCATGAATGCTTATTGCAGTAGAACTTTTTCAATGCCCAGATGTTGATCTTTGTACTCATGCCAGCCAGCCAATATATTTTCCATCAGATTTCCTTGACCAGACAGCAAGGGAGCACTCTAGGTACCAAAGCAAACTTGTTGTCGACCCCTATATGGCATACGTTAATCCCCATGGCGACTACTCGTCTATAACTAGAAATAAATAACCTAACATGCTAACACTAGTTGCTTGTTTGAACTCAGCAAGATTATTCAAACATATTTGAGCATTGGCAGACGTGCTGCAGAAATGATATTCGGTTAATCGCAGTCTTACATTTGTTTTGGCAAGGAAGCATGTGGAGCATCTCAACTACGGAAGCATGCATATCTTTGCTTCCGAGTGTGTAAATTATCAGTTTTAGAAGTGGACGGGTTATCACGCTTTATTTTACTATATGTTTTCATTATTTTTAGTGTATATGGGAGTGGTGTACCTAATTATGTTTTTTTTTCCTCTTTTGTGTTTGCTCAGCCATGCAACACTGGGCTTATTTAAGAAACTCCAACAGAGAGCACCAAAGTCGTTACGAAGGTATCATTATCAGTAGCTACTTCTGCTGTTTGTCCTCGTATGGCACAGAGGGTAAAAAAGGAAAGAAACATCATTTATTCTTCATTTTATCTTTTGCAGATGGGAGAGGTGTGGTCAAGTCAAGGTGGTTGTGAAAGTAGAAAGCGAGGAAGATATGCTGGTTTTACAAGTAAGTATTCTGCCTTGTTGGGCACTGGCACATTAATTTCGAAAGTACCTTGGGGTTATCTAGAGATTGTAACCCAGAGAAAAAGGCGCATGGACAAAAGCAGTCATTTAATATTTTGCTCTTATCATATAACATTTAGTAATAAAAAGCTTCTTTTGAAGAGTTACCAGAGGAATTAAAATAGCAGAAATATTAATGAGAAATGACATTTTGTAGGTGAATATGTCCTGGCCTGAAATAGCTCCAATAATTTCATTCCTCCCCCCTTATTTTAGAAAAAAAATGGAACATTTGATTCTTACTTGGCTTTATCCTCCATTTTCTCTTTGTAGATAAATCATTTGGTTAATGCCTTACTGTATTTGAAATGAAATGAACTTATCATTTGGAACAATGTTATTTTTGTCCCATCACATTTAAGCCCACTTTTGGGTGCAGGGGAGAGCAAAATCTATGAATCTGCCAACTCACATTACCATTGATGCTGGAAGGACACAGATTGCACCTAGTGAGTTACATGCACTAGGTCTGTTCAATTCTGTCTGTTTATGTCTTGATGAATTGATTTTTTTTTTGTCTTGCGATCCTGTAGATTCCAGAACGGTCATGGCTATTCTTGGTAAGTTACATGCATGATTTTCAAAGTGTATCATGTTTTTCAGAATTTGTGGGCTTGTAGTGAGCAGATATCTCGCTGCTGATTGTACTGTTTCATTTGAGCAGGGCCGGCTGACATGGTTGACGATGTCACTGGTGGTCTGAAGCTCTTATAACATGAGTTCGACATTCTCAAACATACGAGTTAAAAGCAATGCTGGAATTTTGCAAGCTATGATACTTCCACTGGTCTCCTGCTGAAGAATGAACCTTGGCTCTGTTGGTTTACTTGATATATCATTCTTCCAGGATTTGTTTGGAAGGAGGTTTTGTCCACTTTTACTTGTATCAACGACTGCTGTCTTTGGAGACCTCTGATTTAAGTAAATTTTCACTGGATTTAGGGGCAGAGTAGTTAATGAACCGTTCTCCATCTGTAGGATACAAATCTGAAAAAGGATAAATGTGGTGTTTCCCTTCCATGAACTATCTGAACTCCTTCAAAACGAAAAAAGGAAAAGGAAATTTATCTGAACTCTCTTGTCTGAATTTTTTGCACACTGGATGCAAGCCTGGATTAATGCCATGTTTTCTTCGTTAACTCAGAGTTTAGCTGGGCATTTTGCTTGCAATAGAAACCGTTCGATCCAACTGGTTCTCAACATCACTCTGATGTAACAAAATGACTACAACACATGGAAGTAGTTTTTTTTTTTATCAAAAAAGGGTTTGCCCCCTTCCGATTTTCATTACTGAAAACCAACGATAACCAACAGAGTTCAGAACAACACACCAGCCTAAGACGAAACTAGAGCTACCAGGTTCGAAACCGAAAAACAAAAGGCCACACTGAGAGCCAGCACCCACATTACAACCAGCATCCAGAGCATCCAAGGAACCAGTCTAGTTCAACCAGGAGAACAAAAAAAAAGAAGAAACGCGGAGTTAACAGCCACTAGAACTAACAACAACGTCCGGATCCACAGCAGCAAGAGATCCTTCCAGCCTAGCGACGTTGATTCTCCATCCCTGTCTGGCTGTGAACACCTCATTTGCTGCCCGTTCTAGCACTCTTGCCCCCAGCTCTAACATTTTTTTGACTGCTCCTTTATCTGCAAAATAGACTAATCAATCAACCATCTGCACATTAATTTGATGATGCATAAAGGATCATTTATCCTTTTTTTCTCAAACACAACCGCATTTCTGCTTTTCCAAATAGCCCAGAACAGGGCAGAAACCCCAATCATAACCATTTTCTTATCCTCTTTATTGAATTTCTTTATCCAATTTCCAAAGCAATCTTTTACATTTAATGGGACAGTTTTTAAACCACACACACATCTAACCAAACTCCACAGCAAAGAAGCTGCGGAACGAGAGAACAGGAGGTGATCAATTGATTCATTTTTTCCACAGAACACAATCTTTTCCTCCTTTCCATCCTCTTTTTAGCAAAACATCTCTGGTTAAGATACTTTTTTTGTTAACTAACCAAAGAAAAACTTTTAACTTTGCAGGCACCTTAATTTTCCATAAGTATTTCTGTGGGAAATTCACCCCTATAGTAATAATTTTACAGGGACCCCACAGAGAACTTGCGATCAGCAGTGAGGGTCCAGCAAATTTTATCTGCCCCTCCCTGCATAGGAATTTCTTCACATCTTTTCTTCAGGCTTTTCCAGAGCCCAAGTGTCTCCCCATGTAAAGTTCTTCTGAATCTAAACCCATGCCACCCTTTTCGTATAGCTTCCTCCACAGTAATGTTGTGGTCGAAGCATATGTCATATAGTCTGGGATAAGCATCTCTTAAGGGTTTGTCATCTACCCAAGTATCTTCCCAAAACCGAGTGTTCTTTCCATTTCCTAATTCCTTTTTAACAAACTTATAAAAGATCTCTTTGATTTTAAGCAAACCTGTCCAGAACTGGGAATCTCCCGGTTTCTTACATACTGATGCTAGACAGCCACCTTTTTTATATTTTTCATCTATTACATCCTGCCAAAGGCCAGTTTCTGTCTCCAGCTTCCAAAACCATTTAGCAAGTAGTTCTATGTTCATAACCTCCAAGTTAAGTATCCCTAAACCACCTACATCTTTAGGCAGACAACATTTTTCCCATTTTAACTAGGTGATATTTTTTCACATTTTCATCTTCCTGCCAAACCAGCCTAGCCCTGAAGAAACCTGCCTTTTTTACAATCCCTTTGGGGACTGCATAAAAGGACATCATAAATAAGGGAATATTAGTCAAACATGCTTGCACCAGAGTAATTCTTCCAGCAATGGACCCCAACAACTTTCCTTGCCAGCAGCCACATCTTTTTTCAATTTTATCAGTCACACAATTCCAATGAATGTTTCTAATTCTATTTTCTGACACAGGCATTCCCAAGTATTTAATGGGTAATTCCCCCATTTTACATGTCAAAATTTCCTGATATATCATTTGTTTTTCTTTGTCCTTGCCAAACAACAATAATTCATTTTATTGGAAATTGATTTTGAGCCCAGACATCTGCTCAAAAGCCCCTAAAATGAATTTGAGGTTCTTCACACTTTCCACTTCATCTTTGATCAGAAAGATGGTATCATCAGCATATTGTAGCATATTTATTCCCTTATTATCCCCTGTTTTCAAAACCCCTTTTACTATGTCCTGTCTCAGAGCATTATTCATTAGAATGGCCAAGGCATCAGCAGCCAAATCAAAAAGTAAAGGTGACATAGCATCCCCCTGTCTCAGCCCTTTATAGGTTTTAAAATATGGGCCAATCTCATCATTTACCCTAATTCCTACATATCCCCCTCTCATAGTCTCCATTACCCAATCACACCATTTATCAGGGAAATCTTTCAGTTTCAGCATCTGAATTACAAAGGGCCATTTGATTTTATCATATGCTTTTTCAAAGTCTACTTTGAAAATCAGAGCATCTTCTTTATTTTTGTGGAAAGAGTTCAACGCTTCATGTAGAATAACCACCCCTTCCATAATATATCTACCCTTAATAAAGGTTGTTTGTGTTTTGGAAATCACAGGTGCCACACACCTGGCCAGCCTATTCATTAGCACTTTAGTAATGATCTTAAAGCTGACATTCAACAGACAAATAGGTCTGAATTTTTGAATTTGTTTGGCATCCTTGGTTTTAGGAACCAGAGTAATAATGCCATAATTGAGCCTGGCAATATTGATATCCCCTTTTGTAGAACTATCCACTAAAGCTTTCAAGTCCCACTTAACCATATCCCAAAAATCTTGATAAAAATCAGCAGGGAACCCATCAGGGCCTGGACTCTTATTCCTCTTCATCCCAAATACCACCTGATGAATTTCATTTAAGGAGAAAGGGGCTAGCAACTCCTCTTTGTCTTGTGTGCTAATTTTCACCATCTCAATCTCCCTTAAAGAAATATCAGACTCCTCAGGATGTCCAAATAAATCTTTACAAAATTTGGTTATATATTCCATCAGCTTATCTTCCCCCTCTATGATCCCATCCTCCTGTTCCAACGAGACAATCTTATTCTTCCTTCTCCTCCCATTTAATTTTGCATGATAATATCTAGTATTTCCATCTCCATCCCTAATTTCTGTGTCTTTATATCTCTGCAGCCATTTCATTTCCTCTTGTAGCATAATTCTTTTTAGTTGAGCTCTAAGTTCTTTCTGCTCAGCTCTATCCACACTAGATAACTCCCTTATCTCAGCTCCCTTGTCTAGCTCATCTAATTTTTTGATGATTTCTATTTTAAGCTTTTTTATACCAGGCATCCACATTCTTGTTCCATCCTTTGGCTTTCTTTCTCATATTTCTCAATCTTAATTGCCATCTTTCTAGGATATCACCTTTATACCTTTCATTCCATGTTTTATATACTAGCTCTTTGAACCCCTCTCTTAGGATCCAAGCATTTTCATATCTAAATATATATTTGTGTTTGTGCTTCTCCCCTGTATCCAGGAACAGTGGGGTGTGATCAGATATTTCTCTGGCAAATGCTTGTAAAAAGGTAAGAGGATATTTCTCTTCCCAAGCTGGACACATTAGGACCCTATCTAATTTCTCAAAAGTAGGATCTTCCTGATTGTTGGCCCAGGTATATTGTCTCCCATTCAAAGGTAGTTCTCTTAACCTAGCTTGTTCAATAATAGCATTAAACATAAAGGGCAATTGATCATTTGACATAGGTTTGTTTTTCTTTTTATCATTCCTAATTATGTTAAAATCTCCTCCCACCAAGCAGGGCAAAGGGTTATCATGATATAATCTTGCCAACTCAGCTAGAAAGCTAGGTTTCCTTCCTTCTGAGCATCCCCATATACAGTTATCAGATTCCAGTGCATTTTGATTTTTTTTATCAAAAACTATCACTCTCAGAAAATATTGTCCCTTCTCAATCCCCTCAATATCAAACATATCCTTGTTGATCCCAACTAGGATCCCTCCAGACATTCCTCTAGGAGGGTTCCAGCACCACTGGTAGTTTTTCCCTCCACATAAATTGTGAAGCTCATTTTTAGTGAAGTCTTGCTTTATTGTCTCAGAGATCCCAATAAAGTCCAACTTCTGATCAATGATCAATTCCCTAATATGTATCTTTTTTGTGATCTTGTCCTATACCTCTGACATTCCAAAAAACCCCTCTCATTTTTATTTATTTATTGTAATTTATTCTGTCTCCCCTTTTTTTCCTTTGTAAAACCCCAATCCCAACTGTTTGCTTCACACAGTCTAATCTTTGGTGAGCTTTTTTTGCTACTCTTTTTCCCTGAGAGCATTCCTCTCAGTTTCCTGATTTGTTTTTCCTCAATATCAGCATCTGAATGTTCAAAATCAGAGCATATATCCTCAAGCTCCACATCTCCAGTATGAATATATACTGGTGTGTCTTTTTTTCCCTCTCCTTCCCCCTCAGCTACTTCCTTTTCCCTGTCCCTATTTTCTTTTTTAATATTCTGGAAGTAAATGTCTTTCCTTGCTCTCTCCATCTTATCAATGATATCTAGGTTTTTGTCAATCATCTCAATAGAACATCCTAGATCAATCCCTACCAAAAAGCTAATCTGCAATAAAGAAGCATGAGCAAAAGTAAAATCAGAATTCTTACCATAATTATCCCTTTCCTCATCTCTAATTTTTGCCATCTCTTCAACTTTCTGATCTTCCTTCCCTTTGTTTCTGAGACTTCTTTTGATCTCCACTTCTTTCTCCTCCCCCTATTTTTCCAAGACCTCTCTTCCATGCAGCTCAACCATTTTTCCCCCAGAGTCCCAACTGACTCTTGGCTAGCATTATAATCAGTAGGCTCATTGTATTTTCCAGAGTCAGTATCCTCCTTTTTCTGCTGATTATCTTTCTCATAGTCCTCTATATCCATGTTGGCTAATTCCATTTCATACTACTCCCTGTTGGTAGCTTCTTGCACTAGCTTTTGAATTTCTTCTTTTTGTTTTTTACTCATCTCTTGCAGTTCTAATTGTTTATTTTCCAGCTCCTTGGTCCTTTTTTCACACATGGAAGTAGTAGATCACCCTCATACTTATACTGAAAATACAGAGGATACAATACAATACAATGGTGTTAATCAATACACCACCATATACGTACGTTCATACAGATACAATGATTTGCTGCAGCAGCGACTCGAAGCCGCTTTGGTGGATGGATATATGACAAATATAATTGCGAATTCGTGATTTTGGCGAAGCTATAACATGGTCAGACAGGAGGGGATGTATTCGCCCCCCTTAATTCTGACGAAATCGCATCGATCAGATGCTCTGCAGCCTGCCCTTCCCGCTGAAGATCCGGTTGAGGATCGCCGCCAGCCTGACGCCCCCCTGAGCGATCCTCTTCTGAACGACCGGCAGCGCCGTGGAGTAGTACTCATCTGCAGTTCAGTTCCAACAAAGGTCAGTTCAGTTCCAACAAAGGTCTCATCGCACTCGTTCCAAAGGAATCGTAAATTCATAATCAATCACTAAGCATACAGTAGTATTGTGTACTGTTTATCTAATTTATATTAGTATTATTGATTGATCTCGTACAGTACCTCCTAAGGTGGAGTCCTGCTTGACGCCCTTGTACGCGGCGCAGGCGAGCGCCGCACTCTCCTGAGCGTACCTGCACTCATTTCAAGCCGTCAGCCTCTGAACATGTATTCGGTTTTGCAGCTGGAATGGATCATCGTGGTGACTGATGAGCCTACTTGTCAGCGCAGGTGGTCTTGGTTTTGCTGCGGCACGCCTCCCACTGCTTCTCCTCGCCGGACCAGTCCTCCTGTGAGTGAGGAAGAGAACAGCTCAGTCAGAAAATCACTCAAGGTGAAATTAAGCTCAAACGATGCTGCAATTCAGTGCAGTGCAGCGTAGAAGTTGCTGGCTTTGGCTTACAGTGATGTTACGCTGGATGGCCTTGATCATGGTCTCCTGGTCCCTGTTGAAAAAGTCCTTCATGGCCTGCTCGATGACGTCCACATCCCACACCTAGTGATTATATAGACAGGTAAGCATATGATTATTGATGATTCTACTATGGATCATCGTGGATGGAGCTGAGACTGTCAGTGGTGGTACGTTACGTACGTGGTGCAGGTTGCTCTTCCTCCTGTACCAGCGGACGAGGATGGTGTTGCCGCCGAGGTCTTCCACGTGGCCGCAGTGGAGCGGCTGGTGCACGTCGCCCACGAAGTGGGCCAGGAACATCAGGCTCTCCGTCCGATTATCTGGACGAGGATGTACATGCCATGCATCTAGTATTAGTACTTGCATATACCAATATATGCCCCTGTTTTCCTCTATCAATGCAATGATACATTTATCAAGCGTATTAAAAAAAAAACCAATATAGGCCACCCGTGAAGTAATTGATATGTACTGTACTGCAGTGATTTAATTGCTCTTATATTTCTTGACGATGGGAGTACTACTGTATTGCTTACATGGGCTGGACGAGTCTTGGAGCGCGGCGGTGTAGTTGTTGATGGCCCCGACCACGCACACGTTCTTGTTCCCCTTAGTGTCGTGGCAGTCCCCTGCCCACAAATCAAAATCAGTAGGAGCATCGAAGCATGGCATAATAATAAGACCAAGTGCAGAAATTCTGATGGGATCTTGTGTTGGGCGTCTAGTTGTCCCTGCTCGTGAAACTCTACGACTGTTACATTAGCTTGACGGCATCAACGATTGCTCAGGCAAACGCGTCGTGCATGCATGCATGCCCCCCTTGAACGTGTGACGAGGGGCATAACTCCCTTGCCCAATCAGACGAGCAAACCTATACTCGATTGCATGCCACCGTCCAGTCAAGCTAATAATAACTCGCCCCAAATGATAATATTCCTTCTCCATCAAAGAGGGAAACGGCCGGCCTTTTTATCCGAATGAATGATGATGATTCAGTTACCTGTAACCGCCACTCACCACACACATGGATAGGTCGGTTGCTTCAGTAGCATGCAGGTGGACGCACGCTAGGCAGTTTTAAGAATGGAAAAGGTGTTTCTCGAAAACACGGAAGCTTTTCAAAAAAAATTGTAATGGTCACATGAAAAATGCAGAATTTTTTGTTTTCCAAAACATGGCAAATTTAGAAAAAAATATAATGGTCACATGTAAATTACAAATTTACTATTTTCTACAACATGGCAAATCTATACAAATATTGTGATGTTCACATGGCAAGTTTAGGAATTTTGTTCTAGAAATCATGACAGCATTTTTTTTTGAAATATCTAATGGTCACATGGCAAATTTACGATTTTTAGCTCCTTAAAACATGAAAAATCAATTATAAACTTTTGGTCCCTAAATGATGGCAAATTGAGAAATTAAGAAAATGTTTGTACGGGTCACATGGCACTTAAAACTTTCGCTCCCAAAATGATGCCAAATTTAGATTTTTTTTTAATATTCACATGGTAAATTTAGGAATTTTGCTATGTAAAGCATATCAATTTTTGAAAATATTTGTTCTTATCACATGGAAAATTTATTATCTGCGTAATTGCAGCTCCACCCTCCCCCCTAGTTTTTTTATGCCATGACAACTTCTCTATGTTTTGTGCATGAACTCTTTTTTTTACCATAGAATGCAACCGTATAACCCCATGGCAGCTATAGATACATCATCATCATTTTTACATATCATGGCAAATTTTACAAAATTCATTCTATAATTCATGGAAGATATATAAATTTGTAGTACTGGTCATATGGCAACTCTACAATTGTTTTGCTCCCTAGATCATGACTAATGTAGCCAAAAAATAAAAAAAAACTAATGTAGCCAAAAATTACTATTTTGTGTTTGCTAAAACTATGGCAGTTTGTAGACATTTTGTAATCGCCACATGACAACTTCAGATAATTTGTTCTCCACAATCATGTCAACTTTTACAAATGTATTTACCGGTCACATAACAACTTTATAATTTTTTGTACTGCTCACATGGCAATCTTTTTGTAAAGTTCACATGGAAACTTTATGTAGATTTTGTACACCATAGATCAGGTAGCGTGGTAAGGATGAAGAAACAGATAGGGGCGGGGGTTTGCTTGATGCGCGAACGGCGCAGCGCGTGAACGGTTAGTCGCATTAGGATCTCGGGAGAGCGATCGATGCACCCTATTAGCATCCTTCTTTTGGAGCTAAAAGTAAAACCAAGTGCTTTATGCCGTAAGAATAAAACTAAGCAACAGCTGAGATTGTGTACATGCATCATGCATGCATGGTACTAGGCAGATTTGGAGCAAGCATGACTGCATGAGAGAGAGAGAGAGAGGGGGGGGTCGTACTGGCGTAGCCGAACTTGCAGTCTTTGGGGTGTCGGCGAAGTGGAGGGGCTCGACCACCGGTACCGGAAGCGCTGGCTGTCCGCCCACGAGCACACCTCCGCGAGCTCGCCTTTAGCCGACGACGGGAGGAGAGCCTTCACCCCCGCCGTTGCCTCCTTCGTTAGGAAACCCTGCATTGATAAACATCAGCTGAGTTGACCTCTACGGCCGGCGCCGGTGAAAACAGATGGAATCGACCACTAGTGCTGGGTCAGTGGTTTACGTACATCGGCGATCTTGCACGTCATGTAGTGCCCCTCCTTGCCCCACGCCTGCGCCGCCGGGGCTATTGCCGCCGCCGCGACCAGGACGACGTGAAGCAGCAGCAGCAACCCCATCCTAGCTTAGCTCTCTCTCTCTTCTCCGTGTCTTGTTGTGTTGCTTTCCTTCTTGGCTCATGTACCTTGTGTACTGCTCCCCTATTTATATTTATACAAACAACCACCGGCCAACCCATGGCCGAGTTCTGCTTTTTGTCTGAACCGGTAGCATTTTTTTATTGACAGTGGCAGGAAAATGCCCTATATATAGTTTGGACTGTTAACAGGAAAATACTCTATATATGGTGTCAAGCTATTTATTTATTGATATTAAAGTGGAACTAGAGCTTCTTATGGGATATATATAGTTTGTATGCCACGTCCTGTGTGTGAAGATCTTATGAACATAGATAATGGATGTGTTTGGTTGCCTCTGTAGAGCCCAATCAGGTCCGCACGAAATGAAATTGGGCCGTTTGTTTGCCTGCATTCACTGTTTGGCTTGTATAGCACGAACTTTAAAGCACCTCTCAGCCAGACTCGTTGGGCGTGTTTGGTTGCCTGCGCCGAGCCCAACCAGGCCCGCGCGGGAAGGGAGAGGCCTGTTTGGTTGCCTGGTTTTCCTGTTGGGCCTGCATCGCACGCTCCTCAAAGCATCCCAGAGCTTGGCTTGCTGGAAACCCTCGGAACGGTAGTTTCTTGCGAGCCAGACTGAGTGCGGTGCGAGGTCGCACAGGCGGGAGCGAGGCGCGGGCGAGGGGGGTGGCGGGAGATGGAAATCTGGCGCGCCGTCCCGGCGCCAAATTAGCCTCACCCCCCTTTCACTCGCTCACCCATAGCCACTGCCCCCCTTTCTTCGCTACTGCCTCACCACCGACGGCGGCTGCGATTTCAGATCTGCGCTATAGGCGGCGGCTGCGGAAGAGCGGCGGCGTTTGCGGCGGATCTGGTGCTCCCCTTGCTGTTGGCAACCGTCTGGTCGACCTACTCTCTGCCATGGCTCCCCCTACGCCGTCCTCGTCTCCGATGCTGGTAAGCAGCACCCCCTCCCCCTTTGTTAGCTCAGTGGTTAGGCCTTTAAGCTAGGTGTAGGATCGATTTCCCACTGAACGAACCGTCGATGTCGACTAGGTTATGGACTCATGGATGAGGCTGATAATCCAGGCAGCAGCACTGATTGTGTGATTCAGGCATGGGTCATGTTCATGCACCAGAGAGCTGTTCGTCGTGTTGGGAGACCGTTGATCCGCTATGGTCCATTGTTTCCCCGAAAACAGGAGAGGATTCAAAATCTGAACTACATCTACAACTGCAATGACGTCGAGGCTCCGTGGGTGCTTAGAATGAAAAGAGCACCATTTGACAGGCTTGTCGAGACCTTCAGGAGCAGGGGCCTGTTACAAGATAGCATCAACACAGTGTCGAAGAGCAAGTGGCCATGTTCCTCCATGTTGTTGGCCATAACCAGAGGTTCAGGGTCATTCACAACACGTTCTGGAGATCAATGGAGACCATCTCTAGGTACTTCAAGCAGGTGCTTTTTGCTGTTGGGGAGCTCAGAGGAGAGATGATCAGGAGACCATCTGGCCAGACTCCACCCAAGATTTGCGGAAGCCCAAGATGGTATCCATACTTCAAGGTGAGCATTGACAATATACACTTTTCATGGCTTGACATGCTTGTATTGTTCAAGTTCAACACTAACACAGGCTAGTGATGCCATTTTCAGGACTGCACTGGGGCAATAGATGGTACTCATGTCACTGCCAGAGTTCCTAGATCACAGTCTGCAACATACAGGGGGAGGAAGCACTACACAAGCCAGAATGTGCTTGCTGCTGTTGACTTTGATCTGAAGTTCACATATGTGTTGGCTGGCTGGGAGGGGTCAGCGCATGATGCTAACATTCTCACTGACAGCATGAGTCGACCTGATGGGATCAACATCCCCGACGGCAAGTTCTACCTTGGAGATGCTGGCTATGCATGTCGGCCGGGTATTCTTCCACCCTTCAGGAAAACAAGGTACCATCTCAACGAGTTCTCTGGTAGGAACTATCCTAGGACTGCACAGGAGCTGTTTAATCTCAGACACTCCAGCCTTAGAGTAACTGTTGAGAGGGCATTTGGAGCTCTGAAGAATAGGTTTAAGATCCTGGATCAGAAGCCATTCCACCCATACTCCACTCAAGTTAAGCTAGTTCTTGCTTGTTGCATTCTGCATAACTGGATCCTCCAGTGGGGCTTTGATGAACACGTGCCTGAGGAGGAAGAGGTCGAGCCTGACGATGTTGTTAGCTCTGGCCATGGTGTGGAGGCATTTGACAATGACGCTTGGAAGAACAAAAGGTTGGAGTGGGCAGAGGCAATGTGGCTTAACAGAGGTCAGTGCAGGATTTGAAGAAGAGGAAGAAGAAACAGCAGCAGCAGAAGCACAGAAGAAGAGGAAGAAGAAGCAGCAGCAGCAGCAGAAGCAGAAGAGGAAGATGAAGCAGCAACACCGATGAACTATCCCCTATTTAGCCAATGGCTCTTAATAATCTAATCTGTCATTTGATTGTAGTTAGGATGAACTGTTATTTGTTTAACTAGCTGGCATTATGTTCAGATTGTGTGTGGTAAGGTCACCACTAGTTAGAAGTGGTGACAACACCTTATGCAGGTTGCAACCAAACACCATGTTGTATGTGCACCTAATGTAATGCGGGCAACCAAATGCTGGGTAAAAAATGGTTGTCTCATGCAATTAGGGGCATGCAGGCAACCAACTATGTGCATCTGGGGTTTTTTGGCCTGCATCCCCTCAAACTGGCTCAATAGAGCCAGGCTCGCCGGGCCAGACTGAATCGGCAATGTAACTAAACACGCCCGTTAGGAACGACCGATTCGGCCGTTTCCCCCCAGCCAGGCTCGAGCGGTGCAGGGGAAGGAACACAACACTGAGCTCATGCGACCACAGAGATGGCGCAAACTCGTGCGTCTCTCCAACTCTGGATGCAAGGCTGGGTTAATGCGACGTTTTTTTCGAGTTTGCCTAAAAAGCAAACCAATCTATCCAATTGGTACTAATGTACACATCACTTCGATGTAACAAAATAGTTACAATCACGTGAAGGTTAGATCACTAGTATTCCTGATGTCTTTGAATATCTTGTTGATACAGAGACCGGGTGTAATTGGTATCTTCGCGATATTAATATATTTCCTTTGTCGAAAAAAAATCACTAGTATTATCCTATAGATGATACAATGGTGTTAATAAATACAACACCATATGCATGCATGCATGCATACCTACATAAATACTTCATACATACATACATACATACATACATACATACAAATACAATGATTTGCCGCAGCAGCGAGTATAAGCCGCTTTGGTGGACTGATAAAAAATTAAATCGTGAATTCGTGATTTTTGTGTAGCCGGTTCTTTAATTTCTACTACTACTACAACTACAGTATATCAATCAGATGCTCTGCAGCCTGCTATTCTTCCCACCGAAGATCTGGTTAAGGATCACCGCCAGCCTCACGCCCCCCTGAGCGATCCTCTTCTCCACAACCGGCAGCGCCCTGAAGTAATAGTCGTCTGCAGTCCAGTTTCGAAAAGATCTTGTCACACTTGTTGCAATAGAATCATAACCAACTAGTACTAATTAATCTCATACGGCGCCTACCTCTTAAGGTGTCGCCTTCCTTGACGCCCTCGTACGCGTCGCAGGCCAGCAATGCGCTCTCCTTGGCGTACCTGCATTCGACCATTCTCAGCCGTCAGATCCAGCCTCTGAATATATATATATATATATATATATATATATATATATATATATATATATATGTTCAGTTTTGCAGATGGATTGGCTCATCATCAGCGTGATCTCGAAGCTTAGTTTTCGGCACAGGTGATCTTGGTTTGGCTGCCGCACGCCTCCCACTGCTTCTCCTCGCTGGACCAGACCTCCTGCAGGAGATCAATGTAGTGAGGGATTACTCAGGATGAAATTAAGCTGAGGTGATGGACCGCAAGTCAAGGCAGTGCAGGAATTGGTAGGAGCTTACGGTGATGTTGCGCTGGATGGCCTCCATCATGGTGTCCTGGTCCCTGTTGTAAAAGTCCTTCATGGCCTGTGTGATCACGTCAGAATCCCACACCTAGTTTTGTAAAGACAACACCGACGTTAAATTAGACAGTGAACAATACGGATCGACCAGCGGGTCCAAGTCTGAATGGAGCATGGAGCTGAGACTGTGCTAGGACGTACGTGGTGCAGGTTGCTCTTCCTCCTGTACCACCGGAGTTTGATGGTGTTGCCGCCGAGGTCGTCCACGTGGCCGCAGTGCAGCGGCTGGTGCACGTCGCCCACGAAGTGCGCCAGGAACATCAGGCTCTCCGTCCGATCATCTGGATGATACACATGCGTGCATACCATGCAGTGCATGTGTACGTCCTATGCTCAGTACACAATACCATGCTTGAAAGAAAATGATACTACGTACATGCACGTACTACTTCCTCCGTTTATAAATATAAGTTGTTTTTAGTATTTCAATATAAACTGTAAACAGACTGAAATGAATGAACAAACATGCTTTTTTTTTTGTGAACAGAGGGAGCACTTACATGGGCTGGACGGGTCCTCCAGCGCGGCGGTGTAGTTGTTGATGGCCCCGACCACGCACACGTCCTTGTTCCCCTTGGTGTCGTGGCAGTCCCCTGCCCACAAAGTAAAAATCAGTATTGTCTAAAAAAAAGTAAAAATCAGTAGGAGAATGGAAGCATGACGTAATAATTAAGAAAAAAATTCGACGAAATTTCGCTCACTTCGAGTGTCCTTGAAATATTCTTGTTTTGTTTAAATTATTTCGGTATTTTCAAATTAAATGTATAATAAACTTGTGGAATCAATCTAAAACATATTCCTTTGGTTAGCACAGCGGTAGGCAGGTGTTGTTGCCTAGTTTAGGGCTACGGTTCGAATCCCAGTCTCACAATATTCATTCTTTAGTACTTTATTATTCTTGGGATTCGAACCAAGATCAATTGCCATAGATGATTTCTTATGTAAATTTGTTGCTAAAACATTACTTATTCAATACTTTAAGTTTGAATTTATCAAAATTTAACTAAAAACTTCGTTAATTTGCTCAAAATTGTTTTCGAAATTTATGAAATTCCAGAAATTTCGGGGCTTTTGAGGGTGAGGGATTCTAGTACTTTATTATTCTTGGGATTCGAACCAAGATCAATTGCCATAGATGATTTCTTATGTAAATTTGTTGCTAAAACATTACTTATTCAATACTTTAAGTTTGAATTTATCAAAATTTAACTAAAACTTCGTTAATTTGATCAATATTGTTTTAGATATTTATGATATTCCAGAAATTTCGGTGATTTTGAGGGTGAGGTTTTAGAACCTAGATCGGTAGAGACTGAAGTAGCAGACGAACCATTGCCATAGATGAGTTCTTATGTAAAATTGTTGCTAAAACATTACTTTTTCAATACTTTAAGTTTGAGTTTATCAAAATTTAATTAAAATTTTTGTTAATTTGCTCGAAATGGTTTTCGAAATTTATGAAATTTCAGAAATTTTGGTGCTTTCAAGGGTGAGGGATTCGAACCTAGATCAATAGAGACTGAAGTAGCAGTCGAACCATCGCCATAGATGAGTTATGTAAAATTGTTGCCAAAACATTACTTATTCAATACTTTAAGTTTGAATCTATCAAAATTTAATTAAAAATTTTGTTAATTTGCTCGAAATGGTTTTCGAAATTTATGAAATTTCAGAAAATTTCGGTGCTTTCGAGGGTGAAGGAAATTTTGTTGGTTTGAAAATCAAAACCTTGGGCGCTGCTGGAGTTCCCTTTATTTTTCCTTGCTGGTAAAAAACAACGTATCTACGTGTTGGGCTTTTTTGATTAGTAGTTAGTTGTTGTTCTTGCTTGTGAAACTCTAGCATGCCCTCTTACTCCCAGTTGGTGACGAGGACTCCCTTGCCCAGTCAGGGGAGCAACCAAATGGACCGGTTGCTTCAGTACGTAGAAGGTGAACGTGAGCACGGCAAATAACGTGTCGTGACGGACCTCTATCTATAATTAAGCACGTACGTACGGGCTCAAAGTCAAAGCGCGTCTTAACCTCCGATGGTGAGATGTGCTGATGTTACTGGGGCATGCGGTAGCTCTACCAGATTATCTATCTCAACTTGTGTGTGTTTTGCTAATTTATTGTGAGTTGCAAAAACATAAGTGTTTTTTTCGTTGTGCGCATGGGTGAAACCTGGAAACAGCTGAAATTGCAAATGGAAGCATGCATGGCGTAGCTGAAGTTGTTTCAGAACAAGCATGATGCATGGCATGGTAGAGCGTACGTACTGGCGTAGCTGAAGTTGCAGTCGCCGGGGGTGTCGGCGAAGTGGAGGGGGCTGGACCACCGGTACCGGAAGCGCTGCTTGTCCGCCCACGCGCACGTCTCCGCGAGCTCGCCGTTGGCCCACGACGGCAGGAGCTCCTTCACCGCCGCCGACGCCTCGCTCGTCAGGAAACCCTGCACGTAATTAAGAAGAAGAAAAAATCCAGTTCATTTCAGCCTACCTAGCTTAACGGGGCGTAGATACGTACAGTAGAATCGATCGATCACGTCGGACGACGATCGGGGGTGGTTGGCGTACATCGGTGATCTTGCAGGTCATGTAGTGCCCCTGCTTGCCCCACGCCTGCGCCGCCGGGGCTCTCGCCGCCGCCGCGGCAACGAGCACCTGAAGCAGCAGCAGCAACCCCATCCTAGCTTAGCTCGAGCTTAATTTGCTCCCTCTATTTCTTCGTGTCTTTCAGTAGTGTTGTGTAATTGTGTTGCTTTCCTTCCTTGTCTCATGTGCGTTGTGTACTGCTCCCCTATTTATACTGACAGCCACCAGCCAACTGATGGCCGGGTTTTGGACTTGGAAGATTCCTTGTTCTGATCCGCGATGCGTTTATGTCCGGAGGAGTTTGAAGCCTTCAAGGGAGCGGTACTTCCATTCCATGTGAGACTGACGGATGGGTTGCTTGCGCCATGCGAGCATCTCCCCCAGCTTGTGGTCATGATGTGCAACTATGTCGCCGTGGTTCACATGTGCAGCACGCAACAAACTCTGGTCGCCATCCGCTAGCTTCGCGGCAAATGGCGGCCGATCTGCCGTCGTCCAGACATGTGTCAACACCTGCGAGCTGGCCTAGACAATCCTCTTCTCAAGAACCCTCATAGCTAAGAAGAATTTTTTTTTCTCGAGTGTGGTACTAATACTATATACTCCCTTCATCTCATTATATAAAAACGTTTTTGCCACTAGTGTAGTGACAAAAACGTTCTTATATTATGGGACGGAGGAAGTATTAAAAAAGAGGACGGGGTAAAAAGAAATATTCATCTGCATACATGCAGTTTTTATGCCAACAGTCTTTCTTTTTTTGATAAAAGAACCCCTTCCGATTTTCATTTAGAAAACCATAGCAGTTCGATTACAAAGTTCAAACGAAACCAACGGACACCTATCAACTAGGATTCCTACCTCCCAACTCTACCTTCCTTCACCAAAAGGGGCAGTGCAGCATCATATCGCGCGCAAAATACCCAAACATCCAAATCTACCTTATTACAATCATCCAAGGGCACCATCCACAGGCAACCCATACATCAGTTTTGAAACTACAGACTCCAAAAGACACTACCAGAACAAAAGCAACAAACGAACAATAACATAAGCTTCAGGAGGAGACTTTGTTATCCTTCCAAGCGCGCCACACTGTACCTCTACCCTTGTGAAGCTCTGTAAACCTCATTTGCTACTTGTCCAAGCAGTTTTCTGCCCAGCTCCAGTACCTCTTTTTGGTGCTCCTTTATCTGCAATATTGACCAATCCAAAATCCATCGGCACATTAGTTTGATCAAAGTCATAGGAACAGCAAATTTCTTATTATCAAAGATTATGCCATTTCCGCACTTCCACATAGTCCAGAATAAAGCAGAAATCCCTACTAGAACAATTTTTTATCATCTTTTCAAAATGTTTTGATCCAAGGTCCCGGACACTCCTCAATAGATGAAGGAGTTTTCCTCAACCCAAATGTACACTGTAACAAGCTCCATATCAAGGAGGCCGCGGAGCAAGCGAAAAACAGATTCATCTTTACCACAAAACATACACTTTTTCTCCCCCCGCCACCCCTTTTCAAAAGAGAGTCCCTAGTGAGAATACTTTTCCTATTAACTGGCAAGAGGGCAGCCCGGTGCATGTAGCTCCCGCTTGCGCAGGGTCCGGGGAAGGGTCCGACCACTTTGGGTCTATTGTACACAGCCTTTCCCTACATTTCTGCAAGAGGCTGTTTCCAGGACTTGAACCCGTGACCTCATGGTCACAAGGCAGCAACTTTTCCTATTAACTAGCCATAAGAAAACTTTGATCTTTGCTGGTATCTTAATTCTCCACAGGAATTTCTGTGGAAACTTAAGATCTTCAGCAACTAGTTTCCTGTATAAGGATTGAACAAAGAATTTTTGGTCAGTGGTTAAAGTCCAAATCACCTCATCTTTCCCTTCTCCCATATTTATCTCCTCACATCTTCTTTTGAGACTATTCCAAAGTCCCAAGTTTCTCCATATAAGGTTCTTCTAAACCTTAACCCATGCCATCCTTTCTGTATGTCTTCTGCAACTGTTATATTCTGATCAGAACATAGATCATATAGTCTGGGATAAACCTCTTTCAGGGTTTTGTCATCTACCCATATATGTTCCCAAAACCTGGTGTTTTTTCCATTCCCCAATTTCTTCTTAATGAATTTATAAAATATTTCTTTAATTTTCATCAAACTAGACCAAAACTGAGAATCCCGACCTTTTTTTACTAGCCCTGGATATGCATTCATCTTCTCCATACTTTCTGCAAATCACATCTTGCCACAAACCCTTCCCTGTTTCCAATTTCCAAAACCATTTCACGAATAGGGAAATATTCATTAGTTCCAAATTTAAAATGCCTAAACCCCCTACATCTTTGGGCAAGCAACAAGTTTCCTGTTAACTAAATGATTTTTTTCATCATCTTCTTGCCATACCAATCTGGCTCTAAAGAAATCAGCTTGCTTGACCACCCCTTTAGGAATGGGATAAAAGGACATCATAAAAAGAGGTATATTAGTTAAGCAAGCTTGTACCAGTGTAATCCTCCACGCAATTGATCCAAGTAACTTCCCTTGCCAAATTACATCTTTTCTCTATTTTTCAGTAACACATTTACGGTGTGTATTTCTAATTCTGGAGTCAGATATTGGCATCCCCAAGTATTTCATTGGAAGCACACCCATTTTACATGTTAATATCTCATCGTACCTGCACTGTTTGTCAACAGACAACAGCTTTCCCAAAGAGCATTAACTCACTTTTATGAAAGTTAATTTTCAGCCCTGACATTTGCTCAAAAGCTCCCAGAATGAATTTAAGGTTTCTAACACTTTCAATGTCATTTTGTATTAAAAATATTGTATCATCTGCATATTGCATTATTTTAACCCCTTTATTACATCCATTACCCAGTACCCCCTTCACTAAGTCATGCTCAAGCGCATTACTCATAAGTACAGCCAATGCATCTGCAGCCAAATCAAACAGAAGAGGTGACATCACATCTCCTTGGCGAAGCCCTTTATATGTCCTAAAGTTGGGTTCAATTGCATCACTAACTTTTATGTCCACATGTCCCCCTCTCATTGTTTTCATAACCAAAACACACCATTTATCAGGGAAACCTTTAAGTTTCAGCATTTGTATCACAAATGGCCAGTTTATTTTGTCATATGGTTTTTCCAAATCTACTTTAAAGATCAATGCATCTTGTTTTCTGGTATGAAATGTATTTAGTGCTTCATGCAAAATCACCACCCCTTCTATTATGTATCTCCCATTGATAAAAGCAGTTGTTGTTCTAGAAATTATAGGAGACACATCTAGTAAGTCTATTCATCAACATTTATTATTATTATTTTAAAACTGTCATCAACAGACAAATTGGTCTAAACTTCTGAATTTGTTTAGCATCAACTATTTTTGGGACAAGAGTAATGATTTCATATTTCAATCTAGATATATCTACTATTAGTTTTGGGCATATAACGGTCCGAGTAAACCACTTACCTAAGTTGGGCCAGAAAATAAAATGGGCTTTAACAGTCTGAAAAGTAGATTGAGCCTGAATTGTGCCATCGGCCCATGAATGGCCCAACCACAAGGCGGGTCGTTAACATGCCAAAATATGTGTCGGGCCGTAGTTGGCCCAATAACATGATGGTTGTAAGCAGGCCAGATGCAAAGCGGGCCATAATTAGGCCCAGTTATATCACAGGTCTTTAACGGGCCAATAGACAGGTTGGGTCTAAAGTGTATCCACGAAGACTACGGGCCGCTAAGAGGCCGAAAGTCACTTCGAACCAGAAATAGACCCACATATAGCACGCGCCGTTAAATGGCCGAAAATGAAACCGGGCCGACAACGGCCCATATGTACCAAGGGCCACTAACAGGCCAAAAGTAATATCGGCCGAACTATTAGATGGGCCTTGAAGAGGCCGTAGTTCAAATCAGGCCCCAATGGCCCAAAAGCAAAGTGCGAGTTAATAGGCCAGATCTTATATGGGCTGTAATTTGGCCCAAAATATGTCAGGTAGTTAACGGGCCGGATCTGATATGGACCGTCATTTGGCCCAAAACATGGCAAAGTTTTAACGGGCCGGATCTGATATGGGCCGTGATTTAGCCCAAAACATGGCAGACATCTAATAGGTCGGGTCTGACGTGGGCCGTAATTTGGCCCAATACGTGGCAGACTGTTAACGGGCTGGCCCACTAGTGCCTGACAAAATCTTGTGGGCCTTTCGCGGGGCTGGCCCATTTATATTAAATGGGCAACTGTTGGGCCGTGCCACGTGTCGACGTATCATAGGCGCATCTCGCCCATTGGAGGAATGACATCTGTCGCAACACCGAGCTGACATGTGAATCCTCTAGTGAATGAGAATTTTACTCGTGGAAAATCGCCATTGGTCCGTGCTTTTAACAGGTTATCGGATCCAAACCCGAACATGATAGCTTAACGGTGACCCGTTATGGTGGATGCCACGTGTCGGTTATCCTTGACAAAACACTTCCATGACGGGCCATTTATTGTCAGGAAGTGGACACTTCCGTGATGATAATTTCCGTATTGTCATGGAACACTTCTACGACAGCACAGGTATAAACAGGGCCGGTTTCAATGTTGCACCAAAGCCTTGAACCGAAAAGTGCCAAAAATAATATGTTTGGGTTGTTGGACATATTAGCACAATTTTGATTAATCTAATCCACGAGTAAGTAATAAACATGACATTCATAGTATGCAACTCATACTCATACCTAAAAGTGGGAGCATGTATGAATCATAGAACCGAATCATCTATGAACAGAGTATATACGGCTATCACATGAACGAGTAACTAGGGGATGAACAAGACATACCCTCCGGTAGGCCAGTCTAGGGCCGCAGTGGCGGCAGCTTGGGGAATGCAGTAATTTCAAAAAAATTCCTACGATCACGCAAGATCTATCTAGGAGATGCATAGCAACGAGCGGGGAGAGTGTGTGTCCACGTACCCTCGTAGACCGAAAGTGGAAGCATTAAGTAACGCGGTTGATGTAGTCGAACGTATTCGCGATCCAACCGATCAAGTACCGAATGCACGGCACCTCCGCGATCTGCACACGTTCAGCTCGGTGATGTCCCTCGTACTCTTGATCCATTTGAGGCCGAGGGAGAGTTTCGTCAGCACGACAGCGTGGCGACAGTGATGATGAAGTTACCGGCGCAGGGCTTCGCCTAAGCACTACGACGATATGACCGATGTGTTATCTGTGGAGGGGGGCGCCACACACGGCTAGGAACAATTGATGTGTGTTCTAGGGGTGCCCTCCCCACGTATATAAAGGAGGGAGAGGGAGGGAGGCAGCCTAAGGCGCGCCCAAGTAGGAGGAATCCTACTTGGGCCCCTAGTCCAATTCGCCCCCCCTTACCATATTTGTGAAGGAAATATGCCCTAGAGGCAATAATATAGTTGTTATTTATATTTCCTTATATCATGATAAATGTTTATTATTCATGCTATAATTGTATTAACCGGAAACTTATTACATGTGTGAATACATAGACAAACAGAGTGTCACTAGTATGCCTCTACTTGACTAGCTCGTTGATCAAAGATGGTTAAGTTTCCTAGCCATGGACAAAGAGTTGTCATTTGATAAACGGGATCACATCATTAGAGAATGATGTGATTGACTTGACCCATTCGTTAGCTTAGCACTTTGATTGTTTAGTTTATTGCTATTGCTTTCTCCATAACTTATACATGTTCCTATGACTATGAGATTATGCAACTACAGAATACCGGAGGAACACTTAGTGTGCTATCAAACATCACAATGTAACTGGGTGACTATGAAGATGCTTTACAGGTGTCTCCGATGGTGTTTGTTGAGTTGGCATAGATCGAGATTAGGATTTATCACTCCGATTCTCGGAGAGGTATCTCTGGGCCCTCTCGGTAATGCACATCACTATAAGCCTTGCAAGCAATGTGACTAATGAGTTAGTTACGGGATGATGCATTACAGAACAAGTAAAGAGACTTGCCGGTAACGATATTGAACTAGGTATTGAGATACCGACGATCGAATCTCGGGCAAGTAACATACCGATGACAAAGGGAACAACGTATGTTGTTATGCAGTTTGACCGATAAAGATCTTCGTAGAATATGTAGGAACCGATATGAGCATCCAGGTTCCGCTATTGGTTATTGACCGGAGATGAGTCTCGGTCATGTCTACATAGTTCTCGAACCCGTAGGCTCCGCACGCTTAACGTTCGGTGACGATCGATATTATGAGTTTATGTGTTTTGATGTACCGAAGGTAGTTCGGAGTCCTGGATATGATCACGGACATGACAAGGAGTCTCGAAATGGTCGAGACATAAAGATCGATATATTGGATGACTATGTTTGGACATCGGAATGGTTCCGGGTGAGTTCGGGCATTTACCGGAGTACCGGGGGGGGGGGGGGGTTACCGGAACCCCCCGAGGAGTGTATGGGCCTTATTGGGCCTTAGTGGGAGAGAGGAGGAGGTGGCGAGGTGGAGGGCGTGCCCCCCCAAGCTCAATCTGAATTGGGTGGGGGGCCGGCCCCCCTTTCCTTCTCCCTCTTTCCTCCTTCCTTCCTCTCCTACTCCAACTAGGGAAGGGGGGAATCCTACTCCCGATGGGAGTAGGACTCCCCTCAGGGTGCGCCATAGAGAGGGCCGGCCCTCCCCTCCTCCACTCCTTTATATACGGGGGAGGGGGGCACCCCATAGACACACAAGTTGATTGTTCAGCCGTGTGTGGTGCCCCCCTCCACCATATTCCACCTCGGTCATATCTTTGTAGTGCTTAGGCGAAGCCCTGCGCCGGTAACTTCATCATCACCGTCATCACGCCGTCGTGCTGACGAAACTCTCCCTCGACCTCAGCTGGATCTAGAGTTCGTGGGACGTCACCGAGCTGAACGTGTGCAGATCGCGGAGGTGCCATACCTTCGGTGGTAGGATTGGTCGGATCGTGAAGACGTACGACTACATCAACTGTGTTGTCATAACGCTTCTGCTTACGGTCTACGAGGGTACGTGGACAACACTCTCCCCTCTCGTTGCTATGCATCACCTAGATAAATCTTGCGTGTGCGTAGGATTTTTTTTTTGAAATTACTGCGTTCCCCAACAGTGGCATCCGAGCCAGGTCTATGCGTAGATGTTATATGCACGAGTAGAACACAAAGAGTTGTGGGCGATAATAGTCATACTGCTTACTAGCATGTCATACTTTGATTCGGCGGTATTGTTGGATGAAGCGGCTCAGACCGACATTACACGTACGCCTACACGAGACTGGTTCTACCGACGTGCTTCGCACACAGGTGGCTAGTGGGTGTCTGTTTCTCCAACTTTAGTTGAATCGAGTGTGACTACGCCCGGTCCTTGTTGAAGGTTAAAACAACACACTTGACGAAAAATCGTCATGGTTTTGATGCGTAGGTAAGAACGGTTCTTGCTAAGCCCGTAGCAACCACGTAAAACTTGCAACAACAAAGTAGAGGACGTCTAACTTGTTTTTGCAGGGCATGTTGTGATGTGATATGGTCAAGACATGATGCTAGATTTTATTGTATGAGATGATCATGTTTTGTAACAGAGTTATTGGCAACAGGCAGGAGCCATATGGTTGTCGCTTTATTGTATTCAATGCAATCGCCCTGTAATTGTTTTTACTTTATCACTAAGCGGTAGCGATGGTCGTAGAAGCAATAGTTGGCGAGACGACAACGATGCTTCGATGGAGATCAAGGTGTCACGCCGGTGACGATGGTGATCATGACGGTGCTTTGGAGATGGATATCAAAGGCACAAGATGATGATGGCCATATCATATCACTTATATTGATTGCATGTGATGTTTGTCCTTTATGCATCTTATTTTGCTTAGTTCGGCGGTAGCATTATAAGATGATCTCTCACTAAATTTCAAGGTATAAGTGTTTTCCCTGAGTATGCACCGTTGCTACAGTTCGTCGTGCCGAGACACCACGTGATGATCGGGTGTGATAAGCTCTACGTTCACATACAACGGGTGCAAGCCAGTTTTGCTCATGCACGAGCTTAGCATATGCAGATATGGCCTCGGAACACTGAGACCAAAAGGTTGAGCGTGAATCATATAGTAGATATGATCAACATAGTGATGTTCACCATTGAAAACTACTCCATCTCACGTGATGATCGGACATGGTTTAGTTGATATGGATCACGTGATCACTTAGATGATTAGAGGGATGTCTATCTAAGTGGGAGTTCTTAAGTAATATGATTAATTGAACTTTAATTTATCATGAACTTAGTACCTGATAGTATTTTGCATGTCTATGTTGTTGTAGATAAATGGCCCGTGTTGTTGTTCCGTTGAATTTTAATGCATTCCTAGAGAAAGCTAAGTTGAAAGATGATGGTAGCAATTACACGGACTGGGTCCGTAACTTGAGGATTATCCTGATTGCTGCACAGAAGAATTACGTCCTGGAAGCACCGCTAGGTGACAAACCTACTGCAGGAGCAACGCCAGATGTTATGTACGTCTGGCAGAGCAAAGCTGATGAGTACTCGATAGTTCAGTGTGCCATGCTTTACAGCTTAGAACCGGGACTTCAACGATGTTTTGAACGTCATGGATCATATGCGATGTTCCAGGAGTTGAAGTTAATATTTCAAGCAAATGCCCGGATTGAGAGATATGAAGTCTCCAATAAGTTCTACAGCTGCAAGATGGAGGAGAATAGTTCTGTCAGTGAACATATAGTCAGAATGTCTGGGTACCACAACCACTTGACTCAACTGGGAGTTAATCTTCCTGATGATAGTGTCATTGACAAAGTTCTTCAATCACTGCCACCAAGCTACAAGAGCTTCGTGATGAACTATAATATGCAAGGGATGGATAAGACGATTCCCGAGCTCTTCACAATGCTAAAGGCTGCGGAGGTAGAAATCAAGAAGGAGCATCAAGTGTTGATGGTCAACAAGACCACCAGTTTCAAGAAAACGGGTAAATGGAAGAAGGGGAACTTCAAGAAGAACAACAAGCAAGTTGCTGCCCAAGTGAAGAAGCCAAAGTCTGGACCTAAGCTCGAGATCGAGTGCTTCTACCGCAAAACGGATCGTCATCGAAGCGGAACTGCCCCAAGTATTTGGCGGAGAAGAAGGATGGCAAAGTGAAAGGTATATTTGATATACATGTTATTGATGTGTACCTTACTAATGCTCGCAGTAGCACCTGGGTATTTGATACTGGTTCTGTTGCTAATATTTGCAACTCGAAACAGGGGCTACAGATTAAGCGAAGATTGGCTAAGGACGAGGTGACGATGTGCGTGGGAAATGGTTCCAAAGTCGATCTGATCGCCATCGGCACGCTACCTCTACATCTACCTTCGGGATTAGTTTTAAACCTGAATAATTGTTATTTGGTGCCAGCATTAAGCATGAACATTATATCTGGATCTTGTTTGATGCGAGACAGTTATTCATTTAAATCAGAGAATAATGGTTGTTCTATTTATATGAATAATATCTTTTATGGTCATGCACCCTTGATGAATGGTCTATTTTTTACTAAGTCTTGATAGTAGTGATACACATGTTCATAGTATTGAAGCCAAAAGATATAAGCTTAATAATGATAGTGCAACTTATTTCTGGCATTGCCGTTTAGGTCATATTGGTGTAAAGCGCATGAGGAAACCCCACGCTTATGGGCTTTTGGAATCACTTGATTATGAATCACTTGATGCTTGCGAACCATGCCTCATGGGCAAGATGACTAAGACTCCGTTCTCCAGAACAATGGAGCGAGCAACAGACTTGTTGGAAATAATACGTACTGATGTATGCGGTCCGATGAGTGTTGATGGTCGCGGCGGGTATCGTTATTTTTCACAAATGATTAGAGCAGATATGGGTATATCTACTTGATGAAACATAAGTCTGAAACATTTGAAAAGTTCAAAGTATTCCAGAGTGAAGTGGAAAATCATCATAACAAGAAAATAAAGTTTCTGCGATCTGATCGTGGAGGAGAATATTTGAGTTACGAGTTTGGTCTTCATTTGAAACAATGCGGAATAGTTTCGCAACTCATGCCACCCGGAACACCACAGCATAATGGTGTGTCGGAACGTCGTAATCGTACTTTACTTGATATGGTGCGATCTATGATGTCTCTCACTGATTTACCGCTATCATTTTGGGGTTATGCTTTAGAGACGGCTGCATTCATGTTAAATAGGGCACCATCTAAATCCGTTAGGATGACCCCTTATGAACTGTGTTTTGGCAAGAAACCCAAATTGTCGTTTCTTAAAGTTTGGGGTTGCGATGCTTATGTGAAAAAGCTTCAACCTGATAAGCTCGAACCCAAATCGGAGAAATGTGTCTTCATAGGATACCCAAAGGAGACTATTGGGTACATGATACGTCTCCGTCGTATCTACTTTTCCAAACACTTTTGCCCTTGTTTTGGACTCTAACTTGCATGATTTAAATGGAACTAACACAGACTGACGCTGTTTTCAGCAGAATTGCCATGATGTTGTTTTATGTGCAGAAAACAAAAGTTCTCGGAATGACCTGAAACTCCACGGAACATCTAGTTAAAAACAATAAAAAATCCTTGCCAAAGATGAAGCCCAGGGGGCCCACACCCTGTCCACGAGGGGGGGGCGCCCCCCACTAGGGCGCGCCCCCTACCTCGTGGGCCCCCTGGAGCACCTCCGATGCCAACTCAAACTCTATATATTTGCTTTCGGGGAGAAAAAAAATCAAGGAGAAGAAATCATCGCGTTTTACGATACGGAGCCGCCGCCAAGCCCTAAAACCTCTCGGGAGGGCTGATCTGGAGTCCGTTTGGGGCTCCGAAGAGGGGGATTCCTCGCCGTTGTCATCATCAACTATCCTCCATCACCAATTTCATTATGCTCACCGCCGTGTGTGAGTAATTCCATCGTAGGCTTGTTGGACGGTGATGGGTTGGATGAGATTTATCATGTAATCGAGTTAGTTTTGTTAGGGTTCGATCCCTAGTATCCACTATGTTCTGAGATTGATGTTGCGGATCATACTCTGGTTGACCTACGAGGTTCGGTAGTAACTTGATCTGAAGTTTCATGATCATCATCATTAACTTCCTCACTAATTCGTGTAGGCATCACTTGAACTGATTTCAGTGATGAGCTACTTTCCAATTCAAGAGAAGGTACAATTACCTCATCAAGTTGTACTTTCCTCCCACTCACTTCTTTCGAGAGAAACTACTTCTTTAGTAAGGATCCATTCTCAGCAACGAATATCTTGCCTTCGGATCTGTGATAGAAGGTGTACCCAATAGTCTCCTTTGGGTATCCTATGAAGACACATTTTTCCGACTTGGGTTCGAGCTTATCAGGTTGAATATTTTTCACATAAGCATCGTAACCCCAAACTTTAAGAAACGACAGCTTAGGTTTCTTGCTAAACCATAGTTCATACGGTGTCGCCTCAACGGATTTAGATGGTGCCCTATTTAACGTGAATGCAGCTGTCTCTAATGCATAACCCCAAAACGATAATGGTAAATCGGTAAGAGACATCATAGATCGCACCATATCCAATAAAGTACGATTACTGTCGGGGATATACCCCGCGGTATGAACCGGCCGGAAATATGACCCGGCCGGACTTGGCGGTTTACTTGAGACCCGGTTGACACTTGGCGATTCACTGGCGACCCGCCCTGACCAGACGGTTTACAAAGCAACCTGCTTGAACATTATGACTCACTGGTAACCCGACGGGCGGTGGACGGATGACAAGGCCCAAGGCCCAGAAGGCCGGTTTATGTTAATGGTGGGCCCGTTTAAGAGGAAAGGCATGAGGAATAGTTACCTTACAAGGAGTTGAGACCCGGACTTGTATCCGGTTTGTATTAGAAGGTAGACTAGTCCTAATCCAAATAGGACTCCACATGTAACCCGCCCCTCTAACTTATATAAGGAGGGGTAGGGCACCCCAAGAGGGGGAGATAATCTTAAAGGTTAGACACAACAAGGAGAGCCGGTTTATGGCGACTCCCTTATGATCATAATGAGACATAGCCACAAACAGCATGTAGGGTTATTACCGGATGATGTTTCCCGGGGCCCGAAGCTGTCTAAATCCTTGTCTTGTGTTGCATCTCTCGATTCTGCGCAACCCCTCTCAAGCTACCACATAGATGCGTTGACCTCACCACTACTAGGAAAAGGCCTACTAATGGCGCACCGGTTTTGCCTACTAATGGCGCACTACCGGTGCGCCATTACTAGCACGCCATTAGTATTTTTTACTAATGGCGCACCACTGATGCGCCATTAGTATTTGGTATACTAATGGCGCACCATGTAGTGCGCCATTAGTATAGCCCACGGTGCGCCATTCGTATGCCTCCTGGGGGCCATGTATACCAGTGTGCTTTGGCATACTAATGGCGCATTTACCAAGCATGATGCGCCATTAGTAACTTCAGCATACTAATGGCGCACAACGCATGATGCGCCATTAGTAACTTCAAGATACTAATGGCGCAATCGCTTAATGATGCGCCATTAGTATCCTAGGGCATACAAATGGCGCACTCTGCTCTCATGCGCCAATAGTATGAATATAAGGTTTTTTTATTATTTTATTTTCTGTTTTTTGCACAGGTTACAAAATGTATAATTGGACAAAATATAGACAGCACACATCAACAACAGATTCATCGAATACAATAGAAGATTAGTCTCTGAATACAATTCATCATATTAGTCTCTGAATACAATTCATCATATTAGTCTCCGAATTGAAAAGACCGAACAAAGATAGAACATTATATTACAAGTCTCGAGACCGCGAGTAGCGAAGTTTTTCTTCACATTACAAGTCGATATCGATCATCTAAACTACCATCACATAGAAGAGAGCTGCGGTCAACACGATGAGCATCATCACGATGAAACTCGTCTTCATCCGGTTCCTCCAACGCTCCCTCCCTCTCCCGCTAGATAGCGGGCGTATCTAGATTCGGCCTCGGCCCTAGTGGTGTACCCTTTGTAACTGTTACCGCTGAATCGGTGAACCTGTCCCGACACTCCTCCCGATCCGTCAGAGACTCCGGGAACCTTACCCTTGTACACGACATACGGCGGCATCGCTATGCACTAGCCAAACGTAAACGTTAGTACCAATTCACAGACAATACATAAGCAATATATAAGTATGCAGCAGAATGATCGGAAGAGAAAAGCAAGACATTAATAGCATCGATTACATCTAAGTTGAACGACTCTCAAACCAAAGAGACATACAACAAGTTCATTAAATTTTAATTACAACATGAGCCAATCGATGTTTCAGAACTAGACACCTCGACTCAAGGGACCGGAGCGTGGATGAAGCCGCCGTCTCTCGTGGGAGTCATGAAAGAACGGGCGGTGTCATCCTGCATTTGTAGCATTGTGTCGATGTCACTTTGTTGGACGGTTGATTTCGAGGTAGAACTGCCCCGAGGTACGAAGGACATCTTGATGGATGATTTCCGCAAACTCCATTTGGATGCGAAAGAATTCTTGTCTGATGTCCGCATCCTGGATTGCCGACATGCTCGCGGCCCAATCTTTGAGTTTACTCGGTAGCAGAAGTTGATGATGGTCCCGTACGATCGCCCGCATGTGATGGATGGCATAGTAGGCACCCTTCTGACCGCCAGGCGGCTGCTTGATGTAGCGAGCGTCGTATTGTGGGAGAACACGTGCTGCCGTGCCTGAATAGGCCTGGTGAAGGTGCCTCCAGATTGGGCGTGGCAGGAGAACATCATCAAGAACCTTCTTGACATTTGTGTAGTCTACCTTCGACTGACGGTCGGGGTCGAAATACGTGGCCATGGAATATTTGGGGCTTAGGAGGATGAGCGTGCAATGTGTGTCACTGCAGAAAACACGGAATGTTAAAAGAAAAACGATCGAAATCTAAGAATTCATATGTTACGGGCCGGTTGAGGGAGGACTTACTCGGGAAAGTAAGGCACGAGGAAGTTATCCTTATCTTGGTTTGCCGAATGACGCCTTGAGGTAAGAACTCGCGACTTGCCGGTCCCCAGCGCTGCCCAAGATCTTGGCACGCATGTAGAAGGGGTCTACTATCACGATGTCCGGGGTCTTGTCGCGAATGATCCGCATCTCCATACTCAGCGAAAATAGCCGAACGAAGGTGTAGTGCAGCGGATGAAGGTTCAACATAGAGTGGATGTCATCAAACCGCAGGACGATCATACGCCCGATGGAGTTATCCACAAAGCCCTTGCCCTCTGGCACCTTGGCCACGAAAACCGGGTATGCCACATCCTTCTCTACGAGACGCCGCTTCTCCAAAGAAAGAACAACATCATGCAGACTCCGATAGCACCGGTTGCAGCATTGAGCATATTTGTCGGTAGCATCGCCCTACCCGCCACATGCACCCTCCTTGAGATATCCTCAGGTGAAGGTGGCCCGTCCTGAGCACGGATCGTACTCGGTGCCGGTTGGCCCGTACCCTTGTTAGTCTTTCTTTTGCGTGCCTTCTTCTTCTCCTGTAATGGGACCGAGTTCTGCTCACAGACCGCCTTCTTGAGTGTGTTGGGGCTGATAATATTTCGCACCTCGCCTATCTGAGGCTCGGTGAAGTCGGCAATTGGAGGCGTCTCACGAGAGCTGAACGGCAGACGACGCTGTTGCAACTTGGCTTCTCCGTGGTACCAGCTAGATCGCGACGTCTTTTGTTGGGTTGGGTTGTTGAGAAGGAGGCCCCATGAAGTCGCCACCGCACCCATGATCGGCAAAGTACTGATCGACGTTGGCAAATGTATCGTCGTCGTCGTCGTTACGATCCTCGTGCCATATGCATGTTTGGATCCATTGGCATAGGGATGTCCGCACCGCTATGGCGGTCTTGCCATGGGGCCGACTTGGCGACGGCACGACTGGCAGTGTTGTCTTTGGGGTGGTGTCCCCCGGCCCCAAACGAATCTGGCTCTTCGGCCAAAGCAGGGGCCAGCTCAGGCAGGCGCTGAGGGTCATCACGTCATCATCGTCGGCCCCGACGGGTCGAATCGGAGGTAACACCTCGTCGCAGCCTGGCAGCACCCGAACCAGTTCAACCCTAAACAAGTTGGGTGGCATCTGGGTACCGTGGAACAAGGGGTTGCCCGGTTGAACGATTTTTCCCTTGGCGACATCGACCAACTCATTGTTCACGAAGTGCAGGAGAGTGCACAGAACGTCGGCGGCGCCCTGCGAAAACATGTAGGGCGTCAGGGATGCCCAGTCAAAGGCAAGGAGATGAAGTCCTCGACCGAGAGAGGCTTAATTAGTTACCGTGATGATGGCGTCGAGCTCGGCTAATGTCGAGGCACCGCCAACGGCGGGCGTGCAGTTGACGGAGGGGCCGCTTGATGCAGAGGTGCCCGCCGGCGTACACCCGGGTGCATTAAGCTCCCGTGCCGGCGTCGGAGACACCAATGCCGCCTCCGCCGGAGACACCAATGGCCCCGCCATCGCATTCTGCGAGTTGCTGGCTATGAAGCTAGGAATCGGGGGTGGCCCCTGTTGGCCGCCCGCAATCCACGCACTCAACCCCTAGATCAAGGTAGGCACAATGGCGGTGATCGTCGCTCCGAGTTGTTGTTGCACTTGCTCTTGGACAATCTCCGGAATCCGCGCCACCTGTGCCTTGAGTTCTTGAACCTCGCGCTACCGGCTTTCCGAGCTGGTCTTTTTCTCCTTCCGCACACCAGCGGTATAGTATGACCCCATTTTGTGGACAAGCCTTTGCCGTCCCACACGACCAGTGACGCCGGCCATCGAGCTTATCCTTGTTGTTCATTACATTCAACGCCCTATTTAGAGTGGTGTCCCAAGGGTTGCTCTTAGTCGACCTCGCCATCGCTTTCGATCGCTGCATGGAAGGAATGCGAACCATTTAGAAATTTGGCTTCATTAATTAGAATGCAACCATATGGAGCTAATTACCCCGGGGGTGGTATTCGTTACCAGAACAACCTCAAGCGCCCTGGTCTTCGGATCCGTGGTAAGCTCCTTTGTTTTCGGGTCCTTCTTGTACCGGGCCCTGACAAAGTTCCTGGTTTGCTTGTCACCGTATGTATCGAAGAGGGGCGGTAGGCCTTGCTCGGCACGCTCCGCGTCCTCCTTGTCCCATATAGGCTCCGCCACTCAGAATCACGGGACCGAGTGTGTGTTCCCTAAGTTCGGCTCCGCATTTCTTTCCCCACTGACTTGATTGGGAGTTTGCGGTGCTCGAGCAATTGATCTTGAAGTCGTTGTAGTCATCTTCGGTGATCGAAGGATTTTTCTCCTTGATCTTCTCATAACTCTCACCTTTCTCGATCATTCTCTTCACATTGCTTTTCCAAGTAGATGTGGCCTTGCTCATCTTCGTGAGGGCAGCATTGTTCACTTTATTCCCTTTGAGGCTTGTGTTTTCAAAAGCAGCGGGAACTTGTATCGTTCGTGCAGCTTCGTGAAGAGGAGGTTGCGCAAATTCCCTCGGCCAGGATGCCTCGGGTTCTCGGTGTTGATCGAGATGGTGCTCGGAGAATGCACCCGAGCTGAAGCGAGTACCCCTTGACTATTCGCTCGGGCGCCGTTGGATTCCGTCGGAGTCCACTTCAGTAACTTCCTCCTTGAGGGTGCGGAGCACGGTCGGGCGCTGGTCCTTCCGTTGCCTCTTACATTGGCTGCCATATGTGCGCGCGCCGCCATCATCGATGGTGGCATCCTCGGCGGCACCATCGGTGGTGGCATCGGGGGGTCATCCTCGGCGGTACCATCGGTGGTCTCGGGATCGGTGGGGAAGGCGGCGTCCTCATACAAGTGAGGTTGTTCCTCCATCTCCGGGACAGCTCGAGAATGCCTTGCCTCGAACCCCGGCCTCATCGTTGTGGGCCATGTTTCTCTCTAAATAGAAACAAAGTTTGGTCAAAAGTTGGTTATTGTCAAGGAACAAGATCATGGTCTCATCATTTAGGGTTTGTCGACACCGAGGCATCCTAAAATCTAAGCTTTTATCATTGAGGGTTTTTCGACGCCGAGGCACCCTAAAAGCCTAATCTTTCATCATTTCGGTTTTTATCGACATCGAGGCACCCTAAAAGCCATGCATTAGTCACAAGTACGTCGGGGCACTTGATCCTACTTAATTAACTACTAAGATACCCCGGCCCATGCATTAGTCACAAGTATTTATATGTCCTATTTTTAGCAAAGTCATGCTAAAATTCACGGAAAATTTCAGCATGACCTTTGCTGAAAATAGGACATATGGAGTACCCGCATTTGCCGGAACGGAAGTTAATCGACATTCCGCAAACTCAAGGGCCTCTTGGGGTACCTGCAATATCATTATCCCCGCGTAATGAAGTCGCCAATGGGTCATTTCAGAAGATCACAAGTAGCATCATCACAAGTACAACATCATCTATAGCTTTATATTAACAAAGCATCAGCACATATACAAAAGACCACTTATGCCAACCGTATGGTTATATCAGATTCAGAGTTAGAAACAGGAAAAACCGGTGCTTCAAAGCCTACTGGACACAATTTACATCTATCAGTACGGGATGTCCTGACTAATTTCAAGTGTTCACAGGTGAACTTGTACCATGGATGAGCCTAGTGCTTCATTAGTCAACTGAACAAAGATAACAGGGCATAACACCATACATAAAGTGATGAGCATACATACTACTGTCCAAGGAAATTAACTGAATAGTGTTGTGTCAAGTTCAGTTTGAAAATTCAGTTACTGCTTGTGTGATTCGACACCAAAAATTACTCCCAAAAATTACAATGACTGTATATTGACTGCATATATTCACTGTACAGGACTGAATTCAGTCAAGAAAACCTATCAATTTCTATTCACTGCATATATTCAATGTACAGGCTGTCAAGTTCTATTTCAGATCAAGTTTCATTACAACACAAACACTATAATTCATCTGCTCACATTATCTACTTTACGCACAATCATACACAATTCTGACTAATTTATCACTGTAGGCCAGCATGAAACACACTCCTCCAAAAAAAGCCTAAAATTCCACTATCATTGCCTCGTAAAAAGCCTAATATCCACTAGTATTGCCTCTAAGAAAGCCTTAAAAGTCCACTATTGTTGACAATCAAAATATGATCTGAACTGTAAGGAGTTAACTGAAAAATGAGTGGTTGTTGGCATGAGGGAGTAAACTGATTGTTGGCACAAAAATATTGGTTCTGCAAACATGGAAACAGTCACAAAAATAATGCACTTGGTTTGTGTTGAGTTTTGCTTTCAGGATTGGTTTGTGTTGAGTTGTTAACCTAAAGGTTCGGCATTTTGAATCTCCTTTAGCTAGTTTGAATCCATGGACTACCCTGTTAGATTGGGACCAAGATAGGTACCGCTTATCTTTCTATTCCGTCACCAACAAAGGATTTTCCAAGAATAATATCCCTGCATGAACATAGGTGAGAGGTTAACTAACTGCCTCAAAGGCATAATCAATGGTTGTACATGGAACAAATTGCCTGAACATAGATAGGTTAACGGACTATTCTCAGCACACTCACTAATCAAATGATGATTATAAATACAACAAGTGGCCCAAGCTGCCGCCTAAGCTATAGTTAATATGAAGCAAGACTCTCACTGTAACAAAATGTTGAAAACGAATGTACAACCCTGACTGCAAACTAAATTTCTTACGAACCCCATACACGTCTCGAAAAATCTACTCCTATGCAAGCAGTAAAAGAAACCGTGGAGCCGCTTAAGGAATAGGAGACGTAAGTAGCATGTTAATTAAAACCATGGATAAGCGGTGATGTTTTGCAGGTTTATGCCTATCTATCTATCTACCTATCAAACAAACTTGTCATGCACCAGTAATAAGAACCCTGGACTGATAAATATATGCTTATGAATCAAGCTGTAAAAAACCCGTAAGCTGCTTAACAAAATGAGAGACGTAAGTAGCATGTTAACTAGAGCCATGGATAAGCAGATGATGTTTTGAAGGTCGATAGAGTATATGGCTATCTATCTATCAAAAACTTATTATGCACCAGGAATAAGCACCATGGATAGATAAATAGATGATATCCTTCAGATGAAATATATGTTTATGAAGCAAGCAGTAAAATCCTGTAAGCTGCTTAACAAAATGAGAGACGTAAGTAGCCCGTTAATAGCACCTGTGGCAAAAAGATGCTTGCTTATGGAATGTAACCCAATTAGTATACAGTAAATAAAAGTGACAAGTGTCATTCTAGCTCTACGATCGACATCTGGATTTCGATATCTTTGAAGCGTTGTACAGATCTTTTTACAAGAAACAACTTCTCTTCCATTTGGCAGAAAATCTCAGGGGCGCTCAAATTGCTGAAAACAACCGACTAACCAAAACTGAAATGTACGTACATGTATCAATGAAAGGAACTTGCTATGCACTAAAACAACAATTTGGATGGGATGTCATCTTTGTGTTGGGCTTAAGCTAGTAGCACCCAGGCCAAGAATATACTTGCATATGGGATGTATCTCAATTTTATACACTAAATTAAAGTGACTTTGTAAAGTAAGTTTGGTCTCAGTACATTTTCTATCTCAAGGCAAAGTAAGTTTGGTTGGAACTTAACTAACTTTGTAAACACTAGTTAAAACAACAAAGAATAGTGTCACCTCGGTAACAACAAACGCAATAAGATATGTTTCTCAAACACCTGGTCTTTCCACAGGTCGAGAAAACCAGCACAATTATCAGCAAATTCCTTTTGCAAGTCTCCCTTTTTCCCTAGATGTAATTACCAATGAAACCTGTGATCACCATTTGGTTTGATTCTCTGTGCAGGTGTTTGTTTTGAACTTATAGGCTTCTTCATATCGTGCATTTAAACTTAGATTATTGCCATTCATCAAGATGTGGTGGTCTGCTTAGCTATTTTTGGGTTTGAGTGCCAGCAGATGTAACATGGAATGGAGGGTACCTGCATGCAAAATTGTCGTCTTGTTCTTCTCAGCAAATGAATGCTTCTCGTCAAGCAAATAACTCGGTTCTCTTTTATCCTACTCTAACCAAAGCAGACAAGGCATGGTTCTGTTTTTACTCCGCAAAATTAAGCTTCTCTTCATGATTCTGTAATTCTATCTGGTGTTTATCAGTGTATGATCCGAACTTTTACTTTTTAGGTTTCATTCTCTTTACCATAGTCGTCAGTTCTAGAAAAGTTACTCTCCTTTCATGCCATTCTATGACTACATTATGCAACACTATGGACAAGACACCGGGCACAATTGTATGAAAATTCACTCCTGAACAAAGAGAACGAAGTAGATGTGGCTGCAGCATTGTGCAAGAAAAGTATCAAAATCTGTTTCATTTTAATCTCATGGAAGGAGGGCTTTGGAGGGGGAGCACGGCGGGTGGCGGCGAGGCGGACGGTGGGGAGGCAGGGAGCTTCGGACTTGGGGGCGGGGTTGACGGCGGGGAGGAGGGCGGAGGGGATGTGGAGGGCGCGGAAGGGGAGGGAGGGAGGAGGGAATGGGGAGGAAGGGTGGAGAGGGAGGAAGGAGGAAGGAGGAGAGGTACTGGCAGGTGGCCGGTCACGGAGGGCTGGCGACGGTGGTGTGGACGGGAGAGCGGCGCCGACGCCGGGCCTCAGCGGCGGTGGTTGGAGACGGGCGACAGGGACGACGGGCGCCGGCGATGGGCAGGGGCAGGCGGGCGGGCGGGCGCCGAGGCGGCGGGGCAGCGACGTCGGGAGAGGAGAGGGAAGGGATCGAGGCGAGGCGAGGGAGAGGGGATAGGTGTGGGCCCGGGAGGAAGTATGGATGGGGGCGGCACAATACTAATGGCGCACCACACCTCGGTGCGCCATAAGTACATCCATACTAATGGCGCACCTCACCCTGGTGCGCCATTAGTACTTTTTTTATTTCTGCTCGAGCCAACAGGTTATCTCCCACCTAACCTGATCCACATCAAGTTCCCTCTACTAGCTCGACCGGTCACAGCCAGTTCTCACACCAGAGGTCCCGGTTCGATTCCTGTGCTCCACAAATTTTTTTTATGTATTAAAAATGCTGTTTGATACTTACTTGTGTTTAAATATGTTCAAACTTGTTTAAATCATAACAGTAATATTTTTTATAAGACAGTAATATTTTTTAAAAAATATCATCAAATAGTAATGCCGGTGGAGCGGGAGGTGCGGGGGTGCGGGGGTCGGGCGGCGCTTGAGTAGGGGAGGTGCGGGGTCGGCCGGCGGTTGAGTAGGGAGGTGCGGGGTCGGCGGCGGCGGTTGAGTAGGGGAATCGAGGGTGCGGGCGGTCGGCGGCGGCCGTGGACCGGATCTGGCGAGGTGGGATAGCGATCGAGATGGAGGGGATCGAGATGGAGGGGATCGAGTGTCCATGAAATTAAAAATATTCATGATAGTTCAAAAGTGCCCATGAAATACAATCGAGAAATGAAGTCTACGATTTAAATACAATCGATCTTAGCTAGCTATCTCTTCACAATCTTCTTGCCCTTCTTTTTCGCAAATGGAGTTCTTCTATGGAACGGACGTCCTTTAGGTAGGGTGGTCCTGCTTCTTCTTGTGGTGTATGCTGCTACTTCATCATCATCGTCATGTTCGATCCTCGGGTCGCCCGTACTTGTCGAAGTCTTGCTCATTGGCTACTCCACCCATTCCGATGATCTTCCTTTGCCTCTCCTCACGACAACACGACCGGGCTTTGGCGGTCGGTAATGAAGAAGCATTGGTCCACTTGGGAAGCCAGTACCCATGGCTCATTTTTTCGCGGTGACGCTTATGCTCATGGTCTTGGATTTGGCTTCGTATAACCATGGTGGTGAAATACCGGTCTTCTTTTATGACGTTCTTGGCCCATCGACACGGAACATCGGGACCTTCTCTCCAGCGTAGCTCAGCTCCCAGATCTCCTCGATCCTTCCGTAGTATCTGTCCTTGTCGTTACGGTGTAGGATTCCATCGTTACCCGGAGTTCGATAACCATCGCTCTTCATGTCGTTGGCCTCGGTGTAGAATGTGTAGCCGTTGATATCGTGACGCCTCATAGGTCATCGAGGTTGTGCTCGGCGCCTGTGACAAGGCGAATATGAGTTGTTCTTCCGCGGAAGAATCCTCATGTAAAGGGTACGGCGTAAGCTTCCGCTTGAACCAACGCGTGAAACATGAGTTGTGCTCTTTGAGTATATCTCCGTCCATCCTCTGTTGGCCTCGGTCATTGTCGTCTTCTTAATAAAGGTTTTGTGCTCTACCACCCAAGGATCGACCACGTCTATGTGTTGTAGCACGACTAGGTTTGCTCTTTCAAAGTCGGCGAGTCGACCCTCGAAGTCGACATGCATTTCGTGGCGACCCTCATGGTGACCCCATCCAGCGGGCCTGCCGAGGTGCCTGTTGACGGGCAGACCAACGGGGTCCTTGATGCCTAGATAATTCGTGCAGTAGGAGATGCACTCTTCGTCGAAAAGCCCTCGCTATGCTTCCTTCTGGACGTGACATGTTGCGAACGTATCCTTTGATGACACCATTCATCCTTTCGAACGGCATCATGCTATGCAGGAATGTCGGCCCGAGTTGGATGATATCCTCCACTATATGGACCAGCAGATGCACCATAACATCAAGAATGCGGGCGGAAGTACATCTCAAGCTCGCATAGTATCACCATGATCTCTTCCTCAGAGGGCTTCGAGTTGCCTCACGCCAATCGACTTCCGAGATGACGTCAAGAAGTTGCATAGGCCAAATAGCGTTTCACGGACGTGCGTGTCCATGATCCCACAGATTGAACCGGAAGTATTCTGCGTCATCAAGACGTGATGCCGTCGTGAGACTTCATCCCGCTGAACTTCGCTTCACTGGGTCTAGGTATCCGCTTATCTTCCCGTGTAACCGTAAGGAAGTTTTACTCCTAGGAGGCAGGTGAAAACTGCTCGATCTCCTCGACTTAGAGTGAAGCACTGGAGGGTAGTCATTTCCAGTCTTCTTGGCCTTTTGCCTTTGGCGACGACTTCTTCGTGGTCCTGCTTCGCCTCATCATCATCATCATCATCATCATCATTAGCGTGAAGCTCCTGCTCGATGCCCATTGATTTCAAGTCTGCCCTTGCTTTCGCCCATCTTTGGTCCTCTCGCATGTTGAGCAGGGTACCAAGCAGACTCTCGCACACGTTCTTCGTGATATGCATGACATCAAGGGTGTGAGGCACACGGTGGATCTTCCAAGACGGCAAGTCCCGTAAAATGACATCGCTTTCCATACCTTCAAGCGGCTCTGGCGCCTTTCGCTTCTTTCCCGGCTCTGGCGCCTTTTGCTTCTTTCCGCAAAGGCAGTCTTTCCAATTTTTCAACAGCTTGTCTATTTCCTCGCCGCTCCTCGTGACACGGGCGTTTTGGGTTCGGTTTCACCATCGAACAGATCCTTGTGTTTCCGCCACGGGTCATCGCCGAAGCCACCTTCGATGTCCCATGAACACGGTTTTCAAGACCCGGGATCTCTATCTAGCTGGCGATACGTTGTGTCATCCATGCACCTTACGCATCCGGAAAATCCGTGGACTACCTGCCCCGCGAGATATCCGTGAATCGAGATAGTCGTGGCACCGTCGTGAGCAGTGCGGCTCTCATAGGGAAATATTCTTTCTGCGGCGTCCCACGTATTGGCTGGCGTTTTCCATAGCGTGTCAAGCTCCTCTTTTAGCAGCCCCAGACATCTGATTGATGTCGCTCCTGGTTGTTTCGCCCTTCAATTAGCATACTCATGTGAATGTACTTCCTCTTCATGCACAACCAGGGGGAAGGTTGTACATCCACACAAACACAGGCCAGGTGCTATGTGTGCTTCTCCGGCTGCCAAACGGATTGACTCCATCGGTGCTCGCGCCCAAAGACGATGTTCCTTGGATCGTTCACTTATTCTGAGTCTTCGTAGTTCAACGCTTTCCACTTGCTCGCATCCTTAGGGTGACTGAACATCTTGTCTTTTTATCTATCTCCGGATCATTTGCGTCATCTTCTCGCTTCTTCTCCTCCCTATCCGGCGTGCCAACGCAGGAGCTTTGCTACCTTAGGGTCCGCGAAATACCGCTGCAGACGAGGAGTGATCGGAAAGTACCACACCACTTTTCGAGGAGCTTTCTTCCTCTTCTTGTATCGAGTGACGCCAAGACACCGGACATATGGTAGACTCCGCGTGCTCGTCCCGATAAATGATGCAATTGTTCATGCACACATGGTATTTCACGGCGGTAAATCGAGAGGACACACGATTTTCTTCGCCTCCTCCAAACTGGTCGGGCACTTGTTCCCCTTGGGAAGACGCGTTCGTGCTGTAATGACATGTTCTCGCCGAAGCTACGCGTCGGTCATTTTGTGTTTTACCTTCATCTCCAGAGCCATGAGCGTTACTTTCAGGCGGGTATCCTCGGGCCTGCATCCTTCATACAATGGAGTAACCGCATCTAACTCAAGTTGATCCATCTTGGCTTTCTCTCGGGCGGCAGCTCTGGCGTTATCCGTCTGCTTGAGAAGCAGCTCTTGAATATGAGGGTCCTGCACCCAGCCCATCGATGGTCCAGCTGCCGTCGCTCCGCCGGCATCATCATCTTCATGATCATGCCCGCTGCCCCGCTCCGACATCTTCCTCATCATCATGTCCTGCATCTTCTACATGATGATCGTGTACAACATCACCGTCGTGATCATCTCACAGGGATTCTTCGTCTTCTCGCCCGCCTGAGCCGCGGTGGTTGTCTTGCTGCCCTTCCTCATTTCTTGCCCGGCCCCCATGGACGGCTTCGTAGTCATCTTCATCACCTTGCTACCGATAGCCATCCATGAAACCACGCAAGAGCAGGTGGTCCCGCACCTGCCCGGAATCCGGCTCCGCAATAAGGCTCTTCAGCTTGCATCTTCGACACGGACATCTTATCTCCATCTCGTTCTTTTGAAGCATCTCGGCCTTCGGACCTCAAAAACCTATTCACGATGCCTTCGGTCATCGTATGGACTATGGTCGTCAAGGGTAGAGCAAAACGATATTTTAGAACCAAACAAAAATTTGGCATGACTTTCCCTAAAAATAGGACCAAAAGAATGCTTAATGCCAAAATTCTACTAAACGGAAATGAATCAACATTCCGCAAAATATTGGCAACTATCGCATTTCAAATACCGGTACACCTCCAAACACAAACACATATGCAACACCACAAACATATGCAACACCACGAACATACATAGATCTAGCTAGGCCATAAAAAGTGCATGTGCACATTGTTGTAGGGAGAACAACATAAATATAGCTTCCCCTTACTTACCTATTAAAACAAGGTAATTTAACCACTTAATTTGAATGAATCTATGGTGGAAATGAGGTGAAAAAGAGGAGGCACCCGAGACAAGGAGGAGGTGCAGAGAATGAAGTGGGGAGAAAGTGAGTGTGGGTAGGAGAGGCTGTCCAAAATATCTAGTTGCTGCCCACTTACTAATGGCGCACCAGCAATAAATGCGCCATTAGTAATCCAGGTTACTAATGGCGCACCCTTACTAATGGCGCACTGATCCGCAGTGCGCCATTACTAGTTTAAACTAGTAATGGCGCACGGTTGATCAGTGCGCCATTAGTAGTATTGGAAAAAAAGAATAAAAAATATAATAAAAAAACAACATTAGTGGCGCACATGCGGAAGGGTGCGCGATTAGTATGTTTGGACAGGCGCACTAGTTCAATTTTTTTTTGATACTAATGGCGCACCCTTTGCCTGGTGCGCCATTAGTAGTTTCAACACTAATGGCGTATCAGCAGGTGGTGCGCCATTAGTATATACTAATGACGCACCAACTGTCTGGTGCGCCATTAGTGTCAATCCCATCTATAGCCCTTTTTCTAGTAGTGCACGACTAAGTCCTCACACTAGGACATCTGCCGTAACAATTCCATGACAGTTGGCGCCTGATACGTCTCCAACTTATCTATAATTTTTGATTGCTCCATGCTATATTATCTACTGTTTTACCCAATATTGGGCTTTATTATCCACTTTTATATTATTTTTGGGACTAACCTATTAGCCGGAGGCCCATCCTAGATTTGCTGTTTTATGCCTATTTCAGTGTTTCGAAGAAAAGGAATATCAAACGAAGTCGAAACGGAACGAAATCAACTGGATAGGTTATTTTTGGAAGGAAAGCCACCCGATGGACTTGGAGTGCACGTCAGGAAAGAAGGGAGGTGCTCACGAGGGTGGGGGCGCCACTACAAGAATCGACTTCTTTGCCATCTGCCATGGCGGACGGCAAAGACAAGGACAGCGGGCGGCAAAGAGCTTTGCCGTCAACCGCGAACGGCAAACAGCGACGGCAAAGACAGGGTCGGCAAACACCTTCTTTGCCGTCTGCTTTTTACAACGGACGGCAAAGAGGCCTTTGCCGTCAGTGGCGGACGACAAAGAAGGTGGACGGCAAATAGTAGGTGTTAGCCACGTTAGGTGCTAACGGAGGTAACGGAGGCTTTGCCGTCCGCCAAACTAATGTTTTGCCGTCTGCCGATTAATAACAGATGGCAAAAAATGTCCATCTACACGTTTGTTAAAATCAGAGACATCAAAGGATTTTGTTTAAAATATAGTGAACCAGCAGCCCAAGTGCACCACAGTATACCATCTAAGCTTTGTTCCAACAATCGACGACAAATGAACAAATTTCACAATACCAAATTAGTCTATTTACATAGAATAGATTTGCATCTGCTCCATCTACACAAAATTACTCCATTTACATGAACAGCGTGGTGACCCGGAAGAACAAGTGCCTGGCGAACGTGAGCTCGCTCCTCATCCTCGCAACCGCCCCGGCCTCGACGTCCAGATCGATGGCGGTCCTTGCTCTTCCGGGGCGCCTCGACGACAAGCTAGAGGCTAGCGTGGAAGGAGTCATCGTTGACGGCCACGAAGGCCATGGTACCGCCGCACTGGACGCGACCGGCCCGGACCCAGCCGCCCACGACCACACGCTCGCCGGCGAGGGCGTCCGTGGCGGCCTGGATTGCGCGGATGGGCGCGGGGACGCGCCTTCGGGGCTACAGGTGGTCGGCGGCCATCTGGAGCTCAGCCATCGGTGCTGCTGCTGCCATCGGGGGCGACGGGGCACGAATTCCGCTAGGGGCGACGGGCGACGGGGCACGGAGGCTGCCGAGGGGACGAGCGAGGGGGCCGGGCCGGGGCCGACGGGCGAGATGGCGGCCAGGGAGGCCGGGGCCGACCGGCGAGATGGCGGCCATCGAGGTGGGGGCCGGCTAGTGAGGTGGTGGCGAGCGCCAGCGGGCCTACGGGGGCGACGAGGGAAGTGGTCGGGGGCGACGGAGCTGGGGGTGAAGGCGGAAGTGGCCGCGGGCGGCAGGCGATGTGGTGGCCGGTGAGGACGAGGCCGGGGCGGTGGCGGCTGGTGGCGGGTAGGTGAGATCGGGAGCAGGGAGAGAGATGAGAGAGAGACGTGGTGGGGTGGGTGAGATCGGGAGCATGAAGAGAGATGAGAGAGAAGTGGTGGGTGGGTGAGACCGATGGATAAGGCAGGCAGTGGGGGCGTGGGGCGCGCGGGTGTTGCCGTGGGGGCGCGTGTATCGTGGGTGTGTGGGGTATGCGTCCGACAAAACGTGTGTCTGAGATCTTGCCAACTCATCCATCCAGGTGATTGATCCGCGAGCTGTGCTTTCTCTTTGCCGTCTGCCTTTGGAACTGTTGCCGTCCGCTGGCAGACGGCAAAGCTCTAGAAGGCGGACGGCAAAGATTTGGCGGACGGCATTCAGCCAGCCCGTCTGGATTAACCAGCCACATGGTCCAGTGGGGCCCAGTTGGGCTCTTTGCCGTCTGCCTTTTGAAGCTTTGCCGTCCGCTGGCCGACGGCAAAGAAATGGCAGATGGCAAACAATATATTTTCCATCAGCCAGTTTTTTGTCGTCTGCTTTTTAAAAGCAGACGACAAAGACCCTCTTTGATGTCTGCTAGCAGACGGCAAAGAACAAGCTGATGGCAAATTCCCTGATTCCTGTAGTGCACGCCCCCTGCCTCGTGCCCCCCCTTCGGTCCACCGACATACCCCCTGGACCCATATATACCTACGCATCGTAAAACTTCCAGAACAGAAGATAGATCGGGAGTTCCGCCGCCGCAAAACCTCCAGAGCCACCAAAAGTCAATCGGGACCCTGTTCCGGCACCCTGCCGGAGGGGGGAACCCTCACCGGTGGCCATCTTCATCATCCCGGCGCTATCCATGACGAGGAGGGAGTAGTTCACCCTCGGGGCTGAGGGTATGTACCAGTAGCTATGTGTTTGATCTCTCTCTCTCTCCCTCTCTCTCTCTCTCTCTCTCTCGTGTTCTTTCTCGTGTTCCCTCTACGGCACGATCTTGATGTATCGCGGGCTTTGCTATTATAGTTGGATCTTATGTTGCTTCTCCCCCTCTACTCTCTGGTAATGGATTGATTTTTCCCCTTGAAGTAATCTTATCGGATTGAGTCTTTAAAGATTTGAGAACACTTGATGTATGTCTTGCCGTGCGTATCTATGGTGACAATGGGATATCACGTGATTCACTTGATTTATGTTTTGGTGACCAACTTGCGGGTTCCGCCCATGAACCTATGCATAGGGGTTGGCACACGTTTTCTTGACTCTCCCGTAGAAACTTTGGGGCACTCTTTGAAGTACTTTTATGTTGGTTGGATGAATCTGAGATTGTGTGATGCATATCGTATAGTCATGCCCATGGATACTTGAGGTGACATTGGAGTATCTAGGTGACATTAGGGTTTTGGGTTTATTTGTATATTAAGGTGTTATTCTAGTACGAACTCTAGGGCTGTTTGTGACACTTATAGGAATAGCCCAACGGATTGATTGGAAAGAATAACTTTGAGGTGGTTTCGTACCCTACCATAATCTCTTCGTTTGTTCTCCGCTATTAGTGACTTCGGAGTGACCCTTTGTTGCATGTTGAGGGATAGTTATGTGATCCAATTATGTTATTATTGTTGAGAGAACTTGCACTAGTGAAAGTATGAACCCTAGGCCTTGTTTCCTATCATTGCAATACCATTTACGCTCACTTTTACCATTAGTTACCTTGCTGTTTTTAGTATTTCAGATTAAAAATACCTATATCTACCATCCATATTGCACTTGTATCACCATCTCTTCGCCGAACTAGTGCACCTATACAATTTACCATTGTACTGGGTGTGTTGGGGACACAAGAGACTCTATGTTATTTGGTTGCAGGGTTGTTTGAGAGAGACCATCTTCATCCTACGCCTCCCACGGATTTATAAACCTTAGGTCATCCACTTGAGGGAAATTTGCTACTGTCCTACAAACCTGTGCACTTGCAGGCCCAACAACGTCTACAAGAAGAAGGTTGTGTAGTAGACATCAAGCTCTTTTCTGGCGCCGTTGCCGGGGAGGCTAGGTAAGTGAAGGTATATCTTTAGATCTTGCAATCAAATCTTTTTGTTTCTTGTTTTAGCACTAGTCTAGTTTATAAAAGAAAACTACAAAAAAATGGAATTGAGTTTGTCTCATATGCTTTGTCTATTTAATATCTTTCGTGAGTATGATGGAAAGGAAAATTGTGCTCAAATGCTAGAAGAAGAATTACATAGAATGTTTGGCACTAAATATTTGAATGATGAGCATGATTGCTATGTTGTTAGTATGAATTCCTTGAATATCCATGATGCTAATCATATGCAATGCCACAAGCTTGGAGAAGCTATGTTTGATGAAGATGATATTTTTTTGTCCGCCAAGTTTTGATGAGCAAATTTACTATGACGAAAGCATGCCTCCTATCTATGATGATTATTGTGATGACACGTATGCTATTAAGAATAATGATAACCATGAAACTTGTCATGTTGATCTTAATTTTCAATCACATGATAGTTATTTTGTTGAGTTTGCTCCCACTACTATTCATGAGAAGAATTTTGCTTATGTGGGGAGTAGTAAAATTTCTATGCTTATAGATCATGAAAAGAATGCTTTAGGTGCTGGTTATATTTTTGAATTCATTCATGATGCTACTGAAAATTATTATGAGGGAGGAACATATGCTTGTAGGAATTGCAATAATATCAAGTTTCCTCTCTATGTGCTTAAAGTTTTGAAGTTATGCTTGTTTTGCCTTCCTATGCTAGTTGATTATTGTTCCCATAAGTTGTTTGCTCACAAAATCCCTATGCATAGGAAGTGGGTTAGACTTAAATGTGTTATTCATATTCTTCATGATGCTCTCTTTATGTTTCAATTCCTATCCTTTATGTGAGCATCATTGAAATCATCATGCCTAGCTAGGGGCGTTAAACGATAGCGCTGGTTGGGAGGCAACCCATTTTTATTTTAGTTTCTTGATTTTTGGTTCTGTTTAGGAATAAATAATCCATCTAGCTTCTTTTTATATGTGGTTTTGTGTTTTAATTAGTGATTGTGCCAAGTAGAACCTTTGGGAAGACTTGGGTAAAGTCTTTATGATCATGCTGTAAAAAACAGAAACTTTAGCGCTCACGGAATTAGCTAAAACTTTTTACTGGAAAGTGATATTTAGTTGATTCTTTTTTCATATGATTAATAGACAAATCCCTCAGGTCCACCAATTAATTTTAGAATTTTTGGAGTTCCATAAGTTTGCGTTAGTTACAGATTACTAGACTGTTCTGTTTTTGACAGATTCTGTTTTTCGTGTGTTGTTTGCTTATTTTGATGACTCTATGGCTAGTAAAATAGTTTATAAACCATAGAGAAGTTGGAATACAGTAGGTTTAACACCAATATAAATAAATAATGAGTTCATTACAGTACCTTGAAGTGGTGTTTTGTTTTCTTTCGCTAACGGAGCTTACAAGTTTTCTGTTAAGTTTTGTGTTGTGAAGTTTTCAAGTTTTGGGTAAAGATTCAATGGACTATGGAATAAGGAGTGGCAAGAGCCCAAGATTGGGGATTCCCAAGGCACCCCAAGGTAATATTCAAGTACAACCAAGAGCCTAAGCTTGGGGATGCCCCGGAAGGCATCCCCTCTTTAAATCTTCGTTCATCGGTAACTTTACTTGGAGCTATATTTTTATTCACCACATGATATGTGTTTTGCTTGGAGCGTCATTTTATTTTCTTTAGCTTTGCTTGATGTTTGAATAAAGTATCAGATCTGAAATTATTAAATGGGAGAGTCTTCACATAGTTGTATAATTATTCGACTACTCATTGATCTTCACTTATATCTTTCAGAGTAGTTTGTTGTTTGCTCTAGTGCTTCACTTATATCTTTTAGAGCACAATGGTGGTTTTATTTTGAAGAAATATATGAACTCTCATGCTTGACTTATATTATTTTGAGAGTCTTAAATAGCATGGTAATTTGCTTAAATAATCCTAATATGCTAAGCATACAAGATTTGTAAGAATTCTTATGAGTGTGTTGAATACTAAGAGAAGTTTGATGCTTGATGATTGTTTTGAGATATGAAGATGGTGATATTAGAGTCATGCTAGTTGAGTAGTTGTGAATTTGAGAGATACTTGTGTTAAAGTTTGTGATTCCGTAGCATGCACGTATGGTGAACCGTTATGTGATGAAGTCGGAGCATGATTTATTTATTGATTGTCTTCCTTATGAGTGGCGGTCGGGGACGAGCGATGGTCTTTTCCTACCAATCTATCCCCCTAGGAGCATGCGCGTAATACTTTGCTTTGATAACTTCTAGATTTTTGCGATAAGTATATGAGTTCTTTATGACTAATGTTGAGCCCATGGATTATACGCACTTTTTCCCATCCTTCCACCATTGCTAGCCTCTCTAATACCGCGCACCTTTCACCGGTATCATAAACCACCATAAACCTTCCTCAAAACAGCCACCATACCTACCTATCATGGTATTTCCATAGCCATTCCGAGATATATTGCCATGCAACTTTCCACCGTTCCGTTTATTATGACACGCTCCATCATTGTCATATTGCTAGCATGAACATGTAGTTGACATCGTATTTGTGGCAAAGCCACCTTTCATAATTCTTTCATACATGTCACTCATGTTTCATTGCATATCCCGGTACACCGCCGGAGGCATTCATATAGAGTCATATTTTGTTCTAAGTATCGATTTGTAATTGTTGAGTTGTAAGAAAAATAAAAGTGTGATGATCATCACTATTAGAGCATTATCCCAGTGAGGAAAGGATGATGGAGACTATGATTCCCCCACAAGTCGGGATGAGACTCCAGACGAAAAAAAAGAGGCCATAAAAAAAGAGAGAAAATTCCCAAATAAAAAAATGAGAGAAAAAGAGAGAAGGGACAATGCTACTATCCTTTTACCACACTTGTGCTTCAAAGTAGCACCAAGATCTTCATGATAGAGAGTCTCCTATGTTGTCACTTTCATATACTAGTGGGCATTTTTCATTATAGAACTTGGCTTGTATATTCCAATGATGGGTTTCCTCAAAATGCCCTAGGTCTTCGTGCGCAAGCGAGTTGGATGCACCCACTTAGTTTCTTTTGTTGATCTTTCATATACTTATAGCTCTAGTGCATCCGTTGCATGGCAATCCCTACTCACTCACATTGATATCTATTGATGGGCATCTCCCTATCCCGTTGATACGCCTAGTTGATGTGAGACTATCTTCTCCTTTTGTCTTCTCCACAACCACCATTCTATTCCACCTATAAGTGCTATGTCCATGGCTCACCCTCATGTATTGTGTGAAGATTGAAAAAGTTTGAGAACATCAAAAGTATGAAACAATTGCTTGGCTTGTCATCGGGGTTGTGCATGATTTAAATACTTTGTGTGGTGAAGATAGAGCATAGCCAGACTATATGATTTTGTAGGGATAGCTTGCTTTGGCCATGTTATTTTGAGAAGACATGATTGCTTTGCTAGTATGCTTGAAGTATTATTATTTTTATGTCAATATGAACTTTTGTCTTGAATCTATCGGATCTGAATATTCATATCACAAGTAAGAAGAATTACATTGAAATTATGCCAACTAGCATTCCACATCAAAAATTATCTTTTTTTTCATTTACCTACTCGAGGACGAGCAGGAATTAAGCTTGGGGATGCTTCATACGTCTCCAACGTATCTATAATTTTTGATTGCTCCATGCTATATTATCTACTATTTTACCCAATATTGGGCTTTATTATCCACTTTTATATTATTTTGGGGACTAACCTATTAACCGGTGGCCCAGCCCAGATTTGCTGTTTTATGCCTATTTCAGTGTTTCGAAGAAAAGGAATATCAAACGAAGTCGAAACGGAACGAAATCAACTGGATAAGTTATTTTTGGAAGGAAAGCCACCCGATCGACTTGGAGTGCACGTCGGGAAAGAAGGGAGGCGCTCACGAGGGTGCGGGCGTGCCCCCTGCCTCGTGCCCCCCCCCCCCTTTGGTCCACTGATGTACCCCCTGGACCCATATATACCTACGTATCGTAAAACTTCCAGAACAGAAGATAGATCGGGAGTTCCACCGCCGCAAAACCTCCAGAGCCACCAAAAGTCAATCAGGACCCTGTTCCGGCACCCTGCCGGAGGGGGGAACCCTCACCTGTGGCCATCTTCATCATCCCGGCGCTATCCATGACGAGGAGGGAGTAGTTCACCCTCGGGGCTGAGGGTATGTACCAGTAGCTATGTGTTTGATCTCTCTCTCTCTCTCTCTCTCTCTCGTGTTCTCTCTCGTGTTCCCTCTATGGCACGATCTTGATGTATCGCGGGCTTTGCTATTATAGTTGGATCTTATGTTGCTTCTCCCCCTCTACTCTCTTGTAATGGATTGATTTTTCCCCTTGAAGTAATCTTATCGGATCGAGTCTTTAAAGATTTGAGAACACTTGATGTATGTCTTGCCGTGCGTATCTATGGTGACAATGGGATATCACGTGATTCACTTGATGTATGTTTTGGTGACCAACTTGCGGGTTCCGCACATGAACCTATGCATAGGGGTTGGCACACGTTTTCTTGACTCTTCGGTTGAAACTTTGGGGCACTCTTTGAAGTACTTTTATGTTGGTTGGATGAATCTGAGATTGTGTGATGCATATCGTATAATCATGCCCACGGATAATTGAGGTGACATTGGAGTATCTAGGTGACATTAGGGTTTTAGTTGATTTGTATCTTAAGGTGTTATTCTAGTACGAACTCTAGGGCTGTTTGAGACACTTATAGAAATAGCCCAACGGATTGATTGGAAAGAATAACTTTGAGGTGGTTTCGTACCCTACCATAATCTCTTTGTTTGTTCTCCACTATTAGTGACTTTGGAGTGACTCTTTGTTGCATGTTGAGGGATAGTTATTGGATCCAATTATGTTATTATTGTTGAGAGAACTTGCACTAGTGAAAGTATGAACCCTAGGCCTTGTTTCCTATTATTGCAATACCGTTTACGCTCACTTTTACCATTAGCTACCTTGCTGTTTTTATTATTTCAGATTACAAATACCTATATCTACCATCCATATTGCACTTGTATCACCATATCTTCGCCGAACTAGTGCACCTATACAATTTACCATTGTATTGGGTGTGTTGGGGACACAAGAGACTCTTTGTTATTTGGTTGCAGGGTTGTTTGAGAGAGACCATCTTCATCCTACGCCTCCCACGGATTGATAAACCTTAGGTCATCCACTTGAGGGAAATTTGCTACTGTCCTACAAACCTCTGCACTTGCAGGCCCAACAATGTCTACAAGAAGAAGGTTGTGTAGTAGACATCAGTGGCCACCGTGGGGCCCGCGCACGATGGTGTTGAGTTCTTGGAGGGATTTTATCTAGGGTTTGAGAACTTTGCATCCGGATGAGGAAAAGATCGGTTTCTTGGAAGGATCTGCATCAACGTTAAAGTTCACTAGAGATTATTTATTGATGGTGTTCGTCGGTTCATTTGGCAAGATCATCAGAGAAGATCTCTAAGGGTGAGGATTTTTGTTTGATTCAACAAGTATTCACCGGGTTGGACGGATGCAAGTCGCCAACATGCGCAAGGCTAAGTCTCCGTCGAGCGATCAAGTCAAAAAATATAAGCAAAAGCACTGTTTCATCACATCCAAGGGTTTCGAGTACTAGTGCATCGTTGGTCACGCCATCTGAGACCGAATCGGTCTTTTTCTTTGTCAACTCCGTTTGGATCCATCAGGGAAAATTACTACGGGTAGGACACGTCTCTGTCTCGATCTGCGCTTTCAAGTCGGCCACATGTCACCTAGCCTGTGGCCTCCGAGCCGCGACGATGACCCGCCATCAGCTGCTACACCTCTAGTAAGCCGCCTTCGAACAAATCGCCATGGCTCCAGGGTCAAACCACTTCAGCCGCAGGCCTTGCAGGCTCGCCGGACTCCACAAGTCGTCCGTGCAGCCTTGTTCCTCCGTTCCCGTCCCGCACCGAGTGGCCGATGACTTCACACCGCGGCCCCGTGTTTTTGCCGCCTCTACCGTTTCTGTTCCAACCACCACGCGCCTGAACCGCCGTGCTCGCCTCCTCGACTGCAGGCCTGCCCTGCATCTGAGCCGCCCGTCTGCTGAGAGCTGCCGTTATTTCAATCAATCGAACCAACCAACTCAGTCTCAATCCGAGCTGCCTTTCGCTGCCAGGCTGCTTCCAAGGCTGTCTGCGAGTTGCCGCCTCGTTTTGACTACGGTCGAGCTACTGCCCCGCCTTGCCGCGCGCTGTTCCACTATTGCGGTCTACTTCTGCGCCGTTTCGGACACCGCAGCGAGCCTCGCGCCGGCTGCACCACGTAGACCCACTGGAGCGGCCTAGCTCCGTCCATGATGAGGGCTAGAATGCATGCATCTGGTGGTGGTTATGTGAGGTAAATACAAATTCCGGGGATTACAGGCCCATGGCGTGGACGTGTGACGTGTCCACTCCAAGCTCCAGCGGCACTCAGACACCAAAGTACGACTCGAAGCGTAGCCACAAGTTAAATAATACTTTTGACGGTAGTCAAATCACTTCAGCAATTGAGGAGGAATCATCAAAACAGTAAGTACTCCAGTGGGGTCAAAATGAAAAAATACATATGTACCCACATGAGCCTAGTAGCTCAAACTTTGCATGCAACACGGGGTTTGTAAGGCCCAAATACATCAGTGATATCTGTCCAGACTATTTTAAATATCACGTGTCAACTTTTTCCTTTTGAGAACAATTACTCCGGTTTATGATATTACCTATGCAGGACATTTGGTCACTGCAAGAGCGGTAGCGATTCGCCCGCGTCCATACTGCCTCTAATGTTGCAGTTGTTTTTTCCGTCCGCCTCCGCGGTTTGGTGTATATCAACACAATGCGGCTAACTTGTCGTTCGCACGGTTTACCGTGCCGCTTCACCATGCTGGTCAACTGATCATCAACTCCACGGCCGATAAATTCTGGCCTGACATATCAGGTGAAATCCATCCAGTATATTTTTATATTACATATTAATTTCTTTAAAAAATGGGGCAATTACTTTGTCTTGCGATATTTTTTGATGCAAGACAGATATTCACTGTAAGAGCGATGGTCAGGCCATGGATATCATGAATCAGCATCTGACCCGCCATAATGATCAACAAATATATGTGCAAGCTGCCGCCTCTACGGCCCAATTTATATTACAATGACGAGGCCGAACCGCCCGTCCGCGCGGTTTACCGCGCCTGTGATCAACTCGCCCGTCCGCACCGGCTTACAATGCCGCTGCCGACTCATCTGTCCGAGCCGCCTCTGATGCTGCAGTCGTCTTTGTCGTCCATCTCTCGCGGCCTGGTCTACATCAATATACCGGGCCGCACCTGTCTGCATGAGCTGTTTATTGAGTATGAGCAAGTCACAGATTGGGTAGCCCGGTTTTTCTTTCAACAATTTGGAGGCAAATTATCATATACTCCCTCCATTTCTAGAATATAAGGTGTATTGGTATCCGTGTAAGTCAACCATTTGAAAGTTTGACCAAGATTATAGAACAAAATAGAAACATATGCAATACCTAATAGATAAAATATGAAATTACCTTTCATGATCAATAAAATGATACAAATTTCATATTGTGGATATTGATATATTTTTATAAAAACTTGGTCAAACTTGCACTCGTTTGACTTTTGTAAAATAAAATACACCTTATACAAAGGAACGGAGGGAGTACTATTAACCGCCGTCTGCACTGGATGGCTCAATGGGCAGGCGCACAAGTCGCCGCCACTACAGTTTGGTTAACTTCAAATAGCCAGTTGGAAGGAACCATTGACCGAGTTATTGACACAGCTCATATGGGATCATTTATAACCCGCCACAAATCAAGCTCAACCTTATGTGAAGCCACATTGTGTTATCAAACGCCAAGGATACATAATGAGTATTGCGAGGGTCATCAACTTGCCACCTTGCTTTTAGCTTCGACATATTTCAGCATTCCGTTGTTCAACTATATGCCGTTTTATATAACGGTCAAGTATGGAGAATCTCAACCCAACTCCCCGAGTCGTCTTAAGACTCGACGGCTACAATGATATGACTCAGCAAGTCTTGCCAGTTTCAGCAAATTCAAGAACCCCAGGACGTTGAAGGGGAAGATAACCCGGTCCCGAAGGCTACTACTATATTGATGGAAATTTAAAAGCTGTCAGAAAATTTCTGGCTTAAAAAGTATATGACAATTACAAAATCCCGGCTCAATGAATAAGTTCCGGGTCATCAGAAAGGATTCCGGTTCAAAATCCGGTTCAAGAGACATCTCTCTCCCATAAAGCTCTGAAGCTCTCAAATCCGGTTTAAGAATTTCCGGTTCAAAAAGAATTAATCTCTCGCAAGTTCGAGTTTAAAGGCCGTCAGAAAAATTTCGGCTGAAAATGAAGATTCCGGTTTAAGATCCGGTTCAAGGGAAAGATGTCTCCCAGAAAGCTTTTAAGCTCTCAATATCCGGTTTAACATCCGGTTCAAGAAGAAATATCTCTCGCAAAGTTCGAGTTCTCAGAAAAGTCAAAAGGGGCCAAAGAGAGTGTTGCAAAAGCACAACTCAAACATATGTACCCATTGAGGACAGCTCAAAATATTGCTCGGGGCTCTTTGCTTCTATAAAGAACAAAGAGTCTATAACCTTGTAATAGGCTATAAAAGCCAGGCTTGGAAGCCAGGTGTATTCACCTAAAACCCCGGATTATCCTGCCTTTTTAAGTAAGTCACTCCGCCCAGGTAATCCTGGTAAGACCCGTCGAACGTTTGACAAGTCAATCTTATAAAGACCCTGAACTTGCCATAGTTAAAATGAAGATTGGTTAATATGAGGTCCATCTTATGAGGCTTTGTAAAATGGTTTAACTCAGTGGCTTGGCAGCCTATGAAAAGCCTCGAGTTCTTGCATGCGTTTTCTTTTGAAGTTTTTTCTTTTGGCGGTTTATTTTGATGAGGTTTATGTTAATTCGGTGTTTATTAACCCGGTCTGGTTGTTGACTATAAGTCGGCCGTACAAACTGACAAGATTGCTGGTGTCTAGTAACCTGGCTTGGCTTTCAATTATAAGTTGCCAGTATGATTATAAATCACAGGTGTTTATTAACCCGACCTGGCTTTCGACTATAAGTCGCCAATATGATGATAAATTATTCGGTGTTTATTAACTCGGCCTGGCTTTGGACTATAAGTCGCCAGTATGATGATAAATTATTCGGTGTTTATTAACCCGGCCTGGCTTTGGACTATAAGTCGCCAGTATATATTTGGATTGCGCCATTGGAATCATCCGCTTATAAATCATTGAGTATATTATTCAAATCTTTAATAGCCAACATGGCTGGATTTTTATTATGGTTATCAATAACCAATATTATGATTGAGGTTTTCAAAGTCGCTTCAGCGCAATGGCTATTATTTTATCAATGGATATTATCTATTCTACAAATGGAAGGAATAGTCCCGAGTCGCTGCACGCTTACGACCCGACACTTGGGGGCTACATTATTCAAGTTGAGATTACATCAAATATGCAAGTGTCATGTTGCTGCAAGCATGCACCATGACACTTGGGGGCTAAATTTAAGACCCGACTCATCATATCATAATGAGCCGGCCTTTGGGGGCTACCAATTGATTCTGTCAAAAATTCAAGGTACACAAGTTAAATCCATTATTTCGAAGGGTCCATCGTTCGGTTGGTAAAGCACAAAGCTCTTAACCTCGTGGACGTGGGTTTAAGCCCCATGATGGGGGTTACATCATATGATATTATATTTAATAAAGTATATATAAAGTCCCAGTTCAGTATTATCTTACTGAGTCGGCCCTTGGAGGCTACACATTGCTGTTCAAATTTACATGATCATATTTATAAAGTCCATGTTCATTATTGCATAATGACCCGACCCTTGGGGGCTACACTGGTTGAAGTTTTTTGAGCATCAGGAAATTACAAGTCCCAGGTTGCTGCAAGCATGACAACCCGGCACTTGGGGGCAACATGTGTGGAATATTCAGTTTATATGATTGAGATGAAGAAACCGGATTTTTTCAAGTTTGCAGCACTTATTGGAGCAAGTCTTAAGTTATCACGATGTTCTCCTCTTAAGACTTGGGGGCTATAGGTATTATGCATATAGAGGAGGAACGTCTTCACAATTATCAGTTTTGAGAAAATCAGGAAGATCAATTACATGAACCGGTGTCAACAACAATTATGACCCGGCATCGTCTGTTTTATAACCCGACAATTTTGGTAATGATAAACCGGGAAGTTTTACATCTTCAAGCCGGCTGAAAGTTAGATGAGTATTTCAAGAGCAATATTTTAAGCCGGTGCTTTGGAAACCGATTCAAGTGGATTATTTCTTACAATATTTCTCTACAAGAGACCAATGTCAGTAAATTGACTCTGAAGCTGGCTTATTGACCCGGATTTCTCAAGAAAAGTATCTGTATTTTTTGCATTCACAAAAGTTTGAACATATCTACTAAAGGAGATTTGCTATGAGTTCATGGGCATGTATCAAGAAGGAAATGACAAGGACTTAAAGATGACCATGTGCCAGCTTACAAGAATTTTTAACCTGGGGTACAACTTGTCAAAGTTGTTCTTGTATTTGTTTTACAGGATCAGTTTAACATGGATAAATCCAAATTAAACTGGGGGCTAATGTCGGGGATATACTCCGCGGTACGAACCGACCGGAAATATGACCCAGGCGGGCTTGGCGGTTTACTTGAGACCCGGTTGACACTTGGCGATTCACTGGCGACCCGCCCTGACGAGACGGTTTACAAGCAACCTGCTTGAACATTATGACTCACTGGTAACCCGGTAGGCGGCGGACGGATGACAAGGCCAAGGCCCAGAAGGCCGGTTTATGTTAATGGTGGGCTGGTTTACGAGGAAAGGCATGAGGAATAGTTACCTTACAAGGAGTTGAGACCCGGACTTGTATCCGGTTTGTATTAGAAGGTAGACTAGTTCTAATCCTAATAGGACTCCACATGTAACCCGCCCGTCTAACTTATATAAGGAGGGGCAGGGCACCCCAAGAGGGGGAGATAATCTTCAAGGTTAGACACAACTAGGAGAGTCGGTTTACGTCGACTCCCTTGTGATCATAATGAGACCTAGCCACAAACAGGATGTAGGGTTATTACCGGATGATGTTTCCGAGGCCCAAAGCTGTCTAAACCCTTGTCTTGTGTTGCATCTCTCGATTCCGCTCAACCCCTCTCAAGCTACCACATAGATGCGTTGGCCTCACTACTAAGTCCTCACACTAGGACATCTGCCGTGACAATTCTGCAATAGTTACGATGTCCGGACACACCATTATGTTGTGGTGTTCCAGGTGGCGTGAGTTGTGAAACTATTCCACATTGTTTCAAATGAAGACCAAACTCCTAACTCAAATATTCACCTCCATGATCAGATCGTATAAATTTTATTTTCTTGTTACGATGATTTTCCACTTCACTCTGAAATTCTTTGAACTTTTCAAATGTTTCAGACGCTTCATTAAGTAGATATAACCATATCTGCTCAAATCATCTGTGAAGGTAAGAAAATAACGATACCTGCCACGAGCCTCAGTACTCACTTGGACCACATACATCGGTATGTATTATTTCCAATAAGTCAGTAGCTCGTTCCATTGTTCCGGAGAATGGAGTTTTTGTCATCTTTCCCATGAGGCACGGTTCAAAAGCACCAAGTGATTCATAATCAAGTGATTCCAAAAGCCCATCAGCATGGAGTTTGTTCATGCGCTTTATACCGATATGACCTAAACGGCAGTGCCACAAATAAGTTGCACTATCATTATAAACTTTGCATCTTTTGGCTTCAATATTATGAATATGTGTATCACTACGATCGAGATCCAACAAACTATTTTCATTGGGTGTATGACCATCGAAGGTTTTACTCATGTAAACAGAACAACAATTATTCTCTGACTTTAAATGAATAAACGCATTGCAATAAACATGATCTAATCATATTCATGCTCAACGCAAACACCAAATAACATTTATTTAGGTTTCAACACTAATCCCGAAAGTATAGGGAGTGTGCGATGATGATCATATCAATCTTGGAACCACTTCCAACACATTCGTCACTTCACCCTTAACTAGTCTCAGTTCATTCTGCAACTCCCGTTTCGAGTTACTAATCTTAGTAACTGAACCGGTATCAAATACCCAGGGGTTGCTATGAACACCAGTAAAGTACACATCAATAATCTGTATATCAAATATGCCTTTGTTCACTTTCCATCCTTCTTATCCGCCAAATATTTGGGGTAGTTCCGCTTCTAGTGACCATTCCTATGCATTAGAAGCACTCAGTTTCAGGCTTAGGTCCAGCTTTGAGCTTCTTCATGGGAGTGGCAACTTGCTTGCCATTCTTCTTGAAGTTCCCTTTCTATCCCTTTGCCCTTTTACTTGAAACTAGTGGTCTTGTGAACCATCAACACTTGATGCTTTTTCTTGATTTCTACCTTCGCCGATTTTAGCATCGCGAAGAGCTCGGGAATCGTTTTCGTCATCCCTTGCATATTACAGTTCATCACGAAGTTCTATTAGCTTAGTGATAGTGGCTAGAGAACACTATCAATCACTATATTATCTGGAAGATTAACTCCCACTTGATTCAAGCGATTGTAGTACCCAGACAATCTGAGCACATGCTCACTGGTTGAGCTATTCTCCTCCATATTGTAGGAAAAGTACTGCCAGAGGTCTCATCCTCTCGACACGGGCATGAGTCTGAAATGCTAATTTCAACTCTTGGAACATCTTATATGCTCCATGACATTCAAAACGATTTGAAATCCTGGTTTTAAGCCGTAAAGCATGGTGCACTAAACTATCAAGTAGTCATCATATCGAGCTTGCCAAACGTTCATAACGTTTGCATATACTCCCGCAATAGGTCTGTCACCTAGAGGTGCATCAAGGACATAATTCTTCTGTGTAGCAATGAGGATAATCCTCAGATCACGGATCTAGTCCGCATCATTGCTACTATCATCTTTCAACTTAGTATTCTCTAGGAACATATCAAAAATAAGATAGAGGAGCTATACGCGAGCTATTGATCTACACCATAGATATGCAAATACTATCAGGACTAAGTTCATGATAAATTAAAGTTCAATTAATCATATTACTTAAGAACTCACACTTAGATAGACATCCCTCTAGTCATCTAAATGATCACGTGATCCAAATCAACTAAACCATGTCTGATCACGTGAGATGGAGAAGTTTTCAATGGTGAACATCATTATGTTGATCATATCTACTATATGATTCACGCTCGACCTTTCGGTCTCAGTGTTCCGAGGGCATATCTGCATATGCTAGGCTCGTCAAGTTTAACCCGAGTATTCCGCATGTGCAAAACTGGCTTGCACCCGTTGTATGTGAACGTAGAGCTTATCACACCCGATCATCACGTGTTGTCTCTAAGACGCATTTAACCGTCAGAATCATGCATACTCAGGGAGAACACTTGTACCTTGAAATTTAGTAAGGGATCATCTTATAATGCTACCGCCGTACTAAGCAAAATAAGATGCATAAAGGATAAACATCACATGCAATCAATATAAGTGATATGATATGGCCATCATCATCTTGTGCCTTTGATCTCCATCTCCAAAGCACCGTCATGATCACCATCATCACCGGCTTGACACCTTGATCTCCATTGAAGCATGTTGTCGTCTCGCCAACTATTGCTTCTACGATTATCGCTACCACTTAGTGATAAAGTAAAGCAATTACATGGCGATTGCATTTCATATAATAAAGCGACAACCATAAGGCTCCTGCCAGTTGCTGATAACTTTTACAAAACATGATCATCTCATATAACAAATTATATATCATCAAATCTTGACCATATCACATCTCACCATGCCCTACATAAACAAGTTAGGTGTCCTCTACTTTGTTGTTGCAAGTTTTACGTGGCTGCTACGGGCTTAGCAAGAACCATTCTTACCTACGCATCAAAACCACAACGATTTTTCGTCAAGTGTGTTGTTTTAACCTTCAACAAGGACCAGCCGTAGTCACACTTGATTCAACTAAAGTTGGAGAAACAGACACCCACTAGCCACCTGTGTGCAAAGCACGTCGGTAGAACCAGTCTCATGAACGCGGTCATGTAATGTCGGTCTGGGCCGCTTCATCCAACAATACCGCCCAATCAAAGTATGACATGCTAGTAAGCAGTATGACTATTAGCGCCAACAACTCTTTCTATTCTACTCGTGCATATAACATCTACGCATAGACCTGGCTCGGATGCCACTATTGGGGAACGCAGTAATTTCAAAAAAATTCCTATGATCACGCAAGATCTATCTAGGATATGCATAGCAACGAGCGGGGAGAGTGTGTCCATGTACCCTCGTAGACCGAAAGCGGAAGCGTCAAGTAACTCGGCTAATGTAGTCGAACGTCTTCGTGATCCAACCGATCAAGTACCGAATGCACGACACCTCCGTGATCTGCACACGTTCAGCTCGGTGACGTCCCTCGTACTCTTGATCCAGTTGAGGCCGAGGGAGAGTTTCGTCAGCACGACGGCCTGGCGACGGTGATGATGAAGTTACCAGCGCAGGGCTTCGCCTAAGCACTACGACGGTATGACCGAGGTGTTAACTGTGGAGGGGGCGCCGCACACGGCTAGTAACAATTTATGTGTGTTCTAGGGGTGCCCTCCCCGCGTATATAAAGGAGGGAGAGGGAGGGAGGCAGCCTAGGGCGCGCCCAAGTAGGAGGAATCCTACTTGGGCCCCTAGTCCAATTCTCCCCCCCCCCCCCTTACCATATTTGGACAAGGGGGAAAGGAAGTAGGAGTCCTACTTCATACTTTCCTTTTCGTTTCTCCCCACGTGGCTGGCCCTATAGGGGGCGCACCAGCCCCTGGTGGGCTGGTGTATTCCCTTACTTGGCCCATAAAGCCCATATCTTTGCCGGGGGTTGCCCGGAACCCCTTCCGGTTACCCGGTCTCACCCGGAACACTTCCGGTGTCCGAATATAGCCTTCCAATATATGAATCTTTACCTCTTGACCATTTCGAGACTCCTCGTCATGTCTGTGATCTCATCCGGGAGTTTGAACAAACTTCGGTCATCAAATCACATAACTCATAATATAAATCGTCATCGAACGTTAAGCGTGCGGACCCTACGGGTTCGAGAACTATATAGACATGACCGAGAAACATCTCCGGTCAATAACCAATAGCGAAACCTGGATGCTCATATTGGTTCCTACAATATTCTACGAAGATCTTTATCACTCAAACCGCATAACAACATACGTTGTTCCCTATGTCATCGGTATGTTACTTGCCCGAGATTAGATCGCCGGTATCCTCATACCTAGTTCAATCTTGTTACCGACAAGTCTCTTTACTCGTTTCGTGATGCATCATCCCGCAACTAACTCATTAGTCACATTGCTTGCAAGGGTTATAGTGATGTGCATTACCGAGAGGGCCCAGAGATACCTCTCCGATACACGGAGTGACAAATCCTAATCTCGATCTATGCCAACCCAACAAATACCTTCGGAGAGACCTGTAGAGCATCTTTATAATCACCCAGTTACGTTGTGACGTTTGATAGCACACAAGGTGTTCTTCCGGTATTCGGGTGTTGCATAATCTCATAGTCAGAGAAACATGTATAAGTCATGAAGAAAGCAATAGCAGTAAAACTTAACGATCATAATGCTAAGCTAACGGATGGGTCCTGTGCATCACATCATTCTCCTAATGATGTGACCCCGTTCATCAAATGACAACACATGTCTATGGTTAGGAAACATAACCATCTTTGATAAACGAGCTAGTCAAGTAGAGGCATACTAGGGACACTTATGTTTTGTCTATGTACTCACACATGTACTAAGTTTCCGGTTAATACAATTCTAGCATGAATAATAAACATTTATCATGAAATAAGGTAATAAATAGTAACTTTATTATTGCCTCTAGGGCATATATCCTTCAGTCTCCCACTTGCACTAGAGTCAATAATCTAGTTCACATCGCCATATGATTTAACACCAATAGTTCACATCACCATGTGATTAACACCCATAGTTCACATCGCCATGTGACCAACACTCAAAGGGTTTACTAGAGTCAATAATCTAGTTCACATCGCTATGTGATTAACAGCCAAGAGCACTAAGGTGTGATCATGTTTTGCTTGTGAGATAAATTTTAGTCTACGGGTCTGCAACATTCATATCCGTATGTATTTTGCAAATTTCTATGTCTACAATGCTCTGCAAGGAGCTACTCTAGCTAATTGCTCTCACTTTCAATATGTATCTAGATCGAGACTCAGAGTCATTCAGATCGGTGTCAAAGCTAGCATCAACGTAACTCTTTACGACGAACTCTTTATTACCTCCATAACTGAGAAACATTTCCTTAGTTCTCTAAGGATAATTTTGACCGCTGTCCAGTGATCTACTCCTAGATCACTATTGTTCTCCCTTGCCAAACTCAGGATAGGGTATACAATAGGTCTGGTACACAGCATGGCATACTTTATAGAACCTATTGCTGAGGCATAGGGAATGACTTTCATTCTCTCTCTATCTTCTGTCGTGGTCGGGCTTTGAGTTTTACTCAACTCCACACCTTGCAATACAGGCAAGAACTCCTTCTTTTACTGTTCCATTTTGAACTACTTCAAAATCTTGTCAAGGTATGTACTCATTGAAAAAACTTATCAAGCGTTTTGATCTATCTCTAAAGATTTTGATGCTCAATATGTAAGCAGCTTTACCGAGCTCTTTCTTTGAAAAACTCATTTCAAACACTCCTTTATGCTTTTCAGAAAATTCTATATTATTTCTGATCAACAATATGTCTTTCACATATAATTATCAGAAAACTGTAGTGCTTTCACTCACTTTCTTGTAAATACAGGCTTCACCGCAAGTCTGTATAAATCTATATGCTTTGATCAACTCATCAAACATATATACAAACTCCGAGATGCTTGCACCAGTCCATAGATGGATCGCTGGAGCTTGAACACTTTGTTAGCACCTTTCGGACTGACAAAACCTTCTTGTTGTATCATATACAACTCTTCTTTAAGAAATCCATTAAGGAATGCAGTTTTGACATCCATTTGCCAGATCTCATCAAATGTGGCAATTGCTAACTTGATTCGGACAAATTTAAGCATCGCTACGAGTGAGAAAATCTCATCGTAGTCAACACCTTGAACTTGTCGAAAAACTTTTTTGCGACAATTCGAGCTTTGTAGATATTAACACTACTAGCAGCGTCCGTCTTCCTCTTGAAGATCCATTTATTCTTACTGGCTCGCCGATCATCGGGCAAGTCAATCAAAGTCAATACTTTGTTCTCATACATGGATCCCATCTCAGATTTATGGCCTCAAGCCATTTCGCGGAATCTGGGTTCATCATCGCTTCCTCATAGTTCGTAGGTTCATCATGGTCTATTAACATGACTTCCAGAACAGGATTACCGTACCACTCTGGTGCGGATCATACTCTGTTTGACCTACGAGGTTCGGTAATAGCTTGATCTGAAGTTTCATGATCATCATCATTAACTTCCTCACTAATTCGTGTAGGCATCACTGGAACTGATTTCAATGATAAGGTACTTTCCAATTCAAGAGAAGGTACAATTACCTCATCAAGTTCTACTTCCCTCCCACTCACTTCTTTCGAGAGAAACTCCTTCTTTAGAAAGGATCCATTCTCAGCAAGGAATATCTTGCCTTCGGATCTGTGATAGAAGGTGTACCCAATAGTCTCCTTTGGGTCTCCTATGAAGACACATTTTTCCGACTTGGGTTCGAGCTTATCAGGTTGAAGCTTTTTCACATAAGCATCGTAGCCCCAAACTTTAAGAAACGACAGCTTAGGTTTCTTGCTAGACCACAGTTCATACGGTGTCGCCTCAACGGATTTAGATGATGCCCTATTTAATGTGAATGCAGCTGTCTCTAATGCATAACCCTAAAATGATAATGGTAAACCGGTAAGAGACATCATAGATCGCACCATATCTAAAAAGTACGGGTACGGCGTTCGGACACACCATTATGCTGTGGTGTTCCAGGTGGCGTGAGTTATGAAATTATTCCACATTGTTTCAAATGAAGACCAAGCTCGTAACTCAAATATTCACCTCCATGATCAGATCATAGAAACTTTATTTTCTTGTTACGATGATTTCCGCTTCACTCTGAAATTCTTTGAACTTTTCAAATGTTTCAGACTTACGCTTCATTAACTAGATATAACCATATCTGCTCAAATCATCTGTGAAGGTAAGAAAATAACGATACCTGCCACGAGCCTCAATACGCATTGGACCACATACATCGGTATGTATTATTTTCAATAAGTCAGTAGCTCGTTGCATTGTTCCGGAGAATGAAGTTTTTGTCATCTTGCCCATGAGGCACGGTTCACAAGCACCAAGTGATTCATAATCAAGTGATTCCAAAAGCCATCAGCATTGAGTTTTTTCATGCGCTTTATACCGATATGACCTAAACGGCAGTGTCACAAATAAGTTGCACTATCATTATTAACTTTGCATCTTTGGCTTCAATATTATGAATATATGTATCACTATGATCGAGATCTAACAAACTATTTTCATTGGGTGTATGACCATCGAAGGTTTTACTCATGTAAACAGAACAACAATTATTCTCTGACTTTAAATGAATAACCGTATTGCAATAAACATGATCAAATCATATTCATGTTCAACGCAAATACCAAATAACATTTATTTAGGTTTCAACACTAATCCCGAAAGTATAGGGAGTGTGCGATGATGATCATATCAATCTTGGAACCACTTCCAACACACATCGTCACTTCACCCTTAACTAGTCTCAGTTCATTCTGCAACTCCCGTTTCGAGTTACTAATCTTAGTAACTGAACCGTTATCAAAGACCCAAGGGTTGCTATGAACAGGTACGAGCACACACACATACGGATACAATGATTCGCTGCAGAAACTCTAAGCCGCTTCCAGGAAGAGGACACAATGGAGTTAATCGATACATACAGATACAATGATTTGCTGCTGCAGCGACTCTAAGCCGCCTTGGTGGGTTGATAACAAATACTCCTGTAATCGTGAGTACCGTGATTTTGGTGAAGCTATAATGTGGTCAGACAGGAGAATCTTCTTGTTCTTCTTTATTTTCTAGGAAATTGTAGCGATCAGATGCTCTGCAGCCTGCCGTTCCCGCTGAAGATCCGGTTGAGGATCGCCGCCAGCCTCACACCTCCCTGGGCGAGCCTCTTCTGAACCACCGGTAGCGCCTTGAAGTAGTACTCGTCTGCAGTCCAGTTTCAAAAAGGGATCTCGTCACACTTGTTCCAAAGAAATCACACATGAGTATCTATACATAGAAATTTAGTCTTATTAATCTGGTACGGTACCTCCTAGGGTGTCGTCCTGCTCGACGCCCTCGTACGCGTCGCATGCCAGCAACGCGCTCTCCTGGGCGTACCTGCAGCATTCGGTCGTTCTCAGCCGTCAGATTCAGCTTGGATTGGATCATTGCGATGACTGTTGAGAGAGCTTACTTCTCAGCGCAGGTGGTGGTTTTGCTGCGGCACGTCTCCCACTGCTTCTCCTCGCTGGACCAGTCGTCCTGCAAGAGATCAACTCAAACAAAAGTTACTCGAGGTGAAATTAAGCTGAAGCAATGGAGTGAAATGCGGTGCTGAGGTGACTAGTGAGGTAGCTTACGGTGATGTTGCGCTGGATGGACTCGATCATGGCGTCCTGGTCCTTGTCGAAGAAGTCCTTCATGGCCTGCGTGATCACGTCCGAATCCCACACCTGGTAGTTTGGAAACACAACACCCTCGTAATTCGTAAACTACTCTAGCTAATAGACAGTGAATAACTGAATGAATCATGGAACTGAGACTGTACTAGCCAGTACGTACGTACCTTGTGCAGGTTGCTCTTCCTCCTGTACCACCGGAGTTTGATGGTGTTGCCGCCGAGGTCGTCCACGTGGCCGCAGTGCAGCGGCTGGTGCACGTCGCCCACGAAGTGCGCCAGGAACATCAGGCTCTCCGTCGGGTCAACTGGGTACCAAAGCAGTTCAGTAGTAGTAATACAGGTAAAAACCATGACAGAAGAACATTCATGGCACTCGTATTTCAGTCCACGGTGTGGGTTAGCGATGCTTACATGGGCTTGACGAGTCCTGGAGCGCGGCGGTGTAGTTGTTGATGGCCCCGACCACGCACACGTTCTTGTTCCCCTTGGTGTCGTGGCAGTCCCCTGCCCAAAATCAAGCAGTAGCACCCCAAGCATAACGTGAGACACGTGTGTAATTCTGATATGCGATCATGTATTTGTTGATCCTTTATTAGTTGTTCTTGCTTGTGGAACTCTAGCCGCATGCTATGCTGCCCCGACGGTGTGGAACTCTACGACTGTTACATTAGCTTGTGGTGCATGCACTCTGACTGTCACTCGTCGGTGACGAGGACCTACCATCTACTACCAACTACCTTGCCCAATCAGACAAGCGAACCTATACCCGATTGGCAGGCCAGCCACCAGTCAACATTTCACCGTCCAGTCAAGGGAAATGATAATATTCCTTGTGAGATGCGATGCGCTCAAAGATGTGAACTGTTGGCATATGCCTTTTTATTTGAACGATGTTGATGCAGGTAGCTGTAACCGCCGCTCACCAGACACATGGATGGATGGATGGGTTGCTAGCTTCAGTAGCAGGTGGACACGCACGTAACGTGTCGATTGGGCGCGTACGTACGGGCTCAAAGTCAAAGCGCGCCTTAACTACCGATCGTGACATGCTGCTGTTACTAGCTAGGGTAGTCAAAAGTTTAAAAATATTACTGTATTTGGTTGTTGTGGGAGTAAATAAAAGTAAACAACAGCTGAAGTTGTATCGACGCATGCATATGTTCGGCGCCATGCATGCATGGAAGGTTCAGAGCAAGCATGAGGGAGGGAGAGAGAGAGAGTCTGGGCCGGAGCACGTACTGGCGTAGCTGAACTCGCAGTCGCCGGGGGTGTCGGCGAAGTGGAGGGGGCTCGACCACCGGTAGCGGAAGCGCTGGCTGTCCGCCCACGAGCACACCTCTGCGAGCTCGCCGTTGGCCCAGGACGGCAGGAGCGCCTTCACCCCCGTCAAAGCCTCGCTCGTCAGGAAGCCCTGCACGGAAACGGCACTTGGGATCAGCTCAGTTTACCTCGACGGCCGGCACCAGTGAAATCAGACGATCGATCGGCGGTTCACATACGTCGGCGATCTTGCAGGTCATGTAGTGGCCCTCCTTGCCCCACGCCAGCGCCGCCGGGGCCCTCGCCGCCGCCGCGACCAGGAGCACCTGAAGCAGCAGCAGCAACCCCATCGTCCTAGCTTAGCTCGAGCTTCGCCCTCTCTCCTTCTGTGCCTCTTGTTGCTGTGTTGCTTTCTTGCTCCTGTCTTATCTATCTTGTGTACTGCTCCTCTCTTTATACATACAACCACTGGCCAACCCATGGCCGCGTTTTGGACTTGGAAGATTCCTTCATCCGATCCGCGATGCCTTTTGTTCGAGCAACAACCGGAGGAGTTTGAAGCCAATAAGGGAGCGGTGCTTCCATTTCCATGTGAGCGAGCCTGATGGCTGGGGTTGCTTGCGCCATGTGAGCATCTCCGGCCATGATGCGCAATTATGCCGGCGTGGTTCACATGTGCGGGACGCAACAAGCTCCGATCCCTATCCTCTGGCTCCGTTTCACATTGCAATGGCAATGTCAAGGAGGGATCAGAGCAGAGCAGCTGCTGCCACGCGCTTCTTCTTGCCCACCCCAACGAACAAAAGCCTACTGGCCGGCCGGTTTCTGAATTCTGACTGGTAGCATAGCATGGTGGGGGTAGAAAGAGACGGGGTATGGATTCAGTACTGCGTCATAAATATTTACATTCTAAAGCGCTGGCTCAAATAACGGCACGATTCTCCTTTTTGGATGGGGCTTATAAAGACAAAGGTTGCCTTTTTCAAGAGGAGCAAATTCATTGTAGTGAATGGATAGGGTGATCTATTAGAATACCTGGTAGGGCGAGACTCCACTGACCTTGCAGTATCCATCCCTATATAACATTGTACAACGGAAAAGAGGTTTTGGTTGGCAAAATGTTGGGATGCAGGTTAACCTTTCTGACGCAGCAGACTCATTACACTGGAAGTTGTCGGTGTCCGGCCTGAAATTGTTCGGGAGGCATGGTCAAAGCCCGGTTCTCGGTTAAATCTATGTATACAGATTTGATTAACACCGGGCCTATCCCGAGGACAATACACATTTGAAAAATTAAGGTGTCATTGAAAATCAAGGTGTTTGTGTGGTTTGTGCATAAGAGAGTAATTTTGACAAAGAATAATTTAATTAGCCAAATGTGGTTGGGAAGGAAGTAAAAGATGTTGCTTTTGTGATCAGGATGAAACAATAGAACATCTTTTTACCCAATGTCCACTTGCTAAGTTAGTGTGGAGAAACATTCACGTTGCTTTTAACGTTGTTCCGCCCGCATTTTTTGGGACTTGGTTAACTAGGATAGAGCCTAAGACTGCGACACATATTTGAGTTGGAGTCTGTGCATTACTTTGGACCCATATTTGCACGAGATACTTACAACCGGTTTGAATGGCGGTTCAATAATATGATAGGTGTTTAGTCATCTTACCCTATTTTCGTCAGTTGTGACAAATTTATTTTTTGAGCTTCGTACTACTGTTTAAGACTTTGTTTTGGACCTGAATTTTTAATAAGATGGCTATGTGGATTAAGAGATACAGAGGTCGAGGTTATTTCTCCTTTTCGAAAAAAATCATAGGATGGTGGGTAAGTGCGCGCAGAGATCGGTCCAGTTTCAGAGTTCCCAACGACGATCGTCCTCTCTTTTCCGATCCAAGGAAAACCATAAATGATCGACTGGACGACGACTAATAATTAAACAAAGCACCGATCGCTGCTCGTCGTAAACAAACTGAGGATAAGGACTGACGGCCTCACCAACAACAGGCAGCATATGCTGTATACATATTCCGTCAGACAGTGTCTGCAGCATTTTCCCTATATTTTACAAGTGTCATCTCCCCCGTGCCGGGTCGCAATTGCTAAATCAACGGAGAGCAAGCTAGATCAGATCGAGCTAGCCTGCCACTCCTTGTCCACTCCCAACCAACGCTACATGATCCGGTTTCTGAATGCTGATTGGTACTTGCTCAGCAGCAACAAAGGACGACTGAAGGAAGTGTCTACGAAAGCACCGGTCGATGGCTGCTCAGCTTGTCCGTCCTAAAGAATCTGAGAACAGCATCAAGGAAAATACAAGCATGATCTGCATGCTGCTAGTTAATTCCAGTTTCGCATCGGAACAACAACATGGCTTGTGGCGAACCAACATGTGGTTGGATGGTTAGGTGGACAGTGGTATCCTCAGCTCATCAGTGTTTAAGTTCTGGTGCTCGCATTTATCTTGGAATTAATTCAGGATTTCAGGCGATACGTTTTCAGTGGGAGGAAAAGTTTCCGTCGACTACGAGGCGTCTACTGTGACTTCGTGGCTCAGTCTTTCGAAGATGCTCATAGAGGTATGGGTGTACGTGTATGCATTCATAAAGATAAGTGTATGCGCATATATATGAGTGCTTGTGTCTAAAACAAAATAACAACATGGCTGGCTGCTTTGCAGATTCAAGACTGGATCGGGAGAACACAACAATGGCTACTTCAATCGTTGTCACCTCTGCCACGTACCAATTATTTTCATCGCCTTCAGCAAAACAAAACACTGGGCCTGACAACAGCCGTACGTACTGATTATTGCAGTTAATAACTGTGAGTTATGATCTAATTAAGCTAACATGCATGCCTGCAAAAAAAAAAAAGGCTAACATGCATGGCCAAGAAAGTTTTATGATTTTTATCTTATTTTACGACTAGTTCGTAGCTAGCGCAGGCGAATCCCTGTATTGCTTGCTTTGTTTCTGTCGGACTTCAAAGGCTCTGCAGCCTGGTGTTGTTCTCCAGGCGGAAGATCCGGTTAAGGATGGCGGCCAGCTTGACGCCTCCTTGGGCAATGCTGAAGCCTGAAATGAAATAGCTTACAGACACTAATAGAAAAAGGGGTAAATCTGAGACACATTAATGCCGGTTTGATTTTAAGCCGGCATTAGTGTGTCCATTATTGTCGGTTTTAATGGCTAGCCGGCCGTTCTCATTAGTACCAGTTCATGGCTAACCTGTAGCACCGGTTCGTGTCACGAACCGGTACTAAACAGAGTGCTGACAGGGTGTTGTCAGTCTGGGGCCCGTCCAGCACCTTTAATACCGGTTCGTGACACGAACCGGTACTAAAGGTCGACGTACATAAATTCTTCGTCCACCCGAGCCACTCTGTTCATCACCTTTCCTCTCACTTCCTCTGTTCTTCCCTCTCTTCCTTGAGCTCCTCACAAATTTTGCCCAAAATTTGTCAAGATTTGAAGGCCCCCATCCATTCAAATGATCACAAAGGTTAGCAGCTTTGTCCTTTCAACTCTCATTGCTAGATTAGCTCTTGCAATGCTTTGTATAGTGATTAATTTGGAAGGAATTATAATTTGCTAATATTTGATTTATATGCAATTTGAGGTCAAAAGTAACACTTAGTTTGCATATGTAGGTGTGGTTTACTTAGTGCCTTCTAAATCTCCGTCGTAACCATCGTCGATCGCCCGCACCGTCCCGTCGCCGGCACCACCTTGTGGTGAGGCTCTTGTTCATGAATGTTTTACATTACCAAATTGATGTTTGTGTGATTTGGATATATAGTTACTCGTATAATTATCTTACCCGTACGTTGTTTGTTATACATAGTGCCATGGTTTTGATATCCGTCCCGTCGGCCCTCGTCCTTGTTATGATTCGGATGTGGTATATTCTTTTTTAAAACTAGTTGTTGCATTTCATGTTTATGACAAATTATGCCCATCAAGTTGACATAGATATTTTTATCTAGGAGGTATGTGAACCGGAAATTCCAACCGACCCTATTGTCGAGAGGTTAAATTTAGTTGAAAGAGAAAGCGAGTATTTGAAAGAAAAATTGAAAAGAATTGAGGGGGAGAAGATGGAATTGGAGTTGCATGTTGCCGATGTCGTAGATGATCACAAGATTAAGATGGAGAAAATGAGGTTGAAGATTAGAAAGATTAGAAAATATGCCATTGATAGTGTGGCTTGGTATCATTATGCTGTTGGATCAATTGTTACCTTAGTTGCGATCTTAATCGCATTTGTTGTTGCATTTAAATTCTTTAGCTAGAGAGTTATTTGTATATTGCATTTAATTAAGTGATGTATATGAACTTTATGTATGAACTTGTATTAATTTGGTCTATTCGGTGTTGTGTAATGAAGATGAGCCGACAATGGATGTATGATGACTGATGCTCTCCCGATTCATTAATGGCGTGCATACTTTTCTGCTTGCCGCTGAGGCAAACAAGCGGGCGGATGGTTTTATGCCTTGTCCATGTGCTGGCTGTAAGAATGGTCACAATTACTCTACGTCAAGAACCATTCACGTCCACCTATTTGTGTCCGGTTTCATGCCCCACTATAATATTTGGACCAAGCACGGTGAAAGAGGGGTTATGATGGAAGACAATGAAGAAGAAGAGGACGACGACGGCTATCCTGGCCACGGGTTTCCTGAATACGATGATACAACAATGGGGGAAGAAGCTGAGCCGGCAATGCGGGAAGAAGCTGAAGAAGAGGCATCAGATGAGCCCGGCGATGATCTAGGTCGGGCCATTGCCGATGCAAAGAGAAAGCTGCAAGTGATCTGGAGAACGAAGTTGTAGCGCATGTTAGAGGATCACAAGAAATTGTTGTACCCAATTGCGAAGTGACAAAAAAGTTGGGCACCACACTTGAATTGCTGCAATGGAAGGCAGAGAATGGTGTATCGACAAGGGATTTGGAAAGTTGCTGGTAATGATAAAGAATATGCTTCCAAAGGACAACGAATTGCCCGAGAGTACGCATGAAGCAAAGAAGGTTGTCTGCCCTCTAGGGTTAGAGGTGCAGAAGATACATGCATGCCCTAATGACTGCATCCTCTACCGCGGTGAGTATGAGGATTTGAAGCTTGCCCGGTATGTGGTGCATTGCGTTATAAGATCAGTCGCGATGACCTTGGTGATGTCGATGGCGAGCGCCCCAGTAAGAAGATTCTTGCCAAGGTGATGTGGTATGCTCCTATAATACCACGGTTGAAATGTTTGTTCCAAAACAAAGAGCATGCGAAGGCGATGCGGTGGCGCGCAGAAGACTATAAGAAAGACGGAAAGTTGAGAGTACCCGCTGACAGTTCGCAGTGGAGAAAAATCGAGAGAAAGTACTGGGAGGAGTTTGCAGGTGACCCAAGGTACGTATGGTTTGGTCTAAGCGCAGATGGCATTAATCCTTTTTGGGAGCAAAGCAGCAACCATAGCACGTGCCTGTGACTATATGTTTGTATAACCTTCCTCCTTGGTTGTGCATTAAGCGGAAGTTCATTATGATGCCAGTGCTCATCCAAGGCCCTAAGCAACCCGACAACGACATTGATGTGTACCTAAGGCCATTAGTTGAAGAACTATTACAGCTGTGGAATGGAACAGTGTATGCGTCGTGGGATGAAACGCAGACAGGAAGAATTTGACCTAAAGGCGTTGCTGTTCGTGACCATCAATGATTGGCCTGCTCTCGGTAACCTTCGGAGACAGACAAACAAGGGATCTGCGGATGCACGCACTGTTTGGATGATACCGACAGTATATATTTGGATAGTTGTAGAAAGAATGTGTACCTGGGACATCGTCAATTTCTTCCGACAAGGCATCCCGTAAGAAAGAAGGGCAAGCATTTCAAAGGTGAGGCAGATCACCAGACGAAGCCTCGCCAGCGTACTGGTGCTGATGTACATGATATGGTCAAGGATTTGAAGGTAATCTTTGGAAAGGGTATTGGCGGACAACCTCTTCCGAAGGACGCTGACGGATGCGCACCCATGTGGAAGAAGAAATCTATATTTTGGGACCTGCCATATTGGAAATACCTAGAGGTCCGCTCCGCAATCGACTTGATGCACGTGACTAAGAATCTTTGCGTGACCCTGCTTGGCTTTTTGGGCATGTATGGGAAGACAAAAGATACACCAGAAGCACGGGAGGACCAGCAACGTATGCACGGAAAAGACGGCATACATCAGGGTCAGGCCAGCTACGCTCTTACCAAAGAAGAGAAGGAAATCTTCTTGAATGCCTTTCGGCATGAAGGTACCGTCGGCTTCTCGTCGAATATAAAGGGAATAATAAATATGGCACGAGAAAAAGTTCTAGAACCTAAAGTCTCATGACTGCCACGTGATTATGGCGCAACTCCTTCCGGTTGCATTGAGGGGCTTCTACGGAAAGCGTTCGATTAGCCATTGTGAAGCTATGTGCATTCCTCAATGCAATCTCTCGGAAGGTAATCGATCCAGAAATCATACCAAGGTTCTGAGAATGATTGGTGCAATGTCTTGTCGGTTTCGAGTTGGTGTTCCCACCATCCTTCTTCAACATCATGACGCACGTCCTAGTTCACCTTCTTGAAGAGATTAACATTTTGGGTCTGTATTTCTACACAATATGTTCCCCTTTGAGAGGTTCATGGGAGTATTGAAGAAATATGTTCATAACCGTGCTAGGCCAGAAGGAAGCATCTCGAAGGGCCATGAAAATGAGGAGGTCATTCAGTTTTGTATTGACTTTATTCCTGACCTTAAGTCGATTGGTGTTCCTGAATCGTGGCATAAGGGCAGACTGGATGGAAAAGGCACGCTAGGAGGGGATCAAATAATATGTATGGACGGGCATTCTCTCACTGAGGCACACTACACAGTTCTACAGAATTCCGCCTTGGTGGCTCCGTACATGGAGGAACACAAGAATTTTCTACACTCCAAACACCGGAGAAGTCGGCGATTGGATTACACGTGAACAAGCGAGGGCTTTCGCGGTTGGTTGCGTAAACGTGCCATACATGATGGAGATATTCAAGATGACCTATACTCGCTGTCCCGATTACCATCTTGAATATAATGACTTTCAAAGGGTACCAGATAAATGGGAATACATTTTACACGATCGCCCAAGATAAGAAGAGCACCAACCAAAATAGTGGTGTCCGCTTTGATGCAACAACCAACACGGGAAAGGAAACATATTATGGTTACATAGTGGACATATGGGAACTTAACTATGGAGGTGATTTGAAGGTCCTTTTGTTTCGGTGCAAATGGGTCAATATGACCTGGCGGGGTAACGGAAGACCAGCGATGCGGAATGACAACAGTGGATCTCAACAATCTTGCGTATGCGAGCAGACCATTCGTCCTAGCCAATGATGTGGCGCAGGTTTTTATGTGAAAGACATGTCTACCGGGCCGAGAAAAAGAAAAGATAAGGAAGAGAATGGATCATCTGAAGAGCCAAAGTGCCACATAGTTCTTTCGGAAAAAGAAACATCGTGGGAGTGGTTGACAAGACGGACATGTCGGAAGATTATGAAAAGTTTGATGAAATTCCTCCATTCACAGTGAATATTGACCTGAGCATCCGGTTAAATGATGAAGATTTTCCATGGCTACTACGCAAAGGGACACACGCTTGAAGAAAAGTTTCACACCCAAAGATCTGGGATGTGATCGGCTTCACTATCATCACTTTCTTCTGTGTTTCACACCCAGGAGGGAATCTCTATAATAGTTAGGGTAGTTATGTGTTTTGGCATTAGAAATGCGAAGAAATTTTATGTGCAAACAAAAGTAGAGAGGGTTACGGCAAAAACTGGATGCACTTCGTGTACAAAATGGACAATCTCTTTCGAAGTATCAGGGTTTACGTAAAGCTCAAGCTATTACAAAGGCATTTCATTTTTTAAATAACCTAAGCATTACCAAATTGAACATAATGATAAAACACACTAATATTAAACATAAGAAAAGAATCACTGAAAAAAATCTTTTTCAAAGTTAAGTTATTCACAAACTAGTGATTCACACAAATTTCAAATAATTCAAAATTTAAACTATTCAAATTTGAAAACTACCGGCACTAACAGAAAGTTTGTAATTTTTTGTACCTAAAGCAAAAATATTCACAAATAAACTCTAAATACAGCAAAAAACAACTCAAAAATAAATAAAACAAAAATAAATAAAACAAAAATAAATAAAGCGAAAAAAATTAAGAAAATAAAAAAGCCCGCCTACTGGGCCAAAGCGGCCTGTATAGGACTAGGAACCCAATCTTTTGTTGGGCCAGGATGCAGGCCCGCAAAGGCCCAGTAGGCCCACTAGGGAGAAGAGAACAGGTAGGCCCAGTAGGCCTACTTAGGAGAGGAGCTCGAGAGAGTTACCGCACTGGGGCTTATAAACCAGTGCGGTAGCCCTCGGCTAGCGAGGTGGGACTAAACTTGCGCGCACTTTGGGCAGCGCACCCCTTTAGTACCGGGTGGTGGCTCCAACCCATTACTAAAGGGTGGGTCTTTAGTACCGGTTGGTGCCACGACCGGTACTAAAGAAGTGCTTCCGCCGCTTGGCACAGCCAAAACTGACCTTTAGTACGGTTGGTGGCTCCAACGGTACTAAAGGTCCATCTATATATACACCAGTTGAAAAATTTCACTTTCCTCTGTTTCCTCCCTCCGTCGCGCCGCCCTTACTGATCGGCGTCGTCCCGTCGGCGTCGCCGCCCCGCCCTCGTCGCCGACCCGGCCGTGCCCGCCCTCATCGCCGCCGCCCGTCCCGTCCCGTCGTCCCGCTGTCCCGTCGCGCGCCCGGCCGCCCGTCGTCGCCGCCCGTCCCGTCGCCCGTCGTCGCCGCCCGTCCCTTCGCCCGTCGTCGCCGCCCGTCCGTCGCCCGTCGTCGCCGCCCGTCGTCGCCTCGTGGTGAGCTCTCCCGGCCGCCATGTCGATTGTCCACACACACCACACACACACACACACACACACACACCCCACACACACACACACACACACACACCCTACACACACACAAGTGATATAAATATTTAGTTATAGAAATACTTATAGAAATGTTAGCAATTTTTCTGTTTTTTAATAATATAAATATTAGAAATGTTAGTTATATAGAAATGTTATAAATATTTTCTGTTTTTTAGTTATAGAAATATTTATAGAAATGTTAGCAATTTTTCTGTTTTTTAGTAATATAAATATTAGAATTGTTAGTTATATAGAAATGTTATAAATGTTTTCTGTTTTTTAGTTATAGAAATATTTATAGAAATGTTAGCAATGTTTCTGTTTTTAGTAATATAAATATTAGAAATGTTAGTTATATAGAAATGTTATAAATGTTTTCTGTTTTTAGTTATAGAAATATTTATAGAAATGTTAGCAATTTTCTGTTTTTAGTAATATAAATATTAAAAATGTTAGTTATATAGAAATGTTATAAATGTTTTCTGCGTTTTAGTTATAGAAATATTTATAGAAATGTTAGCAATTTTTCTGTTTTTTAGTTATATAAATATTAGAAATGTTAGTTATATAGAAATGTTATAAATGTTTTCTGTTTTTTAGTTATAGAAATATTTATAGAAATGTTAGCAATTTTTCTGTTTTTAGTTATATAAATATTAGAATTGTTATAGAAATGTTAGTTATATAATCAGGAAATTTTAGAATTAGTTTTAGTTAGATGAATTAGATTAATGTCAAATTGTTAGAATTTGCATATATATATATATATATATATATATATATAGAATTTTAGTTATCACAATCCAATCATTTAAAAAATGTTACTTTTTGCGGGCATATAGTATTTGTTCTCGACGATATGCCCGGCCCGCATCCTCGCCGTCGACCCGTTCGCGACGACGTCCTGCTTCAGAGGACCCATGTCCGGGACTGGGCTCCGCCGGGCTGGCACTGGGAGGTGCTACCTGGAGGGGCGCGCCGCTTGGTGAGGAACCCGACCTCGGGTCCCGTCGTCGACCCGGATCTTCTTTGGTGGCGTTCGCGTGGGCCACATTCGATCTGAGGCAGCCCGGCCCCGAGGTGGTGCATCGCCGTGTCAGGGAGGAAGATGAGCACGTCCATCGCTACATGGCTGCTATGGACGACGTCAGGTTCTCCACTACTTGGCAGGTTCTTTGGGCAGATGACCGAGATATGATCCTGTGATGGTTGCTTCTCTTTGGGTGTGCACCGCACGCGCCCTAGGAACCGCGAGTGGCGCCCTAGATTCTTCTGTAGTACTCGATCTTTATTAGGTACCTAGCCAGTGATGTATTCGATATATAATATTCGAGACGATGTATTTGAGATTATATATATTAAAGGCGATGATGTATTGAGATTATATATATTAAGGCGATGTATTAGAGATTCAGTTTTTCCTTATTGATTGCATCCATGCATTGTAATTTGAATACTAATTAAATTGTTTTATATTTCTTACGTATTAGTTAAGTAAAAGCTATGGCGGAACAATACCGGCGAGAGAGAGAGAAGAGGAATTGTTCGACATCATACGAGTCCTCACAGGCTAGATGATCTGAATGAAGCGGATGGCGGCTCCCAATATCTGAACAATAACGGAGAGGGTGATGAAAAGATATTCGATCTCGACGACCGAGCTGATGAAGTCATGAACTATGATTATGATTATGATGACACATACAATGTTTGTGATGACACAGACAATGCTGATCTTCAAATAACAAAGACTACCGTCGAGGTATATTTATATAAGCAGGCATCATGGTGATCATCACATGTTTTTTTATTGAAGATATATTAACGAATCGATCATTCTTCTTTCAGCCCTCTGGATCGAGCAAATCTGCTTCTACAGGCAGCAGGACAAAGCGAGGCCCAGACAGATTATTGAAGGATGGTGTAAAGTACAACATCGAATCCATCAAACCTAGTGGTGAACCCCTCACGCCTAAGAACATTGCGAACAAGTGGACTCGTCGGTGCGGAGTTCTTGTGAGGGAGAAACTCCCGATCTCCATTCAAGAATGGAAAGAGCCAAAGACTAAACGTTCAGGTGTTACTTGGGTCGACGACAGAGCCAAAAAAGTCCTTTGGAAATCTCCGATGGAACATTTCACCCTACCAGATCATTTCACTGAAGCAGATGTGGAGAAAGTCAAGGGCGCTGCTCTTAAGAAGATGGCAATTGCATTCAACACCCACAAGAAAACTGTATGGGCCAACTACCTCGCTGCGAAAGGAAGACTCCGAAATTCACGGGAACACTTTGGAGAAGCAAAGAAACCTTGGGGCGATTCGTGACCTTCAAGGATTCAGAATTAGCTAAGGCAGTCGATAAAAAACAAGGCAAATGCTGCAAAAGATGCGATTCCATAGGCTGGGTCCGGTGGCTCTGGTGGGAATGCCTAAGTGGAATAAGTCTGAGCAAGAGATGGAGGATGCAGGGGTCACCCAGGTGCAAAACTTGGTTCTATGCGCATGGGGGGGGGGGGGGCGTTGGACCCGAAGACAGGCCGATTTTAGAATAAGGCAAGTATAAAATAAGCCGAAAAAAAGATAATTGGCCTTAATAGAAGAAGCTCGAAAGGGGTGTTGTAGGACCTTGAAGTATGTCTAGAGGGGGGTGATTAGACTACTTGACCAATAAAACTTAACCTTTTCCCAATTTTAGAGTTTGGTAGATTTTAGCTATTTTAGGACAAGTCAAGCAATCATCACAGAATTCAAGCAAGCATGCAAAGAGTGTATAGGCAGCGGAAATTAAAGCATGCTACTTGCAAGAAAGTAAGGGGAAGGGTTTGGAGGATTCAAACTCAATTGGAGACACGGATGTTTTTGGCGTGGTTCCGATAGGTGGTGCTATCGTACCTCCACGTTGATGGAGACTTCAACCCACGAAGGGTAGCTTGCTCTTGAGTCCACGGAGGGCTCCACCCACGAAGGGTCCACGAAGAAGCAACCTTGTCTATCCCACCATGGCCGTCGCCCACGAAGGACTTGCCTCACTAGCGGTAGATCTTCACGAAGTAGGCGATCTTCTTGCCCTTACAAACTCCTTGGTTCAACTGCACAATCTTGTCGAAGGCTCCCAAGTGACACCTAGCCAATCTAGGAGACACCACTCTCAAGAAGTAACAAATGGTGTGTTGATGATGAACTCCTTGCTCTTGTGCTTCAAATGATAGTCTCCCCAACACTCAACTCTCTCTCATAGGTTTTGGATCTGATGGAAAGAGGGTTTGAGTGGAAAGCAACTTGGGGAAGGCTAGAGATCAAGATTCATATGGTAGGAATGGAATATCTTGGCCTCAACACATGAGTAGGTGATTCTCTCTCAGAAATGGTAAGTTGGAAGTGTAGGTTAGATTCGATGGCTCTCTCCATGAATGAAGAGGAGGTGGAGGGGTATATATAGCCTCCACACAAAATCTAACCGTTACACACAATTTACCAAACTCGGTGGGACCGAATCGTTAAACTCGGTCGGACCGATTTAGTTAACCTAGTGACCGTTATTGTTTTTAGGTGGGTCTGACATTCATCTCGGTGAGGCCGATTCTTTTAGGGTTAGGGCATAACGTAATCTCGTTGAGACCGATTACTCAAACTTCGGTGAGACCGATTTGGTAATAAGCTTTCGGAGAGTTGGTCGGAGTAAACTCGGTGGGACCGATTTGCTCTTTTCGGTGAGACCTCGAAATGTTACAAAAGGAAGCAGAGAGTTTACATTGCAATCTCGGTGGGACCGATCGCTCACTTGGTTAGACCCGAAGCGTTACAAAGGGAAGCAGAGATTGCAACCCCATCTCGGTGAGACCGAGATCCCTATCGATAAGACCGATTTGCTTAGGGTTTGTGGCGGTGTCTATGACTTTTTGGAATCGGTGGCGCGGATAGAAAGAATCGGTGTGACCGATTTTGGCTTTAGGTTTAGGTCATTTGTGGATGTGGGAAAGTAGTTGAGGGTTTTGGAGCATATCACTAAGCACATGAAGCAAGAGGCTCATTAAGCAACACCTCATCCCTTCTTGATAGTATTGGCTTTTCCTATAGACTCAATGTGATCTTGGATCACTAAAATGTAAAATGAAGAGTCTTGAGCTTTTGAGCTTGAGCCAATCCTTTGTCCTTAGTATTTTGAGGATCCACTTTCATCATCCATGCCATGCCATTCATTGAGCTTTCCTGAAATAATAGTCACGGAATAGCATTAGCTCGATGAGCTATATGTTGTTATGAATTACCAAAACCACCTAGGGATAGTTGCACTTTCAATCTCCCCCTTTTGGTAATTGATGACAACATATAGATCAAAGCTTCTACAAATGATAATAAAATTTAAATAACATCGTCGCTTTGAGAATTATGTTATAAGCAAGATCTCCCACTAAATTTGTGCATAGTTTTAGATTTGCTTTGGACTGCAAATGCACAATGAATTAGGCTCATGGGTTACTCTTCCATGTCACATACATCTTGGTGGAGCGCTCAAAATAATAAACAATGAATACATGCACTCATCACCAAGCATAGTGAGTGATCACATAAGATAGATAGGATAATATCAAGCATGCATAAGTGTAGCTTATGATCAAACACATGATCATCAATGTCTCACAAGCATAGTATCTCAACCAAAAGCAAACAAAGATTAAAACCACCAAATAAAGCAAGAGAGAACAAAAGCAACACTCTCTCTCTCTCTCTAAAACCCTCGATCTATACATTTTTCTCCCCTTTGGCAACAAGTTACCAAAAAGTTCATAGAAAATGCATAGTGCTAGACCGACTCTCAGGCTTGATCTTCAGGTGGTGGAGTCCGGATAACGCCGAGGACGAAAGCTTCAGTTGAAGTAGATGGAGCTGGAGTTGATGTAGGTGCTGGAGCTGGTGGCACTGAGGCTGTAGCTGGTTGCACTGGAGCTGAAGCTGGTGCAGATGAAGTTGCTCTTGTGTCAGGAACTGGCATAGCAGATGACCTCTGGGCTGTAGGCACTCTGGCAAATGCATCAGTTGTTGTTTTGCCCTTCCTCTCCTGCATGTCATCTTGTAGTTCCTCCACTGCAGACTGAATCTCAGTTACTTTCACATCTAAGTTATAGAACTTTTGTTCTATGATTCTCTCCAAGCTCTCCTGATTTTGAGTGAGGGTGGCCAATCCCTTCTCAATCCTCAGGGTTGATGCTATTAAGTATCCGAGCTGCTCCTGCTTGTTCTTCAAGAAATACTCAGATGCCTCCTCTTGAGTTGGCATCTTGGAAGCCTTCTCCCTCTTTGCCTTCTCCTTCTTCTCCTGAGCTTGAACTGATTGTGGATCATCTTCATTCATGACAACCGCATTGTCCTCAAAGTCTGGATAAAGTGGAAAGTGTTCCTTATCCAACTGATATTTTCCTGTGCCCATCTTTGAGTTTATCAATTCTTGAATCTGAGGTGCATATCCACAGCTCCTCTTCTGATCTGCTGCAGTCATCTTGATTGTTTCAATGATCAGGCTCATGACTTTGAACTTCTGTGGCACATCAAACACATGCAACATGTTGATGGCATGCCCTCTGATCATGTTATGATCACCAGACTTGGGCAACAAAGTGTGCCTCAGAATCCAATTTATGGTTGGCAACCCTGACAGCAGAAAGTGAACTGATCCAAACTTGTGAGTCTCTAATGCCTTGTCTTGAATTTCCGTGTACATGTGTTCCATGGAATTGTGGTCCATTTTCTTCTTGGCATAAATGTCTAGGTCATCCTCTTTCTCCTCTGGGGCTTTTATCAGCTTTGCCCACTCCTCAACAGTTGACTGGTACCTTGTACCTTCAGACATCCAAACAATTCTTCCATATGGGTAAAAATGTGCTGTGGAGTAGAACTACATGATAAGTTCATCATTCCAATTTGTGAGCTTTTGCCCAACAAAATCTGCAACTCCACAAGCAACAAAGCTATCTTGCACTCCAGGATAGTGCTGTTCATTTTCCTTCATGTAGGTCCAGTCGACCCACCTCATATCACAAACTATGGGCTTCTTGTCCAGCAAAATGGTCTCATAGAAGTCCTGCTATTCCTTTGTGTGGAACCTGTAGTCAACAACAATTCTTCTTCTTGAAGCATTTGGATCTGCCATCCTCCATATCCTCAATCCTGAGTCCTTCCTGATTCTCATGTCCTCAGCCACAGGATGGGCATCATTGTGGTGCAGTATCTTGGCTTGAGCTTCCTCGGAACTTGTCCTTCTTCATCTTCCTCCTCGGCAACCTCGAGCCTTTGGGGCCTTGTTCTTCTCGGCATTTGGAATACTCTTGGTATTCCTCTTTGGTGCAGACTTGGCCTTGGGGGCAGCTTTGGGTGCTTCCTTGGGCTTAGATGTGGCAGCCCCTGATCTAATAGCATCACCCATAAGCTTTGGTGCCTTTAGAGCTGGTGCAGCAAGCTCTTCCTCTTCCATCATGGAAGGTTGACCAATAACTCTGGCCATGGTCTTCTTGACCCTTTCCTTTCTTTTCTTCCCTTCTGCAGCAGCTGGTTCTTTGGGTTGGGTTTCCAAAGAAGCTTGTGTATACACTTTGGCTTTGGACATTGGTTGTCTTCCCGCAGGCGTTTTGGTCTTCATGCCTGGCTTTGCATCCTTTGCTGAGCCATATTCCTTCTTAAGCACCACTTTCTTGGAAGTTGCCTCATCTTCTTCAGCTTTTTAATCTTCATCCTCTAAATCTGAAGTTCTTTTCCTCCTTTGCCTAGTTGCAGCCTTAGGCAAGTTGCTAGGAGTATACGCTCCCTTCATCTGAAGTTGAGGGACTAGTGCCCTCACTCAAGTCCATCTGCTCTTGACACCATTACGGCTGTCACTTTGATCAGACATACTGCAAAAGCTGACTGCTGACCCTGTGAAGAGTTATATATGAGAGAGAAAAGATGAGCATCACAAAATGCAGAGGTTTTTGCAAAAGAATGACTCAAAAGTTCAGTTTTAGTTTTCCACAAAAAGCATTTCGGATCCACCGATTTTCAAACTCGGTGACACCGAAGCAGTTTTGGAACCTAAACTGATGATCTCGGTTGGACCGAGTTTCAGTTTGGTGGTACCGAGACTGCTAGGGTTTCACAGAATCCTAAAATCGGTTGCACCGGTTAGTAATTCTCGGTCAGACCGAGAGTCACTAGTGCAATGGCATAAGCCAAATCGGTGAGACCGAGTTTTTCAACTCGGTGGGTCCGAGATGGTTTCGTGGAAACCTAACCCTAAAAATTTGAATCACATCTAATCTATGAACTACTTTGGCTGGATAGAAGAGTTTCAATCGTGGCAAGAATCAATATGAAAACAATGTGCGAGAATCGGGCGTGGATAGCACAAAGATTAAGTCCATACCCTAACTTGGCGGTGGACTTGCTACGGTAACTGTGGCGGGGACAAAATCCGTTGGGCGGCGGAGACCAATGACGAGGAGGCATGGCGACGAGGAGACGATCTGGAGACCACGATGGCAGAGCGAGCTGTTGCGGGCAAGGGTTTCGGAGAAATTTCCAAAATTTTGCCCGTGGCTATATATATAGCTCGACCCTGTCAGTGTGACCGAGTGGAACAACTCGGTTGCACCGAGATGCATAACTATGTTCGATTCTGACAAATCGGTGAGACCGAAAGTTCAAATCGGTTGCACCGAGATTGAAAACTCAGATCAACTTGATGATCTCGGTAGGACCAAAATGGAAGGATCGGTCAGACCGAGAATCACTAAGAGGTTTTGGAAGTTTAAGTCTATGACAAATCGGGGACTCCGAGTGCTCCTCACACAGAGTGGTTCGAATCTGACTTGATCAAATTTTGTGATGTAGCATGAATAGAGTTTGAGACGGGAAAAGCATAGATAGCTAAAGAAGGTTCTTACACATTCTTGTCCATCCACTTGGCACAAAGAAAAGAATCCAAACAAACAAAACAACAAGTGGATGTCCTTGAATGATTAAAATATGCACCAACATGCTCACACAATAAGATGGCAATTGAAATATGTGGCAAAGCATGCACAACCAATTTTAGCATCTATCAAGCACTTGGCGATGACTAGGTCATCTATATATGAGTAAATTGACTTAGGAGTCAAATGAGAACATTTGATCATAGGTCATACTCATCGTTTAAGCTCAAGTGGGGTTACCACTTTACATAATGCATTAATGTGTTCACACCATTAGAGTTGCTTTGACTCAATTATTAGAGTTAAGCTCCCCCTAGATGTGAGATCCCCCCTTAGAGGGATGAACTAACCTTGGGTTTTGTCGATGATGACTTCATGTAGGTGTTGAAGATGTAGATGCTCAATGTTGATGTAGATCATTTCGAGTAATCCTTTGGAGTGAGTTGCACTTTCAACTTGCCTACATGGGTTAGTCCCACAAGGAATAAACAAGAATATCCATAGACATAGAGTGATGCACACGCAAGATGATGTCCATGAAAACATTAGGTTACCTTGTCCCTTGCCTTACCAACATGAGTGTTTGTGACTCCTTGAACTAGTGCAAGATGTGAAAGTTGATTGCACTTGTTCTTGCCAAAATGATATGAGTGAAGAATGTTGGCGGAGTCACCCTCAAGAACTCTCTAGTCCTTCTTCTTCGGGATCCACATCATCTTGATGGGAATCCTTGGAGTTGTAGTTGTACATGATGAAGTAGAACTTGACGTAGTCTTGGGGACCCACTTGAACGAGGCTTTAGGTGCTTCTTCAAATGCATCAATCTCTTCTTGAAGCTTGTCCTTGCCTTTGTTCTTGTGGTCTTGTGGTGGAAGATCATCTTGAGCTTGTGTCCCCTTGAAGGAAGTAGGATCATACTTCTCTTGTTGAGGAACAAACTTTGTCTTGGGGTATTGATCTTCTTCCCACTCAACTCCATTGGCGTTGAACTTTCGTTCAAAACCAACACCTTGATTCTTCGGTGCCTTCCTTGCTTGCGTACAATTTCCTCGAATTGCTTACTCCCGGCAAGGCTCTTGTAAACACCTTTCTCTATAATTCCCTTCAATAAACTATTTTCTTGCTCAGGTGTAACTTGGCTAAGAGAATCATTAGTGTAATCAAGAGAACTACTAGAAGCAACAATATTGGATTTGACATTATTATTGTTACTACTAGAGGAAGTATCTTCTTTGTTCTTGTTACTAGACTTGACTTGAGGCATGTAAGTAGATAAGAGTAAACGCTTGGCAATGTAAGAAGAACTTTTCTTACGGAGATCATCATTGATTGCCTTTAAGAACTCATGCTCTTGCTCAAGATTGAGCTTTTCAAAGCGTAACTTCTCATGAGCCCTTAAAAGTTCTCGATGATCTTGAAGATAGTTTCATGAGCCAACTTAAGAGTGTTTAGTTCTTTAGTTAGAAGCTCAATTTTCTCCTTATCATTGTCATTCGTTTGATTAGCATGATTAATTGACGTTTCATCATAGTATTCATCACTAGAGTTGTCAACAAGTAAATCATCATCCACAAGCAAGTCATCTTCATCACTATTAAAATCAACATACTCGGGATGTGTTACCTTTGGACCTTTGGCCATGAAGCATCTTCCAACACCTTCATTTGGTGAATCAAATATGTCGTAGGAGTTGGTTGACACAAGTGCTAGACCGGCAACACCTTCATCTTGAGTATATTCGGAGTCGGAGTGATAGCTTCTCTCGGAGTGATTGTCGGAGTCGGAGCCGGAAACCCATTCACAAACATGAGCTTGATGTCTTCGTTTTGTGTAGCTCCTTGATGACTTGTCCTTTCTTTCCAAATCCTTACTTCTCCGTGAGGGTCTTCGTTCATAACGATCATCTCTACTCCTCCTCTCTCTTGGTGGTGATTCTTCTCTTTTGCTCCTTCTTCTTGGAGAATCTTCTCTTCTTTTGTAGGGTGTCGTACACTCATTGGAGTAGTGTCCGGGTCTCCCACAATTGTAGCAATTGCGCTCTCGACTATAAGATCTCTTGTCATTGTAAGACCTTGACTTGGAGCTTCTTTCTTTGCGTCTACTTTTGTAGAATTTGTTGAAGTTCTTCACCATTAAGCTCAATTCTTCATTGAAGGTTGGTTTCTCACTTGATGATGTGGGGGCTTCACTTGAGGCTTTGTAAGCACCACTTGACTTGTTGTGAAGTTCCTCCTTATCCTTGAGTGACATCTCATGAGCAACAATCCTTCCAATGACTTCCGTTGGCTTGAGATCTTTGTAGTTTGGCATCATTTGGATCAATGTGCACACGGTATCATACTTTCCATCCAATGCTCTTAGGATTTTCTTGATGATGAATTTGTCGGTCATCTCTTCACTCCCTAAGCCGGAAATCTCATTTGTGATAAGAGCAAGCCTAGAGTACATTTCAGCGACACCTTCACCATCCTTCATTTTGAACTTGTCAAGCTGACTTTGGAGCACATCCAACTTGGATTCCTTGACGGACTCGGTACCTTCATGCATATCAATCAAAGTATCCCAAATTTCCTTTGCATTCTCAAGACAGCTGATTTTGTTGAATTCTTGAGGCACAATCCGTTGAAGATGATGTCACATGCTTGAGCGTTGTCTTGTAGCATCTTCAATTCTTCCGCATTAGCTTCACGGTTCGGTTCTCTCCCATCGAAGAATTCACCTCGCAAGCCAATACAAATAATTGCCCAACCGCGGGTTATGTCCAAGAATATGCATTTTCATCTTATGCTTCCAACTAGCAAAATTAGTACCATCAAAGTAAGGACCTCTACGGTGATAATTTCCCTCGCTAGACGCCATACTCTCCTAGGTTGTGAAACCAAGGCTATGACCACCAAAAGCTATGGAAATCAAAGCAAATGGAGACCAAAGCTCTGATACCACTTGTAGGACCTTGAAGTATGTCTAGAGGGGGTGATTAGACTACTTGACCAATAAAAACTTAACCTTTTCCCAATTTTAGAGTTTGGTAGATTTTAGATATTTTAGGACAAGTCAAGCAATCATCACACAATTCAAGCAAGCATGCAAAGAGTGTATAGGCAGCGGAAATTAAAGCATGCTACTTGCAAGAAAGTAAGGGGAAGGGTTTGGAGGATTCAAACGCAATTGGAGACACGGATGTTTTTGGCGTGGTTCTGATAGGTGGTGCTATCGTACCTCCACGTTGATGGAGACTTCAACTCACGAAGGGTAACAGCTGCGCGAGTCCACGGAGGGCTCCACCCACGAAGGGTCCATAAAGAAGCAACCTTGTCTATCCCACCATGGCCGTCGCCCACGAAGGACTTGCCTCACTAGCGGTAGATCTTCACGAAGTAGGCGATCTCCTTGCCCTTACAAACTCCTTGGTTCAACTCCACAATCTTGTCGGAGGCTCCCAAGTGACACCTAGCCAATCTAGGAGACACCACTCTCCAAGAAGTAACAAATGGTGTGTTGATGATGAACTCCTTGCTCTTGTTCTTCAAATGATAGTCTCCCCAACACTCAACTCTCTCTCATAGGTTTTGGATCTGGTGGAAAGAGGGTTTGAGTGGAAAGCAACTTGGGGAAGGCTAGAGATCAAGATTCATATGGTAGGAATGGAATATCTTGGCCTCAACACATGAGTAGGTGGCTCTCTCTCGAAATGGTAAGTTGGAAGTGTAGGTTCGTTCTGGTGGCTCTCTCCACGAATGAAGAGGAGGTGGAGGGGTATATATAGCCTCCACACAAAATCTAACCGTTACACACAATTTACCAAACTTGGTGGGACCGAATCGTTAAACTCGGTCGGACCGATTTAGTAAACCTAGTGACCGTTAGTGATTTTCGGTGGGACTGACATGCATATCGGTGAGGCCGATTCGGTTAGGGTTAGGGCATAACGTAATCTCGGTGAGACCAATTACACAAACTCGGTGAGACCGATTTGGTAATAAGCTTTACATAGAGTTGGTCAGGTAAACTCGGTGGGACCGATTTGCTCTTTTCGGTGAGCTCGAAATGTTACAAATAGGAATCAGAGAGTTTACATTGCAATATCGGTGGGACCGATAGCTCACTTCGGTTAGACCGAAGCGTTACGAAGGGAAACAGAGATTGCAACCCCATCTCGGTGAGACCGAGATCCCTATCGGTAAGACCGATTTGCTTAGGGTTTGTGGCAGTGGCTATGACTTTTGGAATCGGTGGCGCGGATAGAAAGAATCGGTGTGACCGATTTTGGCTTTAGGTTTAGGTCATTTGTGGATGTGGGAAAGTAGTTGAGGGTTTTGGAGCATATCACTAAGCACATGAAGCAAGAGGCTCATTAAGCAACACCTCATCCCTTCTTGATAGTATTGGCTTTTCCTATAGACTCAATGTGATCTTGGATCACTAAAATGTAAAATGAAGAGTCTTGAGCTTTTGAGCTTGAGCCAATCCTTTGTCCTTAGTATTTTGAGGATCCACTTTCATCATCCATGCCATGCCATTCATTGAGCTTTCCTGAAATAATAGTCTTGGAATAGCATTAGCTCAATGAGCTATATGTTGTTATGAATTACCAGAACCACCTAGGGATAGTTGCACTTTCAGGTGTTCACTCCCAACAGAGAGAACGACGAGCTTACGCGCGCCCTGGGAAATCCTGAACACTCGGGAAGAACACGAGGCAAGAGCGTTATTCCCTGGTATGAGGGCTTTTCAGAATGGAACGAGGACTACAAGACCCGTGCAAGAAGGAAGATGGAGGAGGAGAAGAAAACGAAGCTGGAGGAGGAGCAGAGGAAGCAGGACGTAGAACGCCTTCAAGGCCTAGAAGCAAGGCACGTGGACTTGGCACTCAAATTCCAGCAGCAGCAGCAGCAGATCGACTCACTTAGCCAGGAAAGGGGGTCTCAAAGAGCGGCAGCAAGCGGATGATTGTCCGGCATTAGATAGCATCGTCCCATCCATGACGAGAAGCAGCGTTGGTTCTGCCCGGGCGACACCTGCTGCTGGATACATACCACATGGATGACATCATAGAGAACACTAACTGTGAGCTACACTCCAAAATGAAGAACATATCCATGAAGGTGGCGTACGGCGTTGCTTTTCCAGTTACCCCTGAAGCAACCTTCCATTGCATCTCGATTCCAGAGGGCTATGCTCGTGTCATGGTTGATGAAGTGGTGGACCCATATTCGGGGCTACAGCTTGACATTCCTGGAGGTGAAGACAAGCGCACACTGGGAGAGGCCATACATCGTATCATCCTATGGAGAAAGGATTGCATCATCTTTCGAAGTCCACCGACACCGCGTCGTCTACCGACTCCGCCACCGAGTCAGCAGACTCCCGCTCCTCCAAGTCCACGAACGCGTGAGCCGACTCCTCCTCGAAGTCCGCCACCTCCTCCAAGTCCCCGAACGCGTGAGCTGACTCCTCCGGTTTCAAGTCCGGCACAGCGTCATGCCACTTCTCCGGTTTCAAGTCCGGCACCGTGTTAGGCCACACCTCCTGCTTCAAGTCCGGCACATCGTCAGGCCACTTCTCCTGGTCCAACTCAGCCACGTCAGCCGTCTCCGCCGTCTCAGCAATTGCAGAAGAGACATGCCGCAGCTATGGTGCGTAGCGGTACGAGTCGAGGTAGTTCAGGAAGTACAGGCGGAGACAAGCGATATAAATATGGTCCAAGCCTCGCTCCTCTTCCTCAGAGGCCTTACGACATGACTAAGGAGCAAAACGCAGCCATAGTGCAGGCCCAAGTGGACGCCCATTTTCGACCGAATCCGGCACCGCCGCCAAAGGAGAAAGTGCCTGAGAAAGTAATTGACCACTTCATTCATATGGCTAGAGAACCAGCTCCAAAGCCTGTTGACTCGGACTATGAGCGCCAAATCAGGAAACTACATCGAGAACGGCTAAAGAAGGAAGCGAGATCGAGCTCGAGCCAACAAGCAGCGGGCAAAAAATGCGGGAAAACCGTTCCCCAGCTGGGAGAACAGGAGGCGCAATCGATCCCCCCGCTTGTTGTGCCAACAACACATGAGAGGAGGCAGCGCCCAATATTATTGTGGGCAAACCGTTAAAGTTCCCCAGCTAGGTGATGTGGTAATAACGGAGGAGCATATAATGCAGGCTGAAATGCTCAAGATCTCTGTTGGACAACTCCTCGAAATTGAGCCCATGTCTTCGCTTAGAGAGGAGGAAATAAAATGGAAATATGCCCGGGGCAAACCTTTGGTCGAGCCAGACAAGGTCAAGAGCCTCCCAACGAGAATGTATGAATTGCATCAATGGTACATGAACATTACCAAGATTTCCAATCGAGAGTCCCTCATGGTGAATGTCAAGAAGGAGCATTACTACCATGAGAAAGCTCTGGCGTTGAGTATTCAGAACTATATCAGTTATACAATCAAGACGCCTTTTCGACAAATCTCTCATCAGTTGCTATTGTTTGTAAGTGATTTCTTTCTGTAATTTTGATCAATCATTACATGTAATTATTCTCACTATATATTCTTTTACGTGGTATTATATGCAGGATGAAGATGTATGAAATGAAAAAATCTGGGCGCTATGGCATTGGGTTCATTGACCCAAATACCATTAATGAGTACACATGGAATCTTGCAACTTCTAAAGCAGGTGTAGAGGAAAGCATGCTAGAGTTCTTGAAGTGCCTCAATACCAATGAAGATATACTACTTCCTTACAAATTCTCGTGAGTTAATACAAATTTTGTTTTTGCTTACTAGCTAGCTAGATGTTAATAACTAAGTGTATACGGTTTACGATATATAGTTGATTAATTTGATGGACATGCCCGCTTAATTAAGACATGCAAACGTGTGCGCATGCAGTTTCCACTGGATCTTGTTAGTCATTAAATTTGACAAAGCAACATTCAAAGTACTCGACTCGCTACTTAAAGAAGATAAAGACTACACTATCATGAAGGCGATAGTCAACAGGTAATTTCAATCATTATTAACTATATCTCGGCGTATTATTAGTTCGTCATTTCCTGATATGAACTATTTAATAACCCCTTTATTGATTTTCTTTGTCGGCGGGCAGGGCTTGGGCAAAGTTCATCAAGGTGACTCCAGGCAATTGGCTGAAAAAGTTGTTTTGGCATCGACCAAGGGTAAGTAATTACGTAGTACTAGCTAGCTAGCCATCTCTTTAATTCTTGTTTCAATACCATTAATTAATTATCATGCTTGATTAATCATTATCTGATTCAATTCCATTCTCGTAAAGGCCCTGAAGCAGGCGTCGGGGAATGATCTGTGTGCATTCTACGTTTGCGAGAACATTCGCATGATGGCGTCCGAAAGGAGCAGATCTCAAAGATAGGAATGGGTACGTTGTCAGAACTCTATTCACACCATTATCGATATCTTGTAACACAACTAATACACATGCATATTGATCTCTTTCTTAACAGTTCAGAGGTGCGGGATAAGCTCCTACCTGAGGAGCGCATACACTACTAGGAAAAGGGCTATAGATATGATTGACACTAATGGCGCACCAGGGAAGTAGTGCGTCACTACTATATACTAATGGCGCACCTGTTGGTGATGCGCCATTAGTGTGGAAGACACTAATGGCGCACCACACAAAAGGTGCGCCACTAGTTATAATTTTTTTTTCATTTTTACATACATACTAATGGCGCATCAGACTGAAGTGCGCCACTACTAGTTCTAACTAGTAATGGCGCGCAGTGCAGGAGTGCGCCAAGATTGAAATTTTATTCTTTTTTGCAAAACTACTAATGGCGCACTGCACTGGTGCGCCATTAGTAAGCTTCCCCACTCCACCTATTCCCTCCTCCCTTCCTCCCCAACAGACACCGCCGCTACCTGCACGCCCCATCCGTCCCCTCCGTCCCTGCCACCGCCGCCCGACCCCACGGAATCCACCCCGCCGCCCGCGCCCCACCACTTCAGCTCCCAGCGCCGCCGCCCGCCCCACGCCCCACCACTGCAGCTCCCCACGCCGCCCCCACGCCTCCGCGCCATGAGCCGGAGGAGGAGGACGAGGAGGAGACTGCTTCCAGTGCCGCCGAGCAGGACGCCGTCTCGCTGGTGTGCCTCGTTGCCCGGGCCCTCAACCGCCGGATCTCGTCGCCCTCCTCTTTCGCCACAAGGTAAGCGCGCCCGCCCGCCCGCCGGGCTCCCCTCCCCCTCCGCCCGCCCGTCCAACCCTAACCCTAGCTGGCTCACTTGGCAGAGCGCGGGGTCCTTCGGCGCCGTCGCGGGCTTCGCCATCGCCATCGTCTTCGCGTGGAAGTTCCTGCGCTCCTCCTCGACGCCCCGGCCCTCGCCTGCCGCGCCTGCCCCCGTGCTGCTTATCTAGGGGTTCTGGTAGCTGCGAGGTTAGTGAGACCGTTTAGATTGCTCATCATCTCAGTTAGTAGGTAGTACAGTAATCTGAAAACATACAAGCTGCTGGGAGCACTTTCAAGTCATGGGTAGATTGATAGTAGATTGATTGCTTGTAATGGTTGGTTGCTGACACCTGTGTTTGTCGGTTCCATTCTAGTAGTTCAATATCAGAGGATTCACGCCAGATAGATTCGGGTCGGGATTAAATTAAGCTAGATAGTGTGTCGATCGTGTCTTCTGTTTTCTTAGGTTTTGTTGTACAGCCGTAGATTGGATGTGGGGATACATAATAGTTTCCCAAGATTTTGGCTGCCCGGGGTGTCAATTAGGTTAATCCTATGTATGTATGCGAGTTTGTGGTTTGTTGTCAAGAAATCAGGATCTTGAGGCTTGAAAGGGCGGGGGTGTAGCACTGAGTTGCATGGGGTTTCCCTGCGCTGGCGTGGCTGTGACTTGTGCTGGTTTATATTTGTTGTTCGGATATTGGGATGTGTTGCTCTGATCGTAGTTTTGGAGTCGTGCACGTGGTTGCTTACTTTTGGTAGAAATTAGTTGCATGGGTTTTAGCACGCTGTCGTCGGAAATTGGTATGTCTTGCCCTGGTGTAGTTTTGGAACATTGGATATATCACATAGTTTTGGTGAAAATTAGCTTGTGCGTGTTTTGACCTGCCAGTGTGTGTCGGCAAGGCTGTGCGCACCATAATATTTTTGCTGTTATGCCATAATTAATTTTTGTGTCCACAACGTAAACATATGACATATTATAAACAATGTATTCTAGACAATGTTACCAAAAAAGTTTGGTGCTTAAATCATTATGATAGTGTGTCTGTGTCCAAATGTTATGTATAATGAAAGTAATTGGTGGGCATGAAAGCTGTGAAACATTTTACATGCCAAGGGTTGGTGGTAGCCAGTGTCCAAAATGAAACAAATTGTTCAGACTTCAGACTTAGGGGGTGTGTTCTTCTGATTTGCTACATCACTCATTGTCCCAAACTGCAGAGGCTGCCTGACAGTTTTATGAACATGCTGATGGGTGAAGATCCGCCAAATAATGTGAAGCTGCGACAGGCCGGCAGCGGGTTTCGCAAGAGATGGTGGTGGCCGACCATGGGCAAGAGATGGAGGTGGCTGAGGATGACCTAGCGATGGTCGTGCCCGAAGGTGGCCTCGCGATGGTGGTGGTGCCTAACAATGACCACGCACCGGTGGTGGCGCCGGCGATCCCACAGTTGGGCGACATGACCACGCCAATTGTGGTAGAAGACTACATCCCACTGCCTCCACCGCCTCGCCGCTCTTCGCGCATCAGTCTGAGGAAGGAGAAGGAGAAGAACAATGCATGAGAACTGAACTTTGTCAGGTATGTCAGATCTCCAAAATGATATATATATACTTAGTTACCTATGTTATCTCTAATATGCTTAGTTTCCTATAGGTTAGCTTCATTTTACCTAAGTTGGCTCTAATATGCTAACTTAGAGCTTATATGCTTAGTTTCCTATAGGTTAGCTCCAAAATAACTTATGTTAGCACAAAATAATCAAGTTTACATAATAAGCTTATAGTCTTTTTCTTATTCTTCTTTTCCAAAATGACATAGGTTAGCTTCATTTTACCTAAGTTGGCTCTAATATACTAACTTAGAGCTTATATGCTTAGTTTCCTATAGGTTAGCTCCAAAATAACTTATGGTAGCACAAAATGATCAAGTTTACATATAATAAGCTTATAGTCTTCTTCTTATTCCTTCTTTTCCAAAATGACATAGGTTAGCTTCATTTTACCTAAGTTGGCTCATATATGCTAACTTAGAGCTTATATGCTTAGTTTCTTATAGGTTAGCTTCAAAATTACTTATGTTAGCACAAAATGATCAAGTTTACATAATAAGCTTATAGTCTTCTTCTTATTCTTCTTCTTTTCGAAAATTCTTCTTATTCTTCTTCTAGTGTTCTTCTTCTTCTAGTATTCTTCTAGTCTTCTTCTTCTTATTATTCTAACTTCTTGTTTATCATTTTACAGATTTGATTTAATTCACGGAAGCTTGCATGGATGGAGTGCTTCTTTTCCATTTGTGTTTTTATTTTGTATCAATGTGAAACTTTTGTGAATTGATGGATAACGGTGTTGGATGAACAATGTGAAACTTTTGTAATATGTAACGATGGAACTGTGTGTTGGCTATGTATGTATATATGATGGAACTTGTGTGTTGGCTATGATTGTTATATGGATGCTTGTTGTATATATATGTGTTGGATATCTCATATGTGAAACAGTGACCTGAGATTAAGAAAAAAAATTAAAAAAATTGTTACTAATGGCGCACTACCATGTGGTGCGCCATTAGTATAGCAGACTCTTGTGGCGCACTGTGGGCAAAACTAATGGCGCACTGCATGATGCGCCATTAGTATACCAGATACTAATGGCGCACCGGTGGTGCGCCATTAGTAAAAATACTAGTGGCGTGCTACTAATGGCGCACCGGTAGTGCGCGTCATTAGTAGGCAAAACTGGTGCGCCACTAGTAGGCCTTTTCCTAATAGTGATACTAGCACTTCAAGAGGAAATAGCCTGATTTTTGCTCGACCAGGTCATAGATCCCAAAGGAGAATACTATTACCCGCTACCGCCCCCATGAACCACTTGTCATCGTGCATGCTCCGAAGGCACCAAGGCAACATGTAGGAGAAATTTTATATGTATATACATGTGTATGTGTGAATAGTTAATGGTGTTGACTGTGAGACATTCGATGATATTATATATATATGCGGTTCTACGTACGAGAAAATCTATTTATATATATGCATAACGTGTACAATTTGTAGTATCGTGAAATACCAGCAAATAAAAAAGAATTAAATTGAAAATAAAGCCAAATTGAAAACACAAAATTAAAGCAAAAATTAAAAAAAAAACACCCAAACATTTAGTAGAGGTTGGTGTTACCAACCCAGTACTTAAAGCTCTCAAGACACGGGCCTGGCTCGTGCGCGTGTTGCACTTTAGTCTTGGGTTAAATGACGAACCGGTACTAAAGGGGGACCTTTAGTCCCCACTCTTTAGTGCCGGTTGGCGAACCGGCACTAAAGGTCATCACGAACCGGCACTAAAGGCCGGTTTTGCACTAGTGACAGACTTACAGTAGAGCTTGATGGCGTCGATCATGGTGCTTAGGTCGTCCTTGTAGAACTTGCTCATGGCCGTCTGGATGACCTTGTCATCCCACACCTGAAAGCCATGTTGCGTTAGACAGAGGAACGACCAGAGAAGATCAGTGCCACGTACCAATTATTGTTGCATCATACGGTTGTTAGCGAAGCCGGTGGCGGTCAGAGAGATCCGGTGCAGCGATCTTCAACATCATACTCAGACTTGTCCTGCAGCAACATGGGTGATTTTTTTTTCCAAATTTTCTTTAGGGAGTCTTCATGTCTGATTTGGAGGCGGCGAGGCGGCAACATTGTCCCAATGTAGGAACAATGTTCTCCCCACTCTTTTTCTGCTCCGCTGGTGTGCTTATGACCGAAGAAGGGCACGAGGAGCCGTGTCTCCCATGGGTCTTCTGGGATCTTGTCGGTTTAGGTTTCCGATGGATCTGCCTGGATTCGGTCGGTTTTCGCGGTCTTCGGAGTTTTTACAGGCCTTTTTTGGCGTTTGCTTGTCCGGGGCAGCAATTTGGTTTGCAGAATCACGGCCCCTCGACGTTTCGGATCTGCATCAACGACTTTTCGGCCACTACTTTTACAAGCTCATAGGTTTGTTAAGATTTACTCAGTCAAGGCGGAGGCCCAAAAGCGGGACTGAGCTATGTTCACGGCATGTTGCTGGCAGATGCAAGAGGAAGAAGACTTCAGCACTCCCAAAAATTACATTGTAATTTTATCTTTTTGTATGAGCGTATTTGCAAGGTATATGGTCTTCAACCATATTCCACATGAAAAACAGCCAGTTGACCCTGTCTACACAACATCATGCATGCATGCGTCCTCATGCTTGCCATAGACATCAGCATCCTCTCGCAGTGCCACTCCCTCCATCCAAATATATACACGGAGTAATGTGTTTTCCACCATTTTTTTAAATTGCACTTTTTTGGGAATCGAATTAGACACATGAAGTTCAAGCAACTTAGTTATAACTAGCAAATCCGATACAATGACTTTGCGAAAAACATTCGCATGGATAATCTCTAAAGTCCCCAACATTTGACTATTCTGCCCTCTCTAAACAAGACCATTGGCTTTTGGGCAATGGAGTTGAGAAGTCGTGTCTTTTTATTGGATTATCATACTATGCGCTCTTCTAAATGTCGACGTAGTAGTAGTAGCAGCAACAACAGTAGTAGTAGATGTTGATGTGATTAACCTCTTAGTTTAAACTTTGTTGGAGACATCCACTGGGTAACGATGGATGCAGCTAGCCCAGGGTCCATCTGCACTAGAAGATGGTTGTATACAGATCCACCCAACAGTGTTGCATTCGTACCCTGCACCGAACCCAATCATCCACACCCTGTTGCCTTTCTTCATCCAGCCTTTAGCTTCGATGTATGCGAACTCATACCACACCGATGCACTCAACTGGTTTCCAAATCGATGTAGCGTCATTCGTGATGCCTCAACATGCTTGTCTGATAGATTGAGGCCATGTTGTACTGAGGTGATAACCGCTGGTCCACCAACATGGATGCAGAAATGCTCAAATGCAAGATAAAAGTTGGGGATGTATTGTCTCGCCCTCCTTGAGCTGAGCACCTTTTTCGCCATGCGATAGAGCAAAACTCTGAGAAGCTCTGACCCCGGTAGGACAAGAGGCCCGGTTACCGTGATATTTGCCTTCAGTGCATCTCTAGCGACACCCATAAGGTCTTTAGAAAGAGCAGTCCCAAAGTTTCCCTTCTCATCTTCCTCTTGATATACACACCGGTAGGCAGCATCATTTGCTGCAGTGATTGTTCGGGCCAAATGCTCAAGGCGAAATCGAGCCTTGGTCCTAGAAGTTGACAAGAGCTTGGCGACACCGCCCATACGAAACAATATGTTAGACAACTGCATGGAACACATATTTCCTGCATAGTATAATGGCCCAATGATCTCCGTAGATACCACCAATGCGTATGACCCCCAAGGCATGACCTGCAGCAAGTTGCTCGCAATCCCCACCGCAGTCACTGACGCAGTACACGCCATCCCTGAAAGGTTCATGAGGCGGATATCACCTCGCAACTTGTATCTGTTCACAATCATGTCAGCGTTGGATGGTACAGGGCAAAATCCACTGCAGTTGGTGATAAGAACACGGATCGCATCACGGTTGATGCATGTCTTGGCAAAAGTTCATCAATCATTGGGAACACGATCAACTCTGCCTCCGCACGTGCTTCATCAAGCCCACAATATGGCTCTATATAGGAAAGTATAGGTGGTACATATGTCTGGTCGCTCAAGCCTGAGCGCTCCAGAATAGTAGCTATGAAGTTGGTAGTAGAATCATCTAGCAAAGGCGAGAGATGTGCATGCTCAAGCAAGGTTGCCTTTGGGTATCTAAACTTGGAGCTTGCCACAAAGCAAGCATAGTCAACGAGGTATACATTTCTAGGACGGAGTGCAAGGTAGAATGTTGCTGTGACGATGAAAAGAACGACGACGAGGAATAGGTGGATGGGACATATAGCACTGGATTGAGGCACAATCTGGTGCGCAGAGACAGCCCCTTGTGTAATCTTTGTGAGAACGGCACCTGCGAGTGTAGATGCAATGTCAATTCGCAGGATGAGGGTGTTGGCAGCACGATGGTATAGCAATCTTAAGTGTTTAAGATGAGAACTCATGTTGTTGGGTAATGTGGTGTGCGTCGTGTGCATATGTCGATGAGGATAGCAACCAAGGCCAGTAACAATGGGATATTTATACAAGGGCCTTGCATATGTTTGAATGTTTCTTTACACCGAGAATCTTATGGGAGAAATACGTAACATCACATCTAGTTCAAATAAATTTCTAGCAGTCCTTGAGCAATGATCGTACATATGAGACCCTCCATCCCTACTTCTCAACCATATTTCATACTTGCATATTTTTCATGGTGCACAGTAGTGTGTAACCCATGTTTTTCGCACTGCTTGTAACAGGGACACTCTCATTAAAAAAGATTATTAAGAAGGCATTATAACACATATATTGAAAATGATTATAAATGAACCAGCCAACTAATTTGGGATATCTATTTTTCTTGCACTTTCTGTACTTTGGCTTCTGTTTTTCTTTTTTATAAAACACATTTTTTAACGATAGATGGCAGCTTTGTGCTTGCGGGAAAAAGAATGAAAGGAAATATTTTCTCGCATTTGCTATAGTGCATAAAACTACTTTGTTTTTAGGTGGGCTGCTTTGTTTCTTGAAAAGTGGTAGGTTGGGTCGGATGAAGCACGCGTCGGGATGCATACGTGTGACCTATTTGTTTGTCGGAAAATAAAATAAAATCCATTTTCTCACATTTGCTATACCGGAAAAGGGTTCCGCACCGCTTTATATATAAAACACCACCACTCATTACAACCACCAACACAACAAAGAAAAAGAAAAGAAAAAGAAATTGACATGGATACAAAATACTCTTATATTATGGGACGAAGGGAGTACTACGGAACAGCTGACAAGCTTCAAAGGGCCCAACAAATTAGGACACTTGAACCAACTAACATGCTTAGCTAAGAAAGTTTTATGATTTGTATCTTATTGTACGACTAGTTCGTCGCGAGCGCAGGCCAGTCCCTGTATTTTTGCTTGATTAATTTTTGTCAGACTTCAAAGGCTCTGCAGCCTGCCGTTGTTCTTCCCACTGAAGATCCGGTTGAGGATGGTCGCCAGCCTCACGCCTCCCTGGGCAATCCTCTTCTCAACAACCGGCATCGCCGAGAAGAAATATTCATCTGCATACGTACATGCAGTTTAATCCCAAGAGGATCATAAGTATCACGCAGTAAATCGGCCATTACTGAGGTTAACTTGGAGTACCTTCTAAGTTGGAGTATTGCTCAACGCCCACGTACGCCGGGCACGACAGCTCCGCGCTCTCCTCGGCGTACCTGCATGCATATATTCGCTTTCAGCTGCCAGCTTCTGAAGATTCAGAATTGTATGCAGTTTCCATGAATGCAGATTATCATGATGAGAGCTTAATTACTTGTCAGCACAAGTTGTTGTTTGGGTACTGCACGCCGCCCACTGGTTCTCTTCGATGGACCAATTCTCCTGTAAGAAAAAATTAAAATTCAGTCAAAACTGAAGGCCAATGCTGAAGCCTGAAGTGAAATACTATTCGTCCGGAATTACTTGCCGGATAAATGGATGTATCTAGGCGCATTTTAATTCTGTATACATCAATTTTATTTATTTTTACGACAAGTAATTTCGAACGGAGGGAGTACTAGCTTACAGACAGACTTACGGTAAGGTTAGCTCGATTGCGTCGATCATGGTGCTTAGGCCGTCCTTGTATAACTTGCTCATGGCCGTCTGGGTCACCTTGTCATCCCACACCTGAAAACCAAATGCATGCAGTGCACCCATGTTTTGTTAGACAGAGGAACGAGCAGAGAAAATCAGTGCTAGGGGTCCAAGCCTTAATGTTATGCACCCATGCTGTACTGCGGACGTAGCTTGTGAAGGTTGGTCTTGGCTGTGCTGTACCAGGTGACGAGGATGGTGTTGCCGCCGAGGTCGGCGGTGCGGCCGCAGTGCATAGGCTGGTGGACGTCGCCGAGGAAGTGCGCCAGGAACAGCAGGCTCTTCGTCCGATTATCTCTATTCCTATAAAAATCTAAGTTGATGATGATGGTGTGCCTGCCATCTATAATTTTCGGTCATTGAATCTGTATCCGACGCAAGGGAGGCAGCCCCACTTCACATTTGCAAAAGAACCCTTGTGCTCTATGTCCTGCTCCGTAGATCCTCAACTCACCCAACCAGGAAACTAGAGGCATTCGATCCTTCTCGAAGAGGGGAGAACACGGTGGAACCGAACCGGCCAACTGCCGCTGTCGCTCACACACGGCCGGCGCCGGCCGCTCCCAATTCCTCTTCGGCAGCAGCCCCACCACTCATGCCACCTCCGCCTCCTCCTCCCCCCTCCTCCCTGTTATCTCTTCTTCCCCCTACCCTGTCTCCTTGGATGCCGATGTCGGCATGTACGCCGCCGGCGCCGTCTGTCCCCGAGGTCCGCGAAACCTCTTCTCTCTCATTCTCTGATGCAGAAGCCCCTCCGCCCGCCATCTCCCCCTAACGCATCTCATACGGTGCCGACATCGCCAAGTACATCGTCCGCCCCCTGATTCAGCAATGGCTCTCATGCAGCAGCGCCGGCGCCCACCAGCTTCACCTCCTTCCCATCGACGCGCTCCATGTCCGTCTAATTCGAGTATGAGCTGCTCCCCAGGACCTCTACGCCGTTTGCAACTGAAGCACTACCCACGAGCTCCACAGTCCAGACCCGCATCCTCCTCCTTCCGTCTTGGAGATGGAAGATGGCAATTCTTTTTGGATGACACCTATAACAGGTCTCTTTGTCATCAACGCCTCTCCTTTGTTGGGTAGCTCCACATCCAAATTTCAGGTCAGACTCCAAATATTTATTTCCTTGTTGTGTGTGATCGGCATCTTTTTCTGGCAGAAACCTGGTTGATGTAAGAAAGTTACAAGAGGTCCAGTACAATTTTTGTGTGTGTATGCACATTCTGTTTCTTTGCTTGGTACAAAATATATTGCAAGGGAAGTTCTTTTTTTGCTTCGTTTAAATATACTACATACCATCTACAGACTCAGCTTATTTTCCTTTTTCTGAATATAACACAGACGATTTGTATGCAGTAGTTGTTGGAATTCAGTAATGTTCAGGCTTGTTCCAGTGTTAGTTTTCTTCGGGCTTTCAGTGTTCCTTTTTTTGAAGAAAGTTACAAAGGAACTTCTTGTAAATTTTGGTTGTCATTCGTTGAGATTGTATCCTCTGTTTTTTTTGGCTAGCTGGACAGGTACGTCTCCCTCCCGAGCCGCCCCCCGCGTGGGCGACCGGGAGGCCCCAGATCCCATCGCCGCCGAACCTCCCCCACTCCTCCTCCTTCCTCGCCGCCGCCCAAGGCCTTGGCCAGCGGCTCCTAGCCCGGCGTGGCGAGGACTCGGGCCCTCTCGCTCGGGTGGGGCTGGCCCGGCTGGCGCCCGGGCGGGCGTGGCGGCGGGCAGTCGCCACGGCGGGTGGTGGCGGCGCCTCGGCGACGTCGATTCCCTGTGGCAGGAGGCCTTGCGATCTGGTGCGTCGCGGCCGCCAGGGACGGCGGCGGCATGACCGGATCGGTTCGCGGCGGTGCGGCCGGATTGATCGCTGGTCGGCCGTCAGCACGATGGTGGGTGCGACTCGTCGGCAGCTGGGCAGATCCGCGAGATTCTACTCTTATGCGGCCCTTGACGGTAGCGGGCAACTACGGGAAACCCTAGATCTCCTTGGGATCGAGCGATGGCGGCGCTTTTCCGTCGTAGTCCCTCTTTAGGGCATTGTTTTGGAGTTTGCTCCGGTTGAAGGGACCAGCGACGTCGGCGGCGCATGTCTGGTGGAGCAACTGCCGATGAAAATCGCACTGACCGCCGGCCGGGAATAAGTACCTATCCCTTACGGGAATCGAACCCGTGTCTTTGACATGATGATGGCGGCGTCTTAGATGTCGTTCCCTTGTCGAGGCATCGTCGTTGCAGTCTGCGTCATCAGGCTCGGGATCTCCGGGGGAAACCCTAGATCTGGGTCTTCCGGATCGGACGATGATGTCGTTTAATCGCTTTCCCTCCCGGGGCATCGTTTTGGAGTAAGTCTTGGCTGGGGATGGTGGAGCGGTGCTTCATCTTACTCATTGATGGCAGCGGATCTCGGCAGCGTGGCGCTGTGCAGACTCGGTGTCCGATGCGCGGAGATGAACTCGCGCAGTAGGAGGTTGCTGTCTGGTGTCATGGTGACGTCGATGGCAGAGTGGCCAGACAAGGTAGAAGCCTCAATATGATCTGAAGACGGACCTGTGGAAGATGGCGGCAACGACACGCGAGTGCGTCTGACCGGATTGTGCCCCAGATCCGGTATGTGGCTCAGCTGGGGCTTCCGAATATGTATCGGCTTCCGGCTTTTGATGTTAGGCTTAGGTGAGTGGTTTGGGTAGTGGCCCAGCTAGCACCCCTTCATCATTTTGGATAGGAGTAGTGGCATGTGTTGCCAAGATGGTGGATTCAGGCACATTGTTGTAATACTTTGTAAGGTCCTCGAGAATAAATAATAAAGTGGCCGTATGCATCTCTCAGATGCAGAGGCCGGGGGTCATCCTCCTTTAAAAAAAATCTTCTACGATTGTTCTGATGGGACGCCTCTCAACATGATCCTCTATTCATTTTTTTTGTTATAGCTTTGGTTGTTTGAATCTCTTTGCTTTCAACTGTACGTGCTACATAAAGACTCAAATATGTCCTAATATTTTGGCCAACGAATTGAGCTTGATAGCTTTGAAACTTGCTGGCCAAGAGATAAGATCTTCTTGTTAAGGATGAGTCTATATATAAAGCCATGTATGGCAGGTCCTCTGCATCAATCTCATCTGGTGTTCCTCCACATACATCTGAACCTTTGCATAGAGAGAGCTACGTTGGTGAGAACCTGCTGGTTCATCTCCTCTTGAGTGCACAACAGGAGATACGAGATCACTGTATCTTGGACGAGAGCCGCGTTTAACTCGTGCACCACGGCGAGGGCGTGAATCTCCTTGAAGATAGCGCCTACCAGTGTGCCTTGATCCAGTTGAGCTGCTGCACCATGATCTGCTGCGACCACATCTTCAGCAACATACGACATCGCCGACGCCAACAATAGTGGTTGTCTAATGTCTTTTTAGGTGAGCAGATAAATGAAGAGAAAACCCCATAACTAATATTGTTGGCATATACTCCCTCCGTTCCTAAATATTTGTCTTTCTAGCCACCTCATCTCAAATGGACTACAACATACGAATGTATGTAGACATGTTTTAGAGTATATATTCACTCATTTTGCTCCGTATGTAGTCACTTGTTGAAATCTTTAGAAAGACAATGAAAGATCGAGGATGTCGCCTAGAGGGGGGGGGGGGTGAATAGGCGCTTTAAAATAATTACGGTTTAGGCTTGAACAAATGCGGAATAAACCTAGCAGTTAATTTGTCAAGCACAAAACCTACAACAACTAGGCTCACCTATGTGCACCAACAACTTATGCTAAGCAAGATAAGCAACTGTGTGATAGCAAGATATATGACAAAGAACAATATGGCTATCACAAAGTAAAGTGCATAAGTAAAGGGGCTCGGGTAAGAGATAACCGAGGCACGCGGAGACGACGATGTATCCCGAAGTTCACACCCTTGCGGATGCTAATCTCCGTTTGGAGGCGGTGTGGAGGCACAATGCTCCCAAGAAGCCACTAGGGCCACCGTAATCTCCTCACGCCCTCGCACAATGCAAGATGCCGTGATTCCACTAAGGGACCCTTGAGGGCGGTCACCGAACCCGTATAAATGGCAACCCTTGGGCGGTCACGAACCCGTACACTTTGGCAACCCTTGGGGCGGTCACGGAACCCGTCAAGTTGCTCAGGCGATCTCCACAACCTAATTGGAGACCCGACGCTTGCCCGGAGCTTTACACCACAATGATTGAGCTCCGAACACCACCAACCATCTAGGGCGCCCAAGCACCCAAGAGGAACAAGCTCAAGGGCACCAAGCACCCAAGAGTAATAAGCTTCTCAACTTGTAACTTCCACGTATCACCGTGGAGAACTCAAACCGATGCACCAAATGCAATGGCAAGGGCACTGAGTGCCCAAGTCCTTCTCTCTCAAATCCCACCAAAGCAACTAATGCTAGGGAAGAAAATGCGAGGAAGAACAAGAAGGAGAACACCAAGAACTCCAAGATCTAGATCCAAGGGGTTCCCCTCACTTAGAGGAGAAAGTGATTGGTGGATACGTGGATCTAGATCTCCTCTCTCTTTTTCCTCAAGAACTAGCAAGAATCATTGGAGGGATTGAGAGTTAGCAAGCTTCGAAGAAGGTCAACAATGGGGAAGAACACGAGCTCAAAGGATAAGGTTCAATGGGAAGAAGACCCCTTTTATAGGAGGGGGAAAATCCAACCGTTACCCCATTGAACATCCTCAAGATAGAGCGGTACTACCGCTTAGGGCAGGCGGTACTACCGCTGAGGGCGGTACTACCGCTCTCACCCAATGATCTTGCTTGTTGACGAGGAGGTCAAGGCCCTGGCCCTAGAGCGGTACTACCGTGGGAGTAGGCACGGTACTACCGCTTGGAGCGGTACTACCGCCACTACTACCGCACTTAGTACCGTAAAACCCGACACGAAAAACAACGGTCTCGAGTCGAGGCGGTAGTAGCCCGGAACCACTGCGGTACTACGGCCGAAACTCCCAAGCGGTACTACCGCTCTGGGAGGGGTACTACCGCTCTAGGAGCGGTACTACCGCTTGAGTGCTTCGGCGGTACTACCGCTGTGGACAGCGGTACTACCGCTGGCGCCAGCCTTAAGCCACTACCGCGAAAACAAAGAATACTCCAAGGAAAACCAGAACTGCCATAACTTCTGCAAATGAGCTCCGAATTGAGCAAACTCAAGCTTGTTTGAAACAAGACAACGAGTAGCATCAAAACAGCGTCTGGTTATAGTAAGAAGAGGCAGGGGAGGTATGCTTAGCAAAAAAAGGAGTGAAACCTCCAACCGAGAAGAGCCGGCATACCCTCCAACATCGAAAACATCATAGAAGATGCATGAGAACTCCGTTTTCGATGAACTCGAGCTTGTCATAAAAATGACCATAAGCTCCAAATCTCACAAGGATAAGAACCAAACAAGAACCAAAAAGATGATGCAAGGATGCAATGGTTTGAGCTCTCTACGAACGATACGATCAAGCAACTCATCGAGAGCCCCCCTTGATAGTACGGCAAACGATCCTATAACCCGGTCTTCCACAACTACCATGAGACCGGTAAAATAGAAAACCTATCAAGGGCAAACCTTTGCCTTGCACATGGTCCACTTGAGCTAGATGATGACGATCTTGACTCCCTCAAGTTGGACCACCTTTCTTGATTGCATTGGCGGGATGAAGACTAGTTGATTGCTCCCCATACTCTACCGTGGGTGAGCCTCTCTTCCGCTCATCTTCACAAGTCCATTGTCACCACAATGGACGGCAAGCTTCAAGCACTTGATCTCTTCGTGATGCATTACTTGAACTTGCACACCGCAACCTAACCCCACAAAGAACTCTCACGAAGACCATGGGTTAGTACACAAAGCGTAATGGACAATGCTTACCATACCATGGGATCACTTGATCCCTCTGTACATCTTGTACGCTTTGTGTGTTGAATCTTTCCAACTCTCTTCATTTGGATGATGTCTTGAAGGTGGACATGAATGATCACACAATCTTATTCTTCAAGACATGCTTGCAATAAGCTCAACACTCACATGACCAATCTTTGGATAATTCCTTGAATAGCACCTTGGTCGACACAAAACTCTCCTTAAAACCAACACATGTACTCCAAGAAAAGCCTATGGACAAAACCTTCAAATAAACTCAAGGCAACCATTAGTCCATAGAGAATGTCATCAATTACCAAAACCACACATGGGGGCACCGCATGTCCTTTCAGACAATTATTTAGGAACGGAGGGAGTATATTTGAGCAAGAAGGGTATACTATGCTTGTCAAATGATTCTATGGCCTGATCCTGATATAGATGACTAATTTATGTAACTAATTAACTGGAACTAGCTGTGTGAGTTATGTCTAGAATATTTCTTCTCTTCATCGTAGTGGTGTAGGCAGATTCATTTTTCTTGTGCATATTTAGCAAATCATTCTGTTAAACACTTCTACTTCATTCTTGTTTTTCCTGGAACAATTCATAATTGTGTGTTCAAACTATAGTATGTATGTTATTTAGATATATTAGTTTCTGCCATTTATCTTCACAACTAGTCGAGATCCAAGTTTTCACCTGGATCTGCTCGAAGAACCTCCATAAAAAACCGTGCACATGGGCCACCACCAATCATTGTTGGGGGTGGACGGTGAGGATCTAGCCCGCCGCCGCTTGGCTCGCCCTCGACACCACCATGGTGCCTAGCAATCGGCGTCGTCAGGCCCACCGCACTTGCCTGTAGTCGTGGCCCCAAACCACCAGCCTGCACAAGCCCATCTGGGCCACGCGAGACCCAAGCTCCCAGCCACCACAACAGGGGTGCCTCCGCCGCTGGGAGGTTGTGCCTCCACTGTCATCGTTGGCTCGCGCTCGTCGTCGGAATCCCGACACTCCTCCCTGCCGAATCTTCGCCAGTCCACGCGTCGCTGCCACCGGGGAGCTCGCCATCGCCACACGAGGGAGAAGGCCCCGCCGTTGCCATCACCGCCCGGGCTCCGCCCGACAAGACCCCTGGCGTCGGCGGGAGGGAGGGGACGAGGGGTGGTAGGGCAGGAGGCAGGCGGCGTGGTCGCCCCCCGTGTCGCCTAGGGTTGTGCTCGATGTGTATCTATCAGAAATTTAACATCACTTTGATCAATGTAAAGGCAGTGTCTCGGTACATTTTTATTATTCATAAGATCATACAGGTTCCTAACTATGTCTTAGTATATATACTTCTTTATTACCATAGCAACATACAGGTTCATGACCATGTCTCGGTATGTATTCTTTTTATGTAGGGGTTCCTGACTATAACTTAAGTCCGTCTAATCTTGTGTGACCCCGTAGCATAGCACGAACATCTTACTAGTTATCTGAATGATATTACCGTATGCGCAGTGAGCAAAAGTTGTTGTGCGTCCTATCAGTATCAGTAGCTTTCAGTAAGTACATATGCTCTTACACGGGCTTGAGGAGTCTTGCAGCGCGGCGATGTAGTTGTTGATGCCTCCGACCACGCACATGTCCTTCTCCCCTTTCAGGTCGTGGCAGTCCCCTGTCCAGTCCAGCATAATACGGTATGAGGTACCCAGTTGCACGTTGAACTAGATCGTTGATGGCGCGCGTTGCTGCGCCCATCTATTTGTACAATAAAATAGTAGATTTTTTTTGTAAATACATGGTCATACGAAACATATTAAGTTTACAGAAACCATAACCTTATATTAGTAAGTACTGGGGAAAACTTGCATATACATGGTCGTAAAAGCAAGGTTGACATATACAAATTGCCTTGTATGCCAATATAAACAACACCATATGTAGGTAATATAACTAATGAGTATTGTTAAGATGAATAATAAGCATAAAATATAAATACCTAACATGGAACATAAATTGTAATTGTAGATTGTATACATGGTGCATTAAGTAAGTCTTCACGCGCCTCTACGTGAAAGGTCGCCATGCGGCAACAAAGAAGAATTAGGTGAGCCTAATGCACCTAGCCTTTTCTTGTCGAATGCATCTTCCGCCGCTGCAAGTGAAGCAACAACACCTGCTGATAGATAAAAGAAATGTCCAGAATGAAGGGAATCCCCTGATGAATAATGCCAGTGCTGGTGATCATACGAACCAGTATACATTATGTAGTGGCAAGTACTGTTGTACACCACACTGTCTCCTCAGTTGGTAGTTCTACGGCTAGTGAGCACAATTGCACATGCATAGGCTAGTATGGCTGTGCATAATATGGTGAGAATTTTATGGTCAGTTTTTGCACTGGGATTTTCGACCAAAGCGGGATGTACGTTACTGTCAGATTCGTGATTGTTGTGTGCCTGGCGAGACCTGTAGCTTACCATTAGGGGGCGTACCTATCTATTTTTACAATAGAATGATAATAACGGTCAAAAATATTTAAAGGAATATGACCTTTATAATCTAGCAATATGCAAAAGCAAATATATACTGAAAGATAAATCAAGAAATAATTTAGGACTACGCAGAATGAAAAATATGGCTCTCAATATATCTGAACATGAGAAAAATAGAAGTGAATTAATACACACTATGAATAGTCATTCACAACTGCGAATCAATCTTGCATTTTTTAGGGAGGATCTCAAATGCATAGTAAATTCTAATGATTGTTTGGTTCAATCAATTTCTAAACCTTTGCTGTAGAAAATACAGGTTTAAGTTTCAGTGCAACAAGGTATGGTATAAATATTCACCAGCTAACATAGAAATGGGGATGACAAGAAAAACTGAGGATACAATTAAGGCAGTTTAATTTATGAACATGGCATGTCATCGCAGACTCTTAAAGCTTGCACTGAGCCTATAGTATTTGATCAATATTTGTGATCGGTAGCTATATGGAACACCAAAATTATATAGCAGTAACTTATTTCCACCACAGAGATACTCATGATTACACACCAACAACAAATTAACAGACCATATAATATACAGAAACGGTGCCATCCAGTGGCCAGTAATATCAAAACAAGCGCTTAGATCACGTCCTGCCATAACCCTACGTCACATCCACATCAACATCTCATGCACCATATCCTCCATGAATTTACATGAACCAATTGTTAGAGCTAAACTTATATTTTCAGATCCAATTCCAGTAACGGAGTATTGGATGGACCAAATTCAACTAATACTAATTTGTTTCAGCAATACAAATATGTTAACTGTTGAAGTGACTTTCAATTACAGCCCTTTGCTATTCCTACCGGCTTCATCCAAGAAACAACTTGTCTTGATGTAAGGAAGAAGAGGTGCTGTAAGTCCTACAGCCACATGTAATTAGTGTGAATCAGTAAATCATATATCTTGTTTAGAGCTTATTCTCAACAATAGTCAATAGTAGCAGTGTTTGAGACTCTGGAAAATCGTGGGCACACATACATGGATAATAAGATTAGATATGTGAGTACATTTATACTAACCTGGGGGGCAACCTAACTAACCACAAGAACCAGTTCGGCAGTTCCAATACCTCAACCGAGATGGGAGAACACCTGCAGTATCAATCAGAAGGGATATGGCTCAGTAGTAGTAGCAACTGGATGGAAGATGTGAGGAAGGAGAGGTGATAACTTTGCAGCAGCAACCTGGTGAGAAACATGGTTAGCAGAGGTGACATTGCCAGGTAGGGAGGGGAAGGAGGAGTAGCATGGTGGAGATTATGGCCATGCTTGGATCCAAGGGACTATTTTTAGTCTGACTAAAACTAGTCTCTTTTAGAAGCTAAAGTTCCAATCACCCCTGACTAAAGAGAGGCTAGAACTAGTCTTGAGACTAAAAAGTTTTAGTCAGGGGAACCCTACTAAAATGTGAATTAGTTCTCTCTCTCATTTAACTCCTCTCCTTTAACACATGCGAGTTCGGGATTGGAGGGTTTGAAGGATAATAAATGCTCATCAACTCATTTTAGTCTATTTAGTATTTGTATCCAAGCATGGGTGAGGCTAGCAAGTTTTAGTCCCACTACTTTTAGTCATGGGACTAAAATGTATCCAAGCACCCTCTATATAGATGTGCATCGACTAAAGGAAGAAGATCAATCGAATAAAGGAAAAAACTGAATCAGAATCGTAAGCGACATGCAATAATCGGTTGACGGCCAGTAGCGCACATGAATTGCGATTAATGCCACATCAACTGCGATTGATTGCATCCTAAATCACCGGCGGGTGGATTCTAATTGCAACCGACGCCTCGGCCCCCGTCCCGTGGCATCACCGTCGCGTCGTGTGGACCCGCGACACAAGAATTGGATCACGCCCACTGGGATGTGTTTCCTCGCTCGGTCCAGAAGGGTGGGTATGCTTGCGGTGGATCCCCTCGCGCGCCTGGCGTTGACTGAAATCCCTCGCGCGCCTCCCCTCCGCTTGATCGACGCGGCCGACGCATCCTCTGTATCCAGCAAAGAGATCGCTATTCTGGACCTTCATTACACTAGTAAGCGTGCACGTGCAACGCACGTATCCTAATAAACTAAAATAAAAACATAAACTTTTGTATTGTACCGGAACATTTAAATGCGTGTCATACTCAATGATTCCAATGTAATAATTTATTTTAGATTAAGTCATAGGTCTTGTTTGACGGTGAAAGTTTTCCATTGTTGAAATGTTGTGATTCCAAAATTCGAAATACAAAAATGAAAAAACTCGTGCATGTAACACATGACCAATACACATGTCTTCACATAAAATTAACGATCACATAAATGTATTGTAATTGTTACTTATTACAAAAATACTTAAACATAACAACTAAGCAACATTATCTAGTAATCATCATTTGATGATGATCCTCTCTGGAAGGTCCATCTTTTGATTCGATCTATAATGCTTCGTTCTAAGACTGGGATATTGTTTAGAACTTCATTTTCTTCATACTTCAAAATATGAACCAAAAAGCGCTTCCTCAATTCAAAATCATCCTACATATGCATTATATAACATTGTTATTAGAAAAAAACATGAGTAACGTGTGTAGAAATGAGCATGGTATGAAATACTTACCTTGGGTACTGGAAAATGTAGCGTTCCATCATGCCATGAGTGCATTAAATTGAAAATCAAATAACCAGACAGGGGACTGCATGTATGAAATGTTACATGTGAGTTGAATGAATCAATCAAGATTGTGATGTATTGACAAGATTCTTACCCGTATGGATTTGTGGGAACAACAGGAACTTTGCATCCCCATTTCAAAATGTCGTCCTTGAAGGCAGGGTTTGCAGTTTGAAGTGCAAGGTTTAGATCGTTGACCATAGTTTTAAGTATATGCTTTCCGAAAGTAGGTATTGAAAGCGGGTCCAAAATAGAAACAACTTTTTTTTGTTGGTCCAAGATGAACAATAAAAATAGTCCAAGAATATCACAAGGCAACAAAATCTGCAATGATGCATCAATCATTATCATTTATTAAGACCAAATAAACAATGACTTTGAATTGAAATCTTACCGTATCACATTCTGAGATATGATACTCATTGCTATTAGGCCAGCTATCAAATAGTTGTGCCAACATAGCAATGTCCATACCATCATGATGACTTGGGACTCGTGCATACTGGGACATGGACTACACTAATATAAGAAAACATGAGTAGAATGAGGCAAAATGTAAAATGTGATTATAATAACTTACACAGAATCGTAGATCCATATAGTGTGTTGGGACGTCTCTAGCAAGCTGGACGTCGTGGCATGCTAGTATCCTCACAGCCATGTTAAAACAATCAACATCCATGTACTCATCATTCTTTAATATGTTCTTTAATTGTCTCAAGTTCAAACTAATAGGATAAGGTTGAGAGCTTTTCACCCATTCGCTCCTGTGAAATGGGAATTCTGTCAATTATAATTATACATGAGTAATAATTTATTAGAAAAAAAAGAATTGGAAAAATGTGTCTTACTCTAGCAAAGGGATATCATCAACCATGCTGATGAACAAGCAAAGTTCATCCATTAAGTCGTCGTTTGTTGGAGTGACAAACGGCGAAAGGATAAATGATTGCGAGATGAGCTCAACTTGTGATGATGAGTTGGATGCTTTGGGTTTGTTAGGAGGTCTTTCGACGATCATACAATCGGTGGGATCCGTGTTGGTTTCATCATCATCCAAGTCTCGGTTTCTTATATCATCATCATTGAATTCCGAGTCGACTAAAATGACAGCTAATTTTGTTCTAAAATCTGTCATATGAACCTAAAGTGAAGTAGTAACAAGACTTAATTTTCAAATAATGATACAACATGAAATAATTAGTATCATGATACGATGCAAAATATACCTGTTCGGGAGTGTCAGACAGACTATCTCCCGTGAAGTACTCCATGTAATTTAACATCCAGAGACCACAAGATGACCTGGATGATTACGAATTTTTGATATGATTAATAGCAAAAATATTATATTAATACCAAAATATTAGTATTATAAAATGATGTTGACCGAACCACAAGTCATATCGGACACACTCGATTAAAAAGGAATTGAACAACGTTTGCCGCTAATTTAAATCAAATGACCAAAAGGGCTATCAATAAAATAATTGAATTTGTCAACGCATATTTTTTATTATAAATCAATTGACCAAAAAGGCTATAAATAAAAAAATGAATTTGTCAATGCATAATTTCTTTGAGAGAAATCCATGTAATTATTACTTCATCAAATGGGTTGTCGATAATAGATATTAAAAATAAAACAAAAGGGACACAACCGATGATCCATTGGGCGACGTAATTTGGCCACGCAAAAGAAACCAGAGGTTGCATTGCAAAAGGAAAGAGAGCAACCAGAGGAACACTAATAAGGAGCTTCGGGTAAAAAGAAAAATAAAAAAGGAGCAGCCGGTGCAAAGTATCTCAGTCTCACGGCACACTAATGTGGAGCAGTCGCTTTCTCACAACAGTATGTGTGCGTGGTGAGATGGTGAGAGACACTCACTTTTCTTTCTCCGCCGCATGCCGCCGGCCGCCTTCTGTGGAGCAGGGCGCACGCCGCCGGCTGCCTTCTCTCGAGCAGGGCGCATCCTCTCCCGCCAGGACGTCTTCTGCCCCCCCCTCCCCCTCCCCGCACCACCACCACCACCACCACGGCCTCGCCCCATCTCCTATCCCCACGACGGCCTCGCCTCGCCGGCTCTTATCCCCACCACGGCCTCGCCCCGCCGCCTCCTCTCACCACCGCGGACTTGTCTCGCCGCCAACCCCGCGGATCTTCCCTAGATCGACTCTGTCGCCGCCATCATACTGCCGCAGAGCAGATCGAGATGCGAGCTGCTGGACACGATGCGGGAGCAGGCATCTTGAATTGGACCGTGATCCAGTGCGTCGACCTCACACAGTCTCTCCGGGAAGAAGTTCGCAGCTCGCGTAGGTGTTCGGTTGCTGAAGGTATGCTGTTCGATTAGATGTTGTTAACACACCTATAATTATCAGTGGGGATTTAGTCAGGTGACATTTCTAAAGTAACCATGCTGTGATAAAGCTTCTTGATTTGTGAATTTGAATTTTGGGTGGCTTAATTTTTCACTATCAGCTAGCTCTAATTGATGTTGAGTCTTTGCTTTTTGAGATGTTGTAGTGTCGCAACCAAGTTGGTATCTACACTGTTTCTATCAGAAATACATGTGAGTCCATTCTTTCACATCTGAACTTTGCTGATGCTTATGCCATTGTATGCACAATAGGCACCTTCACCACATTGTCATTCATGTGTGAGATGTTTCTGTTTCTCTATGTTGGCATGGATGCATTGGATATAGAGTAGTGGAAGATTGTTAGCGGAACACATATACATGTATGCTATATATCTGCTTCTTTCCATGTGTGTAGTAACATATTCGTTGTTCAAATGTATAATATGCAGCCCAATGAAATGTATCGCCTTGAGCACCATTATATAGGCCAGATCTAATGAGAGGTGCTGTGTGAATTGCATTGGCATACAATAAGGTAAAGAATTGCATTGGCATACCAAATCTGTTGATCAAATGTGCTTCAGGAATGCTATGCAGTGAAAAAATAAAAATAATAGCATACCAAATGTACCATGTTAAGCATAAATGCTCTGAGTTACATATTAGGAGGCATACCCATCCTTCTGAAGACTGCTCTTAATATATTCTTCTCTTTTCCATGTTGTAACATCTAGATCAGTCCACTTATCGGATTTTAATTCCATGTGCTTGGATGCATATTTGAATAAATCCTCCAGTCCTTCTAGCTGGTGTACCAAGAAATGGAAAAACTATAAGCATCACAAGTGAGAAATAAGAAAACAAAAGCTTATTAGAAAAGATGGGGCAGTAGGATGAAGTGCAGACCGTATCAGTGAGGTCCTTGCGGCTCATGTATGGGCCTAGCGAGTCGAGCACTTGGACACATTTTTTTTCTGGCATTTATAACACATAGGTACCAGTGAACGTCCTCCATGTTTATTGGAAAGTGTACCTGAAGAAAATGATTATTTTAGTTGTACTCGTACGTGGATGAATCGGTCATTGTAGTTGTAATTCATCCAATTATGTAGGAAACTAAGACTAACCATATCATTTTCCAAATACGCTTTGACTCTGTTTAGTACCCATGCTGGTGCAGCATCCATGTCATCTGAGGGCAGATAGCTACCGGTCTTTATCATCTTAGAGATGCATGCATTCTCTAAGAACACACTTCCACCTGACCTTACTTGTAGATGCTCCGTAGCAGTCATGCAATTTATGTACGTATTTATGACCTACAATTAAAAGCATACATAGTATATTAGATGACACATACTGATAATCAAATAGCATCTTCCAGTCGTAATGCGATAATAATAATAATATACTCACTTCGTCGCCAACCCATTCTCCGGGAGTTAGAAGAGATAGTAAATGTCTTTTTTTCAAAAATGCGTCGCCGATGCTCACTAAATTTCTTTCTTTGCTTGGTTCAGATATGATATTTTCTATAGCGGACCAATCATCGCCAGTGCAGGCATAATCTGTCACGATGGCAATGATAACATGTAATGATAATAACACAAAAACAATATTGTAGCAGTACAAGGACATTGAATGTTTTGTTCCGTGCCTTGTGGAGAAACAACATAGTCTTGTGCCTTCTTAGGCTTGTTATGCCGTCGTTTATGTTTCTTTATATGCACGTGCATTGTTAGCTCGTCCTCTATAGTCTGAAGCCCTTCCGTTCCCGTGTTTGTGCCAATTCCTCATCCTGAGCTGCCACCATTTGTTGACTTGTTTCGTTGTGGGTTAGTTTCTGAGAACAATATTGAAAGAATTACCCGTGTGTAGGATATAATATAATTAGAATAATTTTGGAAGATATAGTTGGAAAAGGAAAGTCACCTGTGTATGCTCAGAATCTTCATCCTGTCTGTTTGCTATGTTTTCTTCAAGAATAGGTGTATATTCTGGGCTATCCATGCAATTATTTTCCTCCACTTCATTATTGTTGAGTATTTCACTTGTTTCGTCATCGCTAGGTAGCTGAAACCCATGATAGTATAATATTATAAGAGAGAGAATATATTTTTGTAATGATATTGTACTAAGATAATTACAAACTGATCTTTGGCGTTAGACATGTGGAAAGAAAACTTGCCTCTGTTGATTCGGGGATTGTATATCCATCCTTGGTTATCACAGCATCAAAAAACATGTTTAGTGGACCCTCCCTAATGGACTCTTGTGTAGCCTTTGTGGAGTTGGGATCTGTATCCTCTTGTACGGTTATCACCTCTTCAACCTGCATATTCTCTGTATCCTCCATAGTAGATTCTTCTTGTATCACCTCTGCCGCCTCGGTGTTTGTATCCTCGTCTTTCTTTACATCTTCAATCTGCATATTATTTATATCCTCATCCTTTGCTACCTTGTTGATGTTTTCCTAAAAACCCAAGCATGAAACTTCTAGATAGAAAACCTTGCATAGGAAGAAGAGAGATGTAATATGTCATTACCGTGTCGATGGCATCGACAATAGTACCAGATCTGGTTGGAGATTGACCCGCATGGGGCACCGATGACGATGGCGCCGACATGGACGATGACGGTGCTTCACCAAGGGCAGATGTGTGCGGCGCGGTGGAGAGAGTTGTTGTGGAGGTTTGTTGGGATGCGGCTGAGAGATCGTGAGGGGGGTGGAGGAGAGGTCTAAAGTAATGGTATCAGGAAATGCTTACCCTTGATTCTCTGGCATGTACATAAGCTGCGACTTGTCCGAAATGCTTACCCTTAATTAGCAAGTCCATCATATCTCGCTGTTTAGCCCTGTATACCCTTGCCACCAGGTCTGGACGGTCTTGTGGCAGTTGTCCAGGCATCAGATTAAGTGTTATCTCCTCCCAGTAGGGATTGCAAGTCATCGTGATAAAATAATCCGGTTTACCCCACCGTTGGACTATTGCCATTGCATCGAGGAACCTCCGCTGCATGTCGCGATCACCACCAGGAAACGTGCGTGGAAGCACGATTCTCTTACCAATCCGATCACCACGTGACTCGCCGGCAACGATGGTATCAACAAGACCCTGTAACAGTATACTTGGTCATGGAAAAGGCATGTTTTTCAAAATGTTGATGTAGTAGGATGTATTAGTATAAACACAAGCACGATACCTGGTAGAGGTCAGCTCGTATAACCTTTTGATTCTCTGGCTTTGAGTACCAGTCCAGCCTCATAGTCTCAATCTTGATATACATGTCAACAGCCCACTGTTGGAAAAGGCGTCCACCGAACAAGACGATGTTAAAAAGCTTCTTCCTGACCTGTAGCTTGAAGCAGTAGTACTCCCTCGCACTAACAAATTTCCTGGATTGTGTTGCATTCACCTCATTGTCACCAAAATCCTCATCTTGGTTATCCTCATTATCATCTACAATATCGAATATAAATACCAGTATAATGGCTGGAATCATAATGATTGACAACATAAGATTTCTTTAAGAATAAATGGTACACTATAATGACCGGCACCTGCATGTAAATCATTGGCATGGTCTTCATCTGGCACAAAATTCCCAACTTGTTCCCTTTCATTAATCAAATTATCTTCCGTTTATTGATGGAGCAAGACATAAGTTTTTATTCACCAACACAGTAAGTAGATAATGCCATGACAATTTAATAATGAACATCATACCTGCATGTAAATCAGTGACTCGGTCTTCATCTGGTCCAAAGTTGCCAACTTGTTCCCTTCCACCCATCAAGTCTTCATCTGCTCGATAGGTGAACGAAGACAAATGTTTTTATATTTCCTAAGATGGTGTGTACATAACACAACAATAATGAATAGAATACCTGTATGTAATTCAGAGGCCCGGTTTTCTTGCGGATCTGAATAATGCGCCGGATATTGGTTTGTGTCATTGTGTTCCTGAACATACGGCATCCAGCGATTCCAACTTGTCTCCCCACGTGGAAAAAACAGTGGATATGACAATGGGTCATAGCAGCCATAGTATGCTCTAATGTACAGGGGTCGGTCGCCTTTTTTGCCATGCACAACAACACTCCTGTCAAAACAATTTTGTGGGTCGCTCCCTTCAACCCATATAGCTGCCACTTGAGAAGTCGTTGGGGCATTATACCTACGTCGATCCAACTTGATATCTGTGTTTAGTGAGATCTTGTACTCATCTAGATTTGGAACGGACCCAAGGCTCTTGAAAGCCTGTGCATAAGGGTTCGCCTCTAGTATTAGCAGAATTTTACGTATGAGTTCTATATTCAGATCTGGAGACCTCTTAGCCCTGTGCACCAAGTTATGATCTGTATCATAAATATAGAGCTGCAAATGCCTAGGACCATTATCAGCCAGCACCAGATCATCAAGAGCGTGGTACAACCCCCCACATGCACGAAAGGTATATACGCCGGTTCCTGCCGCAGTGCTTACTCGACGATCAAGGGTGACTCCAAGACTTGTGAATGAGAAGTGAGAGTGAAATACCGTATGTTGTCGCGAAAATATTTAGCATCATCATCACCTTGACTTGTGAACAGCCGTTTCAACTCATCCGGAACCTCAGGTGTAAACAAACCTACTTTCCCCTTTCTGCAACAAAATGCAGGCCCCTCATACTGAAACCGCAATGCTCCACAGTGGAGGCAGTCCCTAACTTTTCTAAGGACGTGGTGATTTTTGGGTAGGTTCATGTACACCCTAGCATGATGATCATTTGTGTGTGTTCCATCAGTGTGACGTCGTTCAACTCGGTAGGATTCAAACTCAATATCTGGAACAAAATTTGAATATTCAAGCACCATTTATTACAGAAATGACAATATTATATTATATGGTAACTCATCATAGCAATAAGGTACCTTGGTGGGCAAACATCCTAGCTTCTTCATCAGGCTCAAGGTATTTAGCTTGTAGAAGGTTTCCGTCTCCAAAAGATTCTGTAGTAGGCAAATATTAGTTTGTAGAAGATATCGTAAATTAAAGACAGAACCATGTATGCATTAATGCGAACCATCAATATTGTTTGTGTTGCCATCCGGCTCCAGTATTCCATATGCATCATTGCTGTGGTCGTTGCCTGGCAGAATATTCAGATTGTAAAATGTGCAAGAATGAGCGATGAATGAAAGGAATGAACCAAGCAGTAGTCAATTAAAGCACCATTATAAGTGTCGATGGGATTGTGTCCACATGACGGTGCAGTAAGTATGTTGTCTGGGCTCATCCTCCTTCGAGAGTTTTGTATCCGGTACGTTTTATTTGTGTGTAGCCAATCACAATCTTCATCAGCTAAAGAAACATTGAGTGGCTGTCAGTTAGGAAATCAAAGATTGGATAAAAAGTGTTTCATGTACTGTGCATCACCTGTATCGGATTGATTTTGTTCTCCAGCTGTAAGGACTATTGTTGACGCTTTGGCTCGCCTCCGCTTGTCACGTAGGCTTTGCAATATCCCTTGCTTATGTTGCTCATACCTGGCATTTTCCCTCTGCCTCTTGAGTGCTTGTTTTGCTTCGGTATATACAATGATAATTAGGTATAAGACAAATTGAACAACCATTGTTTTTTACTCTGTATGTAAGTTTATATGTGCCACAATTGACTACCATATGAATTGCTGCCTCTGTAGGCTTGAAGTGGCGGTCGTAACACGGTCAGTTGGGACGACCCAATGGCAGAGTCTAAATTGTTGACATTTTCGTTGTTAGAAACGGTTGTATCTGGTGTTCTTAATGAATTTGGACCATGAAGTGGAGTTAGATCACTCATTATGACATCAACAGGTATGCCTGCATCATAATTGTATGTACAATATCAGTTGTTGACACACAAATGCCTGTGGGTGACACACAAATATCAGTTGTAGGACAATACATGACCTTCAGCGGCTGTTGTGTGTTGTTGGTGGGTGACAGCAGACTGCACACTTGGCCTCTCCACATTGTCTAAATCTGTCAGAAATAACACTTAATCAACATGATTTTACTTGTCATTCACGACATGCATGATAAAGGACAAGTAAAATGGACTAACCAGGTGACATGGCCCCGGGTGGCTTTGATGGAGTGTTGGTTCCATTTACAATAGCGGTGGTAGCCTTCTTACGATCCCTTGCCTCCTGTCGTTTTTTCAATATTGCATCCCTGTTTAGTGCATACCTCTCCCTTTCCCTCTGTCTCTTCCGCTCTTTTGGATCTGTTGGTTGACCTGCGGGGCAATGACATATGCTGGATTTACAAGACATAATTAGGCAAGAGTAGGTGATATATGTATATTTACCTGAATTGCTATTGTTCGTCACGTCCTGAAAGGGAGTACATACTCCACTACGCTGAGAGGATGCCATATTGTCTTCTCAATGATTTTTTTTGAATTTCAACCCATTGGAAACTCAGTTTGACATGCTGATAATGATTGTACTGTAAGTATGACATTTCAGTGTACAAATTATAGAATGTCAGATTAAAAGAGCAATTACGTCTGTCTTTTTCACCTTGCAAATTAATCTGATCTAACCTGTGCACTGGCAGGGGTGATGACACCGGAGGTAGGGCAGCACGCCGGCTGGAGGCCGTCCACCGGGTGGAGGACGTCGCGGACGCCTGGGGCGAGGGCGGCGTGCCTAAGATGCCGGGGCGAGGAGAGGTAGGGCATCAAGTTGGGTGGAGGATGTCCAGCAGGTCGAGGACGTCGTGGAGACCAGGGGCAAGGACGGCGTGGCGGCTGGCCGAGGCGAGGCGGGGCTGATGGCCAAGGTGAGGTTCGTGGACTGATGCTGGCGTTGATCGTGGAGTTTTGTGGGATGGTGCTTGCGTTGATTGTGGAGTTATGTTAAATTCCCTGGAGGGGTCATCGTTGGGCTCTGTAGCATCCTGGACGGGAGAGTCTGCTGGCAGAACATTTATTTTGAACCGTAGATCTAATTGTAGTTTGGTGGATGTAACGTGGACAGTTGGATGTAACTAAGTGGGTTTGATCGGACATGGGGGGTTATCCCGTGTGCACTTTCCGGTGTGGACGTAGGAAAAGTAATGTTTGGTCTTTTAGTAGTATAGATAAACGGGGCCGAGAAAACAGGCCCAATATACCAGGGCGCACGGTTTCGGCCTCTGGAGCAGCAGCCCATTAGGACAGCTGGGCCAACAATTAAAAGATGCGCTGGAGGTGGCTGTATACATCAGATCTGACGGCCAAAAACATCCAAATCGGTAAAACGGATGGTCAGAAATGCAAAACGCTGAGAGGGCTCGCTTTAGGTGCGGTTATACTGTCCTTAATTTGGTTCTAGTTAGAACATCTACTACAACCACAACTGCAAAAAACATCCGATGCCCAAACGTCCGTGGATGCGGCCGGCCGTATCTACAGGAAGTGCGCGCACACGGGCGCATCACGGACAGTCGGGTCAGCACATATTTTTTTCCCCACAATAGGGTTCTTTATTTTGAAGTCATTAAATTCATATGATTACATGCAACGTAAAACTAGTCTAAACTTTCACCGGCGACTGTTCTTGTTTTTCTGAACGTACCCATGTCTAGCAACCGGCTGAGCCCCTAACAGTGGAGGTGCGATCGCCGGCGATGTAGAGTAGGACATGGGACAAGGACCAGCTCACGGGATCCGTCTCGCATGCCCTACTCTTCTTCATCGGAGCTCGTGGCTTGCACGCCGCCAGTCGATGTCAGGTCGATGATGGATCCGTCGTGGTCAGAGTCGACACGTCCACCAAGCGCGGTTGCGGCGCCAGGGTTACTGGTTACCCGTAGCGACGTCAGAGACTGCAACTTTGCCTCACCCTCCGCGCCCGCTGCCTCGCACAACAGGCACACCGCGCCATATTTATGTCAGGCGCAGTGCGGGCGTGCACCTCCAACTTGACATGCCAAAAAAGGGGTTGCGCGTCCACCATGGTGTTTAGAGTGTACCGTCTCCGGTGACTAGCCTCGCGCCGGACCCATGCGCCATTTGGACGGACGCAATGGACTCCCTTTGCATGGAGTCCGACCGCAGTCTGGCGGATTCCTCCTGGGAGCGCGGAGCGTAATGCGGACGTCCATCTCCTCCTCGGGGCTGCGTGGTATGAGTTCCCGATCAACAGATCAGGAGGTATAAGACTCGGATCCGCTGCCCGCCATGCCGGACAAGGTTAGAGATCGCCGTAACGAAGCTTGGGGGCGGGGAAGGGGGGGAGTGGAGGGGAGGGGAGTGTAATGCGGTTAGGGTTTTGATCGAAGTGCGGATAGAAAAGAATATATGTGCCGTCGGGTGGGCCGTAGTGTACCGGGTTCGACGTAATGAGCGTTAGAGATATGGGCTGGATATGAAGGTTGTTGGTCAGTCTGGGCGTTTGGGCCGAATTTCTTATGTTTGGTTGGGTGGCAATTTTTTGTGCGGGCAGCCCCCGGACTTTTGTGGCCGATATGGGGCGTTTGGTTGTAGATGCTCTTATTGTCGGAGTAATGGGCCACGGGTAGGCAAACCCGAGCCCCTGGACCTTTCAAAACATCGGGGCGGACTGCGCCCCTCAAGACCCCAAGACGAAGAGCCGCCTTCTGAGAGTCGGCGGCAGAGCCGCCGACGGCCCCACCCACCCGAGTCCCAGAGACGGCCACGAGAAGAGCCGACTCCCAACCGGGCGGCTTCGGAGAAGCCGGCTATGGGGAGTCGGCCCGCGACTCAACCACCTCCTGCCTATGCAACTACGGACGGGATGGGATGTGGCGCCACGCAGCCCATCCCTGCCCCTGCTCACGAAGGGCGAGCATGGTCACTGCGCCCGTCTTGACGGAGATCTCCGTCCGTGGCGCAACTGCCACGCCGGCCCTGACATCAGCCCCAAGGGCAGATCCCTGTACCCACGACGGCCTGTCTGTACGACCCAGAGACGGCGGGGCCCGCCTGTCGGCGGGGGTGCAGAAGACGGCGAGAGCGCCGGAAGACGGACCCGCTGGGAGTCGGCCCCCGAGAGTCGGCCGGCCCCTCCCATGGGCTCCGCACGCCATCAACCAGACAAGACAGGGAATGGCAACAGTGATCGCCCTCAGGCGGCAGCATTGTTGCCATGACCCCATGACCAAGCCCGCGTCATTAGAAGCGCTCTGATAATCCATGGCCGTGAAGACCCACCAGCGGCGGACAAGGCTTGTCGGCCCCATGCTGGACCGTCGGGGGCCCACTAGTCGGCGGGCCCCAAAGAATGGCGGAGAAGAGGGCGACCAGAGACAGACGGCTGGGACCCGCGCCCGGCCGGATTACCATTGTACTGGGGTAGGCCTATATAAACCCCCCGGGGCACCCATGCAAGAGGGGACCCTGGTAGTTTTAGACACACACAGAGAGGAGAGAAGAGCTAGCCGTGCCCTTCTCCTTCCTCACCTTGAACAGCTCAAGGAGCAACCTTGTACCCACTTTGCCATAGTGATCATGCGGAGACCCCGCAGAGCAACAGTAGGGGTATTATCTCCACGGAGAGCCCTGAAGCTGGGTAAGATCCGCCGGCGTGCATGCCTTCGCCTCATCCCGTTTCCAGGCACCGGCGACGTTCTACTCGCCCCCACCATGATAAGCCATCCTTTGGCATATGTCGCACCCAACCCCCGACATTTGGCGCCCACCGTGGGGCTAGGTGCACCGTCGTCTGGAGACCTGCTCTGGACGGGAACCCTTTTCCTCCCTGGCGAGCGCAGCCAGCCCGGCACGCCAGACGGAGGCTGCGCCGATGCCCTGCACGGCGCTGAGATCGCCTGCACAGCGAGCTTCCTCACCGAACTTGTCGGCGTGGTTCGCCTCTCCGACGAGCCTGGATCCGATGCAGGCACGGGCGGCCCCGAGAGCCTCCTCGCGGGCCTCCTCGAGCAACTCCACATCGCCGGCGAGCCTGCCGCGGACTTGGAGTCTGTAGGCTCCACCGACCCGATGCTGGTCGACTCCGACACCGCGTCGCTCGACGCGTTCCCCACCAACGTGGTGGTCTACGATGAGCCGCTCCCTCGTGCGGAGAGCGGCAGAAGCACCGTCACGGAAGTGCTCGTCATCGTTCATAGCAAGCATTCCGGCGAAGGAGCTCATGACCCCCTCGACGCGGCTCTGCGAGACCTGACCGCGCCTATTCCGGAAGACGCTGACACCGAGATGCTGGAGGCACGCCGCCTTCAGCTCGTCGAAGGCGCGAGATAGCTGGCAAGCATGAGGCGCTTGTCAGAAGCCTACCAGCATGAGATGGATCGCGCTGTGGGCGGCTCGCCGGCAGCGAACCCTAACCGCCTAGGCGCGGTCCAGCAGCATGGCGTGGCCATTGCCAACCTGTTCGGGTCTAATCGCGCTGTGTACGCCACGCCTGCGGAGAACATCCGCGCCGCCCAGGCGGCGGCGGACGAGCTGGAGAACTTCGAAGGAGAAGAGCGCCGCCTAATGACGGAGCGAGTCCAGCAGCTCCTCGACGCGGCTGACGCGCAGAACGAGGCCGGTTGCCGCATGAAGGCGGCGCAACGACAGAACAACGACCTACCTCCCTGCCGAGACCAAGGCGCGACGTCTCGGACACCGACTGGCGGTGTCCGCAGAAGAAAAAACAAGGATCCGGCTGTCAGCCACAGTCGGACTCATATCTCCATCGAGCGCGACCAAGACGGCCGCCCAAGAGCAGTGGAACGGCAGGACGACTATCTGCCTCCTCCTCCTCGCAAAGAAAGGCGAGTCTCCCCGCCACCCGTCGAGCATCCGACTCTCGGCGACTGCCTTGGCCGCCGAGAGGGAGTCGGACAAAACGATGCCCGCCACCGGATCGACCGACTCCATCGGTCCCTGGCGCTGGAAGAAGAAGACGAGTTGGGTCCGCCCTGTTTCGGACCTCGCATCCGAGACGAGCCCTTCCCCAGAGGGTTCACACTCCCCCGAGACACGCCCAAGTACACCGGCTCCGTAAAGCCGGAAGACTGGCTAGTTGACTACTCCACGGCCGTCAACATAGCGGACGGCAACAAGCGTGTTGCCGTGAAGTATGTTCCCCTCATGCTCCAGGGCACGGCCCGGACATGGTTGAACAGCCTGAAGCCCCGCAACATCAACAGCTGGGTCGACTTCACAGAGGCCTTCGTCCGCAACTTCACGAGCACGTACAAGCGACCTCCCAAGCCTCGCCAGCTTTCCTTGTGCGTGCAAGGCCCCAACGAGTCAACTCGCGACTACCTCACGCGCTGGGCCGAGCTCCGGAACTCCTGCGAGGGCGTGCACGAGGTGCAGGCTATCGAGTACTTCACCGCCGGGTGCAGAGAAGGCACCCTCCTCAAGCACAAGCTCCTTTGCGACGAGCCGGAGACCCTCGACGAGCTGCTAATCATAGCAGACAAGTACGCCACGGCCGACTCCTCCATGAAGACGGAGATTGGAGTCAGTGCGACTGGCAAGGTGGCTCCTCAGGCTCCCGAACTCCGGTGGAGACACCGGTCGGCGACAACAGAGAACAATCACAAGCGCAAGGCCCCACAGCCCGGCTTCCAAAGAGCCGGCAGGTGGCGGCGATCGAAGACCAGCAGCCAGAAGGGCAGCCTCCGGCCAAGCGACAGAAAGGCGGCAAGTCCAACTGGTTGCCGGCCTTCTCTTACGAGCAGACTCTAGATGGTCCCTGCAAGTTCCATAGCGGCGTGAAGCCGTCAAACCACACCACCCGGAAGTGTCACTGGCTCACCAGGATCGCCAAGGGAGACGGCCTCCTGCCTCCCCCGCCTGCTGGGCCGCCACCTCCACCATCGCCCGGCCGGCTGTCGAGCCGGTCGGCCTTGATGCAAAGGCAGTACCCAGAAGAGCATGGAGCTTATGGGGTGTTCACCAGTGTGGCCGACGACCGACACAGCAGACGGCTGCAGCAGCAAGAAGTGAATGCAGTAGCATCAGATACTCCAGAGTTTATGCACTGGTCCGAGAAACCTATCAGTTGGAGCAGAGCTGATCACCGAGAGGTGATGCCGAATCCGGGCTCCTACGCCCTGGTCTTGGGAGCCACCCTTGTCGCGGATAGGCGGGCCGCTCGCTTCTCGCAAGTGCTGATAGACGGAGGCAGCAGCATCAACATCCTGTACAAGGACACAATGGAGAAGTTAGGAATCAAGCAAAGACAGCTTGAGCAGCGGACTGTGTTCCACGGCATTGTACACAGCCTTTCCTGCTCACCGATCGGCAAGATCACGATAGACGTCCTCTTTGGGGACAAAGATCATTTCCGCCGAGAGCCGGTCTGGTTCAAGTGGTGGACCTCGAAAGCCCGTACCATGCTCGCTTGGCCGACCTGCTTTGGCCAAGTTCATGGCGGTCCCCACTACGCCTACCTCAAGATGAAGATGCCAAGTTCCAAGGGATCCTCGACCGTGGCCGGCGACTACAGAAAGTCGTCCGCTTGTGCGGTGAAAGCGATCGGCTGGCCGAGTCCACAGTGATCGCGGTGAGAAGCGGCTTCTTGATCGGGTTGTGGCGATGGCCGGCAAGCAGCCCAAAATATCGCCCGGCCCCAAGGAGTCGGAAGCTGAGGGCTCGTTCAAGCCGGCCAAAGAAACGAAGAAGATACCCTTGGACCCGGAGCACCCGGAGAGGTACGCTGTCATAGGTACAAACCTTGACAGTAAATAGGAAGGCTAGCTCGTCGATTTCCTCCGTGAGAATCGGGACATTTTCGCATGGTCCCCTAAAGACATGCCAGGTGTACCGACGGAATTCGCCGAGCACAAGTTACATGTCCGATCTGATGTGAAGCCCGTCAGGCAGCCCTTGCGCCGCCTGTCACAAGAGAAGAGAAGAGTTGTTGGAGAAGAGATAGCCCGACTCCTAGCAGCCGGTTTCATCATGGAAGTGTTCTTTCCAGAATGGTTAGCAAACCCGATCTTGGTACTGAAGAAGAACAAGAAGTGGCGGATGTGTATTGACTACACAAGCCTCAACAAAGCTTGCCCCAAGGACCCGTTCGCTCTGCCGAGAATTGATCAGGTGATAGACTCCACAGCCGGATACGAGCTGTTGAGCTTCTTAGATGCATATTCAGGATATCACCGGATCAAGCTGAACCCGCCGACAGATGAAGACCGCCTTCATCACACCGTTTGGAGCCTTCTGCTACCTAACCATGACGTTCGGCTTGAGGAATGCCGGCGCCACCTTTCAGCGTTGCATGCAGAAGTGCCTCCTCAAGCAGCTCGGCAGGAACACCCACATCTACGTGGATGATGTGGTGGTGAAGACGGAAAACCGAGGAACACTGCTGGAAGACCTCAAGGAGACCTTTGAGAACCTGCGCCGATTCCAGATCAAGCTCAACCGTGAGAAGTGCGTCTTCGGAGTACCAGCCGGCCAACTCCTTGGTTTCCTGGTCTCCAAACGCGGCATAGAGTGCAACCCTGTGAAGATCAAGGCCATCGAGAGGATGGAAGTACCTCGCCGACTGCTAGATGTGCAGAAGTTCACCGGCTGCTTGGCGTCCATCAACCGATTCATCGGTCGGTTGGGCGAGAAAGCTCTCCCGTTGTACCAGCTCATGAAGAAGACCACCTTCTTGAATGGAACCACAAAGCGGATGAAGCTTTTCTCCGCTTGAAGAAAATGCCGACTACTCCCCGTCTTTGGCCCCGACTCCTAAGGAGCCCATGCTCTTGTACATTGCCGCCACCGGCGGGTAGTCACGATCATTGTAGTTGAGCGCAAGGAGGAAGGCAAGGCGCTACCTGTCCGAAGACCAAGATATTACCCGAGCGGGCGAAATCTTGTCGACCTCCAAGCAGAACTACCCCCACTACCAGAAGATGTGCTATGGCGTGAACTTTGCCGCCAAGAAGTTGAAGCCTTACTTTCAAGAGCATCCAATCACTATGGTTTGCACAACCCCACTTGCCGAGATCATCGGAAGCCGAGACGCTTCTGGCCGAGTGGCCAAATGGGCCATAGAGCTGGCCCCCTACACCATCTATTACCAGCCCCGCACCGCCATCAAGTCGCAAGCACTGGCCGACTTCCTCGTCGACTGGGCCGAGACCCGATACGCCGCCAATACCGACTCCACCCATTGGCGGATGCATTTCGATGGCTCCAAGATGCGCACCGGCTTGGGAGCCGGCGTTGTCCTCACTTCCCCCAAAGGCGACAAGCTCAAGTATGCGCTGCAGATCCATTTCGCCGCCTCCAACAACGTCGCCCGAATCTGGCGCTCATTCACGGGCTCCGGCTTGCCAAAGAACTTGGCATTCGCCGGATCCTGTGTTATGGCGACTCCGACTTGGTAGTCCAACAGTCATCCGGCGACTGGGACGCCAAAGATGCAAACATGGCAAGCTACCGTTTCCTGGTACAACAATTGAGTGGATATTTTGAGGGGTGCGAGTTCCTCCACGTGCCAAGAAACGACAACGACCAAGCAGATACCCTGGCACGAATCGGCTCCACCCGCCAGGCAATACCATCCGGCGTCGCCCTTCAGCGCCTCCTCAAGCCATCTGTCAAGCCCTCACCAGAATCAGACTCCATTTTTGTGCCCGCTCCCCCTGAAGAAGTCGGATCCGACTCCAAAGCCTCAGCAGACGGCATGAGAATTCTTGCGGATGGCCCCAAGAATGCCGCAGTCGAAGCCGGCACCGGGGACTTCAGAACCCGGCCAGGGGACTGCGGTGACCATTGCGAAGACTCCAGAGCTCGGCCCGGGGACTGCACCAGTCGGCCTGGGGACTTCGTCAACCTAGCAAGCGGCCGCGGACTCCAGCCCGCCGCCTCCCAGCCCAGCCGCCCTCGTCCAAGTAGCAGTACTGGCAGTTGAAGAAATAGCAGCACCATCATGGGCCCAGCCCATCCTGAAGTTCCTAGTAAGCGGAGAGCTACCAACCGATGAAATCTTGGCTCGGCAAGTACAACGCCGAGCGGCATCCTACACCATAGTCAACAGAGAGCTGGTCAGGCGCACCGTCACTGGTGTGTACCAGCGTTGCGTCGAGCCAGAGCAAGGCCAAGCGATTCTCGAAGACATTCATCAAGGCGAGTGTGGCCACCATGCGGCCTCAAGAGCACTCGTCGCCAAAGCCTTCCGACACGGTTTCTTCTGGCCAACCGCCCTAGAAGAGGCCAAGGAATTAGTCCAAAAATGCAAGGGGTGCCAGATGTTCCGCTCCAAGCCGTTTCAGCCGGCTTCCGTACTCAAGACTATCCCCATCGCCTGGCCCTTTGCTGTTAGGGGCCTGGACATGGTGGGACCATTCAAAGCAGCACGAGGTGGCCTAACTCACTTACTTGTCGCGGTGGACAAGTTCACCAAGTGGATAGAAGTAAAGCCCATCAATAAGTTGAATAGTCCAACTGCAGTGACTTTCATCGCCGACATCACGACTCGGTACGGCGTACCACACAGCATCATCACCGACAATGGCATAAATTTTGCCAAAGGCGCCCTGGCCCGTTTCTGCGCAACGCAAGGCATCCGACTGGACTTAGCTGCCCATCCGCAGTCAAACGGCCAGGTGGAGCGAGCAAACGGCCTCATCCTGTCTGGCATCAAGCCTCGACTGGTCGAACCACTGGAGCGTTCGATCGGCCGTTGGCTTGAGGAGTTGCCAGCCGTCCTCTGGAGTTTGCGCACGACTCCAAACAAGTCAACCGGCTTCACACCCTTCTTCCTCGTCTACGATGCCGAAGCCGTCATCCCAACGGACATAGAGTTCGACTCCCCGCGAGTCACCATGTACACCGAGGAGGAAGCGGAAGAAGCACGACAAGACGACGTCGATCTGCTGGAAGAGGGCCGGCTATTGGCACTCAGCCGGTCCAGCATCTACCAGCAGAGCCTGCACCGCTACTACAACAAGAAGGTCAAGCCGAGATCTTTCCAAGAGGGTGACCTTGTGCTCCGGCTGATCCAGCGAACAGCCGGCCAGCACAAGCTGTCGGCGCCTTGGGAAGGCCCCTTCATTATCAGCAAAGTGCTGGGCAACGACTCCTACTACCTGATCGATGCTCAGAAGCCCCGAGCACGCAAGAGGGATGACTCCGGCAAAGAGACGGAGCGGCCATGGAACGCAAATCTTCTCCGAAGATTTTACAGTTGATTCAGTATGTACCACGCTACCTTTTGTGTTAAAGTACCAAGACTTTGGGTCCCCCGAGACGAGCTCGGGGACTGCCCTTTTTTGTTATCTGTATGATAAGAATTATGCCTTCGAGTATGTTACTCTTTGATTATGCCGCTTGGCACCGGGTTCGACTAGTCGGCCCGGGGACTCGCCGCCTTGCGCTATGAAATGCTTCCTGCAGTCGGACAAGTAGCGTGCGGTGCCTAAGCCGTCTCCTGTCAAAAGCCGCAGCTCGCAGAGCGACTGTTTGGTGGGCAGGAGTACGGAAGAATGGGCGCTCACACGAAAAATGGCTAAGGACCCAAAGCATAAACATAGCTCAAGCCGGCTTCCAGCCCCTTTTTTGCAAAACCGACTCTTGAGTGGTCGGCTTGCCGCTTTCTATCCAACTTGTTTAAAAGACTCTAAAAACGGCCAAGTACTTGCCTTCCCAAGAGTAGCCAAGCACTTGATCCAAACGGCAGTCCGCAGAGCGGTTGTCCGACCGGCAAGACGGCGAACAAGGGAAGGCGGCAAAGGAAAGAGCCATAAGAGCAACGAGCAAGGAAAGATAGAATTAGGATAATATTTACACAGCATAGGCCCTTGGCTGAATCTTGACAGAAGTTCAAAATACACCCAGCGGGTGGAATTGTCTTAATTAACAAGTTTTTCAAAAGACTACCAAAGCAGATAAAGTAAAGGCAGACGGCAGCCTAGGAAGCGGCAGACGGGTTTGGAGGGCGGAGGAGGCGGCGTCGGCGCCGGGGCGAGGCGGCCCAGGCGATCTCGGCTTGATCATCTCTGGCGGCGACTGGGCCGGCTCGTTGCTGGAGGCACGGTCGAGCTGAGGCTGGTCGCCCGCTCCCTCTTCTGGCGCCTCCATCTCATCTCCGTCCTCCGCCTCGCCTTCCTCCTTGGCGCTGGAGCCGATCACCTCCCCGAGTCCTCGTCGTAATCCGGGTTCATCCCGAACCACTCCGGCGGCGCCTCTCTGCCGTCCTCAGCCCGCTCAGGGACGAAGACGCTGGTGTCCGTGTAGTCGGCGATCGCTGCCGCACGCTCGACGAGGGCGTCTTCCGCAGCCAGCAGCTCCGCCTGGGCCTCTGACCGGAATGCGGCCAGCCGGTCCAGATCCAGCCCTGGATACCACGCCTTGACTAATTCCAAGGCCCGGCGCGCTCCAGCCTGGGCCGCGGAACCCTTCCAGGCCTCAAGACGGCCAGCCGCGACCTCCAGCCAGTCGGTAGTCCAACTGGGTGTACGTAGAGCCGGCATGTCTGGCCATAGGGCAGCAATCGCCTAGGCGCCGACACTTTGAAGCCGGCGCAACATCCGATGGGCCGGCCGCAGACGAGCCTCAATGCTCAGAAGCTGCTCGTCAAGGGTCCGGGGGGGCGTTGGCAGCGATCTCAGCACCACTCGCCCTCCGCGCCTCGCGGTCAGCCTCAATGGCTTGATTGGCCGCCTGCGTATGGTCGGGGAAGAAGTCTGCCAAGACGAAGAAGAAGCAAGTCAAAAACCAGAGTCGGCTGACCAATAGTCGGCGGCTCAAAGAAGGAAAGTAAAGAAACTCACCGTCAACGATGTCCTCGATTTCATGGAAGCCGGAGGTCACATGCCGCCTTTGTCGGTCCGGGAGGAGCGCTTCGCTTTCGAACTTCGGCCAGAGAGCGGCTTTGTCTGCTCCGCCTCGTCCTGCGCCTTCTTAAGCAGCTCCCTTTTCTCCGCCAGCTGCGTAGCCAACAGGTCGCGCTCTGCGGCGAGCTTGCTGCACTCCTCCCCCTTGATGCGCAAGGCGGTGTCGGCTGCGCTCAGCTCCCGTCGGAGAGTGGCCTTGGCCTCTGAAGAATGAAAAGAAAAGGGACGTTAAGTCATCAACTAAGAAGGTCGCCAGGAAGATCCGGCCCGACTGCTCAGTAGTCGGCCCGAATCTCGGGGACTACAGCCCGCGGGTGCGCCAGCGTGCCCCCGCGAAAAAGAAAGAAGACTCACCCGGCTCCTCGACAAGTCGGCGGTCCGCTTGCCCAGCTCCTCAACATTGCGGTTGAAGGCAGTGGCGCGGAGGTTGTGATACTCCTGTGATAAGCATTTCAGACAAAGGTAAAAATTTGGAAATCGACAGATAGAGTTCCGAGCCCCCTGCTTTCGACAGCCCTTGAAACTCGGGGACTACACCCGATGGAGTCTTGTTGGCGTGCCCCCACAGAGAAGAACAAGGAAAAATTCAAAGAAGAAACATATACCCGAACGGCGGTTCGCGACGCCAAGTGCGCCTTGGTGCAGTTCTGGATGGTGTCGCCTTCAGCTCGCTGCTTCGCCTCAACGTCCAGAAGCGCCTGATTCAGCGAGCCTGTGCCGCCTCCTCGCACCCACCCAACGGGCGCGACGCTTGTAGCCTCGGCGTCTGGAATGGCCGAGCTGGCGGCGCCGGTTCTCGCGGGCGTGGCGCCAAGTCGCCTTCTCAAGACGGGCGGCGTCGAGGCGACTTGAAGGAGCGGCCACAACCGTCTTCGGTCGGCGGTGCGGTGGGTCCGCCTGCTGTTTACCCCCAAGGCCTCGACGGGCGACAGAGGCGACGGCGGCAACGCACGTGCCAGGTTCGACATGAAGGTCTCGCCGCCTCCCCTCTCCATGATGGGGAACTCGCTGCCGGCTCCCTCCGTCTGCCCCATGAACTCCGGCGGTGGCGGCGCACAGCTCAGCGGGGTGAAGAACAGCGCTGATTGGAGGCGCGCGGCCTCCTCGGCTCGCCGCTTTGCCGCGATGGCGGCTTCGACCTCCTCCAGCTTCCTCTGGGCGGAAGCCGCCGCCTTCCGGCCTCTGCCTTCTCCAGGCGGGCGGCCTCCTCCTCGTCGCGCTTCTCCTGCGTGTTCCGCTCCGTCGCCTCCCGGAGGTCGGCGGCGGGGTCAGTCCGCCGAGTATTAGCGGACGTCTCTGCGGACCCCATGACGGAGGCGGCGGCGACCCTCTCTAAAGTAAGGGGAGCCCTGATGCAAAGAAGACATATAAAGATTTGGACAAGACGAATCAGAAGAAAACAAGACAAAGTAAAAGCACTTACGCGGAGACTAGAGGCGGCTTATTCACTTCCTTGCGGAAGCGGTTAGCCTTCGCGACCGCCTCTTCCCGTTGGGTCGCGGCGGCCGTCCCCTTAAACTTTTTCGGCCGGCCGCCTAGCGAGCTCGGCCCGGCCCGGCGCTTCTTCGCGCCGCCTCGACCACCCAAGCCGGCGGAGGAACTCGCGCCCGGATGGCCGACCTTCGGTTGGTGGCGGGGGGCGACTTCCCTCTTGCCGTCATCTTCAGGCCAGTCGGCGAAGGTAGCCGAGGGCCTGAAGTCGTCAGCCCCTCCTCCCCCCCCTTCGGCGTCGGCCTCCATCGCCGCCGCCCCCAAGTCAGGGTCGTCGACGTCGCTCTCCGCCCGATCGGGGACGAATTCACGGGCCGGCCCCGTGGTGCCGGCTGAGGGCTGCATGAGGGGGTTCTGACTCGGAAAAAACCAAAAAAGATAAGAAGTCGGATTCGGCTGAAAAAGAAAACAGAAGAGGAAGAGAGATGACTTACCACAGGCGGGGGGTTGGCGCACGAGTATGGCTCCTTGCCGAACTGCCAATCCGCTGCAAGATTGCAGTTCGCCAGGAAGTTCACTATGTCCGCCACCTCCACGTGGGGCATGTCCTTCGAGCACATCCGACTGGGGTCCCGGTGGCCGCTCATCTGACAAATCATATGAGGACGACCTTGGAGCGGGAGGACTCGGCACGCCACGAAGGCGGCCAGCAGGTCGGCCCCGGTCAAGCCCTCTGACTGCATCAGCACTCGGAGTCGTGTGATGGCGGCGGTGCTAGCAGGAGTCAGCGTCCTGGCCCGGTGGGACCAGCTGGGGAGCCTCCCCGAAAGCACGCCGGCTCCGTAAGGCGGCAGGTTGACCCAGTCGCCTTCTGGAGCGATGTTCTTCACGTAGAAGTAGGATCGTTGCCACATCTTCACCGACTTGATCAGTGGAATGGCGGGGAAAGGGTTTTCGCCCACCGGCCTCCGCATCGCGATGAAGGTGTCGCACAGAGCCGGCACGCCGGCGACGTGCGTGCCGAGCTTGGACTGGAAGAATTCCCGCCACAGCTCGATGGTGGGGAGAACACCGAGGAAGCCCTCGCACAAGGCGGCGAAGGCAGCCAGCAGCACCACCGTATTTGGAGTGAGGTGTTGCGGCTGGAGCCCGTGGAACTCCAAGAAGGCGCAGAAGAAGCCGCTCGCCGGCAGCCCTAGACCGCGCATGAGGTGCGAGCGGAATATGACCCGCTCACCCTCCTCCGGCCCCGGCCTTATTTCGCCCGCCGGCGCGACGCGGGTCTGCACTAGGTTCTTGCCGGGGATGCGGCGCGTCTGGCGGAGGAACTCGATTTGGTCGTCGTCCACCTCGGAGCCGTCCCACACGCCGGAGCGCGCGGCGGGAGGCGCAGCGGCGGAGGAAGAGCTCATCTCCGCGGCGTGGCGCGGTTCGGCGCGGCGGCAGCAAGGAGCAAGAAGAAGAAGCGAGAGGAGGAAGGAGCAAAAGGAAGCGGGGAAGCGGGGAGATGGGTGCGCGTGCTTCGCCGCCCCCCTCCTCCCCGCCTACTTATAGGCCCACGGGCTGAGAAGCCGATGGGGCGGGCGTGATTAATCGCTGCGCCCGGTACCCACGCCCCCACGATTTAACCCACGGGTTACTGCGACGCGATAACGGCGTGAGAACCCAACCGCCAGCAGCATAGCGGATCCGCCCGTGCGCCGAGGCGCGGTAGTGGCGGGCCCCGCCTGACAGGCCTGTCTCGTCACGTGCGTGGGTGGGCAGACTGACCCTGCCGCGTGGCGTCATGCGACGGGCCCGCGACAGGCAGCTGCCTGGAAGCTTATCAGGCACGCTGCCTGGATCCCGCCACGACCTTCAACCCTTGGAGGAGCAAGACGGCCTCCTGTGAGTCCGACTCCAGCTAGTCGGCCTAAGGAAAGACGGCGAGCCAAGCCCAGGTTCTTCCATCAGAGGGGATGAAACTGTTGACGCTCCTCGACATGTTGACCTCGGCGCCTCACCAGCTTCGGGGACTACTGTCGGAGTAATGGGCCACGGGTAGGCAAACCCGAGCCCCTGGACCTTTCAAAACATCGGGGCGGACTGCGCCCCTCAAGACCCCAAAACGAAGAGCCGCCTTCTGAGAGTCGGCGGCAGAGCCGCCTTCTGAGAGTCGGCAGCAGAGCCGCCGACTGCCCCTCCCAGCCGAGTCCCAGAGACGGCCTCGAGACGAGCCGACTCCCAACTGGCGGCTTCCAGAGAAGCCGACTATGGGGAGTCGGCCCGCGACTCCAACCACCTCCTGCCTATGCAACTACGGACGGGATGTGATGTGGCCGCCACGCAGCCCATCCCTGCCCCGTTCACGAAGGGAAGGCTTGGTCACAGTGCGCCGTACTGACAGAGATCTCCATCCGGCGCGGCACTGTTGCCACGCCGGCCCTGACATCAGCCCCGAGGGCAGATCCCTGTACCCACGACGGCCTGTCTGTAAGACCCAGAGACGGCGTGCAGAAGACGGCGAGAGCGCCGAAAGACGGACCCGCTGGGAGTCGGCCCCCGAGAGTCGGCCGGCCCCTCCCATGGGCTCCGCACGCCATTAACCAGACAAGACAGGGAATGGCAACAGTGATCGCCCGTCAGGCGCGACACTGTTGCCATGACCCCACGACCAAGCCAGCGTCATCAGAAGCGCGGCTACCGTAATCCGCAGCGGCAAGACCAGCAGCAGCGGACAAGGCTTGTCGGCCCCATGCTTTGGACCGTCAGCGGGGCCCACCAGTCGGCGGGCCCCAGCAGTCGGCGGAGAAGACGGCGACCAGAGAGACAGACGGCTGGGACCCGCGCCCAGCCGGATTACCATTGTACCCCTGGGGGGTAGGCCTATATAAACCCCCCGGGGCACCCATGCAAGAGGGGGACCCTGGTAGTTTTAGACACACACAGAGAGGAGAGAAGAGCTAGCCGTGCCCTTCTCCTTCCTCACCTCGAACAGCTCAAGGAGCAACCTTGTACCCACTTTGCCATAGTGCTCACGCGGAGACCCATGAGCAGCGATGAGGTATTATCTCCACGGAGAGCCCTGAAGCTGGGTAAGATCCACCGGCGTGCATGACTTCGCCTCATCCCGTTTCCAGGCACCGGCGACGTTCTACTCGCCCCCATCATGATAAGCCATCGTTTGGCATATATCGCACCCAACCCCCGACACTTATCTTATTTGTGCTTCATCGTTTGCCGTTAAAAGAGCAAAGATAATCCTACGTATTTCTTCCATTCTGCTATAGATATTTTGACATTTTTCATATTTGTTTGCGCCAATTCATGGATCAATTCGTTTGATGAGATTAAAGTTCTTCGACCACACAAACATAGGCGTTGAAGAAAAAGGAAATCTAAACACCGCGAGCATAAGCATTAGATTCGGGAATACGAGGAGCGCCGTCGAGTACGTACTTGCGTAGCTGAACTTGCAGTCGCCGGGGCTGTCGGCCAAGTGCAGGGAGCCGGACCACGACATCCGGTGCCGCTCGATGTCCGGCCACGAGCACGCCCCCGCGAGCTCGCCGTTGGCCCACCCCGGCAGGAGGCCCTTCACCGCCATCGTGGCCGTGCTCGTCAGCAAACCCTGCGAGATTCAGTTTAGTAGGGCGCGTCCATCTCTGTCCATCTCTGCATTTTTGTGGACTGGTGGTTGGCGTACGTACCTCGGCGATCTTGCAGGTCATGTAGTGGCCCTCCACGCCCCAGCCGTGTCGCGTGCACGCGATCTGCCCTGACGAACCGAGCCTTTAAGCTGCTTCAAATCTCTGCCGCGGTCTTCTTCGCGGTCACCTGCAGCAGAAGGTCGTCGGCGAGCGCCCGGAGCAGATAAGCCCTTGCTGGCTTGTCTTTCTTGGCGATCACCGCCGAGGCCGCGTCCTCCGGCGGCACCACCGCCTCCCACAGCCCTGCGGCATCAAGGTCCGCCTCCACCTTGATGACCCAGGTGGTGTAGTTGTCGCCCGTGAGCACAGGCGCTGGGTGCGACACCGCGCCGCCCGATCCGCCGGCGTACGGCACGATGGACCTTGCCGGCGAGCTCCCTCCCCCACGTGGCTTTGATGCCAATTGTTGTTGCCGTGCTGCCCTAGCCCTAGCTCTCCTCTCTCTCTCTCTTTCTCGCTTGACGCCGTCGCTCACACGACAGAGAAAGAAGAAGATCAGAGAGGAGTGACACGGTGAGGTTTTTCCCGGCGCACGAACGCCAACACCACGAGCTCGTACTCATTAAACCCCACGCCATTACAACGATCACCGCGGCGGCTTTTATACCCGGGCAACATTGGGCCACGACCCGCACTCCCGTGCCCACCACGCCACCTGGTTCGGCCCGCTCGACGCGCGCGCACGACGCGCTCCCGCGAGCTCTCGGCGCCCAGCCCGCAACGAACCAGCGTGGCCGCCGCGTCCCTGACCTCTAACAGCTACTCCACACATGCACTCGTGCGGTGTTCACCCGCATGGAAACTCCCATGCATCACGCGCACACACACACGCACGTCTACCCCGCGTCCCTGGCGCACCCGACGCGTCCTGCTCGTGTCCATACACGGGCCGGTCGCATCCGGTGCGCCATCACGGCTTATTTGCCCTACACTCGTTAGCAAACCCTGCGAGAATCAGTTCAGTAGGGCGCGTCCATCTCTGTCCATCTCTGCATTTTTGTGGACTGGTGGTTGGCGTACGTACCTCCACTACTAGAAAAACCCCTACTAATGGCGCACCTAGTATGGCTATTAATGGCGCATCTGTGGTGCGCCATTAATAGCACGCCATTAGTAATTTTTACTAATGGCGCACCACCTGGTGCGCCATTAGTATCTGTATACTAATGGCGCACCGTGGTGCGCCATTAGTATAGGCCAGGTGCGCCATTAGTATGCCTCCCGGGGCCATGTATACCCAGGTGCTTTGGCATACTAATGGCGCACCACCTGAATGCGCCATTAGTAACGGCATACTAATGGCGCACTACCCGTGATGCGCCATTAGTATGCCTTTGTCATACTAATGGCGCATCGTCATGTGATGCGCCATTAGTATGAGTATTAGGTTTTTTTTATTTTTTATTTTCTGTTTTTGCACAGGTTACAAAATGTATAATTTGACAAAATATAGACAGCACACATCAACAACAGATTCATCAAATACAATAGAAGATTAGTCTTTGAATACAATTCATCATATTAGTCTCCGAATACAATTCATCATATTAGTCTCCAAATTGAAAAGACCGAACAAAGATAGAACATTATATTACAAGTCTCGAGACCGCGAGTAGCGAGTTTGTCTTCACATTACAAGTCGATATCGATCATCTAAACTACCATCACATAGAAGAGAGCTGCGGTCATCACGATGAGCATCATCACGATGAAACTCGTCTTCATCCGGTTCCTCCAACGCTCCCTCCCTCTCCCGCTAGATAGCGGGCGTATCTAGATTCGGCCTCGGCCCTAGTGGTGTACCCTTTGTAACTATTACCGCTGAATCGGTGAACTTGTCTCCAACACTCCTCCCGGTCATCGTAGACTCCGGGAACCTTACCCTTGTACCACGACATACGCCGGCATCGCTATGCACTAGCCAAACGTAAGCGTTAGTACCAATTCACGAGACAATACATAAGCAATATATAAGTATGCAATGTAACGATCGGAAGAGAAAATCAAGACATTAATAGCATCGATTGCATCTAAGTTGAACGACTCTCGAAACCAAAGAGACATACTACAAGTTCATTAAAGTTTAATTACAACATGAGCCAATCGATGTTTCAGAACTAGACAACTCGACTCAAGGGACCGGAGGCGTGGATGAAGCTGCCGTCTATCGTGGGAGTCATGAAAGAACAGGCGTTGTCATCCTGCATTTGTAGCATTGTGTCGATGTCACTGTTGGACGGTTGATTTCTGAGGTAGAACTGCCCCGAGGTACGAAGGACATCTTGATGGATGATTTCCGCAAACTCCATTTGGATGCGAAAGAATTCTTGTCGGAGGTCCGCGTCCTGGATTGCCGACACGCTCGCGGCCCAATCTTTGAGTTTACTCGGTAGCAGAAGTTGGTGATGGTCCCGTACGATCGCCCGCATGTGATGGATGGCGTAGTAGGCACCCTTCTGACCACCAGGCGGCTGCTTGACGCAGCAGAACGTCGTATTGTGGGAGAACACGTGCTTGCCGTACTTACGAATAGGCCTGGTGAAGGTGCCTCCAGATTTGGCGTAGCCGGGGAGAACATCATCAAGAACCTTCTTGACATTTGTGTAGTCTACGTTCAATCGACGGTCCGGATCGAAATACGTGGCCATGGAATATTTGGGGCTGAGGAGGATGAGCGTGCAACGTGTGTCACCGCAGAAAACACGGAATGTTAAAAGAAAAACGATCGAAATGTAAGAATTCATATGTTACGGGCCGGTTGAGGGGAGGACTTACTCGGGAAAGTAAGGCATGAGGAAGTTATCCTTATATTGGTTTGCCAGAATGACGCCTTCGAGGTAAGAACTCGGGACTTGCCGGTCCCCAGCGCTGCCCAAGATCTTGGCACGCATGTAGAAGGGGTCGACTATCACGATGTCCGGGGTCTTGTCGCGAATGATCCGCATCTCCATACTCAGCGAAAATAGCCGAACGAAGGTGTAGTGCAGCGGATGAAGGTTCAACATAGCGTGGATGTCATCAAAACGCAGGACGATCGTACGCCCGATGGAGTTATCCACAAAGCCCTTGCCCTCTGGCACCTTGGCCGCAAAAACCGGGTATGCCACATCCTTCTCCCTGAGACGCCGCTTCTCCAAAGAAAGAACACTGTCATGCAGACTCCGCATAGCACCGGTTGCAGCATTGAGCATATTTGTCGGTAGCATCGCCCTACCCGCCACATGCACCCTCCTTGAGATATCCTGCGGTGAAGGTGGCTCGTCCTGAGCACGGATCGTACTCGGTGCCGGCTGGCTCGCACCCTTCTTAGTCTTTCTTTTGCGTGCCTTCTTCTTCTCCTGTAATGGGACCGAGTTTTACTCACAGACCGCCTTCTTGAGTGTGTTGTGGCTGATAATATTTACCCTCGCCTATCCGAGGCTCGGTGAAGTCGGCAGCCGAGGCGTCCTCGAGAGCTGAACGCCAGACGGCGCGCTGTTGCAACTTGGCTTCCCAGCGGTACCAGCTAGATCGCACACGTCTTTTGTTGGGTTTGGTTCTTGAGAAGGAGGCCCCATGAAGTCGCCATCGTACCCATGCTCGGCAAAGTCTTGATCGACGCGTTGCCAAATGTATCATAGTCGCCGTCGTCGTTACGATCCTGTGCCATATGCATGTTTGGATCCAGTGGCATAGGGATGTCCGGCACCGTTACGGCGGTCTTGCCATGGGGCCGACTTGGCACCGGCACGACTGGCGGTGTTGTCTTTGGGGTGGTGTCCCCCGCCCCCAAACGAATCTGGCTCTTCGGCCAAAGCAGGGGCCAGCTCAGGGTCATCACGTCATCATCGTCGGCCCCGACGGGTCGATTCGGAGGTAACAACTCGTCGCAGCCTGGCAGCACCCGAACCAGTTGAACCCTAAACAAGTTGGGTGGCATCTGGGTACCGTGGAACAAGGGGTTGCCCGGTTGAACTATTTTGCCCTTGGCGACATCGACCAACTCGTTGTTCACGAAGTGGAGGAGAGTGCACGGAATGTCGGCGGCGCCCTGCGAAAACATGTAGGGCGTCGAGGATGCCCGATCAAAGGCAAGGAGATGAAGTCCTCGGCGAGAGAGGCTTAATTAGTTACCGTGATGATGGCGTCGAGCTCGGCTAATGTCGACGACCGCCAACGGCGGGCGTGCGATTAACGGAGGGGCTGCTTCTTTGAAGAGGTGCCGGCGGCGTACACCCGGTGCATTAAGCTCCCGTGCGGCGTCGGAGACACCAATGCCGCCTCCGCCGGGCACCAATGGCCCCGCCATCGCATTATGCGAGTTGCTGGCCGTGAAGCTAGGAATCGGGGCGGCCCTGTTGGCGCCCGCAATCCACGACTCAACCCGAGATCAAGGTAGGCACAAAGGCGGTGATAAATCGCTCCGAGTCGTTGTTCCACTTGCTCTTGGACAATCTCGGAATCCGCGCGCCACCTGTGCCTTGAGTTCTTGAACCTCTCGCGCTGGCTTTCCGAGCTGGTCTTTTCTCCTTCCGCACACCAATGTATAGTATGACCCCATTTTGTCGACAAGCCTTTGCGGCCACACGACCGGTGACATCGGCTTATCGAGCTTATCCTTGTTCTTCATTACATTCAACCCCTATTTAGAGTGGTGTCCCAAGGGTTGCTCTTAGTCGACCCAGCTCTGCTTTCGATCGCTGCGGAAGTAATGTGAACCATTTAGAAATTCGGCTTCATTAATTAGAATGCAACCATAGGGAGCTAATTACGCGGGGGTGTATTCCTTACCAGAACAAGCTCAAGCTGCCTGCTCTTCGGATCCGTGGTAAGCTCCTTTGTTTTCGGGTCCTTCTTGTACCGGGCCCTGACAAAGTTCCTGGTCTGCTTGTCACCGTATGTATCGAAGAGGGCGGTAGGCCTTGCTCGGCACGGTCCGCCTCCTCCTTGTCCCATATAGGCTCCGCCACTCTGTAACCGCCCGGGACAGTGTGTGTTCCCCTATGTTTAGCTCCCGTGATTTGTTTCCCCACTCACTTGATTGGGAGCTTGCGGTGCTCGAGCAATTGATCTTGAAGTCGTTGTAGTCATCTTCGGTGATCGAAGGATTTTTCTCCTTGATCTTGATAACTCTCACCTTTCTCGATCATTCTCTTCACATTGCTTTTCCAAGTAGACAGGGCCTTGCTCATCTTCGTGAGGGCAGCATTGTTCACTTTATTCCCTTTGAGGCTTGTGTTTTCAAATTCAGCGGGGAACTTGTATCGTTCGTGCAGCTTCGTGAAGAGGAGGTTGCGCAAATTCCCTCGGTCAGGATGCCTCAGGTTCTCGGTGTTGATCGAGACTGTGCTCCGGACAGTGCACCCGAGCTGAAGCGAGTACCCCTTGACTATTCGTTCGGGCGCCGTTGGATTCCCGTTGGAGTCCACTTGATAACTTCCTCCTTGAGGGTGCGGAGCACGATCGGGCGCCGGTCCTTCCGCTGCCTCTTCGGTTGGCTGCCATACGTGCGGCGCCGCCATCATCGATGGTGGCATCCTCGGCGGCACCATCGGTGGTGGCATCGGTGTGGTCATCCTCGGCGGCACCATCCGTGGTCTCGTGGATCGGTGGGGAAGGCGGCGGCCTCATACAAGTGAGGTTGTTCCTCCATCTCTGGGACAGCTCGAGAATGCCTTGCCGCTTCAACCCCTCGGCCTCATCGTTGTGGGCCATGTTTCTCTCTAAATAGAAACAAAGTTTGGTCAAAAGTTGGTTATTGTCAAGGAACAAGATCATGGTCTCATCATTTAGGGTTTGTCGACACCGAGGCATCCTAAAATCTAAGCTTTTATCATTGAGGGTTTTTCGACGCCAAGGCACCCTAAAAGCCTAACCTTTCATCATTTCTTTTTTTATCGACACCGAGGCACCCTAAAAGCCATGCATTAGTCACAAGTACGCTGGGGCACTTGATCCTACTTAATTAACTACTAAGATACCCCGGCCCATGCATTAGTCACAAGTACCCCATATGTCCTATTTTGAGCAAAGTCATGCTAAAATTCACGGAAAATTTCAGCATGACCTTTGCTGAAAATAGGACATATGGAAATACCAATTTGCCGGAACGGAAGTTAATCGACATTCCGGCAAACTCAAGGGCCTCTCGGGTACCTGCAAAATCATCACGACCACGATGGTCGGAGACAAAACCCAGCAAACTAGCAAAATCATCACAAATTGTTTTCTGTTAAAGATGATCATCATCTTTACAAGTCTTTCTCAATGTGATCACAAGTAATTCAGAGGCATCACAAGTAATTCAGAGCATCACAAGGCATTAGTAGTTCAAGTACATGAACAAGTTTTACAAAGCACATCAATATGTATTGTATTTCATTGTGGAGTTATATACGGTATGTTACAACAAAGAAAGCGACTTAATCCATGCCTCGACTTATCAACAGTCATTACTTGTCAAATCTGTAAGAAGGAACAATTTACTTGTGACATAGTTACAAATGATGACAGAATAAAGCAACACCCTACACTAGCCTAAAAACAAGTGAAGTTTCACCCATATAAGAACAAGTGAATTCTAGTCCCATTGACACTCCTGGTTTTCTACAAACGCCAAGTACTAGGGCACACAAAAGTTCTGAAATTTGTGTGCCCAACTGAATTAACTGAATTTTCAGTAACCGAATAAACTGAATTTTCAAAACTGCAAGAAGCCAATTAAAAAAAATCCTCTCATCTCATATGAGGATTGTTAATCCTAAGACTAATAGTTTGTTGTGCGATACAGCTACAGTGATGCCATGTCCATTTGTCCCTCCCCAACTAGATACTAGAGTAGCACTATTGATGCCTTGTTCTTGCTGAACTTTATGACAGTATATACAACAGTTTCAGTGAGTGCATTTATCACTTGTTGGAGTATGCTACAGCTTCTACAAATCACAAACTCCTTTAGTTTACATCTCAGTTTTAGCAAACACTACAGTTTCAGTGAAGGAGTCATAACTGAATAACAGGCACTATAGTTTCTCTACAGTATTGGTACCTTTGAGCAGATGATAAAACAATTTAATAGATTGATTGTATCTCTAGTTTACCCAATTATAGAAGGGAGCATGGAGCCTTGCATGGGTAATATGGATCAGATGTAACTAAGCCAAAAATAGTAGCACATAGTTGCCATATATGGTATATTCAGAGCTGAGGCATGTAAATGCAGAGAGAACATGCCAAAGAGGAACCGAGGTGTATAAAGAACAAGTATAAATCAACTATAGCTTTCTTCCCGTGAGGAACAGAGTAGCACTTGAAAGGTACATGATAGTATTTATTAATTAGCAGCAAAATCAGTTGGATGTCGTAATCGGTGTGTTCAAATACTAACAACAGGACAGCCTTTTGAGAATCTGTGAAACAAAGGTTACGCATATTTAAACATAACAACAACTAGAAGAAATCTCAGAATAGGCAGTTCATCATGAGGCGAGATACGGGCGCAATGCGGAAAATATTTCTGTAATTATTGGCATCCTTTCATTTAAAAGTGAAATGCAGTTGTTTTAGACATGGCAGATCCTTTAACTATGGAACATGAAGGACGGAACAGTTACGGAGATGATGACAGTGCAACTAACATAATGAAGCATACAAGGACAATGATGCCCTTATCAAGCAAGGCAACAACAGTAACATCATTCAAGCAAACAACTGGGCGCAGTTCATCGATAATAAGATAATGCATATCAGATGAATACTGAACACACACACACGTTATAATCAACTCTTTTCATACAGTTTTCTGTTTCCATCTACTATACAGGATTTTATCCACTTTGCGGTGGAGCAAATTTTAGGGACAATTACAGTATAACCATTTATACTGTAATCATCACATACTCCAACAGGAAATCCATGCCCTGCTTAGAAATTTATTCTATGGTATATGAATCCACTACTTTAACTGTTCAGTGTTCACATCTGTCAAACCATTTATTTGCTTTGCTTTACCTCATTATTACTGAATAGCCTTGACAGCTTTCTATTTCCATCTACTCGATCTGCAGGATTTTATCTTTGCAGTGCAGCAAGTTTCAAAGACAATTCCGGTATAGTCAAATCTGACAAAACCAAGGTAAACAAAACACCTCTTTCTTCTTAAACCCATTCTTAGTTAATGCTTGAACACCATAGTTCTCAACTCTTGGTTGCTTAAATAGAAAGCAATAAAAGCAAAGGCTTGCATTTTTATCAATGCTATATTCCAACCAGCCACGATGATTTTTGTACCAAGAATCATGAAAGCTTCTAAACCCTTTTCCTACCCATTTCCGTTCATATTTAAGATCAGTTGGTTGGCAAGGGCCCTTGCTAATGTACTCCCTTCTATCAAGATCTCTAATGTCGGGATCCAAATTATCAATAGGTATTCTCTTACCAGTGGTCGGCTCAATATAACCGGGCTTAAGTTGAGTTGTAACACGAGGAACATCATCACTTGCTCGAGTTGAAGGGCCGGTTAATTTGTATTACTATGGAATCGGTGCTTTGTGGTTGAAAAAAAAGATGGCATTGTCCTGGTTCTTTTGTTCATCTTGTCTTCGGTCTTATTGTTAATTGGAACAAATATTAGGAATCAGTGCTTTTTGGTAATTTGAAGCATCAAGTTCAGATAGCAAAAACATCTAATTTGAAGCTTTAATTTCAGTTACACTCAAATACATCTTGTTAATTTGAAGCTTTAAGTTCAGAGAACAAATATTAAGAAGCACCGAAGAGGGAAATACTGATCGGCTGGTCGGACGGTGACAACCGGGCGGGAGGCCGGAGGCAAGGCGAGGTCACTGGACGTCGAGGTGGCGGGCAGCAAGGCTGGGCGGCGGGGCAGGCCGAGGCTGGCAGCGGGCAAGGGAGAGGAGAGGGAAGGGATCTAGGGCGAGGGAGAGGGCGAGGAGAGGGAAGGCGAGGAGAGGGCGAGGGAGGGCGAGGCGAGGGCGCAGCAAAGTGGGTCAGGCAGCGGGCGTGGCGGGCGGTGGATCGAGAGGGAGAGGAACCGGCAAGGGGAGAGGGAAGGGGGATCGGGCGAAGGGGAGAGGGAAGGGGATCGGGCACAATACTAAGGCGCACCTCACCGTGGTGCGCCATTAGCATGTCCACACTAATGGCGCACCTCACTGCGGTGCGCCATTAGTATTTTGTTTTTATTTCAACTCGAGCCAACAGGTTATGTACAACCAGAACTGATCCACATCAAGTCCCCTCTACTAGCTCGACCGGGTCAAGCCAGTTCTCACACCGGGAGGTCCTGGGTTCGACTCCTGTGCTCCACAATTTTTTTTTAGCATTTAAAAGCTGTTTGATACTTATTTGTGTTTAAATATGTTCAAACTTGTTTAAATAATAACAGCAATATTTTTTTATAAGACAGTAGCATTTAAAAAGCTGTTTGATACTTATTTTTTTATAAGACGGTCCGCGGGGTGCGGGGGGTCGGCGGCGGCGGTTGAGTAGGGGAATCGAGGGTGCGGGGGGTCGGCGGCGACCGGTGGACTGGGGGGGTGCTCGGCGGCGAGGGGGACCGGATCTGGCGAGGTGGGATAGCGATCGAGATCGAGTGTCCATGAAATTTAAAAATATTCATGATAGTTCAAAAAGTACCCATGAAATACAATCGAGAAATGAAGGCTACGATTTAAATACAATCGATCTTAGCTAGCTATCTGTTCACAATCTTCTTGCCCTTCTTTTTCGCAAATGGAGTTCTTCCGTGGAACGGACGTCCTTTAGGTAGGGTGGTCCTGCTTCTTCTTGTGGTGTATGCTGCTACTTCATCATCGCCGTCATGTTCGATCCTCGGTCGCCGTACTTGTCGAAGTCTTGCTCATTGGCTACTCCATCCATTCCGATGATCTTCCTTTTGCCTCTCCTCACGACAACACGACGGGCTTTGGCGGGTCGGTAATGAAGAAGCATTGGTCCACTTGGGAAGCCAGTACCCATGACTCATTTTTCGCGGTGACGCTTATGCGCCCAGGGTCTTGATTTGGCTTCGGGTATAACCATGGTGGTGAATACCGGTCTTCTTTTATGACGTTCTTGGCCCATCGACACGGAACATCGGGACCTTCTCTCGGCGTAGCTCAGCTCCCAGATCTCCTCGATCCTTCCGTAGTATCTGTCCTTGTCGTTACCGGTGTAGGATTCCATCGTTACCCGGAGTTACGATAACCATCGCTCTTCATGTCCTTGGCCTCGGTGTAGAATGTGTAGCCGTTGATATCGTGACGCCTCATAGGTCATCAGGTTGTGCTCGGCGCCTGTGACAAGGCGAATATGAGTTGTTCTTCCGCGGAAGAATCCTCATGTAAAGGGTACAATGAAGCTTCGCTTGAACCAACGCGTGAAACATGAGATGTGCTCTTTGAGTGTATCTCCGTCCGTCCTCTGTTGGCCTCGGTCATTGTACGTCTTCTTAATAAAGGTTTTGTGCTCTATCACCCAAGGATCGACCACGTCTATGTGTTGTAGCGCGACTAGGTTTGCTCTTTCAAAGTCGGCGAGTCGACCCTCGAAGTCGACATGCATTTCGCGGCGACCCTCACGGTGACCCCATCCAGCGAGCCTGCCGAGGTGCCTGTTGACGGGCAGACCAACGGGCTTCTCGATGCCTAGATAATTCGTGCGATGGGAGATGCACTCTTCGTCGAAAGCCCTCGGCTATGCTTCCTTACGACGTGACATGTTGCGAACGTATCCTTTGATGACACCATTCATCCTTTCGAACGAACTCATGCTGTGCAGGAACGTCGGCCCGAGTTGGATGATATCCTCCACTATATGGACCAGCAGATGCACCATAACGTCGAAGAATGCGGGCGGGAAGTACATCTCAAGCTCGCATAGTATCACCACGATCTCTTCCTGTAGCCTTCTGAGTTGCCTCACGCCAATCGACTTCCGAGAAATGACGTCGAAGAAGTTGCATTGGCCAAATAGCGTTTCACGGACGTGCGCGTCCATGATCCCAATGGATTGCAACCGGAAGTATCTGCGTCATCAAGACGCGTGGCGGTCGTGAGACTTCATCCCGCTGAACTTCTGCTTCGCTAGGTCTAGGTATCTGCTTATCTTCCCCGCGTAACCGTAAGGAAGTTTTACTCCTAGGAGGTAGGTGAAAAACTGCTCGATCTCCTCCTGACTTAGAGTGAAGCATGCTGGAGGGTAGTCATTTCCGGTCTTCTTGGCCTTTTTGCCTTTGCGACGACTTCTCTCGTGTCCTTCTTCGCCTCATCATCATCATCATCATCATCATCATCATCATCATCATCATCATCATATATAGCGTGAAGCTCTGCACGATGCCCATTGATTTCAAGTCTGCCCTTGCTTTCGCCCATCTTTGGTCCTCTACGGCATGTTGAGCAGGGTACCAAGCAGACTCTCGCACGTTCTTCGTGATATGCATGACATCAAGGCTGTGAGCCACACGGTGGATCTTCCAAGACGGCAAGTCCCGGAAAACAGACCTCGTTTTCCATACCTTCAGCAGCGGCTCTGGCGCCTTTCGCTTCTTTCCCGGCTCTGGCGCCTTTTGCTTCTTTCCCGGCAGTGGGCAGGCTTTCCAATTTTTCAACAGCTTTTCTATTTCGTCGCCGCTCCTCGTACACGGGCGTTTTCGGGGTTCGGTTTCATCATCGAACAGATCCTTGCGTTTCCTCCACGGGTCATCGTCGCGAAGCCACCTTCAATGTCCCATGAACACGGTTTTCAAAGACCCGGGATCTCTATCTAGCTGGCGATACGTTGTGTCATCCATGCACCTTACGCATCCAGAAAATCCGTGGACTACCTGCCCGCAAGATATCCGTGAATCGAGATAGTCGTGCACCGTCGTGAGCAGTGCGGCTCTCATAGGGAAATATTCTTTCTGCGGCGTCCCACGTATTGGCTGGCGTTTTCCACAGCGTGTCAAGCTCCTCTTTCAAAGAGCCCCAGATACTGATTGATGTCGCTCCTCGGTTGTTTCGGCCCTTCAATTAGCATACTCATGTGAATGTACTTCCTCTTCATGCACAACTGTGGGGAAGGTTGTACATCCACACAAACACAGGCCAGGTGCTATGTGTGCTTCTCTGGCTGCCAAACGGATTGACTCCATCGGTGCTCGCGCCCAAAGACGATGTTCCTTGGATCGCTCCCAAATTCAGGTATTCAAGTTCAACGCTTGCTCTGGCTCGCATCCTTAGGGTGACTCGGCATCTTGTCTTTTTTTATCTATCTCCGGATCATTTGCGTCATCTTCTCGCTTCTTCTCCTCCCTATCCGCGTGCCAACGCAGGAGCTTTGCTACCTTAGGATCCGCGAAATACCGCTGCAGACGAGGAGTGATCGGAAAGTACCACACCACTTTTCGAGGAGCTTTCTTCCTCTTCTTGTATCGAGTGACACCAAGACACCGGACATATGGTAGACTCGCGTGCTCGTCCCGATAAATGATGCAATTGTTCATGCACACATGGTATTTCACGTGCGGTAAATCCAGAGGACACACAATTTTCTTTGCCTCCTCCAAACTGGTCGGGCACTTGTTCCCCTTGGGAAGACGTTCGTGCCAGAATGACATGTTCTCGCCGAAGCACGCGCCGGTCATTTTGTGTTTTACCTTCATCTCGAGCCATGAGCGTTACTTTCAGCGGGTATCCTCGGCCTGCATCCTTCATACAACGGAGTAACCGCTTCTAACTCAAGTTGATCCATCTTGGCTTTCTCTCGGGCGGCAGCTCTTGCGTTATCCGTCCGCTTGAGAAGCAGCTCTTGAATATGAGGGTCCTGCACCCAGCCCATCGATGGTCCAGTGCTCGCTCCGCCGCAGATCATCATCATATCCTGCATCTTCTACATGATGACTGTGGTACAGCATCACCGTCGTGATCATCTCCTCGGGATTCTTCGTCTTCTCGCCCCCGAGCCGCGGTGGTTGTCTTGCTGCCCTTCCTCATTTCTTGCCCGGCCCCATGGACGACTTCGTAGTCATCTTCATCACCTTGCCACCGATAGTCATCCATGAAACCACGCAAGAGCAGGTGGTCCCGCACCTGCCGAATCCGGGTCCGCAATAAGGCTATTCAGCTTGCATCTTCGACACGGACATCTTATCTCCGTCTCGTTCTTTTGAAGCATCTCGGCCTTCATGCGGACCTCAAAAACCTATTCACGATGCCTTCGGTCATCGTATGCGGACCATGGTCGTCAAGGGTAGAGCAAAACGATATTTTAGAACCAAGAAAAATTTGGCATGACTTTCCTAAAAATAGGACCAAAATGAATGCTTAATGCCAAAATTCTACTTAAAAGGAAATGAATCAACATTCCGCAAAATATTGGCAACTATCGCATTTCAAATACCGGTACACCTCCAAACACAAACACATATGCAACACCACAAACATATGCAACACCACGAACATACATAGATCTAGCTAGGCCATAAAAAGTGCATGTGCACATTGTTGTAGGGAGAACAACATAAATATAGCTTCCCCCCTTACTTACCTAGCAAAACAAGGTAACTTAATCACTTAATTTGAATGAATCTATGGTGGAAATGAGGTGAAAAGAGGAGGCACCGAGACAAGGAGGAGGCGGTGGAGAGAATGAAGTGGGGAGAAAGTGAGTGTGGGAGGAGAGGCTGTCCAAAATATCTTGTTGTCACTTACTAATGGCGCACAACAACAAATGCGCCATTAGTAATCCAAACATTAATGGCGCACTTCTTGGTGCGCCATTAGTACTTTTGCAAAAAAAGGAATAAAACAATAATAAAAAACATTAATGGCAAGACCTTTTCCTGGTGCGCCATTACTATTACATAATTCAAGAATGGCGACTACCACCGGACGCGCCTATTAAGATTGGACACGCACTAGTTTAAAAAAAAATTGAGACTAATGGCGCACCGTGGCAGGGTGCCATTAGTAGTTTCAACACTAATGGCGATCGGATGATGGTGCGCCATTAAGATATATCTTAATGGCGCATCACACGCCCTGCGCATTAGTGTCAATTCCATCTATAGCCATTTTCCTAGTAGTGCTTGGCGATCTTGCAGGTCATGTAGTGGCCCTCCACGCCCCACGCCCGCGCCGTCGGAGCCCTCGCCGCCGCGGCCGCGACGAGGAGGAGCAGCACCAGAAGCCCCATCCTAGCTCAAGCTTTTGCTGCGTGTGTGTGTTGCCGCGGTGCTCGGTCTGTTGCCGCGTTCCTTTTCGGTTTATAGGAAGTCAGCAGATTAGAGAGTGCTGACGTTTTGAGAAAAGTCTCCGGCAACACTGCGTTGGCTGATGGACTGCACACCTTACCTTGTCTGTGCAACCGCGCGCCCACAGGCGAACTCGGCGTAGCGACTCGTGTTCCACGCACGCGCCATGCCATTTGGCGCGGAGGCATTCAAGGGAGGGAGGGACCGGCGTTGCTTGGGACGTACAGCGTCATGGTCTCTGCGTCACACCCACAGTCACAGAGAACGCTATTGCTGATCCAATCCGATCCACCGACCGACCGAGCAGCCCTGCTCCACGCATGCTCGCGGGCAATAGGCATCTATTGCCCTGTTTGGATATTTTAACTCAGTTAGAGGTTTAGAGATTAGAGCTAGATTCAAACCCTGAACCAATCCTGAACTAATTCGGTGTTTGGATGGTAGGGTTATATTAACAATAAATGCTTTTCCTCAATCATTTGGCTACTTCGAACCCTATTTACTGCCGGATTTGGCAAAGCGAGCCCTGGCCGAGGCAGACGGGGACGCGCCCGGCAAGGAGCCGCGCTGGCCTCTCGCGCAGCCTGCCGACCGAATCCGCCGTCCCTGCGCAAGGAGTCGCGCTGGCCGAGGCCGACGGGGACGGGCCGCGCAAGGAGCCGCGACTGCTTACCGGCGGACGAACGGGCTGCGGGGAGACGAGGGGGTATGTTGCGGGGAGAGTGAGAATAAGGTATTTTTTTAGTGGTCCCAAGAAGAACTAACCCAAATAAGCACCTCTTGGATGGGTTAGATTTTGTTGGTGGGTTAGATGCATCTAACCCAAACTAACCCTTCCGTTTGGATATTTTTGGGTTAGTTGAGTCCAAACTAACCCAAACTAACTGTAACTCACGAAACCAAACAGGGCCTATAAATAGCCCCGAGGGCCAAAAGTCGCATGGTTGCAATTTGGCCAGCGCTAGGCGTCGCCATAAGCCGACAGATAGGATCGCTTACCCGAGAGTAAATTGCACAAAATCATCACTTTAAAGGCTAGGTTTGCAGAAAACACTACGCTACATTTTTTTTGACAGAAAACACTATGTCTTGAATAATCTTTTTACAGAAAACATTGATCGACGGATTTGGCTCTGTTAATTGCGTTTATGACTGATAGGGCCTGCTAGTCAGGCTGACATGGCACCAATTTATCACACCGTTACGTTGACTTGTTTTGCTGGATGTGGGGCCACTTGTCAGTGTAATACTACCTTTCTTTTCTCTAGTTCTCCTCACCACTAATCTCTCTCTCTCTCTCTCTCCCTCTCCCGTCGGACCCGCACCATGGAGCTCCATGGAGGAGCGCCGCCACCGCCCAGCGCCATAGCATCGGAACTCTGCGACCAGCGCCGCCGCTAGCCTAGATCCGGCAAGAAGCGAGCCGCTGCTACCATCCGTTCTGCACTTCAGATCCGCTGGCAACGGCGGCGGCGACCTCTGCCTCGGCCAGGCGGGACGGGCTCAGCGGCAACGGCTATGGTGGCCTCTGCCCGGTTGGAGGCGGGATGGGAGGCGGGCCTCGTCGCGAATATCTTTGTGGGCATGGTCGGCGCCCACTAGTGGCCTCCTCGCCTCGTCCGATCCATCGAGCCCAGCAGCACGAGGACGGCGACGACCGCGTGGAGATTGGCCTCAGCAAGGCCTTGCCTGAGGACGCTGTCCGGTCCCTCAACGCAGCCACGGCGGCGGCAGCCTCGGCCTCGGCCGGCGGCGGGAAGGGCTGGTGCGTTCGCGCCCGCGCCCTGTGCCCCTGTGCGTTGACCTGGGTGGTGAAGATAAGACGAACCAGATTTGTTTTTCTTTTTTCTTTCAATGACAAGTGGACCCCACAGGACCCCACATGATGACTAACATTACCAAACGTCGCCGTTACATATGAGACATTAAGTGGTGCCACATCGGCCTGACTAGCGGGCTCCATCTGTCATAAAGGCAATCAACAGAGCCAATTTGCCGATTAGTGGTTTTTGCAAAAAGATTACTCAAGACGTGGTGTTTTCTGTCGAGAAAATGTAGCGTAGTGTTTTCTGCAAACTTAGCCTTCAAAGTGGTGGTTTTGTGCAATTTACTCCCTACCCCACGATCGCATCGTCCAATTGGCATACACCTGGTCGTCGTTGGAGGGCTGCTGTGAGAAGGCGAGGGAGATGCATGTTCGAGTGATCCATGTCGCTGTGCTCGACGACGGTGTTGCCGAAGCTGGCGGCGGGCGGAGAGATCCAGTGTGATGATCTTCAACGGCGCCCCGGCCAGTCTAGGTCACCGAAGAAGAGGGTGTCGGCGCACGTTCCTAGACGGCGGCGAGCTCAACATCATACTCAAACTTATCATGTGGTAGCATGGGTGATTTTTTTTAAGTTTTCCTCACGGAGTCTTCATGTTTGGTTTTGGGGTGGCGAGGCGGCAACATTGTCCCAGTGTAGGAATAATGTTCTCCCTACCCTTTTCCTGTTCTGTTAGTGTGCTTGCTGCCAACGGTCAAGGCGGAGCCGTGTCTTCGATGGGTCTTCTGGGATCCAGTCAGTTTAGGTTTCTGATGGGTCTTCAGGGTTTTTATAAGCCTTTATTGTCGTTTCCTTCTCCAAGGCAGTGATTTGGTTCGTAGAATCACGGCCTCCGGCACCTCATGATCTGCATCGATGACTTTTTGGCCACAGATTCTATAAGTTCATGGTTTTATTAAAATTTACTCGGTCAAGGCGGAGGCCAAAAAGCGGGACCGAGCTTCGGCGTGTCACCGGTGGATCCAGAAGGACGAAGACTTCGGCACCCCCAATAATTTCATTGTAATTTATCTTTTTGTATGAGTGTGTTTACAAGGACCTGTTGTACTTAATATACTGACCTTCGGCCTTTGCACGGAGAAAAAAAAAAGTCAGTCGACCCAGTCTACACAGCATGCATGCGTCCTCATGCTCGCCACGCATCATCATCAACCTCTCGCAGCGCCACTCCCTCCATCCAAGATTCCAAATATACATGGCGTATTGGTGTTTTTCACCAACTAACACTTTCTTAAATTGCACTTTTTTGGAAATCGAATTAGAGACAGGGACTTCTCAAGCAACTTATACATTACAACTAGCAAAGCTGATAGAATGACTTTGAGAAAAACATTCGCTTGGATAATCTCTAAAGTGCCCAACATATGAATATTCTGCCCTCTCTAAACACGACCATAGGCTTTTGGGCAATGGAGTGGAGGAGTGGTGTCCTTTTATTAGATTATCATACTATTTGCTCTTCTAGATGTTGATGTAGTGGTAGTAGTGGTATATTATGTCGATGTGATTAACCTCTTAGTTTAAACTTTGTTGGAGACATCCACTGGGTAACGATGGATGCAGCTAGCCCAAGGTCCATCCGCTCCAGAAGATGGCTGTATACACATCCACCCAACGGTGTTGCATTCATACCCTGCACCGAAGCCAATCATCCACACCTTGTTGCCTTTCTTCATCCGACCTTTAGCTTCAATGTATGCCAACTCATACCACACTGATGAGGTCGACTGGTTTCCAAACCGATGTAGTGTCATTCGTGATGGCTCAACATGCTTGTCTGATAGACCGAGACCATGTTGTACTGAGGTGATAACCGCCGGCCCACCGACATGGATACAGAAATGGTGAAATGCAACAGAAAAGTTTGGGATGTATGGTCTGATCTTCCTCCAATGAAGTACCTTTTTCGCCATGCAGAAGAGCCAAAACCTGGAAAGCTCTGATGCTGGTAGGACAAGAGGTGCGGTTGATGTGATATTAGCCGTGAGTGCATCACCAGCGACGGCCATAAGGTCTTTAGAGAGTGCAATCCCCAGGTTTCCCTTCTCATCTTCTTCTTGATACACACACCGGTAGGCAGTGTTGCTTGCCGCCGTGATCGTTCGCGTGAAATGCCCAAGCCGAAACCGAGCCTTGGACCTGGAAGTCGACAAAATCTTGGCGACACCGCCCATACGAAACAAGAGGTTAGTCAGCTGCATGGAACGCTTGTTTCCCACATAGTAGCATGGGCCAACGATCTCCGTTGACACCACCAACGCGTATGACCCCCAAGGCATGAACCGCAGGATGTTGCTCGCGAGCCCCACTGCGGTCACCGATGCAGAGCATGCCATCCCGGAGAGGTTCATGACACGGAGATCACCTCGTAACTTGTATCTATTTACAATCATGTCGGCGATGGATGGTACCGGACAAAATAAGCTACAGTTGGTGATAAGAACACCGACCGTATCAAGGTTGATGCACGTCTTGGCTAGAAGGTCATCAATCACTGAGAAGACGACCAACTCTGCTTCGGTGCGTGCTTCATCAAGCCTACAATATGGCTCCATGTGCATAACTACTGGTGCGAAATATGTTTGATCGCCCATGCCTGAGCGCTCATGAATACTAGCTATGAAGTTGGCAGTAGAATCATCAATCAAAGGTGAGAGTCGTGCATGCTCGACGGAGGTTGCCTTTGGGTATCTAAAGTTGGAGCTTGGCCGGAAGCAAGCGTAGTCAACAAGGTATACATTTCTAGGACGGAGTGCAAGATAGATGGCAGTCGTGACAATCAAAAGAGCGACGAGAAGTAGATGGATGAGACATATATCACTGGATTGGGGCATAGTCTTGTGTACAGTGGAAAGCCATAGTGCAACTTTTGTGAGGACGGCAGTTGCGAGTATCATTGTGGTGACAATTCGCAAGACGAGGATCTTAGCAGTTAGCAGCACAACGGTGCAATGAAAGTTAAGCAATTGTTTCCTTTTATATAGCAATCTGTGATGCTTGAGACAACACCCAACTATCATACTGTTGGGTAGTGTAGTGTACAGGCGTGCACAGATGTGTGATGGGGATAGCGAGAAGGAGCAGTAATGGTGGGGGATTTTATGCAAGGGCTTTGCATGCCTTCGAACATTTCTTTTCACTCACGATCTTCCATTACAAGATCATGGGAGAAATACGTAACATCAGAGCAGTGCACACCTAGATCAAATAAATATCAATCAGCACACGAGCGCTGATAGTACGTATGAGACCGTGCGTGCCAACTTCTCAACGGTATATATTCCTAGCATATTATTATTATTCTCAACCATCTTCCTAGCATATGGAAATTCCAAGGGGCACGCAGGTGCGCACCTGCCCATCCCTTCTCGGCCGCTCGATTCAGTGGCGGTGCCAGGATCAGAAGTCTGTGATGTCATTTCAAATCTGTGATGTCGAATACATGTGTTTTCATCAATTTTATAAAAAAATAACATGATTTCTACTTGTGTACAAAGGATTTGCCAAAACCTATGTGGTCAATTGACCACACTCCTCTCAACATGGCTTCGCCACTGGCTCGATTGTCTCGCGATCTGCAAAGTATTTGCATCCCGCACGAGGATACAATAAGTTTTAAGTTTTAATCTTGGAAACTTACGAATTCTCGTCGCTTGTATCAAGTTTCAGAATTTAAACTTTAGGCAAATTTTTGTCGGTTGCAGATAGTAAAGTTATGATTTTGTCGGTCGCTCGTACTAAGTTTCAGTAGTTCAAATTTAAAAGAATTTTTTGTAAACTTATTAAAATGTTTCACAATGAATCTTATTTGAAAGCCCTCATCATGAGAAACACGAATATGAAAACACAACTTAATTTGGACTTTTCATTAAAAATATATGAAAGATTGAAATCGAAAGCCAAAATAAAAAGCGTGCATGTGGGGTTCGCTGCCCCGCATCTGGGTGCCATAAATCCTCTCTCCTGGCATATATCATGTTGCACGCTAGTGTGTCCATGTTTCTCACATTGCACAGCGAGAGCACTCTCATTCAGATTATTAGAAAGACGTTAGCCCATAGATATTGAAGAGGTTTTAATGCACCATCCAACTAATTTGGGTTGTCTAGTTTTCTCATGTTTTCTACAACACATGCATATGTTTCTTTACTTAAATGCAAACGATTTTTCGACCTTGAATCTTGCACGGAGATGCATGTAATCTTTGTACTTATACATGCAACAATTTTCTTCTTCTTAAGAAGAGAGACTATCTTGATAGAACGAAAACCATTTTCCTGCAATTTCTACAGCTCAGACTGTTTTCTTGAAATGCAATCCATTTTTCAACCGTTAGATTTTGCCCGTGAATGCATGCAAGCGCTGTTTTTTCAACCGTCAGATTTTACCCGTGGATGAATGTAAGTGTTGTGCTTTTCAATAGTTCAATCTTGAGTTCACTTTCCTCTCACGCTCCAGCGTCGCCTGTCTGGCAACACGGGTGGACAGACCGCCAGCGCCGTTGGTACCCGTCCTCTCCTACCTCAGCTCCCTTGCATGTAGGGATGGCAATGATGGGTACCCATTACCCACGTACTCTGCGGGTAAAAACCCTATTAGGATAAGGGTATGGAACAAAAAAATATCCATAGATATATAAATAGGGAAATGTTAAACCCATTGGGTAGAGCAGGTACGGGTATGGGATCATATAACCCACACTCACGTACCCATGTACCCATATAAAATTCATATGAACTCAAAATTATCTCTTCACTTTGTCATGAATTTGTGAACTCAAAATATATGACGATATGTTGATGTTTTGATGCGTTGTTTACGAGAAAGTGATGTTGTTTATGATGTGTTGCTGTTTAAAAATGTGTGTCGTTGTTATAATCCATTATTGTTTATAGATTATAATTATATGTTGTTTTTTATGACAATGAGTTGTTCGAAGCGATGCTTTGTAAACATGGGTAATTTTACCCACGGGTATCCATCCACTCTGTCGGGTAACGGGTATGAAAAAAAATATACACTCATTGACGAGTATAGGTAAGGGTGATGGGTAAGCTTAGAGGGAATGGATAAGGGTATGGGGTGGCTCAACCCGTATCCAAACCCTGCGGGTGCCATCCCTACTTGCAGGCCGCCGCTAAGCTAAGCCCACACGGCGGGTGGTAGCGGCAAGGCCTTCTTCTCGCTCGACGTGGGCGCTCGCGGCGGGGAAGGCACAATCCCTCTTGCTGTGCGGCTCGGTGACTGCGGCACTACAGTGATCTCGACTTCGGGGGTAGCTCCTCTTCGGTACAGGTTGCTCGTCCACATGTGATCTGCTTTGGGCCGGCTTCCCCACGCGATGTACATCGGCCGACGTCTTGAAGCCTCTGGCGATGATGTTGTGGTGGTTCGTCAGACCCAGGCGGATGTGGCCCCGTCCAGCCCCGTCACAGTTGTGGCATTGCGGGCTCCGGTGGGAAGCTTTGGTGCGTCGGGAGTGGCGGGTTGTGCAGATATTTTCCCGCGACTCGATCCAATGGGTTTGGGATGGGGTGGCAGTCCTCTCTCCCAGCTCATGTGTTGTTCGGCGGTCGCTTATCGCAACATGGGGTGCAGCGATTGGTGGCCCCTGATTTGTCGGTTTTACCTCGTCTACGGTTGTAGGAGGTGAGGGGGATATGGGCCGCATGTGCGTCCATGGCTTCATTGCCACGCCGGGGGTGTTTCAGCCAGTGGAGTGCTTGTCGGTCTAGACTGACATCGTTGGGATTGTGGTTGTGTTACTTCGGATGCAAGCCTTGCCGATGCTTGTCGGCTAGCGGCGGAGGCGGCCCTAGGCGTCAGCGTCACTATTCTTTTTGGAAGCACCGTCGAGGATAACTAAGCATCCTCATTTTCGGACGAAAGTAGATCCTACTGTAGGATCGGACGACAGGGTATCCCAGACATCGCTCTTCATATATGGGGCATCGTCTTGATGATCTTTGTCCCATTTGCGCTTCCTGCAGGCTGGACGTGCACAACATTGCGGTCAACAGGTACCCGACGGGCAGTGTGCGAGGTTAGTGTTGCATTGTAAGTTGTGTGGCAACGATGATGGTGGAAGGTGGAGAGGAATAAGCGGCATGTGAGGTTGCTATGCTAAGTTATATGATATGTCTATGTGACATCCCGGTTTAATAGGAATTGTACTACTCATATCAATAAGGTGCACATTTTTGAAGCCCATCTGAAAGGAAACTCAAAGCTAAGCGTGCTTGATTGGAACAATTTAAGGATGGGTAATCGACTAAGAAGTTGATCCCGCGTGTGCACGGTTTACCGTTTGAAATTTCTTTTCATCAATAGCTTCACCCCGCTCGTTGACATGACTTTCGTGGTTTACGTTTTCTGTTTCGACGGTCGTAGATAAGTACATGTGTATCTCCCTATTATACTGTACTAAGGTGTTCGTGTGGTGTTTAGAAAAAAAATCCGGAAAATCCATTGCGCACGCTCATCCATTTGATTTTCCATTGACCACTAGCTTCATCTTGTTGTTCCACAGAACTTTCATGTTGTACTTTTTATCTTTTGACTCGCGTAGACGAATGGATCTATGCCTATATACTCTACTGTAACTGTGTGTGTCATGTGTAGTTGTTAACTCTTAGTCATGTATTGTATGTAACCAGACGCCGCATATTGCATGACCCGATGCAGGCCACCAAATGACAAGGGAAAATTGCTTCTCTAATGCAGCCTACCAAATTATTCACACAACATTGTTTTCTGCCTGTATTTACTTAGCATGTCCTAGTTGAGTCACAGATGTCGGTAGACCAATAATGATGTAGTCTACCAAATACAACCATCAGAACTCAAGTTTCCCCTTGGCATATCAGCAAGCATGCGGTGATCTTGGAGGAATTTGAAGAGCACATACAACCGTCAGAACTCAAGTTTGATAAGCTGCCAGTATGGATTCGGGTAGTTAACCTACCCTATAATCTGAGGAACGAAACCAGAGGTTTCGTAATAGCTCAGCAGATTGACAAGTCTGCTTTTGTTGTCCAAGTTGATCCAGTGGGGGGCTTCCTGCGAGCCAGGGTAACAACTGATGTCTAGAAACCCCTACGGATATGACATCGAGTATGAACAAATCCCACACTTCTGCTTCTCTTGTGGCCGGCTTGGTCATTCCGACCTATTTTGTCCCACTCCTGGGACTAGAGATGAGAATGTCGATCTTCCGTTCAAGGCCTCCCTCCGGGCGCTGGAAGATCACAGGAAAGCAAACTCTGGAGAGAACACGACGCGGGTAAAGCATGAGAAACAACAAAGCACGAGGGAATCCCAGTCATCAAGCTCTCAACAAAAGGGAGGGCCTGAGGTGACATCCCCTGTCAAACATCTGGTGCCACTCAAGCGCAAAGGGGGGCCGCAAACCTAGGTCTATCGCCAGGTGGTGAAGCAAACCCTGGACATTACAGAGCACGGCGAACCCAATGCTAGCAATGCAAACGGAGAAGGAGCCTCTGAACCGACTGCTCTAGGTACAGAGAACCTGACTGTGTCTTTCCCTGAGAGGGAAGCAAATAAGAAAAAGCCCACACTTCCATCTTCTGAATCATCGGTAACGGCTGCGAGTCAGCCCTGCCAGAGTCAATGAGTGCTTTGACCTGGAACTGTCGAGGGCTTGGGAACCATGCGACAGTTCTTGAGCTTCGCAAGCTAGTGAAGCAAGAAGGACCTACCCTGTTATTCGTCATGGAAACGAAGATCAGGGGGAAACGAGTAGATGATTTGAAAACCACTTTAGGATTTCATGGTTGTTTTGCCGTTGATAGTGACGGGCTTAGTGGAGGTATCGGTCTTTTCTGGTCAAAAGATGTTGATGTAAACTTGGAAAATTTCAGGAGATCTCATATTGATGTGAAGGTCGCACAGAATAATAAAAGTTGGCGCTTTACTGGTTTTTACTACGAGCCCCGTGTGGAGAATCGACACCACAGTTGGCGGTTCATTCGTACTCTATTTGCTATCTAGCATAGGGTATGTGTCGGGGAAACCGATCACCTTTGGGGTCACAAAGGATCCCTTCTATGTTCGGCGGGAGGATTAGTTGCACGAAGAGCAGGTCGAGCCGCTAGCACACAGGGGATTTTTATCTAGGTTCGGGCCGCAGAGATGCGTAATACCCTAGTCCTGCTTTGTCTGGTTATATGTGTGTTCTTGAGCTCTTGGACTAGCTATGATGTGTGCTTTGTCCAAAAGTCCGAATCCTCTCTTTGTGCGCCTTGGGCCTCCTTTTATATACAAAGGGGTTGCCACAATGGCACACAGGGGGTGACAAGCTACAGTCGCACGAGCTTATTGCTCGATCAACGTAGGACAAGCGCATTTAATGCGTTGCCTACGTGTCCTCTCTCTTTATCGGGGACGGCAACAGAGGACATCCCATCCTTCGCCGCTCCTCCTCGCCTTGCCATGTGTCCGGGCCGACAAGGCATGCAGCGCCATGCTAGCCAACCAGCTGCTGTGTTGGCGAAATGGCAAGCTTCCACGAATATCTGCATGCCGCCATGCAGGCGCCTGCTTAGTTGGCACGCCTGTCGTCGCACTTGAGTGGTGGTGAGGTGGCGAAACCTTGCCGGGCGCGGGTCTGGCCGCGGCCCAGCGATCATCCCTGGCAAGGCTTGCCGGGGGCCTTGGAGTCGTCCCTGGCAAGGGTCTTGCTGGGGGTCTTCGTCTTCTAATCCCGCGTGGATTCGTGGGCTGCCAATCTTCATGAGGGGCTGCATCCTATCAGGCATGTGCTTTCCAGATCTTTGGTCTTAACGTTGTCGATGGTGTCTGAGCTCTCATCCCCAAAGGTGGTGGTCCTGCTGGTCTCTTCGCAAGCTGCCCCGGGCAAGGTGCTTGCAGGGGGCCTCGCAGGTCACCTCAGCAAGGCTTGTTGCCGGGCATGGCCCTGCCAGCCTTCTGCTACTTGTTACTTTGAGCGTCTGTTTTGATATTCTTTGTACCTGTCTTGCTTCCTACCGTCCTCCTCTGCTTTGCCAAGCCCTGCTGTAGGCGTGGCTGCGACCATCCGTGCACAAGTAAGGGGTACAGAAGTACCCCCACTTTTGTACACCGACAGGAGCCCCGGGGCCTGGGCACACGTAAGCTCAAGGCATAGTTGGGCCAGGCCCAAAGCAGTGTGCGGGCGGGCGTGGCAGAGGCGAGCCGCCACGATCTTTCTGTCAGTTGCACTTCCCCGCGACCCGCGTTGAGTGCATGACGTGGGGGTCGCGCGCGGGATGGGCGTGGCACGCATGCGTCACCCCGCGGTAAATGGTAAAGAGTTGGCCCGCGCCTTCCCCATAAAAAGGGAAAAACCGTAGGGGCACTGCTCATTTACCTTCTCTGCTTCTCCCAATCTTGGAACCGTCGTTCCTCTCTTCTTCCCCAAATCTGAATCTGAGCTCAGCGCCCCTGCTTGCCAGTACCACGCCTCCATCGCCTCTCGATACCATACTCCTCCTTAGCCGCCATGGCGCCCAAAGCTAGCAGGGGCAAGGGAGCGGCCAAAGCTGCCACGGGAAAGGAGGTGCCGGAGAGTGAGCTGGTGAAGATGCGGAAGAAGCATGCCCTCTTCTCTCCGGCGATCGACGTGCTCACGCTCAAGGACCAGTTCCTGTGCTTGTGGGGGAAGGAGATGACGGGGCATCCCTCCACGAAGGTCATCCCCGCTCCCTTCGCCAAGCTCGGCCTGGATATTTATCCTTTCTTCGTGGATTAGTTCTCCTGCGGGCTCTACCCCCCTTTCTCAGATTTCTTTAACAACATCATGCACACCTACGACTTCCATTTCCTGGACTTCACGTCGAATGCGGTGGCGTGCATAGCCCTTTTCGCCCATCTCTGCGAGGGCTTCGCCAGATTCCACCACAACACGTCGCTCTTGCGCCACGATTTCTTCCCCCGGGTCTAGCAAGGGGACGCCATCACTGGCTCCGTTACTTGGATCCCGAGGACTCTGTACAAGGGCGCATACCCGGAAGGTTTCCAGAAGGAGCGGTGGGATGAATGGCGAGGCCGGTGGTGCTGGATTGTAGAGAAGGAGCCACGACCATTCTGCGAGGTCCATCGGAGTCCGCCGGTCCGCGGGGACGACTGGAGCGGCTTCGACCCCGACGATGGGAAGCTCACGGTCGCCACCACTAGGATCCTCCACCTCGTCTCTGCTGGCCTCACGCTGGAGAAGGTTGGGGCCGACTTCATCCATCGCTGCATTGTTCCCTTGCACCAGAATGGTAGGCCGGCCTCGGATTTCAGGAATGCCGTGGATATCATGAGGCTCCGCCCTGGCTTGAAACACAACTTCACGGTGATGGAGCACACGTTCGTCTGCCAGAGGCTTTTTCAGCTCAAGATCGACAAGGACGGCAACGCTGAGTGAACCAGCAAGGCCGTAAAGGCCGGCAAGACCGGCCACCCGTTCAGGTTGCCGGCAGGGGTGCATCCAATGAGCAATAACTCCCGTCTGACCGAGATCATTGCCACGATGCCCGTCTTCAACGCCCATGACCTGGATCCAACCTGGGCCAAGCCAAAGGCGGAGTTGGTGCAGCAGTTCTTCAACAACTTGTCGGAGGGTACTGTCCGCGACGAGCCAGAGCTTATCCGCCCCACCACCAACAAAGAGGTGGCGTAGATTGCCGCCAGAGTGAAGGAGGCATAACTTGCCGCGGAGGCTGCCAGCTGCGGCACCATGGAGGACGACGCCAAAGAGGCCGCAGAGGAGCAAAGATTCCTCAGGTGGGTGGGGCCCACCGGGGAGACCAGTGATGCTGGTGCCAGGGCTCCCCCTGCCGCAGAGGTGGCCGAATAGCCGGCCGAGGAGGCGTCCGGGGCGGATGAGCCCTCGGCCCCGAAGAAGAGGCGCGTCTTGCGACGGACCAGCTCTGGCGAGCCGGTCCGCCCCGTCAAGGCCACACAACGGCAAGGGGTTCAGGCGGAGCCCATGCGCCAGACGAGGCGCGCAGCCGCGGAGGCGCTGGAGGAGGCCGCAGCGGCGAAGAGGGCCGCAACTGCTGCCTCCTCCTCGACCAGACGTGCCGCCGCTTCTTCCTCCTCAAGCAGACGCGCCGCCGCTTCTCCCGCGGTCGAGCGCGTAAGGACTCCGTCTCCTTCCCTGGTGGGCTCTATCCCAGCGGCCAAATATGACCTTGGGTCATTCAGCCCGAGGAAGAAGAGGAGGGCAGAAGAAGAGGAGGACATGTATGTACTCTGCTTCCCCCATCTATTCTCTGACTCCTTACTCGAATCACTTTATCTTGATTTGGCTTCATTGTTGTAGCGACACGGAGACGCTGGCCCAGAGGGTGAAAAGAGCCAGGGCCTCGACTAGCGTTGAGCCCCCGGCAAGCACTCCTCGTGCATCAGGGATGACCTTCACCAGCCCGGAGTCCAGCCCCCTGCGCAGCCCCTGTTCTAGCCCCCAACGTAAGTTTTCCACTTATCTCTTGCCGGCGGGCGTTGGAGCGCGTCTTCTTATTGGTGACCTTGCCGGGACTGTAGGAAGGGAGCAGCAGCAGGAGGAGCCCATAAGGGCCGCCCCCATATGCCGCCCCCATCAACTATGCCGACCAGAGGGGCGTCCCCGGCAAGGGCACCTACTGGCGAGCACATGTGCTCGGAGGAGGGGGAGGCGGGCATAGGCGCTGGTGACCCCGTCCCGGCAACAAATATTACCGGGGAGGGGGACGCATCCTCCTCACCTGCCGCGGGTGAGTACATGCCTTCTGCTTCTTGCCATTATGTAGGCTCGAAAGTATGTCTAGAGGGGGGTGATTAGACTATTTGACCAAATAAGAACTTAACCTTTTCCCAATTTTAGTTCTTGGCAGATTTTAGGAACTTAGCACAAGTCAAGCAATCTTAACACAATTCAAGCAAGCATGCAAAGAGTATATGAGCAGCGGAAAGTAAAGCATGCAACTTGCAAGAAAGTAAAGGGATGGGTTTGGAGAGTGCAAACGCAATAGGATACACGGATGTTTTTGTCGTGGTTCCGATAGGTGGTGCTATCGTACATCCACGTTGATGGAGACTTCAACCCACGAAGGGTAACGGCTGCACGAGTCCACGGAGGGCTCCACCCACAAAGGGTCCACGAAGAAGCAACCTTGTCCATCCCACCATGGCCATCACCCACGAAGGACTTGCCTCACTAGGGTAGATCTTCACGAAGTAGGTGATCTCCTTGCCCTTACAAACTCCTTGGTTCACTCCACAATCTTGTCAGAGGCTCCCAAGTGACACCTAACCAATCTAGGAGACATCACTCTCCAAAAAGTAATAGATGGTGTGTTGATGATGAACTCCTTGCTCTTGTGCTTCAAATGATAGTCTCCCCAACACTCAACTCACTCTCATAGGATTGGATTTGGTGGAAAGATGATTTGAGTGGAAAGCAACTTGGAAAGGCTGGAGATCAAGATTCATATGGTTGGATTGGAATATCTTGGTCTCAACACATGAGTAGGTGGCTCTCTCTCAGAAAATGGGTAGTGGAAGTGTATGCATGATCTGATGACTTCCCTCACGAACGAGGAGATGGTGGAGGGGTATATATAGCCTCCACAAAAAATCTAACCGTTACACACATTATACCAAACTCGGTGGGACTGAATCAGAAAACTCGGTCGGACCGATTTAGTACATATGTGACCGTTAGGAAATTTTGGTGGGACCGACATGTCATCTCGGTGGGACCGATATCATTAGGGTTAGGGCATAACGTAATCTCGGTTGGACCGATTACTCAAACTCGGTTGGACCGACTTTGGTAATAAGCTAACAGAGAGTTGGTCAGGCAAACTCGGTGGGACCGCTTTGCTCATCTCGGTTGGACCGAAACGTTACAAAAAGGAAACAGGGAGTTTGCAATGCAGACTCGGTGGGACCGATCGCTCATCTCGGTTTGACCGAAATGTTACGAAGGGAAACAGAGAGTTTGCAACCCCATCTCGGTGAGACCGAGATCCCTATCGGTGAGACCGAAAAGACTAGGGTTTCTGGCAGTGGCTATGTCAAATGAACTCGGTGGCGCCAGATGGATCAAATTGGTGGGGCCAAGTTTGACTTTTGGTTTGGGACATATGTGGATATGAGAAAGTGGTTGAGGCCTTTTGGAGCATATCACTAAGCAATTTGAGCAAGCAATCCATTAAGCAAACCTCATCCCCTTTTAATAGTATTGGCTTTCCTATAGACTCAATGTGATCTTGGATCACTAAAATAGAAAATGTAGAGTCTTGGACTTTAAAGCTTGAGCCAATCTTTTGTCCTTAGAATTTTGAGGGGTCCACATTCCTTATCCATGCCATGCCAATCATTGAACTTTCCTGAAATATTTATCTTGTAATGGCATTAGTTCAATGAGCTTATGTTGTTAATCATTACCAAAACCACCCAGGGATAGTTGCACTTTCACATTATCGCTTTGACTTCTTTCCTTCCCTCTGTCGTGAGTTGTCCTGATTTCGGCCTTACCTTTCTCCCTTCTTTGGCTTCAGGTCCTCCCTCGGCAAATCAGACGGACATCGAGGCCGTGATCATGGAGACCGCCAAGGATGCCAAGGCCGAGGCCACCAATATTGCTGCCGAGGAGGGTGCCAAGTGACCCACCGAGGAGGCCACCACAGGGCTTTCCAGGGAAACCGACAAGAACCCTGCCGGGCAGGAGGTGGCCAAGGAGCCTGCAAGAGAGGCCGGCAAGGCTGCTGCCGAGGAGGCCACCACGGGGCATGCCGGGAATGCCGGCGAGGCCACCACTGGAGAGGCCGCCAAGGATCCTGCCGGGGAGGAGGTGGTCAATGACCAGCCTTCCTCCTCCTCAGCCCCTGCCCCGAGTGGGTACTTGAAGGTTGACGATGATCTCTTCGTCAGCATCCCAGGAGCGGCAGGCACCAGAACACCAATCGAGAGGGAGGTCTTTGATGAGGAGATCCTCACTGCTGCCGGACTCCAGGTTGTTGATGAACCGAGCATCAGCAGCGGTGTCTCCAAGGAGGACCAACTCCTTCAGGCTATAGGCGCTAACTTCCACAAGCTCCAGGCTCTCCATCGGGGTCGCAAGGAGAAGGCAGACTCCAGAATGGCGGCCGTGGACAAGGCCGAGGAGGATTTCTAGGAGCGCGTCGCTCAGATGAAATTCTGTTTTGACGAGGCTCAGGAAGATCTGAAGGCCTCCCACATCCAACTGAGTGAGCGCCAGCGGGATCTCCTCTTGTAGAAGGCCGATTTTGACAAGGCGCAGGAGGTGGCAAAAGCCAAGGCTGCCAAGGATGAGTCCGACAAGACGCAGCGCCACATCTCGCTTGATGTCCATGAGGAGGACTTGGTCGCTCACCATGCAGCGCTTGCTGCCACGCTTCGCGCCAAGGACGAGGAGATCGAGAGGCTCGTCGCGTAGCGGACCCAAGACCTGACGCAGAAGCACCAGGAAGCGCTCAATTCTCTGGCCCTTGACCATGCCGGCAAGCTGAAGAAGGCCATCGACCACGCTGAGGCGGCAGAGGCCATCAGGATTGAGCTGGCCGGCAAGGTGGAAAAGCTGGAGGTGAAGTTGGCTGAGCTCGCCAAGGAGATCTCCATGCTCAAGGATGACAAAGAGAAAGCTCTCTATGACCTGGCCGAGATGCAGACCACCATATCTGACAAAACCAAGCTGCTCTCCAAGGCCAACGAGTCCATTGGTGATCTGAAGCTGAAGATGGACAGCCAGGAGAAGATGCTCTCGGAGTCCAAGGCCCGTGAGTAGATCCTGGCCAAGGACCTTGCGGACGAGCAGCAGCTGCTGCGGACTGCCGCCTCTTCCCACAACAAGCTTGTGGAGAGCACAAAGCTTTGGACCAGCCACCTTGTGGACGTCGCGGAGAAGCTCACTACGCAGCTGACTGCCATGGGCATGCCAAACTTTAGAATCTCCCGCGAGACGAGACTGGCCGAGAGCGCCTGGCTGTCCGAGTTCTTCGAGCATGTCCTTGATGCCCTTAAGCAGCTCCAATCCACCAGGGAGGCTTTCCTGGCCGAGGAGTCCCGACAACTTTGCTGGGACGCCTTGATCAAGGTGCTCACCAAGGTTGCGCACTGGAATCCCAGCGTAGAGTTTGCTCAGGCGCTCGACAGCTTGCCGGAGGACGTCAAACGTCAGGCGCTCGAGGAGCACATCGAGCCCATCTTTAGCTATGTCAGCGGAGTCGCAAGGTTGGAGGGCCAGCGCCGGGATTAACTGCTTCGTTCCTTGTAGTTGCTGCAAGTTCGTATCCAAGACAGATTATCTTAAGTTAGAATCGCGGCAACTTTTGATGTAATATAACTTTTGTTGTACTTTGAATCTGGTTGCATGTTATCTTCCGTTTTGGTTCATCCTTGTATTTTCGGCACCCTACACTTAGTTGGATAGGCCTGCCGGCACGTGCACCCCTTACCGTAGGTGCTAGAAGGACGGATCCTTAGCAGCCTGCAGAGGGCGTCGACGCCAGTAGGCTACCCTGCCGCTCTTGGCACAGTTGAGCGGACTCGAGTCAGAAATAGGGGCGCTGTTGATTACGGCAAGGTACCTCACCGTTCTTAGCAGAGCACAACATCCAAACTGTTGAGCGGACTTGAAACAGAACAAGGGTGTTGCCAATCACGGCAGGGTTCCTTTTGCATGCAGGTTCTCCATACAAGGACTGAAACCATTGAGGGGGAATAACCTTATAAAAAGGAAGAATTACTCAAAGTTTAGTTGACTTAGCTTTTGGTTGCTATGCGAATCATCGTTGCGGCCGTAGACACCGCCGCTCGCCTGGCCCTTCGCACCAGGATGGTGCGGACGGCCTTGATCGGGCTGGCCGCTGCGGTCATCTTCTTCTTCGGCACCATGGCGACGAAGAAACTACTATACTAACTAACAGACCAGATTCTCACAACTAACATTCCCCTACCTGGCGCGCCAAAGATGTCGGGGAAACCGATCACCTATGGGGTCACAAGGATCCCTTCTACATTCGGCGGGGGATTAGCTGCATGAAGAGCAGGTCGAGCCGCTAGCACATAGGGTATTTTTATCCAGGTTCGGGAAGCAGAGATGCGTAATACCCTAGTCCTGCTTTGTCTGGTTATATGTGTGTTCTTGAGCTCTTGGACTAGCTATGATGCGTGCGTTGTCCAAAAGTCCGAATCCTCTCTTTGTGCGCCTTGGGCCTCCTTTTACACACAAAGGGGTTGCCATAATAGCACACAGGAGGTGGCAAGCTACAGTCGCACGAGCTTATCGCTCGATCAATGTAGAACAAGCGCATTTAATGCATTGCCTACGTGTCCTCTCGCTTTATCGGGGATGACAACAGAGGCCATCCCATCCTTTGCCGCTCCTCCTCTCCTTGCCATGCGTCCGGGCCGACGAGGCATGCAGCGCCACGCGGGCCAACCAGCTGTTGTGTTGGCGAAATGGCAAGCTTCCAGGAAGATCTGCATGCCGCCACACAGGGGCCTGCTTAGTTGGCACGCCTGTTGTCACACTGGAGTGGCGGTGAGGTGGCGAAACCTTGCCGGGCGCGGGTCTGGCCGTGGCCCAGCAATCGTCCCCAGCAAGGCTTGCCGGGGGCCATGGAGTCGTCCCCGACAAGGGTCTTGCCGGGAGTCTTCGTCTTCTGATCCCGCGTGGATTCGTGAGCTGTCAATCTTCATGAGGGGCTGCATGCTATCAGGCATGTGCTTTCCAGATCTTTGGCCTTAACATTGTCGATGGTGTCTGAGCTCTCAGCCCCAAAGGTGGTGGCCCTGCTGGTATCTTCGCATGCTGCCCCGGCAAGGTGCTTGCCGGGGGCCTCGCAGGCCGCCTCGGCGAGGCTTGTTGCCGGGCGTGGCCCTGCCAGCCTTCTGCTACTTGTTACTTTGACGTCTGTTTTGATATTCTTTGTACCTGTCTTGCTTCCGGCCGTCCTCCTCTGCTTTGCCAAGCCCTGCTGTAGGCGTGGCTGCGACAGTCTGTGCACAAGTAAGGGGCACAGAAGTACCCCCACTTTTGTACACCGACAACATGGATGTGTATGGGCGATTTTAATGAAACCCTACATGCGGATGAGCACTTTGGCGTGAATGCAAGACCGGAGAGATAAATGCGTGCTTTCCGCGAGGCAATTTTAGACTGCACGCTCCAAGACTTGGGGTGGCGCGTGATACGTCTCCAATGTATCTATCATTTTTGATTGTTCCATGCTATTATATTACCCATTTTGTATGTTTATGGGCTTTACTCTACACTTTTATATCATTTTTGGGACTAACCTACTAACCGGAGGCCCAGCCCGAATTGCTGTTTTTTTGCCTATTTCAGTGTTTCGAAGAAAAGGAATATCAAACGAGTCCAAACGGAATGAAACCTTCCGGAGCGATATTTTTGGAACAAACGCAATCCAGGAGACTTGGAGTGGACGTCAAGAAGCAGCCGAGGCGGCCACGAGGGTGCCAGGCGTGCCCCCACCCTCGTGGGCCCCTCGTGGCTCCCCTGACTGACTTCTTTCGCCTATATATGCCCATATACCCTAAAAACATCGGGGGGCACAATAGATCGGGAGTTCCGCCGCCGCAAACCTCTATAGCCACCAAAAACCAATCGGGACCCTGTTCCGGCACCCTACGGGAGTGGGGGGGGGCGTCCCTCCTCCGGTGGCCATCTTCAACATCCCGGCGCTCTCCATGACGAGGAGGGAGTAGTTCACCCTCGGGGCTGAGGGTATGTACCAGTAGCTATGTGTTTGATCTCTCTCTCTCTCTCTCTCTCTCTCGTGTTCTTGAGGTGATACGATCTTGATGTATCGTGAGCTTTGCTATTATAGTTAGATCTTATGATGTTTCTCCCTCTCTACTCTCTTGTAATGGATTGAGTTTTCCTTTGAAGTTATCTTATCGGATTGAGTCTTTAAGGATTTGAGAACACTTGATGTATGTCTTGCATGTGCTTATCTATGGTGACAATGGGATATTCATGTGATCTACTTGATGTATGTTTTGGTGATCAACTTGCGGGTTCACCTTGTGAACTTATGCATAGGGGTTGACACACGTTTTCGTCTTTACTATTCGGTAGAAACTTTGGGGCACTCTTTGAAGTACTTTGTGTTGGTTGAATAGATGAATCTGAGATTGTGTGATGCATATCGTATAATCATACCCACGGATACTTGAGGTGACATTGGAGTATCTAGGTGACATTAGGGTTTTGGTTGATTTGTGTCTTAAGGTGTTATTCTAGTATGAACTCTATGATAGATCGAACGGCAAGAATAGCTTCGTGTTATTTTACTACGGACTCTTGAATAGATCGATCAGAAAGGATAACTTTGATGTGGTGATGTCTACTACACAACCTTCTTCTTGTAGACGTTGTTGGGCCTCCAAGTGCAGAGGTTTGTAGGACAGTAGCAAATTTCCCTCAAGTGGATGACCTAAGGTTTATCAATCCGTGGGAGGCATAGGATGAAGATGGTCACTCTCAAGAAACCCTGCAACCAAATACAAAGAGTCTCTTGTGTCCCCAACATACCCAATACAATGGTAAATTGTATAGGTGCACTAGTTCGGCAAAGATATGGTGATACAAGTGCAATATGGATGGTATATAGGTTTTTGTAATCTGAAAATATAAAAACAGCAAGGTAACAAGTGATAAAAGTGAGAGTAAACGGTATTGCAATGCTAGGAAACAAGGCCTAGGGTTCTTACTTTCACTAGTGCAAGTTCTCTCAACAATAATAACATAATTAGATCATATAACAATCCCTCAACATGCAACAAAGAGTCACTCCAAAGTCACTAATAGCGGAGAACAAACGAAGAGATTATTGTAGGGTACAAAACTACCTCAAAGTTATCCTTTCTGATCGATCTATTCAAGAGTCCGTAGTAAAATAACATGAAGCTATTCTTTCCGTTCGATCTATCATAGAGTTCCTACTAGAATAACACCTTAAGACACAAATCAACCAAAACCCTAATGTCACCTAGATACTCCAATGTCACCTCAAGTATCCGTGGGTATGATTATACGATATACATCACACAATCTCAGATTCATCTAGTCAATCCACACAAAGTACTTCAAAGAGTGCCTCAAAGTTTCTACCGGAGAGTCAAGACGAAAACGTGTGCCAACCCCTATGCATAGATTCCCAAGGTCACGGAACCCGCAAGTTGATCACCAAAACATACATCAAGTGAATCAATAGAATACCCCATTGTCACCATGGGTATCCCACGAAAGACATACATCAAGTGTTCTCAAATCCTTAAAGACTCAATCCGACAAGATAACTTCAAGGGGAAAACTCAATTCATCACAAGAGAGTAGAGGGGGAGAAACATCATAAGATCCAACTATAATAGCAAAGCTCACGATACATCAAGATCGTATCACCTCAAGAACACGAGAGAGAGAGAGATCAAACACATACCTACTGGTACATACCCTCAGCCCCGAGGGTGAACTACTCCCTCCTTGTCATGGAGAGCGCCGGGATGATGAAGATGGCCACCGGTGAGGGATTGCCCCTCTGGCAGGGTGCCGGAACAAGGTCATGATAGGTTTTTGGTGGCTATAGAGGCTTGCGGCGGCGGAACTCCCGATCTATGGTGCTCCCCGATGTTTTTAGGGTATATGGACATATATCGGTGAAAGAAGTCAGTCAGGGGAGCCACGAGGGCCCCACGAGGGTGGGGGCGTGCCTTGGGGGTAGGGCCCGCCTCCCTGCCTCGTGGCTTCCTCGAAGATTCCCTGACGTCTACTCCAAGTCTCCTGGATTGCTTCTGTTTCAAAAATAACTCTCCCCAAGGTTTCATTCCGTTTGGACTCCGTTTGATATTGCTTTTCTTCGAAACACTGAAATAGGCAAGAAAACAACAATTTGGGCTGGGCCTCCGGTTAATAGGTTAGTCCCAAAAATAATATAAAAGTGCTTAGTAAAGCCCATAAACATCCAAAACAGATAATATAATAGCATAAATACTTCAAAAATTATAGATACGTTGGAGACGTATCAGCATCCCCAAGCTTAATTCCTGCTCGGCCTCCAGTAGGTAAATGATAAAAGAAATAATTTATGAAGTGTGAATGCTAGCAGGTGCACAAGTTTGATCAATGATAATTTCAATCACCTTTTCTAGCATCATTATATGTCATAACAGTAGTTCATCTCATAAAACTTCTCACGATCAAGTAACAAGCTATTCACATGTTAAAGCATATACCATAAACTTTCTTGAAAACTAACAAACTATGTTCTCAGTCATCAAACAATTGCAACTCATCTTATTTTGACGAAGGGTCTATGTAAGAGCTTTGATTTAGAAAATCCCACATACTCAACTATCATATAGTCTTCCATGATTGCTACCACTCAAAGCATATTGGTGCCACTGCGAGCGAGCCCCACGCCCTGCCCTTTAAAAAAGGTTTAAAAAAATAAAATATATGTTTTTAAAATATTTATAATTAATTAATTAATTAATTAGTTTAATCTGGTTAAATTAGGCTAATTACCTAGTTTAATTAATTACACTAGGTAGTTAATCAAATAGTCTATGACAGGGGGCCCCACCCCCTGTTGACCAGTCAAACGTTGGCTGGTCAACAGGGACCCCCTGGACCCACATGTCATCCCCTGGTACACATCTGTGTACGCAGAGCTGGGTGCACCTAGCGATTAATCTTAATTTTTGATTTATTAATAATTCTAGAATATTATTAAAACTTTGAAAAATCATAGAAAATTAACCGTAGCATAGATGAAAAAGTTTTATACATGAAAGTTCTCAGAACGACGAGACGAATCCGAATACACCGTCCGTTTACCTGTCAGATGCCTCTAACTATCTGAACATGGAACATTCCCCCTCTGGTCATTTGTCTGACACGGGTCCGGAACCGGGAAAACATTCCCGGTTGAATTCCCCCTTCACCTATATCGCGTAGTACTGCGTTAGACCCCCCTAGCTCTGCTTGTTGACTTGTCATGTATCTGTTTGCTCTGTATTTACTGTTTCTTCCCCCTGTTCTCTCCGGTAGACCCGAGATCGATGCTGCCCCTGTGATCGACTACGTCGACATGACACTTTTACCCCTTTTCGACAGAGCTTCCAGACAAGCCCCCCCCCTTTGATCATCCCGATATCTCCCATTCCATTCTCTCATGCTTGTATTAGATTTTGCTACTGTATTTGATTGCTCCTATTCTGATGCATAGCCTGCTTTTGTACCTGCTTATTGTTATCTACCTGCTTATCCTAAACTACTTAGTATAGGTTGGTTAGTGATCCATCAGTGACCCCCACCTTGTCCTTGTTGCCCTTTCTTCATCATCGACGACTCGATCAATGTGATCGACGACCAGAGCCCGACACCTCACATCACATCATGCCCCTTTTGTTGCTCGACTCTGCAGAGCTACTATTGAGTGTCGGGGGTGGTACCTCATAACACACTCCTGATGATGATTCTGTAGTGTAGCTATTCGGTTGGGGTCATCGAGGGTGATTCCTCCTTGACCACTCCTGATACGACTCTGTCCTGCAACCCCTCAAGTGTGAACCTCGAGGGTGGTCCCTCTTACGTTAACCTTGATGATTACATCAAGTAGAATTCATCGAGAGTGATTCCCCGGGTTTTCCCCTTGTTGTTTGGACACACGGTTACCCGGACTTTACTTGTGACTATTGTTGAAGTCGGGTCAGCCCTGAGGGGTACCCGCGAGTTGATGTGAAAGTTGGGCGGGCCCGTAGAGCACCCGCGAGTTTTCCACGTGGCACGGCCGGGCAGTCTGGGCCCTTGCCGTAAGTCCACGAGACGGGGCGACGGGGTCACATTATCGTGAGTCTCTGCTCGTCTTCGCGAGCCCCCAATGCACTAACAGGTTTGGGTATTTGTTCTGAGTTGGCCTCTGGCCTTTACGCACTAACCAACATGTGAGAATAGTTATTGGCCTCGACATTGCAGTATCAGCCAAAGCTTTGTCAGACGTCCAGTTCAGCATTGTGGCACGGTCGGATCATGCTGGCCATCCGAGGTGGTGCTGGTATCCACCCTGCACACAACGACCCGGAGTGCTGCGGGCGATGGGCCCAAGAACCCGGAGTGCTTAGGATGTAGACCGGTGGGGACCTCTCTGCTGAGCCAAGGTAGGGCTGCGATGTGTTGATCTTCCGAGGCCGAGTATTGACCCCAGAAAGGTGTGTCCGGCCAGAGTGATCGAGCGTGTTGGGTAACGTGGTGCACCCCTGCAGGGAAGTTATATATTCGAATACCATGTCCACGGTAATGGACGTTCAGACTAGTTATATAACTAGAAGTGGATACTTGAGATATGTGATGGATATGTGGCTCCGAGATTGCTTTCCTGCAGGGAGTTGGGAAAGGATCTCTGGGCGTTGATGTTACAACATGCTTGTTTAATATTAAGATGTTGTTCTTTACTCTTCTACATGCTGCAAGATGCTTGGAGCTGCTTGAAGATGATAGGCTTGGAGCTGCTTGTACTATAAAGCTTGTATTATCTTGTGTCTAGAGTTGTGTTGTGATATCTTCCCGTGATTCCCTGATCTTGATCGTACACATTTGCGTGTATGATTAGTGTACGGTCGAATCGGGGGCGTCACAAGTTGGTATCAGTGACGACTTCCTGTAGGATCCCCCTTTCCAATTCCTTGGCCGAAGTTGAGTCTAGTCTTTGAAAAACGAATTTACTAACATGGATGTGCGGCTCACGAGCCCACGTCGCCATTGGGTGGTATTAGGATCTTTTACTCCTCGTCTATACTCTAGGACTCTGATCTCTCTTCTATTCTGGTTAAACGATTTTGTTAATTCTAACTCTAGGATCTCGTAAGTACTTTCTCCCGGAGAGCCCCCTCACTCCAGATGATTGCTTGGTGCACCAGAAGATTCTGAAGATACTCTCTGATGTTTTACCGAGTCCCTTGTACCCTTCGCCGTTGCGATCCCTACCACCGATAAATCCTTAGGTGTAACTACCTACATTGTCGTTCATACAGTCATCCCCCGTTGATCTTGTTATTACAATATACCCTGAATTTCTCCTTATTGTTCCGAGAATACTTTGTGCCTACTACCTTGTAATTCATTGCCACCTGCATACCCCTACGGTAATTCCTCACACCTATCGAGGATTTGCTCATTCCTAGTTGATTAAGTGATTCACAAGATACTCTGAAATACTACCCGATCTTCCGATAACCCTCTCCAACTATTGATCTACAAATACTTGTCTGCTTGCATTATGGATACTTTCCATACGTCTGACAATATTGGTAGTATCCTTTGTCATTGTCATTTTTGAATATTTGATTCGATATGTTTTTGAATGCTTGCAATCACCCATCTCAATTGGAATTCTTCCCTTCGGCTCATACGTCACTCCTGACATGAGCTAGTGCTCGACAAATCAAACCTTCATTGGTTGTCGATCTATGTCTATTCAACTTACTTGTCTTTGATCAGAGCCTCTTCTTCTGATCCCCCGATTTTTGAATCATAATTTTGTTACATTTGAGCTTTGAATTGGTCAGTTGTTTCTATAACATGATCTCCTTGCATCCTTTCTTCTTATGGTTGAGTGTCGTTGCTCACGTCAGATCCCTTGTGGACCACCAGATCCTTTGTTGGGTTCTATCTGACAGCGTCCTTCATATTCTTCGGATACATAATGCCGTTGGTAAATTGTACCTATCAACCATACTCTTCTTCTGGGCTTGAGTTTTTACTCATGAAGTTTGTGGTATATGTTCCTAAGATGCCTAGTAGTTTCAATCTATGTCTTCCCTAAATCCGTGAGGGCACGAAAGTTATGCGGGTTATACTCTACTGGCTTTTCTTCAGGTAAATTTCAATGCTACAACTTCTTCAAAAGCGAGAAGTGAATGGAAAGTTGTGCATTAGAGAAGTGGGAGTCGACCTTGAACCTTTGTGTTCATGCCCATGGACCCGATGTGGAACTTATCATGGAAGCTTCTTGTTATAATGATAACCCCCTTGTGATAAATTCATCTTGTATCTATATTTGGTCCTTTGCAACCGTGGTTCCGACCATATAGTTCTTCTTTGATCCCATTTCTCAGACAAGTTGAAGTACTTGTCCTCTGCAGATCTTTTCACCTGTCCAACCTCTATCATGTTCTACCTTCGAGTATTACACTCTGTTATCTCGAGAATATCATGGAACTACATAACTTCTTATGAGTTCTTCATCAACAATTATTTCTCGCTAATTCTAATTTTCCACGGGTTCAGAGTTGCTAGACACTCGTTAACACCGATAACTGACTCGAGTCTACGCTTGCATTTCCATTGTTTTGTTTAATCTTTCTTGTAACCTATCTTATCTGAGCAGTGATAACTCCCTGCTTATTTAAACACCTCGGTGTACAAACTCTGTTAGTAAGACCTTGTTACTATTGTTGATGACATTCCGGCAGCCACCGATGGACGAGAACTTTGCCTATTGGTCCACCTCGTTCAACGAGCAGGAAAATGGTTCTCTTCATCCCTCTCCCTTGGTACAAACGTTGTTGCCAACATAATTGATAGGCTATCCTCTGCCCTGCCTTGCTATCATGACCGTGCAAAATGCTAGCACCCTTCCTACCTTTAACCCACATGGTGGGCCCATAACCCATAGTTCCACAGGATCGAAACCTGACTCTCCTATACATCCCTGATTTCAAAGTTATGCCTTGCGTTTGGATTTGTACGCAATTCACGAGCCACCTTCCTTGTGATCTGTTCTGGTATCAGACGCAATACTTATTTCCCATTGCTCTGAACCCCTTTCACCCTCTGTTTCAGGCAACAAACAATTGCCTACCCGGTTAGAGCTTCTTCTTATTGCACCTCATTACCTTGCTCTCGATGACATTCTTGAATTTCAACTCGAGGGATGCATCTATGCCACATTCACTGAGATAGCCCCAAGGTACCTATCTTGTGTTGAGCTCCGTCCTTCCCGCGTCTTTCCCCCTTACTCCACCCCTTAAATCTCGGGACGAGATTTCTTGTAATGGAGGAGAATTGTGATGCCCGGATAATTAAGCTACAATGACCCTCCACTAATGTTGCCACGTCACCACAATTACTCTTGTTAATCTCACGATGATTCGATCCCGTTCGAATTCAAAATTTAAAATCAAGTCAAACTATAAAAGTTTTCAAATGTCAAAACTAAAATGTTCGAGTTGTTGCAAATAATCGTTTGTTAATATTGGTGGTGGTCCAAATTTTTATAAAGTGGCTTAGTGCCCTAAAAATAAAAAAACAGAGGCACTAATATGAAAAGGGAAAAGGCTATAACAAAAAAAAGCCCAGACCTCTCCTCTCACTTGGCCTCAGCCCAACTGGACCGCTAGGCCGGCCCACCTGTGCCCCCCTTCATCCTCCTGTTCACGGGAGGGGGGGGGGGTGCGTGGCGGCCATCGCCCCGTCCCCGGCCACGCGCCGGCCATCGCCCGGTCGTCCCCCTCTACAAAACCACGACGGCCCCCTCCCGTCGCTGAACCCAAATCCCCTCTCCCTCCCTCACGCCCCCTCACCCTTCCCCTCCTCAGAACCCCACGTTCCCGAGCTCCGCCATGGATGTGTCGCTGGCGTAGCCTTCGCTGCCCTCCCCGCTGCTGGAGACCGCGCCAGGGGCATCATGTTCGTCGCCTACTTCGACTACATGGCCGAGATCGGGCCGGAAGCCACCGGGACACCCGCTGCTTCCCCATCGTCAACCTCCATCCGTCTCCAGTCATCGCCTCTGCTGCTCCTAATCCACTCACCGGCCACCGTGTGCCACCCGGTGAGCACACGCCCCTCACGAACCCCCTTTCTTCGCGTCGTAGGCCTCGTAGCCGCTGTTGCCGGGCTCGCCGCTGCACGCTACGTCCGCACCCCGCGTCATCTGCGCGCGTGCTGCTGTTGCTTTGTCGCTGCTTCTGCTCTGCTTGCTAACTGTTGCGCTTGCTGCTGCTCTATGCTGCCCAGCTGCTTGCTGCTCCTTGGAGCCGCCATGCCTAGCCACAACCGCCGCCTTGCCGACTTTGCCAGCGCTTAGCCCGCGCCTTGCGTGCTGGGCTGCCTCCTGCCGCCGTGCCTTGCCTCGCCGCCAACCATGCTCCTCGCAGCCGACCGCCTTGCCTCCGGCCAGTCGCCTCACGCCGCTGGTCAGCCGAATCCCACCCGCTCGCGCGGCCTCTCACTGCCGTTGCCGTCTGCCCGCCTCAACCCGCCGTCTCCCGCGCCCTGGCCTTGGCTCGCGACCGCGGCCGCGCCTGATACGTCCATTTTGCATCATGCTTTTATATCAATATTTATTGCATTATGGGCTGCTATTACACATTATGTCACAATACTTATGGCTATTCTCTAATATTTTACAAGGTTTATCATGAAGAGGGAGAATGCCGACAGCTGGATTCTGGCTGGAGAAGGAGCAAATATTGGAAACCTATTCCGCACAGCTCCAAAAATCCTGAAACTCCACGGAAGTTATTTTTGGAATTAAGAAGAATTTCTGAGCGAAGAAAATACCAGAGGGGACCCACACCCTGGCCACGAGGGTGGGGGCGCGCCCACCCCTACTAGGCGCGCCCCCTGTCTCCTGAGCCCCCTGTTGGCCCTCTGGTGTCCATCTTCTGCTATATGAAGGCTTTTACCCTGAAAAAAATCATAAGCAAGCTTACGGGAAGAAACTCCGCGGTCACGAGGTGGAACCTTGGCAGAACCAATCTAGGGCTCCGGCGGAGCTGTTCTGCCGGGGAAACTTCCCTCTGGTAGGGGGAAATCATCACCATCGTCATCACCAACGATCCTCTTATCGGGACGGGGTCAATCTCCATCAACATCTTCACCAGCACCATCTCCTCTCAAAACCCTAGTTCATCTCTTGTATCCAATCTTGTATCAAAACCACAAATTGGTACCTGTGGGTTGCTAGTAGTGTTGATTACTCCTTGTAGTTGATGCTAATTGGTTTACTTGGTGGAAGATCATATGTTCAGATCCTTAATGCATATTAATAGTCCTCTGATCATGAACATGAATATGCTTTGTGAGTAGTTACGTTTGTTACTGAGGACATGGGTGAAGTCTTGCTATTAGTAGTCATGTGAATTTGATATTCGTTTGATATTTTGATGAGATGTATGTTGTCTCTCCTCCAGTGGTGTTATGTGAACGTCGACTACATGACACTTCACCATTATTTGGGCCTAGAGGAAGGCATTGGGAAGTAATAAGTAGATGATGCGTTGCTAGAGTGATAGAAGTTTAAACCCTAGTTAATGCGTTGCTTCGTAAGGGGCTGATTTGGATCCATATGTCTAATGCTGTGGTTAGGTTTACCTTAATACTTCTTTTGTAGTTGCGGATGCTTGCAATAGGGGTTAATCATAAGTGGGATGCTTGTCCAACAAAGGGCAGTACCCAAGAACCGGTCCACCCACATATCAAATTATCAAAGTACCGAACGCGAATCATATGAGCGTGATGTAAACTAGCTTGACGATAATTCCTATGTGTCCTCGGGAGCGCTTTTATCATTATAAGAAATTGTCCAGGCTTGTCCTTTGCTAAAAAAGGATTGGGCCACCTTGCTGCACTTTATTTACTTTCATTGCTTGTTACCCGTTACAAATTATCTTATCACAAAACTATCTATTACCTTCAATTTCAGTGCTTGCAGAGAATACCTTACTGAAAACCGCTTGTCATTTCCTTCTGCTCCTTGTTGGGTTTGACACTCTTACTTATTGAAATATTTATATAGTGTGCTGAAATTTCCTGTCACTTGTTACTATGGAAACTAATCCTTTGAGGGGCATGTTCGGGGCATCTTCGCCCGACCAGTAGAGCAAAGAGTTGCTCCTCAACCTACTGAACCTACTGAAAATGTTTACTTTGAGATTCCTTCGGGTATGATATAGAAACTACTAGCTAATCCCTTTGCAGAGATGGAACATTGCATCCCGATTTACACCTTATCTGTGTGGATGAAGTTTATGGATTATTTAAGCTTGCAGGTATTCCCGATGATGTTGTTAAGAGGAAGGTCTTCCCTTTATCTTTGAAGGGAGACGCATTGACATGGTATAGGCTATGTGATGATACTGGATCTTGGAATTATAAACGATTGAAGTTGGAATTTCACCAGAAGTTCTATCCTATTCATCTTGTTCATCGTGATCGTAATTACATATATAATTTCTAGCCTCGCGAAGGAGAAAGCATCGCTCAAGCTTGGGGGAGGCTTAAGTCAATGTTATATTCATGCCCCAATCATGAGCTCTCAAGAGATATGATTATTCAAAAAATTTATGTTCGGCTTTCTCTCAGTGATCGCACCATGCTTGATACTTCATGTGCTGGTTCTTATATGTTGAAGACTATTGAATTCAAGTGGGACTTATTGGAAAGAATTAAACGCAACTCTGAAGATTGGGGTTCCGACGATGGTAAGGAGTCGGGTATAACTCCTAAGTTTGATTGTGTTAAATCTTTTATGGATACTGATGCTTTTCGTGGATTTAGTGCTAAATATGGACTTGACTCTAAGATAGTAGCTGCTTTTTGTGAATCTTTTGCTACTCACGGTGATCTCCCTAAGGAGAAGTGGTTTAAATATAATCCTCCCGTTGAAGTAAAAGTAGTTGCACCTATTACAGTTGAAGAAAAGACTATCACCTATAATGATCCTACTGTTCCTACTACTTATGCTAAGAAACCACCTTTTCCTGTTAGGATAAAGGATCATGCTAAAACTTCAACTGTTGTTCGTAAGAGTAATACTAGAATTTACACACCTCCTGAGAAAATTAAAGTTGAACCTAGTATTGCTATGGTTAAATATCTCTTGGATGATAATTAAGATGAGCATGTTATTTATTTCTGTGGTGAAACTGCTAATATTGCCAGACCAGATGCTAAGATACATAGACCTGTTGTAGGCATGCCTGTTATTTCTATTAAAATAGGAGATCATTGTTATCATGGCTTGTATGATATGGGTGCTAGTGCTAGTGAAATACCCTTTGACTTATATAAAGAAATTATGCATGATATTGCACCCGCTGAAATGGAAGATATTGATGTTACTATTAAGCTTGCTAATAGGGATACTATTAAGCCATTTGGGATTGTTAGAGATGTCGAAGTCTTGTGTGGGAAAGTTAAATATCCTGCTGATTTCCTTGTTCTTGGTTCCCCACAAGATGACTTTTGTCCCATTATATTTGGTAGACCCTTCACGAATCTTTGTTAATGCTAGGATTGATTGTGAAAAGGATATTGTTACAATTGGCTTAGGGGATATGTCTCATGAGTTTAATTTGCTAAATTTCGTAGACAACCCCGTGATAAATAATCACCTAGTAAGGATGAGATTATTGGTCTTGCTTCTATTGCCGTTGTCGGTGTCAAAACTGGCGGAACTCGGGTAGGGGGTCCTGATCTGTGCGTCTTAGGCTGATGGTAACAGGAAGCAAGGGACACAGATGTTTACCCAGGTTCGGGCCCTCTCGATGGAGGTAAAACCCTACTTCCTGCTTGATTAATATTGAAGATATGGGTAGTACAAAAGTAGATCTACCGCGAGATCGTAGAGGCTAAACCCTAGAAGCTAGCCTATGATGGTATGATTGTAATTATGATCGGCCTTCTAAGGACCAACCTCTTCGGTTTATATAGACACCAGAGAGGGCTAGGGTTTACATGGAGTCAGTTACAAGGAAGGAAATATAATATCCGGATCGCCAAGCTTGCCTTCCACGCCAAGGAGAGTTCCATCCGGACACGGGACGAAGTCTTGAGTCTTGTATCTTCACGCTTCAATAGTCCGGACGCTGTATATAGTCCGGCTGTCCGGATACCCCCTAATCCAGGACTCCCTCAGTAGCCCCTGAACCAGGCTTCAATGATGATGAGTCCGACGCACAGTCTTGTCTTCGCCATTGCAGGGCGGGTTCCTCCTCCGAATACTCCAAAGTAATCATCGAACACTTAGATCGTGTCCAGATCCACGAGGGGATTCTTACACACCTTTGTAGGGAACATAGCATAAATCTAATCCACTGGCAATCTTTGTACGCCGTGCCTTCGCATCGTGGCCCAGTTCAACACGAACCGGTGCTTCTCGCCCCACCTCGACTCGCGTGCGAGGCGGTTATATTGGCACGTCCTGTCGAGGCAGAGATCGTGTCCCTCTTATCATGGGATCTTCCATTAATGCGGGCGTGCGTAGCCCCATGACGACCGTTGGTATGACTCCCTGTGCCGTCAGGTAAACCTCAAGCGGTCGCCCTAAGGACTCTTGATATTCACCCCCTTTATAAAAGGGGCCGAGGCCTATGCCTCTTTTCCACCTCCCTCGCGCCTTTTCGCACCTCGAGTTCTAACGCCCGAGATCTAAGTTCCAACACCCCAGATCCTTCAATATGTCCGGATCCGACCCTCAAGGCCGGTGGGTGGCCTCCTCGATTCAAGCGGAGGACATTGCGAAGCTTAGGGAGGTCGGATATCTGACCGCCGACATCCAGCACAGGCTTCCTGCTCCAGGGCAGGTCATCCCTACACCGGAGCCCAATGAATGCGTCGTGTTTGTTCCCCACTTCCTCCCTGGCTTGGGCCTCACCCTCGATCCTTTTGTGAGGGGGATCATGTTCTATTATAAGTTGGATTTTCATGATCTAGCTCCGGACGCTATCCTCCATATCTCGTCGTTCATTATAGTGTGCGAGGCCTTCCTCCATGTCACCCCACACTTCGGCTTATGGCTCAAGACATTCAATGCGGTCAAGATGATCGAGGGGCGACACATGGAGTGCGGGGGTGCCGTAATAAGCAGGAACGCTGATGCCCCATGGCCAGAGGGTTCTTTCCCATAAGTATCCGATGTATGGCAACGGAGGTGGTTTTATGTCACGGCTCCCAGAGGCACAAAGTGGGTGGCCGCTCCCGAGTTCCGCTCGGGCCCTCCGTCACAACTAGCGTCTTGGACCGACGTAGGATGAAATTGGGGGCCCGCTGGTGATGTACCAGTACTGCAGAGCCGCATCCGAGAGCTTCTTGAGAGGGACATTAACCTTGTCAGCATAATGCAAGTGATGTTAATCCGACGGATGTTTCTGTGCCAACGCCGGCCTCTCCGGATGTGGGAGTTCAATCCAGAGGGTCCGCGGACTGTTAAGCACTTTTTCGGCCTGAAACTCAAAGGGATGTGCAAATTATTCTTCGGACCGAAAGTAAAGTGTCCGGACACCATCGAGGATGCGGGCCTAAGCTGCAATCGCCTAGATACCCAAGTAAGTAAACTTGATACCGGATACCTTGTTTTGTATTTGTCATAATTTTTTATTCTAAAAATCATCCTTGGCCAGGAATGGCTCAGCAAGGAGGAAAGGATCAGGTGTCCGACGCCACTTCCCGAAGGCTCGCCTGGTCCCACCATGGCCAAGATGCTTGACCGGGTACTCAGCAGAATGCCCTCGGGGAAAGACAAGGGGAAGAACGAAGAAACCGAACTTCACACACTACGCATCCGAACCGGGGGAATTGTTGCCTCCCCTAAGGAGGATAGTCGGGAAGGGGAGGCTAAGGCCTCCTCCCCGCACGGGAAGAAGAGGGCTGCCTCCAAAGACTCAGAGACGGAGATGCCCAAACCAGGGAAAAAGATATCACCAGGGGGCTCTGCCCCAACGGGCACCCTCACCGTGTTGTGCCCACCAACGGGCCTGCCCTCCACCGAGCTGTAAGTTAATTTTTAATTCGAAGATATTGCGTTCCTCCTAGATCAATAACCAGGATTCGTCCTTCGCAGTCCGGCAACCAGCCCTTCTCAACAGAGTTCGTCTTCGGGGGATCTTCCTCCGGAGATGATGGAGAGCGAGACCCCACCGACCTCTCCGGCTCATGAAGCAGGCGACACCGAGGTGTCGTCACGGAGGAGTCCGGATCTGCCGAAGCACGAAGCCAATGCGTCAGTCGCCCTGAACCCGGAGCGTTTGGCTCCCACGAGGGGCGATGTGAAGGGTCCGGCACAGTTCGATGTCCGGTCGGACGTACTGACGGGCCTACTGGAGCAAGCTGCGCTCTCGGAGGAGCACCGCTCATTAATGAGCGCGGTGCTCAAGAAGATTTCATCTGCTACAAGCGGTTTGAATGAAGCATTTACAAGTCTGCTCAGAGGCTTTGAGGTACGTAGTGAAGAATACACTATTTTTGGCTGTGAGGCACGCGTTAGGTGTGCTCCATACAGATAGTAGCCCCTGAGACTCTCGTTGCCTGCCCTAGGCGGCAAACGGGGGATCATAAATCAATGGTTACGCTATAAATACGTGCAGGTACCTGTGGGTCCGGGCGCCGGCCATTTCGTTGAAGTTGCCGAACTAACCAGGCAGATTGGATCGATTGATGCCGATATCACGCTGGTGAACGAGCGGCTGGAGAAATCACATGGTATGCGCTCTGCTTTCCTTTGTATAGGAAAATATGGAGGCGGCATGATATTAATTTAATACGTTCGGACTGCAGATGGTGCTGCTGCCGTGCCTGAGGGCAGAACTTGTCCAGGCCAAGCAACAAGCTTGGGTTAGCAATGCGGCTGCCCTAAAGGCGGCCGAAGAATTGATAGCCGAACATGCTGCTCATCGCCGAAGCGAGGAAAAGATAGCCGAAATGGCTGTGGAGTTAAAAAATGCCGCTAACCGGTATGAGCACCTTAAAAAGGAGCATAAGGATAGTTTGGCCGAGTTGGACAAGGCACTTAATGCCACCAAGGAAATACAGACCGCGCTCAGGGGTGCGCGGGAGGAACTTCAACAGGCCGGTAAAATCGCGGCTGGAGGCTCCTACTTGCTGCGGACGAAGTTTTTCGATCCGAAGTACGCTCCCCTGGATGGACGCTGGAGTCCTGCGGACGCGTATGCGGATTTGGCAAAGAGTACAGCTGACGCTGCCAAGTTCTTCAAGGATCAGGGTGATAAGGAAGTGGAGAAGCTTTTCTGGAGCAATTCAATGCTCCCACTCGCCCGCTGCCGTTAAGTGACAAGATGGCTGCTGTAGCGGAGCTTCACAGGCTGTCCGGGCTTGCAATGCGGGCTGTGATAGACCATCTTTGGCTGAAGGGGCCTAAGCCGGACATTTATTTTGGCTTGGTGCAGCAATCCCTTGGGGCCGTGCCTCGGATCGATGCCATGAGGAGGTCGGCGTGCATAGAGGGTGCACGAATGGCTCTTGCCCGCGTTAAAGCCTATTGGACGGATATGAAGGCCAGCATTATAGCGACCCAGGATCCGGCAAGGGGACAATATCTGGCCGAGCACTACTTGGCGTAGGTCACAGAAGGTGCCCGCCTAATAGAGGCGCAGTGCTCGAAGAATGCCTTGTTCGAGTGATGAATCGGATCATTGTGAAAATGTTTATTTTGATTATGAAACATTATTTATTGTACTGTTTGCCTGAAAATATGATTGTGTCCCCTGTGCGGCCGTTTATATATATATATATATATATATATATATATATATATATATATATGTATATATATATATATATATATATATATGAATATGTAATCCGAAAGTTAGCAGTCGTTGGCTTCAGCCCCCACGTAGACAATGCGGGGGTGTTCGCGAATATGCTTAATCACACTTGATCCAACGTCTTGGTCCATTAAGGAGGTGATCGCACGTTGAACTAGGCAACCGGACTATATAGATGTAACACTTTCGCTTAGGCATGGGAGTCTAACGTTGGGGCTACTATGTAGCCCCTGGTACCTTCGCGTGCATCTGAATATGGGCGCGTGTGTACATGACCGGAAAACGGTCCTTCATTAATGCGGAGGGATCCTAAAGATTCCGATAGGTCTTCGAGTGGTTGAACAGTCTCTCGCTATATCATGACAGTTAGTTTTTGGCTTTCTCTACTGAGGTGCTCGTCCGGAATAACCAGGGCACAATCGCAGTAGTTCTCCTTTGGCCACCTTAGCCGATAATAACGGAACGTAAGGAGGCAAACCCAGGAGCCGGGCAAACCCAACATTTGACCAAAGACATGATTCGGAGCTGCTGCATATAAGGCCAAACTCGTGATGCCGAACACTCCCGAAGGTATTTGGACTTTATAAAAGACGATGGGCTCAAGAATGCCCATTCATTATAAACCCTATGTTTCGAGGTACGTGCGTTAACCTGTTGTGGCGAAATGCCAATAACGGCAGTATCCTCTGGGGTTATGGAACCCACGGGATGGTTAAACAACAAGAGGCAATAGAAAATGTTTACACAAGGGCTTAATCTAAAAAGAAACCTGTTGAACGGGGCCCTGCTGCACGTCCGCGCCTTTGTCTCCGTTGTGCCGTATCTTGGAAGGGTAGTGCGCGAACTTTGTTTGTGAAAAAAGAAAACTCGTAGGAGAGTACAACGTAAGTATGCGATGGATAGTAAAAGTGTAAGATGTTGGCCTGCCAATAAGGTTGAGCCAAGTGTGGGGCTGTATTAAATATGTATAGCCCCTGGTGTCCACTATTGGATTACATATACGGTGCCCTGATTAAATTTTATCCGCGCGACCGGATCGTCTTACCGTGTCTGTGGTCTTAATGACCACTCATGTTTTCTGATATTGGAGGCCGCTTATAGTCCGGCCGCTAGGGCCGTCATGAGTTTCTCTGCGCGTGAAGAGCGCTCTGTGATTCCGCTAACGTTGATGACGCCCCGTGGACCGGGCATCTTGAGTGTAAGGTAGCCATAGTGCGGCAATGCGTTGAAGCGGGCGAAGGCCCTTCTTCCCAGCAATGCATGATAGTCGCTTTGGAAGGGTGCGATGATAAAGCGTAGCTCTTCGCTTCTGGAGTTGCCTGGAGAGTTGAATGTTACCTTCAGTACGACGGAGCCCCTGCTGTGGGCTTCAACGCCTGGTATCACCCCTTCAAAGGTGGTGTTGCTTTGGTTAATTCTGGATGGGTTTACCCGATCCCGCGGGCAGTGTCCTTGTATATTAGATTGAGACCACTGCCGCCGTCCATGAGGGCACCGTTGAGACGGTATCCGTCAATTATCGGGTCAAGTACCAAGGCCTTTGATTCTCCGCGCCGAATACTAGTTCGGTCGTCCAAGTGATCGAAGGTGATCGGATAAGACATCAAGTGGCTAGGTGTGAGTATGATTGGCTCTATATCGAGCGCGTCTCTATGCGCCCGTTCGTGCCTCCTCATGGTGTGTGAGTCGCGTGGATCATGTTCACTGTTTTAACCTCTGGCGGGAATTTTTTCTTTCCCCCAGTATTCGACTGGTGAGGTTCATCCTCTTCTTCACTTGGTGTTTCCCTTCCCTTGTGTTCGGCATTTAATTTGCCGGCCTGCTTGAAGACCCAGCACTCTCTGTGCGTGTGGTTCGCAGGTTTGTCAGGGGTGCCATGAATTTGGCATAGTCTATCTAGGACTCTATTCAGACCGGACGGTCCCTCTTTACTTCCTTTAAATGTCTTCTTTTGCTGATCAGGTCGAGAGTCCCTGAATCCGGCATTAACCGTTGTGTTATCCGGGCTCTCTTCCTTGTTTGGGCGTTTGTTTGTATTACGCCGTGGTTTCCCGTTGCCATCCCTTATTTCGGATGTGCTGGGGCCGCTGGTGCCTTTACGGGCTAGCCAGCTATCTTCACCCGCGCAAAAGAGGGTCACGAGGCTTGTTAAGGCTGCCATTGTCCTCGGCTTTTCTTGGCGAGGTGTTCATGTAGCCACTCGTCACGGATGCTGTGTTTGAATGCCGCTAAAGCTTCGGCGTCCGGACAGTCGACAATTTGGTTCTTCTTAGTGATGAATCTGTTCCAAAGGTTGCGAGCGGACTCTCCGGGTTGTTGGATTATGTGACTTAAATCGTCAGCATCCGGAGGCCGGACATAGGTCCCTTGAAAATTGGCCCTGAAAGCGTCCTCGAGTTCCTCCCAACTCCCAATTGAGTATTCGGGGAGGCTTTTCAGCTAGTGTCGGGCTGGTCCCTGCAGTTTGAGGGGAAGGTATTTGATGGCGTGGAGGTCATCCCCACGAGCCATATGTATATGCAGGATAAAATTCTCAATCCAGACACCTGGGTCTGTCGTTCCGTCGTATGCCTCTATATTCACAGGTTTAAAGCCCTGCGGAAATTCATGGTCCAGTACTTCTTCGGTAAAGCACAAGGGGTGAGCAGCCCCTCTGTATCTGGACGTGCATGCCGTCGGCTGTTGTTGTGTCCGGTGTTTATTCTGAACTGGTGTTCGATTGGCATAATCGTTTGGGTGACCATAGTCCCTCGTCGGGGTGTGTCCTTTAGATCCATAAATGGACCTGGCCGCACCAGCTTTCTTATCCAGGCGCTCAAGTAGATCGTGCGCGGCGTCGGTAGCCGCTTTGTTGCGGTTATGAAGTGGCACGGCCTGGCAGTAGCTTGCGTTTTGGATAGCTCTTTGTATGGCGATCATCGTCGTATCTTTCTTCAGTGTCTAGCACTTTATTCCATCTACGGTTGAGCGTTTCCTGTGCGGCTTTGAGCCGTTGCTTCTTCTTCTTTAGACTTCTTGCGGTGGCCATAAGCTTTCTGTGGAGGTTATCTTGTTCCACGCGTTTTTCCGGGATGATGAGTGCATCGTCGTCCGGACTGTTTTCTTGTGCTGGTTCGGTTTGATGACCTCGTCCGTCGGGATCGTTGTCCTCGGGCGTCTGCTCCGAACTGTGTTCGGGGTGGTCTGGTTCACCCTGCTCCATCGCTGGGTCCGTATGGTCGTTGTTGCCTTCGGAGTTGACTGTAGTATCGATCCCTCTGGCGCTCTTGTCGCTATTTTTACTATTGCTGGACTTAGAGCGACGTCTGCGCCGTCGCTTTGGCTTTTGCCCGGGGGTTTTATCCTCCGGATTGTCGCCTTTGTCCTATTTGGGCATATCCACCATCTATATGTCGTGTGACGAGGCAGAAGTCCAACGCCCCATAGATTCCGAATCTTCTCCTGCATCGTCGTCCATACCGTCGATGCCTTCGGAGTCGAAGTCAGGCACGTCGGTTAAATCATCGACCGTGGCTATGAAGTGGGTGGTGGGTGGGTAATGAATTTCTTCGTCGCCTACTTCCCACTCGAGCCGGACATAGTTTGGCCCAGAATTTTCTGTCAAAGAGAGAGTTTTTAACGAGTTCAGCATGTCGCCAAAGGGCGAGTGCTGGAAGATATCCGCAGCGGGAACTCCATTACCGGAGCCCAACCTGGCTCGACCGGCTCAGAGTGCGCGGACCGGAACCAACATCCGGATACGAACTGGGACCGGAGTCACAGGCCACCATGCAGGTAAGGCCCGTGTTCGGCTCCACCGCCGATGAGTGTGCGACCAAGGGCAGGGTCCAGCCCTCCGTCCTCATGCGTCGCAGCCTGCTCTGGATTTAGGTCCGAGGCTACTGCGGGGGTGATACCCCAAGCTTTGTCCGACAGCAGGTCTAAGCCGTGCTCGTTGTGACTGTCCGGTGCTCCTGGCATAGGCCCGAATCCGTCGAAGATCAAGTCTCCGCGAATGTCCGCCGTGTAGCTCAGGTTTCCGAACCTGATCCGGTGGCCAGGGGCGTAGCTGTCGATCTACTCCAGATGGCCAAGCGAGTTGGCCCGCAGGGCGAAGCCGCCGAACATGAAGATCTGTCCGGGGAGAAAGGTCTCACCCGAGATCGTGTTGTTGACGATGACTGGAGGAGCCATCGAGCCGTGTAGCGACGACACAGAGGAACTCTCAATGAAAGCACCAATGTCGGTGTCAAAACCGGCGGATCTCGGGTAGGGGGTCCTGATCTATGCGTCTTAGGCTCATTGTAACAGGAAGCAAGGGACATAGATGTTTAACCAGGTTCGGGCCCTCTCGATGGAGGTAAAACCCTACTTCCTGCTTGATTAATATTGAAGATATGGGTAGTACAAAAGTAGATCTACCGCGAGATCGTAGAGGCTAAACCCTAGAAGCTAGCCTATGATGGTATGATTGTAATTGTGATCGGCCTTCTAAGGACCAACCTCTCCGGTTTATATAGACACTGGAGAGGGCTAGGGTTTACATGGAGTCGGTTACAAGGAAGGAAATATAATATCCGGATCGCCAAGCTTGCCTTCCACGCCAAGGAGAGTTCCATCCGGACACGGGACGAAGTCTTGAGTCTTGTATCTTCACGCTTCAATAGTCCGGATGCTGTATATAGTCTGGCTGTCCGGATACCCCCTAATCCAGGACTCCCTCAGCTGTGCCTCCTACTGATCCGTTAGAACAATATTTGCTAGACCATGAAAATGATATGTTTATTAATGAAAGAAGGGAAATAGATGAAGTATTCCTTCAACAGGGTCCTATTCTGAAACACAACTTACCTATTGAAATCCTAGGGGATGCTCCTCCACCCAAGGGTGATCCCGTGTTTGAGCTCAAACCTTTACCTGATAATCTTAAATATGCTTATCTTGATGAAAAGAAGATATATCCTGTTATTATTAGTGCTAACCTTTCAGAGCAAGAAGAGGAAAGATTATTGAAAACTCTGAAGAAGCATCGTGCTACTATTGGATATACTCTGGATGACCTTATGGGAATTAGTCCCACTCTATGCCAACACAAAATAAATGTGGAGAAAGATGCCAAACCAGTTAGAGATCCTCAACGACAATTAAATCCTAAGATGAAAGAAGTGGTAAGAAAGGAGATACTAAAGCCCCTTGAGGCAGGTATAATTTATCCCGTTGCTGATAGTGATTGGGTAACTCCTGTTCATTGCGTTCCTAAGAAGGGAGGTATTACTGTCATTCCTAATGATAAAGATGAATTGATCCTGCAAAGAATTATTACAGGTTATAGGACGGTAATTGATTTCCGTAAATTAAATAAAGCTACTAAGAAATATCATTACCCTTTACCATTTATAGATTAAATGCTAGAAAGACTATCCAAACATACACATTTATGCTTCCTAGATGGTTATTCTGGTTTCTCTCAAATACCTGTGTCAGCGGAGGATCAATCAAAAACTACTTTTACTTTCCCTTTCGGTACTTTTTCTTATAGACGTATGCCTTTTGGTTTGTGTAATGCACCTGCTACCTTTTAAAGATGCATGATGGCTATATTCTCTGACTTTTGTGAAAATATTTGTGAGGTATTCATGGATGACTTCTCCGTTTATAGATCCTCTTTTGATGATTGCTTGAGCAAGCTTGATCGAGTTTTGCAGAGATGTGAAGACACTAGTCTCGTCTTGAATTGGGAAAAGTGCCACTTTATGGTTAATGAAGGTATTGTCTTGGGGCATAAGATTTCTGAGAGAGGTATTGAAGTTGATAAAGCTAAAGTTGATGCTATTGAAAAGATGCCATGTCCCAAGGACATTAAATGTATAAGAAGTTTCCTTGGTCATGTCGGTTTTTATAGGAGGTTCATTAAGGACTTTTCTAAAATTTCTAGGCCTCTGACTAATTTATTGCAAAAAGATATTCCTTTTGTCTTTGGTGATGATTGTGTAGAAGCATTTGAAATACTTAAGAAAGCTTTGATCACTGCACCTATTGTTCAACCACCTAATTGGAATTTACCCTTTGAAATTATGTGTGATGCTAGTGATTATGCTAAAGGTGCTGTTCTAGGGCAAAGAGTTGATAAGAAATTAAAAGTTATCCAGTATGCTAGTAAAACTCATGACACTGCCCAAAGAAATTATGCTACTACTGAGAAAGAGTTCTTAGCAGTAGTATTTGCATGTGATAAGTTCAGACCTTATATTTTTTATTCTAAAGTTACTATTCACACTGATCATGATGCTAAACCTAGACTTATTAGATGGGTTCTCTTGCTCCAATAATTTGATTTGCATATTATTGATAGAAAGGGAGCTGAGAACACTGTAGCAGATAACTTTTCTAGGTTAGAGAATGTTCTTGATGACCCACTACCTATTGATGATAGCTTTCCTCATGAACAATTAGCGGTCATTAATGCTTCTCGTACTGCTCCATGGTATGCTAATTATGCTAATTACATTGTTGCTAAATTTATACCACCTAGCTTCACATACCAGTAAAAGAAAAAGTTCTTTTATGATTTAAGACATTACTTCTGGGATGACCCACACCTTTATAAAGAAGGAGTAGATGGTGTTATTAGACGTTGTGTACCTGAGCATGAACAGAATGATCCTACGCAAGTGTCACTCCGAACCATATGGAGGGCACCACGCTGGAGATAGAACTGCACATGAGGTATTGCAATCCGGTTTTTATTGGCCTACTCTCTTCAAAGATGCTCGTAAGTTTGTCTTGTCTTGTGATGAATGTCAAAGAATTGGTAATATTAGTAGATGTCAAGAAATTCCTATGAATTATTCTCTTGTTGTTGAACCATTTGATGTTTGGGGCTTTGATTATATGGGACCTTTTCCTGCCTCTAATGGTTATACACATATTTTAGTTGCTGTTGATTATGTTACTAAGTGGGTAGAAGCTATTCCAACTAGTAGTGCTGATCATAACACCTCTATTAAGATGCTTAAAGAAGTTATTTTTCCTAGGTTTGGAGTCCCTAGATATCTTATGACTGATGGTGGTTCACATTTTATTCATGGTGCTTTCGTAAGATGCTTGCTAAGTATGATGTTAATCATAGAATTGCATCTCCTTATCACCCACAGTCTAGTGGTCAAGTAGAGTTGAGCAATAGAGAGCTCAAATTATTTTGCAAAAGACTGTCAATAGATCTAGAAAGAATTGGTCGAAGAAACTTGATGATGCAATATGGGCCTATAGAACTGCACATAAAAATCCTATGGGTATGTCTCCGTATAAGATGGTTTATGGAAAAGCATGTCACTTACCTCTAGAACTTGAACATAAAGCATATTGGGCTATTAAAGAGCTCAATTATGACTTCAAACTTGGTGGTGAGAAGAGGTTGTTTGACATTATCTCACTTGATTAATGGAGAACCTAGGCCTATGAGAATGCCAAGCTGTTCAAAGAAAAAGTTAAAAGATGGCATGGCAAAAGAATACAAAAGCGTGAGTTTAACGTAGGTGATTATGTATTGCTATTCAACTCTCGTTTAAGATTTTTTTGCAGGAAAACTTCTCTCTAAGTGGGAAGGTCCTTATGTTATCGAGGAGGTCTATCGTTTCGGTGCCATAAAAATCAACAACTTCGAAGGCACAAGTCCGAGGGTGGTAAACGGTCAAAGAATCAAACATTATATCTTAGGTAATCCTATCAATGTTGAAACTAATATTATTGAGACCGTAACCCCAGAGGACTACATAAGGGACACTTTCCAGGACGTTTTAGACCCCGAAAAGGAATATGTATGTGGTACGGTAAGTAAACCGACTCCAAAACAATTCTAATGGCAATTTTTCTCCGTTTTGGAATATTTAAGAATTTTGGATGGCAAGAAGTAATCCGGGAAGGAAACGAGGCCTCCACAAGGGTGGAGGGCGCACCCCCTGTCTCGTCGGCACCTCGTGTGCCTCCCGGACTCCGTTTTCTTGCACGTTACGTGTTTTGGTCGGTGAAAATTCATTATATAATCTCCCGAAGGTTTTGACCACCGTATCACGCACAATTCTTCTGTTTTCGTTTTGAGCTATTTTTGTCGCAGATTTAGAGCAAGATGTCTTCTCAAGAGTTAGTCGGGGAGAGTCGGGTGTCTCACCCGACGGTAGGTCCAGAAGCAAACAGTGATGCTTATCACTTTGGGCCATCAACGGAGGATGAGATGGAGGCCGAGTTGAAAAGGATAGATGTCATGGAGGAGGACCAAGAAGTTACCTCTCCCTTCCAAGCAGGATTCATGATGGGAGAACCACAGAGCTCAGTTATTCCAAACTCGGTCATCCCTTCCAATGTTAAATTTCTTTCTTATGAAAATATGAAAAAGAGTGTCACTTGTTCTCCAGAAGCTATGCAACATCCTTGGGTAAAAGGAGCTTTAGCCGTCACGGGAAAGCTCCGCAAGGAGAATATGGACCTCAAGCAACAAACCAATAAGCTCGAGGAGGAGAATCGTATCCTGAGGGGCGTCATCGCCAAGAAGATTGCAACACCAACTCTTAAGAAGGAGACATAATTACATGGGTATTGGCACTCCCCTTGGTAACTGCCAAGCTTGGGGGAGGTGCCCCAGTATCGTATCACCATCACACTCCTACCTTTACCGTTTTCCTTAGTTCGATCCTTTTAGTAATATCTTGATCTAGTAGAATAAAGTTTTGGTATGAAGTAGTTTTGAGTTTTGCTTTGTGATCTCTTTATGTAATCGAGTCCATGAGCTATCTATAATAAAGATTAGTGTTGAGTCAAGGGCTTTGCTATCTTGCTATGATCTTGAGAAAGTAGAAAGAATGAAAAGAATAAAAGAGTTCATATTGATCTTATGGATACTAATGACTTCACATATAAAGGGTATATGGCATAAAAGTTGTTGAGAGTTGACAAACGTAGTTTTGGTCATCGTTGCAATTAATAGGAAGTAATAAGGAAAGAGAGGTCCTCACATATAAATATACTATCTTGGACACCTTTTATGATTGTGAGCACTCATTAAGTATGACATGCTAAAGATTTGATGTTGGACAAGGAAGACAACGTAATGGTTTATGTTTTCTCACATCTCAGTTAAAGTATATTGTCATGGATCTTTCAAACATGTTGAGCTTGCATTTCCCCCTCATGCTAGCCAAAATCCCTTGCACCAAGTAGAGATACTACTTGTGCTTCAAAATATCCTTAAACCCAGTTTTGCCATGAGAGTCCACCATACCTACCTATGGATTGAGTAAGATCCTTCAAGTAAGTTGTCATGTTGCAAGCAATTAAAATTGCTCTCTAAATATGTATGACTTATTAGTGCGGAGAAAATAAGCTTTATACGATCGTGTGATATGGAAGTAATAAAAGCGACGGACTGCATAAGAAAGGTTCATATCACAAGTGGCAATATAAAGTGATGTTCTTTTGCATTAAGATTTTGTGCATCCAACCCTAAAAGCACATGACAACGTCTGCTTCCCTCTGCAAAGGGCCTATCTTTTACTTTATGTCTTTACTTTTTGCAAGAGTCAAGGTGATCCTCACCTTTCCCTTTTTCATTTTGTTCTTTGGCAAGCACCTCATGTTGGTAAGATCCTGATACATATATCCAATTGGATGTAAGTTAGCATGAACTATTATTGTTGACATCACCCAAAGGTGAATATGTTGGGAGGCAACACTATAAGCCCCTATCTTTCTCTGTGTCCGATTGAAACTCCATAACCACAAGTATTGCGTGAGTGTTAGCAATTGTAGAAGACTATATGATAGTTGAGTATGTGGACTTGCTGAAAAGCTCTATTCTTGACTCTTTCTGATGTTATGATAAATTGCAATTGCTTCAATGACTGAGATTATAGTTTGCTAGTTCCCAATAAAGTTTATGTTCCATGCTTGACATTGTGAATAGATTGTTACTTGAGCATAAGAAATCATATGATAAAATCTATATATGTTGCTGTTATAGGAATGATCATGATGCCCTCATGTCCGTATTTTATTTTTTATCGACACCTCTATCTCTAAACATGTGGACATATTTTTCGATTTCGGCTTCCGCTTGAGCACAAGCGAGGTCTAATCTTGGGGTAGTTGATACGTCCATTTTGCATCATACTTTTATATCAATATTTATTGCATTATGGGATGTTATTACACATTATGTCACAATACTTATGGCTATTCTCTCTTATTTTACAAGGTTTATCATGAAGAGGGAGAATGCCAGCAGCTGGATTCTAGCTGGATAAGGAGCAAATATTGGAAACCTATTCTGCACAGCTCCAAAAATCCTGAAACTCCACGGAAGTTATTTTTGGAATTAATAAGAATTTCTGAGTGAAGAAAATAACAGAGGGGGCCCACACCCTGGCCAGGAGGGTGGGGACGTGCCCACCCCTACTGGGCGCGCCCCCTGTATATTGGGCCCCCTGTTGGCCCTCCGGTGTCCATCTTCTGCAATATGAAGGCTTTTACCCTGGAAAAAAATCATAAGGAAGCTTACAGGACGAAACTCCGCCACCACGAGGCGGAACCTTGGCGGAACCAATCTAGGGCTCCGGTGGAGCTGTTCTGCCGGGGAAACTTCCCTCCGGGAGGGGGAAATCATCACCAACAATCCTCTTATCGGGAGGGGGTCAATCTCCATCTACATCTTCACCAGCACCATCTCCTCTCAAAACCTGTCAACCCTGCATTTTGTAACATGTCATTTGCATTAATAAAGCATGAAAGTTTGGACCAACAACAACTTTTGCATCATTTGGCTTTTTATTTGGAGTTGGTTTTTCTCTGTGATTTTCATGTGCTCCTTAAAGTCAACATAACCCCAACTTATATACTTCATCTCCTTGCCCCAAACTTCTGCCCAATGATCATGCCATGTGTATAGTGCAATATAGTATTTTCTTACAAAAATAATTTGGCCAAATAGTATTTTCAAAAATTAGTTTTCCAAAAACCCCTGAATTGAGGTTTGCACTACAAGTACTTGATTTGGGGTATGAAAAATATTTCAAAGAGTATATTTGAAACCTATTAGGTATAGGACTACCAAAAACCACAAAAATATAATTTTAAAAGTTATTTTCCTATTTTATTTAAAGGCCTTTTCTTTAGGCCAGAAATGGTCTTTAATAGGTTAAAATTACTTAAAAGCTTCAAAAATATTTTAGGAAAATCAGGGACTCAGTGGACAGATATTTTCCATATATAAGAGTTTCAACACATGGTCATGTTCAAAATATTTTACAAAACCTCCCAAAACCATTCCTACCCATTTCAAGGATTTGAAATATTTCTACAGGAAATATTTTCATAAAAATCCAAGGAAAATCCAGCAAGTCACAAATGCATATTGTGATCACCTTGCAAAGCCTCATCTCAATTAAGGTCATTTTGGTTCACCCAAATGCCCCAAAACCCTCTCTGTCCAGAATCAAATTTGAACAACTTTGTACTACCAAATTTCTCTCCTTGACCCCAACTTTTGTGAGCATGATCACATGACCAAATGAGGCCACCACACCAAGTGGTGCATCAAGGATAAGTTATTTACTCAATTGGATCTGCACAAGTTCATTTCTGCTAATTTCTAGGGTTTACAATAGTTCCATTGGCAAGTTTGCCCAAATAAGCTCCAAATTGGTGGAAGGCCTAATTATATGTGTCATTTCACCCTGTGGAGTCTCATGGCAAATGGAAATCATCTACTTACCCAAACCATCATCAAACACCTTCTGACACCTTTCCAAAATGCCATTTTTGACCTCTTCCACTAATCTCCGTGGGCTCAACTTTCTGCCACGATCCCTCCTAGTCCCCCTCTATCACCTGTGTGCTTTGCTGCCCGAGGAAGCTATGATGAAGGGGGGGGGGGAGAACCCCATTTTTCTTCTCTGGACAGTGGATTCCTCCCTCTCTCTCAGCCTCCCTCTTTCCTCTCAGCTTTCCAGAGCATCCAAGGCTCTCCCCAGCTTTTGCCCATGCCCCCTTCAGCTGCCAGACACAAGCGGACGCGCGCGGACACGGGAAAGCCGCGGATGCCGGCCAAAGTCACGCTCTAGAGCAACTGGCAGGGCACCCGACTTTTGACGCCGCGTCTCCAGGCCACCTCGAGCCTCCCCCGTGCACTAGTCGATGCCCCTCGACATCCGCTCCACGCCAGCAGGCCGCCCACTTGCTCCTGCGCCCTCCTCTCTCTCCTGCAGCTCGCGCCAGAGTGCCGCCCCGCTCGGCCACTGCTTGCGCCGCTCCTATGGCCCGCCGTAGCTCGCCCCGCTCCTCCTCTCTCTCCCTAGCACCCTAGACCACCCCCACGAACACCCCCGAGCCCTCCATTACCTCTCTAACGGCCACCCGAGCCGATCCTGCGGGCACCCGTAGGCCGCGCCTACGATGGACCTCGACCAGCCTATAAAACGCGACCCCGAGCCCCTCTCTCACTTCCTGTCGCCCCCCCACACTCCTAATCCACCTCCCGCACCACCCATTTGTCTCCAGAGCCGCCCGAGCTCGAGATCGAGCTCGAGCTCTGCCGCCTCGGCTCGTCGGCGTTCGCGCGATACATGCCTCCTCCGCCCCTGTTTTCTCTCGATCTGGAACCGCGCGGCATCGCTGACCTTTCCCCTCTCGTCCCCGCTCTTTTTGCAGCCGGGAACGGCCGGAACCATCGACGCCAGAAGCACCTCCGCCGCGTGACCTCGTCGCCGGTGAACCAGGCTGCTCCGGCAACCATCTCCACTACCACCCGAACAACGACATCCAACTGAGTCCAACGGTACCACCCACGCATGCTCCCCGTGCCTTACATCGCCGCCGGCGAGCTCGCCGTCGCCTCTGGACGGAGGTAGACGACGACGGCCGTGGGCCCTGTCCGTCAGCCTCACGCCCTGACGGGTGGGATCCACCCATCAGGTTTAAAAACGCACGCGCGCGCACCGGTTCGCCCGTCGGCTGAAGGCGTACTTCGCCTTTACGCCTTCGACGTGGCGGCCTCGCGCGGCTGATTTCCCTCTAGGCCTGCTGCCCCGTGGTCTTTCTGGCCCAGTGGCACAGTGCCACTTTTCTTTTTCATTTTTTGTCTGTTTTATAAAAATTCGACAGGATAAAATACTTATCCAAATGAAATAATTCGAACTCCTAAAATCTCAGAATAATCCCACCTATTTCTTGATGTAACTTTCATACCAATCCATTACACTTTTCTGCACTGTTCAAATTTAAATTCAAAATTGAACGATAAAACCTCTGTTTGAAAATCCACAAGTCTGTCCCCATAACTCCAAATCCAAAACCAAGAATTTTCCCCTTCCTAGTTTTCCTCCTAGTATTTTACAAAAATAAGTTGACATTTTTCTGAGCACTTTGACTTTTCTGTTTTCATTATTGTCTTATTTTTCCGTTATTTCCTTGCGACGATTAGATCCCGTATTTGACGAAGTTGCTGAGGAAGAAGGAGGAGAAGGATTTGAAGACCTCGAAGAACAAGCCAACCAAGGCAAGCAACCCTTTGAACATGACACCCCTTTTATTCATCGGTACCCTTTTTTCGATTAAACAATGATGAAATGTGATGGTGGTAAACTTGTTGTGAACCACCACATGATGCATACCCCTACTTATAACCTTACCTTGTTCATGAATGCATTGTCAAGAGACTAGTCGATGCATAATGATGCATGTGTACCACGAACTCTTCGTGGTTACATTCTTTCGAAAATCCCTTCGGGTGCCCCTAATGCCCTTGGGAGATGTTGAACTAAGGTCACCACTTGAGGAAGAAGTGGTGTAATCAAGAGAGCTTTTGGAGTGTGTAAAATGATGAATTAGATTTATGTGTGATTACCGTCCCAACCAAACATGTGCAACCACTCTACCCCTTTATGGGACGGGGCATTATTGATTACTTGGACTGATGCTAGCATGGTGCCCACATTACTAGTGATGGGGGTGACTTGAGGTCACTCTCGGGACGGGGTCGCGCTTGGATAAGCGGCCATGACTGTTTTCACAGGGCACCGGACACACCGTTGGTCCCTTCGTGTATGCGTGATAACGTGAAAAGGGCAAAGTCCCACGATCTTTTACTTATACACGAGGGCTGTGTATCAACGAGTGGACCCTATGTTAGTATCGTCTAGGCAAAGGTAATGATCGGGTGCTTCCCCGAGTACTTGAGGTACTACGGGATCGTGGGTGACACGAAAGCTTCCCGGATTTTTTGGGTAAAGTACGCAACCTCTGCAGAATGTCAAACTATTCGAATAGCTGTGTCCACGGTCATGGACAGTTGGGAGGTGCTACTTAAACTATGTCCAGAAACTTTACAATCTCGGCGCATGTGTGTGTGGAAGGGAACTATTTGTGTCAATGTGGTGACTTGACATGTTGAATGGCATGGCATTTGATTCAAATTCTATTTATCTTGATATCTGTAACCTGTTCTCAGGGTTACCCAAGTTCATTGATGCATATCTCACGAGTTGATAGGACATCCCAACTAGCATGAAACTAGGTTGCTTACTTGTTGTACAATTGCATTGTTACTTTGAACCAAATCATGGGTTGCTTGCAGTACATTCAAAGTACTCATTGGCTTGCCACTGGTTATTTTAATTGGCCAGGCATGGAAGAACAGGAGTTCAAAGAAGAGTTCTTTGGTGATGAACACGCGAACTAGGACGCTTCCCAGTCAGAATCCCTGTAGGTTAAGGCAGATGGCATGGGTTCTACTTATCAATGAAGATTTCCGCTGCATGTGCTTCATTTGATGTTCAGCCCTTAAGGCTTTATCAATGTAATACTTGACCATAATGGTCATAATTTGTGTAAGACGGTATGTATGGATGTAAGACTCTTGTTATTCAGCTTCTGTGTGTTCAGTGAGCATTGATCTCTGGGATCATTGTACACGTGCATTCGGTGACCTCGACTTATGAGTCGGGGTCCCCACAGAGCTGGTATCAGAGCCATCCTGACTGTAGGAAGCCTTAGGTAGCATGGACGTTAGTTAGAGTGAGAGTATCTACAAAAATTACCAATATACCTATGTTTTCTAAAAATGTCCCAAACATAGGTCACATTTCCTCTATTGACCCTTCCCCTTCCACTTTTGTAGATGGCTGTCGGTGTCAAAACCGGCGGATCTCGGGTAGGGGTTCCCGAACTGTGCGTCTAGGCGGATGGTAACAGGAGACAAGGGACACGATGTTTTTACCCAGGTTCGGGCCCTCTCGATGGAGGTAATACCCTACTCCTGCTTGATTAATATTGATGATATGGGTAGTACAAGAGTAGATCTACCACGAGATTAGAGAGGCTAAACCCTAGAAGCTAGCCTATGGTATGATTGTTGTTCGTCCTACAGACTAAAACCCTCCAGTTTATATAGACACCGGATAGGATTAGGGTTACATAGAGTCGGTTACAATGGCAGGAGATCTACATATCCGTATCGCCAAGCTTGCCTTCCACGCCAAGGAAAGTCCCATCCGGACATGGGACAAAGTCTTCAATCTTGTATATTCATAGTCCAGGAGTCCGGCCAACGATGATAGTTCGGCTATCCGGACACCCCCTAATCCAGGACTCCCTCAGTAGCCCCCGAACCAGGCTTCAATGGCGATGAGTCTGGCGCGTTGATTGTCTTCGGCATTGCGAGGCGGGTTCTTCTCCAAATTCCATATACTTGTCGAATAGTGTCCGGCTTCTGATAAATGCTGCGCTCCTTGGCTTCTACGCCCAATAATGGCCATCTTCCACGTGTTTGAATGAATGCAAAAAGCCAGGGTATTTTTACACTTACCCCCCTAGCTGCGCAAATCAGCCGCCTATAAAAGGGGCGAGGATCTAGATCTGAGTCACACCATCCCCCCTCCGCGAGCTTTCATCGGAGCGCCTCTTACAAAAACCCATTCCATCATGGATATGACGCTGGCTCCTCCTCTCGCGCCCCAGCCCTCAGCCTGAAATTGGGAGAGATGCTCACCCCGCATAGCGAGCTAGTTATACTCCAAACCAAGGGATTTCTTCCCCCGACCTTCATGGTTCCGGTTCGAGCCGGACTTGCCACCTACAAGGGCGGAAAGCAAGCGGAGAGTGTCCCCGATCCCTCTAAAGGAGAGCGGGTATGCTTTCTCTCTTATCTAGTAAGAGGACTCGGATTTCCAATCCATCCGTTTCTCCGGGGGCTCTTGGAGTTCTACGGCCTCCAGTTGCACCATCTTACGCCTACCTCCATTTTGCACATTGCGGGCTTCGTGGCCCTTTGCGAACTGTTCTTGGGCATCGAGGCTCATTTTGAGCTGTGGAAGAGATTATTCTGCCTAGTACCCCGTTCTCATGAGGGGTCAATATATCAAGTGGGCGGAGCCGAACTATGGCGCATCGCCGGGACGGATATCTATCCGGAACCCGAAGAAGGCGTCCAAGACTGGCCTTCGGAATGGTTTTACATGGAGGACGCCCATTGCCGGATCCTGCTCGGATCGGCCTTCGGAGTTTAGCAACGCTGCTCAAGAAGCGCTTAAGCCGGGCGCTCATGAGCCCCCTGAGAGGGAAAATGATCGGACGTCCTTTACTTGATGAGCCGAATAAGATTATCGGCTCATGCCGGATTGACCATGACTGGAGTCATGGCAATCTGTATTATGAGGGGAGTGCAGCCGCCCAATATAGGGGCCACCCCATGTGGGACTTCAACGGGAGGACGATGCCACCGCCATGGCCGCAAAGGGCCGGGATCGGTCACCGAACTGGTGAAGACCTTGTCCACCATGTACAAAGGGAAGGAGGAGGATTTTCTCCGCGTCAATCCACTGAGCGGGTTTTCTTCGAATAATCCTCGAAGTTGGGTAAGCAAACATCTTCGTGGCCTGTCCGATCCATGTTCCCGTGGTTAAATATCTCATTTCATGGTTTCTACGCAGGAACTGCGTCGGGCCGTGGAGAAGATACACAGCCCGCCCCCATAACCCGAGGATACGGAACGGTCCCTCGATCCGGCCTCCGAAGAGGACCCGGATATAAAGGTGGAGCTGATCGACGGGGTGTTCCACCAACTTAGCATCGACAATGCTTTGGTTGCCATTACGGCCGACTACCCCGGATTATTTCCGGCCTCCTGTGTAACGTGACCAAGTCCGGATACCATGACCCATCCGTGCTTATTTTTTGATCACCGTATACCAATGGTGTTTCGTAGGGGTGCCTTCGAGGCAGGAGGCCGAGCTCAAGGGCTGACTAGCCAACAAGGGGCAGGACGGCCCGCAGTTAAAAAGAAGTGCGGTCCGGATCGAAACTCCGCCGCAACGGTATGGCGCGGCCACCATATTCCTGGATTGATTCCTAGAAGGCGTACTAACGCTGGTGCTCTTTTCAGAAAGAGCGCACGGACCGAGTCCGGAGAGGTTGTTAATCGAACCTCCGCCACCAGGCTCCAAAGCCGGGTCCAAGCGGAGGCGTAGCAGGAGGCGTCGTCGGATGCTCCTCCGACAGAGGATGCCGACAGATTGTCCGCCACCAACTCCGAGGTGGAGAGCGCCATGAATCACAGGCGCCGCCGGACAGTTCTTCGTGATGCATGTTTCTCCCAAGAGGCCTTGAATGCCTTCAATTCAGGAGATGCGCACCTCCGTGCCGCTCAAGATGGTCTAGCCAGAGCCACGGAGCAGTATGTAAAGGACATACGGGTGAGGAAATTTGACGATTATATATGCCAGTAGCCCCCGAGACTTAAAATAGTTAGAATAACTGATTTAAGGATCATTTGTTATGTAGGATCTTACAAAAAGAATACCCGACTGTCCTGTGAGCTTGAAGAATGCAAGGCCCAACTCGAGGCCGCACTAGCCGCTTCTGTGGGGAGCCACAGAGACCCCCTCTGGTAATATATGCCTGAAAAGATAAATAGTTTATGAAGTGCGGCGTGTGTGTAAATCTGACAATAATATTGCAGATGGCGCCGGACTAGATCCGGACAAGCAACAGCTCTTGCGTTGGTTGAAGGCCGGCGAGAGCGTGCTTACGAGGGTGCGGCAGGAGAAAAATAACCTCCAAGATGCCAACACCCAGCTGGGTGAGGAACTAAAGGATGTTCGTGCCCAGTTGTCCGACCAGAAGGAGAATCGACGGCTTCACGCGGTATTTTCAGTAAGTGCTTAAATGAACTTTGAAAGAGTTCGGAGAGGAAGGCGACTAACATAAACATGCATGTAGGTTTGCTCACAGGTCGTCCTGAGGAGGAGATGCCCAGTTCTTCGGGTGATCTTCTTCCCGAACTGCGTCTGCTGCACGAACGAGTTCGGCAGGTGATGAAAGGCGTCGCCCAGGCCTTGGGGAGCTGGCAGAGCGGCTTCAAGGAGCACGGCGGCGCTTCCGACTATGGAAGATATCGGCCTGCCGTCAAGGCGCCAGGGAGGCCGGGGCCATGGTAAAGACGCGGTACACAAAGGCTGATCCAAACCACATGGCCGAGGTCGGACCTGTGGGGCCTGATGGGAAGGAGATCCCTGTAAGCTTAGTGTACATCCAAGTAGAATTGGCCGCCAAGTATTCCTAGCAAGATTGTAAATTAGATAGCCTATTAGATGGCATTGAGGAGGAATACAATTAGTCGAGTTGACTATGTAATTGAATATGACATGAAAAATGTCTTCTAGCCGGATTGTAGATCGTTTGTCATAGCGGACCTTTTCCCTTCGACCTCGGGAACGAATAGTCCGGAGTCTGTCCGAATACCCTCGCGGTTATGTAAGAACTGGGGCATGCATGGAGATAAGGCGTAGGGGTCATTATTGCTGTATCAGACAAGTGCCCAACTAGTTATGTTTACTACATGGATAGTAAGAAACATCTTCCAGGGAGAATAGTTCCGTTAAGGGTTCCTTTCCCTGGGAGGCATGCCCTAAAGTGCATGTCCAAACTGCTAAGAAAGCAGAAAATCATCTGGGGGCAGATGGATAAATAGTTAAAAATCATCTTTCAGTTCACCGACCGAATATTCCCTTAAGAACGCTAGCTTTCGGCTTCACCCAGTCTGAGGTACAGATGCGGCTGACCTGGAAGTAACAATCACAGAGGTGCTCCCTTTACCACCTAGCCGAACAATCGGGAACGTAGGGGTAAGCACATGAGCCAGGCAACCCAGCTTGGCCAAAACTTAAGTCATATTGATGCATATAATGGTGAGTAAAAGGTACATGCGGAAGTTTGACACATGTGTTGGGCATGAAGCCCATATAAATAAGCTTCTGTTAAAGAAGCCCTGTGTATAATGAGCTGGCAGCGATCAAGTATGTGCGAACAAAGCGCAAACGAGCCTCTAAAGGCTTCAAAAGAAGGAGGAGGAAGGAGAGAAATAAAAGATAGCAAAATAGAAAATGTGGACGGAGGAAGGAGACGAACTCGAGTCCGCGCTTAGGCGTAGAATCTTCGTAGACGGGCTGCGTTCCATGGGTTCGGCTCGAGTCGGTTATCCGATGCATTTCGCATATGGTATGCTCCGCCGGTCAGGACCTGGTCGATGATGAAGGGACCTTCCCATTTGGGCTTGAATTTGTCCTTTTTCTTGTCCGACAGGCGTAGAACTAGTTCGCCAACGTTGTAAGCTTTGGCCCGCATTTCCCTACTTTGATATCTTCGAGCCCGCTGTTGATAGAATGCGGAACGAGCTTTTGCCACGTCGCGCTCCTCCTCCAATGCGTCCAAACTGTCCTGCCGATCGAGCTCGGCTTCTCTTTCTTCATACATGCGCACGCGAGGTGAGTCATGCATTATATCGCAGGGCAAGACTGCCTTCGCGCCAGACACCATAAAAATGGTGTGAATCCGTAGTACGATTCGGCGTGGTCCGCAGCCCCAGAGTTCGGAGTCGAGCTCCTCAACCCAAAGGCGTGTTAGATTCCTTGAGGGACCGCACTAGTCCGGGTTTAATGCCGCTCATGATTAGACCGTTTGCTCGCTCGACTTGACCGCTGGTTTGAGGGTGATAGATCGAGGCGTAATCGAGCTTGATGCCCATGTTTTTGCACCATAATTTGACCTCATCGGCCATGAAGTTGGTGCCGTTATTAGTGATGATACTGTGGGGACGCCATAACGGTGTACTACCCTCGATATGAAGTCTATCACCGCCCGGATTCGCCGCTTTAATGTGCTTGGCCTCTATCCATTTGGTGAATTTATCCACCATGACCAATAGGTATTTTTGCTTGTGGGTTCCTCCCATAAGGGGTCCAACCATGTCAAGCCCCCAGACCGCGAACGTCTAGGTGATGGGTATGGTTTTGAGGGCGGTGGGTGGCATGTGGCTTTGGTTAGCAAAAAGCTGGCAACCAACGCATCGTTGGACTAAATCTCACAGATTCCGCCTCGGGCCGTCGGCCAATAAAATCCTGTATGGAAGGCCTTGCCTACAAGGGACCCGGGCTGCGGCATGGTGCCCACCCAGTCCGGCATGAATTTCAGCCAGGAGGTTTCGCCCTTCCTCTTCGGAGATACACCTTTGAAGGACTCCTGTTGTGCTTTTCTTATAGAGCTCTCCCTCATGAACTTTATAGGCATTGGATCGCCGTACGATGCAGCGAGCCTCATTTTGGTCTTCAGGGAGTTCCTTCCTAGTTAGGTAGGCTAGGAATGGCTCCGTCCACGGGGCGATAACCGCCATTATTTCGTGGGCGGAGGGTGTTATCTCGGTGGCAGAGCCTCCGATTGTGTCAGAGTGTTTGGTGTCAGGCAGTGCGGTTGGGTCCGGATTGTTATTTCCGGACTCCCCTTCCCATAGTACGGATGGCTTGAACAGCCGTTCCAGGAAGATGTTGGGTGGGACGGCATCGCGTTTTGCGCCGATGCATGCCAATATGTCCGCCGCCTGGTTGTTATCCCGGGCTATATGATGAAATTCGAGCCCTTCAACTGCGGCGACATTTTTAGGACCGCATTGCGGTACGCTGCCATTTTCAGATCTTTGGCATCAAAGTCTCCGTTTATTTGAGATATCGCGAGGTTCAATCGCGCACCTCTAGGCATTTAATGCCCATGGAGACTGCCATCCGGAGGCCGTGCAGAAGGGCCTCGTATTCGGCTGCGTTGTTGGAGTCCGTATACATTATCTGAAGGATGTATTGGACTATGTCCCCGGTTGGGGACGTCAGGACGACGCCAGCCCCCAGGCCGGCCAACATTTTGGAGCCGTCAAAGTGCATGATCCAATTGGAGTATGCGCCGTACTCTTTAGGGAGTTCGAATTCAGTCCATTCGGCCACGAAGTCGGCCAAAACCTGCGACTTAATAGCTCGTCGTGGCTTATAGGTTATGTCGAATGGAAGGAGCTCTATGGCCCATTTAGCAATCCGCCCGTCGACGCCAGCGTTGTTTATAATGTCGTTAAGAGGTACTTCCGAGGCTACCGTTATCGAACACTCTTGAAAGTAGTGTCGCAGCTTCCGGGATGCCATGAACACCGCGTATGCTATCTTTTGATAATGTGGGTACCGGGACTTGCATGGAGTTAGGACAGTGGACACATAGTAAACCGGTTTTTGGAGAGGGAACCGGTGACCGTCCGTTTCTCGTTCGACGACGAGCATCACGCTGACAACTTGATGTGTTGCCGCGATATATAATAGCATTGGTTCGCCCATGATGGGCGCGGCCAGGACCGGATTTGTTGCCAATATGGCTTTTATTTCTTCGAGTCCGGCCGTATGCATCCGGCCCACTCGAAGTGTTCGTGCGCCGGAGGAGGCGGTAAAGGGTAACGCCTTTTCTCCCAAACGGGAAATAAAGTGGCTTAGAGCCGCTTATGCATCCAAATAATTTTTGTATTTGTTTGAGGTCTTTTGCAATATCCAATTGTGACAGAGCTCGGATCTTGGCTGGGTTTGCTTCAATTCCTCTACCGAACACAATGAAGCCAGGAGCTTTCCTACTGAACGCCAAGACGCATTTTTCCGGATTGAGCTTAATGTCATATTTTCGGAGATTGTCGAATGTGAGCCTCAAGTCGCCTACTAGAGTTTCGACATGCTTGGATTTGACGACCACGTCATCTATATATGCTTCCACTGCTTTTGCCGATCTGGTTTGCGGACATATGTCCGAATCATGCGTTGATATGTTGCGCCGGCGTTTTTGAGCCCGAAGGGCATTGTGTTGAAGCAGAATGGGCCGTATGGAGTGATGAATGTTGTTGCTGCTTGGTCTGGCTCCGCCATATTGATTTGGTGGTAGCCGGAGTACGCGTCGAGGAAGCAGAATGAGTCGTGTCTTGCTGTAGCATCGATAATTTGATCAATGCGAGGGAGGGGGAAGGGATCCTTTGGGCAAGCTTTATTAAGGTCTTTGAAATCAACACATAGGCGCCAGGATTTATCCTTCTTTGGAACCATCACCAGATTTGCTAGCCAGTCCGGATGTTTTATATCTCTGATGAATCCGGCTTCCAGAAGTTTGGCTAGCTCTTCTCCCATGGCCTGTCTCTTGGGTTCGGAAAAGCGCCGAAGAGCCTGTTTGACTGGCTTGAATCCTTTTAAGATATTTAGGCTGTTCTCGGCCAGCCAACGTGGGATTCCTGGCATGTCTGAAGGGTGCCAGACAAAAATGTCCCAGTTTTCTTGTAGAAATTCTCGTAGTGCGGCGTCTACATCAGGGTTTAATTATGCCCCAATGGAGGCCGTCTTTGCAGGGTCCGTTGGGTGGACTTGGAATTTGACTATTTCATCCGCTGGTTTAAAAGAGGTGGACTTGGATCTTTTATCAAGTATCACATCGTCCCTGTTCACCGTGGAGCGCATTGCAGTGAGTTCCTCGGCCGCTAGGGCTTCGGATAGTGCCTCGAGGGCTAGTGCGGCTGTCTTGTTTTCAGCGCGGAGTGCTATGTTTGGATCACTAGCGAGAGTGATGATTCCATTAGGTCCGGGCATTTTAAGCTTCATGTACCCATAATGGGGTATAGCTTGAAAAATTGTGAATGCCCCTCGCCCTAATGCGTGATATCCGCTGCTGAACGGGGCCACTTGAAATGTGATCTCCTCGGACCTGTAATTGCCCGACGAGCCGAACACTACGTCCAGTGTGATTTTTCCTGTGCAGCATGCTTCCCGGTTAGGGATTATTCCTCTAAAGGTTGTGCTGCTTCGCTCAATGCGGTTCCAGTCTATTTCCATTTTTCGGAGGGTTTCCACGTAGATGAGGTTTAGTCCGCTGCCGCCATCCATGAGTACCTTAGTAAGGCGAAAGCCGTCCACTATTGGACTGAGGACCAATGCGGCTGGTGCTCGGGCTGTTCGAATTTGGGTTCGCCACTGGCATTAAAGGTAATAGCCGTGGTTACTCCATGGATTTATTGTTGCTACTTGGTAGACTTCGCAAGGTTATGGAGTGTTCGTTTCCGCATGTTATTTGATGCGAAAGTCTCAAGATTGTTAATACCCGTCTTTGGTGTTGCTGGGCTGGGATTCTCGAGGCTAGAAGCTCTTCGCCACTTTTGGCCACCTGCCGTAGTATCCAACATGCTCGAAGGCTATGAGTTGGAGTGGCGCCCTACGTGCTATGAATTTTGCGGTGTCCGTTTAGCCAACCCTCCAAGACGGTTCCGTGCCCTTTAGGGGTTTTTGTTTTTGGTGTATAACCTGGTGCTTGGTGATGATGCACCCTTTTATTTCGGACTAGGGCTGTATTCGGGGCCGGATTATCCCAAAATTTACTTTCGGTTTTCCAAGCACTCTCCATCACACAATACTTTTGTACTATGGTCGCCAAGTCAGCAAAGCGTGTAATTTCGCGACGAATTATGGCCTTTAGGATTCCCTTTTCCGTGCAATTATTGCAGAAAAGTGAGATTGCGTCCTTCTTTCGACAGTCCTTTATCCTGTCCATAACCAGGAGGAATCTGGCCCAGTAATGATGTACTATTTCAGCGGGCTCTTGCTGAATTCGGGATAGATCGCTAATGTTTGGGTGGGCGGGTGGAACTAGATCCGGAACCCCGTCAAATTTAAGACTCGGGGGCCGAGAAGTTTCCGAACCTGGAAGTTTGGATTTTTGAATGCTATCCAATGAATCCAACCCGCCGCCTGACTTTAAGTTCAGGGCTTGATCGACATCCGTCCCTCTGCGGGAATCCGACATGGAGGGATCGTGAATCCGGACGTAGCTAGTCCTTAAGATAGAAGAAGAGTCGCCGTATTGCTCCTCTGTCACAGCAACATGATGGGTAGCCTGGGGAGAGTTGATCTCTCTCAGATCGGTTTTAGGCCCGATCTAGTCGTTGTCTGTGGCGACTCCCAGGGCGGCGATGCGATCCAAGAGCTCGTTTACGGAGGAGAGCTCGATCGGATCTAACTGCTCGACAAGTTCCGAGTTAACGTGAAGATTGGTTTCGATGACCCGAGAAGTCATCGTCGGCGCTGTGGCCGAACTGGCGGTCATAAGAAAACCACCTAACCGAAGAGTCTGACCAATGGCCAAGGCTCCTTTGGCGATAGTATCATCTTTAAAGACGGGATGAGGCATCCTTCCTGACGGCAACGGCACAGAGGAACTCTGAATGAAAGCACCAATGTCGGTGTCAAAACCGGCGGATCTCGGGTAGGGGGTCCCGAACTGTGCGTCTAGGCGGATGGTAATAGGAGACAAGGGACACGATGTTTTTACCGAGTTCGGGCCCTCTCGATGGAGGTAATACCCTACTCCTGCTTGATTAATATTGATGATATGGGTAGTACAAGAGTAGATCTACCACGAGATCAGAGAGGCTAATCCCTAGAAGCTATCCTATGGTGTGATTGTTGTTCGTCCTACGGACTAAAACCCTCCGGTTTATATAGACACCGGGTAGGGTTAGGGTTACATAGAGTCGGTTACAATGGCAGGAGATCTACATATCCGTATCGCCAAGCTTGCTTTCCACGCCAAGGAAAGTCCCATCCGGACACAGGACGAAGTCTTCAATCTTGTATCTTCATAGTCCAGGAGTCCGGCCAACGATGATAGTTCGGCTATCCGGACACCCCCTAATCCAGGACTCCATCAATGGCCATCGTACCCGAGGACTTCTTGACCACCGGGTTTCCCGTGCTTCTCGAGGAAAGCCTCAAGAAGTGCCAGTTTACTCGAGCCCCCACCTTCTCCTACCATGAGCACTGGATCAACAATACTAAGAAGGAGTATCACGTGGAGGTAGTCGTGAGGGCGAACGACTCCTCGACGAACTGGTTCTTTGAGGGACCCCAGATGGCGACCCTGCTTCTCGTCGCTGAGACTGCTGCCCTCAAGGCGCTGACTCGCCTTCGGGATCTTCTGCCAGAGATGGCAAGTGAGCCAGCCACTCGTTACCTGCCTTATCATAAGGAGGGTGATGACGAGAGCAGCGCACCAGCTCCACCCATGGACGAAGGACTTTCCATCTGTTTCCAGACCTACTTCAGCTTGTGTGCCGACAGCCTAGCACAACACCTGGCCTCGGAGTCGATGGAGCTTCGAAAGGAACTCCACGAGACCAAGGAACTCCTCCGCCTAGCTCAGGCAAAGGCGGACAGGATCAAGAAGGATGGTGCACCCCCTGGACAGCCCGTTGTTGCCAATCGAGGCGGGCGACCCCCGCAGGTCACGCATGCCAAGGAATCATCTCAGCCACGCTGTATGACGGCGATGGAGTATCGCAACCTCTTCACGGTGCCACCGGCGAAGCAGCTGCATGTTCAGCTCCTCCACTCCCCCACTCCCTCTAGTGACGAAGAAACTGAGACGGGTGAAGATGAAGAGGAAGACCCAGACGAGCCGGAATACGCGACCGAGCATTCCACCACTTAGACACCGTTCAGGACTAGGATAGGCCAGTCCGTAACCCTTAAGGTAGGATAGGTCGTGTATTTGATAGAAGTCGAGTCCATGTAATGGTTCAAATGAAACCATGTTGTGTTGTGTTTGCTTTCGACTTGTTTTGATGGAAGTTGTACTTTCCCTTTCGGGAACTTGTAAGCAACTACATCACCCATTTGGATTTTTTAATGAATGAGTTTGGCCTTTGGCCCTAGCATGAAAACAATTAGTGTCATACCGACCCCCTTACTAGGCATTCCCTTTATATTGTTTTCCCTCATTTTTTCCCAATCATGAGCCCTTGACCGCTCCAACATGATGCCTGTTGTAACACGTACTGGTACCTCTACCCAGCAGCAAGAAGCCGGAGCAGGAGCCAATCAGGGCCAAACACAAGGACAAGCTCCACCACCGCCACCACCTCCAAACATGGACATGGCCCAGCTCCTCCAAGCCTTCCGAGAGGAACGCCAAGGAAAAACTGCAGCCCTCCAGATGATTGCTCAAGCTGTCAACCGCCATCCAGCGGGGAGCGGCAATGGACGTTCCACGTTGGCAGAGTTCAAGAAGCATGCACCACCCACTTTCATCAAGACTGCTGAACCCCTGGATGCAGACGACTGGGTCCGCACCATTGAGGATCTGTTGGAACTAGCCGGCTGCACTGAAGACTGTGAGAGGGTGGCTTATGCTGCCTACTGTCTTGGGGGAACTGTCAGAGCTTGGTGGGATGGATTCAAGGTCATGCATGCGGGGCAAAACATCACTTGATGACTTCAAGGCAGAATTCCGCAAGGCCCACATTCCTTCTGGAATTATGGCCATCAAGAAGCGTGAGTTCCGGGCCCTGAAGCAAGGAAGTAGCACTTTCAAGGAGTACATGCAGAAGTTCAGTGTTCTGTCAAGGTATGCTCATGAGGATGTCAGCACTAATGCTGCCAAAAGGGAGCACTTCATGGAAGGCCTTAACCAGACTCTGCAGTACTCGCTTGTTGTGTGTGACTGCCCAACCTTTCCTGACCTGGTGAACAAGGCACTCGTGCTTGAGGACAAGCGACGAGCTTTGGATGATACTCGTAAGCGCAAGATGATCAACAATGGTAAATCCAACAACCAGAAGCCCCGCCCGTGGCAGCCAGCCCCGGTCAAGCCAACCTATCAGCAGCCAAGAGCCCCTGCACCCCGCACCAACTATCAGCCTCAGCAGTATGCCAACCCCAGGCCAGCTTTCAACAACCCCAATAACAGTGGAGGTAACAAGATCAACAACCCAAACCAAGTCACTTGCTTTGGATGTGGTCAGGCAGGACACATCTCAAGGGTGTGCCCCAACAAGAAGCCCGATGCTCCGCGCCCCAATGTACAGAACCCAGGACAAGGGCGCGGGATGCCACCAAGGAACCAAGATTCCCGCAACCCGCCCAACAATGGCAAGGGCCGTGTGAATCATGTCACTGCAGAAGAAGCCCAGGAAGACCCGGACGCCGTGCTGGGTATGTTCCTTGTCAACTCAGCACCCGCAACTGTTTTGTTTGATTCTGGAGCCACGCATTCATTTGTCACTCAAAGGTTTGCATTAAAAAGTGGTTGGACCCCTACACCCCTGAATAACCCTATGGTGGTACAAACCCCCGGAGCAGAGATGAGAGCCAAGATAGGATGTAAGGGATTCGGGATTGTCATTAACTTGGTAGATTTTCTAGCAGACCTTATCATCTTAAGATGGCAAGGCTTGGATGTGATCTTAGGAATGGATTGGATCATCAAGCACCAAGGCTTGTTAGATTGTGCCAACCGAACTGTCACTGTGACCAATGACCAAGGAGTCGAAGTTAAATTTGCCTCCAACCCCTCCTCTGCTCAAGCCACCCAAGTCAACTGTCTGACTGAAGTTGGGATGGAGCAAGTGCCGGTAGTATGCGAATACCCCAATGTCTTTCCTGATGAGCTACCGGGAATGCCTCCTGACAGAGACATTGAGTTCATCATAGAGCTCATGCCTGGAGCAGGACCCATCTACAAGAAGCCATATAGAATGGGATCGGAAGAGTTAGCAGAGCTGAAGAAGCAACTGGAAGAGCAGTTGAGGAAGGGATTTATCCGCCCGAGTGCCTCCCCTTGGGGATCTCCTATTCTGTTTGTGGCAAAGAAGGACGGTACCATCCGCTTGTGCATTGACTATCGCTCCCTCAATGAAGTTACAATCAAGAAGAAGTACCCACTTCCCAAGATTGAAGATCTATTTGATCAACTCAATGGGGCCAAGGTGTTCTCCAAGATCGACCTCAGATCTGGGTACTACCAACTGAAAATCAGACCCCAAGATATTCCGAAGACGGCATTTGTAACCAGATATGGCCTGTATGAGTGCACGGTCATGTCCTTTGGATTGACCAATGCCCCAGCTTACTTCATGTATCTCATGAACAAGGTCTTCATGGAATATTTGGACAAGTTTGTTGTCGTCTTCATTAACGACATTCTTGTCTTCTCAAAGACGGAAGAAGAGCACGAGCAACACTTGTGGATGGTCCTAGACAAGCTTCGAGAGCACCAACTGTACGCCAAGTTCAGCAATTGTGAATTTCGGCTTCATGAGGTTGGATTCTTGGGTCATGTACTGAATGCCGAAGGGTTGTTAGTGGATCCCACCAAGATCCAGGACGTGACTGAATGGCAAACCCTAAGCAATGTGAAGGAAGTCAGAAGTTTCCTCGGACTCGCGGGATATTACCGCAAGTTCGTTGAAGGATTCTCAAGCATTGCCCGACCTATGACCCAGCTCCTGAAGAAGGACAAGAAGTTTGAGTGGACACCAAAATGTGAAGAGAGCTTCCAGGAGCTGAAGAAGAGATTAACCACCGCCCCAGTACTGGCCACACCTGATATTCACAAGGAATTTGTGATATATTGTGATGCATCAAGAACCGGACTCGGTGGTGTCCTGATGCAAGAAGGCAGAGTCGTAGCATATCTATCCAGACAACTACGTCCTCATGAAGAGAACTATGCTACTCATGACCTTGAGTTGGCAGCTGTAGTTCACGCCTTAAAGACCTGGCGACATTACCTTCTAGGGAAGCGATGTGAGATATACACGGATCACAAAAGTCTAAAGTATATTTTCACTCAGAAAGAATTGAACATGAGGCAGAGAAGATGGCTAGAGTTGATCAAGGACTATGACCTCGATGTCCAATAGCACCCTGGAAAGGCTAACGTTGTAATAGATGCCTTAAGCAGAAAGGCTTGTTCCATGAATGCTATGCTTAAGGGAAGGCTACCCGCCTTATATGAAGAACTTGAAGGCTTTGGATTGGAGCTGGTTGCACCAGGATTCTTAGCCAACCTTGAAGTCAGGCCTACCCTGATGGATGATGTTAAGGAAGCTCAGAAGGGACACGAGAGTATTGAAGGCATCAAGAGGAAGATCAAGGCGGGCAAGGCCCCAAGTTTCTCAGAGGATGAGCAAAGAGTTGTGTGTGGTTTGGGAATCGCATTTGCGTGCCCAACATGATTGAGCTCAAGAATCTGATTTTGCAAGAAGCTCACGACACCCTGTACTCCATCCATCCTGGAGGAACCAAGATGTATCAAGACCTGAAGGAAAGGTTCTGGTGGCACGGGATGAAAAGGGAGATGGCCACCTATGTGGCAAAGTATGATGTATGCAAAAGGGTCAAGGCTGAACATCAGCGACCTGCTGGATTACTCCAACCACTCAAGGTTCCCGAGTGGAAATGGGATAAAGTCGGAATGGATTTCATCACTGGGTTACCTAGGTCAAATAAGGGTCATGACTCCATCTGGGTTATAGTCGACCATTTGACTAAAGTAGCCCATTTCATTCATGTTCAGACTACCTATGATGGCAACCAGCTAGCAACTCTATACATCAACAGAATCGTAAGTCTTCATGGTGTTCCTAAGGAGATTGTGTCAGATCGAGGAACCCAGTTTACCTCGAGGTTCTGGAAGAAGTTCCAAGAGGCCATGGGAACCAAGTTGTCTTTCAGCACTGCTTTCCACCCACAGACCGGAGGCCAGACAGAACGAGTAAATCAGATTCTCGAAGACATGCTCCGAGCCTGTGTCCTAGCATATGGGGCTAAGTGGGAAGATGTCACATCCCTAGTTCTATTAATGCTTAGTGCTTGCATTGGAGTGCTGCATCATGTTTAAATTCTTTTGAATTCGAAATGGGGATTGATCAAACCCTAGCACCAGATCAAATCAAATAGGTTCAACATAAAAACATTTTCAATGAACCTGAAATGCCCTTCTAAAATGTTCATCACCTCTGCCTTGGTCTTAAACCACTATCAAAGGTGATGCACAAATTTCTAGGTCACTCTAAGGTCACTGGATTAAATCTTTAGTTATTTGAGTTTGGGCATTTAAATTATATAAAATATTTCAAATGCTCAAATAACCCCAAACTAAAATGTTCCATCTGGATATATTCCAAGTAGTGGCCATGTGCGATTTGGTGATTTTGGAGTTGCCTAAGTATTTTTAGAAATGCAACAAACCTATAGAAATAAAAATAAAACAGAAACAAATGAAAAATCCTCTTACAGCCAAACCCATGCCCAGGCCCACTGGCGGCCCAAAGATCTTTGGCCCGTGCCAGCCAGCTGCTTCGTCCCCGCCAGGCAGGCAGGGAGCTGACGCCGACGAGCGCGAGCTCGCCACGGCATCAGCTGCTTGCCGCCCACGCCCCTGGACACCTGGGCGAGCTCCACGTCGCCGCCCAACCCCGTGGACATCTCGCATTCCCTCTGCCTCTCTCTATCACTCTCCCTCTGCCATGGCCGACGCTGCTACGCCCGCGCCACCGTGAATCTGCGTCCACCGTCGTCCCCGTAGAGAGCCACCGTGTCCAACAACTCCGCCGTCGTCGACTCCGTCGAGCAGCCCGAGCCCCGAGCGCTCGCGAGCTCTGCTTCATCTTCTTCGAGCTCATCTTCACCGAGCACCCCCGCAGATCCCCTTCGCTGTCGCCGCCGCATCAGTTCGTCCCCGACCGCGCCGTCTGCTCCTACGTGACCGACGTGAGCTCAGCTATCTCCTCCCCCTTCTTGTTCTCGCTCTCGAGCACCGCAGCGACCCCATGGAGCTTCACCGCACGCGCCACCGCCGAGCTCGTCGCCGACGTGTCTCCGGCCAACCACCGGCCACACCACCATGTCCAACACACTCACTGCATCGCGAGGAGTCCAACGCACCTCACCACATGCCTCGCCATGCCCCGTAGCCTCGGGTTCATCTTCACCCGACTCCGGCGACCGCCAAGGTCGTTGCCCGCGACGTTTCCGGCCACCCCGAGCTCCTCCACCGCCACCAAACGCTACGGCCTGCCCCCAGCTACGCGTAGATTCCCTCCGCCGCTCATTTGGTCCCCGGAACGCGTTAATGCACTCTCACCGCCACGTCTGGCCTCGCTAGCGGCTAAACGCCGGCGAGTTTGACCCGTTGACCTTGACTGGGTGGGCCCAGGTTGACTCCACTGAGTCTATGACAAGTGGGGCCCCCTCTGCTAATTAAATCAGATTAGTTTTAACTAAATTTAGTTAGTTTAAATAACTAGGCGACACGCTGGGACCCACTGGTCAGGTTGACTGGACGTCCCCTTTGACCACCGACGTCACTTACCTCGACGCCTGGCCTTAATAACTAATTTCTGGATTTATTTTTATATAGAAAATTCCAGAAATTGTTGCAAACTTCAAAAATTCATAGAAAATAATCTAAAACTCGGATGGAAATAAATTATATATGAAAAATGATCAGAAAAATCCAATCTATTCATCTGTACTATTTGCATGCATGTTAGAACAACTTATGGCTACTGTTTAGGCCAAATCACATAAATGGCATTTAAACCCTCACATATGGAGTTTGAATTTGAACCTAGGGTTCAAACCAACTCCATTTAACATGTTGCTAGTTGCATTAGCTCAGAACACAACATATTAACATTTCATGATCATGCATCATATTGAGCATTGCATTGATTTTGTTTTCCTTCTCTGCTGCCGGTATTTGTTCCCTCTCGATAGACGTGCTTCCGGCGATGAGTTCGATGACACTGATGAAGAGCTATACTATCTTCAGAAGTGCCAGGCAAGCAAAACCCCCTTGTTCATTCTGATACAAACCCACTCTCTCGCTCCTGCTCTCTTTTACTGCATTAGGACAACATCGATTCAACTATTACTTGCTGCGGTAGTTGAACCCCTTATCCTCTGCATGAACTGTCATTGCCACAGTAAATAGATGAAACCCACTAGCATGAGTAGGTGTTCTTTGAGCCCTGATGTGCCTACTCATTCATGCTTGTTTGTCGTGCCTGCTATTGCTTAGAGTTGTGTCAGGTCTGATTCATCGGGGATGAATCGATGGTGTGTGAACATGTCCCTCTTGTTGAGAGCTAAGTGTGTGAACACGATTTGGTAAAGGTATCGGTGAGAGGCCATGTAGGAGTACATGGTGGGTTGTCTCATTGAAGCCGTCCTCGAGGAACTGAGTTACGTGTTTGTGATCCATGAAACAGCTACTACCATGCATTGGGCCTGAAATATGACCCTTTCGACTTCTTAATCACCCTTGTCCTCTGTCCAGGAGTTGCAAGTAGTTTCTGGTGTTTGTAGTATGCTGGAGGCCGTGGGCAGCGCTGACCTGAAGGGTGGGCTGTGATGCGGTAGGCACGTGGCACGATGTACCGGGCGCCCGTTTGGTGTCTCGGGAACCCTGCACACATCGTTCGGGGCCGTATGTGGAAACTTCGGCTGGACTCCCTGCGGATGGAACCTGAATAGGCAATAAACCTGGACTAGAGACTTGAGTGTTTAGGTAGGTCGTGGTCTACACCCACGTCGGCTTTCGCTTGAATTCTGCCGAGCTCATGTCGTGTGTAGACGCTAAGTGGTGGAAACATGTATGAAGAAGTACACCCCTGCAGGGTTAACATCATCTATTCGAATAGCCGTGTCATGTAATGGACTTACAGGTTGCCTATAATAGTTCATAGACAAGTGAAAGTGGATACTCTAAAATGCGCAAGATAAGCGTGAGTGCTATGGACGGCGTTCTCGTAGGGAGACGGGAGCGGGTCCATAGTGGTGTATTGATATGGTGAATATGTGGACTCGTGTGCCACCTCAAATGAGTTACTTGCAAATCGTAGTTCAGGATAGCCACCGAGTCAAAGCTGGCTTGCTGCGGTTAAACTCCACCACCCCCTCTCGTTGATCTTGATGCATATGTAGTTAGTTACGATGTAAGTCTTGCTGGGTACATTTGTACTCACGTTTGCTTATTTTATGTTTTGTAGAGAGACGTCGGTCTCTCTAGTAGTTCCGATGTGGACTTGACGTTTAGCTTGATACCTCAGCTACGATCTTGTGCCCTCGGCGATGCTCGGTAGATAGTCGGGTTCTCAGCCTTTTCCATTTGTAGATGTACGTACTCGGACATGTTAAGCTTCCGCATGTGCTTTGATTATATGCTCACGAATGTTGGGTCATGAGACCCATGTTTGTAATATCTCGCTCCTCGGAGCCTAATGAATAAATACTTGAGTCGTAGAGTTATGTTGTGATGCCATATTGTATTTACACATATCGAGCATATTGTGTGTATGTTTGAAATGCTTGGTATGTGTGGGATCCGACAATCTAGTTGTTTATCCTTGGAAGCCTCTCTTATGGGGAAACGTAGTCTAGTGCTTCCTTGAGCCATAGTAGTCCGCTTCTGACTGGTTCACCAGAGTCCGCTAGCCCAGCACTACCGCTTTCAGACGCTTGATTGGACGGCATGTGTTTCACTTCGTTCCTGTGTCTGTCCCTTCGGGGAAATGTCACGCGGTGACATCTGGAGTCCTGCCTAGCCTGCTACAGCCCGGGTTACCGGAGTCCTGTTAGCCCAGTGCTACAACCCGGATTCACACGCTGTTGACCGACATGCTCGAAGTTGATTCATGTATGCCTGTCCCTATGGGTTAGCGCTGCTTTGGGTTCACGACTAGCCATGTCCGCCCGGGTTCTCTGTCATATGGATGCTAGCAACACTATTGTCTACGTGAGCCAAAAGGCGCAAACGGTCCTGGGCCATGGTAAGGCGACACCCGTGGGAATACCGTGCGTGAGGCCGCAAAGTGATATGAGGTGTTACAGGCTAGATCGGTGTGACTTAGAATCGGGGTCCTGACAGAAGATTGTCTTCCGTTCGCTGAGTTCTCCTATAACAATAGTTACCAATCAAGTCTCCAGATGGCACCATTTGAAGTGTTATATGGGCACAAGTGTCGCACACCCCTCAATTGGCCAGAGACCGGAGACGGGCTAGTCTTTGGACCAGATGTTCTCCGCGAGGCAGAAGAACGAGTGCAACTAGTCAGATAGCGTCTGAAGACCGCCAAGTCAAGACAGAAGAGCTATGCTGACACTCGTCGTCGACAGGTGAACTTCCTAGTCGGAGACCATGTGTACCTACGGGTAACCCCCCTTAAGGGAACCAAGCGTTTCCACGTTAAGGTGAAGCTCGCACCAAGATTCATTGGTCCCTTTAAGATCACTGCACAGCGAGGAGAGGTGGCTTATCAGTTGGAACTACCACCTGAGCTATCCGATGTGCACAACGTATTCCACGTGTCACAACTCCGGAAGTGTCTCCAAGTCCCAGACAAGCCTGATCTTTACAAGGACGTCGATCACCAAGCCATTGACCTTCAACCTGATTTGACTTAACGTGAGAGGCCCATCTGCATTTTGGATGAGGCTGAGCGGCCTTTTCAAGCCGCACCATCAAGTACTTCAAGGTCCAAAGGAGCAACCACCTTTGAAGCGAAGCAACACAGGAACGTGAAGACTACCTTAGATCCGAATTTCCGTACCTCTTTAAAGCCTAGTTTAGGAATCTCGGGGACGAGATTCTTGTAAGCGGTCTGTTACACCCTGCATTTTGTAACATGTCATTTGCATTAATAAAGCATGAAAATTTGGACCAACAAAAACTTTTGCATCATTTGGCTTTTTATTTGGAGTTGGTTTTTCTCTCTGTGATTTTCAGGTGCTCCTTAAAGTCAACATAACCCCAACTTATATACTTCATCTCCTTGCCCCAAACTTCTGCCCAATGATCATGCCATGTGTATAGTGCAATATAGTATTTTCTTACAAAAATAATTTGGCAAAATAGTATTTTCAAAAATTAGTTTTCCAAAAACCCCTGAATTGAGGTTTGCACTACAAGTACTTGATTTGGGGTACGAAAAATATTTCAAAGAGTATATTTGAAACCTATTAGGTATAGGACTACCAAAAACCACAAAAATATAATTTTAAAAGTTATTTTCCTATTTTATTTAAAGGCTTTTTCTTTAGGCCAGAAATGGTCTTTAATAGGTTAAAATTATTTAAAAGCTACAAAAATATTTTAGGAAAATCAGGGAAACTCAGTGGACATATAGTTTCCATATATAAGAGTTTAAACACATGGTCATGTTCAAACTATTGGACAAAACCTCCCAAAACCATTCCTGCCCATTTCAAGGATTTGAAATATTTCTACAGGAAATATTTTCATAAAAATCCAAGGAAAATCCAGCAAGTCACAAATGCATATTGTGATCACCTTGCAAAGCCTAATCTCAATTAAGGTCACTTTAGTTCACCCAAATTCCCCAAAACCCTCTTTGTCTAGAATCAAATTTGAACAACTTTGTACTACCAACTTTCTCTCCTTGACCCCAACTTTTGTGATCATGATCACATGACCAAATGAGGCCACCACACCAAGTGGTGCATCAAGGAGAAGTGATTTACTCAATTGGATCTGCACAAGTTCATTTCTGCTAATTTCTAGGGTTTACAAAAGTTGCATTGGCAACTTTGTCCAAATAAGCACCAAATTGGTGGAAGGCCCTAATTATATGTGTCATTTCACCCTGTGGAGTCTCATGGCAAATGGAAATCATCTACTTACCCAAACCATCATCAAACACCTTCTGACACCTTTCCAAAATGCCATTTTGACCTCTTCCACTAATCTCCGTGGGCTCAACTTTCTGCCACGATCCCTCCTAGTCCCCCTCTAGCACCTGTGTGTTTTGCTGCCCGAGGAAGCAATGATGAAGGGGGCGAGAACCCCATTTTTCTTCTCTGGACACCTCCCTCTCTCTCAGCCTCCCTCTTTCCTCTCAGCTTTCCAGAGCATCCAAGGCTCTCCCCAGCTTTTGCCCATGCCCCCTTCAGCCGCCAGACACAAGTGTACGCGCGCGGACGCGGGAAAGCCGCGGATTCCGGCCAAAGTCGCGCTCTAGAGCGCCTGGCAGGGCACCCGACTGTTGACGCCGCGTCTCCCGGCCACCTCGAGCCTCCCCCGCGCGCCAGTTGATGCCCCTCGACGTCCGCTCCATGCCAGCAGGCCGTCCACTTGCTCCTACGCCCTCCTCTCTCTCCTGCAGCTTGTGCTAGAGCGCCGCCTCGCTCGGCCAATGCTTGCGCCGCTCCTATGGCCCGCCGCAGCTCGCCCCGCTCCTCCTCTCTCTCCCTGGCACCCTAGACCACCCTCACGAACACCCCCGAGCCCTCCATTCCCTCTCTAACGGCCACCCGAGCCGATCCCGCGGGCACCCGTAGGCCGCGCCTACGGCGGACCTCGGCCAGCCTATAAAAGGCGGCCCCGAGCCCCTCTCTCACTTCCTGTCGCTCCCCCACACACCTAATCCACCTCCCGCACCACCCATTTGTCTCCAGAGCCGCCCGAGCTCGAGATCGAGCTCGAGCTCCGCCGCCTCGGCTCGTCGGCGTTCACGCGGTACATGCCTCCTCCACCCCCGTTTTCTCTCGATCTGGAACCACGCGGCATCGCTGACCCTTTCCCCTTTCTTCCCCGCTCTTTTTGCAGCCGGGAACGGCCGGAACCGTCGACGCCCGAAGCACCTCCGCCGCGTGGCCTCGTCGCCGGCGAACCAGGCTGCTCCGGCGACCATCTCCACCACCACCCAAACGGCGACATCCCCCTGAGTCCAACGGTACCACCCACGCATCCTCCCGTGCCTTACATCACCGTCGGCGAGCTCGCCGACGCCTCTGGACGGAGGTAGACGATGACGGCCGTGGGCCCTGTCCGTCAGCCTCATGCCCTGACGGGTGGGATCCACCCGTCAGGTTTAAGAACGCACGCGCGCACGCACTGGTTCGCCCGTCGGCTGAAGGCGTACTTCGCCTTTACGCCTTCGATGTGGCGGCCTCGCGCGGGCTGATTTCCCTCTGGGCCTGCTGCCCCGTGGCCTTTCTGGCCCAGTGGCACAATGCCACTTTTCTTTTTCTTTTTTTGTCTGTTTTATAAAATTCCACAGGATAAAATACTTATCCAAATGAAATAATTCCAACTCCTAAAATCTCAGAATAATCCCACCTATTTATTGATGTAACTTTCATACCAATCCATTACACTTTTCTGCACTGTTCAAATTTAAATTCAAAATTGAACGATAAAACCTCTATTTGAAAATCCACTAGTTTGTCCCCATAACTCCAAATCCAAAACCAAGAATTTTCCCCTTCCTAGTTTTCCTCCTAGTATTTTACAAAAATAAGTTGACATTTTTCTAAGCACTTTGACTTTTCTGTTTTCATTATTGTCTTATTTTTCCGTTATTTTCTTGCGACAATTAGATCCCGTATTTGACGAAGCTGCTGAGGAAGAAGGAGGAGAAGGATTTGAAGACCTCAAAGAACAAGCCAACCAAGGCAAGCATCCCTGTGACCATGACACCCCTTTTGTTCATCGGTACCCTTTTTCCGATTGTTTTCACAAGGCACCAGACACACCGTTGGTCCCTTCATGTATGCGTGATAACGTGAAAAGGGCAAAGTCCCACGATCTTTTACTTATACACGAGGGCCGTGTATCAACAAGTGGACCCTATGTTAGTATCGTCTAGGGAAAGGTAATGATCGGGTGCTTCCCCGAGTACTTGAGGTACTACGGGATCGTGGGTGACACGAAAGCTTCCCGGATTTTGTGGGTAAAGTGCGCAACCTCTGCAGAGTGTCAAACTATTCGAATAGCCGTGTCCACGATCATGGACAGTTGGGAGGTGCTACTTAGACTATGTCCAGAAACTTTACAATCTCGGCGCATGTGTGTGTGGAAGGGAACTATTTGTGTCAAGGTGGTGACTTGACATGTCGAATGGCATGGCATTTGATTCAAATTCTATTTATGTTGATATCTATAACCTGTTCTCAGGGTTACCCAAGTTCATAGATGTATATCTCACGAGTTGATAGGACATCCCAACTAGCATGAAGCTAGGTTGCTTACTTGTTGTATAATTGTATTGTTACTTTGAACCAAATCATGGGTTGCTTGCGAGTACATTCAAAGTACTCATTGGCTTGCCACTGGTTATTTTAATTGGCCAAGCATGGAAGAACAGGAGTCCGAAGAAGAGTTCTTTGGTGACGAACACGCGAACTAGGACGCTTCCCAGTCAGAATCCCTGTAGGTTAAGGCACATGGCATGGGTTCTACTTATCAATGAAGATTTCCACTACATGTGTTTCATTTGATGTTAAGCTCTTAAGGCTTTATCAATGTAAGACTTGACCATAATGGTCATAATTTGTGTAATACAGTATGTATGGATGTAAGACTCTTGTTATTCAGCTTCTGTGTGTTCAGTGAGCATTGATCTCTGGGATCACTGTACACGTGCATTCGGTGATCTCGACTTATGAGTCGGGGTCCCCACAAAAGCCTAGTTCATCTCTTGTATCCAATCTTGTATCAAAACCACAAATTGGTACCTGTGGGTTGCTAGTAGTGTTGATTACTCCTTGTAGTTGATGCTAATTGGTTTACTTGGTGGAAGATCATATGTTCAGATCCTTAATGCATATTAATACTCCTCCGATCATGAACATGAATATGCTTTGTGAGTAGTTACGTTTGTTCCTGAGGACATGGGTGAAGTCTTGCTATTAGTAGTCATGTGAATTTGGTATTCGTTCGATATTTTGATGAGATCTATTTTGTCTCTCCTCTAGTGGTGTTATGTGGACGTCAACTACATGACACTTCACCATTATTTGGGCCTAGAGTAAGGCATTGGGAAGTAATAAGTAGATGATGGGTTGCTAGAGTGACAGAAGCTTAAACCCTAGTTTATGCGTTGCTTCGTAAGGGGCTGATTTGGATCCATATGTCTAATGTTGTGGTTAGGCTTACCTTAATACTTCTTTTGTAGTCGCGGATGCTTGCAATAGGGGTTAATCATAAGTAGTATGCTTGTCCAAGAAAGGGCAGTACCCAAGCACCGGTCCACCCACATATCAAATTATCAAAGTACCGAACGCGAATCATATGAGCGTGATGAAAACTAGCTTGACGATAATTCCCATGTGTCCTCTGGAGCGCTTTTCTCATTGTAAGAAATTGTCCAGGCTTGTCCTTTGCTACAAAAAGTATTGGGCCACCTTGCTGCACTTTATTTACTTTCATTGCTTGTTACCCGTTAAAAATTATCTTATCACAAAACTATATATTACCTACAATTTCAGTGCCTGCAGAGAATACCTTACTGAAAACCGCTTGTCATTTGCTTCTGCTCCTCGTTGGGTTTGACACTCTTACTTATTGAAAGGACTACGATAGATCCCTTATACTTGTGGGTCATCAGCGCCCCCAACTGCCCGCTCGCGTCAGGCTCCCCACCGTCTTTGCCGCTACGCACTTTCACTGAGCCCCCAGCTCACCGACCTCGGGCCGTGGTTCCCCATCACCGGTGGCCTCGCCCTGCGCTCGGGCGCAGCCCCCCTCGGGCATGGCCGCCCGCACCCGTTAACACCCGCCCCGTTGGGCTGGCCTGGTGCCACTGCCAGCGGGCCCACGCCCTGCACTTTTAAAAATGGTTTTAAAAAATAAAATATATATTTTTAAAATATTTATAATAAGTAAATTAATTAATTAGTTAATTAGTTTAATCTGATTTAATTAGGCTAATTACCTAGTTTAACTAATTACACTAGGTAGTTAATCAAATAGTCTATGACAGGGGCCCCACCCCTTGTTGACGAGTCAAATGTTAACAGGTCAACGAGGACCCCCTAGACCAACATGTCATCCCCTGGTACACATCTGTGTACGCAGAGCTGGGTGCACCTAGCAATTAATAATTATTTTCGATTTATTAATAATTATATAATATTACTAAAACTTTGAAAATCATAGAAAATTAACCACTACTAGGGAAAAGCCTAGCAGCAGCGCGGTTTTAGGCCTATCATTAGCACGGGACGATGCGCTACTGATAAGGCGCTACAGCTAACGTGTAGCAGTAGAGCCTGTCGTCCCACGCTACTGCTATATATGGATAGCTATAGCGCGCTTCAGTGAAGAGCGCTGCTGATATTATTTGCAGCGCTTTTTACGGAGAAGCGCTACTGGTAAGGCGGCGCTACTGCTAACTTTTTTCCCCTCGCTACTACTAGTTTTATTAGTTTTTTTGCTGCATATTTGTTTTGTATTTGAATAGGCTTTATACAATATTGTTTAGCATATCATACACATACAAATGTAACCATAGCATATACATACAACTAGTCTTATCAAATCATTTTATCATCATAATCATCATCCAACACAAAGTGGTCTCTCGTCATCATCTCGAAAATAGCGATACAAGTCTCGATTACTTGCAAATACATTGTCATCCATCTAAACAATGATATACGCGAGAAGAGCTATCACTTTGAGTGAGAGCGGAACTATGCAGTACATGAGTTCGTATCCCTCTCTCGCATTAGCGTGAACCTAAACTAACTACTGCCTGTCGCTCGAAAACCGAAAACCGGTACACCTGGGCCTGACACTCCGGCAACTCGTTGTATATATACTCCTGGCGTAGCACTTCTTCGCCATTGATGATCTTTGCACCTGCATCGTCACATGAGTCGATGATATGCAACATATATAGTTGAGCAACCACTACTAGGAAAAAGCTTATAGACAGAGCAATAGCAGTAGCGTGGGATTGGAAGCCGCGCTACTACTGTTTAGTAGTAGCGCGGGTAAAAACAGTGCGCTACTCTAAAAAATAGTAGTAGCGCGGGTCTACCGTTCCCACGCTACTACTAAATATCCCCCCAGGACAGCTTATAGTAGTAACGAGGGGTATTGTCAGGACCCCGATTCCAAGTCACATCGATCTAGCCGGTAACACCTCATATCACTTTGCGGCCTCACGCACGGTATTCCCACGGGTGTCGCCTTACCATGGCCCGGGACCGTTTGCGCCTTTTGGCTCACGTATATGATAGTGTCGCTAGCACCCAAATGATGAGAACCGGGCCGACATGGCTAGTCGTGAACCCAAAGCGGCACTAACCCATGGGGACATGCATACATGAATCACATCGAGCATGTCGGTCTGATGTGTGAATCCGGGCTGTAACCTTTGGGCTATGAGGACTCGGGAACCCGGGCTGTAGCAGGCTAGGCAGGACTCCAGAAGTCACGCGTGACATTTCCCCGAAGGGACAGACACAGGAACAAAGTGAAACACATGCCGGCTAGTCATGTGTTCCGGAGGAGTAGTGCTGGGCTAGCAGGACTCCGGTGAACCGGGCTGTAGCAGACTACAATGGCTCATGGAAGCACAAGACTACATTTCCCCATAAGAGAGGCTATCAAGGATAAACAACTAGGTTGTCAGATCCCACACATACCAAGCATTTCAAAATCATACACACAATATGCTCGATATGTGCAAATACAACATGGCATCACAACAAGACTCTATGACTCAAGTATTTATTCAATAGGCTCCGAGGAGCGAGATATTACAAACATGGGTCTCATGACCCAACATTCAGAGCATACAAATCAAAGCACATGCGGAAGCTTAACATGTCTGAGTACAGACATCTACAAATGAAAAAGGCTTAGAAGCCTGACTATCTACCAGATCTTGCCGAGGGTACAAGATCGTAGCTGAGGTAATAAGCTAAACATCGAAGTCCACGCGGAACTACTAGCGAGACTGACATCTCTCTGCAAAACATAAAATAGGCAAACGTGAGTACAAATGTACCCAGAAAGACTTACATCAGAACTAGCTACATATGCATCGGTATCAATAAAGGGGTGGTGGAGTTTAATTGCAGCAAGCCAGCTTTGACTCGGTGGCTATCCTGAACTACTACTGCAAGTAACTCTTTTGAGGTGGCACACACGAGTCCACATATTCACCAATCAATACACCACTATGGATCCGATCCCGTCTTCCTAGGAGAACGCCATCCTAGCACTCATGCTTATCTTATGCATTTTAGAGTATCCACTTTCACTTGTCTATGAACTGTTATAGGCAACCCAGAAGTCCTTTACCGCGGACACGGCTATTCGAATAGATGATGATAACCCTGCAGGGGTGTACTTCTTCACACACACTCTCGCCACTTACCACCATGTACACGTCGTGTATCTCGGCAACCTTCAAGCGGAAGCTTTGGCGGCGAAGTCGGCCACGACCTGACTAACCACACAAGTCTCTAGTCCAGGTTTATCGCTTATTCGGGTTCCATCCATGAGGAGATCCGCCGGGTGTCGCCACGGCCCCAAACGATGAGAGCAAGGTTCCCGAGGCACCAAGCAGGCGTCCGGTACACCGTGCCTCGGTGTATCTACCGCAACATAGCCCACCCCTAGGGTCAGCGCCACATACGGCCCCCAACACATATCCTACAAACACCGAAACTAGTTGCAACTCACGGACAGAGATCGACGCGATTAATAAACCGAGAGGGGTCGAGTTACCGGAACCCAATGTGTGGTAATGCTTGTTCATGGATAACAAACACGTAACTCAGTTCACGAGGACGGCTTCAATGAGACAACCCACCATGTACTCCTACATGGCCTCTCACCGCTACCTTTACCAAATCGTGTTCACACACTTAGCTCACACACAGTGGGACATGTTCATCACCATTCCAATTCATCCCGATGAATCGGACACTGACTCAACTCTAAGCGATGGCAGGCATGACAAACAAGCATGAATGAGTAGGCACATTAGGGCTCAAACAACTCCTACTCATGCTAGTGGGTTTCATCTATTCTTTGTGGAATGAGAGGTCATCACGAGAGGATAAAGGGGTTCGATTACGCAGCAAATGTGAGATGAATCGTTGTTGTCCTAATGCAATAAAATAGAGCAAGAGCGAGAGAGTGGGATTGTATCTGAATGAGCAAGGGGGTTTTGCTTGCCTGGAACTTCTGAAGATAATATAGTTCTTCATTGGTGTCATCGATCTCGTCGTCGGAACATAACATCGCTCATCGAGAGGGGACGGTTACCGGCAAACACGGAAGGACACAATCAATGCAATGCGACAATATGATGCATGCTATGACATGGCAATATGATGTGTGATAGGTCTAATGCAACTTGGGACGAGAAGGTTTGAGTCCATTTGAACCAAGGATTCAAATGATCACCCAAAATAATAAGTGATATAAGTGCATTAGCTTGTTTCACCTAAACAACAAGGTTAAAGTGTTCTGACATGCATGAAACTAGTACAGATGGAAATATTGGATTTTTCTATGAATTTTTGAAGTTTGAACTATTTTCTGGAATTTCCTGTATAAGAATAATTCCAGCAATTGGATTAATGCGTCAGCATTGCGTCAGGGTGACGTCAGTGGTCAAAGGGGACGTCCAGGTCAACTTGACCAGTGGGTCCCGCATGTCAGCAGTTTTCTTAACTAACTAATATTAGTTAGCGCTAACCCTATGTTAATTAGTAGAGTGGGCCCCACTTGTCATAGGCTCAAGGGGAGTCAACCTGGGCCCGCCTAGTCAAAGTCAACGGGTCAAACCCGCCGGCGACTCGACGCCGGCGAGGCCCGAGATGGTGGCTCGGCTTGGGAAACGCCCACAGGGCACGGACGAGGCCGTTCTTGGGCTCGTTGGAGAGCTCTTGCAGACGCACGTCGAGTGGTGGTGGCGGCCGGGCCTATGGTGGCCGGAGCCGACGACGGCGAGCTCCAGGGCGACAGCCGGAGTCTGGGTTAGCATGGGGGCGGTGTTAGGGAGCATGACAGGGGGTGCAGAGGGGTGCTATGGCCTCATGGGGGTGCACTGAGCACGGCTGCATGCTTGGTTTAAACGGAGGCGAACCAAAACGACGACGGCGACAAGTCCGGCGCCGGTGAGGTCTCTGTCTCGACGGAAACGAAGGCTACGATGAGCTAATGGACATGGGAGAAGGGGGAATCGGTAGAGGGGCTCACGGCGAGTGCAGAGGTGGCCTCGGTGTGCTCGGGGAAGCACTGGAGCGAGCGGGGCGGCGAGAGGGATCTCCGGCGGTCCGAGGTTGAAGACGGCGACAGGGCGGTGCTGCGGTGCGTCCCGGCTTGCTTGACTTGGCGGAGAGGTCGGGGACGATGTGGCGGAGCTCCTGGACTGGTTGGGGAAGCGAGGGGGAGGGGGTGGACACGGCAACGACGAGCGGCGGCGACGGCTCCGCTCGGCTTTGGGAGAGAGAGCGAGAGAGAGCGAGGCAGGGAGAGAGGGGAGCAGTCGAGGGGGGTCCAGGGGGTCTGCGTGGCAACGCCAGAGGCGTCCAGGCCGTCGAGGAGGCGGGTGAGCAGGGTGGAGGTGGCGCGCGCGTACGCCGTGCCCAGCTTCTCCTCTGCCTACTGGCAAGAGGTAGAAGACGAGGCTGAGCCAGGTGTGCTGGCCAGCTGGGCTGTAACAGCGCTAGGCCAGGTAAGTGGCTCAGGTACTCTCCTCTCCATCTAAAATGTTTCTGTTTTCTATTTCCTTCTCTGTTATTTTTTTATTTAGTTTTAAGCACTAAACCATTTTGCTTGCTTCTGATAATTTTGTAGGGGCTAAAAGGATTATTCCAAAGCCCCTCACAATTTCTCAGAATTATTGGACACATATTCGATATATCGTGAATATAAATCCAATGCAAATAGTTATTACATTAGCTTCAGATGCCAAAATAAATATTTATGAGCTCCTAAAAATATTGGTTTGAATTTTACTTCATTCAATATTTTCATAGAGAAAGATGAACATTTTCTTGGACCTATTTGAAGCAATTTTTATCTTGGTCATTTTCAGAAATGATTTCTGAGGCTTTCACATGTCCCCATTTCAAATTCATTGAAATTTAAACATGATGCATCACTCTAATGCAAGCACTAAGCATTACCAGAACTGGGGATGTTACAGGTATAAAAGCCCCGTACTACTATTTTCTAGTAGTAGCGCGGCCTGCAATTCCCACGCTACTACTATAAATCGACGGGATCAGCCAATGTGCCTCACTTTAGCAGCAGCGAAGCACCCGTGACCCGCGCTACAACTAGTGGCACCGCACCGCACGGCAACATAAGCGTGGGTTATCTCCCCTGTCCCTTGCCCCTCCCCCTCCACCGTCCGGAACGAACGACGCGAGCTCCCTCCCTCCATCGCGTAGCTTCCTCTACTCTCCCTCCCCATACTCCTCCTCTCCAAGCGCCCTCCCTGCCGTCGCCTCCCTGTCCCGTGGCTCCATCCCATGGCCCGTCACCGGCGAGCCGCCAGCTGCCAGGAAGAAGGCAGGCGCGGCGCTCGGCATACCACTGGTTCGGGGCTCCTGATCTGCTTTCTGTTTTAATTTTTCCCCGGTCTTGGGTTCGTGATTTTTCTGATTGCGCTTGGAGGCGGGGGTTTGATAGTATTTGGATCTGCCGGTCCGGGTGTTTTCGGGTGGGTGGGAGGGAGCAGATTCAGGAATCCGCATGATTGATTAGCTGATGGTCAGGGTAGGAGAAGTAGGACGATTAGCGAAATGGTATCGAGGCCGCCCCTGTAGCTAGATCCCGTCACATGCGGAGAGGAGGCGCGGTCGGATCGCTCCGCCGCCTTCGCCCTAGAGAACTGCCTTCGCTTGGGTATGCGACATGAAGGCAGCTAGGCTGCTTGATTCATTTCAAATTAGCATGGGGCTGATTCTGAATTCCTAATAGCTACAGTACTACAGACAGCCATATATTCAGGCTATGGTTCAGAGTCTGCATGCATGAAGAGAACTGAATGATGGTAGTGAAGGAAATATGCCCTAGAGGCAATAATAAAGTCATTATTTATTTCCTTATTTCATGATAAATGTTTATTATTCATGCTAGAATCGTATTAACCGGAAACATAATACATGTGTGAGTACATAGACAATAGACAAACATAGTGTCACTAGTATGCCTCTACTTGACTAGCTCGTTAATCAAAGGTGGTTAAGTTTCCTAACCATAGACATGAATTATCATTTGATTAATGGGATCACATCATTAGGAGAATGATGTGATTGACTTGACCCATTCTGTTAGCTTAGCACTTGATCATTTAGTATGTTGCTATTGCTTTCTTCATGACTTATACATGTTCCTACAACTATGAGATTATGCATCTCCCGTTTACCGGAGGAACACTTTCCAAATGTCACAACGTAACTGGTTGTTTATAAAGGAGCTCTACAGGTGTTTCCAAAGGTACATGTTGGGTTGGCGTATTTCGAGATTAGGATTGGTCACTTCGATTGTCGGAGAGGTATCTCTGGGCCCTCTCGGTAATACACATCACTATAAGCCTTGCAAGCAATGTGACTAATGAGTTAGTTGCGGGATGATGCATTATGTAACGAGTAAAGAGACTTTCCGGTAACGAGATTGAAATAGGTTTTGAGATACTGATGATCAAATCTCGGGCAAGTAACATACCGATGACAAAAGGAACAACGTATGTTGTTATGCGGTTTGACCGATAAAGATCTTCGTAGAATATGTAGGAGCCAATATGAGCATCTAGGTTCCGCTATTGGTTATTGACCAGAAACGTGTCTCGTTCATGTCTACATAGTTCTCGAACCCGTAGGGTCCGCACGCTTAAGGTTTTGATGACAGTTATATTATGAGTTTATGAGTTTTGATGTACCGAAGGAGTTCGGAGTCCCGGATGAGATCGGGGACATGACGAGGATTCTCGAAATGGTCGATACGTAAAGATCGATATATTGGATGACTATATTCGGACTTCGAAAGGTTCCGAGTGATTCGGGTATTTTTCGGAGTACCGGAGAGTTATGGCAATTCGCCGGGGAGTATATGGGCCTTATTGGGCCATACGGGAATAGAGGAGAGAGGCCAAAAGGAAGGAGGCCTGTGCCCCCCCTCTGGTCCGAATTGGACAAGGGGTGCAGCCCCCTTTTCCTTCTCCCTCTCCCCCTCTTTCCTTCTCTCCTACTCCAACAAGGGGGGAGTAGGACTCCCCCCTTGGCGCGCTCTCCTCCTTGGCCGGCCGCCTCCCCCTTGCTCCTTTATATACGGGGGCAGGGGGCACCCCATAGACAACGATTGATCATTGATCTCTTAGCCGTGTGCGGTGCCCCCCTCCACCATAGTCCACCTCGATAATACTCTAGCGGTGCTTAGGCGAAGCCCTGCGTCGGTAGAACATCAACACCGTCACCACGCCGTGGTGCTGACGAAACTCTCCTCAACACTCGGCTGGATCGGAGTTCGAGGGACATCATCGGGCTGAACGTGTGGTGAACTCGGAGGTGACGTACGTTCGGTACTTGATCGGTCGGATCGTAAAGACGTACGACTACATCAACCACGTTGTGCTAACGCTTCTGCTTTCGGTCTACGAGGGTACGTAGACAACACTCTCCCCTCTCGTTGCTATGCATCACCATGATCTTGCGTGTGCGTAGGAATTTTTTTGAAATTACTACGTTCCCCAGCAGTGGTATCAGATCCTGGTTTTATGCGTAGATGTTATATGCACGAGTAGAACACAAGTGAGTTGTGGGTGATACAAGTCATACTGCTTACCATCATGTCATACTTTGGTTCGGCGGTATTGTTGGATGAAGCGGCCCGGACCGACATTACGCATACGCTTACGCTTACGCGAGACTGGTTCTACCGACGTGCTTTGCACACAGGTGGCTAGCGGGTGTCTGTTTTGTTGGGGAACGTAGCATAAATTCAAAATTTTCCTACGTGTCACCAAGATCTATCTATGGAGAAACTAGCAACGAGGGAAGGAGAGTGCATCTACATACCCTTGTAGATCGCTAAGCGGAAGCGTTCATGAGAACGGGGTTGAAGGAGTCGTGATTGCCGTGATCCAAATCACCGGAGATCCGAGTGCCGAACAGACGGCACCTCCGCGTTCAACACACGTACAGCCCGGTGACGTCTCCCATGCCTTGATCCAGCAAGGAGAGAGGGAGAGGTTGAGGAAGACTCCATCCAACAGCAGCACAACGGCGTGGTGGTGGTGGAGGAGCGTGGCAATCCTGCAGGGCTTCGCCAAGCACCTACGGGAGAGGAGGAGGTGTCACGGGAGGGAGGGAGGCGCCAGGGGCTCAGGTCTGGATGCCCTCCCTCCCCTCCACTATATATAGGGGCAAGGGAGAGGGGGGAGGCGCAGCCTTGCCCCTTCCTCCAAGGAAGGGGTGCGGCCAGAGGGGAGGAGTCCATCCTCCCCAAGGCACCTCGGAGGTGCCTTCAACCTTGAGGACTCTTCCTCCCCAAGTTTCCTTGGCGCATGGGCCTCTTGGGGCTGGTGCCCTTGGCCCATATAGGCCAAGGCGCACCCCTACAGCCCATGTGGCCCCAGGTAGGTGGACCCCGGTGGACCCCGGACCCCTTCGGCACTCCGGTACAATACCGATAAAGTGCGAAACTTTTCCGGCGACCAAAATAGGACTTCCCATATATAAATCTTTACCTCCGGACCATTCGGAACTCCTCGTGACATCCGGGGTCTCATCCGGGACTCGAACAACATTCGGTAACCACATACAAACTTCCTTTATAACCCTAAGCGTCGCCAGACCTTAAGTGTGTAGACCCTACGGGTTCGGGAGACATGTAGACATGACCAGGGCGTTCTCTGGTCAATAACCAACAGCGGGATCTGGATACCCATGTTGGCTCCCACATGTTCCACGATGATCTCATCGGATGAACCACGATGTCAAGGACTCAATCAATCATGTATTCAATTCCCTTTGTCTAGCGGTATTGTACTTGCCCGAGATTCGATCGTCGGTATCCCGATACCTTGTTCAATCTCGTTTCCGGCGAGTCTCTTTACTCGTTCCGTAACACATCATCCCGTGATCAACCCCTTGGTCACATTGTGCACATAATGATGATGTCCTACCGAGTGGGCCGGAGATACCTCTCCGTTTACGGAGTGACAAATCGAGTCTCGATTCGTGCCAACCCAACAGACACTTTCGGAGATACCGTAATGCACCTTTATAGTCACCCGATTACGTTGTGACGTTTGGTACACCCAAAGTATTCCTACGGTATCCGGAGTTGCACAATCTCATGGTCTAAGGAAATGATACTTGACATTAGAAAAGCTTTAGCATACGAACTACGATCTTTGTGCTAGGCTTAGGATTGGGTCTTGTCCATCACATCATTCTCCTAATGATGTGATCCCGTTATCAATGACATCCAATGTCCATGGTTAGGAAACCGTAACCATCTATTGATCAACGAGCTAGCCAATAGAGGCTTGCTAGGGACATGGTGTTATCTATGTATCCACACATGTATTTGAGTTTCCTATCAATACAATTATAGCATGGATAATAAGCGATTATCATGAACAAGGAAATATAATAATAATAACTAATTTATTATTGCCTCTAGGGCATATTTCCAACAGTCTCCCACTTGCACTAGAGTCAATAATCTAGTTCACATCGTCATGTGATTAACAGCGATAGGTCACATCGCCATGTGACCATCACCCAAAGAGTTTACTAGTGTCTGTAAACTAGTTCACATCATTATGTGATTTAGACTCAATGATTTCTGAGGTTTGATCATGTTTTGCTTGTGAGAGAGGTTTTAGTCAACGGGTTTTAGTCAACGGGTCTGAACCTTTCAGATCCGTGTGTGCTTTGCAAATTTCTAGGTCATATTATAAATGCTGCTTCCACGCTCCACTTGGATCTATTCCAAACGGTTGCTCCACTATACGTATCCGGTTTGCTACTCAGAGTCACTCGGATAGGTGTTAAAGCTTGCATTGACGTAACGCTTTACGCCGAACTCTTTATCACCTCCATAATCGAGAAACATGTCCTTATTTACTCCAAGGACAATTTTGACCGCTGTCCAATGATCCATTCTTGGATCATTCTTGTACCCTATAGTGACTCATGGCAAGGCACACTTCGATGCGGTACCTGACATAGCATACTATAGAGCCTATGTCTGAAGCATAGGGGACGACCTTCGTCCTTTCTCTCTATTCTGCCGTGGTCGAGCTTTAAGTCTTAACTTCATACCTTACATCTCAGGCAAGAACTCCTTCTTTGCCTGATTTATCTTGAACACTTTCAAGATCATGTCAAGGTACGTGCTCATTTGAAAGTATTATTAAGCATTTTGATCTATCCTTATAGATCTTGATGCTTATTGTTCAAGTAGCCTAATCCAGGTTTTCCATTGAAAACACTTTTCAAACAACCCTATATGCTTTCTAGAAATTCTACATCATTTACGATCATCAATATGTCAACAACATATACTCATCAGAAATTCTATAGTGCTCCAACTCACTTCTTTGGAAATACAAGTTTCTCATAAACTTTGTATAAACCCAAAATCTTTGATCATCCTATCAAAGTGCATATTCCAACTCCGAGATGCTTACTCCAGTCCTTAGAAAGGATCATTTGGAGCTAGCATACCTTTTAGCATCCTTAGTATCGAAATAACCTTTATGTTTGTATCACATACAACCTTTCCTTACGTAAACTGGTAAGGAAACTCGTTTTGACATCCATCTGCCTGATTTCATAAATGCAGCTAATGCTAACATGATTCCGACGGACTTAAGCATTGCTACGGATGAGAAAATCTCATCGTAGTCAACTCCTTGAACTTGTGAAAAACTCTTCGCCACAAGTCGAGCTTCATAGACGGTGATATTACCGTCCACGTCCGTCTTCTTCTTAAAGATCCATTTATCTCAATGGCTTGCCGATCATCGGGCAAGTCCACCAAAGTCCATACTTTGTTCTGATATATGGATACTATCTCGGATTTCATGGCTTCTAACCATTTGTCGGAATTTGGGCCCACCATCGCTTCTCCATAGCTCGTAGGTTCATTGTTGTCTAGCAACATGACCTTCAAGACAGGATCATCGTACCACTCTGAAGCAGTACGCGTCCTTGTCGTCCTACGAGGTTCGGTAGTGACTTGATCCGAAACTTCATGATCACTATCATAAGCTTCTACTTCAATTGGTGTAGGTGCCACGGGAACAACTTCCTGTGCCCTGCTACACACTAGTTGAAGTGATGGTTCAATAACCTCATCAAGTCTCCACCATCCTCCCACTCAACTTTTCGAGACGAACTTTTCCTCGAGAAAGGACCCGTTTCAAGAAACAATCCCTATTGCTTTCGGATCTGCATTAGGAGGTATACCCAACTGTTTTGGGTGTATTATGAAGATGCATTTTATCCATTTTGGGTTCGAGCTTATCAACCTGAAACTTTTTCACATAAGCGTCGCAGCCCCAAACTTTTAAGAAATGACAGCTTAGGTTTCTCTAAACCATAGTTCATGCGGTGTCATCTCAACGGAATTACGTGGTACCCTATTAAAGTGAGTGCGATTGTCTCTAATGCCTAACCCATGAACGATAGTGGTAATTCGATAAGAGACATCATGGTACGCACCATATCCAATAGGGTGCAACTATGATGTTCGGACACACCATCATACTATGGTGTTCGAGGCGGTATTAATTGTGAAACAATTTGCACAATGTCTCAATTGTGTACCAAACTCGCATAACTCAGATATTCATCTCTATGATCACATCACAGACATTTTATCCTCTTGTCACGAAGATCTTCAACTTCACTCTGAAATTACTTGAACCTTTCAATAATACAGACTTGTGTTTCATCAAGTAAATATACTCAACCTCTACTCAAATCATCTGTGAAGTAAGAACATAACGATATTCATGCATGCCTCACACTCATTGGACTGCACACATCAATATGTGTTACTTCCTACAAGTTGCTATCTTGTTCCATCTTCTTGAAACCGAGGCTTTTCAGTCATCTTGCCCATGTGGTATGATTTGCATATCTCAAGTGATTCAAAATCAAGTGAGTCCAAGCGATCCATCTGCATGGAGTTTCTTCATGCGTATACACCAATAGACATGGTTCGCATGTCTCACACTTTTCAAAACGAGTGAGTCCAAAGATCCATCAACATGGAGCTTCTTCATGCGTTTTATACCAATATGACTTACATGGCAGTGCCACAAGTAAGTGGTACTATCATTACTATCTTATATCTTTTGGCATGAAAATGTGCATCACTACAATCGAGATTTAATAAACCATTCTTTTAGGTGCAAGACCATTGAAGGTATTATTCAAATAAATAGAGTAACCATTATTCTCCTTAAATGAATGACCGTATTGCGATAGACATAATCCAATCATGTCTATGCTCAACGCATAAACACCAAATAACAATTATTTAGGTTTAACACCCATCTCGATGGTAGAGGGAGCGGGCGATGCTTGATCACATCAACCTTGGAAACACTTCCAACACATATCGTCAACTCACCTTTAGCTAGTCTCCGTTTATTCCGTAGCCTTTTATTTCGAGTTACTAACACTTAGCAACCGAACCGGTATCTTAATACCCTGGTGCTACTAGGAGTACTAGTAAAGTACACATTAACATAATGTATATCCAATATACTTCTATCGACCTTGCCAGCCTTCTTATCTACCAAGTATCTAGGGTAGTGCTGCTCGGTGGCTGTTCCCCTTATTACGAAGCACTTAGTCTCGGGTTTGGGTTCAACCTTGGGTTTCTTCACTAGAGCAGCAGCTGATTTGCCGTTTCATGAAGTATCCCTTCTTGCCCTTGCCCTTCTTGAAACTAGTGGTTTCACCAACCATCAACAATTGATGCTCCTTCTTGACTTCTACTTTCGTGATGTCAAACAACGCGAATACCTCAAGGATCATCATCTCTATCCTTGATATGTTATAGTTCATCACGAAGCTCTAGCAGCTTGGTGGCAATGACTTTGGAGAAACATCACTATCTCATCCGGAAGATCAACTCCCACTCGATTCAAGTGATTGCTGTGCTCAGACAATCTGAGCACAAGCTCAACGATTGAGCTTTTCTCCCTTAGTTTGCAGGCTAAGAAGATTGTCGGAGGTCTTATACCTTTTGACGTGGGCACGAGCTTGAAATCCCAATTTCAGGCCTCGAAACATCTCATATGTTCATGACGTTTGAAAACGTCTTTGGTGCCTCAACTCTAAACCGTTTAAGCGAACTATCATGTAGTTATCAAAAGCGTGTATGTCCGATGTTTGCAACATCCACAGACGACGTTTGGGGGTTCGACACTGAGCGGTGCATTAAGGACATAAGCTATTTACTGTCCGCATAATCGCTATTGTCAACTTTCAACTATATTTTCTCTAGGAACATATCTAAACAGTGGAACTAAAGCGCGAGCTTACGACATAATTTGCAAATGGTCTTTTGACTATGTTCAAGATAATTAAGTTCATCTTATGAACTCCCACTCAGATAGACATCCCTCACGGTCATCTAAGTGATTACATGATCCGAGTCAACTAAGCCGTGTCCGATCATCACGTGAGACGGACTAGTCATTATCGGTGAACATCTTCATGTTGATCGTATCTACTATACGACTCATGCTCGAACTTTCGGTCTCTATGTTCCCGCGGCCATGTCTGTACATGCTAGGCTCGTCAAGTTAACCCCAAGTGTTTTTGCTGTGTAAATCTGTCTTACACCCGTTGTATGTGAATGTAAGAATCCATCACACCCGATCATCACGTGGTGCTTACAAGCGACGAACTGTAGCAACGGTGCACAGTCAGGGGAGAACACTTCTTGAAATTTGTGTAAGGGATCATCTTATTTACTACCGTCGTTCTAAGTAAACAAGATGCATAAACATAATAAACATCACATGCAATTATATAGTAGTGACATGATATGGCCAATATCATATTGCTCCTTTTGATCTCCATCTTGAGGGCTCCATGATCATTATTGTCACCGGCATGACACCATGATCTCCATCATCATGATCTCCATCATCGTGTCTCCATGAATTTGTCTCGCCAACTTATTACTTCTACTACTATGGCTACCGGTTAGCAATAAAGTAAAGTAATTACATGGCGTTGTTCAATGACACGCAGGTCATACAATAAGTAAAGACAACTCCTATGGCTCCTGCCGGTTGTCATACTCATCGACATGCAAGTCGTGAATCCTATTACAAGAACATGATCAATCTCATACATCACATATCATTCATCACATTCTTCTTGGCCATATCACATCACATAGCATACCCTGCAAAAACAAGTTAGGCGTCCTCTAATTGTTGTTTGCATGTTTTACGTGGCTGCTTTGGGTTTCTAGCAAGAACGTTTCTTACCTCATAAAACCACAACGTGATATGCCAATTGCTATTTACCCTTCATAAGGACCCTTTTCATCGAATCCGTTCCGACTAAAGTGGGAGGCGGCACCCGCTAGCCACCTTATGCACCAAGTGCATGTCGGTCGGTGGAACCTGTCTCACGTGGAAATGCGTGTAAGGTCGGTCCGGCCGCTTCATCCCACAATACCGTCGAAACAAGATTGGACTAGTAACGGTAAGCATATTGAACATTATCAACGCCCACAACTACTTTGTGTTCTACTCGTGCAAAGAATCTACATAATAGACCTAGCTCATGATGCCCTTTGTTGGGGAACGTGGCAGAAATTCAAAATTTTCCCACGTGTCACCAAGATCTATCTATGGAGAAACTAGCAACGAGGGAAGGAGAGTGCATCTACATACCCTTGTAGATCGCTAAGCGGAAGCGTTCATGAGAACGGGGTTGAAGGAGTCGTACTCGTCGTGATCCAAATCACCGGAGATCCGAGTGCCGAACGGACGGCACCTCCGCGTTCAACACACGTACAGCCCGGTGACGTCTCCCATGCCTTGATCCAGCAAGGAGAGAGGGAGAGGTTGAGGAAGACTCCATCCAACAGCAGCACAACGGCGTGGTGGTGGTGGAGGAGCGTGGCAATCCTGCAGGGCTTCGCCAAGCACCTACGGGAGAGGAGGAGGTGTCACGGGAGGGAGGGAGGCGCCGAGGCTCAGGTATGGATGCCCTCCCTCCCCTCCACTATATATCGGGGCAAGGGAGAGGGGGGCGGCGCAGCCTTGCCCCTTCCTCCAAGGAAGGGGTGCGGCCAAGAGGGGGGGAGGAGTCCATCCTCCCCAAGGCACCTCGGAGGTGCCTTCCCCCTTGAGGACTCTTCCCTCCACAAGTCTTGTTGTCGCATGGGCATCTTGGGGCTGGTGCACTTGGCGCATATAGGCCAAGGCGCACCCCTACAGCCCATGTGGCCCCGGGGTAGGTGGACCCCGGACCCCTTCGGCACTCCCGGTACAATACCGATAAAGTGCGAAACTTTTCCGGCGACCAGAATAGGACTTCCCATATATAAATCTTTACCTCCGGACCATTCCGGAACTCCTCGTGACGTCCGGGGTCTCATCCGGGACTCCGAACAACATTCGGTAACCACATACAAACTTCCTTTATAACCCTAGCGTCATCGAACCTTAAGTGTGTAGACCCTACGGGTTCGGGAGACATGTAGACATGACCGAGACGTTCTCCGGTCAATAACCAACAGCGGGATCTGGATACCCATGTTGGCTCCCACATGTTCCACGATGATCTCATCGGATGAACCACGATGTCAAGGACTCAATCAATCCTGTATTCAATTCCCTTTGTCTAGCGGTATTGTACTTGCCGAGATTCGATCGTCGGTATCCCGATACCTTGTTCAATCTCGTTTCCGGCGAGTCTCTTTACTCGTTCCGTAACACATCATCCCGTGATCAACCCCTTGGTCACATTGTGCACATAATGATGATGTCCTACCGAGTGGGCCCAGAGATACCTCTCCGTTTACGGAGTGACAAATCGATCTCGATTCGTGCCAACCCAAGACACTTTCGGAGATACCGTAATGCACCTTTATAGTCACCCGATTACGTTGTGATGTTTGGTACACCCAAAGCATTCCTACGGTATCCGGAGTTGCACAATCTCATGGTCTAAGGAAATGATACTTGACATTAGAAAAGCTTTAGCATACGAACTACGATCTTTGTGCTAGGCTTAGGATTGGGTCTTGTCCATCACATCATTCTCCTAATGATGTGATCCCGTTATCAATGACATCCAATGTCCATGGTTAGGAAACCGTAACCATCTATTGATCAACGAGCTAGCCAATAGAGGCTTGCTAGGGACATGGTGTTGTCTATGTATCCACACATGTATTTGAGTTTCCTATCAATACAATTATAGCATGGATAATAAACGATTATCATGAACAAGGAAATATAATAATAATAACTAATTTATTATTGCCTCTAGGGCATATTTCCAACATGTTTCTCCAAATTTAGTTGAACCAAGTGTGGCTACGCCCGGTCCTTGCGAAGGTTAAAACAGCACTAACTTGACGAACTATCTTTGTGGTTTTGATGCGTAGGTAAGAACGGTTCTTGCTCAGCCCGTAGCAGCCACGTAAAATTTGCAACAACAATGTAGAGGACGTCTAACTTGTTTTTGCAAGGGCATGATGTGATGTGATATGGTCAAGATGTGATGCTATATTTTATTGTATGAGATGATCATGTTTTGTAACCGAAGTTATCGGCAACTGGCAGGAGCCATATGGTTATCGCTTTATTGTATGAAATGCAAACGCACTGTAATTGCTTTACTTTATCACTAAGCGGTAGCAATAGTCGTAAAAGCAATAGATGGCGTAACGACAACGATGCTACGATGGAGATCAAGGTGTCGTGCCGGTGACAATGGTGATCACGACGGTGCTTTGGAGATGAAGATCACAAGCACAAGATGATGATGGCCATATCATATCACTTATATTGATTGCATGTGATGTTTATCTTTTATACATCTTATTTTGCTTAGTTTGACGGTAGCATTTTAAGATGATCTCTCACTAATTATTTAGAAGTGTTCTCCCTGAGTATGCACCATTGTGAAAGTTCTTCGTGCTGAGACACCACGTGATGATCGGGTGTGATAGGCTCTATGTTCAAATACAACGGGTGCAAAACAGTTGCACACACGGAATACTCAGGTTAAACTTGACGAGCCTAGCATATACAGATATGGCCTCGGAACACGGAGACCGAAAGGCCGAACATGAATCATATAGTAGATATGATCAACATAGTGATGTTCACCATTGAAAACTACTCCATCTCACATGATGATCGGACATGGTTTAGTTGATTTGGATCACGTGATCACTTAGATGACTAGAGAGATGTCTGTCTAAGTGGGAGTTCTTAAGTAATATGATTAATTGAACTTAAATTTATCATGAACTTAGTCCTGGTAGTATTTTGCAAATTATGTTGTAGATCAATTGCTCGCGTTGTTGCTTTCATATGTTTATTTTGATATGTTCCTAGAGAAAGTTGTGTTGAAAGATGTTAGTAGCAATGATGTGGATTGGATCCGTGATCTGAGGTTTATCCTCATTGCTGCACAGAAGAATTATTTCCTTAATGCACCACTAGGTGACAGACCTATTGCAGGAGCAAATGCAGAAGTTATGAACGTTTGGCTAGCTCAATATGATGACTACTTGATAGTTTAGTGCACCATGCTTAATGGCTTAGAATCGGGACTTCAAAGACGTTTTGAACGTCATGGACCATATGAGATGTTCCAGAAGTAGAAGTTAATATTTCAAGCAAATACCGAGTTGAGAGATATGAAGTCTCCAACAAGTTTTATAGCTAAAAGATGGAGGAGAAGCGTTCAACTAGTGAGCATGTGCTCAGATTATGCAGGTACTACAATCGCTTGAATCAAGTGGGAGTTAATCTTCCAGATAAGATAGTGATTGACAGAGTTCTCTAGTCACCATCACCAAGTTACAAGAACTTCATGATGAACTATAGTATGCAAGGGATGATGAAAACGATTCCCGAGCTCTTCGTGGTGTTGAAATCGATGAAGGTAGAAATCAAGAAAGAGCATCAAGTGTTGATGATTGACAAGACCACTAGTTTCAAGAAAAGGGCAATGGGAAAGAAAGGGAACTTCAAGTAGAATGACAAGCAAGTTGTCACTCCTGCAAAGAAGCCCAAAGCTGGACCAAAGCCTGAAACTGAGTGCTTACACTGCAAAGGAAATGGTCACTGGAAACGGAAATGCCCTGAATATTTGGTGGATAAGAAGGATCGTAAAGTGAACAATGGTATATTTGATATACAGGTTATTGATGTATGTCTTACTAGTGTTTATAGTAGCCCCTGAGTATTTGATACTTGTTCGGTTGCTAAGATTAGTAACTCGAAACAGGAGTTATAGAATAAACAGAGACTAGTTGAAGGGGAAGTGACGATGAGTGTTGGAAGTAGTTCCAAGATTGATATGATCATGATCACACACTCCCTATACTTTCGGGATTAGTGTTAAACCTAAATAAATGTTATTTGGCGTTTGCGTTGAGCATAAATATGATTTGATCATGTTTATTGCAATATGGTTATTCATTTAAAGTCAGAGAATAATTGTTGTTTTGTTTACATGAATAAAACCTTCAATGGTCATACACCTAATGAAAGTAGTTTGTTGGATCACGATCGTAGTGATACACATATTCATAATATTGATGCCAAAAGATGCAAAGTTAATAATGATAGTGCAACTTATTTGTGGCACTGCCGTTTGGGTCATATCGGTGTAAAGCACATGAAGAAACTCCATAAAGATGGATTTTCAGGAATCACTTGGTTATGAATCATTTGATGCTTGCGAACCGTGCCTTCTGGGCAAAATGACTAAAACTCTGTTCCCCTGAACAATGGAACGAGCTACTGACTTATTGGAAATAATACATACCGATGTATGCGATCCGGTGAGTGTTAAGGCTCGCGGCGTGTATCGTTATTTTCTGACCTTCACAGATGATTTGAGCAGATATGGGTATATCTACTTGATGAAACATAAGTATGAAACATTTGAAAAGTTCAAAGAATTTCAGAGTGAAATGGAAAATCATCGTAACAAGAAAAATAAAGTTTCTACGATCTGATCGTGGAGACGAATATTTGAGTTACGAGTTTGGTCTTCATTTGAAACAATGTGAAATAGTTTCGCAACTCACGGCACCTGGAACACCACAATGTAATTGTGTGTCCGAACTTCGTAATCGTACTTTACTAGATATGGTGCGATCTATGATGTCTCTTATCGATTTACCACTATTGTTTTGGGGTTATGCATTAGAGATAGCCGCATTCACGTTTAATAAGGCACCATCTAAATCCGTTGAGACGACACCGTATGAACTATGGTTTAGCAGTAAACCTAAGCTGTCGTTTCTTAAAGTTTGGAGTTGCGATGCTTATATGAAAAAGGTTTTCAACCTGATAAGCTCGAACCCAAATCGTAGAAGTCGTCTTCATAGAATACCCAAAGGAAACTGTTGGGTACACCTTCTATCACAGATCTGAAGGCAAAACATTCGTTGCTAAGAATGGATCCTTTCTAGAGAAGGAGTTTCTCTCGAAAGAAGTGAGTGGGAGGAATGTAGAGCTTGATAAGGTAATTTGTACCTTCTCCCGAATTGGAAAGTAGTTCATCACAGAAATCAGCTCCAGTGATTCCTACACCAATTAGTGAGGAAGCTAATGATGATGATCATGAAACTTGATTAAGTTACTACAAAACCTCGTAGGTCTTCCAAAGTACAGTCCGCACCAGAGTGGTACGGTAATCCTGTTCTGGAAGTCATGTTACTAGACCATGATGAACCTACGAACTATGAGGAAGTGATGATGAGCCCAGATTCCGTGAAATGGCTTGAGGCCATGAAATCTGAGATGGGATCCATGCATGAGAACAAAGTTTGGACTTTGGTGGAGTTGCCCGATGATCGGCAAGCCATATTGTATAAATGGATCTTCAGGAGGAAGACAGATGCTGATAGTAGTGTTACTATCTACAAAGCTCGACTTGTCGCAAAAAGATTTTCGACAAGTTCAAGGTGTTGACTAGAATGAGATTTTCTCAACTGTAGCGATGCTTAAGTCTGTCCGAATCATGTTAGCAAATTGCCACATTTTATGAAATCTGGCAAATGGATGTCAAAACTTCATTCCTTAATGGTTTTCTTAAAGAAGAGTTGTATATGATGCAACCAGAAGGTTTTGTCAATCCTAAAGGTGCTAACAAAATGTGCAAGCTCCAGGGCTCCATCTATGGACTGGTGCAAGCATCTCAGAGTTGGAATATACGCTTTGATAAGTTGATCAAAGCATATAGTTTTATACAGACTTGCGGTGAAGCTTGTATTTACAATAAAGTGAGTGGGAGCACTACCGCCTTTCTGATAAATATATGTGAGTAACATATTGTTGATCAGAAATGATGTAGAATTTTTCTGGAAAGCATAAAGGAGTATTTGAAAGGAGTTCTTTAAAAGAAAGACCTCAGTAAAGCTACTTACATATTGAGCATCAAAAATCTATTGAGATAGATCAAGACGCTTGATAAGTTTTTCAATAAGTACATACCTTGTCAAGATTTTGAAGTAGTTCAAAATGGAACAGTCAAAGAAAGAGTTCTTGCCTATGTTGCAAAGGTGTGAAATTGAGTAAGACTCAAATCCCGACCACGGCAGAAAATAGAAAAGAGAATGAAAGTCATTCCCTATGCCTCAGTCATAGGTTCTATAAAGTATGCTATGCTATGTACTAGACCTATTGTATACCTTGTTCTCAATTTGGTAAGGGAATACAATAGTGATCTAGGAGTAGATCACTGGACATTGGTCAAGAATATCCTTAGTGAGGACTAAGGAAATATTTCTCGATTATGGAGGTGATAAAGAGCTCGTCATAAAGAGTTACATTGGTGCAAGCTTTTACACCGATCTAGATGACTCTAAGTCTCAATCGGGATACATATTGAAAGTGGGAGCAATTAGCTAGAGTAGCTCCGTACAGAGCATTGTAGACATAGAATATTTGCAAAATACATACGGCTTTGAATGTGACAGACCCGTTGACTAAGCTTCTCTCACGAGCAAAGCATGATCACACCTTAGTACTCTTTGGGTGTTAATCACATAGCAATGTGAACTAGATTATTGACTCTAGTAAACCCTTTGGGTGTTGGTCACATGACGATGTGAACTATGGGTGTTAATCATATACATATATGAATATTGGTGTTAAATCACATGGCGATGTGAACTAGATTATTGACTCTAGTGCAAGTGGGAGACTGAAGGAAATATGCCCTAGAGGCAATAATAAACTCATTATTTATTTCCTTATTTCATGACAAATGTTTATTATTCAGGCTAGAATTGTATTAACCGGAAACATAATACATGTGTGAATACATAGACAAACATAGTGTCACTAGTATGCCTCTACTTGACTAGCTCGTTAATCAAAAATGGTTAAGTTTTCTAACCATAGACATGAGTTATCATTTGATTAACGGGATCACATCATTAGGAGAATGATGTGATTGACTTGACCCATTCTGTTAGCTTAGCACTTGATCGTTTAGTATGTTGCTATTGCTTTCTTCATGACTTATACATGTTCCTACAACTATGAGATTATGCAACTCATGTTTACCGGAGGAACACTTTGTGTGCTACCAAACGTCACAACGTAACTGGGTGATTATAAAGGAGCTCTACAGGTGTCTACGAAGGTACATGTTGGGTTGGCGTATTTCGAGATTAGGATTTGTCACTCCGATTGTCGAAGAGGTATCTCTAGGCCCTCTCGGTAATGCACATCACTATAAGCCTTGCAAGCAATGTGACTAATGAGTTAGTTGCGGGATGATGCATTACGTAACGAGTAAAGAAACTTGCCGGTAACGAGATTGAACTAGGTATTGAGATACTGACTATCGAATCTCGGGCAAGTAACATATCGATGACAAAAGGAAGAACGTATGTTGTTATGCGGTTTGACCGATAAAGATCTTCGTAGAATATGTAGGAGCCAATATGAGCATCCAGGTTCCGCTATTGGTTATTGACCGGAAATGTGTCTCGGTCATGTCTACATAGTTCTCGAACCCGTAGGGTCCGCACGCTTGAGGTTTCGATGACAGTTATATTATGAGCTTTGATGTACCGAAGGAGTTCGGAGTCCCGGATGAGATCGGGGACATGACGAGGAGTCTCGAAATGGTCGAGACATAAAGATCGATATATTGGACGACTATATTCGGACTTCGGAAAGGTTCCGAGTGATTCGGGTAGTTTTCGGAGTACCGGAGAGTTACGGGAATTCGCCAGGGAGTATATGGGCCTCATTAGGCCATACGGGAATAGAGGAGAGAGGCCAAAAGGAAGGAGGCCTGCGCCCTCCCTCTGGTCCGAATTGGACAAGGGGTGCAGCCCCGTTTTCCTTCTCCCTCTCCCCCTCTTTCCTTCTCTCCTACTCCAACAAGGAAAGGAGGAGTCCTACTCCCGGTGGGAGTAGGACTCCCCCCTTGGCGTTCCCTCCTCCTTGGCCGGCCGCCTCCCACTTGCTTCTTTATATACGGGGGCAGGGGGCACCCCATATACAATGATTGATCATTGATCTCTTAGCCGTGTGCGGTGCACCCCTCCACCATAGTCCACCTCGATAATACTGTAGCGGTGCTTAGGCGAAGTCCTGCGTGGGTAGAACATCAACATCGTCACTGCGCCCGTCGTCTTGTGAAATTCTCCTCAACATTCGGCTGGATCGGAGTTCGAGGGACGTCATCGGGCTGAACGTGTGCTGAACTCGGAGGTGTCGTACGTTCGGTACTTGATCGGTCGGATCGTGAAGATGTACGACTACATCAACCGTGTTGTGCTAACACTTCCGCTTTCGGTTTACGAGGGTACGTAGACAACACTCTCCCCTCTCGTTGCTATGCATCACCATGATCTTGCATGTGCGTAGGAATTTTTTCGAAATTACTACGTTCCCCAACAGGTAGTTCAGTACAAACCAAGCAGGCTTTTAATCCCAACAACAGAATTTACAACAAGAAGCTTGAGTGATGTATTTCCTGAATGCCTTGGTATTTTTCAATTAGTTCTAGAGGGATCAGTTGCTAGTTTGTAGCATTAGAGAATTGTGAAGCGAAGGACGGAAATCATGGATTAAGAATAGAAGATGGTATTGAGTATTGACACAATTAATATAACCGTGGTATACAATCATGGACCATCATTCAGTTCTAAAAAGTTCAGTATGTGTACGTCCCATTCTCTAAATACAATATTTTACAAACAATTTAGATACAACAACCTGATCTTTGTTTTCTTTTTCACAAGAAGTTATTTTTGGCTTACATGAAGGGATGCATGCTCTTCATCTTGCAGGTATGACTCATCCTCGCATTATTACTTCGCCTTTGTTTCCTTCAGCTTCATGATCCTAAAATTTTAAGATAAATTGTAAGTACTCAGTATCATGTTCTTAAACAAAGCTACCGTTTTTTGGTTGAATTATAGTGTTTTCTCTGACCTATGTATAGTGTCAATAAAAATCTAAATTACAAGATAGAGATACATTTTTGGTGGCATCTTACATCACAGTAATTTACAACCAAGATAGGCCTACAATGTCCTTTTTATAGCAACGATAATGCATAGCTGCAGATTTTGTCGAATACACATATGTATTTTGTATGCATGACAAATACTAGGATCAAATAGAATAACAAGTAAATCATTCATTTTGTCTTCATATTTACTTGAAGGACTGCATGTTCTTCATCTTTGTATGCCCCATGTATTTGCTTGTATGCTTCAGTAGTGTCATCTATCTAGTCTGATTTATACACTACACTCCTAAGCTGAAATATTTTTTGTAATTGAAATATATAGTTTGAGTTTCATTCAGTTATTTGTCACTTTTTAACTGAATATCTTTTTGTAACTGAAATATACGTGCACTTACAATGCCTGTCTCATAGGGTTTCTTTGTAACTGAAATATAAGCTACATCCGATAAGCATTTCTTCACCCTTGGGCAACTTTGCACAAATGGACTGTGTATTACACTCCAAGTGCTTCTTTTTGTTATGGATGGTTCGGTCTATGAACCATGTGATCAATGTTTGATTTCATATTGCTCTATCGTTGTCCTTTGCTGCATTTGATGGACTTGTAAACTATCTCTGCAGCACAAAATTTGACCATGGACATGACTAACATGGCTTCTCTGTCTTATGATCTATTTGTCAGTGAAAAATCTTGCACCTTGACCGACAGAATTAGGAGGGACTGGAATGGGGAAGGACCTCTATTGTATCACGATGGAACTGGTTACTTGAATGTGAATGGCCAACTCCATGCCGGCTATCTTTTAATCTTACTATGCTTTTGCATTATCTTCATCAGTGACAAGTTGTTATATGCTAGAAGACTAGCTTCAAACTCAATTTAGAACAGACCTAACTGTACTCTTTGTCCAGTAGTTAATTTGGACATGCCACTTTCTGGCTTGCTCATAAATATCTTGGCTATTTTGACCCTCAAGCCATCCATTAGTCCTATGCTACTGTACCCAATGCACCTGATTTTTATTCTACCGGTTAATTCAAAAAAAGTCTCTAGATATGTGTTTCATCCACTTATTGCATATGACATCTCCCTATATTTTTCTGAACCATTTAACTGATTTTTGTTGTGGTCCATAATTATATGTTTATGTTTACTGCCTTTTTTAGTGTGTTGATATTTGAAAGGGAACAGGGCAACATGTTGCACTCTTGCTTTTGTTAGAGCACTATATTTTATTGTTAACCATGCTATTGTCCAAACTACTTTTTATTCTGCTCATATGATATTGCTCATCTTTTGTTTTCTGTCCTGATGCCTCCTGTATTTAGAGTAGAAATATTCTAGATTTAGTGTTTCTTGAACATGGCCAGCGCAATGGATAAAATCTACTCTGGAGAGTTAACAGAGGGATCAATTGGTAAGTTGACTTTTTCCTACGGATTTGCTTACCGTGAAGATGCTTGCAAGGATGCAAAGGGAGCAGATCATTTGGAGAGATGCCATTGTTTGGTGTTTTTATGCATTTTGGTTTGCTTGTAACTGTGTTTGCACTAGCTGGGAGTAAGTGACTTGGCAAGAAGTGTAGGTGTTTTAATTGAAGGCCTGAAAACCATGACAATTCTGTATGCTCTTACAGTATGTGCTCTAATACCGCTGGTTTATTATAAATCTTGGATTAGTAATGATGTGTAATGCTGCTAGTTTATTGCAAATATGTGTCTGTTTTAGTTGTTGGAATTGTATGCATAGAATGGAATTGGTGGCTTTTATTTTTTTGAATTCCTAATTAGTTAGTAGTAGCGTGGGAAAAACCAAATGCGCTACTACTACTTTGTTAGTAGTAGCGTGGGTTTGAAACCAGGCTACTACTAACTTTTTAGTAGTGGCGTGGGGAAAAACCTGCCGCGCTACTACTATTTCATTACTAGTAGCGTGGGTTTGCACCTGCGCTACTACTAAAATGTTATTAGTAGCGTGGGTTTACCCGCGCTACTACCAACTATTAGCTGTAGCGCGACACTAGTAGCGCAGATACCCGCGCTGCTAGTAGCCATTTTACCCGCGCTGCTAGTAGCCTTTTTCCTAGTAGTGAACAGAAAGAGACAGACTTGGCAAAAATAGAAACAACATATCATAAGCATAAATAAAAAAGTTCATCGTACCCAAAATGCCCTAACTAGAGTGATCTTCGCTAGTCGAGGAGGAGGACAGTTTATTACATCACAAATAAAGTTTCGCCGTGCATAACTCAAAGTTTTGTCATACAGAAAGTATGGACTAAACGGACACATTGTCATATATCGACAATCACTCCAGCATGTCGTGCCATCAATCGATGACAGGGAGATAGTCCCCGAGCTTAGTGAAAGGCTTCATGTCGAGACGCTGAGAGGTTACCCATGTTCGGACGTCTTCCCGCAACATTTGTTCTTCTTCGTAGAACATCCCTGTTTTTCCGACGACCTCCTTCATGATGATTTGGGCAAGTTCGCGCTGGATGTGATAGAACTCAGCTCGAAGTCGATGATCCTCGATATCTCCTATGTTCTTTCCCCATTGCATAATATGGGCATCGCTGGATCTAGGTGACATGTGAAGGTTCTGGTGATCTCGTCTGTACTCCAGCATGTGGTGTAGGACATAGAATCTACCATTAAGAGAATCACTCAGTTGCTGGATGCAGCAGAAGTTGGTCTTATGGCCGAAGGCAAGCCTGCCGCCCCTTCTCTTCTTGTCCTTGACCTCTCCACCCCGTGCTTGGTAGTAAAACATAGCACTGTCGAGAACATCCTTGATGTGGGTGTAATCCTTTTTGTGAATGTTCTTCGACGAGTCCAAGTAAAGAGCGTGGGAGTATCGGGGGTAGAGGATGATGAGGACGGCGCGCCCGCTGCTGCACAAAAAATGTACACCTCAAATTAATTAGCCTCCACCGTGCAAATGAATGATTGAAATAAAAGGAAGGATATCCGTGCGGATGACTTACCGGGGATGATAAGGCACGAGAAACGCCTCCTTGTCCTTGTTGGCGAGCATGAAACTGACGATGTATTCCCTCGCATACTCATGGTGCTTTGCGCAGACTCCCAAGAAGCCCTTGTGCATGTAGTACAGGTCAGCAACACAGATACGAGGTATCTGCTCAACCCCGATGATGTATTTCATGTGCAAGGCATAAAGGCGGACAAACGTAAAATCTAGCTTCTTCACATGAAACATGTCGAATATGTAATCGATCGAAGGAAGAACTTATCCGCGGGGAAGAAGTCGACGTACAACAATTGCCGCGGAACGTTAACCACGTACAGTGGGTATCCTGGATCTTTCGAGGCGATGAGGCCTTTCTCTGTCCGCATCACATCGTCATGAAGTCTCCTTAGATTGCCGAATCTGGCCCCTAGCGCTCTTGCAGGTAGGATTTGTTGACTGGGGATATGCCATTTATCCGCACCGGGGATATCTATACGGTCTTGAAGCCGAGGCTGCTGAGGCGGCTGGATCATAGAATCAGCTTTTTTGCCTTTCCTCGCTCTCTTCCTAGACTTCTTTACTACCGGAAGGTCGTCCATAATACGTTCAGCCTTCGGAGATGGCAATTCAGGCACCGACTCATGACGCTCAAAGCCTGAGTAGGCGCCAATATAAACATACTGTTGAGTGCCATCGTCATCCTCATCCTCATCCATGGTGACATCATCATCGACAAATGGAGCCTCTTCCTTACCCCATCCGCTATCACCCAACCCGACACCGGACGTTAATTGGGTAGGTGGGGTGTTGATGTTCATACCTTGCTGAGGTTGCGTGCTCGTGGGTGTGCTCCCGGCCGCCTCCAGACGAAGCAGACTCTTTGGCCACAATAGGACCCACCCATTGCAACAACCACCAAGCCGCCGTGGGGTCTCGTTGTCATCCCCCACTAGTATCAGAGGAGGCAAATTCTCGTGGCCCGGTTTGACACTGGCCACGGAAACCTTGAAGATGTTCGGGGGGATCGGTCGGCTGTGGAACAATGGTTCCTTCGGCTCCATTATCGTCGCCTTCCCCACGTCCACCTTCTGGTCGCAGATGGTGTACAATATGGTGCACGGGGTTTCGTCGGCCTGCAAAGTAATGTCTGCGACGTGAGACATCCGAAAGGCAATGAAAACAGGAGATTATACATTTATTGAAGGGGGCCGGTGTGACAGATACTGTGAGGGCGTCGAGCTCAACCAAAGACGAAGCACCGCCGAGCACGTCCGGTGCCGGAGCCGGTGCCGGAGCAGGTGAGGGAGCCGGTGCGGGAGCAGGTGCTGGTGCAACGCTAGTCGAGTTTCTCCCCAAGAAGTCAGCAAGGGGAAAGTCCGCTGCATTTTTTTCTGGATTTTGCCTTGCCCAATTGAAAACGGCCGGAACCAAGGAAGTAGACATATCTACAACCACCTCGGCAGCTACCGCTGTTGCGACTGTCAGAGATGATTTCTTCTCAACCGCAATCTCAAACTTGTTGTCGATGTTTCTTCTGTTAACCTCCGTCTTTCCTTTCTCTCCTCCATGGTCTCACGGTAGTACTTCTTCCACGTGGCGCCGTCTTCGACATCGTGCACGCGTCCATACGTCGGTTGAATCTCCACCTGGAGTCGTTTCAATATGTTCAACACCCGGTTGAATGGAGTGTCCCACTTGGGCCTCGCCAATGCCTCAGACGGCGAGTCGCTTTCGGCCGCAATCCTGTGCTGCTCTCTCTGCAAAAGGCACATGGATCGTTTACAAATATGACAAACGTGTACAGTCCAATTGATTAGAAACTAAAATTACCAGCACTCTAATGAACTCCGTCGTGACCGCATTTGTCTCGTAAACCTTCTTCACTGGGTCCCAACGGTGCCGAGCCCTGAGGACGTCACGCTCCTGCGGGATGGTGAACTCCGCCAAGGGGTTTGGGATGAACAGACTCACGGCTTCCGCGTCCTCCTTGGCCCATTTAGACCTCTTCCCGTCGCAACCATGGTTTTCGAGGTGGTGGCTCCCAATGTTCCTCTCTTGAAGCCCCTTCATGTACTTAGACTTTTTTTTGGCAGCTTCGGCCTAGCAAGCCGCCTTGAATATTTGAAACTGCTCTTCCGTGATTGTCGCATTATGCTTTACAATCTCGGAGTAGGGTTCCTTCTTCTCGATGATCCTTGCTTTCACCCTTGTTTTCTAGGCGGCCAACGCGTCGCTAAACTTGTTCATGGCGTGTCTGTTTATCTTCTTCATTGCCGGGTCCTTATCTGGATCTTCATAATCCTTTTCATTCCGTCCCGGGAACAATAATATCTGGTGAAACTTCTTTAGGAGGGAGGGCCTCATATTATCTATCTTCTGTAGTTTCTCATCGTTGATGGTGGCGGTTGTCCGTACGATGCAGCCTATTTGATTGCCGTAGCACGCGCACGCTTCCTCAGGCGCGTTTGGCTCAAAATTGTCGTCGTCCACCTCCGTGACCACCAGTCTAGTAGTCCTGAGTTTGTTAGGAAGCCGTTGCCTCTTTGCTTTCGGTTCTACACCGGTTCCGCTCCCCGAGGCAGCGCCGATCTCGATCTCGACACGGTCTCGATGCGGTCTGAGTCTCGGCCTTGGTCTTAGTCTCAGCACCGGTGCGGATGTCGGTCTCGATCCCGATGCCACCGGTGGGCCTAGCAACAACATCAGTTGATAAATCGGCAAGGCTCAAAAATTAAATGCACTTGCCGCCCGGTAGACGTCGTCGCAATCACCAGAACCCTGTCCTTCATCATTGCTAGCCATGTTTCCTACGATTAAATCTAGTCAATTAATTCTAGACCTAATAAAATGAATAATGACATAAAAAAGGCCTATTGTTTTGCAGGAATGTTAACTCCTTCCCGGTGCGGCAAATCCCGGGCACTCGAAATGTCCTAGTTTGTAGCACAAGTCGTGCCGAAATTCAAGGAAAATTTCGGCATGACCTTTGCTAAAAAGTGGACAAATCGAGAACCTGAAATTTGCCAGAACGGAAATGAATCAACATTCCGGAAAAACATAAACCACTAAACTTCATTCACAGGAAACAACAAAAGGCCACTTGGGCACAATCGAAACATGCATGTGCAAACACAATTGAGGAATTTGCATATATCCACGACCACTTCAAATTTGCATGTCCTAGCGTTTGACACTACAAGAAAATCTACACAAATCTCATGCTCTCTCAATCTCAATTAAAAAACCAAATATAGATTATATTTAGTTAACTACTGAACTAAATTACTTTACTCTAAACTAAACCCTACTTCCCTAATTAACATCTAGTTAAACAAACTCAATTCAAAAACTAAACCCTACTAAACTAATTAACATCAACATTATCTACTACTTAACATCTATTATTACCCTACTAAAAAACATCAACATTATCTACTACTTAACACTAACATCTATTAACTAAAAAGGATGGGTGGGGAGGGGCTTACAGAGAGGGGAGAGACGGTGGCAGGGAGGTGCTCGGCGACGGAGGTAGGGCCGGCGAGGGCGGGCTCGGGATCGGGAGGCAGCGGTCCTGGGCGGGCTCGGGGGCGGTGAGGTCGAGGGCGGCAGCGGTGAGGTCGAGGGAGGCGACAGTGAGGTCGAGGGTGGCCCGAGAGGCAACGACGGTGAGGCTGGGCGGCCTCGGGCGGTGGCGGTGAGGATGAGCTCGGCGTCGACGCCGGCAAGAGAAGGCGGCGAAGTGGGGGCGACGGCGAAGTGGGGAGACGGCGGCAAAGTGGGGCGAGGGGATTTGGGGGAGAAGTGGTGGCCGGGGGGAACCGTTTTTCGGTTAAGTCAAAAATAACGGTAGCGCGTTGCAGAAAACGCGCTATAGCTAACTTAGCTATAACGCGTTTCACCGAACGCACTACTGCTAAGTGTTCATCCTTTTTTCTCCTTTTTTATTTATTTTTCTTTACATTATATATTTTCTTTTCTCCTTTTTTCTATTTCTTTCATTTTAATTTACTTTTCTATTTGTTTTTCATGTTATTTTCTTTTCGTTAGCAGTAGCGCTGTATGCATAAACGCGCTGCTATAAGTATATTAGCGGTAGCGTGGTTTTCGGAAGATCGCTACTACTATCTGTAGCCCATCGGCTATGTGGTTGGAATTTTAGTAGTAGCGAGCTTTCGATGGGACGCGCTACTGATATATATATGCATCTGCAGTGCGCTTATTTTGCACGCGCTATTGCTGTCTAGCAGTAGCGTGGTTTTTTAACATGCGCTACTGCTAAAGTTCTGTGTATAACGTTTTCCCTAGTAGTGAACCGTAGCACAGATGAAAAAGTTTTATACATGAAATTTGCTCAGAATGATGAGACAAATCCGAATACGCGGTCTTATTACCTGTCAAATGCCTCTAACTATCTGAACATGGAATGTTCCCCCTCCAGTAATTTGTTTGACACGGGCCCGGAACCGGGAAAACATTCCCAGTTGAATTTCCCCTTCAGCTATATCGCATAGTACTGCGTTAGATCCCCCCTAGCTCTGCTTGTTGACTTCTCATGTATCTATTTGCTCTGTATTTACTGTTTCTTCCCCCTCTTCTCTCCGGTAGACCCGAGACCGATGCCGCCCCTATGATCTACTACGTCGATGACGACACTTCTACCCCTTTTCAACGGAGCTTCCAGGCAAGCCCCCCCCCCTTGATCATCCCGATATCGCCCATTCCATTCTCTCATGCTTGAATTAGATTTTGCTACTGTATTTGATTGCTCCTATTCTGATGCATAGCCTGCTTTTGTACCTGCTTATTGTTATCTACCTACTTATCCTAAACTGCTTAGTATAGGTTGGTTAGTGATCCATCAGTGACCCCCACCTTGTCCTTGTTGCCCCTGCTTCATCATCGACGACTCGATCAACGTGATCGACGACCAGAGCCTGACACCTCACATCACATCACGCCCCTTTTGTTGCTCGACTCTGCAGAGCTACTATCGAGTGTCGGGGGTGGTACCTCATAACGCACTCCTGATGATGACTCTGTAGTGTAGCTATTCGGCTGGGGTCATTGAGGGTGATTCCTCCTTGACCACTCCTGATACGACTCTGTCGTGCAACCCCTCAAGTGTGAACCTCGAGGGTGGTCCCTCTTACGTTCACCTTGATGATTACATCGAGTGGAATTCACCGAGGGTGATTCCCCGGGTTTTCCCCTTGATGTTTGGACACACGGTTACCCGGACTTTACTTGTGACCATTGTTGAAGTCGGGTCGGCCCTGAGGGGTACCCGTGAGTTGATGTGAAAGTCGGGCGGGCCCATAGAGCACCCGCGAGTTTTCCACATGGCACGGCCGGGCAGTCTGGGCCCTTGCCGTAAGTCCACGAGACGGGGCGACGGGGTCACATTATCGTGAGTCTCTGCTCATCTTCGTGAGCCCCCAATGCACTAACAGGTTTGGGTATTTGTTCTGAGTTGGCCTCTGGCCTTTACGCACTAACCACCACGCGAGAATAGTTATGCGCCTCGACGTCGCAGTATGAGCCGAAGCTTTGTCAGACGTCCAGTTCAGCATTGTGGCACAGTCGGATCGTGCTGGCCATCCGAGGCGGTGCTAGTATCCACCCTGCACACAACGACCCGGAGTGTTGCGGGCGATGGGCCCAACACCACGGAGTGCTTAGAATGTAGACCGGAAGGGACCTCTCTGCTGAGCCTAGGTAGGTCTGCGACGTGTTGATCTTCCAAGGCCAGGCATTGACCCCAGAAAGGTGTGTCCGGCCAGAGTGATCGAGCATGTTGGGTAACGTGGTGCACCCCTGCAGGGAAGTTATATATTTGAATACCGTGTCCACGGTAATGGACGTTCAGACTTGTATCCTGATCTTATATAACTAGAAATGGATACTTGAGATATGTGATGGATATGTGGCTCCGACATTGCTTTCCTGCAGGGAGTTGGGAAAGGATCTCTGGGCGTTGATGTTACAACATGCTTGTTTAATATTAAGATGCTATTCTTTACTCTTCTACATGCTGCGAGATGCTTGGAGCTGCTTGAAGATGCTAGTCTTCGTTAGGCTAGGCCTTCCCCTCTATTCTAGCATGCTGCAGTTCAGTCCACAGATACAAACCTGTCCACAGATACAAACCTTCCATTTGATACCAGTGCATACTTCGTATAGATCTGATGTTTGCGAGTACTTTGGATGAGTACTCACGGTTGCTTTGCTACCCCTTTTTCCCCTTCTTTCTTCTTTCCGGTTGATGCAACCAGATGGTGGATCCATGGAGCCAGATGCCACCGCCGATGGATGCTACTACGTGGAAACCACCGACGACCAAGAGTAGTTAGGAGGTCCCAGGCAGGAGGCCTTGCCTCTTCGATCGTGTTGCTTTTGTGCTAGCCTTCTTAAGGCACCCTTGTTTAACTTATGTCTGTACTCAGATATTGTTGCTTCCGCTGACTCTTATGTATCGAGATATGTATTCGAGCCCTCGAGGCCCCTGGCTTGTAATATAAAGCTTGTATTATTTTATTTGTGTCTAGAGTTGTGTTGTGATATCTTCCTGTGAGTCCCTGATCTTGATCGTACACATTTGCGTGTATGATTAGTGTATGGTCGAATCGGGGGCGTCACACCTGGTCTACCAAAGCCTGAGCATCATTACCAGCGCGCGGTGGGTCAGGCCTACGAGGCTGATTGCGGTGCCGCTCACTGCTTGACACGGCCGGTTCATCAATATGCCTGCTATAACTCCTGCTTGGACGTGGTATTGAGTGGATACGATCACGACTGTACGAATAAGCTGCCTATTGGGCCACAGCCGTCTGAAGAAGCTCTCTGGCTCTCCATATTTCCTTTGCCGCTGGCTACTCATCCTGAGCTGGGAGAGCCGGCAGTCGAGTAGACGCAGCTATCATGTTATCCAAGGGGTTAGAAAAATGCCCGGGAGGTGTTGGAACATGCTGAAGAGGGGGTTAAGTTCAAACGTGGGGGGTCTGCAGCTTGTGGTTGAACCGGTTCCCCAGCCGCCGGCGCCTCAACAGCCCGATCCACTCCAGGCGGGTTACTGGTTCCTGCCCCAGGCGTGTTGAAAAGGTTCCTCGCATCATAAGTCGGGAGCAGCCTGCTCACATGCCTTCTGTTGAAGACAACATTTGATGCGCCCCGGTCCAGGCTTAAGCGGAAACTCTCTGCCTGAAGCCGTTCTGACTCCCTCTGTAAGGCGGCTCGCTCCGTTGCCATCCGGGTGTTCTCTGTGTTTAACTCCTCCTTGGCTTGCGTTATTTCATCACGCATATTTTGCAACCTCCGTGTTATGCTGAGTTTGATTCGCCGGATTAACCTCTACCGTTAACAACGTTGTCAGAGCATCCAACAGATTAGACAAAACTTGAGCCGGCGGGCGCACCGAGCCTCCTGTCCCGAAAGCCGTCGCTGATGTTGACCCAGAAATCATTGCTGCTGCAGTTGTAGAGTCCTGCCCTGGCTGTGTACCAACCATGAAGACCATGACCCGGTGTGGCGGCACGTGATACGTCTCCAACGTATCTATAATTTTTTATTGTTCCATGCTGTTATATTACCCCTTTTGGATGTTTATGGGCTTTATTTTACACATTTATATCAATTTTGGGACTAACCTACTAACCAGAGGCCCAGCCCGTATTGCTGTTTTTTTTTGCCTATTTCAGTATTTCGAAGAAAAGGAATATCAAACGGAGTCCAAACGGAATGAAACCTTGGGGCGTGATTTTTGGAGCGAACGTGTCTGAGAACTTGGAGTGCAAGCCAAGCAGCAGCCGAGGCGGCCACGAGATAGGAGGGCGCGCCCACCCCCTCTGGGCGTGCCCCCTGTCTTGTGGGCCCCTTGGGCGGCCACCGACGTACTTCTTCCTCCTATATATACCAACGTACCCCGAAAACATCTGGGGAGCCAACGAAACACAATTTCCACCACCGTAACCTTTTGTATCCGCGAGATCCCATCTTGGAGCCTTCGCCGGCGCTCCGCCGGAGGGGGAATCGACCACGGAAAGCTTCTACATCAAAACCATAGCCCCTCCGATGAGTTGTGAGTAGTTTACCATAGACCTTCGGGTCCATAGTTATTAGCTAGATGGCTTCACTCTCTTTTTGGATCTCAATACAATGTTCTCCCCCTCTCTTGTGGAGATCTATTCGATATAAACTCTTTTTGCGGTGCGTTTGTCGAATATTTGAATCTCCTCTGAATTCTTTTATGTATGATTGAGTTATCTTTGCAAGTCTCTTTGAATTATCAGTTTGGTTCAATCTTGCCATGGAGAAGTGCTTAGCTTTGGGTTCAATCTTGCGGTGTCCTTTCCCAGTGACAGCGGGGGCAGTAAGGCACGTATTGCATTATTGCCATCAAGGATAAAAAGATGGGGTTTATATCATATTGCTTGAGTTTATCCCTCTACATCATGTCATCTCTCTTAATGTGTTACTCTGTTCTTTATGAATTAATACTCTAGATGCAGGCAGGAGTCGGCTGATGTGTGGAGTAATAGTAGTAGATGCAGGCAGGAGTCGGTCTACTTGTCACGGACGTGATGCCTATATACATGATCATGCCTAGATAATCTCATAATTATTCACTTTTCTATCAATTGCTCGACAGTAATTTGTTCACCCACCGTAATACTTATGCTATCTTGAGAGAAGCCTCTAGTGAAACCTATGGCCTCCGGGTCTATCTTTTATCATACAAGATTTTAATCTACTTTTATTTGCATCTTTACTTTTTGCATCTATATTATAAAATACCAAAAATATATTTATCTTATCATACTATCTCTATTAGATCTCACTTTCGCAAGTGGCCGTGAAGGGATTGACAACCCCTTTATTGTGTTGGTTGCGAGTTCTTTTTTTGTTTGTGTAGGTGCGTGGGACTTTTGAGGAGCCTCCTACTGGATTGATACCTTGGTTCTCAAAAACTGAGAAAAATACTTACGCTACTATTGCTGCATCACCCTTTCCTCTTTAAGGAAAACCAACGCAAGCTCAAGACGTAGCAGCACGTAGGGGTCAGGAATACTGTCACCATCGGAACAGCCGCCGAGCCCGCCATCCTGAACCTGACAGATGGAGTTGGTCTCACCAGTAGAAGACTCGTCGCCTGAGTAGATAACCGTCTCACCACCAGATTCAGATCCTCCTTCTAGTTCTGCTCCATGAACGAAACCAACAGAAACATGCTTCGGGGCGGCTTTAGCCTTGGCGGGTCGCGTGCGCCGAGCCGACTCGACGATGTCGGTGCAGATGTCCGGCTCAGCTTCTGACTCTCCAATCTTGCCGATGAGGACGTGGATTCCGCCAAAGAGAACCCGATACCCGTACTTGATTGAGTCGGCCTCGGGGCCCCAGCCCTCGTCGTTGATGTAGAGCTTGCCGCGACGACTCTTGGTCATTCGGCCCAGAACGTACCCCTTGAACCCTGCAAAACTGTCATTCAAGAACTCGAAACCATCATGCGCTGGCTCCATAGTGGGCGCCAACTGTAGTGCAACTACCGAGGTCTTTCAGGAGCGAGATCCGATGGTCCAAAACGCATTAAGAAACGTATTTGACGGCCAAAATCGCCTGAGGTCTGACGAGCCTGGGTTCCCCCGTGAATCTTATTTCTGGATGTACGAGACAATTGCTCGCGGGCAAACTAGAACGAGTAGGCGTGCTGCACAGAGGAAGCAAAAGGCCGCGCTACCGCAGCTGCAACACGCAAAGAGAGAGGGGGAGCCAAGCCTTTTCGAAAAGAACAGAGAGAGCCAAGCTAGGAATGGGTTTCCTCCGGCTGCTTCACGTCCTCCTGGCCACCGCCGCGGCAAGAGCTCCGGCGGCGCAGGCGTGGGGCGAGAAGGGCCACTACATGACCTGCAAGATCGTCGAGGTGCGTACGTCAACCACCCGACCTGCACCGGCACCAGAGCTAGTGGACAGCTCTATATATCCGATTCGTTGGATAAACTGAATAATGCCGGGGCGTGCTCCCGGAGGCGTGCTCGTGGCCGGACGGCGAGCGGAGCCGGATGCCGTGGTCCAGGCCCCTGCACTTCGCCGACAACCCCAGAGACTGCAAGTTCAGCTACACCAGTACGTGCATACGCTCTGAACCATTCCATTCCACTCCCATGAGCTTGTGTTAACATCGATACAGATCTTGCGACTAGTAACTGCTCTACTGGTTCTTGATCGACTTGCGAGCAGTAACACATTTCTCTAGTCGGCATTCATAGTCGTCTGATGAACATCTGGACATGGTTTTATACCTGCACGAACCTCGGTGTCTAGACTGAACCGTTAGTAGCAAATTTGCTGAAAGAGACAGACGCTATTGTATGGTGTTTTGAACAGGGGACTGCCACGGCCCGGAAGGGGAGAAGGACATGTGCGTGGTCAGAGGCATCAACAACTACACCGCCGCGCCGCAGGACTCCTCAAGCCCGTGTAAGCATATCAACTGTTGCTTTGTAATACAAAGCGGGGGAAAACCCTTTTTCTATCCTGTAAGCATATCAACTGAAATATTCAGAGTGAATTTTGTGCATGGATCCTCGGTTCGTCATTGATTTGAAATCCAATCGATGCTGTAGAGGTTGGTAAAACTTGCCTTTGCCTAGTTTTAGAGTAGTATTACATAGTGTATTGCAGAGGCTTTCTTCTCCTTGTTTCAAAAAGTGTGTTTTCTTGTCCAATAAATTATGGTTTTGCTATTTCACAGTCGAGTGTTTTACAATTGGGCATCATTCAATTTTGTGGCCAGTTCAATCTTGCACGGAGATTCTCACCCTGGGAGGTGTCTTTTTTCCGGCGTTTCCCTTTTCTGTTTCTTACCGGTCGCGTTTCCGGGCCAACCCGTTACTGCCCAAGTGCACATCCCCTAGGCCCTAGCCCTCTTTGTCTCCTTTTTTTTTCATTTCTGTCCTTTCGATTCCTTGGCGATTTCCTTGTCGACCATGGTTATTCCGAGCTCCTTCTCTACTGCAGCTTGATTTCCGATCCAGTTCCTTGTGGTTTCGGTTGGTTGTTCTTGTCTGCTCTCTTTCCCCACTGGATTTCTTCTATATCTACTGGTTTGATTCGATTCCCCTGGTGTTTGATATAGATGTACGTGTATGTGTATTCGTATCGGTGGATTTTCTCTGGCGATTTTTGTTGTTCTTGTAGTGGTAGGTGCATGGATGTAGTGGTGGATTCGTCTCCCCTGTCGATTTTCTATGTGCTGGCCTAGGCGTCTGATGTGCTGGATCTAGTGGTATTGGTAGTTCTATTCCTGATCGTTCTTGTTATGTAGATGTAGGTCCTTGCTCTTCCCTCGTTGATTTGATATCTGCTAGCCTGGGAGTCTGATTCAGAGGGTGTTTTTGGGGGCTTAGATGTAGGTTCCCTGGTTGTTTGTTTCTGTATGTTCGTGTGATGTAATGCAGTTGCTTATTTCAGTCCTTGCTCTAAATGGTAATTACTGAAACTAAAGTGTAATCACAATGTTCTAGTCTCTTAAAGGCATGTACATGTCTTTTTATTAGAAATCCAGTGTAATTTTACTGAAATTTGTACTGTGAGCACAATGTATGTTTCAGTGAAATTTCAGTGCAATTACTGTGTGCATTTTCATCAGAATTATAGTGCTTTTGAATTGTAATTACAGTGGGGATTTCCGTGTAATTACAGTGAGGATTTTAGAGTAATCACATTATCTTTTTTGTAAATTTACCTCTCTGGATGTTTGGGTTTTGTCATTGTTGGTGCATTCACTTTAGAACCATTTATTTTCTTTTGTTAGGGTTATTGGTATACTCGTACTTTACTTCTGCCCATTTGTGTAAGAAACCTTAGTTGTGCACATGATTTTCTAGTATATGTAATTTCAGCAGTTTGGTAATTGTATTTTCAGTGTTTTAGGCTTATAGCTACTATAATTTACTACTTTGGAAATGCTCTTGCCACTGTACATGCTAAATATTGTGGTTATGCTATGTCCCTAGTGCTTTTATGCAAACTGACCAGCCGTGGAATAGATAGATTATGTGATCTCTGCAAGTTGTCTGGTGATTTTGCAGGTGTAGCATATCAGAGATGTGCAATTAACTAGGAGTTGAAAGTGAAGCTACTGTTGACATATCAAGTGCTCAAATAATGTGTATTTTTTCTAGTGTATTTCCATTGTGTTATTTGCGGTCAATGTGTAATTACAGTGCATTTCAGAAGAGTTACAGTGCTTTTTATTTGTAACTAGAATGGAATTTCAGTGCAATTACAGTGGGGATTTTAGTGGATTTTCTAGAGTAATCACAGTTTATGTTACAATGTAATTACGGTGAATTTTTAGTCTAACCACAGTGGGCATTTAAGAGGATTTTCAGAGATATTATATTGTATTTTATAGTGTACTCCGTTGTACTTTTTGCAGTCAAATTGAACTGCAATTACATTGTCTTTTACAGTGTAAGTACGATGTTTTTTTAGTGTAATTACTGTGTATATTCAGAGTAATTCCAGTGTATATAATTTTTTCAGTGGATATTCAGAGTAACACATTGCATGTAATTACTGTGAATTTTCGGTGTAATTACAATGGGCATTTAAGTGGAATTTCAGAGTTATTAAACTGTATTTCCAGTGTATCTTTGTAGTTAAACTGAACTGTGATTACACTGTTTTTTATAGAGTAAGTGCTGTGCTTTTTGACTGGGATTTTCAATGTAATTACTCAGCGTGCATGTTCATTAGGATATTCTGTTTGGGGATGTGAGCATGTGGGCACACATGCTACTAAACTATCTAGTTTTCCCTTGCCTGATTCATGTGGGTTTCATATACAGTGTGTGCTTTTTTCTTCCACTATATAGTTTGTTCTGGCTTTATTTGTGCTTTACAATGTTATTGAACTGTCCAGTTCATGTTTCCTCTCTTGATTTATGCATTAGATATGCTGTTTTCACATGTCCTGGCAAAATTTCTCTCTTGATCTTCATAACTTAGAAATTTCACTAGGCATCAAAGTAGGGATTGGAATTGGAGAGAACTGAGAAAATTGGGACTCCTCCCCTGGCCTTATTACTGGCCAGGCGTAATTGTGGTCTAGTTTTAAGAAACCGGGCCTAGGGCATGAAACCCGCTATGGTCCAGATGGGATTTTAGACTGGGCCGTTTCAGTCCTGATAGATAAATGAGCTTCTTTTTCTGTTCGTTGACATACATACAGCCAAAAAAGGAAATAAAGGGCATACACGTGTCAGCTGCCTATTTGGTGCAAAATTTGATTGTAATCCAATTGGATTTCAGTCGATTGTCAAATAGACAGTCTCATAAATAATAATGATGCATTTTGAAGCAAGAGAAAAACAACTAATCAAACACTCTGAAACAAGATAAATTTTGTCGAAATGACAATACATATCACGAACCTCAAAGCACACCATGAACGGTGGATCTACACACGGGATACCCCATGGTATAGTATCATTTCTCGTGAAACCAACTGATACACCTCATTCAGATAATCGGACAGAGAGCCTGCTGTTCCTGGCGCACTTCCTCGGCGACGTCCACCAGCCCCTGCACTGCGGCCGCACCGCCGACCGCGGCGGCAACACCATCATCGTCAGCTGGTACAACACAACTGAAAGCAACCTTCACAAGGTACTACGCTCCGCTACATAGTGCAATCAACAAGAACTTAACCAGACCCATGCGCATTGCTCTTCTCTGTTCGACCCCCCTATCTAACATACCATGGATGCATATGCGCATGGCTTGAGGTGTGGGATGTGAACTGTAAAAAATACAAACCTACAATATTCGTTGTATTGATCTGACCCTTGTGCAGGGTATATATAGAAGTACATGAGGGGTAGAGGCTTGGAGTACAAGACAAGTTACATGTAGTTTAAACTAATTCTATCTCTATCTCCTTATCTCTAACTTAAACCCAATTATATTTGTAATATTTCCCTCAGTCGTAGCGGGAGTGAAGCGGACGATTGCGACTGAATTTAAAGTCTTATGCTTCTGTCATCTTCTCTACAGCGTCATCTTCAACTACATCTCTAATGGGTCGGCACCTAGGGCAGTGCCGCGTCCCCTTCTGGTCCTTGTCTCTCCTCTATTCCCTCCCGCAGTCACAGCGGGAGTGGCATGGACGCTGGTGACGACATGGACGCTGTTGACTGGAGTTGTTGCCGATGTGTTGTTGTAGACGTAGTCGTGTGATGGATGTCGATGTAACCGATCATGACGTACTCCTGGTCGAGGTAGTCGTAGTCGATGATGTAATCATCGTGGATGATGAAGCCGCACAAAGCTGGAGGTGCAAAAAAAGTGCTATGTTGTAGGTGATGGAGCTGCAGTCGTGGACGATGCACCTTGCGGGTGTTAGAGAATGCCGTTGGCAATGAGTTCACCGGTTTTGCCAGGACCGAAGGAAACCCATCAAGCACACATCAGTTTTGCCAGAACCGTGTGGCCATGTAGGGGTCGTCACTATAGTGACGTTGTGTCGATGCAGTCGTGCCGTCGTGGATGACGTGGTCGATGCCATTGTCGAGTTTGCGTCTTGCACAAAAGCCTGTCAAAGGACGCTAGGTGTCCATCTTGTGGACAAGGAGATGGCGATGGTGTGTTGATGTAGATGTTGATGAAGACCACGTTGGTGCAGACCTTGGTGATGAAGTGTCAGCGTTGGCATTACACCGGCGTGTCAACAATGATGCATCGCTTGAAGGCGTGCCTCCATGGTGACAAAGTGTCGATGTCGTGTCGTGCTGAAGAAGTATGTTGGCTCGTAGCCTGGTGTAGTCATACAACTCGGAGCAGGCACTACTAGGAAAAGGGCTAAAGATAGGATTGACACTAATGGCGCACCAGAGAAGTGGTGCGCCACTACTATATACTAATGGCGCATCTGGTGGAGATACGCCATTAGTGTGGAATACACTAATGGCGCACGGGCGGAAGGTGCGCCACTAGTAAAACAATTTTTTTCATTTTTTCAAACATTCTAATGGCGCATCCGGGCAAAGTGCGCCATTAGTAGTTAGAACTACTAATGGCGCACTGGAGATAGAGTGCGCCAGTAATTTTTTTTTACTTTTTGGTAAAAAAACTTATTCCCTCTCCATCCCTTCCTCCCCACTCGGTCGCCTCCGCCCCAACCGTGCGCGCCGCGCTTCGCGCCCTCCGTCCTGCCGCCGCCACCCGCCCACGCCTCCGTCCCCGCCGCGCCGCCCGACCCCCGCCCTGGCCACGCCCCCTCCGTCCCTGCCGCCCGCCCCGCCCAGCCCCACGCCCCCTCCGTCCCTGCCGCGCCGCCCGACCCCCGACCCCACGCCCCACGCCCCATCCGTCCCCTCCGTCCCCTCCGTCCCCTGTCGTCCCCTGCCGCCGCCGCCCCGTCCTCACCGATCTCCGTCCGTCGACCATGGGAGCTGGCCAGGACCTGGAGGCCGGCGCCGGCGACGGCGGGAGAAGAAGATGGCCCACTCCTCCTCCTCCGGCCCGCTCCCGCCCGTCAGACGCCCTTCTTGAGGCCGGGACCAAATCCACCCCTGCCCCCCCACCCGACGTCCGCTACCAGGCTGCCCAGGTATTTCTGGTTTCTTAGAGAGCATCTAAGTGAGGTGGCCAGCAAAGTTTGGAATGCATTTCATTTTGATACAACTATGAAAGTTTTTATAGAAAACAGAAGAAAATTTTGGAAAGTTGGATAACTATGAGAAAAAAGTGGCAAAATAGAGTTAGAGTAGTGAGAAAAAAGTTGAAAGGATGGAACATTAACTATGATTTGATGCCTCTGTTTCATGATTTTTTAATGGAAAGTTGGATGTAGGAAGACTTAACTATGGCATTATTACTTTGTTGCCTAAAGGGAATGATGATCCAAAGATATAGGCCTATATGTTTGCTAAATGTTCCTTTAAACTGCTTTAACAAGATACTGAAGTCATTCGTAAATGAATTGCCTTGTTTTCTTGATGGCTAATGGTCCAAGGGTTTCGTTTCCTCTTTCCAGCGTTTGGACATTGCGCAAATTTATTATTCGTCATCTGCTCCTTGCATATTCGCAGATGGTTAACCTGGCGAACCGTAGTTTCTGAAGCTGTAGTTGCTATGCCATATGGGCTCATATAAATCTCACTGGATAGTGTTGGTGTGTTTGTTGCAAACTTGCAATGTCAATTCACTTGCGGTCCTTATGATGTCACCTGAGAATGCTGGTGCTTTCTTGGTATTCATGGTGTGCCACTTCACTTTTGTTCCTGATAATCTCATCTGATAATCTATGCTGTTGCTTTCGACCCCGCGATGGTATACGATTGCAAGTTGCACCACTTTGTGCAATTCTTTTGTGTGATGAACTGATAAGTTACTGGCTGAGGTGCCCTGTTACACGTCAGGGCCGCCCTGTTGTCGTTGAATTTTTATCTCTGTTGGCCACTTGCAAAACCTAAGAGAAATTTATTACCGGCCACTATGCTTTTGCTTTGTTTATTTGTGCATACCTGGCAGCGCCTCCACCCGCACTACTTTTTGGCTGTTCAAATCTGGCCGGTGGCACTGAATTATTTTGAAAACCGGCACGACATATCGCATATGCGTGCACGTGCACGCCCGTATATTAAGCTTGCACACCAGACACTAACCAGCAAAGTCGTCAGGCGTGCACACATATGCTAGTGAACAAATACAGTTGGTCACCTCAACTACGACGGACACAAACTTGAAAGGCATACCTCACACTCTACCTCGGTAATAATACATAGTACGTCTCTTCAAGGCAGTCAGCTTTGTCCTGCTAGGATTTTTAGAAAAGGTGATGGTTATGAAAGGGTTCCCAATTAAATTTGGAAAGTGGGTTATGACTTATGAGTACTGTTAATGATGGTAAGGTGGCTTTTCTAGCTCATTACATGTATTGTTTGTAGCTACAAATAATTATGCATAGTGATACCTTTTATCGAGTCCTTCTTGCTCAAGCGGTTTAGTTGTGAGTGTGAAGTAAAATAAATAAATCATGTTTCTCTAGGTATATTCCAAACATCAAAGTTGAAATAACTTTGATTTCCTAGATATAGATAGTTAGGCACACAAGTTTGCTGGTAAATCTATATGTCTGCCGGATCATGATTTCTTCTTATATACAAGGTGTTGTTTTAGCTATGAACAATGATATGATTACAAGTCCATTCCATACCACATTCACAGTTTGGAATGTATCTCTCTGCTATCTTACCATACAATCAATTTGAATTATTGGAGGATGACCACGATGAAACTATGATGCAATATGGTAGTGATGATGAAGATCACACTGGTCACAATATTGGTGATGATGACGAGTAGTTCTCATGTGTTCATGTCTCTAGATTTTATCTCATGTGTTCACATCTGTCTTAATACCTTGCCTTGCCTTGTTCGGTTGTAAGGGTACTAATTGGTCTCTTCTGCTGCTTAATTATCAGAGATGGCGGGAAGCAGCCACCGCCGCTCTGCGACACCGCAGTACGAGTTGGATGCTTCCGAGTTCTTCACTATCATACTTGGGACTTCAGTATCATCCATGGCGCAGGTATATAAAACGAGAGATCTCCCTAGCTTCACCCATCTCATTATGATATCTGTTGTTTGCCTACATCACTCATTGTCCCAAACTGCAGAGGCTGCCCGACAGTTTCTGAACATGCTGATGGGTGAAGATCCGCCAAATAATGTGAAGGTGCGACAGGCGGCAGCGGGTTTCGCAGGCTGTGGGATGTGGAGTTGGTGATCAAGAAGGGCCACATGTACTTGTCTCGTGGGTGGGAGAAGTTCTACCGTGCCTCACGACCTGCGATCGGGGTACTTCCTTCTCTTCGATTCTGACAGCGACACCACCATGCTCATCGTGAAGGTGTTCAACGCGACTATGTGTCGCATGCGCTGCGCTGAAGATTATGATGCCGGTACGTTCTGCCTCTTCTTATTCCTCTACATTTGGCTTTGCCTCACATCGATTGTTAACGGTCATTGTTGCATTTGGACAGGTAATGGAAGCAGCAGCAACGACAATGGCTACAGCCAAAGCAGCAGCGACCATGGCTGTAGCGAAAGCAGCAGCGACCATGGCTGTAGCGAAAGCAGCAGCGATTCTGGCTGTAGCGAAAGCAGCAGCGATTCTGGCAGCAGCATAGACAACAAGAAGGATGATCCGGACTGGAGTGCGGGAGAAGAGGAGCAGAGTGGGGATGAGGAGCTGCAGGATGACGATGGGCATCAGGCTGAGGATGACCTAGCGCTGGTGGTGGCTGACCAAGGGCAAGAGATGGTGGTGGCTGACCATGGGCAAGAGATGGTGGTGGCTGACCATGGGCAAGAGATGGTGGTGGCTGACCATGGGCAAGAGATGGAGGTGGCTGAGGATGACCTAGTGATGGTCGTGCCTGAAGGTGGCCTCGCGATGGTGGTGGTGCCTGACAATGACCACACACAGGTGCTGGCGCCGGCGATCCCACAGCTGGGCGACATGACCACGCCAATTGAGGTAGAAGACTACATCCCACTGCCTCCACCGCCTCCACCGCCTCGCCGCTCTTGGCGCATCAGACTCAGGAATGAGAAGGAGAAGAACAATGCATGAGAACTGAACTTTGTCAGGTATGTCAGATCTCCAAAATGATATATATATATATATATATATATATATATATATATATATATATATATATATATATATATACTTAGTTACCTATGTTATCTCTAATATGCTTAGTTTCCTATAGGTTAGCTTCATTTTACCTAAGTTGGCTCTAATATGCTAACTTAGAGCTTATATGCTTAGTTTCCTATAGGTTAGCTCCAAAATAACTTATGTTAGCATAAAATGATCAAGTTTACATAATAAGCTTATAGTCTTTTTCTTATTCTTCTTCTTTTCCAAAATGACATAGGTTAGCTTCATTTTATCTAAGTTGGCTCTAAATATACTAACTTAGAGCTTATATGCTTAGTTTCCTATAAGTTAGCTCCAAAATAACTTATGTTAGCACAAAATGATCAAGTTTACATAATAAGCTTCTAGTCTTCTTCTTATTTCTTTTCCAAAATTCTTCTTATTCTTCTTCTAGTGTTCTTCTTCTTCTAGTATTCTTCTAGTCTTCTTCTTTTTCTTCTTCTAACTTCTTGTTTATCATTTTGCAGATTTGATTTAATTCACGGAAGCTTGCATGGATGGAGTGCTTCTTTTCCATTTGTGTTTTTATTTTGTATCAATGTGAAACTTTTGTGAATTGATGGATAACGGTGTTGGATGAACAATGTGAAACTTTTGTAATATGTAACGATGGAACTTGTGTGTTGGCTATGTATGTATATATGATGGAACTTGTGTGTTGGCTATGTATGTATATATGATGGAACTTGTGTGTTGGCTATGATTGTTATATGGATACTTGTTGTATATATATGTGTTGGATATCTCATAGGTGAAATAGTGACCTGAGATTAAGAAAAAAAATTAAAAAAATTGTTACTAATGGCGCATTACAGTGTGATGCACCATTAGTATAGCAGACACTAGTGACGCACCGTGGGCAAAACTAATGGCGCACTGCCTGGTGCACCATTAGTATAGCAGATACTAATGGCGCACCAGTGTTGCGCCATTCGAAAAAAATTCTAGTGGCGTGATTCTAATGGCGCACCAGTAATGCGCCATTAGTAGGCAAAACTAATGCGTCATTAATAGCCATTTTTCCTAATAGTGAGGGATTCGGCTCGATGAAGAATATCTGGTGAAGATCATATGATGTAGCCGTGCTAGGTGTAGGTACAGATCGGCGGCATAGGTTGATGCAGGAGGTGATGTAGCTCGGCTCGGGATGCAGAGCTCGGTGTAGACGATGGTGTCGCGGGCGTCATAGTACGATGAGCGGAAAACTGCCCTTCCGTGATCCGAGGCGTGCATGATCTGCGAGGCGGTCGATGGAGCCTGGATTGGAGTCGAGGACTCGAGGCCGTATGGGTAGCTGCAGTGGAGTCCTTAGTGGCGCTTGCCCGCATCGAGCATGCGTCCGCGGCTTCGCGGGCGATGGAGTCCATCTGGTGGTGGGCGTACAGCAGAAACCTCCGTACGTACTGGCATCAATTTGCATGCGCGTGCATCACATCTAACCCATCTAGGCCACATGTATACATGCATATGATGAAATCCTCTAGGGTTCCTGGTACTGCGTGGCTTCTGTCGGTGATGCAGCCCGCGCGGGGCTTGGCATGCGTGTGGCTTGTGGAGGTCGATGTAGGCGTAGGAGAGCAACGATGAGGCGGCCGATTCGACAGAGGCTGATGTCCGGCGGCGCGTATCGAGTAGACTGGATCACACTCGTATCCCCGCTGGGTGTCTTCGTGCCGGCCGCACGCAGTAGCGCCTGGTTGAGCCCACCTTGGCCGCCGTGATTTATTTGGTGGCTAAAACAAAAAATCTACTGGAGACTTGATCTATATGATCGATTTAATGGACCTAAAAATTGGATCTAAACTATACAAGACCAACCTGATCTTTGATCGATTGAATGCCGTGCCCGCGGGGAGAGGAATTTAAGCTCTCCGGAGGCGGCGCGCTACGGAAGTGGTGGGAAGTTCTAAGATCGGTGTCATCATCGAAATGGCCATGAACAAGTTTTACAAGGATGACCCTGAGCACCATGCTTCATCTTTAATCAACCTTGAGTTCTGATTGGGTTCTTGATTTTCCTTTCTTTCTCGAACAGAATAGTGGTCTAAAGAAGGTAAACAGTGGGCGGCGTGCTATACTCGAAAGACGACTTATGCTGACAAGTAATTAAGCGCATCACAATAATCTGCATGAATCTAATGTTAGCTGCAACTTTGAATCTTTAGAAGTTGACGGCCGAAAGCTAATGGTTGCAGGAACGCCGAGGAGAGAGCGAAGTGTTAGAATAAATCTGAGGCGCTCCGTCGATCTACCAAGGACCAAACAATCACATAAGCATGACATCGAGATTTGTTAATGAGGTCACCGATATGGCTACATCCTCGGGGCATGACTACGGGCGCTCTTCCCCATGACACCGCTACAATACCGCACTCCGGCCGCCTGGGCACCGGCACACGCCGCCGGCTCCCCGCGTGCCCGCGCTATTATGTTGGCATAGGTTACATCGTGCGTTTACCCCCGCTATATATGAGAGGCCAAGGATACAAGTGTCCTAACAGGACACGACTCCGTAATCCTATCTACGCACCATACGACTCAGAGTCCAACTGTAACCTACCTTGTACAATAATATTCTACACAACTCTAACAAACTCTACCTTGGCGAATATTCTTCACCACTTTGGATTCTTCCATGCGTCGAATCTCCATGTCCATTGGACTTGAGATACGCCGTAAGCACCGCTGCTACTCCCAGACTCCATGCGACTCCACCTGCAACTGTAGTCCCTTCTTGCCTTCTTCACAGTCAATACTTGAGCAAAATTAAGTTTCTCATTACTCTACTTTGTACTCCCAACTTCCGGAGAATTCGTTCAACGCCATCACACACCGACCACTCTCTGCGTGAAAGTGAACAATTCACATATTGGACGTCACATATAAGAGTTATCTGAACTCAACTTCACCGCTCTTTCATGACCGTCTGTCTGAAACTTGAAGGAAATTCACCGTCGCCCTGTGTCCCCCTGAGTCAAATTCACAGTTATCTCACCCTTTTTTCCGGATAGTCTCTGACATGTCCCATAGCTATAGCACTCTGCCTTCTTCTTTACATGTCATCCGCACTTTGCCATGTGCACTGAACACCACAGAATATACGACCATGTACTCTCCCAGCTTTTGACAATTTCAGACTTTCCGCCACTTTCTCAGATTCTCCATGGTCAACTCATGTCCATCTCCCAGCACCGATAGACCCAGTCACCAACTTGAATCCGGTACTCGTCAACACTGCTTCAGCACCCCCTGCACAGTTTGTCTGACCACATGTCCGACCACTAGTGCCTTGGCCTGTCGCTGTGTCCCGTGCTTACCGCATGCCTCGCCGCTATCACCGTGCCGAGCCTCTGCTGTCCTGGTCGAGTCTCTAGGGCCGTGGACCCACACCACTCAAACCCCTACTATAGAGAACCACCGATCATCACCGACCGATGCCGAGTATCACCTCTCCATCAGACCACTGGTACCCAATCCGATCCACGTGTCTCTCGCTATCCCACTGAAATAGGCTTCGACTCTCCGAATTCTTACGCCGTAGCCCCTCCATCAGCACAGAGTGAAGTCTTCCGCCAGACTCCAGCTCCACATTCAACATGACTCCATGGTGGTTGTACGTGCCACCCTCACGCCCTGTCGACTTCAAGTTCTCATGTGTACATAACCTTGAATCAACCTTGCGTCATAGTCTTGTCAAAGCTGCACAAGCCCTCAAGCCTGCACCATGTGTTTCCACGTCCCAAAAATCGGTCACCATCAGCATCACGCTCCTGTGTCGTCGTCGCTGAAATCACCGCCGTCTTCTGCTTTGACCGACATCCCCGTCGATCCGTCAGACAGTCCAGTCCGACCCAGCCGAAATTATCCGACTGCAAACATGCTCCACCTTATGGCATGTTCGCCTCACACCTGTGCATTGCCTTGACGCCCTGTGGTTGCATGATCATGACACGACATGCTCCAGACTCCACCCGAGCCTTGTACGCACGCCGCGGTCGCCGCACACGTCCATCTTCATTGACTTGCATCGTATCAAATATTTCATGGACTTGCGACCGCGCCTTTGTTTTCCGTAGCGTGCACCGCTGTCATCCTGTACATACATGTACATGTACCAAGCAAAGAGAGCCAATCGGAGAATTCCTCTAGTAGCCTTCCCGTGCACAAGATCAAAAGTTCCGTTTATCCTTGCTCACGTGCAGCCCCAAACCTTCTGCATCCTGCTCTTTGTCTTGCTCTCGATGGGTAGCTACACACACGGTACCTGACGCCCTTATTTTCCTTGTAACAAATCTCATGCAGCTCAGCAGTCCTGTGCTCCTGGCAGCTCCCGACTCCCGATCAGCCTTGCTGCATTTCTGGCCCACCAGCACGGACACGTGGGCCTTGGGCCTTGCACGCACTAGGACACCAGCGCCCTGCTCCCGAAGCCCCGATCGATCTGAGGATCAATCGATCTGCCTCGGCCGCTGCCCATCGACGCACAGGCCGCCACCCGCCTCGCTAGTGCCTAGCCACCTTGCCCGCAGCGCCCGTGCTCGCACGCACAAGGCATGCGCTGGATCGATCCATCCCGTCGCCGCCGTTCCGCGTGATCTGTTGCACGTGTTGCTGCATCATGATTCGGCCGAGTTCCCAAGCATAAACCAGACCGTGTCGCCGATGCTTTCGATTGCTAAGCCGATTTCCAATCTCGTCCAGACGCGACCACCAGACGACTTCCGCGGAAGAGATACTTCAACCGACCAGCTTTAGCTTCGATCAATTCTCCACCACACCGTCTTCGCAATGAACTTGATAACGATCCATCCTCTAAATCAACATGCCACACGGCCTCTTTAAACCTTGCTCATGATACCATGTGTTAGAATAAATTCGAGGCGCTCGGTCGATCTACCGAGGACCAAGCAATCACACAAGCACGACACCAAGATTTGTTAACGAGGTTCACCGATATGTTTACATGCCCGGGGCAATGACTACGGGCGCTCCTCCCCATGACATCGCTACAATACCGCACTCGGGCCGCCCGGGCACGGCACACGCCGCCGGCTCCTCCGCGTGCCCGTGCTATTATGTTGGCATATGTTACATCGTGCGTCTACCCCGCTATATATGAGAGGCCTAGGATACAAGTGTCCTAATAGGACACGACTCCGTAATCCTATCTACGCACCGTACGACTCAGAGTCCAACTGTAACCTACCTTGTATAATAATATTCGACACAACTCTAACACAAAGCTAGCGTCCCGCGTACGTGGGCGCTGAGCAAGGCTCTAACTTAGAAGGTAGGAGAGCATGTACCACTGAATTAGCGTTCTTACTTCTCAGTGATCAACAATTTATCATTTCTATAATTTTATAGAAAAAGTGTGATGAGATCAATCCTCTGTGATTAAACTGAATTGCATGCAGATGAGTACTTCTTCAAAGCGCTGCCTGTCGTTCAGAAGAGGGTCGCCCAGGGTGAGGCTGGCGGCGATCCTCAACCGGATCTTCAGCGGGAAGAACAACAGCCGGCTGCGTAGCAGCTAATAAGGTCCAGTAGATGGAGAGTGTGCTAGGCCCGCGTTATGATCTAACACTTTTATATTTCTTTATAAAGAGAATATCAAGAACGTCTGACCATGTTGATTTCGTACTATCTATGAAGATTTAAGGTTGAAGAATTGTTGCTTTTGCTTTTGAAGTAAAGAATATGCTTGAGTTGTCGAAAATGCAAGAAAAATAGATAGCCCAAAATTAGTTGGTTGGTGCGTTTAAAACCTCATCAATATCTATGGTCTAAGGGCATCTTCAACACCGTGCCGCAAAACGCTCGCAAACATCTGAACCGATGTGATCCGGACCTTTTTTGTCATCCAACGCCATGCCGCATACGTCTATGTGTTCGAATTCCCACAAATCAAATACAGAGCTGGGGAGGTTTGCGGGAGTCTGGATATCCGCATCGCCGATCCAAAAGCACCACGTACCCGCGCCACAGCCTCTCTCCTCTTCGTCCGTGCAGAATGACGGAATGCCACTGCTATTTGGCGAAAAGAGTGAACAAGCTATTTGGCAGAAGGGTTGCAGCTCATATTTTTCTTTACTGAGGGAGTAGAAAGTTAACACACAATTGATCGGTCACATGCATGTGTGCGTACAAACATGTGGCCAATATGTATAGAAAGTTAACACTATTAGTTATTTGACGGAAGGCCTTCTAATGACTACATGCATTATTTGGCGGAAGGCCTTCTAATAACCAATCACTAGTGTAAAAAATACTTCTATATTATGAGACGAAGGGAGTAGATAGTTAATTGGCCAGTTATTTGGTGGAACGGTTATGCTCGCAAGCTATTTGGTGGAAGGGCTGTAGCTCTTACAAAGTTATTTCGCGGATCTGAATTAGGTTGCAGCTATCTTAAGTTAGAAATCATCATTGTATATTGCGGAAAGGCCACATTCAGAGGTATAAGGTTTAGTGTATCTGATTTGCGGCACGGCACCGGAGATGCCCTAATTTACTTCCTAATAATCTGTAAGAGGTATCGTAATGTGAAAAACATGGCTACGCACTAACGTGCAACATGAATAGTATGCTAGGAATATGGTTGAGAAGTTGGCATGCACGGTCTGATACTGCTGGAAATTAATTTGTTCTAGCAGTGCATGGCTATGACGTTTCCGAAAATCTCCCACCAGTACAGTTCCCTGCACAAGCGTACACTAATCAAACTACCCAACAACATGAGTTTAGGCTCTCATCACAAGCATCTGAGATTGCTATAAATGGAAACAATTGCTTAACTGTGACACCCATCCAGCTACCAACATCATCGTCACCACAATGACACTCACAGCTGCGGTCCTCCCAAAAGTTGCACAATGGCTTGCCGCTGCACACGAGTCTGTGACACAACCCAGTCCTATCCATCTACTCGTTGTCGCTCTTCTAATCGTCACGGCTACCGCCTACCTTGCACTCGGTCCTAAAACCGTATACCTTGTTGACTACGCTTGCTTCCGGCCCAGATCCAACTTCAGATACACAAAGGCAACCTTCCTCGAGCATGCTCATCTCTCGCCTTTGCTTGATGATTCTGCTACCAACTTCATAGCTGCTATTCTTGAGCGCTCAAACATGAGCGATCAAACATACGATGCCACCTGCGCTTGGCTATATTGAGCCATATTGTGGGCTTGATGAAGCACGTGCCGAAGCAGAGTTGATTGTCTTCCCAGTGATCGATGACCTTTTGGCCAAGACAGGCATCAACCATGATGCGATTGGTGTTCTTATCACCAACTGCAGTTTATTTTGCTCGGTACCATCCATCACTGCCATGATTGTGAACCGTTACAAGTTGCGAGGTGATCTCCGCATTGTCGACCTCTCAGGGATGGCATGTTCTGCATCATTGACTGCGGTGGGGCTCGCGAGCAACATACTACAGATTATGCCTTGGGGTTCACATGTGTTGGTGGTGTCGACGGAGATCATAGGGCCATCCCACTATACAGGAAATAATCATTCCATGTTGTTGGCTAATATCTTGTTTCGTATGAGCGGTGCTGCCATGCTTTTGTCTACTTCGAGGTCCAAGGCTAGGTTTTGGCTTCGGCATCTCACACGAATGATCACAGCAGCAAACAATGATGCCTATCATTGTGTGTATCAGGAGGAAGATGAGAAAGGAAACATTGGGATTGCTCTCTCTAGAGACCTCATGAATGTCGCTGAAGATGCACTCAAGGCCAATATCATGGCAACTGGGCCTCTCGTCTTACCGGCGTCAGAGCTTCTCAAGTTTTTGTTTTCTACATGGCAAAAAGATGCTCTTCTGGTGGAAGGTTGGACCATACATCCCCAACTTTTCTCTTGCATTTGAGCATTTTTGCATTCACGCTGGTGGACCAGCGGTTATCACCTCAGTACAGCATGGACTCAATCTATTAAACAAGCATGTTGAACCATCGTGGATAACGTTTCATCAATTTGGAAACCAAATGAGCGCATCCATGTGGTATGAGTTGGCATACATCGAGGCTAAAGGTCAGATGAAGAAAGGCAACATGGTGTGGATGATTGGATTTGGTGCAGGATATGAGTGCAACACAGCTGGGTGGGTGTGTATACAACCATCTTCTGATGTGGATGGACCCTGGGCTAACTACATGGATCGTTATTCAGCGATGTCTCCAACAAATGCTAAACAAACATAATTATTATATGCCATCTACTACTACTAGAAGACAGGGCGGATGTAGAAATGAATGATGAATCTACCCTGATGCACTACTTTCCTATGGTTTTAAAAGTTTCAATGAACAATGTACTTATTTACTGAATAATAGTGTATTTCATGGAATAATGTATAATGTATGAGCATAATAAAATGGCAAGCAAACTGCTTGATACAGAAAAAAATATATGAAAAGGATAACGTGTCTTCTCGCAATACATTATAAGTTTGCTAGTGCCAATGATTTTGCAAAAATACATCATCAAGTTAAAATAGGCAAGTTGAATATAGTGGAATGACCAAATGAAAGCATTTAACTGGCTAGTTACATGCACATTACCTTCTAGTACATTCTAACTTTTAAAGCCATGCACTAAACCACTTGAGACATGAATAATTGACAAATTGAATGCATGATATAGTCAATGCATTGATTCCCAAATAAGACAACTAGTGAAGGGGAGTTGCTAAAACCCTAACCATACGAATTTAATGAAGTAAGAGTTAAGTAATGCCCAAAAAATTTCTTGGTCCCATATTGACAGAGCACAGATGGATACCACTAATCCACTAGTGACTTGGGGTATCAGCGGTTCTATTTGACAAGTTTAGAGCAAGGCAATGAGCAACACCCAAGGACCAGGAGTGCAGGGCGCTAGCATGTCTATGGATCTCGGCTGACGCTGCGAGATCCGAGGTTAGCTGCACCGTGAAGCCAGGAGTATAGGACCATGCATGCACTAGGAAGTAAGGATACATTTGGTAGACTTTTCTTGTCAACACCTCCCGCTCCTCCTGATAGTGCATCCGGGATCACCAAGCTATCAGTGTTGATGGTAATCCACCCTACATCAGGGGGATTCCAGCCTTGCCCAGCCTGCGCTATGGGCCGACGGGTAGGTAGATCGAGTATGGCCAGGGTATCATGGATCCAATTGAGAGCTTGCACAGGGGAGAATCCCTCTTGGCCGTGAGTCCATTTGGTCCTGGAGATCCATACATCATGTATGATCGTTATGATCTTGCAACGAGCATCATCAAAAAACATCTCATCAAGCACTAAATCTCGTGCCCATGTCAAAGGATGCAGTCTCGGTAAATGGAGATCTAATCGATCCTTCGCCGCAATCCAGAACTGCTTTGCATGTGAACATGAGATGAGTGCATGCATTAAGCCTTCATTCATGGCTTAGCATATGTCGCAGCGGCCAAGTGGCTTGATGTGTCAGTGCTTCAATGTCATGGAGTCTGGCAAGATGTCGTGTAGAACCCTCCACCAGAACACCTTAACCTTTGGCACCACCTTTAACTTCCAAAGTGCAGTCCACAACTGTTTATTGGATGATGAAGAATCCATAATCGTCCCTTCCACTAGAGAACTAAGCTCGTTCTAAGTCATAAGAGAGCGATACACTGATTTTATAGTGTAGTTACCTGACTTTTCCTGTGCCCACGCCAAAGTGTCACCCCACCTGATCTGTTAAAGGGTATATTGAGGATCACCTCAGCATCAGGATGAAGGAAGTTTTGACGGACCAAATTCACATTCCAGCCACCAGTGTAGTCATCGATTAACTCCGAGACTGTTTGCAGGGGCGTCTCTCCTAATCTTCCACTCGGTTTCATGGTTGCTGTGTTTGGAATCCAAGGATCGTTCCATATATAGATAGATGAACCGTTACCTATTCGATGGATCATCCCCCTCTCTAAAGCCTTCCTGCCCGCTATGATTGCCTTCCATGTAGAATAAGCTCGCTTGGGAACTGAAGCTTGGAGAAAATCTGAGTGTGGGAAGTACTTGCCTTTCAACACTCTTGAGCACAAAGAGTTTGGGTTAGTCAGGATACGCCATCCTTGTTTGCCAAGCATTGCTAGATTAAATAATTGAGGATGCCGAAAGCCCAAACCTCCCTTGATTTTTGGCACTGTCAATTTATTCCACGCCAGCCAATGCAAGGACCGCTTGTCAATGGAGCTTCCCCACCAGTACTTGGCCACAGGTGAAGTAATGTCCTTGAACACTTTCTTGGTCAGCAAGAAGCAACTCATACTGTAGGTTGGGATTGCTTGGGCAATAGATTTTAGTAAGACCTCCCTCCCTGCACAGGCTAATTAAGTTGCTCTCTGACCATCCACTTATCTTGCTGCAGATTCGTTCACTGATATGTTGGAAAGTTCTGCTAGCGATTCTTCCAGTGGCTATGAGTAAGCCTAGATAGCGCTCATAGAATGCCTCTACTGAAATCCCGAGCACAAGTTGTCAGGACCCCGATTCCAAGTCACATCGATCTAGCTGGTAACACCTCATATCACTTTGCGGCCTCACGCACGGTATTCCCACGGGTGTCGCCTTACCATGGCCCGGGACCGTTTGCGCCTTTTGGCTCACGTATATGATAGTGTTGCTAGCATCCATATGACAGAGAACCCGGGCCGACATGACTAGTTGTGAACCCAAAGTGGCACTAACTTATAGGGACATGCATACATGAATCAACATCAAGCATGTCGGTCAGCAGCGTGCGAATCCGGGCTATAGCACTTGGCTAACAGGACTCCGGGAACCCGGGCTGTAGCAGGCTAGGCAGGACTCCGGATGTCACCGCGTGACATTTCCCCGATGGGACAGACACGGGAACGAAGTGAATCACATGCCGGCCAGTCAAGTGTTCTGGAGCAGTAGTGCTGGGTTAGCAGGACTCCGATGAACCGGGCTGTAGCAGACTAGTATGGCTCATGGAAGCACAAGACTACATTTCCCCATAAGAGAGGCTACCAAGGATAAACAACTAGGTTGTCGGATCCCACACATACCAAGCATTTCAATCATACACACAATATGCTCGATGTGTGTAAATACAACATGGCATCACAACATAACTCTACGACTCAAGTATTTATTCATTAGGCTCCGAGGAGCGAGATATTACAAACATGGGTCTCATGACCCGACATTCAGAGCATACAAGTCAAAGCACATGCAGAAGCTTAACATGTCTGAGTACAGACATCTACAAATGAAAAAAAACTGAGAAGCCTGACTATCTACCAGATCCTGCTGAGGGCACAAGATATAGCTGAGGTAACAAGCTAAACGTCGAAGTCCACGTGGAACTACTAGCGAGACCGAAGTCTCTCTGCAAAACATAAATTAAGAAAACGTGAGTACAAATGTACCCAACAAGACTTACATCAGAACTAACTACATATGCATCGGTATCAACAAAGGGGGTGGTGGAGTTTAACTGCAGCAAGCCAGCTTTGACTCGGTGGCTATCCTAAACTACGACTGCAAGTAACTCTTTTGAGGTGGCGCACACGAGTCCACATATTCACCATATCAATACACCACTATGGATCCGCTCCCGTCTCCCTACGATAAGGCCATCCATAGCACTCACGCTTATCTTGCGCATTTTAGAGTATCCACTTTCACTTGTCTATGAACTGTTATAGGCAACCCAGAAGTCCTTTACCGTGGACATGGCTATTCGAATAGATGATGTTAACCCTGCAGGGGTGTACTTCTTCATACATGTTTCCACCACCTAAGCGTACGCACCACGACATGTGCTCGGCAGACTTCAGCGAAAGACGACGTGGGTGTAGACCACGACCTACCTAAACACTCAAGTCTCTAGTCCAGGTTTATCGCCTATTCAGGTTCCACCAGCAGGAGTCCGGCCGAGGTTTCCACATACGGCCCCGAACAATGTGTCTGAGGTTCCGTGACACCAAACGGGCGCCCGGCATACCCGGCCACGTGCCTACCGCATCATAGCCCACCCCTCGGGTCAGCGCTGCCCACGGCCTCCAGCGTACTACAAACACCAGAAACTACTTGCAACTCCTCGACAGAGGACAAGGGTGATTAATAAGTCGAGCGGGGTCATATTTCAGGGCCCAATGCATGGTAGTAGCTGTTTCATGGATCACAAACACAGAACTCAGCTCCTATACCTGACACAACTCTAAGAAATAGCAGGCACGACAAAAAAGCATGAATGAGTAGGCACATCAGGGCTCAAACAACTCCTACTCATGCTAGTGGGTTTCATCTATTTACTGTGGCAATGACAGGTCACGCAGAGGATAAGGGGTTCAACTACCACAACAAGTAACAGTTGAATCGTTGTTGTCCTAATGCAGTAAAAGAGAGCAGGAGCGAGAGAGTGGGATTGTATCGGAATAAACAAGGGTGTTTTGCTTGCCTGGCACTTCTGAAGATAGTATAGCTCTTCATCGGTGTCATCGAACTCGTCGTCGGAACCATGTCTATCGAGAGGGGACAAACACCGGCAACAGAGAAAGAAACACAATCAATGCAATGCACAATATGATGCATGATCATGACATGGTAAAATGAGTGTGTTGGGCTAATGCAACTACAATCAGATGGGTTTGAGCTATTTTGAACCAAAGATTCAAAGTTCAAACTCATTTGTGATCTTAAATAGTGCTTATCATGTTTTGCACTAAACAACAAGTTAACTTGTTTAAACATGCATGAAACTAGTACAGATGGATAGATTGGATTTTTTGATAATTTTTCATATATAACCTATTTCATTTGGAGCTACGGTTCAACTACTATGAATTTTTGAAGTTAGCACTATTTTCTAGAATTTCCTGAATTAAAATAAATCCAGAAAATATATATTGCGTCAGCATGACATCACCCTGATGACAGCAGGTCAACTGGGCGCCTCCAGGTCAAACCTGACCAGTGGGGTCCACCGGTCAGTGACTGGGGCTGGTTAGTGACACTGTCAGGTGGGCCTGGTCAACGCCCACGTCAGCAAAGTCAACATGACATGTGGGGCCAGTCAACAGCCATGTCAGCACGGTCAAAGCTGACACGTGGGGCCTCTGTGGTTAGTTAAACATAACAGGAAATAAACTAAGATTAATTATGGGCGTGGGGCCCATCCGTCAGTGAGCTATGGGGTTAGTTAGTGGCGTCATTAGTGGCTAATGACAGGCCACGTCCACCTCGCCGGAGTTCGGCCGGCGACGACCAAAACGACGGTGGAGCATTTCGGAAAACGCTACGGGGCTCCGTTTTGTACGCGGTTTGTTGCTACGGCTTTCCGACGCTCTTGCGCATCTAGTGGTAGCAGCGGCAGCAGTTGGGATGGCCTGAGTCGACGGTGGCAGCGAGCTAGGCGACGGCCGGAGTTCGGGCAACAACGGTGTGGGCGGTGTGGGGCACGGGAGGAGCCGTGGACGGTCGTGTTCGACTCGCGGGGGTGCGGTGAGTGCAACGGTGAGCTTGAACGTGAGCTTGCGCAGCCGTAGCTACGATGGCAACATGGCCGGCGGCGGGGAGCTTCGGCTCCGGTGAGAGCGAGATCTACATGGCGCAATCGAGGCGGGGAAGAGAGGGGTTCGAAGCGGTAGCTCACATAGAGTTGAACGGAGGCTTCAGCGGGCTCGGGGAGGGGCTGGTGGTAACGAGAGGTCACCGGCGATCTCGGTAGTCGAACGAAGAGGGCGGCGGCGGTGGCGGTGTTGCAGCGCGTGCGGGGCCTCGTGGCTCGTCGAGGAGGTAGAGGACGAAGTGGCGGAGCTTCTGGGCGCGTCGGTGAGGCGTGGGGTGGCCGGTGGCCGCGGGAACGGTGAGCGGCGCGATGAGCTCCGCTCGGGTGTGCTCGGGAGAGGGAGCAGAGGGCGAGGGAGAGAGCAGAGAGTGAGGGAGAGTGAGGGAGTCCCGGACTAGGGGGTGTCCGAATAGCCGGACTACCGTCACGGCCGGACTCCAAGACTATGAAGATACAAGATTGAAGACTTTGTCCCGTGTCCGGATGGGACTTTCCTTGGCGTGGAAGGCAAGCTTGGCGATACGGATATGTAGATCTCCTACCATTGTAACCGACTATGTGTAACCCTAACCTATCCGGTGTCTATATAAACCGGAGGGTTTTAGTCCGTGGGGCGAAGAACAATCATACCATAGGCTAGCTTCTAGGGTTTAGCCTCCTTGATCTCGTGGTAGATCTACTCTTGTACTACCCATATCATCAATATTAATCAAGCAGGAGTAGGGTATTACCTCCATCGAGAGGGCCGAACCGGGTAAAAACATCGTGTCCCTTGTCTCCTGTTACCATCCGCCTAGACGCATAGTTCGGGACCCCCTACCGAGATCCGCCGGTTTTGACACCGACATTGGTGCTTTCATTGAGAGTTCCTCTGTGTCGTCACCGATAGGCCCGATGGCTCCTTCGGTCATCAACAACGACGCGGTCCAGGGTGAGACTTTTCTCCCCGGACAGGACTTCGTGTTCGGCGGCTTTGCACTGCGGGCCAATTAAGCAGCCATCTGGAGCAGATCGAAAGCTACGCCCCTGGCCATCAGGTCAGATTTGGAAGTTTGAACTATACGGCCGATATCCGCGGAGACTTGATCTTCGATGGATTCGAGCCGCAACCAAGCGTGCCGCACTATCTCGATGGGCATGATCTAGCTCTGCAGCGAGCGATTGCCACGGAGGCCGTACCGATATCCGCTCCGACCCTTAATCCGGAGCCGGATTCCCCGATCGAGGACGAGTGGTTGGACACCGCCTCGGGGGCCACAATCTCTACGGCGATCGAGCCGAACTCCATCCCTGTCCTTTGCGAAGACTTAGACTCCCGGGTGCGGGACTCCTCTCCGGACTCCGAACCCTCCGCGCCCCTGCCAATCGAATCCGATTGGGTGCCCGTTATGGAGTTCACTGCCGCGGACATCTTTCAAAGACTTTCGCCCTTTGGCGATATCCTGAATTCACTAAAGTCTCTCTCTTTATCCGGAGAGCCATGGCCGGACTACGGTCAGGAAGGTTAGGATGCAGACGGCGAAGAAATTCAACGCCCACCCACCACCCACTTCGTAGCCACTGTCGAAAGCTTACACGACGTGCTCGATTTCGACTCCGAAGATATCGACGGTATGGACGACGATGTAGGAGACAACAATGAACCAGCACCTATAGGATGCTGGACAACCTCATCCCACGATGTATACATGGTGGATACACCTAAAGGAAATGAAGACGAGGAACAACGGGACGCTACGAAGGATAAATCCCTCGAAAAGTAGTCAAAACGGCAACGTAAACGCGGAACCAAGTCCCGCCTCCACAAAGACCCAACCATAGAGCAGGGCGAACCGGTGGACGACGAACAAGCTATCGAGCAATCGTCCGAACAAGACAACTTGGATAAACAATCTGTCCCCGGCGAATACAACAGTCCGAACGATCTCACGCCGGACAAACTATTGGAGCAAAATGACCTCCAGAAAAGGCTCGTCGCCCGCTGCGTAGCCTGAAAAAGCGAAGCGGAAGCTCAAAACAGCGGAAGATGCACTCAGGATCAGATGGAGCAAAGTATTCAGCACATGAGACAAGTACGGCTGACAGTCGCCCGAACAAAGAGTTACCGAAAAGAAAGCTACTGCCCGAATTGACGAGGAGGCCTTAGAGCCCCACGGTTAAAAAGTAAGAAGGCCACCCGGTCGGATGGGCGACCCCACGGCAAAAAGAGAGCGGCGAATGGCGCCGCACACAAGCCAATATGCGATCCGCATAAAGATTCACATCAAAAGGATGGCCCAGTTAGGTCCATCTATGGGCCAAGAAAGGAGGCTCGTCAAAGCAATGCAACACGCCAAAATTCCGAAGATCACGACACACCCAAATATAGGGGCGCCGCACATCCCCTATGTTTTACCGATGAGGTGCTGGATCATGAATTTTAGCGGGATTCAAACCGTAAACATAGAGGCATACGACGGAACAACAAACCCTGCAGTCTGGATCGAGGATTACATCCTCCACATACACATGGCTAGAGGAGATGATCTCCACGCCATAAAATACTTACCCCTTAAACTCAAAGGGCCAGCTCAGCATTGGCTTAAAAGCCTCCCCGAAAATACCATTGGAAGCTGGGAAGATCTCGAGGATGCGTTTCGGGAAAATTTTCAGGGGACCTATGTCCGCCCTCCGGATGCAGACGATCTAAGTCACATAACTCAACAGCCCGGATAGTCAGCCTGGAGAGTCAGCCCGGAAATTCTGGAACAGGTTCCTTACTAAAAAGAACCAAATAGTCGACTGTCCGGACGCCGAAGCCTTAGCAGCTTTCAAGCACAACGTCCGAGACCAATAGCTCGCCAGACACCTCGGCCAAGAAAAACCAAGAACAATGGCCGCATTAACAAGCCTCATGACCCGCTTTTGCGCAGGAGAGGACAGCTGGCTAGCAAGATGCAGTACCAGCGACCCAAGTACATCCAAGTCGAGGATGGAAACGGAAACCACGGTGCAACAAGGACCAACGCCGGACTAAAGGAGCGGTCCAAAGAGCTGGCCGGTCAACGCCGGATTCAAAAGCTCACGGCAGAACAACAAAAAACTGCCCCTTAAGGACAATAGCGATGAGCTATCCAACTTCAACAAAATCTTGGACAAGATATGTCAAATCCATAGTACTCCTGGGAGGCCTGCTAACCATACCCACAGAAATTGTTGGGTCTTCAAACAGTCCGGCAGACTGAACGCCGAACACAAGGGGCTCGACACACCAAGTGAAGATGGCGACGAGCACCACAAGCAGAGCCCCGGAAAACAAAAGACTTTCCCACAAGAAGTTAAAATAGTAAAATCACTTCACGTGATCAAAGGGAAAAACAGAGCGGCACCCACTAAAAGGCGCGCCGCACACTGGTTGTCAAAGCCAATCACCTTCGACCATCAGGACTATTCCGAAAATATCCGGAACGCAGGATGGAATGCCTTGATATTGGATCCTATAATCGACGGATTCCAATTTACACAAGTCCTCATGGATCGCGGCAGTGACATAAACCTGATATATCAGGACACAATCCGCAGGATGGGGATAAACCCAACCAAAATTCGCCGTAGCAACACCTCCTTTAAAGGAGTAATGCCAGGCCCATATGCCCATTGTACGGGCTCCATACTGCTGGAAGTTGTGTTCGGTTCATCCGACAACTTCCGTCGCGAAAGGTTAATCTTCCATGTCGCCCCATTTAAAAGTAGCCATCAAGCACTATTGGGACGCGAAGCTTTCGCCCGCTTTAACGCAATATCACATTACGCATCTCTAACACTTAAAATGCCCGGTCCACGCGGCATCATCTCGTTAAAAGGAAGTATTAAGTGTTACTCGAGCACGGAAGAACGGGAGACTGCCTTGACAGCCCCACACCTATCCGTCTCCGCTAGGCAAAGAACCTGAATTGGTCATTCAAACCCCGGACACGGTTAGACGAGTCCAGCGCCTACTATGCATACCCCATACAAGGGGCTGCACGCATATATCATAAGAGACACTAAAGCTCAATTTTATTCACTTCTTCGAATCGTACTCTGTTTATTTAATGTACAGTACATCTTTTGCACGATCCTTTTTCTTTTGAAACTAAGTTCCTCTCTTTTACAGACGAACGACGTGCTACACCCGTCCAGGATACGGCTGCGCGGAGACACGAGCACGCACGTGCAGTAGGGAACCGTTGCAAGGATTCTTTTCAGATTAAGACCCTGTGTAAACCTTTTTTACTGTCTCTTGTTGATGTACATCCCCCGGTTCCTTACTATAACCGAGGAGGAGGCTGGCGTTTTGGCATTGGCCGCACCAGAATTTTTTGGCGTGCACGGACACGAGGGCTTAGGGAATTATTCTGCCCATTTTCATAAAGACCGAATACCTTAGGGAGTATTCGGCGTCTCGAGTTAGGCCTTATATGCATCAGCTCCGAATCATGTCTTTGGTCAAATGTTGGGTTGCCCGGCTCCTGTGTTTTGCTGCCTTACGTTCCGTTTTCACGGCTAATGCGGCACCAGGAGAACTACTGCGATTGTGCCCCGGTTCGGCCGGGCGAGCACCTCAGTAGAGAAAGCCGAAAACTGACTGTCATGATATAGCGAGAGACTGGTCAACCACTCGATGACTCACTGGAATGTTTAGGATTCCTCCGCATTAACGAAGGGCCGGTTTTCGGTCAGGCACATACGCACCCGAATTCGGGAGAGTGCGGTGCCCCGAGGCTATATAGTAGCCCCACCCTCGAACTCCTATGGCTAAGTGAAAGTGATAAAGCATTATAGACCGGTTGCCTGGTTTGCTACGCTATCACCTCCTTAACAGGACCAAGACGTTGGATTAAGTGTGAAAAAGCGCTTTCTTTGCAAACACCCCTGCACTATGTGCGTGGGGGCTAAAGCCAAGGAGTGCCATCTTTCAGGTTATATACACATATACATAAACGGCCGCACAGGGAGTAGTTTACTACTTGAACGCACAAGTATAAAAAGCTCTTATATTACATTGAAACATTGTTTTCACAAATCATACATGTCATTTAAACATAATATCCTTCGAGCACTGCGTCTCTATTAAATGAGCGCCCGACAGGACTTCTTCAAAGTAGGTCTCGGCAGGTACTCGGCTTCTGTCCGAATCTTGGGATGCAATGTCAATGGCCTTCATCTCTGCCCAGTATGTCTTGACACGGGCCAGAGCCATCCGCGCTCCCTCAATACACGCCGATCGCTTCATTGCATCGATACGCGGTACCGCACCAAGGAACTGCTCCACTAAACCAAAATAGCTCTCCGGCTGGGGCCCCCCGGCCACAAGTGAGTCAAGACATGCTTCATGGCAAATCCGGACAATCGATTCAGCTCGGCCCATTCGGCCAACCGATCGATCAGCGGCGGAAGGGCGCCGGACTGTGGAATTGCGACCAATATAGCTCTTCCCTTCATGCCCGGAAGTGCTCAACTGCGTCCATGGCCTTCGCCGCCAAGTCCAGATAAGCATCCTCCGAACTCCACAACTTATCCAACTAAGCATACTTTGGATCCGTATATTTCCTCTGCAGCAGAAACGATTTTCCAGCCGCAATTGCCCCGGCCTGACTCATCTCCTCCTTGGCAGCTCTCAAAGTCGACTAGGCATTCTTGGATTAGGCGGCGGCCTTTTTCAGGCCCTCTTGTTCCGCTTGACGTTCTTTTTCAAGAACCTCGCAGCGATCGGTAGTATTCCTCAACTTTCTGGCCATATCGGCCATTTCCTCTTCTTGGCGGTGAGCAGCCCGTTCGCTTCTAGCTCTTTGGCGCATTACTATTCTGGCTTGCTCTTTCGCTCGGGCGAGCTCCGCATAGCTCCTCCACAACAGCGGCACCATCTGCATTAAGCATACAAATAGTGAGACATGGGCGTCAAGCTCCCTTACCAGGTGTCCGCATAGAAGTCGCATACCTTGTGACTCGTCAAACCGTTTGTTGACCAGCGCGAGGTCCGCATCCGCCTCGTCAAGTTGCTGCTTTAATTCGGCATATTCATCAGTCCGACTGGTCACCGGACGCCCCGCCACCTGTTTAGGAGCGGCGATATGTTATAACTGAGAATTTGATCCTCGGCACGTTGTCAATTTTGACAACATACCGAGTCTCAGGGGCTACTATCTTTACAGGGCGCATTTTATAGGCATAAGCATCGGAAGGTACATCATTTTTGCGTACCTCAAACCCCGTCAGTAAGCTTCTGAGGGCTTCATGCAAACCGCTCTCCTCGGATGCAATTCTTTCAATCACCGTACCCATTAGAGCACGGTGATCTTCTGAGATAGCCGATCGCCTGAGCAGATCCTTCAGCTCCTCCGACCGCACACTACTTAGCGCCGGACGTTCCGGCCCCGCCGGACTTGGGGGAACCCTCCGTGACGACACCTCCGGGTCGTCCGCTTCACATGAGGGTGCGACAGGTGGAGGTGTTTCGCTCTCCATCATCTCCGGAAGAAGATCCCCCGTAGACGAGCTCTGCTGAGAAGGGCTGAGGTCCAAACTACAAGGTACAATTTCGGTTATCTTCATAAATAAATACAGGGATGTTCCTTATCTACAAGACCCCTTCTTTTTACTTACGGCTCGTTGGAGGGCTGATCCCCTTGGGGAAATAGTGCGGCTGGGTTACTTCCCAGCACTGGATTCTCCGACGAAGATTCCCTTCCCCTCTTTGAGGCCTTGACCTCCGGATCTTCCGAAGCGGTCCTCTTCTCTCCTCGAAAGACGGGACTTTTAGTCCCTCCTTCCTTGATAGCCTCCTTCGTAGAGGCAGTTGCTTCCCCGCTCCCTCCTTCGCCTTCTTCAAAAGGCGCGACCTTCAACATCTTGGTCAGCATGGGATCCGGCGTGGTCTCCGGGAGGGGGCCGGACACCTTATTAACTTTGCCTTGGCTATCCACTCCTGTTCAAGAAACGGCTCCTTTAAAGGACTACTTACTTGAGTATCTGGGCGATTGCAGCTTAGTCCTGCGTCCTCAGTCAGGTCCGGACACCTCTCTTGTGATCCGAAGAACAATTTACACATCTCCACGGGCGTCGTGCCCATAAAATTTTGGAGAGCTCGTGGTCCCTCTGGATTGAATTCCCACAGGCGGAGGGGGTGACGTTTGTAGGGCTGAAGGCGCCGGATCAACATAACCTGTGCCACTGCAATCAGATTGATATCCCTCTCTTGGAGGTCTCGAATACGGCCCTGCAGTGAGGGAACGTCCTTGGACGGCCCCCTGTTGAGCCCCTTGTTGACCCATGACGCCATCCGCTGTGGTGGACCTGAGCGGAAGGCGGGGAGCGCCACCCATTTGGTGACCCTGGGAGCGGTGATATAAAACCACTACCGTTGCCACAAACCAAGCTCCTTTTGAAAAGAGCCCTCGGGCCACGGAGCATCAGCACATTTGCTTATGACCGCCCCTCCGCACTCTGCTTGCTGCCCCCCGATCATCTTTGGCTCGACCTTGAAGGTCTTGAGCCACAATCCAAAGTGAGGGGTAATATGGAGGAAGGCCTCACATACGACAATGAATGACGAGATATGGAGGATGGACTCCGGATTCAAGTCATGGAAATCCAGCCCATAATAAAACACGAGCCCCCGCACAAAGGGATCCGTCGGGAAGCCTAAAACCCGAAGGAAGTGAGACACGAATACCACGTTCTCGCTGGGCTTAGGAGTGGGAATGACCTGCCCTGGAGCATGTAGCCTATGCGAGATCTCGCAGGTTAGATACCTGGCGTCTCGCAGCTTTATCACATCTTCTTCTGTGACGGAGGAAGACATCCATCGGCCATGCTGGTCGGAGCCGGACATCGTCGAAAGTCCGAAGTGCCAGAATCTGAAGCTTTGGGTGTTGAAACTCGAAGCGCGAGGCGAACTCGATGGAGGGTGTAAAAAGAAGAGGGCCTTGGTCTCATTATAAAGAGGTTGAATACCAAGAGCCCACCCCGTGGTTGATTAGGACTCACCTTTGATAGAGGAGGTGTGCCAACAGGCACGGTTGGGTTACCCACGTCCGTATTGATGGGAATCCCGGAATAAGGGGGGCACGATCTATGCTTCGATAAGGCGTGCCAGGGAAACCGCCTCGCTAAACGCGCTAAGGTGAAACGGTAAAAAACGATTCGTATAAAGGCCTGGCCGTGGTGTGATGTCACGCCACGGAATATGTCAGCAGATCTGTGCAAAAGTTATTCTCTCTACGATGGAATGTGGAACTTGTTTTGCAGAGCCGGACACTATCCTGGTGTTCAAAACCTTCTATGAAGTATTCGGAGGAGGAACCCGCCTTGCAATGCCGAAGACAATATGCGCCGGACTCGTCGTCATTGAAGCCTGGTTCGAGGGCTACCGAGGAGTCCGGACTAGGGATGTCCGGATAAGCGGACTACCGTCACGGCCGGACTCCAAGACTATGAAGATACAAGATTGAAGACTTCGTCCCGTGTCCGGATGGGACTTTCCTTGGCGTGGAAGGCAAGGTTGGCGATCTGGATATGTAGATCTCCTACCATTGTAACCGACTACTGTGTAACCCTAACCTATCCGGTGTCTATATAAACCGGAGGGTTTTAGTCCGTGGGGCGAAGAACAATCATACCATAGGCTAGCTTCTAGGGTTTAGCCTCCTTGATCTCGTGGTAGATCTACTCTTGTACTACCCATATCATCAATATTAATCAAGCAGGAGTAGGGTATTACCTCCATCGAGAGGGCCCGAACCTGGGTAAAAACACCGTGTCCCTTGTCTCCTGTTACCATCCGCCTAGACGCACAGTTCGGGACCCCCTACCCGAGATCCGCCGGTTTTGACACCGACAGAGAGGAGTGAGGTGCCACGGGGCGTCTCCGTGGCATCGCTAGAAGGCCCGGGGAGGAAGCAGGAGGTGGCCAGGGGTGAGCGCGTGCGCGGGCGACACGCCTCTGCCTACTGGCAGAGGTTGAAGACGACCGCTTCAGGCCAGTGGGCTGGGCCGCCAGCTGGAGCTGGGCCAGGTGGGCGCCAGGTAAGTCTCTCTCTTTTCTACTTTTGTTTCTGTTTTCTAATTTGCAGTTTGTTTTTGATCCAGTTTTAAAAACCAAATCAATTTTATAAATCCTGATAATATTCATGAGCACTTTCTGAATTATCTCAGTGGCCCACAAATACTTCCAACATTATTTGAGCATTTAAATTATTTATAGTGTTTAAATGCCCAAAGTCAAATAGTTTAAGATTTAATTCAAAAATCCTGGAATGACCTATAAATATGTTCATTATTTTTGGAAGAGGTTTTCACCTTTATCAGAAATCATGAACATTTCCAAAGGGCATTCTGGGTCATTGAAAATGATTTTATTTTGAACCTAGTTGAATTCATTTGGTGCTAGGGTTCTGAACATCCCCATTTCATATTTAAGAGAAATTTAAACATGATGCATGGAAGCTAATGCAAAGACAAGCAAGGCCTGAACTGGGGCTGTGACACAAGTTTTATTTGTGCACGGAGGGGCTGCCCCGAGTTGCCACTGAAGAAAATAGTGCTCTTCTCCTTATTCACCGCCTAACCCAAACAATCAGCGTAGATTTGCAGAATTTCATTGAGCCTCTCTGCACTTTGGGTCTTAGCACCAAGAAAAATGAGACTATCGTCAGCAAATAATAGATGACTAACCCATGGTGCATGGATACTCACACGGATGCCTCTGTTGATGCGCGCACCCCCATAATTGTTGAGAAGCGATGTGAGTCTTGAGCGCAGACAAGGAACATGTAACACTAATAGGGAAAAGCCTAGCAGTAGCGCGCGTATTACGTGTATCAGTAGTGCCGGGGACCGCGCTACTGATACGGTGCTACAGCTAACATGTAGCAATAGCGCGTGCTGACACACGCTACTGCTATACATGTATAGCACCAGCGGGCTTTCGGACAAAGCGCTACTGCTAATATCTACAGTGCTTTATATCTGGACGCGCTACTGGTAAGGGCGCGCTGCTGTTAGTTTTATTAGTTTTTGTTTTTTTCTGCATATTTGTTTTGTATTTGAACAGGCTTTATACATTAATCTTTAGCATCATGCGCATACAAATGTAATCATATCATCAAATCATGTCATACCATAATCATCATCCAACACAAAGTGGTCTCTCGTCATTATCTCGAAAATAGCGATACAAGTTCTTGCAACTACATCGTCATCCATCTAAACAATGATATACGCGAGAAGAGCTATCCCTCTCTCGCACTAGCGTGAACCTAAACTAACTACTGGCTGTCGCTCGGAAACCGGAAAACGGTACACCTGGGCCTGACACTCCGGCCACTCGTTGTATACTCTTGGCGTAGCACTTCTTCGCCATTGATGATCTATGCACCTGCATCATCACACGAGTCGATGATATGCAACATATATAGTTGAGCAACAGAAAGAGACATACTTGGCAGAAATAGAAGCAACATATCATAAGCATAAATAACAAAGTTCATCGTACCCAAACTGCCCTAACTAGAGTGATCTTCGCTAGTCGAGGAGGACGGTTTAATTACATCACAAATAAAGTTTCGTCGTGCATAACTCAAAGTTTCATCATACATAAAGTATGGACTAAACAGACACATTTTCATATATCGACAATCACAACATGTCGTGCCATCCATCCAAGTCAGGGAGATAGTCCCCGAGCTTAGTGAAAGGCTTCATGTCGAGACGCTGGGCGACTATGCGTGTTCGGAAGTCTTGCCGCGACATTTGCCCTTCCTCGTAGAACAACCCTGTTTTTTCGAGGATCTCCTTCATGATGATTTGGGCAAGTTCGCGTTGGATGTGATAGAACTCAGCTCGAAGCTGATGATCCTCGATATCTCCTACGTTCCTTGCCCATTGCAGAATATGGGCATCCCCGGATGTAGGTGACATGCAAAGGTTCTGTTGATCTCATCTGTACTCCAGCATGTGGTGTAGGACATATAATCCATCATTAAGACTATCACTCGGTTGCTGGATGCAGCAGAAGTCGGTCTTATGGCTGAAGGCGGGCCTACCGCTCCTCGTCTTCTTGTCCTTTATCTCTCCACCCCGTACGTCGTAGGAAATGATATCATTGTCGAGAACAGACTTGATGTGGGTGTAATCCTTTTTGTTCATGTTCTTTGACGAGTCTAAGTAAAGAGCGTGGGAGTATCGGGGGTAAAGGATGATGAGGACGGCGCGCCCGTGGCTGCGCAAAATAAGTACACCTCAAATTAATTAGCCTCCATCGTGCAAATGAATGATTGAAATCGAAGGAAGGATAGCCGCGCGGATGACTTACAGGGGATGATAAGGCACGAGAATCATATCCTTGTCCTTATTCGTGACCATGAAATTGACGATTTAGTCCCTCGGATATACACGGTGCTTTGCGCAGACTGCCAAGAAGCTCTCGTGCATGAAGTACGGGTCAGCGACACAGATTAAAGGTATCTGCTCAATCCCGATCATGTAGTTCATGTACAAGGCCTAAAGGCGGACAAACGTAAAATCCAGCTTCTTCAAGTGAAACATGTCGAAGATGTAATCGAATCGAAGGAAGAACTTATCCGCGGGTAATGAGTCGACGTACAACCTTTTCTGCGGTACGTTAACCACGTAGAGTGGGTATCCTGGATTTTTAGAGGCGATTAGGCTTTTCTCTCTCCGCAGCACATCGTCATGAAGTCTCCTTAGATCGCCGTGTATGACCTGTACCGATGCCTCAGGTAGGATTGGTTGACCGGGGATATGGTATTCCGCCGCACCGCGGATAGGTATACGGTCTTGAACCCGAGGCTGTGGAGGCGGCTGGATCATAGCAGTAGCTTTATTGCTGCGTTGCCTCGCTCTCTTCTGATGCTTCTTTGGAGGAAGGCCGTCTACAGTACATTCAGGCTCCGGAGGCGGCAATTCAGGCACCGACTCATGATGCTCAAACCCTGAGTGCTCATACTTGTGAGCCATCAATCCTCCGTCATCAATGGCGCCAGTATTGAGATACTGTTGAGTGTCATCGTCATCGTCATCATCATCTATGGCGACATCATCAGCGACTAATGGAGTCTCTTCCTCACCTAGTCCGCTATCACCCAGCACGACAGGCGACACTAATTGGGTAGGTGGGGTGCTGATGTTTATACCTTGCGGAGGCTGCATGGTCGTATGTGTACTCCTGGCCGCCTCCAGACGAAGCAGACTCTTTGGCCACAATAGGACACATGTCTTGCAATCACCAAGCCTCCGCAGGGTCTCGTCGTTATCTCCCCCTAGTACCGGAGGAACCAAATTCTCATGGCCCGGTTTGACACTGGCCACGAAAATCATGAAGACGTCACGGGGGATCGGCCGGCTGTGGAACAATTGTTCCTTCGGCTTCATTATCATCTCCTTCCCCACGTCCACCTTCTAGCTGTTGATGTCGTACAATATGGTGCACAGGGCGTCGGCCTGCAAAGACATGTTTGCGATGTGAGACATCCTAAAGGCAACAGAAACAAGAGATTATACATTTATTGATGAGGGCTGGTGTGACAGGTACCGTGAGGGCGTCGAGCTCAGCCAAAGATGAAGCACCGCCGAGCACGTCCGAGAGGGAGGACGGGCTGCTATGAGCAGGTGCAGGAGCAGGTGCTGGTGCTGGTGCAACGCTAGTCGAGCTGCTCCTGAAGAAGTCGGCAAGGAGGAAAGTCCACTGCATCTTTTTCTGGATTTCGCCTGCTCCAACCGAAGATAGCCGACACAAAGACTGACAGCTCCCGTTTTACGGCAGCTACCGCTGTTGCGACTTCCTTAGCTGAATTCTTCCCAACCGCAATCTCAACCTTCTTGTTGATGCTTTTTTCAGTTAACCTCCGTCTTTCCTTTCTATGCTCTGTGGTCTCACTGTAGTATTTCTTTCACGTGGCGCTGTCTCCGACACCATGCACGCGTCCATACGACGACCGAATGGGGTGTCCCATTTGGACCTCGCCCATGCCTCAGGTGGCAAGTCGCTTTCAGCCGCAATCCTGTGCCTCTCTCTCTGCAAAAGGAACAAGGATCATTTACAATTATGACTAAACATGCAGTCGAATTGACCAGAAACTAAAATTACCAGTAGTCTCATGAACTCCTCATGACCGGGTCCATCTCGAACACCTTCTTGACTGGGTCCCAATGGTACCGGGCCCTATGGACGTCATACTCCTGTGGGACGCCGAACTCCGCCAAGGGGTCTGGGATGCCTAGAATTTCGCATTCCGCATCCTCCTTGCCCCATATGGATCTCTTCCACACGTAACCACGGCTTCCGAGGTGGTGGCACCCCATGTTCCTCTCTTGAAGCCCCTTCATATACTATGACTTTTTTTGGCATCTTCGGCATCTCAAGACGCCTTGAATAGTTGAAACTGCTCTTCCGTGATTGTCGGATTTTCCTTTACAATATCGGAGTAGGGTTCCTTTTTGTCGATGGCTTGTTTCACCCTTACTTTCCAGGTGGCCAACGCGTCGCTAAACTTGGTCATGGCGTGTTTGTTTATCTTCTTCATTGTCGGGTCTTTCTGTGGATCTATATATTGGATTTCATCCCGGCCCAGGAACAAGAATATCTGGTTCAGTAGGGTTAGGAGGGAGTGCTTCATATTTGGCCTCTTCTTTAGTTTCGCAGCATTGATGGTGGCACACGCCCGCACGATGCAGCCTATTTGATTGCCATAGTAGGAGCGCGCTTCCGCAGGCAGTTTTGGCTCAAATTGTCGTCGTCCATGATGAGGACATCAATACCATTGTTACACCCACAGCCCCTGCTGCTATACATACTGGACCAATTACTAGAGCTCGTGCACGCCAATTAAATTACCAGGTACTTCCGTTTCTTGGTAATGATTCTAATGTACATGAGAATATGATGCTGCCTAAATTGGATACATTTGTTTTGCTTAAAAATGAAGCGCCTAGCTTTGAGAAGGATGAACATTGGAGCAAGAACAACCATGGAGATGATGGCATGCGCAAGGGGAAGAAGAACGGAGTTACATGTGATGATTTCAGGACGTGGAAGCCACCATAATGAGTGCATGAAGCCTTGGACGAAATATACAAGATGCTACTTCATAATTTTTGTCCAGAGGCTATTCTAGGTGTTGCGTCACCTTATTATTGGGCCAGGCCCATGTAATTTTGAAATACGTGATTATAGGCTATTTTAAGAGTCCGTATGTGTGGGAAAACAAGAGTTAGGGTTTGTTTCGGACCCCTCCCTCAAGGGCCACGAAATTCCCCCCTCTTCCTCCATATATACAACCCTTAGGGCGTCGTTTAGACTTTGGGTTTTGTTTAGATTAAAGGTTCGCCATAGCTGCAACTTCGCGTACTACGTTTGTGTTCAACGACCAGACAAAGGCGCCACATAACCCCACCTTGATCAATAAAGCTTTCATCTTACATTCGCAATATCCAGATTAAAATCTCAGTTTCTTGCTTCTTCTTCGTTTGCTCGGAGGAAACAGGCCCTCGTGGTCAGGTTGATCGTGCTCCGGCGTGGTCAATAACCTCTCGGAGTTGGTTTAGTGATTGCTAAGGCGCGACATCCTCGCACGTTCATAGTCGGATCGTCAAAGTGGACTTCCACCAAAGCGATATCCATCATCTCATCGAAAGACGGGACACCTTTGCCTCTATCAAGTGGTATCAGATTTCTAGGTTGCTCGGTGATATTTTATAGTTTTTCGTAGTTTAGATCGAGTTTGTTCTTCATACCTACAGTCCACGAAAAAGCCACAAAAAAAATTTAGGGTTAGTTCATCATATCCGAACCAATCTGAGCCTTTGCATAATCTTTTTAGGGTTTTGCTTTGTTGAATTTGCGGTTGCATCGTCGTGTCTAGTTGCTGGTCTTAGCGTCTAGTCCTTTAGAGTTTTGAGTTCTGTCATAGCTTGTCATGCCGCCACCGCACCATCTTCATCACTGTTGCCATATCCCACCACGGTGCCATATACCACCACCGCTGCCATATCCCACCAACGCTTCCATATACCACCACCGCTGCCATATCCCACCAACGCTGCCATATACCACCGATCCATATCCATATACCACCATCGCTATCATATACCACCACCGCTGCTATATCCTACCACCATATATCCACCACCAATCCGAGTTCTTTTCGTATTAGGTTTATTTTCACGATCCATCTAATTTCTAATTCGTGTTTCCTTGCCTGAGTAGGTTTCGGAAAAAAACCATCGCCATCATATTTTTAGGCCAAAATTTCGGCGACCGAAAATATTTTTCCCTATCCTATTTTTAGGTCCCAGGGAGTGTTTTGAGACATTCGCCATCATAGTGATTTTTTATCGCACTTTTTCGTCGTGGCTGCCCTGATTTCCGAAAAAAATTGTCAAAAAAATTTTGTGCCCATCTTGTCAGTTTGACCTGGGAAGAGTTTTGAGACACTCGCCATTATAGTGATTTTTCGCAAAAAAAAAGAGGAGCGCAAAAAAAACCAGAGCGAAACAGAAAATTTCCAGAGTGTGCTTTTCCCTTGTTTATGTGCAACGCCGTGATTTTGTTAGTTTCTAGGCTCGCGTCTCTAGCACGGTCTAGCCTAGGACCAGCACAGTACAATTGTTGAGCGTTTATTAAACTTTGCATCTATGAATTGATTATTGCCGACCCTTTTTGCTACCATATTGTAAGCCTTCCCAGCTCCACACACATCTACTCGTGTGTTTGACTCTCCCTAGTAATCGCTTTATCCAAGCTTTGATAGTTTTGACTACAACGGTTGCCGATCACCTCCTGCTGCTGGGTAAGAACTGGTAAGAATTTGAGATTCGCTTGACGGATTTGTGACACCCCACCACCACCATTTTCCAGTAGTCTGTAGGATCATATTCTTGTCTGTTTCTATTGCTGCTAACTATGGCAGGACCACAAGCCGACGAGATTGACTGGGAGAATATGACGAACAAGGAGCTTCATGATAAGTTTCATCAAATGTTGGGTCAACAGGTGGAAGACGTGATGGCAGTTTTGGAAAGGCAGTGGAGAAGATGGATGACATTGAGAAGACAATTGACACCAAGTTGGACGCCAAGTTTGATGAATTACTCAAACGTCTCCCACAACCAGCTCTACGCCGCGATATAGTAGGGCGAGCGCAGCGTGTTCCTATTGAGCCAGGACAAAATTCTAGTGCCGCTGCTACTGTTTGGTGCTTCTGTAGCTCCTGCTGCTACTGCAGAAGTGGAGGACTATTACGAGGATGAGGTTGATTAAAATCAGAACTACGTGCAGCCACCAGCACCACCACCAGCTGGTCGACCTCAGGTATATATTCGCAATGGTAGGCCTGCACCACTACCTCAGGTACGAGATAATGACCATATTCCTAAACTGAAATTGAATATTCCACCATTTGAGGGTAGATATGTTCCTGATATATATATATATATTACTTGGGAGTTAGGAACTGAACAACGTTTTACATGTTTACAATATGCCGAGGAGAGACGGGTTGCTGCTGCTGTTTGTGCTTTCACTAGTTTTGCATGTGTATGGTGGTCTGAACATTGTAGATTATTTCCTATTCCAGCTACTTGGGCTGCTTTGAAAACTGCTATGCGTACTCCTTGGGTTCCACCATATTATCAACGTGAATTGCTTCAAAATTGCAGCGTTTAAGACAAGGAAAAAATTCTGTAGAAGAATATTATCAGGAATTACAAACTGGCATGATTAGATGTGGTATTGTTGAGGAGAATGAAGCTATGCTTGCACATTTTATGGGTGGATTAAATAGAGAGATTCAGACCATTCTAGAGTATAAGGAGTATACTAATATCACTCGTTTATTCCATCTTGCTTGTAAAGCTGAACGTGAAGTGCAGGATCGACAAGCAATTGCGCGCACTAACTTTTCTGCAGGTCGACCTTCCTCATGGACATTGTGTGCATCTTCTACTTCCACTACACCAGCACCTCCATCAGGTGCCACCTCCAGCCGTGATACAAGAAAGCAGGCACAACCACCACTATCTGCCAAGAGCGCACCTGCCGGGCCTACACAGAGCTCTTATTCTTCCATGGCATCAACATGGCACACAAAGTGATATTATTTGTCGTCGTTGTAAGGGAAGAGGTCATTATGCGCGAGAATGCAAATCACAGCATGTGATGATTGCTACTGAGGATGGTGGATATGAGTCCGCTAGTGACTATGATGAGGAGACTTTGGCACTTATTACACGTGAAGAACATGGTGGATATGATTCTGATCATGAGACGCAATACATGTCTCCTGAAGACGCTGACAGGTATGAATGTTTAGTTTCTCAACGTGTTTTGAGTGTGCAGGTCACACAAGCTGAGCAATATCAGAGGCATAATTTGTTCCATACAAAGGGAGTTGTCAAGGAACGTTCTGTGCGCGTTATCATAGACGGAGGGAGCTGCAACAACTTGGCTAGCATGGAGATGGTGGAGAAGCTATCTCTCACCACAAGACAACATCAACATCCTTACTACATCCAATGGTTCAACAACAGCGGCAAGGTTAAGGTAACACGTCTTGTTAGGTGTGCATTTTAGTATCTCTACATATGCTGATTATGTTGATTGTGATGTGGTACCTATGCAAGCATGTTCCTTATTACTTGGTCGACCATGATAATTTGATAAAAAATATGTACACCATGGTAGAAACAATCAGTATACTCTTGTTCATAAGGATAAAAATATTACTTTGCTTCCTATGACTCCTGATTCCATTTTGAAAGATGATATTAATAGAGATAATAAAGCAAGACAAGAGAAGAATAAGAGTGAAAATCAGATTGTGGCAAAAGAATTTGAGCAACAAATGAAGCCTAATAATAAACCATCTAGTCTTGCTTCAGAAATTAAATTGAAAAGTGCATGTTTACTTGCCACTAAATCTGATATTGATGCGCTAGATTTTAGCAAATCTGTTTGCTATGCTTTTGTGTGCAAAGAGGCATTATTTTCATTCAAGGACGTGCCTTCCTCTTTGCCCCCTGCTGTCACTAACATTTTGCAGGAGTTCGTTGACGTCTTCCCACAAGACGTGCCACCGCGATTACCACCTATTCGAGGGATTGAGCATCAAATTGACTTAATTCCCGGTGCATCGCTACCCAACCGTGCACCATACCGTACCAATCTAGAGGAGACGAAGGAGATTATGCGTCAAGTACAGGAGCTGCTCGACAAAGGTTATATACACAAATCTCTTAGTCCTTGTGTTGTTCCTATTATACTAGTGCCTAAAAAGGATGGGATATCGCGTATGTGTGTTGATTGTAGAGGCATTAATAATATTACTATTCGTTATCGTCATCCTATTCCTAGGCTAGGTGATATGCTTGATGAACTGAGTGGCTCTACAATATTCTCCAAAGTTGATTTGCGTAGTGGATACCATCAAATTCGTATGAAATTGGGATATGAATGGAAAACAACATTTAAAACTAAGTTTGGTTTATATGAGTGGTTAGTCATGCCTTTTGGGTTAAGTAATGCACCTAGTACTTTCATGAGACTAATGAATGAAGTTTTACGTGCTTTCATTGGACGATTTGTGGTAGTCTATTTATGGTCATGCACCCTTGCTGAGTGGTCTATTTTTGTTGAATCTCGACCGTGGTGATACACATGTTCATAATATCGAAGCCAAAAGATGCAAAGTTGATAATGATAGTGCAACTTATTTGTGGCACTGCCGTTTGGGTCATATCGGTGTAAAGCGCATGAAGAAACTCCATGCTGATGGGCTTTTGGAATCACTTTATTATGAATCACTTGGTTCTTGCGAACCGTGCCTCATGGGCAAGATGACTAAAACTTTGTTCTCCGGAACAATGGAACGAGCTACTGACTTACTGGAAATAATACATACCGATATATGCGGTCCAATGAGTATTGAGGCTAGTGGCGCGTATCGTTATTTTCTTACCTTCACAGATGATTTGAGAAGATATGGTTATATTTACTTAATGAAGCATAAATCTAAAACATTTGAAAAGTTCAAAGAATTTCAGAGTGAAGTGGAAAATCATCGTAACAAGAAAATAAAGTTTCTATGATCTAATCGTGGAGGAGAATATTTGAGTTATGATTTTGGTCTTCATTTGAAACAATATGGAATAGTTTCACAACTTATGCCACCTGGAACACCACAGCGAAATGGTGTGTCCAAACGTCATAACCGTACTTTATTGGATATGGTGCGATCTATGATGTCTCTTACTGATTTACCACTATCGTTTTGGGGTTATGCTTTAGAGATGGTTGCATTCACTTTAAATAGGGCACCATCAAAATCCGTTGAGACGACGCCTTATTAACTATGGTTTGGCAAGAAACCAAAGTTGTCGTTTCTCAAAGTTTGGGGATGCGATGCTCATGTGAAAAAGCTTCAACCTGATAAGCTCGAACCCAAATCGGAGAAGTGCATATTCATAGGATACCCAAAGGAAACTGTTGGGTACACCTTCTATCACAGATCCGAAGGCAAGATATTTGTTGCTAAGAATGGATCCTTTCTTGAGAAGGAGTTTCTCTCGAAAGAAGTAGTGGGAGGAAACTATAACTTGATGAGGTGATTGTACCTTCTCCCGAATTGCAAAGTAGTTTATCATAGAAATGAGTTCCAGTGATTCCTACACCAATTAGTGAGGAAGCTAATGATGAGGATCATGAAACTTCAGATCAAGTTACTACAGAACCTCGTAGGTCTTCCAAAGTACGGTCCGCACCGGAGTGGTACGGTAATCCTGTTCTGGAAGTCATGTTACTAGACCATGATGAACCTACGAACTATGAGGAAGCGATTATGAGCCCAGATTCTGCGAAATGGCTTGAGGCCATGAAATCTGAGATGGGATCCATGTATGATTAAAAAGTGTGGACTTTGGTGGATTTGCCCGATGATCGACAAGCCATAGAAAATAAATGGATCTTCAAGAAGAAGACCGACGTTGACGGTAATGTTACTATCTACAAAGCTCGACTTGTTGCGAAAGGTTTTCGACTAGTTCAAGGAGTTGACTACGATGAGACTTTCTCACCCGTAGCGATGCTTAAGTCTATCCGAATCATGTTAGCAATTGTTGCATTTTATGATTATGAAATTTGGCGAATGGATGTTAAAACTGCATTCCTGAATGGATTTCTGGAAGAAGAGTCGTATATGGTGCAACCACAAGGTTTTATCGATCCAAAGGGTGCTAACAAAGTGTGCAAGCTCCAGCGATCCATTTATGGACTGGTGCAAGCCTCTCAAAGTTGGAATAAACGCTTTGATAGTGTGGTCAAAGCATATGGTATTATACAAACTTTTGGAGAAGCCTGTATTTACAAGAAAGTGAGTGGGAGCTCCGTAGCATTTCTAATATTATATGTAGATGACATATTGTTGATTGGAAATGATATAGAATTTCTAGATAGCATAAAGGGATATTTGAATAAGAGTTTTTCAATGAAATACCTCGCTAAAGCTGCTTACATATTGGGCATCAAGATCTATAGAGATAGATCAAGACGCTTAATTGGACTTTCACAAAACACATACCTTGATAAGGTTTTGAAGAAGGTCAAAATGGATTAGTCAAAGAAAGGGTTCTTGCCTGTGTTACAAGGTGTGAAGTTGAGTCAGGCTCAATGCCCGACCACTGCAGAAGATAGAGAGAAAATGAAAGTCATTCTCTATGCTTCAGCCATAGGTTCTATCATGTATGCAATGCTGTGTAACAGACCTGATGTGTGCCTTGCTATAAGTATAACAGGGAGGTACCAAAGTAATGCCGGAGTGGAACACTGGACAATGGTCAAGAACATCCTGAAATACTTGAAAAGGACTAAGGATATGTTTCTTGTTTATGGATGTGACAAAGAGCTCATCGTAAATGGTTATGTCGATGCAAGCTTTGACACTCATCCGGATGACTCTAAGTCATAATCCGGACACGTATTTTTATTGAGTGGTGGAGCTGTCAGTTGGTGCAGTTCCAAGCAAAGCGTCATGGCGGGATCTACGTGTGAAGCGGAGTACATAGCTGCTTCTGAAGCAGCAAATGAAGGAGTCTGGATGAAGGAGTTCATTTCCAATCTAGGTGTCATACCTAGTGCATCGGGTCCAATGAAAATCTTTTGTGACAATACTGGTGTAATTGCCTTGGCGAAGGAATCCAGATTTCACAAGAGAATCAAGCAACTCAAGAGACACTTCAATTCCATCCGTCATCATGTGTTGGAGGGAGACATAGAGATTTGCAAGATACATACGGATCTGAATGTAGCAGACCCATTGACTAAGCCTCTTTCATGAGCAAAACATGATCAGCACCAAAACTCCATGGGTGTTAGAATCATTACTTTGTAATCTAGATTATCGACTCTAGTGCAAGTGGGAGACTGAAGGAAATATGCCTTAGAGGCAATAATAAAGTTATTATTTATTTCCTTATTTCATGATAAATATTTGTTATTCATGCTAGAATTGTATTAACCAGAAACTTAGTACATGGGTGAATACATAGACAAAACATAGTGTCCCTAGTATGCCTCTACTTGACTAGCTCATTAATCAAAAGATGGTTGTGTTTCCTAACCATAGACATGTGTTGTCATTTGATGAACATGATCACATCATTAGGAGAATGATGTGACGGACACGACCCATCCGTTAGCTTAGCATTATGATCATTACAGTTTCATTGCTACTGCTTTCTTCATGACTTATACATGTTCCTCAGACTATGAGATTATGCAACTCCCGAATACCGTAGGAACACCTTGTGTGCTATAAAACGTCACAACATAAATGAGTGATTATAAAGATGCTCTACAGGTGTCTCGAAGGTGTTTGTTGGGTTGGCATAGATCGAGATTAGGATTTGTCACTCCGTATATCGGAGAGGTATCTCTGGGCCCTCTCGGTAATGCTCATCACTATAAGCCTTGCAAGCAATGTGACTAATGAGTTAGTTGCGGGATGAAGTATTACGGAACGAGTAAAGAGACTTGCCGGCAACGAGATTGAACTAGGTATGATGATACCGACGATCAAATCTCGAGCAAGTAACATACCGATGACAAAGGGAACAACATATGTTGTTATGCGGTTTGACCGATAAAGATCTTCATAGAATATGTAGGAGCCAATATGACCATCCAGGTTCCGCTATTGGTTATTGACCGGAGATATGTCTCGGTCATGTCTACATAGTTCTCGAACCTTTAGGGTCCGCACGCTTAACGTTCGATGATGATTTGTGTTATGAGTTATGTGTTTTGATGACCGAAGTTTGTTTGGAGTCCCGGATGAGATCACCGTCGTGACGAGGAGTCTCGAAATGGTCTAGCCATAAAGATTGATATATTGGAATATGTCGACTTTGGTGGATTTGCCCGATGATCGACAAGCCATAGAAAATAAATGGATCTTCAAGAAGAAGACCGACGTTGACGGTAATGTTACTATCTACAAAGCTCGACTTGTTGCGAAAGGTTTTCGACAAGTTCAAGGAGTTGACTACGATGAGACTTTCTGACCCGTAGCGATGCTTAAGTCTGTCCGAATCATGTTAGCAATTGTTGCATTTTATGATTATGAAATTTGGCGAATGGATGTTAAAACTGCATTCCTGAATGGATTTCTGGAAGAAGAGTTGTATATGGTGCAACCAGAAGGTTTTATCGATCCAAAGGGTGCTAACAAAGTGTGCAAGCTCCAGCAATCCATTTATGGACTGGTGCAAGCCTCTCAAAGTTGGAATAAACGCTTTGATAGTGTGGTCAAAGCATATGGTATTATACAAACTTTTGGAGAAGCCTGTATTTTCAAGAAAGTGAGTGGGAGCTCCGTAGCATTTCTAATATTATATGTAGATGACATATTGTTGATTGGAAATGATATAGAATTTCTAGATAGCATAAAGGGATATTTGAATAAGAGTTTTTCAATGAAATACCTCGCTAAAGCTGCTTACATATTGGGCATCAAGATCTATAGAGATAGATCAAGACGCTTAATTGGACTTTCACAAAGCACATACCTTGATAATGTTTTGAAGAAGTTCAAAATGGATTAGTCAAAGAAAGGGTTCTTGCCTGTGTTACAAGGTGTGAAGTTGAGTCAGGCTCAATGCCCGACCACTGCAGAAGATAGAGAGAAAATGAAAGTCATTCTCCATGCTTCAGCCATAGGTTATATCATGTATGCAATGCTGTGTAACAGACCTGATGTGTGCCTTGCTATAAGTATAACAGGGAGGTACCAAAGTAATCCCGGAGTGGAACACTGGACAATGGTCAAGAACATCCTGAAATACTTGAAAAGGACTAAGGATATGTTTCTTGTTTATGGATGTGACAAAGAGCTCATCATAAATGGTTATGTCGATGCAAGCTTTGACACTCATCCGGATGACTCTTAGTCATAATACGGACACATATTTTTATTGAGTGGTGGAGCTGTCAGTTGGTGCAGTTCCAAGCAAAGCGTCATGGCGGGATCTACGTGTGAAGCGGAGTACATAGCTGCTTCTGAAGCAGCAAATGAAGGAGTCTGGATGAAGGAGTTCATTTCCAATCTAGGTGTCATACCTAGTGCATCGGGTCCAATGAAAATCTTTTGTGACAATCTTTGGTGTAATTGCCTTGGCGAAGGAATCCAGATTTCACAAGAGAATCAAGCAACTCAAGAGACACTTCAATTCCATCCGTCATCATGTGTTGGAGGGAGACATAGAGATTTGCAAGATACATACGGATCTGAATGTAGCAGCCCATTGACTAAGCCTCTTTCATGAGCAAAACATGATCAACACCAAAACTCCATGGGTGTTAGAATCATTACTTTGTAATCTAGATTATCGACTCTAGTGCAAGTGGGAGACTGAAGGAAATATGCCTTAGAGGCAATAATAAAGTTATTATTTATTTCCTTATTTCATGATAAATATTTGTTATTCATGCTAGAATTGTATTAACCAGAAACTTAGTACATGTGTGAATACATAGACAAAACATAGTGTCCCTAGTATGCCTCTACTTGACTAGCTCGTTAATCAAAAGATGGTTGTGTTTCCTAACCATAGACATGTGTTGTCATTTGATGAACATGATCACATCATTAGGAGAATGATGTGATGGACACGACCCATCCGTTAGCTTAGCATTATGATCATTACAATTTCATTGCTACTGCTTTCTTCATGACTTATACATGTTCCTCAGACTATGAGATTATGCAACTCCCGAATACCGGAGGAACACCTTGTGTGCTATAAAACGTCACAACATAAATGAGTGATTATAAAGATGCTCTACAGGTGTCTCCGAAGGTGTTTGTTGGGTTGGCATAGATCGAGATTAGGATTTGTCACTCCGTATATCGGAGAGGTATCTCTGGGCCCTCTCGGTAATGCTCATCACTATAAGCCTTGCAAGCAATGTGACTAATGAGTTAGTTGCGGGATGAAGTATTACGGAACGAGTAAAGAGACTTGCCGGCAACGAGATTGAACTAGGTATGATGATACCGACGATCAAATCTCGAGCAAGTAACATACCGATGACAAAGGGAACAACATATGTTGTTATGCGATTTGACCGATAAAGATCTTCGTAGAATATGTAGGAGCCAATATGACCATCCAGGTTCCACTATTGGTTATTGACCGGAGATATGTCTCGGTCATGTCTACATAGTTCTCGAACCCTTAGGGTCCGCACGCTTAACGTTCGATGACGATTTGTGTTATGAGTTATGTGTTTTGATGACCGAAGTTTGTTTTTAGTCCCGGATGAGATCACCGTTGTGACGAGGAGTCTCGAAATGGTCTAGCCATAAAGATTGATATATTGGAATATGTCGACTTTGGTGGATTTGCCCGATGATCGACAAGCCATAGAAAATAAATGGATCTTCAAGAAGAAGACCGACGTTGACGGTAATGTTACTATCTACAAAGCTCGACTTGTTGCGAAAGGTTTTCGACAAGTTCAAGGAGTTGACTACGATGAGACTTTCTCACCCGTAGCGATGCTTAAGTCTGTCCGAATCATGTTAGCAATTGTTGCATTTTATGATTGTGAAATTTGGCAAATGGATGTTAAAACTGCATTCCTGAATGGATTTCTGGAAGAAGAGTTGTATATGGTGCAACCAAAAGGTTTTATCGATCCAAAGGGTGCTAACAAAGTGTGCAAGCTCCAGCGATCCATTTATGGACTGGTGCAAGCCTCTCAAAGTTGGAATAAACGCTTTGATAGTGTGGTCAAAGCATATGGTATTATACAAACTTTTGGAGAAGCCTGTATTTACAAGAAAGTGAGTGGGAGCTCCGTAGCATTTCTAATATTATATGTAGATGACATATTGTTGATTGGAAATGATATAGAATTTTTGGATAGCATAAAGGGATATTTGAATAAGAGTTTTTCAATCAAATACCTTGCTAAAGCTGCTTACATATTGGACATCAAGATCTATAGAGATAGATCAAGATGCTTAATTGGACTTTCACAAAGCACATACCTTGATAAGGTTTTGAAGAAGTTCAAAATGGATTAGTCAAAGAAAGGGTTCTTGCCTGTGTTACAAGGTGTGAAGTTGAGTCAGGCTTAATGCCCGACCACTGCAGAAGATAGAGAGAAAATGAAAGTCATTCTCTATGCTTCAGCCATAGGTTCTATCATGTATGCAATGCTGTGTAACAGACCTGATGTGTGCCTTGCTATAAGTATAACAGGGAGGTACCAAAGTAATCCCGGAGTGGAACACTGGACAATGGTCAAGAACATCCTGAAATACTTGAAAGGACTAAGGATATGTTTGTTGTTTATGGATGTGACAAATAGCTCATCGTAAATGGTTACGTCGATGCAAGCTTTGACACTCATCCGGATGACTCTAAGTCATAATCCGGATACATATTTTTATTGAGTGGTGCAGCTGTCAGTTGGTGCAGTTCCAAGCAAAGCGTCATGGCGGGATCTACGTGTGAAGCGGAGTACATAGCTCCTTCTGAAGCAGCAAATGAAGGAGTCTGGATGAAGGAGTTCATTTCCAATCTAGGTGTCATACCTAGTGCATCGGGTCCAATGAAAATATTTTGTGACAATACTAGTGTAATTGCCTTGGCGAAGGAATCCAGATTTCACAGGAGAATCAAGCACCTCAAGAGACGCTTCAATTCCATCCGTCATCAAGTGTTGGAGGGAGACATAGAGATTTGCAAGATACATACGGATCTGAATGTAGCAGCCCCATTGACTAAGCCTCTTTCATGAGCAAAACATGATCAACACCAAAACTCCATGGGTGTTAGAATCATTACTTTGTAATCTAGATTATTGACTCTAGTGCAAGTGGGAGACTGAAGGAAATATGCCTTAGAGGCAATAATAAAGTTATTTTTTATTTCCTTATTTCATGATAAATGTTTATTATTCATGCTAGAATTGTATTAACCAGAAACTTAGTAGATGTGTGAATACATAAACAAAACATAGTGTCCCTAGTATGCCTCTACTTGACTAGCTCGTTAATCAAAATATGGTTGTGTTTCCTAACCATAGACATGTGTTGTCATTTGATGAACATGATCACATCATTAGGAGAATGATGTGATGGACATGACCCATCCACTACTAGGAAAAGGCCTACTAATGGCGCACCTAATTTGGCCATTAATGGCGCATTAGTGGTGCGCCATTAGTGCCACGCCATTAGTATATTTTACTAATTAATGGCGCACCACTGGTGCGCCATTAGTATCTGATATACTAATGGCGCACCTTTGGATGCGCCATTAGTATATACAACGATCGCCATTAGTATGCCTCCCGAGGGGCCATGTATACCAGGTGCTTTGGCATACTAATGGCGCAACGGCATGATAATCGCCATTAGTAACCCGGCATACTAATGGCGCGCCTTTGTTTAATGATGCGCCATTAGTATCCTTTGGCATACTAATGGCGCACTATGATGTGATGCGCCATTAGTATGAATATTAGGTTTTTTTTATTTTTTTATTTTCTGTTTTTTGCACAGGTTACAAAATGTATAATTGGACAAAATATAGACAGCACAGATCAACAACAGATTCATCGAATACAAAAGAAGATTAGTCTCTGAATACAATTCATCATATTAGTCTCTGAATACAATTCATCATATTAGTCTCCGAATTGAAAAGACCGAACAAAGATAGAACATTATATTACAAGTCTCGAGACCGCGAGTAGCGAGTTTGTCTTCACATTACAAGTCGATATCGATCATCTAAACTACCATCACATAGAAGAGAGCTGCGGTAATCACGATGAGCATCATCACGATGAAACTAAATGCGCATCCGGTTCCTCCAACGCTCCCTCCCTCTCCCGTTAGATAGCGGGCGTATCTAGATTCGGCCTCGGCCCTAGTGGTGTACCCTTTGTAGCTATTACCGCTGAATCGGTGAACCTGTCTCCGACACTCCTCCCGATCGTCGTGAACTCCGGGAACCTTACGCTTGTACACGACATACGTCGGCATCGCTATGCACTAGCCAAACGAAACGTTAGTACTAATTCACAGACAATACATAAGCAATATATAAGTATGCAACAGAACGATCGGAAGAGAAAAGCAAGACATTAATAGCATTGATTACATCTAAGTTGAACAACTCTCGAAACCAAAGAGACATACTACAAGTTCATTAAAGTTTAATTACAACATGAGCCAATCGATAATTCAGAACTAGACACATCATCACTGCTTTCGACTCGACTCAAGGGACCGGAGCGTGGATGAAGCTGCCGTCTATCGTGGGAGTCATGAAAGAACGGGCGTTGTCAGCCTGCATTTGTAGCATTGTGTCGATGTCACTGTTGGACGGTTGATTTACGAGGTAGAACTGCCCGAGTGCGAAGGACATCTTGATGGATGATTTCCGCAAAATCCGACCGGATGCGAAAGAATTCTTGTCGATGTCCGCATCTGGATTGCCGACACGCCGCGGCCCAATCTCGAGTTTACTCGGTAGCGAAGTTGATGATGGTCCCGCACGATCACCCGCATGTGATGGATGGCGTAGTAGGCACCCTTCGACCGCCCGGGCTGCTTGACGAAAGCAGAACGTCGTATTGTGGGAGAACACGTGCTTGCCGTACTTATGAATAGGCCTGGTGAAGGTGCCTCCAGATTGGGCGTAGCCGGGGAGAACATCATCAAGAACCTTCTTGACATTTGTGTAGTCTATGTTCGACTGACGGTCCGGGTCGAAATACGTGGCCATGGAATATTTGGGGCTTAGGAGGATGAGCGTGCAATGTGTGTCACTGCAGAAAACACGGAATGTTAAAAGAAAAACGATTGAAATCTAAGAATTCAAATGTTACGGGCCGGTTGAGGGGAGGACTTACTCGGGAAAGTAAGGCACGAGGAAGTTATCCTTATCTTGGTTTGCCAGAATGACGCCTTGAGGTAAGAACTTCGCGACTTGCGGTCCCAGCGCTGCCCAAGATCTTGGCACGCATGTAGAAGGGGTCGACTATCACGATGTCCGGGGTCTTGTCGCGAATGATCCGCATCTCCATACTCAGTGAAAATAGCCGAACGAAGGTGTAGTGCAACGGATGAAGGTTCAACATTGCGTGGATGTCATCAAACCGCAGGACGATCGTACGCCCGATGGAGTTATCCACAAAGCCCTTGCCCTCTGGCACCTTGGCCACGAAAACCAGGTATGCCACATCCTTCTCTCTGAGACGCCGCTTCTCCAAAGAAAGAACAACATCATGCAGACTCCGCATAGCACCGGTTGCAGCATTGAGCATATTTGTCGGTAGCATCGCCCTACCCGCCACATGCACCCTCCTCGAGATATCCTCGGTGAAGGTGGCCCGTCCCCGAGCACGGATCGCACTTTCGGTGCGGCTGGCCCGCACCCTTGTTAGTCTTTCTTTATGCGTGCCTTCTTCTTCTCTGTAATGGGACCGAGTTACGCTCACAGACCGCCTTCTTGAGTGTGTTGGGGCTGATAATATTTCGCACCTCGCCTATCCGAGGCTCGGTGAAGTCGGCAGGAGGCGTCTCTCGAGAGCTGAACGGCGACGGCGCTGTTGCAACTTGGCTTCTCCGCGGTACCAGCTAGATCGCGCACGTCTTTTTGTTGGGTTGGGTTCTTGAGAAGGAGGCCCCATGAAGTCGCCACCGTACCCATGATCGACAAAAGTCTTGATCGACGTTGGCAAATGTATCGTCGTCGTCGTCGTTACGATCCTGTGCCATATGCATGTTTGGATCCGATGGCATAGGGATGTCCGGCACCGTATGCGGCGGTCTTGCCATGGGGCCGACTTGGCGGCAACACTGGCGGTGTTGTCTTTGGGGTGGTGTCCCCGCCCCAAACGAATCTGGCTCTTCGGCCAAAGCGAGGCCAGCTCAGCGGCGCCGAGGGTCATCACGTCATCATCGTCGGCCCGACGGGTCGAATCGGAGGTAACAACTCGTCGCAGCCTGGCAGCACCGTAACCAGTTCAACCCTAAACAAGTTGGGTGGCGTCTGGGTACCGTGGAACAAGGGTTGCCCGGTTGAACGATTTTGCCCTTGGCGACATCGACCAACTCGTTGTTCACGAAGCGCAGGAGAGTGCACGAACGTCGGCGGCGCCTGCGAAAACATGTAGGGCGTCGGGGATGCCCGATCAAAGGCAAGAAGATGAAGTCATCTTCCGAGAGAGGCTTAATTAGTTACCTTGATGATGGCGTCGAGCTCGGCTAATGACGAGGCATAGACAACGGCGGTCGTGCATTTGACGTAGGGCCCGCTTGCTGCAGAGGTGCCGGCCGGCGTACACCCGGGTGCATTAAGCTCCCGTGCCGGCGTCGGAGACACCAATGCCGCCTCCGCCGGAGACAGCAATGGCCCCGCCATCGCATTCTGCGAGTTGTTGGCCGTGAAGCTAGGAATCGGGGGCGGCCCCTGTTGGCCGCCCGCAATCCACGCACTCAACCCCTGGATCAAGGTAGGCACAATGGCGGTGATCGTCGCTCCGAGTTGTTGTTGCACTTGCTCTTGGACAATCTCCGGAATCCGCGCACCTGTGCCTTGAGTTCTTGAACCTCGCGGCGCTGGCTTTCCGAGCTGGTCTTTTTCTCCTTCCGCACACCAGCGGTATAGTATGACCCCATTTTGTCGACAAGCCTTTGCGGCCACACGACCAACCGACGCCGGCTTCTTGAGCTTATCCTTGTTCTTCATTACATTCAACGCCCTATTTAGAGTGGTGTCCCAAGGGTTGCTCTTAGTCGACCCCGCGCTACTGCTTTCAGTCGCCTGCGGAAGGAATGTGAACCATTTAGAAATTTGGCTTCATTAATTAGAATGCAACACATATGGAGCTAATTACACCGGGGCTGGTATTCCTTACCAGAACAACCTCAAGCGCCCTGGTCTTCGGATCCGTGGTAAGCTCCTTTGTTTTCGGGTCCTTCTTGTACCGGGCCCTGACAAAGTTCCTGGTCTGCTTGTCACCGTATTTATCTAAGAGGCGGTAGGCCTTGCTCGATGCGCCCGCGTCCTCCTTGTCCCATATAGGCTCCGCCACTCAGTAACCGCCCGGGACCGAGTGTGTGTTCCCCTAAGTTCAGCTCCCGCATTTCTTTCCCCCACTGACTTGATTCGGAGTTTGCGGTGCTCGAGCAATTGATCTTGAAGTCGTTGTAGTCATCTTCGGTGATCGAAGGATTTTTCTCCTTGATCTTCTCATAACTCTCACCTTTCTTGATCATTCTCTTCACATTGCTTTTCCATGTAGACATGGCCTTGCTCATCTTTGTGAGGGAAGCATTGTTCACTTTATTACCTTTGAGGCTTGTGTTTTCAAATTCAGCGGGGAACTTGTATCGTTCGTGCAGCTTCGTGAAGAGGAGGTTGCGCAAATTCCCTCGGTCAGGATGCCTCGGGTTCTCGGTGTTGATCGAGACGATGCTCCGGAGAATGCACCCGAGCTGAAGCGAGTACCCTTGACTATTCGCTCGGGCGCCGTTGGATTCCGTCGGAGTCCACTTGATAACTTCCTCCTTGAGGGTGCGGAGCACGGTCGGCGCCGTCCTTCCGTTGCCTCTTACATTGGCTGCCATCTGCGTAAATGCGCCGCCATCATCATCGATGGTGGCATCCTCGGCGGCACCATCGGTGGTGGAATTCGTGGGGTCATACTCGGCGGTACCATCGGTGGTCTCGTGGATCGGTGGGGAAAGGCGGCATCCTCATACAAGTGAGGTTGTTCCTCCATCTCCTGGGACAGCTCGAGAATGCCTTGCCGCTTGAACCCCGGCCTCATCGTTGTTGGCCATGTTTCTCTCTAAATAGGAACAAAGTTTGGTCAAAAAGTTGGTTAGTGTCAAGGAACAAGATCATGGTCTCATCATTTAGGGTTTGTCGACACCGAGGCATCCTAAAAGCTAAGCTTTTATCATTGAGGGTTTTTCGACGCCGAGGCACCCTAAAAGCCTAAGCTTTCATCATTAGTCACAAGTACCCCATATGTCCTATTTTTAGCAAAGTCATGCTAAAATTCACAGAAAATTTCAGCATGACCTTTGCTGAAAATAGGACATATGGAGTACCAATTTGCTGGAACGGAAATTAATCGACATTCCAGCAAACTCAAGGGCCTCTCGGTGGACAAGGCAAAAAAGCCTCCATCACAACAAAGCAAATCATTGCATGGGCATACAGATGCTGAAGTAAGAACGCCAAGTAGCATTAAACCATTTCCACGAGTACTATGGTGATTTGAGATCATCTATTTATGTTCGCAAAGAGTAGTTTATGATCTAAGACTAAAAGGAAATGCACCAGCGATACTAAATTGTCGGTCAGTCTCCAAAATTGATCCCAACATTTTAAACAGTCCCTAGCAAGAACACAAATGTGGAAGCAAGTCAATCGCACAACATAAGAAACAAATTGGCAGCTACTGGCTAGAGCTAGTATTATGTTATCATGTTTTCCGAACATATTATAGGAACCTCAAATATATGACGTTTTACAAATGGAGATTATAAGGAACACCGACATTCGGCAAGTTCACGGGTTACTACATTGTATATATGAGACTGAAAACATCAGTTTCGGAGAGATGAACTAGATAATAAAATTAGAAGATGAACTTGTAATAGTTTCACGAGGTTTGGTTGGACCTTTGTAAGTACACTTTCTACCTAACATCGTTCAAAACACAGAGTAATCTACTTGCAGAACAGTATGAGAACTTCCAATTTTTTTGTATATCATCACCATTTTTCATAAATAACTTTGCTTGATATGCCACCTTGGTTCAAATTAATGGAGGTTTGGGCTCTCTGATTTACTGGTTGTTGGTTGACTACTCTTTTCACTGGATTAAAATAAGCACATACACATAATCGACAAAGACAGATACACATCACTGATTTAACGAAATTTGCACACAACTCAGTAGCACTTCATCATCATATAAAGTATACATCAAAATTGCCAGCCAGGAATCAACATTACAAAATCAAAGGAAATAAACAGAAGCATTCTCCAAGCAACAAGTTTGCTTCTTCTCTTCCAACATAGAACTAATTCAGAAGGAAGAACATATATGTCTTAAGGACGCCGGCAACGAGCGCCATCGCCCCACAGCACATACTTTGTTTTTTAACTTCTAGGCACAAGCGAGATGCAAATAGCATAGAAACTGCTGCAGGTTGCTTTTTAACGGATACCTGACAAACTCTATGGCATACACTAGCGGTTGTAGCAATAGCAGGCAGGCATAAAACAAGAGCACACTCTCATTGACTCGTTACATATTTGTGTACATATATAATTACTAGCTATCTTGAAAATGATATGGATTTTACTCAGCTTCCCTACAATCACTTCACACTTATACATTATTTATGTGCAGGTGTTTGAGACATCCACCTTATTCTAGGTTATAACTCCAGCAGCATTGTAATTATACAAATTATTATCATGGCAGTTGTGAGCGTATGTGTATATTGATAGTATCCTCATCGCTTTGTAGTTACTTGGACATCAGATGTGACAAAATATGTACACAAAGGGGCCACCATTTGTACATGCCCTGTCCACCATATGTATTTCAGAATCATGTCTTAGTTATTAATCTACTGATAGTCCATAAGCTAAATGCTGTCAATGCTCTCGCGACCTAGTCCGACAAACAAACACACTCTACTACAGACCAAGGCACACAACATATACTCGTGTTCATTTTATATGGGCATATACTGCAACCAAACAGAAAGTGAAGGCACCCCACTATAGACCAACTAAAGTGGTGTAGAAGTACATACAGCCTACTCCAAAATCATGAATGCAGATGCAGGGGGCTTCATACCATGAGCAATATATGTACTCAAAAATCATGAATGCAGTGCTGCAATGTTTGTGCTGAATTGCATATACAAGATTGGATGCTGCATACACTGTTAATCGACAAGAAGTGAGTAAGCTGATCAAAATACATTGTTAGGATTCAGCCTGGACAATTGGCAGGTATACAGTGTCAATCGACAGAAGTAGAGTGAGGGGAGAGGGGAGAGGGGAGAGGAGGAGGGGAGCTCACGGGGCGGTGGTGTGGGCCAGGCGACGAGGTCCGGGTGGTGGTGTGGTGCTCCGGCGACGGTGGTGTGGACGGGGCGGCGTCCGGGCCACCGGCGACGAGGGCGGCGGGGCGATGGCGAGTCGGCCGGGCCACCGGAGTCGGCCGGGCGAGGTCAACGGCGAGCGCCCCCTCTTCCTCCTCCTTCTCCGCGGGGAAAGCGGCGGGCGGGCGCGCTGGAGAGGAGAGGGCGGCGTCGGGCATCTCTCGGCGTCCGGGCGTCGGGCGGAGACGAGGACGACGGGCAAGGCGTCCAAGGCCGGGGCGGCGCCGAGGCGGCAGGCAGCGTCGGGAGAGGAGAGGAGAGGGAAGGGATCGAGGGCGAGGCGAGAAGGGTATCGAGGGCCGGGGAGGAAATATGGATGGGGGCACAATACTAATGGCGCACCACCCCTCGGTGCGCCATAAGTACATCCACACTAATGGCGCACCTCACCCAGGTGCGCCATTAGTATTTTTTTTTCTCGCCGAGCCAACAGGTTATCTCCCACTGACCTGATCCACACCAAGTTCCTCTACTAGCTCGACCGTCAGCAGCCAGTTCTCACACCAGAGGTCTGGGTTGAATTCCCAGGCTCCACAATTTTTTTTATGCATTTAAAATGCTGTTTGATACTTATTTGTGTTTAAATATGTTCAAACTTGTTTAAATCATAACAGTAATATTTTTTTTATAAGATAGTAATAACTTTTTAAAAAATATCATCAAACAGTAATGTCGGTGGAGCGGGGGAGGGTGCGCGGGGTGCGGGGGGTCGGCGGCGGCGGTTGAGTAGGGGAGGGGTGCGGGGGGCACTACTAGGAAAACCACTACTAATGGCGCACCTAATTTGGCTATTAATGGCGCATCTGGTGCGCCATTAATAGCAGGCCATTAGTAATTTTTACTAATGGCGCACCACTGGTGCGCCATTAGTATCTGGTATACTAATGGCGCACCACCTGGTGCGCCATTAGTATATGCGAGGGTGCGCCATTAGTATGCCTCCCCGGGGGCATGTATACCCAGGTGCTTTGGCATACTAATGGCGCACCACCTCTGGATGCGCCATTAGTAACCGCGGCATACTAATGGCGCACTACTGATGATGCGCCATTAGTAACCATGGCATACTAATGGCGACCGACAAGTGATGCGCCATTAGTATGCTTTGTCATACTAATGGCGCCTCGTCATGTGATGCGCCATGAGTAGGAATATTCGGTTTTTTTCTTTTTTTTATAGTCTGATTTTTGCACAGGTTACAAAATGTATAATTTGACAAAATATAGACAGCACACATCAACAATAGATTCATCAGATACAATAGAAGATTAGTCTTTGAATACAATTCATCATATTAGTCTCCGAATACAATTCATCATATTAGTCTCCGAATTGAAAAGACCGAACAAAGATAGAACATTATATTACAAGTCTCGAGACCGCGAGTAGCGAGTTTGTCTTCACATTACAAGTCGATATCGATCATCTAAACTACCATCACATAGAAGAGAGCTGCGGTCATCACGATGAGCATCATCACGATGAAACTCGTCTTCATCCGGTTCCTCCAACGCTCCCTCCCCTCTCCCGCTAGATAGCGGGCGTATCTAGATTCGGCCTCGGCCCTAGTGGTGTACCCTTTGTAACTGTTACCGCTGAATCGGTGAACCTGTCTCCGACACTCCTCCCAGTCATCGTAGACTCCGAGAACCTTACCCTTGTACACGACATACGTCGGCATCGCTATGCACTAGCCAAACGAAACGTTAGTACCAATTCACAGACAATACATAAGCAATATATAAGTATGCAGCGAGCGATCGGAAGAGAAAAGCAAGACATTAATAGCATCGATTACATCTAAGTTGAACGACTCTCGAAACCAAAGAGACATACTACAAGTTCATTAAAGTTTAATTACAACATGAGCCAATCGATGTTTCAGAACTAGACAACTCGACTCAAGGGACGGAGCATGGATGAAGCCGCCGTCTATCGTGGGAGTCATGAAAGAGCAGGCGTTGTCATCCTGCATTTGTAGCATTGTGTCGATGTCACCGTTGGACGGTTGATTTCTGAGGTAGAACTGCCCGAGGTCTGAAGGACATCTTGATGGATGATTTCCGCAAACTCCATCGGATGCGAAAGAATTCTTGTCGGAGGTCCGCGTCCTGGATTGCCGACACGCCGCGGCCCAATCTTGGAGTTTACTCGGTAGCGAAGTTGATGATGGTCGCATACGATCGCTCGCATGTGATGGATGGCGTAGTAGGCACCCTTCGACCGCCCGGTTGCTTGACGCAGCAGAACATCGTATTGTGGGAGAACACGTGCTTGCCGTGCTTACAAATAGGCCTAGTGAAGGTGCCTCCAGATTTGGCGTGGCAGGAGAACATCATCAAGAACCTTCTTGACATTTGTGTAGTCTACGTTCGACTGACGGTCCGGATCGAAATACGTGGCCATGGAATATTTGGGGCTTAGGAGGATGAGCGTGCAACGTGTGTCACTGCAGAAAACACGGAATGTTAAAAGAAAAACGATCGAAATGTAAGAATTCATATGTTACGGGCCGGTTGAGGGGAGGACTTACTCGGGAAAGTAAGGCACGAGGAAGTTATCCTTATCTTGGTCTGCGTAATGACGCCTTGAGGTAAGAACTCGCGACTTGCCGGTCCCCAGCGCTGCCCAAGATCTTGGCACGCATGTAGAAGGGGTCGACTATCGCGATGTCCGGGGTCTTGTCGCGAATGATCCACATCTCCATACTCAGCGAAAATAGCCGAACGAAGGTGTAGTGCAGCGGATGAAGGTTCAACATTGCGTGGATGTCATCAAAAGCAGGACGATCGTGACGCCCGATGGAGTTATCCACAAAGCCCTTGCCCTCTGGCACCTTGGCCGCGAAAACCGGGTATGCCACATCCTTCTCCACGAGACGCAGCTTCTCCAAAGAAAGAACAACATCATGCAGACTCCGCATAGCACGGTTGCAGCATTGAGCATATTTGTCGGTAGCATCGCCCTACCCGCCACATGCACCCTCCTCGAGATATCCTGCGGTGAAGGTGGCCCGTCCCGAGCACGGATCGTACTCGGTGCGGCTGGCTCGCACCCTTCTTAGTCTTTCTTTGCGTGCCTTCTTCTTCTCCTGTAATGGGACCGAGTTTTGCTCACAGACCGCCTTCTTGAGTGTGTTGGGGCTGATAATATTTCGCACCTCGCCTATCTCGAGGCTCGGTGAAGTCGGCTTTGGAGGCGTCTCCTCGAGAGCTTAATGCCGCACGGCGCTGTTGCAACTTGGCTTCTCCATGATACGAGCTAGATCGCACACGTCTTTTGTTGGGTTTGGTTCTTGAGAAGGAGGCCCCATGAAGTCGCCATCGTACCCATGCTCGGCAAAATCTTGATCGACGTTGCCAAATGTATCATAGTCGTCGTCGTCGTTCTGATCCTGTGCCATATGCATGTGTGGATCCAGTGGAATAGGGATGTCCGGCACCGTTACGGCGGTCTTGCCATGGGGCCGACTTGGCGCCGCACGCAGTGGCGGTGTTGTCTTTGGGGTGGTGTCCCCGCCCCAAAGCGAATCTGGCTCTTCGGCCAAAGCAGGGCCAGCTCAGCAGGCGCCGAGGGTCATCACGTCATCATCGTCGGCCCCGACGGGTCGATTCGAGGTAACAAGTCGTCGCAGCCTAGCAGCACCGAACCAGTTGAACCCTAAACAAGTTGGGTGGCATCCGGGTACCGTGGAACAAGGGGTTGCCCGGTTGAACGATTTTGCCCTTGGCGACATCGACCAACTCGTTGTTCACGAAGTGGAGGAGAGTGCAGGAACGTCGGCGGCGCCCTGCGAAAACATGTAGGGCGTCGGGGATGCCCGATCAAAAGGCAAGGAGATGAAGTCCTCGGCCGAGAGAGGCTTAATTAGTTACCGTGATGATGGCGTCGAGCTCGGCTAATGTAGAGGCACCGCCAACGGCGGGCGTGCAGTTGACGGAGGGGCCGCTTGCTGCAGAGGTGCCTGCCGGCATACACCCGGGTGCATTAAGCTCCCGTGCCGGCGTCGGAGACACCAATGCCGCCTCCGCCGGAGGCACCAATGGCCCCGCCATCGCATTATGCGATTTTCTGGCCGTGAAGCTAGGAATCGGGGGCGGCCCCTGTTGGCCGCCTGCAATCCACGCACTCAACCCCGAGATCAAGGTAGGCACAAGGGCGGTGATCGTCGCTCCGAGTCGTTGTTCCACTTGCTCTTGGACAATCTCCGGAATCCGCGCCACATGTGCCTTGAGTTCTTGAACCTCTCGCGCCTGGCTTTCCGAGCTGGTCTTTTTCTCCTTCCGCACACCAGCGGTATAGTATGACCCCCATTTTGTCGACAAGCCTTTTGCCGCCACACGACCAGCCGACGCCGGCTTTCATCGAGCTTATCCTTGTTCTTCATTACATTCAACCCCTATTTAGAGTGGTGTCCCAAGGGTTGCTCTGAGTCGACCCAGCGCTCGCTTTGATGCCGCTGCGGAAGGAATGTGAACCATTTAGAAATTAGGCTTCATTAATTAGAATGCAACCATATGGAGCTAATTACGCGGGGGTGTATTCCTTACCAGAACAAGCTGAAGCTGCCTGGTCTTCGGATCCGTGGTAAGCTCCTTTGTTTTCGGGTCCTTCTTGTACCGGGCCATGACAAAGTTCCTGGTCTGCTTGTCACCGTATGTATCGAAGAGGGGCGGTAGGCCTTGCTCGGCACGCTGCGCCTCCTCCTTGTCCCATATAGGCTCCGCCACTCTGTAACCGCCGGGACCGAGTGTGTGTTCCCCTATGTTTAGCTCCCGCATTTGTTTCCCCCACTCACTTGATTGGGAGCTTGCGGTGCTCGAGCAATTGATCTTGAAGTCGTTGTAGTCATCTTCGGTGATCGAAGGATTTTTCTCCTTGATCTTCTGATAACTCTCACCTTTCTCAATCATTCTCTTCACATTGCTTTTCCATGTAGACAGGGCCTTGCTCATCTTCGTGAGGGCAGCATTGTTCACTTTATTCCCTTTGAGGCTTGTGTTTTCAAATTCAGTGGGGAACTTGTATCGTTCGTGCAGCTTCGTGAAGAGGAGGTTGCGCAAATTCCCTCGGTCAGGATGCCTCAGGTTCTCGGTGTTGATCGAGACGGTGCTCGGAGAATGCACCCGAGCTGAAGTGAGTACCCTTGACTATTCGCTCGGGCGCTGTTGGATTCCGTTGGAGTCCACTTGATAACTTCCTCCTTGAGGGTGCGGAGCACGATCGGGCGCCGGTCCTTCCGTTGCCTCTTCGGTTGGCTGCCATCTGTGCGTGCACTGCCATCATCAGTGGTGGCATCCTCGGCGGCACCATCAGTGGTGGCATCAGTGGGGTCATCCTCGGCGGTACCATCAGTGGTCTCAGGATCGGTGGGGAAGGCGGCCGCCTCATACAAGTGAGGTTGTTCCTCCATCTCCTGGGACAGCTCCCAGGATGCCTTGCCGCTCAACCCCGGCCTCATCGTTGTGGGCCATGTTTCTCTCTAAATAGAAACAAAGTTTGGTCAAAAGTTGGTTATTGTCAAGGAACAAGATCATGGTCTCATCATTTAGGGTTTGTCGACACCGAGGCATCCTAAAATCTAAGCTTTTATCATTGAGGGTTTTTCGACGCCGAGGCACCCTAAAAGCCTAAGCTTTCATCATTTCGGTTTTTATCGACACCGAGGCACCCTAAAAGCCATGCATTAGTCACAAGTACGCCGGGCAGTTGATCCTACTTAATTAACTACTAAGATACCCCAGCCCATGCATGGGTCACAAGTACCCCATATGTCCTATTTTAGCAAAGTCATGCTAAAATTCACGGAAAATTTCAGCATGACCTTTGCTGAAAATAGGACATATGGAGTACCCAATTTGCCGGAACGGAAGTTAATCGACATTCCGGCAAACTCAAGGGCCTCTCGGGTACTGCAAAATCATTATCCTCAGCGTAATGAAGTCGCCAATGGGTCATTTCAGAAGATCACAATGAGACTACCCTTGACAATTGTCTTGAACCCAACTCAAGACTTTTGTCATGGGATTCCACAAGCCCACATTGGTAACAATTGTACTTCAAACATCTTGTTACCGGCCAACAACAACTCCAGAACGGAGTTAGTAGAGAAGAAAAAGCACTATAGACATTCATCTAAAAACTCTTAAACGGCACAGTGCAGAATCGTAAGCAAGATAGCAGGTGAAGCAACTACATCATACATTAGCAGCAGTTCATAGCAAAACTAGATGAATGTTTGGCCTCTTGATAAAAACCATACATCAAAGATCACATACATCATACAGGATACAACAAAGAATTGATCAGCAGCATGTTGATGACTTCTAATTTAACAAAGTATCCTATTATTTTACCATAATGAGACTAACCAACTATTGAGGAGTTTGGCATATCTTCATTTTGCACCACAAATATAGCACCACAAATATACTTTTGCTTGCAAGGCTACATGTCTGAATTTTGACTGCATTCCAACACTAATCTAAATTTTTGTTACTGCATTCTATGGTCTGTCTGAATTTGACAGAGTTATAAATGGCGTTGAGCAACAATTTAATGTACATTTACATGTTTTGTCATACTACACAACACAACTGCACAAACTGCCGCTGATCATCCTCTATTACGGCAAGCTACAGATAAAAAATTCAATTATACACAAAAATTCCTCCAAACACACAGAAATTCTTGCCTCACCAGAGGAACACGGGTGAAACGAGAAGATTAGGGCCTAACACCAGTGTTTAACAAGTATTGTTGATGATGTGCTTGATAGACACCAAGCAACTCATCTCCCAAAAGAACCAAGACTGAACATGAAAATTTGAGCAGAAAAGTGGCCTGCTCATTAGTATTAGAGCTAAGCAACCACCTCAAAGACATAATTAAAATGGTAGTAGGTCACTCTACCCAGTGAGATTAATACACTATCTATCTAAGACGGGGAAATGAGGAATGAACTATAGGGGTTTTGCCCTACAGTAATCTTGCAACACAAACAAATGAAAGGTATTTTATCCTAAGCAGAACCCACAAATTATCAAGGTTGAATGGAACTCATATTTGTACTCACTTGGATGAAACTTTTGTCAAACTTAATGTGCCAATTACTATTATATCCAAAGCAATACAGAAAGAAACCACGGTGTTGCCCATCCTCTTCCTTAACGCCCATCAAAGTAATTGCATATCTAGCGATGATTATCTCAGCTTAAGTCTAGTAGAATTGTGCTGTCCTTGTACATAAACATCCAGCAAAAGGGATTGTCATCTTAAGGTAATAAACTATGGCTATGATCTTGGTGCTCCTAATTTCATAAATTTTCCGGCATCGCATCAAAGATCTCAATAAAGCAACTAGTACTATGGAATGTGGTAGCCATGGAGGTGATTGCTCATTGCTGTACTTCACTAGCTTCGACTTACTAAAAGACTACATTGAAACCGTTAATCGGTTCAAGATTAAACTGAACCACTGCAGCTACCTTGTTTTGTTCTCATGGCATGCAGCTACATTATAGAAATAATAATAAGGTTGATCTTACATAATTCAGGCTAACATTATTGGTTATCATGTACGATGATGAGACCAACTTTTATATGGATGTTCTTCTCGCAATTTTGTGCAGAATTTACTATCAGCTACTCTTTTAGCAGCTTTTGAGACTTGAGAACCTAGATGTATTGATGTGTGTGGTCATCATAGAGACTTAAGCTCAAATTGATATATGATACTCTACTAATTCTGTCCTGCCATGGGTTATCAACAACTTCAACATTTAAAACATGTTGTGTTCTTACAGGTACGAGTTACGTGCCATACAAAAAGAAAAGGTAAGAAGGATGGAGACAGAGAGCGGAAATTCACCGTGGTCAGCCGGTGCAGAGGGGCGCGGCGGCGGCTTCCTGTTGTCCCCGCTGCGGCGTCGGGGCGGGGTCGAGGCGTCGTCGGGGCGGCGGGGCAGCGTCGAGGCGGAGTCGGGCGGCGCCCGGGCGGCGGGTCGCGGCCGAGGCTGGCTGGGCGGCGGGGTCGCGGCTGAGGCGGCGGCTGGGCGGCGGCCCGGGCAAGGGCGTCAGCGGCCGAGGCGGCGCTGGGCAGCGGGTCGGCCGAGGCGGTGTCGGGCGGCGGCCCGGGCGGGCGGGTCGCGTCGAGGCGGCGGGCAGCGCCGAGGTGGCGGGGACGGTGGCGCCGAGGGAGGCGGGCGAGGGAGAGGGAAGGCGAGAGAGGGCGAGGGAGGGAGAGGGCGAGGGCGAGGGCGAGGGTCAGGCAGCGGGCGGGCGGGCGGTGGATCGAGAGGGAGAGGGAACCGCGAGGGGAGAGGGAAGGGGGATCGGGCGAAGGGGGAGAGGGCGGGGGGATCGCACAATACTAATGGCGCACCTCACCGTGGTGCGCCATTAGCATGTCCATACTAATGGCGCACCTCACCGTGGTGCGCCATTAGTATTTTTTTTATTTCAACTCGAGCCAAAAGGTTATGTACTACCAGAACCTATCCATGTCAAGCCCACTCTACTAGCTCGACTGGTCAGCAGCCAGTTCTCACACCAGGAGGTCCTGGGTTCGACTCCCAGGCTCCACAATTGTTTTTTAGCATTTGAAAAGCTGTTTGATACTTATTTATGTTCAAACTTGTTTAAATAATAACAGTAATATTTTTTTATAAGACAGTAGCATTTAAAAAGCTGTGTGATACTTATTTTTTTTATAAGACGTTGCGCGGGGTGCGGGGGGTCGGCGACGGCGGTTGAGTAGGGGAATCGAGGGTGCGGGGGGTCGGCGGCGGCGGCCGGGGGACTGGGGGTGCTCAAGGCGAGGGGGACCGGATCTGGCGAGGTGGGATAGCGATCGAGATGGAGGCGGACCGAGGTGGGCTCCACAATTTTTTTTAGCATTTAAAAAGCTGTTTGATACTTATTTGTGTTTAAATATGTTCAAACTTGTTTAAATAATAACAGTAATATTTTTTTATAAGACAGTAGCATTTAAAAAGCTGTTTGATACTATTTTTTTTATAAGACGGTGCGCGGGGTGCGCGGGGTCGGCGGCGGCGGTTGAGTAGGGGAATCGAGGGTGCGGGGGGTCGGCGGCGGCCGGTGGACTGGGGGTGCTCAAGTAGGGGGACCGGATCTGGCGAGGTGGGATAGCGATCGAGATGGAGGGGATCGAGATCGAGTGTCCATGAAATTTAAAAATATTCATGATAGTTCAAAAGTACCCATGAAATACAATCGAGAAATGAAGGCTACGATTTAAATATAATCGATCTTAGCAAGCTATCTGTTCACAATCTTCTTGCCCTTCTTTTTCGCAAATGGAGTTCTTACGTGGAACGGACGTCCTTTAGGTAGGGTGGTCCTGCTTCTTCTTGTGGTGTATGCTGCTACTTCATCATCGTCGTCATGTTCGATCCTCGGGTCGCCCGTACTTGTCAAGTCTTGCTCATTGGCTACTCCATCCATTCCGATGATCTTCCTTTTGCCTCTCCTCACGATAACACGACTGGGCTTTGGCGGGTCGGTAATGAAGAAGCATTGGTCCACTTGGGAAGCCAGTACCCATGGCTCATTTTTCGCGGTGACGTTTGCGCCCGCGGTCTTGGATTTGGCTTCGGGTATAACCATGGTGGTGAAATACCAGTCTTCTTTTATGACGTTCTTGGCCCATCTGACACGGAACATCGGGACCTTCTCTCCAGCGTAGCTCAGCTCCCAGATCTCCTCGATCCTTCCGTAGTATCTGTCCTTGTCGTTACCGGTGTAGGATTCCATCGCCGTTACCGGAGTTCGATAACCATCGCTCTTCATGTCCTTTTCCTCGATGTAGAATGTGTAGCCATTGATATCGTACGCCTCATAGGTCATCAGGTTGTGCTCGGCGCCCTGTGACAAGGCGAATATGAGTTTTTCTTCCGCGGAAGAATCCTCATGTAAAGGGTACGACAGAAGCTTCTCCTTGAACCAACGCGTGAAACATGAGTTGTGCTCTTTGAGTGTATCTCCGTCCATCCTCTCGCTGGCCTTGGTCATTGTACGCCTTTTTAATAAAGGTTTTGTGCTCTACCACCCAAGGATCGACCACGCCTATGTGTTGTAGCGCCGACTAGGTTTGCTCTTTCAAAGTCGGTAGTCGACCCTCGAAGTCGACATGCATTTCGCGGCGACCCTCACGGTGACCCCATCCAGCGAAGCTGCCGAGGTGCCTATTGAAGGGCAGACCAACGGGGTTCTCGATGCCTAGATAATTCGTGCAGTAGGAGATGCACTCTTGATTGAAAGCCCTGGCTATACTTCCCTCTGGATGTGACATGTTCCGAACATATCCTTTGATGACACCATTGATCCTTTCGAACGGCATCATGCTGTGCAGGAACGTTGGCCCGAGTTGGATGATATCCTCCACGATATGGACCAGCAGATGCACCATAACGTCGAAGAATGCAGGCGGGAAGTACATCTCAAGCTCGCATAGTATCACCACGATCTCTTCCTATAGCCTTCTGAGTTGCCTCACGCCAATCGACTTCCGAGAGATGACGTCGAAAAAGTTGCATAGGCCAAATAGCGTTTCACGGACGTGCGCGTCCATGATCCCAATGGATTGCAACCGGAAGTATCTGCGTCATTAGCACGTGACAGTCGTGGAGACTTCATCCCGCTAAACTTCGCTTGTTTGGGTCTAGGTATCTGCTTATCTTCCAGCGTAACCGTAAGGAAGTTTTACTCCTAGGAGGCAGGTGAAAAACTGCTCGATCTCCTCGACTTAAGAGTGAAGCACGCGGGAGGGTAGTCATTTCCGGTCTTCTTGGCCTTTTGCCTTTGCGACGACTTTACGTGGTCCTGCTTCGCCTCATCATCATCATCATCATCATCATCATCATATATAGCGTGAAGCTCCTGCCTGATGCCCATTGATTTCAAGTCTGCCCTTGCTTTCGGCCCATCTTTGGTCCTCTCTGGCAGGTTGAGCAGGGTACCAAGCAGACTCTCGCACACGTTCTTCGTGGATATGCATGACATCAAGGCTGTGAGGCACACGGTGGATCTTCCAAGACGGCAAGTCCTAGAAAATGCAGACCTCGTTTTCCATACCTTCAGCTGACTCTGGCGCCTTTCGCTTCTTTCGGCTCGCACCTTTTGCTTCTTTCCGGCGGTGGGCAGTCTATCCAATTTTTCAACAACTTGTCTATTTCCTCGCCGCTCCTCGTGACACGGGCGTTTGGGGTTCGGTTTCACCATCGAACAGATCCTTGCGTTTCCTCCACGGGTCATCGCCGCTGAAGCCACCTTCGATGTCCCATGAACACGGTTTTGGAAGAACCGGGATCTCTATCTAGCTGGCGATACGTTGTGTCATCCATGCACCTTACGCATCCAGAAAATCCGTGGACTACGTGCCCCCCGAGATATCCGTAACCGAGATAGTCGTGCACCGTCGTGGAGCGCGGCTCTCATAGGGAAATATTCTTTCTCTGCGGCGTCCCACGTATTGGCTGGCGTTTTCCACAGCGTGTCAAGCTCCTCTTTCAAAGAGCCCCTGATATAGATTGATGTCGTTCCACAGGTGTTTCGGCCCTTCAATTAGCATACTCATGAGAATGTACTTCCTCTTCATGCACAACCTGTGGGGAAGGTTGTACATCCACACAACACAGGCCAGGTGCTATGTGTGCTTCTCACGCTGCCAAACGGATTGACTCCATCGGTGCTCGCGCCAAAGACGATGTTCCTTGGATCGTTCCCAAATTCCGAGTCTTGAAGGTCAACGCTTGCCACCGGCTCGCATCCTTAGGGTGACTCAAAGCATCTTGTCTTTTTTATCTATCTCCGGATCATTTGCGTCATCTTCCCGCTTCTTCTCCTCCCTATCCACGTGCCAACGCAGGAGCTTTGCTACCTTAGGGTCCGCGAAATAGTGCTGCAGACGAGGAGTGATCGGAAAGTACCACACCACTTTTCGAGGAGCTTCCGTCCTCTTCTTGTATCGAGTGACGCCGCACATCGGACATATGGTAGACTCCGCGTGCTCGTCCCGATAAATGATGCAATTGTTCATGCACACATTGTATTTCACGTGCGGTAAATCGAGAGGACACACGATTTTCTTTCGCCTCCTCCAAACTGGTCGGGCACTTGTTCCCCTTGGGAAGACGTTCGTGCTGTAATGACATGTTCTCGTCGAAGCTACGCGCCGGTCATTTTGTGTTTTACCTTCATCTCCAGAGCCATGAGCGTTACTTTCAGCAGGTATCCTCGGCCTGCATCCTTCATACAATGGAGTAACCGCGTCTAACTCAAGTTGATCCATCTTGGCTTTCTCTCGGGCGGCAGCTCTTGCGTTATCCGTGCTTGAGAAGCAGCTCTTGAATATGAGGGTCCTGCACCCGGACATAATCGATGGTCCAGCTGCTCGCTCCGCCCGGCATCATCATCATCTTCATGATCATGCCCGCCGCCTGCTCCGGCATCTTCCTCATCATCATGTCCTGCATCTTCTACATGATGACTGTACAAGATCACGCCGTGATCATCTCCTCGGGATTCTTCGCCTTCTCGCCTACCGAGCCGCGGTGGTTGTCTTGCTGCCCTTCCTCATTTCTTGCCCGGCCCGCAAGGACAACTTCGTAGTCATCTTCATCACCTTGCCACCGATAGCCATCCATGAAACCACACAACAGCAGGTGGTCCCGCACCTGCCCGGAATCCGGGTCCGCAATAAGGCTCTTCAGCTTGCATCTTCGACACGGACATCTTATCTCCGTCTCGTTCTTTTGAAGCATCTCGGCCTTCACGGACCTCAAAAACCTATTCACGATGCCTTCGGTCATCGTATGCGGACCATGGTCGTCATGGGTAGAGCAAAACGATATTTTAGAACCAAACAAAAATTTGGCATGACTTTCCCTAAAAATAGGACCAAAAGAATGCTTAATGCCAAAATTCTACTTGAAAACGGAAATGAATCAACATTCCGCAAAATATTGGCAACTATCGCATTTCAAATACTGGTACACCTCCAAACACAAACACATATGCAACACCACAAACATATGCAACACCACGAACATACATAGATCTAGCTAGGCCGTAAAAAAGTGCATGTGCACATTGTTGTAGGGAGAACAACCTAAATATAGCTTCCCCCTTACTTACCTATTAAAACAAGGTAATTTAACCACTAATTTGAATGAATCTATGGTGGAAATGAGGTGAAAAAGAGGAGGCACCCGAGACAAGGAGGAGGTGGAGAGAATGAAGTGGGGAGAAAGTGAGTGTGTGGGTAGGAGAGGCTGTCCCAAATATCTTGTTGCTGCCCACTTACTAATGGCGCACCTCTTGCATGGTGCGCCATTAGTAGTTACAACTACTAATGGCGCACCTAAGCAGGATGCGCCATTAGTATGTTTGGATAGGCGCACTAGTTCAAAAAATTCTATACTAATGGCGCACGCACCGCTCGGTGCGCCAATAGTAGTTACAACTACTAATGGCGCACTTGGGCAGGATGCGCCATTAGTATGTTTGGATAGGCGCACTAGTTCAAAAAAAAATTCTATACTAATGGCGCACCCACTGCCTGGTGCGCCATTAGTAGTTACAACTACTAATGGCGCACTCGGGCAGGATGCGCCATTAGTATGTTTGGATAGGCGCACTAATTCAAAAAAATTTTATACTAATGGCGCACTGTTGCAGTGCGCCATTAGTAGTTACAACTACTAATGGCGACTTGGGCAGGATGCGCCATTAGTATGTTTGGACAGGCGCACTAGTTAAATTTTTTTACTAATGGCGCACCTTTGCCGGGTGCGCCATTAGTAGTTTAAACTCTAATGGCGCATCAGATGGTGGTGCGCCATTAGTATATACTAATGGCGCACCAGCTTTCTGGTGCGCCATTAGTGTCAATCCCATCTATAGCCCTTTTTCTAGTAGTGGGGTCAGCGGCGGCGGTTGAGTAGGGGAATCGAGGGTGCGGGGGGTCGGCGGCGGCCGGTGGACCGGGGGGGGGTGCTCGGCGGCGAGGGGGACCGGATCTGGCGAGGTGGGATAGCGATCGAGATGGAGGGGGATCGAGATCGAGTGTCCATAAAATTTAAAAATATTCATGATAGTTCAAAAAGTGCCCATGAAATACAATCGAGAAATGAAGGCTACGATTTAAATACAATCGATCTTAGCTAGCTATCTGTTCACAATCTTCTTGCCCTTCTTTTTCGCAAATGGAGTTCTTCTGTGGAACGGACGTCCTTTAGGTAGGGTGGTCCTGCTTCTTCTTGTGGTGTATGCTGCTACTTCATCATCGCCGTCATGTTCAATCCTCGGTCGCTGCATTTGTCAAGTCTTGCTCATTGGCTACTCCATCCATTACGATGATCTTCCTCTTGCCTCTCCTCACGACAACACGACCGGGCTTTGGCGGGTCGGTAATGAAGAAGCATTGGTCCACTTGGGAAGCCAGTACCCATGGCTCATTTTTCGTGGTGACGCTTATGCCCATGATCTTGGATTTGGCCTCGGGTATAACCATGGTGGTGAAATATCGGTCTTCTTTAGGACGCTCTTGGCCCATCTCGACACGGAACATCGGGACCTTCTCTCCAACGTAGCTCAGCTCCCAGATCTCCTCGATCCTTCCGTAGTATCTGTCCTTGTCGTTACCGGTGTAGGATTCCATCGTTACCCCGGAGTTCTGATAACCATCGCTCTTCATGTCCTTGTCCTCAGTGTAGAATGTGTAGCCGTTGATATCGTACGCCTCATAGGTCATCAGGTTGTGCTCGGCGCCCTGTGACAAGGTGAATATGAGTTGTTCTTCCGCGGAAGAATCTTCATACAAAGGGTACGACAGAAGCTTCTGCTTGAACCAACGCGTGAAACATGAGTTGTGCTCTCTGAGTATATCTCCGTCCGTCCTCTGTTGGCCTCGGTCATTGTACGTCTTCTCAATAAAGGTTTTGTGCTCTACCACCCAAGGATCGACCACGTCTATGTGTTGTAGCGCGACTAGGTTTGCTCTTTCAAAGTCGGTGAGTCGACCCTCGAAGTCGACATGCATTTCGCGGCGACCCTCACGGTGAGCCCATCCAGCGAGCCTGCCGAGGTGCCTGTTGAAGGGCAGACCAACGGGGTTCTCGATGCCTAGATAATTCGTGCGAAGAGGAGATGCACTCTTCGTCGAAAGCCCTGGCTATACTTCCTCTGGATGTGACATGTTCCAACATATCCTTTGATGACACCATTCATCCTTTCGAACGGCATCATGTGCGAGGTGAACGTTGGCCCGAGTTGGATGATATCCTCCACGATATGGACCAGCAGATGCACCATAACGTCAAGAATGCAGGCGGAAGTACATCTCAAGCTCGCATAGTATCACCACGATCTCTTCCTATAGCCTTCGAGTTGCCTCACGCCAATCGACTTCCGAGAGATGACGCCGAAAAAGTTGCATAGGCCAAATAGCGTTTACCGGACGGACGCTGGCCCATGATCCCACTGATTGCAACCGAAGTATTCGTCATCAAGACGCGTGATGTCGTGAGACTTCATCCCGCTGAACTTCGCCCGGCTGGGTCTAGGTATCCGCTTATCTTCCCCACAGAACCGTAAGGAAGTTTTACTCCTAGGAGGCAGGTAAAAACTGCTCGATCTCCTCCCGGCTTAGAGTGAAGCATTGGGAGGGTAGTCATTTCCGGTCTTCTTGGCCTTTTGCCTTTGCGACGACTTTACGTGTCCCGTCACTCATCATCATCATCATCATCATCATCATCATCATCATCATCATTAGCGTGAAGCTCCTGCATGATGCGCATTGATTTCAAGTCTGCCCTTGCTTTCGCCCATCTTTGGTCCTCTCCGGCATGTTGAGCAGGGTACCAAGCAGACTCGCACACGTTCTTCGTGATATGCATGACATCAAGGCTGTGAGGCACACGGTGGATCTTCCAAGACGTCAAGTCCCGTAAAACAGACCTCGTTTTCCATACCTTCAGCAGCGGCTCTGGCGCCTTTCGCTTCTTTCCCGGCTCTGGCGCCTTTTGCTTCTTTCCCGGCAGTGGGCAGTCTATCCAATTTTTCAACAACTTGTCTATTTCCTCGCCGCTCCTCGTACACGGGCGTTTTTGGGGTTCGGTTTCACCATCGAACAGATCCTTGCGTTTCCTCCACGGGTCATCGCCGCAAGCCACCTTCGATGTCCCATGAACACTGTTTTCAAGACCCAGATCTCTATCTAGCTGGCGATACGTTGTGTCATCCATGCACCTTACGCATCCGTAAAATCCGTGGACTACCTGCCCCGCGAGATATCCGTAATCGAGATAGTCGTGGCACCGTCGTGAGCAGTGCGGCTCTCATAGGGAAATATTCTTTCTCTGCAAGGCGTCCCACGACATGGGCGTTTTCCACAGCGCTTTCAAGCTCCTCTTTCAAGAGCCCCCAGATCTGATTGATGCCGCTCCTGGTTGTTTCGCCCTTCAATTAGCATACTCATGTGAATGTACTTCCTCTTCATGCACAACCAGGGGGAAGGTTGTACATCCACACAAACACAGGCCAGGTGCTATGTGTGCTTCTCCGCTGCCAAACGGATTGACTCCATCGGTGCTCGCGCCAAAGACGATGTTCCTTGGATCGTTCCCAAATTCTGAGTCTTTGAAGTTCAACGCTACACCGGCTCGCATCCTTAGGGTGACTCAGCATCTTGTCTTTTATCTATCTCCGGATCATTTGCGTCATCTTCTCGCTTCTTATCCTCCCTATCCGCGTGCCAACGCAGGAGCTTTGCTACCTTAGGGTCCGCGAAATACCGCTGCAGACGAGGAGTGATCGGAAAGTACCACACCACTTTTCGAGGAGCTTTCTTACTCTTCTTGTATCGAGTGACGCCGCACACCGGACATATGGTAGACTCCGCGTGCTTGTCCCGCTAAATGATGCAATTTTTTATGCACACATGGTATTTCACGTGCGGAATCGAGAGGACACACGATTTTCTTCGCCTCCTCCAAACTGGTCGGGCACTTGTTCCCCTTGGGAAGACGTTCGTGCCAGAATGACATGTTCTCGTCGAAGCATGCGTCGGTCATTTTGTGTTTTACCTTCATCTCCGTGAGCCATGAGCGTTACTTTGTGCAGGTATCCTCGGCCTGCATCCTTCATACAATGGAGTAACCGCGTCCTAACTCAAGTTGATCCATCTTGGCTTTCTCTCGGGCGGCAGCTCTTGCGTTATCCGTCAGCTTGAGAAGCAGCTCTTGAATATGAGGGTCCCGCACCCGGACAATCGATGGTCCAGCGTCGTCGCCTCACGCATCATCATCTTCATGATCATGCCCGTCCGCCTGCTCCAAGATCTTCCTCATCATCATGTCCTGCATCTTCTACATGATGATCGTGGTACAGATCACAGTCGTGATCATCTCCCCGGGATTCTTCGTCTTCTCGCCCGCCCGAGCCGCGGTGGTTGTCTTGCTGCCCTTCCTCATTTCTTGCCCGCCCGCAAGGACAACTTCGTAGTCATCTTCATCACCTTGCCACCGATAGCCATCCATGAAACCACGCAACAGCAGTGTGGTCCCAAGACCTGCCGGAATCCGGGTCCGCAATAAGGCTCTTCACTTGCATCTTCGACACGGACATCTTATCTCCGCCTCGTTCTTTTGAAGCATCTCGCCTTCACGGACCTCAAAAACCTATTCACGATGCCTTCGGTCATCGTGCGGACTATGGTCGTCATGGGTAGAGCAAAACGATATTTTAGAACCAAACAAAAATTTGGCATGACTTTCCTAAAAATAGGACCAAAAGAATGCTTAATGCCAAAATTCTCATTAAACGGAAATGAATCAACATTCCGCAAAATATTGGCAACTATCGCATTTCAAATACTGGTACACCTCCAAACACAAACACATATGCAACACCACAAACATATGCAACACCACGAACATACATAGATCTAGCTAGGCGTAAAAGGTGCATGTGCACATTGTTGTAGGGAGAACAACCTAAATATAGCTTCCCCTTACTTACCTATTAAAACAAGGTAATTTAACCACTTAATTTGAATGAATCTATGGTGGAAATGAGGTGAAAAGAGGAGGCACCCGAGACAAGGAGGAGGTGGAGAGAATGAAGTGGGGAGAAAGTGAGTGTGTGGGTAGGAGAGGCTGTCCCAAATATCTTGTTGCTGCCCACTTACTAATGGCGCACCTCTTGCATGGTGCGCCATTAGTAGTTACAACTACTAATGGCGCACCCAAGCAGGATGCGCCATTAGTATGTTTGGATAGGCGCACTAGTTCAAAAAAAAATTCTATACTAATGGCGCACCCACAGCCATGTGCGCCATTAGTAGTTACAACTACTAATGGCGCACTTGGGCAGGATGCGCCATTAGTATGTTTGGATAGGCGCACTAGTTCAAAAAAAATTCTATACTAATGGCGCACCCACTGCCTGGTGCGCCATTAGTAGTTACAACTACTAATGGCGCACTCGGGCAGGATGCGCCATTAGTATGTTTGGATAGGTGCACTAGTTCAAAAATAAATTCTATACTAATGGCGCACCGCTGCAGTGCGCCATTAGTAGTTACAACTACTAATGGCGCACTTGGGCAGGATGCGCCATTAGTATGTTTGGACAGGCACTAGTTAAATTTTTTATACTAATGGCGCACTTTGCCGGGTGCGCCATTAGTAGTTTAAACTCTAATGGCGCATCGATGGTGGTGGTGCGCCATTAGAGTACTAATGGCGCACCAGCTTTCTGGTGCGCCATTAGTGTCAATCCCATCTATAGCCCTTTTTCTAGTAGTGGGGTCAGCGGCGGCGGTTGAGTAGGGGAATCGAGGGTGCGGGGGGTCGGCGGCGGCCGGTGGACCGGGGGTGCTTTCGGCGAGGGGGACGGATCTGGCGAGGTGGGATAGCGATCGAGATGGAGGGGATCGAGATCGAGTGTCCATAAAATTTAAAAATATTCATGATAGTTCAAAAGTGCCCATGAAATACAATCGAGAAATGAAGGCTACGATTTAAATACAATCGATCTTAGCTAGCTATCTGTTCACAATCTTCTTGCCCTTCTTTTTCGCAAATGGAGTTCTTCTGTGGAACGGACTTCCTTTAGGTAGGGTGGTCCTGCTTCTTCTTGTGGTGTATGCTGCTACTACATCATCGCTGCCATGTTCAATCCTCGGTCGCCCGATTGTCAAGTCTTGCTCATTGGCTACTCCATCCATTCTCGATGATCTTCCTCTTGCCTCTCCTCACGACAACACGACCGGGCTTTGGCGGGTCGGTAATGAAGAAGCATTGGTCCACTTGGGAAGCCAGTACCCATGGCTCATTTTTCGTGGTGACGCTTATGCTCATGGGTCTTGGATTTGGCCTCGGGTATAACCATGGTGGTGAAATATCGGTCTTCTTTTAGGACGCTCTTGGCCCATCTCGACACGGGAACATCGGCACCTTCTCTCGGCGTAGCTCAGCTCCCAGATCTCCTCGATCCTTCCGTAGTATCTGTCCTTGTCCTTACCGTGTAGGATTCCATCGTTACCCGGAGTTCGATAACCATCGCTCTTCATGTCCTTGTCCTCGATGTAGAATGTGTAGCCGTTGATATCGTGACGCCTCATAGGTCATCGTGTTGTGCTCGGCGCCTGTGACAAGGTGAATATGAGTTGTTCTTCCGGAAGAATCTTCATACAAAGGGTAATGGCGAAGCTTCCGCTTGAACCAACGCGTGAAACATGAGTTGTGCTCTTCGAGTATATCTCCGTCCGCCCTCTGTTGGCCTCGGTCATTGTACGCCTTCTCAATAAAGGTTTTGTGCTCTACCACCCAAGGATCGACCACGTCTATGTGTTGTAGCGCGACTAGGTTTGCTCTTTCAAAGTCGGTGAGTCGACCTCGAAGTCGACATGCATTTCGTGGCGACCCTCACGGTGAGCCCATCCATGAGCCTGCCGAGGTGCTGTTGAAGGGCAGACCAACGGGTTCTCGATGCCTAGATAATTCGTGCAGTAGGAGATGCACTCTTGGTCGAAAGCCCTGGCTATACTTCCCTCCGGATGTGACATGTTCCGAACATATCCTTTGATGACACCATTCATCCTTTCGAACGGCATCATGCCGTGCAGAACGCGTTGGCCCGAGTTGGATGATATCCTCCACGATATGGACCAGCGGATGCACCATAACGTCAAGAATGCAGGCGGAAGTACATCTCAAGCTCGCATAGTATCACCACTATCTCTTCCTATAGCCTTACGAGTTGCCTCACGCCAATCGACTTCCGAGAGATGACGTCGAAAAAGTTGCATAGGCCAAATAGCGTTTTCACGGACGTGCGTCCCATGATCCCACCGATTGCAACCGGAAGTATCTGCGTCATCAAGACGTGACGGTCGTGGAGACTTCATCCCGCTGAACTTCGTCATTGGGTCTAGGTATCTGCTTATCTTCCCCGCGTAACCGTAAGGAAGTTTTACTCCTAGGAGGCAGGTAAAAAACTGCTCGATCTCCTCCTGGCTTAGAGTGAAGCACGTGGGAGGGTAGTCATTTCCGGTCTTCTTGGCCTTTTTGCCTTTGCGACGACTTTCTGTGTCCTGCTTCGCCTCATCATCATCATCATCATCATCATCATCATCATCATCATCATTAGCGTGAAGCTCCTGCTTGATGCGCATTGATTTCAAGTCTGCCCTTGCTTTCGGCCCATCTTTGGTCCTCTCGGCATGTTGAGCAGGGTACCAAGCAGACTCTCGCACACGTTCTTCGTGATATGCATGACATCAAGGCTGTGAGGCACACGGTGGATCTTCCAAGACGTCAAGTCCCGTAAAACAGACCTCGCTTTCCATACCTTCAGCAGCTGACTCTGGCGCTTTCGCTTCTTTCCGGCTCTGGCGCCTTTTTGCTTCTTTTCCGGCAAAGGGCAGTCTATCCAATTTTTCAACAACTTGTCTATTTCCTCGCCGCTCGTGACACGGGCGTTTTTGGGGTTCGGTTTCACCATCGAACAGATCCTTGCGTTTCCTCCACGGGTCATCGTCGCGAAGCCACCTTCGATGTCCCATGAACACTGTTTTCGAAGACCCAGGATCTCTATCTAGCTGGCGATACGTTGTGTCATCCATGCTCCTTACGCATCCGTAAAATCCGTGGACTACCTCGCCCCGCGAGATATCCGTAGAATCGAGATAGTCGTGCACCGTCGTGAGCTGCGGCTCTCATAGGGAAATATTCTTTCTCTGCGGCGTCCCACGTATTGGTGGCGTTTTCCACGGCGTTTCAAGCTCCTCTTCAGTAGCCCCAGATATGATTGATGCCGTTCCCTGGTTGTTTCGGCCCTTCAATTAGCATACTCATGTGAATGTACTTCCTCTTCATGCACAACTGGGGAAGGTTGTACATCCACACAAACACAGGCCAGGTGCTATGTGTGCTTCTCTGGCTGCCAAACGGATTGACTCCATCGGTGCTCGCGCCCAGCACGATGTTCCTTGGATCGTTCCCAAATTCTGAGTCTTTGAAGTTCAACGCTTGCCACTGGCTCGCATCCTTAGGGTGACTCAGCATCTTGTCTTTTTTATCTATCTCCGGATCATATGCGTCATCTTCTCGCTTCTTATCCTCCCTATCCGCGTGCCAACGCAGGAGCTTTGCTACCTTAGGGTCCGCGAAATACCGCTGCAGACGAGGAGTGATCGGAAAGTACCACACCACTTTTCGAGGAGCTTTCTTACTCTTCTTGTATCGAGTGACGCCAAGACACCGGACATATGGTAGACTCCGCGTGCTTGTCCCGCTTAAATGATGCAATTTTTATGCACACATGGTATTTCACGTGCGGAATCGAGAGGACACACGATTTTCTTCGCCTCCTCCAAACTGGTCGGGCACTTGTTCCCTTTGGGAAGACGTTCGTGCTGAATGACATGTTCTCGTCGAAGCACGCGTCGGTCATTTTGTGTTTTACCTTCATCTCAGAGCCATGAGCGTTACTTTGGCTGGGTATCCTCGGGCCTGCATCCTTCATACAATGGAGTAACCGCCTAACTCAAGTTGATCCATCTTGGCTTTCTCTCGTGCGGCAGCTCTTGCGTTATCCGTCCGCTTGAGAAGCAGCTCTTGAATATGAGGGTCCTGCACCCAGCCCATCGATGGTCCAGCGTCGTGCGCTCCGCCGCATCATCATCTTCATGATCATGCCCGTCGTCTGCCTCCGGCATCTTCCTCATCATCATGTCCTGCATCTTCTACATGATGACCGTCGTGATCATCTCCTGGGGATTCTTCGTCTTCTCGCCCGCCCGAGCCGCGGTGGTTGTCTTGCTGCCCTACCTCATTTCTTGCCCGGCCCCCATGGACGACTTCGTAGTCATCTTCATCACCTTGCCACCGATAGCCATCCATGAAACCACGCAAGAGCAGGTGGTCCCGCACCTGCCTGGACTCCGGGTCCGCAATAAGGCTCTTCAGCTTGCATCTTGACACGGATATCTTATCTCCGCCTCGTTCTTTTGAAGCATCTCGCCTTCGTGGACCTCAAAAACCTATTCACGATGCCTTCGGTCATCGTGCGGACCATGGTCGTCATGGGTAGAGCAAAACGATATTTTAGAACCAAGAAAATTTTTGGCATGACTTTCCTAAAAATAGGACCAAAAGAATGCTTAATGCCAAAATTCTCACTAAACGGAAATGAATCAACATTCCGCAAAATATTGGCAACTATCGCATTTCAAATACCGGTACACCTCTAAACACAAACACATATGCAACACCACAAACATATGCAACACCACTTAACATACATAGATCTAGCTAGGCCATAAAAAGTGCATGTGCACATTGTTGTAGGGAGAACAACATAAATATAGCTTCCCCCCTTACTTACCTATTAAAACAATGTAATTTAACCACTTACTTTGAATGAATCTATGGTGGAAATGAGGTGAAAAAGAGGAGGCACCCGAGACAAGGAGGAGGTGGAGAGAATGAAGTGGGGAGAAAGTGAGTATGGGTAGGAGAGGCTGTCCAAAATATCTTGTTGCTGCCCACTTACTAATGGCGCACTGAACTAAATCGCCATTAGTAATCCAGTTACTAATGGCGCACCTTCTGGCGGTGCGCCATTAGTAGTTTTGCAAAAAAAATATATAAAAAAAATACTAATGGCGCACTGATCCACAGTGCGCCATTAGTAGTATTGCAAAAAAAGGAATAAAAAATATAATAAAAAAAACAACATTAGTGGCGCACTTGCGGACGGGCGCGCCATTAGTAGTTACAACTAGTAATGGCGCACTTTGCCTGAATGCGCCATTAGTATGTTTGGACAGGCGCACTAGTTAAATTTTTTTTGATACTAATGGCGCACTCTGGGCCTGGTGCGCCATTAGTAGTTTCAACTCTAATGGCGTATCAGCAGGTGGTGCGCCATTAGTATATACTAATGGCGCACCCACTCTCTGGTGCGCCATTAGTGTCAATCCCATCTATAGCCCTTTTTCTAGTAGTGATCCGTTAGCTTAGCATTATGATCATTACAGTTTCATTGCTACTGCTTTCTTCATGACTTATACATGTTCCTCAGACTATGAGATTATGCAACTCCCGAATACCGGAGGAACACCTTGTGTGCTATAAAACGTCACAACATAAATGAGTGATTATAAAGATGCTCTACAGGTGTCTCCGAAGGTGTTTGTTGGGTTGGCATAGATCGAGATTAGGATTCACATCACTCCATTATATCGTAGAGGTATCTCTGGGCCCTCTCGGTAATGCTCATCACTATAAGCCTTGCAAGCAATGTGACTAATGAGTTAGTTGCGGGATGAAGTATTACGGAACGAGTAAAGAGACTTGCCGGCAACGAGATTGAACTAGGTATAATGATACCGACGATCAAATCTCGGGCAAGTAACATACCAATGACAAAGGGAACAACATATGTTGTTATGCGGTTTGACCGATAAAGATCTTCGTAGAATATGTAGGAGCCAATATGACCATCCAGGTTCTGCTATTGGTTATTGACCGGAGATATGTCTCGGTCATGTCTACATAGTTCTCGAACCCTTAGGGTCCGCACGCTTAACGTTCGTTGACGATTTGTGTTATGAGTTATGTGTTTTGATGACCGAAGTTTATTTGGAGTCCCAGATGAGATCACCGTCATGACGAGGAGTCTCGAAATGGTCTAGCCATAAATATTGATATATTGGAATATGTTATTCGGACACCAGAAATGTTCCGAAGTGTTTCGGTTATTTTCCAGAGTACAGGAGGTTACCGGAACCCCCTGGGGAGTTAATGGGCCTTAATGGGCTTTAGGGTAAAGGAGAGAAGGGCCTCAAGGGGTGGTCGCGCGCCCCCATGTGCTGGTCCGAATTGGACTAGGAGGAATAGCTAGACCGCGGTCCACAATGCGGCTCAACCGATCCTGGATCCACGTACCTTCACCGTTTCTCTTTCTTTCAGGTTTCTTCTCTTCTCGAGGCCTTTTCGGATAAACCTGCTCATCAGACCCATAGCGGGACGGATACACCAAGAAAGCTAGGGGCTTGAACGTACAAGGGAATACCCAGGTGGTCTCTGTCGGTGTCAAAACCGGCGGATCTCGGGTAGGGGGTCCCGATCTGTGCGTCAAGGCTGATGGTAACAGGAAGCAAGGGACACAGATGTTTACCCTGGTTCGGGCCCTCTCGATGGAGGTAAAACCCTACTTCCTGCTTGATTAATATTGATGATATGGTATTACAAGAGTAGATCTACCATGAGATCGTAGAGGCTAAACCCTAAGAGCTAGCCTATGATGGTATGATTGTAATTGTGATCGGCCTTCTAAGGACCAACCTCTCCGGTTTATATAGACACCGAAGAGGGCTAGGGTTTACATGGAGTCAGTTACAAGAAAGGAAACACAATATCCAAATCATGAAGCTTGCCTTCCACGCAAAGGAGAGTCCCATCCGGACACGGGCCGAAGTCTTGAGTCTTGTATCTCCATGCTTCAATAGTCTGGACGTTGTACACAGTCCGGCAGTCCGGATACCCCCTAATCCAGGACTCCCTCAGTAGCCCCTGAACCAGGCTTCAATGACGATGAGTCCGGCACGCAGTATTGTCTTTGGCATTGCAAGGCGGGTTCCTTCTCCTTATACTTCAAAGTAATTACTGAACACGTAGACCGTGTACGGATCTACATGATGATCTTCACATAGGATAAACCCGATCCGCTGGCAATCCTCGGGCGTCGTGCCCTTGCATCGTGGCCTGTTCCAATGCGGACCGGCGTTTCTTACCCCACAACGACTTGTGTTACGAGGCGGTTTTATTGGCACGTCCCGTCGAGGTAGAGATCGCTTTCCTCTTATTACGGGATTTTCCATTAATATGGGCGTGCGTGACCCCATGACGGCCGTTGGTATTACCTCGCGTGTTTTTAGATAAGCCTCAAATGGCCACACCAAGGACTCTTGATATTCATCCCCTTTATAAAAAGGGTCGAGGCCTATGACTCTTTTCCACCTTCCTCGCGCCTCCTTGCAACTCGAGTTCTAGCACCCGAAACCCAAGCTTCAACACCCCATATCCTCCAACATGTCCGGATCCGTCCCTCAAGGCCAGTGGGTGGCCTCCTCGATTCAAGAGGACGATATTGCGAAGCTTAGGGAGGTCGGATACCTGACCGCTGACATCCAACACAGGATTCCTGCTACAGGGCAGGTCATCCCCACACCGGAGCCTAATGAGTGCGTCGTTTTTGTCCCGCACTTCCTCCGCGGCTAGGGCTTCACCCTCGATCCCTTTGTGAGGGGGCTCATGTTCTATTATGGGTTGGATTTTCACGATCTGGCTCCAGACGCTATCCTCCATATATCGTCGTTTATTATCATGTGCGAGGCTTTTCTCCACGTCACCCCACACTTCGGCTTATGGCTCAAGACCTTCAATGTGACGCCGAAGATGATCGAGGGGCGACATGTGGAGTGCGGAGGTGCCGTAATAAGCAGAAACACCGATGCCCCATGGCCATAGGGTTCTTTCCCATAAGTATGCGATGTATGGCAATGGAGGTGGTTTTATGTCACGGCTCCTAGAGGTACAAAGTGGGTGGCTGCCCCCGAGTTTCGCTCGGGCCCTCCATCACAGTTGGCATCTTGGACAGGCGTGGGGCGAAATTGGGGGCACCGGTGACGTATCAAGATGCGCAGAATCGCATCCGGGAGCTTCTTGAGAGGGACATTAACCTTGTCAACATAATGCAAGTGATGTTAATCCGACAGATGTTGCCGTGCCAACGCCGGCCTCTCCGGATGTGGGAGTTCGATCCAGAGGGTCCGCGGACTATCAAGCACTTCTTCAGCTTGAAGCGCGAAGACATGTGCAAATTATTCTTCGGACGGAAAGTAGTGTGTCCGAATACCACCGAGGATGCGGGCCTAAGATGCAATCGCCTAGATACTAAAGTAAGCAGCTTTGATACCGGACACCCTATTTTGTATTTGTCATGATTGTTTATTCTAAAAATCATCCGCGTCCAGGAATGGCTCAGCAAGGCGGAGAGAATCAGATGTCCGGCCCACTTCCCGAAGGCTCGCCCGCCCCCACCTTGGCCAAGATGCTCGACCGCGTACTCAGCAGAATGCCCTCGGGGAAAGTTAAGGGGAGGAACGAAGAAACCGGACCCCACATGCTACGCTTCCGAACCGAGGGAATTGTTACCTCCCCCAAGGAGGATAGTCGGGGAGGAGAGGCTAAGGCCTCCTCCCCGCGCGGGAAGAAGAGGGCCGCTGTCGGTGTCAAAACCGGCATCTAGGCGGATGTTAATAGGAGACAAGGGACACGATGTTTTTACCCAGGTTCGGGCCCTCTCTATGGAGGTAAAACCCTACTCCTGCTTGATTAATATTGATGATATGGGTAGTACAGGAGTAGATCTACCACGAGTTCAGAGAGGCTAAACCCTAGAAGCTAGCCTATGGTATGATTGTTGCTCGTCCTACGGACTAAAACCCTCCGGTTTATATAGACACAGAGTCGGTTACAATGGAAGGAGATCTACATATCCGTATCGCCAAGCTTGCCATCCACGCCAAGGAAAGTCCCATCCGGACATGGGACGAAGTCTTCAATCTTGTATCTTCATAGTCCAGGAGTCCGGCCAAAGGTCATAGTCCGGCCATCCGGACACCCCCTAATCCAGGACTCCTCAAGAGCCCCTAAACCAGGCTTCAATGACGACGAGTCTGCCATGCAGATTGTCTTCGGCATTGCAAGGCGGGTTCCTCCTCCGAATACTTCATAGAAGATTTTGAACACAAGGATAGTGTCCGACTCTGCAAAATAATTTCCAGATACCACCATAGAGAGAATAATATTTACACAAATCTAATCTGCTGATGTATTTCGCAGCGTGTCATCACACCACGGCCAAGCCTTTATTCGAATCGTTTTTACTGTCCCACCTCAGCGCACTTAGCAAGGCGGTTTCCTTGGCACGTCTTTGTTGAAGCAGAGATCGTGTCCCCTTATTCCGGGATTCTCATCAATACGGACGTGGGTAACCCAACCGTGCCATTAATTTACGGCGCTTGGGAGATAAGCGAGTTTTACCAGGCTGGTGGGGGCACATAGTTTCGTCCGCCCATATAAGGGGATAAGGATCCACCTTTTCGATCTACGCCTTCTTCCTCCTTTGCTTATCCATTTGCGCGCACTTGAGCTCCAGCGCCCAAGTCCGCAAATCCCACCTCAACCATCTCCAGCCATGTCCGGATCGGGAGGCAAGTGGATGGTCTCCTCCGTCACAGAGGGACACATCAAAAAGCTGAGGAAGGCCGGATACTTGTCTAATGAAATCGCGCACCGGCTTCCCGACAAGGGGCAGCTCATTCCCACCCCCAGGCCCCATGAGAGGGTGGTGTTTCTCACCCACTTCCTCCACGGACTAGGTTTCCCACTTCACCCATTTGTCTGGGGACTCATGCTCTACTACGGCCTGGATTTCCATGATCTGGCCCCGAACTTCATCCTCAATATCTCGACGTTTATCGTCGTGTGCAAGGCCTTCCTCTGCATCCAACCCCACTTTGGTCTATGGTTGAAGACCTTTAGTGTCAAGCGAAAGGTAGTGGGCGGCCAACAAGCAGAGTGCGGAGGTGCCATGGTGGGCAAGATGCCCAACGTTACATGGCTCGAGGGCTCCTTCATGGAGACCATAAAGGGGTGGCAATCGGGGTGGTTTTACATCATCGAGCCGCGTGACCCTGAATGGGCAGCGGCCCCCGAATTCCGATCTGGTTTCCCTACACGGCTCACCTCCTGGAAGGAGACAGGCTTGTCGTGGGGTAATTCGGAGGAGCTGTCCGGACTCCAAACCTGCATCCAAAACCTGGTGAGCAAGAAGATCAAACTCGTCAATGTAGTCCAGGTCATGCTCATCCGCCGGATCCTCCCGTGCCAACAACGAGCTTTCAGCTTGTGGGAGTTTGATCCGGCACAGCACCAAACCCTGAGCAGGCTCTTCGACACTACGTACGAAGATGCCTGGAAGGTGCTGTTCAAGGGTGCCGAGGCTCCCGCATCCGCTACCGAGGATCGCGGATTCAGCGCGCAGCATCAAGCCAACGCGGTAAGCTATTTTGCCCTTTACGGGACACTTGTTTTCATAGTTTGACTCTATGCGGGATCTAAACTCCCTTACCCTTGACAGGATTGGTAGTGGATGTCCGGGCAGATTGACTGTCCAGCTCCCTTGCCAGAAGACCTAGCGGATGCCCGCTTGACAGGGCTGCTAGTTCCGGCACCTTACGTGGTGCCAGAGAAGAAGGTCAAGAAGAAGGCCACGGGAACTCGAAGGAGTTCCCGGCGCGAGGTGGTGTCGGACTCATCGTTCGATGACTCTGAGGCGGACTCCTCCCGTGAAGACGAGGAGGAGGAAAGAGAGGCCTCTCCCCCAGCGGGGGGACAGAAGAAAAGGAAGGCCACCCCAACTGGGGAGGACGGATGGTCCAAGAAGGGAAGGACCCTCCCTCTGGACTACTCCACCAACGCCGACGACGGCGAAGAAGAGAGGCCACCCAGGGCCAAGCCCCTGGCAAAATCGTAAGTTTCCGGATACCAGAATAACTCATGGCGTTCCTTTGTTGCACTATACCTTCTGACGTCGGATATAATCATGTAGTCCACCCAAGGCCGGGCTCGACGCTTCGTCGAGCGGTTCCCTGGGTTTGTCGGATGTGAACAACACTTCACTTCCGACCGCCTCCTCTCCTCGCGCTACGGATGATGCTGATGTGGCGTCCCAAAAGGGGCCTGGCCAGGAGGAGGTGGTCCTGGAGGCGCCGCAAGGCAACCTCTCGGATCCCAGGCGCCAAGGGGTTAAAACCCCAAAGGGCTCTAAGTCCGGCCCAAGGCCGGACATCGCACCGGAACCTTCAACGGTTCCGGCATCCGGCAGGCGGCCCCCTACTAAGAAGGGCAAACCTACGACGCTGGTGACCTCCGGCCCAACCGGAGGCACGGATAATCACCGGAGGTGCTTAACGGTGCCTCCATCGACGAGGAGCACCGCACTATTATGAGTGCGGTGGTCCAGAAGGTTCAGTCCGCCAAGAGCGGGCTGACCGAAGCATGTGCCAGCCTTCTAACAGGCTTTGAGGTATGTATTTAAGATATGTAAAAATATTACCACATAGACAGTAGCCCCTGATGCTCAGTTTGGTGTTCGGAAAGAATAGCCAAACTGAGGATCAAAAAGATATACGCAGGACTCTAACATAAGTTTGTCAATATGGGAATGCAGGCTGTGCTGCTGACCTCTGCCGCGCTGACTGCGGAGGTTAATGCATTGAAGCAGAGCCTTGAGCGGTTCGAGGACGAGCTCGTCCTTGCCAAGAAGCGGCTCGAGGACAAGGAAGGTAAGTAATACCTTATGTAAGTATATATAAAAAAAGATGTGCTTGCAAAAAATGACAGGATCAACGTGGGTATGCAGGGGCCACAACTGAGGTGGCAACCCTGAAGGAAGCGTTGTCCAGGGCCGAAAATAATGCGGCCGTGGAGCGCACCGAGCGAGAGAAGCAGGAGGCGCGGGTGGCGGCGGTGCAGCAAGAGCTCCAGGCTCTCGTGGAAAAACACGAGAGTTTGGAGCTTGACTCAAAGACTCGAGAGTCCCAGCTCGCCTCGGCGCTTGAGAGCGCCAAATCTGCCAAGGCCGAAGCTCAAAAAGCCCTCCAGGAGCTTGAGGCGATGAAGAAGATAGTGGCGGGTAAGGCATTCTTTATGCAAAGCAAGCACGCGAAAGTGAATTACTTGTTACTTACCCGAGTCCGGAGCTCTCCAGGAGCATTCACAGATCTTCCCCGGAGTGTGTCCGATGCTTCCGCATTCTATCGAGCCGAAGAGGGAAGCTCGATGGAGAAGGTGTTCTGGTCTCAGTATGCTGAGGCCGGACACCCGGCAGTTTTGAGCGACTCACCAAGCTGGTCGAGCTCCATAAGGTGGCCGAACAGGCCATGAACGGTCTCGTAGTCCGGTTGTGGCCTGGGGAAGCCATGCCTGGGAGCTACTTCGGGCTGGTAAGGCAGCTGGTTGATGCCTGTCCACGGCTTGAACTCATCAAGCGCTTCGTATGCATCGAAGGTGCCCGTAGGGCCCTTGCCCGTGCTAAAGTGCATTGGGGCAAGATGGACGCTGAGAAGCTTGTGACGGATGGACCACCGCCGGGCAAGGAGCATCGCAAGCCCGAGATGTATTATGAGGGCGTCCTGAAGGGTGCCCGCCGTATAGCGGATGAGTGCTCCAAAGATGTAATTTTTTAGTAAACTCGCATTTGTAATCCTGTACGCTGAAAACTTGTTCATATGCGCTAAGCAACGCTTTTGAATTTAAAATATTACCTTCTGTGCGGCCGTTTATTAAAATTTGAGAGATGGCGAGTCGTCGGCTTCTGCCCCCATGCTGCGAGTGCTGGGGTGTTCGGGATAAACTTGAGCGCTCTTTTTCCCATTATTGGGTCCTTCAAGGGAGGCGCTCAACACAACGAACAAGGCAATCAGACTATAATGCTTGAACACTCTCACTTAGCCATAGAATTCTATAATTTTAAATCTCAGGGAAGCCCCTAGTGTTCGGAATACCGAGTTCGGGGTGCTATCCACGCCTAGGCCGGACAAAGCCGACTCCTCGCTCTAAGCGGCATAAGTCTTTAGGGACTCGAAAACCTCTCGAACAGCGACCAGCTCTCGCCCTATCATGACAGTCAGTTTTAGCTTTCCATCGAGGTGCTTAGCCCGGCTCAACCGGGCAACAATCGCAGTGGTTCTCCCAGTGCTACCTTAGCCGATATAACGGAACGTAAGGCACCAAAACATGGGAGCCGGGCAAACCCAACTATTGACCCAAGACATGATTCGGAGCCGATGCATATAATGCTATAAGTTCAGGGTGCCGCACTCATGAGAGTGTTCGGACTTCTCACATCATATTCTGGGGTACGTAAGCCCCTGGTGTATTGGCCGTACCAAAGTCTACGTTTGCATAATGTTATAACTGAACATATTTTTATAAAAAAAGGTAATGCAATAATAGACAAAAGCTATGCATTGTTTATTCGAAAAGTCTGTGGTAAAAGCAGAACGATACAAATAGTGCGATAAGCAAGAGATGGGACTATTTAATATGTCCCCCCTCTAGGGGCGAGCTGCGGGATGATATGTGAAACAAGTATACTTCTCGTTATAGAGACCACCTGGACACTCGACGTAGCTTTCTGCCTCCCTGGCTGTTGCATCGTGTGTTCGGCGATTATGCTGCCGGACAGGCCTTCCGGAAAGTGGAGTCCTGAAAGTAAGAAAAAAAGAATGACAAAATCGGGAGCCCCTTGTGCGGTTGAGCCGCATTTTGGGCGTGCCGTGGACGTGCCCCTCCGCCTATGCCCATGGTATTTCCAGAACGTAGTTATGTATGCGTAGTACTGGTTTCGCAATTTCGCGAGGGCTGGGGTTGGGGCCGAATTGCTACGCGTGCTCGGAACGTGCCAGGCGGTCCTGTTGTAGGTTACTCCGGGCGCGCTTGACGGTGTCCGGACGTTTAATGGCCGGACTGGAGAATTGCCTTGACAGGCTGCTTTGTACTTCCGCCACGAGGGCCGCCATATGCTCCTCCGTCCGAAGAGAGCGTTCGGTGTTTCCATTGACCGTAATGACTCCTCGAGGGTCTGTCATCTTGAGCTTGAGGTATGCGTAGTGTGGCACTGCATTGAACTTTGCAAATGCGGTTCGTCCGAAAGCAAAGGCGTGATAGCCATCATGAACGGGACTATGTCAAGATTAACTCCTCGCTTCGAAATTATCCAGGATCCAAGACCACCTCAAGTGTAACTGCGCTACCGCATGATTGGCCTCTACACTGGTATCACGCCTTTAAAGGTCGTCTTTGTGGGTTTAATCCTTGAGGGATCTATGCCCATTTTTCACACTGTATCCTGATAAAGCAGGTTCAGGCTGCTGCTGCCATCCATAAGGACTCTAGTGAGGTGAAATCCATCAATGATTGGGTCTAAAACCAATGCGGCGAATCCGCCATGGCGGATGCTAGTGGGGTGGTCCCTTCGATCAAAAGTGATCGGGCAGGAGGACCATGGGTTGAACTTTGGGGCGACTGGCTCCAACGCATATACGTCCCTGAGTGCATGCTTCCCCTCCCTTTTGCGTATATGGGTTGCGTATATCATGTTCACCGTCCGCACTTGTGTGGGGAAACACTTCTGTCCCCTATTGTTCGGCGGCCGCGGCTCCTCGTCATCGCTATGCTGCCCCTTGTCATTGTTTTCGACGTTTAACTTGCCTGCCTGCTTGAACACCCAACAATCCCTGTTGGTGTGGTTGGCTGGTTTTTTGGGGGTGCCGTGTATCTGGCACGAGCGATCGAGTATTCAGTCCAAATTGGACGGGCCCGGAGTATTTCTTTTGAATGGCTTTTTCCGCTGACCGGGTTTAGAGCCTCTGAATCCGGCATTAACTGCCGTATCTTCAGCATTGTCACTATTAATACGGCGCTTTTGCTTGTTGCGACGCGACCTGCCAATGTTGTCCTTGGTATCCGAATTACCAGGGCTCTTGGTCATGGTATTACTACGAGATAGCCAGCTGTCTTCTCCCGTGCAAAAGCGGGTCATGAGTGTTGTGAGGGCTGCCATGGATTTCGGCTTTTCCTGTCCTAGGTGCCGGGAAATCCATTCGTTACGGATGCTATGCTTGAAGGCTGCAAGGGCCTCGGCGTCCAGACAGTCAACTATTTGATTTTTCCTTGTTAGGAACCGTCTCCAGAATTGCCTGGCCGATTCATCTAGCTGCTGAATTATGTGGCTTAGGTCAGCGGCGTCTGGTGGTCGCACATAGGTGCCCTGGAAGTTGTCGAGGAATGCGGCTTCCAGGTCCTACCAACAACCAATTGATTCTCCTGGCAAGCTGTTAAGCCAATGCCGAGCTGGTCCTTTAAGCTTGAGTGGGAGGTATTTGATGGCGTGTAGATCATCGCCGCGGGCCATGTGGATATGAAGGAGATAATCCTTGATCCATACCGCCAGATCTGTTGTGCCATCGTATGACTCGATGTTTACGGGTTTGAAACCCTCGGGGATTTGATGATCCATTACTTCATCTGTGCAGCATAGTGGGTGTGTGGCGCCTCTGTATTGGGCTATGTCACGACATAGCTCAAATGAGCTTTGTCTACTGTGTTTGGCCCAGCAGGATTTATCATGTCCGGCGTGACGGTTATCGTCACGTGTCGTGGGGTGCCCACGCGATCCTGAAAGTGCTAGTTATCGACTAGAGGGGGGGGTGAATAGGCGATTTTTATGAAAGTCTTCAAAACGTGGAAGTTTCGAAGACAAACAATAGAGATGACCTAATTGATATGCAGCGGAAGATAAACTACAACAGGCAAACCATAGTCAAGTATGCAGTAACGTGAAAAGTACAAAGACTAATAGCAGCTTAGTAGTAAGGATCAGGATGGAAGATAGTATCAAGCCAACCAACGATAGTAGTCAAGCAATGAAGTCAAATAGATACGACAAATAGGCAATGACTTCACGAAGACAAACTCTAAGTAAGGGGAGGGAGAGGATAGAACCAGTCACGTGTTGAAGACACTGGATTTGTTGGACCAGTTCCAGTTGTTGTGACAACTGTACGTCTGGTTAGGGAGGCTGAGATTCAACTTTCGAAGACCGCGTCTTCACCTTATTCCCCTTGAGCTAAGGACACACAGTCCACGCCCAATCACTCTGGTAAGTCTTCAAGGTAGACTTCCGAACCTTCACAGACTTCGTTCACCGGCGATACACAATGACTCTTGGATGCTCAGAACGCGACGCCTAACCGGCTGGAGGATTCACAGTCCTCAAGTGTAATAAGTCTTCAGGTCACGCAGATGTTTGGGCTTTGTCCTCGCAAGGATTTCTCTCTCTCAAAGGCTTCAAGGTGGGTTGCTCTCAAACGACAAAAGCCGTGCACTAACTCTAAGCAGTCCCAAATTTATGGTGTAGGGGGTAGGCTATTTATAGCCACTAGGCAACCCGACCTGATATGTCCGAAATGACCCTGGGTCACTAAGGAACTGACACGTGTTCCAACTGTCAGATTTCAAACACACACGGCAACTTTACTTGGGCTACAAGTAAAGCTGACTCATCCAGCTCTGGATAAGATTTGCTCTCATTGTCTTCGCCAAGACATAGGATTTGGGTTGAGCATCACTTCACCATTACGACTTTGTTCACTTGGACCCCACTTAACAGTACGGTGGTTCCTATGACTCAACAAAGATGAGAAAGGAAACAACGAAACGACACAGTCTTCGCGCTCCATAGTCTTCGCTCAATGTCTTGTCATGTCATAGTATACAATATGAATATCTTCACATACCACCATTGTCGTCAATGTCTTCGTACATTTTTAGGGGTCATCTCCGGTAGGTAAACAGAATCAATGAGGGACGCTACCTGTGTTATCCTACAATCTCACAAACACATTAGTCCCTCAACCAAATTTGTCGTCAATACTCCAAAACCAACTAGGGGTGGCACTAGATGCACTTACAGATCCATAGATCGATCTTGTTTGCCTCGCCCTATCCTCTAATATATCTCGCAGGTCTGGCGCATTTCCCCGTGCCTTGGTATTCTTTGAGCGACGCCGTGGTGCGGCTTGAGTGGAGGGCCGAGAGGCTTCTCTGTCGCGGCCACGAGGTGGTCGGTCGGCTGCATCATGCGCTGATGATGTAGGTCTAGTTGCTTCCTCCTCTAATCGGGGTAGCAGCCTGCGTTTTGGGTAGCTCTTGGAGTGGCGTTCGAGTTCAGATTTTCGCCGCAAGGACATCAGTCCATCTGTCGGCTAGCAGGTCTTGGTTAGCTCTAAGTTGTTGCTGTTTTTTCTTGAGGCTGCTCGCCATGGCCATAAGCCTGCGTTTGAAACGCTCTTGTTCGACGAGATCCTCAGGCACGACAAATTAAATTGGCCGCCGAGGCTTGCCTCGCCTTCGGAGGGAGGCATGTAATTATCGCCCTCTACCTCCGCCCCGCCGCTCTCTCATGAGGGTTGGCCTCTCCATCCTCCTGTGCTGAATCCTGCTGGAGGGGGTTGTCTTCGGCACTGTCCGGGGTGTTATTGTCTCCGGTGCCGGAATCGCCGTTTTTGCTGTGGCGGGATTTAGAGCGGCGCCGCTGACGCCGGCGCTTAGGCTGTTTCTTGGAGGGGTCATCCTCCGTTGTTCCATCGCCGTTCCCTTCTTTTGGGGTGTCCACCATGTACATGTCATACGACGAGGTGGCCTTCCAGTGCCTCAGTAGGCGCTGGTTCTTGTTCGTCTCTCCTGCATCGCCGTCCATACCGCCGATGTCTTGGAGTCGAAGTCGAGCATGTCGGTTAAATCATCGACAGTGGCTATGAAGTGGGTGGTGGGTGGGGTTTGAATTTCTCTGTCGTCCGCATCCCAACCTTGCTGACCATAGTCCGGCCAGTGCTCTCCTGATAAAGAAAGAGACTTTAGTGAATTCGGAATGTCGCTGAAAGGCAAGCGCTGAAATATGTCCGCGGCGGTGAACTCCATGATCGGCGCCCAATCGGACTCGATTGGCAGGGGCGCGGAAGGTTCGGAGTCCGAAAAGGAGTCCGGCACCTTGGAGTCACGAGCTTCGCAAAGGACTGGTATGGTGTTCGGCTCGATCTCCATGGAGATTGCAGCCCCCGAGGCAGTGTCCAGCCACCCGTCCCTCGACAGCGCGATCGGCTCCGAGCTAAGGGTCGAGCGGACATCGGTGCGGCCTCGAGTGGCATTGTTCGGCGGCAGAGCTAGATCATGCCCATCGAGACAGTGTGGCGCGCTTGGCTGTGGCTCGAACCCGTCGAAGATCAAGTCTCCACGGACGTCGGCCGTGTAGTTCAAACTTCCGAATCTGACCTGATGGCCAGGGGCGTAGCTTTCGATCTGCTCCAGATGGCTGCTTAATTGCCGCGCAGCAAAAGCCGCCGAATACGAAGATCTGTCCGGGGAGAAAAGTCTCACCATGGACCGCATCGTTGTTGATGATCAGAGAAGCCATCGGGCCTAAAGGTGACGGCACAGAGGAATCTTAATGAAATCACCAATGTCGGTGTCAAAACCGGCGGATCTCGGGTAGGGGTCCCGAACTATGCGTCTAGGCGGATGGTAACAGGAGACAAGGGACACGATGTTTTTACCCAGGTTCGGGCCCTCTCGATGGAGCAAAAACCCTACTCCCGCGTGATTAATATTGATGATATGGGTAGTACAAGAGTAGATCTACCACGAGATCAGAGAGGCTAAACCCTAGAAGCTAGCCTATGGTATGATTGTTGCTCGTCCTACGGACTAAAACCCTCCGGTTTATATAGACACCGGAGAGGGTTAGGGTTACACAGAGTCGATTACAATGGAAGGAGATCTACATATCCGTATCGCCAAGCTTGCCTTCCACGCCAAGGAAAGTCCCATCCGAACACAGGACGAAGTCTTCAATCTTGTATCTTCATAGTCCAGGAGTCCGGCCAAAGGTCATAGTCTGGCCATCCGGACACCCCCTAATCCAGGACTCCCTCAGCTGCCTCCGAAGATTTGGAGGCGGAGATGCCCAAATTAGGGAAAAAGACATCCCCAGGGGGCCTTGCCCTGACAGGCACCCCCAACGCACCATGCCCTCCAACGGGCCATCCCTCCACCAGGCTGTAAGTCAATCTACAATCCGAAGATACTGTATTTCTCCTAGATCAATAACCAGGATTCAACTTTTTGCAGTCCGGCCAGCAGCTCCTCTCAACAGGGTTCGTCTTCGGGGGACCTGCCTCCGGAGATGATGGAGAGCGAGACCCCACCCCCTTCTCCGACTCATGAAGCGGGCGGCACCGAGGTGTCGTCACGGAGGAGTCCGGATTCGCTGAAGCCGAAAGTCAATCCGCTACCGCCGCCTGCGCCGGAGTATTTGGCTACAACGGGGGGCGATGGGAAGAGTCCGGCGCAGTTTGATGTCCGGCCGGACGTATTGACGGATTTACTGGAGCGAGCTGCGCTCTCAGAGGAGCACTGCTCATTAATGAGCGCGGTGCTCAAGAAGATTTCATCCGCTACTGCCGGGTTTGAATGAAGCATTCACAAGCATGCTCAGAGGCTTAGAGGTATGTAATGGAGAATTCACTATTTCTTTGGTTGTAAGGCACGCGCTAGGTGTGCTCCATATAGATAGCAACCCCTGAGACTCTGGTTGCCCGCCCTAGGCGGCAAACGGGGGATCATACACCAATGATAGTGCTGTAAACGTGTGCAGGTACCTGTGGGTCCGGACGCCGGCCAGTCCGTTGAAGTTGCCGAACTAACGAGGCAAATTGGATCGATTGATGCCGATATCACGCTGGTGAATGAGCGGCTGGACAAATCACAAGGTAAGTGTCATGCCTTCCCTTGTATAGGGAAAATATGAAGATGGCATGATGTTGATGTAGTATTCTTGGACTGCAGTTGGTGCTTCTGCCGTAGAGGCCCTGAGGGCGGAACTTGCCCAAGCCAAGGAACAAGCTCGGGTGAGCAATGCGGCTGCCCTAAAGGCGGCCGAGGAACTGAGGGCCGAACATGCTTCTCATCGCCTAAGCGAGGAAAAGATAGCCGAAATGGCTATTGAGTTAAAAGATGCCGCTGACCGGTATGAGCTCCTTAAAAAGGAGTGTGAGGGTAATTCGGCCGAGCTGAACAAGGCACGGAATGCCACCAAGGAAAGCCGGACCGAGATCAGGGGTGCACGGGAGGAGCTTCGACAGGCCGGTGAAATCGCGGCTGGGGGCTCCTGAGGGAGTCCTGGATTAGGGGGTGTCCGGGTGGCCGGAATATGACCTTTAGCCGGACTCCTGGACTATGAAGATACAAGAGTGAAGACTTCTTCCCGTGTCCGGATGGGACTTTCCTTGGCATGGAAGGCAAGTTTGGCGATACGGATATGTAGATCTCCTCCGATTGTAACCGACTCTATGTAACCCTAACCCTCTCCGGTGTCTATATAAACCGGAGGGTTTTAGTCCGTAGGACGAACAACAATCATACCATAGGCTAGCTTCTAGGGTTTAGCCTCTCTGATCTCATGGTAGACATACTCTTGTACTACCCATATCATCAATCTTAATCAAGGAGGAGTAGGGTTTTACCTCCATCGAGAGGGCCCGAACCTGGGTAAAAACATCGTGTCCCTTGTCTCCTGTTACCATCCGGCTAGAGCGATTCGGGACCCCTACCCGAAGTTCCGGGTTTTGACAATCGACATTGGTGCTTTCATTGAGAGTTCCTCTGTAGCCGTCATCTTTAGGCCCGATGGCTCCTCCGATCATCAACAACGATGCGGTCTAGGGTGAAACTTTTCTCCCGGACAGATCTTCAGATTCGGGCGGCTTTGCACCGCGAGCCAATTCGCCAGCCATCCGGAGCAGATCGAAAGCTATGCCCCGCCATCAGTCAGATTTGGAAGTTTGAACTACACGGCCGACGCCCTCGGAGACTTGATCTTCGACGGTTCGAGCCATAGCTAGCGCCAAGATCGTCACGACGGGCATGATCTAGCCCTCGCCAACGATTGCCTCTAGAGGGATTAAAGGTCCGGCCCGACCCTTAGCTCGAGCCGATCAAGCTAATCGAGGACGGGTGGCTGGACACCGCCTCGGGGATGCAATCTCTACAAACGATCGAGCCGAACACCATATACCTGTCCTTTGCGGCTCGTGGACTACAAGGTGTGGGACTCTCTCCGGACTCAACCTTCCGCGCCCTTGCCAATCGAATCCGGGCTACGCCGATCATGGAGTTCACCGCCGCGGACATCTTTCAAGCACTTGCCCTTCGCGACATTCTGAATTCACTAAAGTCTCTCTCTTTATCGTAGAGCCTTGGCCGGACTATGGTCAGCAAAGTTGGGATGCGGATTAAAGAAATTCAAAGCCCACCCACCACCCACTTCAGAGCCACCGCCGATGATTTAACAGACATGCTCGACTTGACTCCGATGAGATCGACGGTATGGACGCCGATGCAGGAGACGACCAAGAACCAGCGCCTACAGTAGCTGGAAGGCCACCTCGTCAGATGACATATACATGGTGGACACCCCAAAAGAAGGGAACAGCGATGGAACAACGGAGAATGACCCTCCAAGAAGAAGCCTAAGCGCCCGGCATCAGCGGCGCGCTCTAAATCCATTGTCGGTGTCAAAACCGGCGGATCTCGGGTAGGGGGTCTGAACTGTCGTATGCCTAGGGCGGATGGTAACAGGAGACAAGGGACATGATGTCTTTAACTAGGTTCGGGCCCTCTCGATGGAGGTAAAACCCTACTCCTGCTTTATTAATATTGATGATATGGGTAGTACAAGAGTGGATCTACCACGGGATAAAAGAGGCTATACCCTAGAAGCTAGCCTATGGTATGATTGTTGTTCGTCCTACGGACTAAAACCCTCCGGTTTATATAGACACCGGATAGGGTTAGGGTTACACAGAGTCAGTTACAATGGTAGGAGATCTACATATCCGTATTGCCAAGCTTGCCTTCCATGCCAAGGGAAGTCCCATCCGGACACGGGACGAAGCCTTCAATCTTGTATCTTCATAGTCCAGGAGTCCGGCCAACGGTGATAGTTCGGCTATCCCGGCACCCCCTACTCTAGGACTCCTCAAGAGCCCCGAACCAGGCTTCAATGGCGATGAGTCCGGCGCGTATATTGTCTTCGGCATTGCAAGGCGGGTTCTTCTCCAAATTCCATATACTTGTCGAATAGTGTCCAGCTTCTGATAAATGCTGCGCTCCTTGGCATCCACGCCCAATAATGGCCATCTTCCACGTGTTTGAATGAATGCGAAAAGCTAGGGTATTTTTACACTTATCCGCCTAGCTGCGCAAATGAGCCGCCTATAAAAGGGACGATGATCTAGATCCGAGTCACACCATTTCCCCTCCGCGTGCTTTCATCGGAGCGCCTCTGACAAAAATCCATTCCATCATGGACAGTCGACGCGGCTCCTCCTTCCTCAAGGCCCCAGCCCTCAGCTCGAAATTGGGAGAGATGCTCAGTCCGCATAGCGAGCTAGTGACACTCCAAACCAAGGGATTTCTTCCACCGGCCTTCATGGTTCTGGTTCGAGCCGGACTCGCTACCTATAAGGGCGGAAAGCAAGCAGAGAGTATCCCCGGTCCCTCCAAAGGAGAGCGGGTATGCTTTGTCTCTTATCTAGTAAGAGGACTCGGATTTCTAATTCATCCGTTTTTCCGGGGGCTCTTGGAGTTCTACGGCCTCCAGTTGCACCACCTTACGCCTGCCTCCATTTTGCACATCGCGGGCTTCGTGGCCCTTTGCGAACTGTTCTTGGGCGCCGAGGCTCATTTTGCACTGTGGATGAGATTATTCTGCCTTGTACCCCGTTCTCATGAGGGGTCAATATATCGAGTGGGCGTAGCCGAGCTGTGGCGCATCGCCGGGACCGGATATCTATCCGGAACCCCGAAGAAGGCGTCCGAAGACTGGCCTTCGGAATGGTTTTATATAGAAGACGTCCCGCTGCCAGATCCTGTTCGGATCGACCTCCCGGAGTTCAGCAATGCTCCTTTGAAGAAACGCCTGAGTTGGCGCCCGCGGAGCTCCCAGAGGGAAGACGACAGGGACGTCCTTTACCTGATGAGCCGAATAATATTGTTAGCTCATTCCGGACTGACCATGATTGGCGTCATGGTCACATGCAATATGCGGGAGGTGCAGCCGCTCCAGTATAGGGGCCACCCCATGTGGGATTTCAACGGGGAGGACGATGCCACCCGTCATGGCCGTTGAGGGAGTCCTGGACTAGGGGCTGTCCGGATAGCCGAACTATGATCACGGCCGGACTCCAAGACTATGAAGATACAAGATTGAAGACTTCGTCCCGTGTCCGGATGGGAATTTCCTTGGCGTGGAAGGCAAGCTTGGCAATACGGATATGTAGATCTCCTACCATTGTAACCGACTCTGTGTAACCCTAACCTATCCAAAGGTCTATATAAACCGGAGGGTTTAGTGCGAGGGACGAACAACAATCATATCATAGGCTAGCTTCTAGGGTTTAGCCTCCTTGATATCGTGGGTAGATCTACTCTTGTACTACCCATATCATCAATATTAATCAAGCAGGAGTAGGGTATTACCTCCATCGAGAGGGCGAACCTGGGTAAAACATCGTGTCCCTTGTCTCCTGTTACCATCCGCCTTAGACGACAGTTCGGGACCCCTACCCGAGATCCGCCCGATTTTGACACCGCCATTGGTGCTTTCATTGAGAGTTCCTTCCGTGTCGCCAGCGATAGGCCCGATGGCTCCTTCGATCATCAACAACGGCGAGGTCCAGTGGTGAGACTTTTCTCCCGGACAGATCTTCAGATTCGCAGCTTTGCAATGCGGGCCAATTCGCTTGGCCACCTGGAGCAGATTGAACCCTGGCCATCAGGTCAGATTTGGAAGTTTGAACTATACAGCCGATGTCCGCGGAGACTTGATCTTCGACGGATTCGAGCCACAGCCGAGCGTGCCGCACTGTCTCGATGGGCATGATCTAGCTCTGCAGCCGAACAATTATTTTTTGACAGAAAGACTGTAAGGGAACCCCTTACAGTATAATTGGTGAAACAAACCCAAATTGCAGCCGAACAGTGCCCTGTAGGCCGCACCAGCATCCGCTCCGACACTTAATCCGGAGCTGGATTCCCCGATCGAGGACGATTGGTTGGACGCCGCCTCGGGGGTTACGATCTCTACGACGATTGAGCCGAACTCCATCCCTGTCCTTTGCGAAGACCTTGAATCCAGGGTGCCGGACTCCTCTCCGGACTCCGAACCCTCCGCTCCCTTGCCAATCCAATCCGATTGGGCGCCAGTTATGGAGTTCACTGCCGCGGACATCTTTCAGCACTCGCCCTTTGGCGACATCCTGAATTCACTAAAGTCTCTCTCTTTATCCGGAGAGCCCTGGTCGGACTACGGACAGGAAGGTTGGGATACGGACGACGAAATTCAACGCCCACCCACCACCCACTTTGTACCCACTGTCGATGATTTAACCGACATGCTCGACTTCGACTCCGAAGACATCGACGGTATGGACGATGACGCCGGAGACGACCAAGACCCAGCGCCTATAGGGCACTGGAAGGCCACCTCGTCATACGACATATACATGGTGGACATCCCAAAAGATGGGAACGGCGATGGAACAACGGAGGATGACCCCTCCAAGAAGCAACAAGCGCCGACGTCAACAAGGGCGCTCTAAATCCCGCCACAAAGAAAACGGTGATTCCGACACGGGAGATAATAACACCCCGGACAGTGCCGAAGACAACCTCCTCCAGCAGGACTCAGCGCAGGAGGAGGGAGAAGCAAGTCCGCACGACAGTGCGGCAGAAAGAGAAGTCGAGGACGATAATCATGCGCCTCCCTCCTAAGATGAGGCAAGCCTCGACGACGATGAATTTGTCGTGCCTGAGGATCCCGCCGGACAGGAGCGTTTCAAACGCAGGCTTATAGCCAAGGCAAGCAGCCTCGAGAAAAAGCAGCAACAGCTTAGAGCTGACCAAGACCTGCTAGCTGACAGATGGACTGAAGTCCTTGCAGCCGAAGAGTATGAACTTCAAGCGCCCCTCCAAAAGCTACCCCAAACGCAGGCTGTTGCCTCGATCGAGGAGGAAGCACCCAAGTCACCAAAGCGACATGGCAGATCGCCACCCTGGTGGCCCGACAGAAGCCTCTCGGCCCTCCGCTCAAGCCACACCCCGACGCCGCTCAAAAAGTACCAAGGCACGGAAAATGCGCCGGACTTAAGTAGATATATTTGAGGATAAGGCAAAACATACAAGATCAATCTACGGATCGCGTGGGCGCCCAACGACTCGGGATGATTACCGTCGCGCCGGATACAGCAAACCCGGCCGGGCCGAACATAGTAGACAAAGCTCATATGAGCTACGTCGTGATATAGCCCAATACAGAGGCGCCGCACACCCACTATGCTTCACAGATGAAGTAATCGATCATCGAATCCCCGAGGGCTTCAAGCCCGTAAACATCGAATCATACGATGGTACCACAGATCCTGCGGTCTGGATCGAGGATTATCTCCTCCATATCCACATGGCCCATGTGATGATCTACATGCCATCAAATACCTCCCACTCAAGCTTAAAGGACCAGCTCGGCATTGGCTCAACAGCTTGCCAGTAGAATCAATTGGTTGTTGGGAGGACCTGGAAGCCGCATTCCTTGATAACTTCCTGGGCACATATGTGCGACCACCAGACGCCGACGACCTTATCCATATAACTCAGCAGCCAGAAGAATCGGCCAGACAATTCTGGACACGGTTCCTAACAAAGAGAAATCAAATCGTTGATTGTCCGGATGCAGAGGCCCTTGCAGCCTTCAAACATAACATCCGCGAAGAATGGCTTGCCCGGCACCTAGGACAGGAAAAGCCGAAATCCATGGCAGCCCTCACAACACTCATGACCCGCTTTTGTGCGGGAGAGGACAGCTGCTAGCTCAAGCAACAACTTGGCCAAACACCGACAGCGATTCGGATTCCAAGGACAGCAATGGCAGGTCGCTACGCAACAAGAACAAGCGCCGCATTAACGGCGATAATGTTGAAGATACGGCCGCCAATGCCGGATTCAAAGGCTCTAAACCCGTCAACGGAAGAAGCCATTCAAAACAAATACCCAGGGCCTGGCCCAACGTGGACCGAATACTTGATCGCCGTGCGTATACATGGCACCCCTGAAAAACCGGCCAATCACACCAACAGGGATTGTTGGGTGTCCAAGCAAGTAGGCAAGTTAAGTGCCGAACTCAATGACAAGGGGCTGCATAGCGATGACGAGGAAGAGCCCCGGCCGCCGAACAATAGAGGACAGAAGGGTTTTCCTACACAAGTGCAGACGGTGAACATGATATACGCAACCCATATACCCAAAAGGGAGCGGAAGCGTGCACTAAGGGATGTATATGCGATGGAGCCAGTCGCCCCGAAGTTCAACCCATGGTCTTCCTGCCCTTCGATCGAAGGGACCACCCCACTAGCATCAGTCACGGCGGTTTCGCCGCATTGGTTCTTGACCCAATTATTGACGGATTTCACCTCACCAGAGTCCTGATGGACGGCGGTAGCAGCCTGAACCTGCTTTATCAGGATACAAAGGCGCAAAATGGGCATAGACCCTCAAGGATTAAACCTACAAAGACGACCTTTAAAGGCGTCATACCGGGTGTAGAGGCCAATTGAACGGGCTCGATTACACTTTCAGTGGTATTCGGATCCCGAATAACTTCCGAAGCGAAGAGTTAATCTTCGACATCGCCCCGTTCGCAGCGGCTATCATGCACCTTTGCTCGGACGAACCGTGACGGTAAAGTTCAATGCGGTGCCGCACAACGCATACCTCAAGCTCAAGATGCCAGGCCCTCGAGAATTAATCACGGTCGATGGAAACACCGAACGCTCTCTCTGAACGGAGGAGCACACAGGCGGCCCTCGCGGTGGAGGTACAAAGCAGCCTCTCACAGCAATTCTCGAGTCCGGCCACTAAGCGTCTGGACACTGTCAAGCGCGCCCGGAGTAACCTACAACAAGACCGCTCGCACGATTCAAGCACGCATAGCAATCCGCCCCAACCCCAGGCCTCACAAAATTGCGAAGCGATTACTGGCGTACATAACTACGCTCTGGAGATACCATGGGCATAAGGGGAGGGGCACGACCACGGCACGCCCGGAACGCGGCTGAACCGCACCAGGGGCTCCCGATTGTGTCATTCTTTTTCTTTTTTCCTTTTTCTTCCTTTTTCTTACTTTTAGGACTCCGTCTTCCAGAAGTCCTGTCCGGCACTAGAATCGCCGAACTCAGGATGCAACAGCCAGGGAAGCAGAAAGCCACGTCGAGTGTTCAGGTGGTCTCAATTACGAGCATTATACCTGTTTTACATACCATCCCGCAGCTTACCCCTGGAGGGGGACATGTTAGATAGTCCCATCCCTTGCTTATCGCACTATTTGTATCGCTCGCCTTCATTGCAGTACCTTCTTGAATAAACAATACATAGCTTTTGCCTATTATTGCACTCCTTTCTTTATCTATATATATGTTCATTTCATGACATGTTGCACCCGTACACTTTGGTACAGCCAATACACCAAGGGCTTAAGTACCCCAAAATTATGGTGTGACAAGTCCAAACACTTTCACAAGTGTGGCACCCCGAACTTATAGCATTATATGACTCGGCTCCGAATCATGTATTGGGTCAATAGTTGGGTTTGCCCGGCTCCCGTGTTTTGGTACCTTACGTTCCATTATATCGGCTAAGGTAGCACTGGGAGAACCATTGCGATTGTGCCCCATTTGAACTGGGTCGAGCACCTCAGTGGAGAAAGGTAAAATAGACCGTCATGATAGGGCGAGAGCCAGTCGCTGTTCGAGAGGTTTTGTCGGGTGCCTAAAGACTTATGCCGCTTAGAGCGAGGAACCGGAATTGTCCGGCCAAGGCGTGGATAGCACCCCGAACTCGGTCTTCCGAATACTAGGGGCTTCGCCGAAATTTAAAATTATAGAATTCTATGGCTAAGTGCGAGTGTTCAAGCATTATAAGTCCGGTTGCCTTGTCCGTTGCGTTGAGCGCCTCCCTAGATGGACCCAAAAATGGGAACAAGAGTGCTCAAGTTTATCCTGAACACCCCAGAACTCGTGGCATGGGGGCTGAAGCCAACGACTTGCCATCTCTCAAATTTGATAAACAGCCGCACAGAAGGTAATATTTTAAATTAACAAGCATTGCTTAGCGCATCTGAACAAGTTTTCAGCGTATAGGATAAAATATGCGAGTCTATTCGAAAATTACATCTTTGGAGCACTAATCCGCTATACGGCGGGCACCCTTCAGGAGGCCCTCATAGTACATTTCGGGCGTGCGATGCTCCTTGCCCTTCGGTGGCCCGTCCGTCACAAGCTTCTCCGCATCCATCTTGCCCCAGTGCACTTTAGAACGGGCAAGGGCCCGACGGGCACCTTCAATGCAGACGGAGCGCTTGATGACTTCAATCCGTGGGCAAAGGCCCACCACCGCCGTGACTAACCCAAAGTAGCTCCCAGGCATGGCTTCCAATGGCCACAGCTGAACTATGAGGCCCTTCATGGCCTGTTCGGCGACCTTGTGGAGCTCGACCAGCTACTTCAGCTGGTCGCTTAGGGGCACTGGATGTCCGCCTCAAAGATATTGAGACCAGAACACCTTCTCCGTTGAGCTCCCTCCTTGGCGTCAGAGAATGCGGCAGCACTGCACACACCACGGGCAGATTTATGTATCGCTCCTGGAGAGCTCCGAATCCGGGTAAGTAATAAGTAATTCACTTTCACATGCTTGCTTTGCATAAAGAATGCCTTACCCGCCGTTATCTTCTTTAGCGATTCAATTTCTTGGAGGGCTTTTTGGGCCTCGGCCTTAGCAACTTTGGCACTCTCAAGAGCCGAAGCAAGCTCGGACTCTCGGGTCTTCGAGTCACGCTCCAAACCCTCATGTTTTTTCACGAGCCCTGGAGCTCTTGCCGCACCTCTCCGCCAGCTGCGCGCCCTTCTTCTCGGCCAGTGCGCTCATGCCGCTTTGTTTTCGGCCATGGACACCGCTTCCTTCAGGGTCGCCACCTCGTTCGTGGCCCCTGTAGTACCCAAGTTATTCCTGTTATTTTTTGCAACCAAAACCTTTTCTATAAGGTATTTCTTTAATAAGGTATTACTTACCTTCCTTGTCCTCGAGCTGCTTCTTGGCAAGGTCGAGCTCGTTTCTCGGACCGATCGAGGCTCTGCTTCAATGCAGTTGACCTCCACAACCAAGGCGGGCAGAGGTCAAGAAGCAAGAGCTGCATTCCCATATTGACATACTTATGTTAGACTCCTACAGATATCTTTTAGATCCTTAGTCCGGCTTTTCTTTCCTAACACCGAACTAAGCATCAGGGCTACTGTCTATGCGGTAATATTTTACATATTCTAAACTTACCTCAAAGCCCGTTAGAACGCTGGTATAGCTTCGGTCACCTGCTCTTGGCAGATCGAATCGTCCGGATCTCCGTGACTCATAATAAAGGCGGTGCTTCTTCGATGGAGGCGCTTGTTAAGCGCCTCCAAGAAGTTATCCGTGCCTCCGTTGACGGAGGACACCGGCGTCTTAACCTTCTTACGAAGGGGCCGCTTGCCGGACTTCGGAGCCGCTGAAGGTTCCGTTATGGAGTCCGGAAAAGGGTCGGGCTTGGAGCCCCTGGGGGTCTCGCCCCCCACGCGCCTGGAGTCCGGGAGGTCGCCTTGGCGCCTCGCGCCACCTCCTCTTGACCAGGCCCCTTTGGGGCCCCACCTCGGCCGTCTGCAGCGTGAGGCGCAGGAGGCGGCCGGAAGTGAAGTACTCTCCATTTCCGGCGAACCCGGGGACCCGCTTTCGTGAAGCAGCAAACTCGCCCTTGGGCGGGCTACATAATTGTTCGGCTTTAGAGAACACTATGCAATGATAAAAAGCCAGGGGTATCCGGACACTTACGATCTCACTAGGGGCTTGGCCCTCGTTGGCCACTCCTCCTCGTCGTCGTCGACGTTGGTGGAGAAGTCCGGAGGAAGGGTCCTTCCCTTCTTAGACCCTCCGGCCTCCCCAGCTGGGGCACGTTGTTGGCATGGGAGAATTCGGCGGATGAGCATCACCTGGATTACGTTGACAAGCCTGAGATTCTTGTCCGCCAGGTTTCTGACGCATGTTTGGAGTCCGGATAGCTCGTCCGAAGGCCCGTCTCTTTCCATGATGAGAGCCGTGTGGGGAAGCCAGATCTGAATTCGGGGGCCGCCGCCCATTTGGGGTCACGCGGCTCGGTGATATAGAACCACCCCGATTGCCACCCCTTTATTGTCTCCACAAAGGAGCCCTCGAGCCATAGGACTTTGGCCATCTTGTTAACCATGGCGCCTCCAAGACTAAGCTGACGGCCGCCCACTACCTTCGGCCCGACATTGAAGATCTTTAGCCATAAGCCGGGCGGGGCTGGATGCAGAGGAAGAACGCGCATTGACGATGAACGCCGAGATGTTGAGGATGAAATTCGGGGCCAGGTCGTGGAAGTCCAGGCCGTAGTAGAACATGAGCCCTCGGACAAATGGGTGAAGTGGAAAACCTAGTCCGCGGAGGAAGTGGGGGAGAAACACCACCCTCATGGGGCCCGGGTTGGAATGAGCTGCCCTGCTGCCGGGCAGCCTGTGGCGCGATGTCGCTGAAAATATCCGCCTCCCGCAGTCTTGTGATGTGCCCCTCCGTGACGGAGGAGGCCATCCACCTGCCTCCCGGCCCGGACATGGTTGGAGAAGGTTGAGGTGTGGTGTGTGGACTTGGGCGCTGGAGCTCGAAAAGCGAGAATGGATGAGCAAAGGAGGAAGAAGGCGTAGGTGAAAAGGTGGATCCTTATCCCCTTATATGGACGGACGAAGCTATGCGTCCCCCACCAGCCTGATAAAACTCGCTTATCTCCCAAGCACCGTAATCAATGGCGTGGATGTGTTACCCACGTCCGTATTGATGGGAATCTCGGAATAAGGGGCACGATCTATGCTTTGATAAGACGTGCCAGGGAAACTGCCTCGCTCAACGCTACCGAGGTGGAACAAGAAAACGATTCATATAAAGGCCTGGCCATGGTGTGATGTCACGCCGCTGAATACGCCACAGATCGTGCAAAAGTTATTCTTTCTACGGTGGTATGTGGAACTTGTTTTGCAGAGCGGACACTATCCTTGTGTTCAAAACCTTCTATGAAGTATTCGGAGGAGGAACCCGCCTTGCAATGTCAAGACAATATGCGCCCGAACTAACTCGTCGTCATTGAAGCCTGGTTCAGGGCTACCGAGGGAGTCCTGGACTAGGGGTGTCCGGATAGTCAACTATCATCACGGCCGGACTCCAAGACTGTGAATATACAAGATTGAAGACTTCGTCCCGTGTCCGTATGGGACTTTCCTTGGCGTGGAAGGCAAGCTTGGCGACACGGATATGTAGATCTCCTACCATTGTAACCGACTCTGTGTAACCCTAACCTATCCGGTGTCTATATAAACCGGAGGGTTTTAGTCCGTAGGGATCTAACAACAATCATACCATAGGCTAGCTTCTAGGGTTTAGCCTCCTAGATCTCGTGGTAGATCTACTCTTGTACTACCCATATCATCAATATTAATCAAGCAGGAGTAGGGTATTACCTCCATCGAGAGGGCCCGAACCTGGGTAAAAACATCGTGTCCCTTGTCTCCTGTTACCATCCGCCTAGACGCATAGTTCGGGACCCCCTACCCGAGATCCGCCGGTTTTGACACCGACAGCCGTAAGGGGCCAGGATCGGTCGCCGATCTGGTGAAGACCTTGTTCGCGTTGTACAAGGGAGAAGAGGAAGATTTTCTCCACGTCAGTCCATTGAACGGATTTACTATGAACAACCCTCGAAGCTGGGTAAGCGGACATTTCTTTTTTGCACATCCGATCCGTATTCCCATGGTTAGGTATCTCATTTTGTGATTTTGACGCAGGAACTGCGCCAGGCTGTAAAAGACATAAACAGCCCGCCTCCACAACCCGAGGATCCGGAAAGGCTCCTCGATCCGGCCTCCCAAGATGATCCGGATATATTGGTGGAGCTGATTGATGGGGTATATCACCAACTGAGCATCAATAATGCCTTGGTTGCCATTACGGCCGATTACCCCGGAATACTTCCAGCCTCACAGGTAACTGATACCGAGGTCCCAATACACTGATAATGACCCATCCGTGCTTATTTTTGATCACCGTATACCAATGGTGTTTCGCAGGGGGTCCCTTCGAGGCAGGAGGCCGAGCCCGCGGCGGCTAGCCAACAAGGGGCAGTACGGGCCCGTAGGCTAAAAAGAAGTGTGGTCCGGATCGAAACACCGCCGCAACGGTATGGCGCGTCACCATATTTCCAGGATTGATTCCTGGAAGGCGTACTAACGCTGGTGCTCGTTTCAGGAAAAAGAGCGCTCGCCGGACAGAGTCCGGAGAGGTTGCCAATCGAGCCTCCGCCAGCTAGGCTGCAAAGCCAGGTCCAGAAGCGGAGGCGAGCACGAGGCGTGCGTCGGATTCTCCTCCGACAGAGGATGCCGACAAATTGTTCGCCACCAACTCCGAGGTGGAGAGCGCCATGAATCACAGGCGCCGCCGGACAGTTCTTCGTGACGCATGTTTCTCCCAAGAGGCATTGAATGTCTTCAATTCGGGAGATGCGCACCTCCGTGCCGCTCAAGATGGTCTTGCTAGAGCCACGGAGCAGTATGTAAAGGACATACGGGTGAGGAAATTTGATGGTTATATACGCCAGTAGCCCCCGAGACTTAAAATAGTTAGAATAACTGATTTAAGGATCATTTGTTATGCAGGATCTTACAAAAAATAATACCCGGCTGTCCCAGGAGCTTGAAGAATGCAAGGCCCAACTTGAGGCTGCACTAGCCGCTACAGGAGGAGCCACAGAGACCCCCTCTGGTAATATATGCTTCAAAAGATAAATAGTTTGTGAAGTGCGGTGTGTGTATAAATCTGACAATAATATTGTAGATGGCGCCGGACTAGATCCGGATAAGCATAAGCTCTTGCGCCGGTTGAAGGCCGGCGAGAATGTGCTTACAAGGGTGAGGCAAGAGAAAAATAATCTCCAAGATGCCAACACCCAGCTGGGTGAGGAACTAAAGGATGTTCGTGCCCAGCCGCCCTGACTCGCGTGAAGGAGAATCGGCGACTGGCCACGGAATTTATAGTAAGTGCTTGAGCGAACTTTAAAAAGAGTTCGGCGAGGAAGTCAATTAACAGAGTTATGTCTCAGAGGTATGCTCACGGTCGCCCCTGAAGAGGAAATGCCCGGTTCTACGGGTGACCTTCTTCCCGAGCTATTGCAACTGCATGAACGAGTTCGGCAGGTGATGAAAGGCGTCGCCCAGGCCTTGTGACCATCTATCTCCCTGCCCGAAGGCCTTGCAGAGCTCGCAGAGAAGCTTCAGGGAGCACGGCGGCGCTTCCGACTATGGAAGATATCGACCTGTCGTCAAGGCGCCAGGGAGGCCTGGGCCATGGTGAAGACGCGGTACATGAAGGCGGACCCAAACCACATGGCCGAGGTCGGACCTGTGGGGCCTGACGGGAAGGAGATCCCTATGAGTTTAGTGTACGACCAAGTAGAGTTGGCCGCAAAGTATTCCTAGCAGGACTGTAAACTAGACAGCCTATTAGACGACATTGAAGAGGAATACAATCAGTCAATTTGACTATGTAATTTAAAACGACATGTAAAGTGCCTTCTAGCCGGATTGTAGATCGTTTGTCGTAGCGGACCTTTTCGCTTCAACCTTGGGACCCAATAGTCCGGAGTGTGTCCAAATACCCTCGCAGTTATGTAAAAACCGGGGCATGTGTGGAGACCAGGCGTAGGGGTCATGAGTGCTTTATCAGACAAGTGCCCAACTAGTTATGTTATATTACATGGTTAGTAAGAAACATCTTCCAGGGAGAATAGTTCCGTTAGGGGTTCCTTTCTCGGGAGGCATGCCCTAAAGTGCATGTCCGGACTGTGAAAAAGGTAAAAGCATCTGGCGGCAGATAAATGAAAAATAAAAATCGCTTTTAGTTCACCAACCGAATATTCCCTTAAGAACGCTAGCTTTCGGCTTCACCCGATCGAGGTACAGCGTCCGGCTGACCCGCAAGAATAACCGCAGAGGTGCTCCCTTTACCACCCAGCCGAACAATCAGAACGTAGGGGTAAGCACATGAGCCAGGCAACCCAGCTTGGCCAAAACTTAAGTCATATCGATGCATATAATGGTGAATAAAAGGTACATGCGGAAGTGTGACACATGTGTTGGGCATAAAGCCCGTATAAATAAGCTTCTGTTAAAGAAGCCCCCAGGTATAATGAGCGCGGGTAGCGCGTCAAGTGTGTGCGAACAATGCGCAAACGAGCCTTTAACGGCTTCGGGAAAAAAGGGAGGGAGAAGGAGAGAAATAAAAGACAGCTTAAAGTCTAAAATATAGACGGAGGAAGGAGACGAACTCAGAGTCCGGCGCTAGGCGTGGAATCTTCGGAGACGGGCTGCATTCCATGGGTTCGGCTCGAGTCGGTTATCCGATGCGTTTCGCAGACGGGTATGCGCTCCGGCCGTCGAGGACTTGGTCGATGATGAAGGGACCCTCCCATTTGGGCTTGATTTTGTCCTTTTTCTTGTCTAGCAGGCGTAGAACTAGTTCCCCAATGTTGTAAGCTTTGGCCCGTACTTCCCTGCTTTGATATCTTCAAGCTTGCTGTTGATAGAATGCGGAACGAGCTTTTGCCACGTCACGCTCCTTCTCCAAGGCGTCCAAGCTGTCCTGCCGATCGAGCTGGGCTTCTCTTTCTTCGTACATGCGCACGCGAGGTGAGTCATGAATTATGTCGCAGGGCAAAACTGCCTCTGCGCCGTATACCATAAAAATGGTGTGAATCCGGTAGTGCGATTCGGCGTGGTCCGCAGCCCCCAGAGTACGGAGTCGAGCTCCTCTACCCAGTGCGTGTTAGATTCCTTGAGGGACCGCACTAGCCTGGGTTTAATGCCGCTCATGATTAGATCGTTTGCTCGCTCGACTTGACCGTTAGTTTGGGGGTGATAGACTGAAGCGTAGTCGAGCTTGATGCCCATGTTTTTGCACCAGAGTTTGACCTCGTCGGCCGTGAAGTTTGTGCCGTTATCAGTGATGATGCTATGGGGGACGCTGTAATGGTGTACTACCCCTGATATGAAGTCTATCACCGGTTCGGATTCGGCCGCCTTTGCTGTGCTTGGCCTCTATCCATTTGGTGAATTTATCCACCATGACCAATAGGTATTTTTGCTTGTGGGTTCCTCCTTTAAGGGGTCTAACCATGTCAAGCCCCCAGACAGCGAAGGGCCAGGTGATGGGTATAGTTCTGAGGGTGGTGGGTGGCATGTGGCTTTGATTAGCAAAGAGCTAGCAACCGATGCATCATTGGACTAAGTCCTGAGCATCTTCCCGGGCCGTCGGCTAATAAAATCCTGCACGAAAGGCCTTGCCTACAAGGGCCCGGGCTGCGGCATGGTGCCCACCGAGTCCGGCATGAATTTCAGCCAGTAGATCCCGCCCTTCCTCTTCGGAGATACACCTTTGAAGGACTCCGGTTGTGCTTTTCTTATAAAGCTCTCCCTCATGGACCTTATAGGCTTTAGACCACCGCACTATGCAGCGGGCCTCGTTTTGGTCCTCGGGAAGTTCCTGCCTAGTTAGGTAGGCTAGGAATGGTTCTGTCCATGGGGCAATGACTTCCATTATTGCGTGGGCCGACGGTGTTATTTCGTTGGCGGGACCACCAACTATGTCGGAATGTTCGGTGTGGGGCAGTGTGGTTTGGTCCGGGTTGTTATTTCCGGACTCTCCCTCCCATAGTACGGATGGCTTGAAAAGCCTCTCTAGGAAGATGTTGGGGGGGACGGCATCGCGCTTTGCGCTTATGCATGCTAACACGTCTGCTGCCTGGTTGTTATCCCGGGCTATATGGTGAAATTCGTGCCCCTCAAACCGAGCTGACATTTTTAGGACGACATTGCGATAAGCTGCCATTTTCGGATCCTTGGCATCAAAGTCCCAATTTATTTGGGATATCGCGAGGTTCGAATCCTCACAAGACCTCTAGGCGTTGAATGCCCATGGAGACTGCCATCCGGAGACCATGTAGAAGGGCCTCGTAGTCGGCTGCGTTGTTGGAGTCCGTGTACATTATTTGAAGTACGTATTGGACTGTATCTCCGGTTGGAGTCCGTGTACACAGAGTCGGTTACAATGTTGGGCGCAGCCAGGACCGGGTTTGTTGCCAATATGGCTTTGATTTCTTCGAGTCCGGTCGTGGCAGCATCCGTCCACTCGAAGTGTTCGGTGCGCCGGAGGAGGCGATAAAGGGGTAATGCCTTTTCTCCTAAGCGGGATATGAAGCGGCTTAGAGCCGCCACGCATCCAGTCAATTTTTGTATTTGTTTGAGGTCTTTGGGGATATCCAATTGTGATAGAGCTCGGATCTTGGCTGGCTTTGCTTCAATTCCTCTACCGGATACAATGAAGCCCAAGAGCTTTCCGCCGTACCGAAAACGCATTTTTCGTGGGTTGAGCTTGATGTCATATGTTCGGAGATTATCGAATGTGAGCCTCAAGTCGTCGACTAGGGTTTCGACATGCTTGGATTTGACGACCACATCGCCTATGTATGCCTCCACTGCTTTTGCCGATCTGGTTTGCCGACATGTCCGAATCACGCTACCGATATGTTGCGCCGGGCGCTTTTTGAGCCCAAAGGGCATTGTGTTGAAGCGAATGGGCCATATGGAGTGATGAATGCCGCTATGGCTTGGTCTGGCTCTGCCATCTTAATTTGGTGGTAACCGGAGTATGCGCCGAGGAAACACAATGAATGGTGTCTCATGTAGCGTCGATAATTTGATCGATGCGGGGGAGAGGGAAGGGATTCTTTGGGCAGGCCTTGTTAAGGTCCTTAAAATCGACACATAGGCACCAGGATTTGTCCTTCTTTGGTACCATTACCAGGTTTGCTAGCCAGTCCGGATGTTTAATATCTCTGATGAATCTGGCCTCCAATAGTTTAGCTAGCTCCTCTCCCATGGCCTGTCTCTTGGGTTCGAAGAAACGCCAAAGAGCTTGTTTGACTGGCTTGAATCCTTTTAGGATATTTAGGTTGTGCTTTCTGCCACGGCGTGGGATTCTGGCATGTCTCGAAGGGTGCCATGCAAAATGTCCCAATTTTCACAGAGGGAATTCTCGAAAGCGGAGTCCACATCAGGGTTTAATTGTGCCCCGATGGAGGCCATTTTTGTAGGGTCCGTTGGATGGACTTGGAATTTGACTATTTCGTCTGACGGTTTAAAAGAGGTGGACTTGGATCTCTTATTGACTCTCACATCGTCCCTGTTCACCGTGGAGCGCAGCGCGGTGAGTTCCTCTGCCGCTAGGGCTTCGGATAGTGCCTCAAGGGCAAGTGCGGCTGTTTTATTTTCGGCGCGGAGCGCTATGTCTGGGTCACTAGCGAGAGTGATAATTCCGTTGGGTCCGGGCATTTTGAGCTTCATGTACCCGTAATGGGGTATAGCTTGAAAAATTGTGAATGCCTCTCGCCCTAATAGAGCGTGGTATCAGCTGCTGAACGGGGCCACTTGGAATGTGACCTCCTCGGACCTATAATTGTCCGCGTTCAACACCACATCTAGTGTGATCTTTCCTGTACAACATGCTTCCCGACTGGGGATTATTCCTCTAAAGGTTGTGCTGCTTTGCTCTATGCGGCTCCAGTCTATTTCCATTTTTCGAAGGGTTTCCTCGTAGATGAGGTTTAATCCGCTGCCGCCGTCCATGAGTACCTTGGTAAGGCGAAAGCCATCCACTATTGGACCGAGGACCAATGCGGCTGGTGCTCGGGCTGTTCGGAATTTAGGTTCGTCACTGGCGTTAAAGGTAATAGCCGTGTCACTCCATGTATTTATTGTTGCTATCTGGTAGACTTCGGCAAGGCTGCGGAGTGTTCGTTTCCTCTTATTATTTGATGCGAAAGTCTCGAAGACTGATAAAACTGTACTGGTATTGTTGGGCTGGTGCTCTGGAGCTTAAGAGCTCTTCGCCACTTTTGGCCACCTGCCGTAGTATCCAACATGCTCTAAGGCTATGAGTTGGAGTGGCACCCTCTCGTATATGAATTTTGCAGGTCCATTGAGCCATCCCTCCAAAGACGGTTCCATGTCCTTTGGGGGTTTTTGCTTTTGGTATGTAACCTGTGTGCCCGGTGATGATGCACCCTTTTATTTCGGACTAGGGTCGATTCGGGGCCGGATTATCCCAAAATTTGATTTCGGTTTTCCAGCGCTCTCCATCACAAGTAAAGATTTTCGCATTATGGACGCCAAGTTAGCGAAGCATGTAATTTCAATGACGACTTATCTATGGCGTTTAGGATTCCCTTGTCCGTGCAATTATTGCAGAAGAATGAGATTGCTTCCTCCTAGCGGCAGTCCTTTATCTTGTCCATAACCAGGAGGAATCTGGCCCAGTAATGATGTACTGTTTCACCGGGCTCTTGCCGGATTTGGGATAGATTGCTTATGTTTGGGTGGGCGGGTGGAATTAAATTCTGAACCCCGTCCGATCTGAGATTCAGGGACCAAGAAGTTTCCGAACTTGGAAGCTTGGGTTCTTGGACGTTGTCCAATGAATCTAGCCCGCTGCCTGACTTTAAGTTCAGGGCTTGAGTAGTGTCCTCCCCTCTGCGGGAATCTGGCATGGAGGGGTAAGGAATCCGGACATAGCTAGTCCTTAAGGTAGAAGAAAAGTCACCGTATTGTTCCTTTACCACAACAACGTGGTGGGTAGCCTGGGGAGAGTTGATCTCTCTCAGATCGGTTTTAGGCTCAATCTGATCGTAGTCTGTAGTGACTCCCAGGGCGGCGATGCGATCCAAGAGCTCGTTCAAGGAAGAGGGCTCCATCGGATCTAATGGCTCGGCGAGTTCCGACTTAATGTGAAGATTGCTTTCGATGACCCGAGAAGTCATCGTTGGCGCGGCGGCCGAACATGCGGTCATAAGAAAACCGCCTAGCCGGAGAGTTTGGCCGGTGGCCAAAGCTCTTTTAGCAACGGTGCCGTCTTTAAAGACGGGATGAGGCATCCTTCCTGACAGCAACGACATAGAGGAACTCTCAATGAAAGCACCAATGTCGGTGTCAAAACCGTCGGATCTCGGGTAGGGGGTCCCGAACTGTGCGTCTAGGCGGATGGTAACAGGAGACAAGGGACACGATGTTTTTACCCAGGTTCGGGCCCTCTTGATGGAGGTAAAACCCTACTCCTGCTTGATTAATATTGATGATATGGGTAGTACAATAGTGCATCTACCACGAGATCAAAGAGGCTAAACCCTAGAAGCTAGCCTATGGTATGATTGTTGTTCGTCCTACGGACTAAAACCCTCCAGTTTATATAGACACCGGACAGGGTTAGGGTTACACAGAGTCGGTTACAATGGTAGGAGATCTACATATCCGTATCGCCAAGCTTGCCTTCTACACCAAGGAAAGTCCCATCCGGACACGGGACGAAGTTTTCAATCTTGTATCTTCATAGTCCAGGAGTCCAGCCAACGGTGATAATTCGGCTATCCGGACACCCCCTAATCCAGGACTCCCTCACCCGCCAAAGCAAAAATGACGATTCCGGCACGGGAGACAATAACACCCCGGACAGTGCAGAAGACAACCCCCTCCAGCAGGATTCAGCACAGGAGGATAGAGAAGCCAGCCCTCATGAGAGAGCGGCATGTAGAGGTAGAGGACGATAATTACATGCCTCCCTCCGAAGACGAGGCAAGCCTCGACGACGACGAATTTTTCGTTCCTGAGGATCCCGTCGAACAAGAGTGTTTCAAACGCAGGCTTATGGCCACAGCGAGCAGCCTCAAGAAAAAAACAGCAACAGCTTAGAGTTGACCAAGACTTGCTAGCCGACAGATGGACTGATGTCCTTGCGGCTGAAGAGTACGAACTCGAACGCCCCTCCAAGACCTACCCAAAATGCAGGCTGCTACCCCGATTAGAGGAGGAAGCACCTAGACCTACATCACCAGCAAGACGACAGGCCGACCGCCACCTCGTGGTCATGACAGAGAAGCTTCCTGCCCTCCACTCAAACCGCACCCCATTGCCGCCAAAGAATACCAAGGCATGGGGAAATGCGCCAGACACTGAGATATATTGGAGGACAGGGCAAGGCAAACAAGATTGATATATGGATCGGCGTGGGCGCCCACGACACGTGACGATAACCTTCATGCCGGATATGGTAAATCCGGCCGGGCCGAACACAGTAGACAAAGCTCATTTGAGCTACGTCGTGATATAGCCCAATACAGAGGCCCCGCACACCCACTATGCTTCATAGATGAAATAATGGATCATCATATCCTCGAGGGTTTCAAACCCGCAAACATCGAATCATACGATGGCACAACAGATCCGGCGGTATGGATCGAGGATTATCTCCTTCATATCCACATGGCCCACGGCGTTGATCTACACGCCATCAAATACCTCCCACTCAAGCTTAAAGGACCAGCTCGGCATTGGCTTAACAGCTTGCCAGCTGAATCAATTGATTGTTGGGAGGACCTGGAAGCTGCATTCCTCGACAACTTCCAGGGCACCTATGTGCGACCACCAGATGCCGATGACCTAAGCAACATAATTCAGCAGCCAGAGGAATCGGCCAGACAATTCTGGACACGGTTCCTAACCAAGAAAGATCAAATAGTCGATTGTCCGGACGCAGAGGCCCTTGCAGCCTTCAAGCATAACATCCGTGACGAGTGGCTTGCCCGGCACCTAGGGACAGAAAGGCCGAAATCCATGGCAGCCCTCACAACACTCATGACCCGCTTTTGCGCGGGAGAAGACAGCTGGCTAGCTCGTAGTAATAACATGACCAAGATCCCTGGTAATTCGGATACCAAGGACAACATCGGCAGGTCGCGTCGCAACAAGCAAAAGCGCCGCATTAACAGTGACAATGCTGACGATACGGCAGTTAATGGCGGATTTAGAGGCTCTAAACCCGGTCAGCGGAAAAAGCCATTCAAAAGAAATACTCCGGGCCCGTCCAATTTGGACCGAATACTCGATCGCCGTGCTGTATACACGGCACTTCGAAAACCAGCCAACCACACCAACAGTGATTGTTGGGTGTTCAAGCGGGCCGGCAAGTTAAACGCTGAAAACAATGACAAGGGGCTGCATAGCGATGCCGAGGAGGAGCTCCGACCACCGAACAATAGGGGACAAAAGGGCTTCCCCCCACAAGTGCGGACGGTCAACATGATACACGCAACCCACATACCCAAAAGGGAGCGGAAGCGTGCACTCAGAGACGTATATGCGTTGGAGCCAGTCGCCCCAAAGTTCAACCCATGGTCCTCCTGCCCGATCACTTTTGATTGAAGGGACCACCCCACTAGCATCCGCCATGGCGGATTCGCCGCATTGGTTCTAGACCCAATCATTGACGGATTTCACCTCACTAGAGTCCTTATGGACGACGGCAGCAGCCTGAACCTGCTTTATCAGGATACAGTGCGAAAAATGGGCATAGATCCCTCAAGGATTAAACCCACAAAGACGACCTTTAAAGGCGTCATACCAGGTGTAGAGGCCAACTCAGACAGGCTCGCTTACACTTGAGGTGGTCTTCGGATCCCCAGATAATTTCCGCGAGGAGTTAATCTTCGACATAGTCCCGCTCCGCAGTGGCTATCACGCGATCGCTTGGACGAACCGCATTTGACGGTAAAGTTCAATGCGGTGCCGCACTACGCATACCTCAAGCTCAAGATGCCAGGCCCTCGAGGAGTCATTACGGTCAATGGAAACACCGAACGCTCTCTCCGAACGGAGGAGCATACAACGGCCCTCGCTGCGGAAGTACAAAGCGGCCTCTCAAGGCAATTCTCCAGTCCGGCCATTAAACGTCCGGACACCGTCAAACGCGCTCGGAGTAACCTACAACAAGACCGTCTGGCACGTTTCGAGCACGCGTAGCAATGCGGCCCCAACCCCAGCCCTTGCGAAATTGCGAAACCAGTACTACGCGTACATAACTATGATCTAGAAATACCATGGGCATAGGGGGAGGGGCACGACAACGGCATGCCCAAAATGCGGCTCAACCGCACCAGGGGCTCCCGATTTTGTCATTTTTTTCTTACTTTCAGGACTCCACTCTACGGAAGGCCTGTCCGGCAATACACTCACCGAACACACGATGCAACAGCCAGGGAGGCAGAAAGCTACATCGAGTGTCCAGGTGGTCTCCATAACGAGCAGTATACTTGTTTCGCATATCATCCCGCAGCCCGCCCCTAGACGGGGACATGTTAAATAGTCCCATCCCTTGCTTATCGCACTATTTGTATCGTTCTGCTTTTACCGCAGACTTTTTGAATAAATAATACATAGCTTTTGTCTATTATTGCATTCCTTTTTTATATAAAATATGTCAGTTATGACATTATGCAACCATACACTTTGGTACGGCCAATACACCAGGGGCTTACGTACCCCAGAATATGGTGTGAGAAGTCCGAACACTCTCATGAGTGCGGCACCCCGAACTTATAGCATTATATGCATCGGCTCTGAATCATGGCTTGGGTCAATAGTTGGGTTTGCCCTCCCATGTTTTGGTACCTTACGTTCCGTTATATCGGCTAAGGTAGCTCTAGGGAACCACTGCGATTTTGCCCCGGTTGAGCTGGGCTAAGCACCTCAGTGGAGAAAGCTAAAACTGACCATCATGATAAGGCGAGAGCTGGTCGCTGTTCGAGAGGTTTTCAAGTCCCTAAAGACTTACGCCGGTTAGAGCGAGGAGTCGGCTTTGTCCGGCCTAGGCGTGGATAGTGCCCCGAACTCGGTTTTCCAAATACTAGGGGCTTCGCCAAAATTTAAAATTATAGAATTCTATGGCTAAGTGAGAGTGTTCAAGCATTATAGTCTGATTGCCTTGTTCGTTGTGTTGAGCGCCTCCCTCGAAGGACTCAATAATGGGAAATAGAGCGCTCAAGTTTATCCCGAACACCGCAGCACTCGTGGCATGGGGGCGTGTTTACGACTCGCCATCTCTCAAATTTAATAAACGGCCGCATGTAAGGTAACATATTAAATTCAAAAGCGTTGCTTAGCGCATATGAACAAGTTTTCAGCGTACAGGATCACAAATGCGAGTTTACTCAAAAATTACATCTTTGGAGCATTCATCCGCTATACGGCGGGCACCTTTCAGGACGCCCTCATAATACATATTGGGCTTGCGATGCTCCTTGCCCGGCGGTGGTCCGTCCGTCACAAGCTTCTCAGCGTCCATCTTGCCCCAGTGCACTTTAGCACGGGCACGGGCCCAACGGGCACCTACGATGCATATGGAGCACTTGATGACTTCAAGCCTTGGACACGCATCCACCAGCCGCCTTTACCAGCTCAAGTAGCTCCTGTGCATGGCTTCCTGTGCCACGTACCGACTACAAGACCCTTCATGGCCTGTTCGGCCACCTTATGGCGCTCGACCAGCTGCTTCAGCTGGTCGCTCGAGGGCACCGGGTGTCCGGCCTCAACATACTAAGACCAGAACACCTTCTCCGTCGAGCTCCCCTCTTCGGCTTGGTAGAATGCGGCAGCATCGGACACACTCCGGGGAAGATCTGCAAATGCTCCTGGAGAGCTCCGGACTCGGGTAAGTAACAAGTAATTCACTTTCACGTGCTTGCTTTGCATAAAGAATGCCTTACCCGCCGCTATCTTCTTCATCGCCTCAATTTCATGGAGGGCTTTTAGGGCTTCTGCCTTGGCATATTTGACGCCTTTGCCGCCGAGGCGAGCTCGGACTCTCGAAGTCTTTGAGTCAAGCTCCAAACTCTCGTGTTTTTCCACGAGCCTGGAGCTCTTGCTGCACGTCCGCCACCCGCGCCTCCTGCTTTTCTCGCTGGGTACACTCCATGGCCACATTTTCTTTGGCCTTGGACAGCGCTTCCTTCAGGGTCGCCACCTGGGTTGTGGCCCCTGTAATACTCACGTTGGTCCTGTCATTTTTTGCAACCACATCTTTTTTATACTTACATAAGGTATTACTTACCTTCCTTGTCCTCGAGCTGCTTCTTGGCAAGGCCGAGCTCATTCTCGGACCGCTCGAGGCTCTACTTCATTGCAGTGACCTCCGCAGTCAGTGCGGCAGAGGTCAACAGCACAGCCTGCATTCCCATATTGACATACTTATGTTAGAGTCCTGCGTATATCTTTTTGATCCTCAGTTCGGCTTTTCTTTCCGAACACAAAACTAAGCATTAGGGGCTACTGTCTATGCGGTAATATTTTTACATATCTTAAATACATACCTCAAAACCTGTTAGAAGGTCACGGGCATTGGTCCCAGTCCGCTCTTGGCGATCGAATCCTTCCGGATCACCACACTCATAATAGTGCGGTGTTTCGTCGATGGAGGCGCCTTTAAGCACCTCCAGCAGATTATCCGTGCCTTCGTTGGACGGAGGTCACCGCGCCGTCAGAGGGCTTGCCCTTCTTAGTAGGGGTCGTCACGGACACCGAAACCGCTGAAGGTTCCGGCGGTGTCTCGCCCAGGTCGGACTTAGAGCCCTTCGGGATTTTATCCCCTTTGCGCCTGGAGTTCGGGTGGTCGCCTTGCGGCGCCTCCAGGACCACCCCCTCCTGGCTTGGACCCTTTTGGGACTCCACCTCGGCATCGTCCGTAGGACGAGGGGAGGTAGCAGTCGGAAGCGAAAGCCTATTCACATTCGACGAATCCAGGGATCCGCCCGACGAAGCGTCGAGCTGGGCCGTGGGCGGACTGCATGATTACATTTGGCGTCAGAAGATACTGTGCAATAAAGGAACGCCATGAGTTATTCTGGTATTAGGATACTTACGATTTTGCCAGGGGCTTGGCCCTGGATGGCCACTCCTCTTCACCGTCGCCGGTGTTGGTGGAGTAGTCCGGAGGAAGGGTCCTTCCCTTCTGATTCCCTCCGCCCCCCGGTTGGGGCGGCCTTCCTTTCATTCCTCCCCGCTGGAGGGGAGAGGCTTCTTCTTCCTCCTCATCTTCGGAGGAGGAGGCGCCTTTGGAGTCATCGGACGATGAATCGGCATCATCAGCGCCGGGAACTCTTTCGAGTTCCCGCGGCCTTGTTCTTAGCCTTCTTCTCCGGCACCATGTAAGGTACCGGGACCAGCAGCCCCGTCAAGTGGGCGTTTGCTGGATCTTCGGGCAAAGGAGCCGGGCAGTCGATCTGCCAGGTCTTCTTCTGCCATTCCTGTCAAAGGAACGGGAGCTTAGATCCCGCATAGAGTTAAACTATGAAAAACAAGTATCCCGTAAAGGGTAAAATAAGCTTACTACGCTGTCTTGGCGCTTCGCGGAATCCGCGATCCTCGGTGATGGGAGGGGAACCTCGGCGCCTTTGAATAGCACCTTCCGTGCATCCTCGCATGCGTTGTGTCAAAGAGCCCGCCAGAGTTTGGTGCTGGGCCGGGTTGAACTCCCATAAGTTAAAAGCCCGTCGTTGACACGGGAGGATCCGGCGGATGAGCATGACCAGGACTACGTTGACGAGTTTAACCTCTTTGTTCACCAGGTCTTGGATGCAGGTTTGGAGTCTGGTCCGCTCTTCCGAATTACCTGTAACGCCACGGATTCGATGCGCCAGGTGTCTGCCAGTTTTTCACCGTCGTTGCCATGTCATTTGCTTGCGTGTCACATTTTATCATGTCATCATGTGCATCTCATTTTGCATACGTGTTCATCTCTTGCATCCGAGCTTTTTCCCCGTTATCCGTTTTGCAATCCGGCACTCCTATGTCCCCCGGCGTCCCCCTTTTGTCTCTCCTTGTAGAGGGTGTTAAACTTTCTCGGAATGGCCCGAGGTTTGCCAAGCGGCCTTGGTATAGCACCGGTAGACCGCCTTTCAAGTTTCGTGCCATTTGGAGGTCGTTTGGTACTCCAACGGTTAACCGGGTAACCGTAAAAGCCTCCTTCTCTTTGCAGCCCAACACCTCTCCAAAGTGGCCCAAAACCCAGCAAACCCCCTCCATGCTCTCGGTCGTTCGATCACGATCGTGTAGGCGAAAACCGTGGTCCATTTGGACTCTCCTAGCTCCCTCTATCTATAAATATGTGCCTCCCCCCGAGATCTCGCAGTCCAAACCCTAGCCTAGCCTCTCCCCGCGCCGCCGGACGCGTCCGCCGACGGTCGAACATGTCCGCCGCCCCGCAGCCACGTCGCTTCAGCCAATAGGAGCGCGCTAAGTCACCCTGCCGCCCCTCTCCTCCAGTCCGCCGCCGCCACGTGGCCTTCCCCGCGCCTCCACCGCCGCTACGCCCATAGCGGGCCCAGCTGGGACCTGTTCGCCGCCGCCGCTGCCCAGCGCTTCGCCAGCGCTCGAAGCTCATCCTCGCGCCGCCGCGAAGCCCGGCACCGCCTCCCGGCCTCCCTGTTGCTGCCCGTCCTCCGCGCCTCCGCCTCGCCGAAGCGCCGCCCGCTACCGCCGCCGTCCGCCGCCAGCTTGGCTGTTGCCGGGCCGGATCCGGCAAGGGGCCGGCCAGATCCTGTGCTCCAGCCACCGTCCCCTCCCTCTCCGGCGCCATTCCGGCGAGGCCTCGATCTCCGCAACCGTCCAGATCCGAAGGTTGACTTTCCCCTTCATCGCATCATATCTCCATGCGTGCTGCTCAGTTTCGTGCGTGTAATATGTCTAATTTTTCGCCTCGGAGAGCACGTCATTTCATTCCATTGCATCATGTTCATTTGAGCTTATCTTGATGCCTGAATCTTTGTTGCAAGAGTACTATATGATGTTAACCTGCTGAAACTGTTATAATTTGATAATTTGTCTTTTTTTTTTTGCATTTGAAGTGTGCATCCTATGAGGTTGATGTCTACATGTGTTTTGAACTATGTCATGCCATCTTCACAGTGGTTCCATCCATGTATTTTTGTGAGTCTTGTACTGAGTGCTTCGAGCTCGTGAAGTAGGGTACTTGCTGTTGCTGTTTTGTTAGGCTGATTCTGTTATATTATGATGCTATGTAAACCTGCTGCTACAAGTCATTATATGCATAATCTGGAGATGTTCATTAGGGATGTTTTGTTATACATGTCTTGCACTATCCACACATGCCCTTTGTTGCAATTATAGTCTGCTGTAACTTGTTGTAATCTTGCTCTCAAATTGCTAAATAATGTTTCTGTCAGCCTGCTAACATTAAGTTCAATGTTGCCATGATTGTTGTTAGTGATCCGTGCACCATATGAATTTTCTCTTGCCATGCTTAGCTTCATAAACATGTCTTCTTACTGTTTATTGCATTTCCATGCCATATATTGCTCTGTGGTGAGTGCTGCAAGCTCACCAACATGCCTACTTATTGTAGTTCCTTCCATGTATGAATCTGTAATATAACTTGCTATCTTTACATGGGCGCCATCATATTTTCTGTGCCATTTTGGCTCATGGTCAGTAAGGGACTTTCGTTCTATGAAATTAGTAGGTTCATTCCATGCTCTAGTTTGACATGATGGCTTGCTGTAACATGTCGTTTGATAGCTCTAAACTTTGCAACCTGATGTTATTTCTGCAAAGTCTGAAACTGTTATTATTTGCAATCTTTCCATGTCCTTTTGAGCATGTTTTTGTCATTTCTGGAGATAGCTCAGTGTTCATGTTTTGTCATGCTTTACCTGTACATCACGTCCATGCATTTTGTTATCATGTTAACATGCTGTAGCTTGTTGTTTAGGTGCTTGCAATATGCCTAGTTGCTGTTTTGGACAGATTGTTGCTATAACTTGTAGTGTATGTGTTGAACCGTTGCTCGGTTTTGAGTGTGCCCTATATGAAACTTGCTTGATTTTGCATGTACTTTCATATTACCATGTTGCATCCTTGTTTTGTTGTGTTTGCTTGATGTTTATATGCATTTTGCATCAATGTCATGTTTAACTTGTTTTTCACATCTTCTAGGCCGTAGCTCCGAATCTAATGAACTTTATATGTAACTTGACTAGAATTTCGTGTAGATCATCGTGGTGCGTCTTAACTTGCTGTTTAACAACTTGAACATAAGGTTATTCAGATCTGGACCAATTTCTAAATTTGAATATGAGAACTTACCGGAATTGTTATATGTTGTTTCCGGCCTCATTTAAACTTGCTTTGATGTGTTGGTCTTGTATGCATCATATCTTGCCATGAGTAGCTTCATGTAGTCTTGTCATGCATCATGCTTGTTTGTGCATCATGCCTTGTGCATGTGTGGTGTGTTTACTATGTTGTGTGCTTCTTTTTGTTAGTTCCTGTTTCGTTGCGATCGTGAGGATTCGTTCGTCTACGCTTGGTTCGGCTTCATCCGTTCGTCTTCTTCATGGACTCATTCTTCTTCCCTGCGGGATTTCAGGTAAGATGACCGTCACCTTGGATCTCATTACTATCATTGGTATTCTAGTTGCTTCGTTCTATCGCTATGCTGCGTCACCTACCACTTGCTGCTCAAGCCTCCCAAATTGACATGAACCCCTAACCTTTGTCACCCTTCCTAGCAAACTGTTGTTTGGCTATGTTACCGCTTTTGCTCGGCCCCTCTTATAGCGTTGCTAGTTGCAGGTGAAGATGAAGATTGCTCCATGTTGGATTATGTTTATGTTGGGATATTACAATATCTCTTATATTATTAATGCATCTATATACTTGGTAAAGGGTGGAAGGCTCGGCCTTATGCCTGGTGTTTTGTTCCACTCTTGCCGACCTAGTTTCCGTCATATCGGTATTATGTTCCCGGATTTTTGCATCCCTAACGCGGTTGGGTGATTTATGGGACCCCCTTGACAATTCACTTTGAATAAGACTCCTCCAGCAAGGCCCAACATTGGTTTTACCATTTGCCTCACCTATGCCCTTTTTCCCTTGGGTTTCCGGAGCCCGAGGGTCAACTTTATTTTAGCCCCCCGGGCTAGTTCTCCTCTAAGTGCTGGTCCAAACTGAGCGATGTCCGGCGCCCCCTGGGCAACCAGGGTCTATGCCAACCCGTCGTCTTGCTCATCCGGTGTGCCCCGAGAACGAGATATGTGCAGCTCCTATCGGGATTTTTCGGCACATCCGGGCGGCTTTGCTGGTCTTGTTTTATTACTGTCGAAATGTCTTGTAGCCGGGATTCCGAGACTGATCGGGTCTTCCCCTGATCGTGAGAGCTTATCATGGGCTAAGTTGGGACACCCCTGCAGGGTATAAACTTTCGAGAGCCGTGCCCGCGGTTATGTGGCAGATGGGAATTTGTTAATATCCGGTTGTAGTAAACTTGAAGTATAAACTCTTCTAAAATACACCAACTGTAGCGTGAATCGTGAGTGTCTCTTTTCGGGTTGATCGAGAGGAGAACACGGTTTCGGGTTATGTCTGACGTAAGTAGGAGTTCAGGATCACTTCTTGATCATTACTAGTTGGCGACCGCTTGCTTTGCTTCTCTCCTCGCTCTTATTTGCGTATGTTACCCACCATACATGCTTAGTCGCTGCTGCAACCTCACCACTTTACCCCTTCCTTTCCCATTAAGCTTTGCTAGTCTTGATACCCATGGTAATGGGATTGCTGAGTCCTCCTGGCTCATAGATTACTACACCAACATTTGCAGGTGCAGGTTATGCGATGATCATGACGCGAGAGCGATGCATGCTTGTTTTGGAGTTCTTTTTCTGCTTCTTCGATCAGGGGATAGTTTCCAGGTCGGCAGCCTGGGCTAGCAGGGTGGATATTGTTGAGTTTCTGTTTATGATTCATCCATAGTCGGATGTTGTTCTTGTATGTTGTATTGTTGTATTCTGGTGACATTGTATGTATTAGATGTATCCCTACCTATTGTGTAATGTTGATGTAATGATATCCACCTTGCAAAAGCGTCTTCAAGATGCGCTTCTATCCTTGGTGGGACCTTCGAGTTCCTTTAGGATAGGGTCGCATCTTGGGCGTGACATTACCCCACGACAGGCCCTTCTCTTTCCAGGAGGTGAGCCGTGTGGGGATGCCATATTGGAATTCGGGGGCCGCCGCCCATTCAGGGTCACGCGGCTCGGTGATGTAGAACCACCCCGATTGCCACCCCTTTATGGTCTCCACGAAGGAGCCCTCGAGCCATGTAACGTTGGGCATCTTACCCACCATGGCGCCCAAGACTACTTGCTGGCCGCCCACTACCTTCGGCTTGACATTGAAGGTCTTCACCATGTCAAGTGGGGCTTGATGCGGAGGAAAGCCTCGCGACATGACGATAAACGCCAGATGTTGAGGACGAAGTTTGGGGCCAGATCGTGGAAATCCAGGCCAGAGTAGAACATGAGCCCCTGGACAAACGAAAGTGAAGTGGGAAACCTAGTCCGCGGAGGAAATGGGTGAGGAACACCACCCTCTCAGGGGGCCTGGGGGTGGGGATGAGCTGCCCCTTGTCTGGGAGCCGGTGCGCGATGTCGTTAGACAAGTATCCGGCCTCCCTCAACTTCTTGATGTGGACTTTCCTTGGCGTGGAAGGCAAGCTTGGCGATACGGATATGTAGATCTCCTCCCATTGTAACCGACTCTATGTAACCCTAACCCTCTCGGTGTCTATATAAACCAGAGGGTTTTAGTCCGTAGGACGAACAACAATCATACCATAGGCTAGCTTCTAGGGTTTAGCCTCTCTGATCTCGTGGTAGATCTACTCTTGTACTACCCATATCTTCAATATTAATCAAGGTGAGTAGGGTTTTACCTCCATCGAGAGGGCCCGAACCTAGGTAAAAACATCGTGTCCCTTGTCTCCTGTTACCATCCGCCTAGACGCACAGTTAGGGACCCCCTACCCGAGATCCGCCGGTTTTGACACCGACAGCTCCTATTTACTGCGGACGAAATTTTTCGATCCGAAGTACGCTCCCTGGATGGACGCTGGAGTCCGGCGGACGCATATGTAGATTTGGCAAAGAGTATGGCTGATGCTGCCGACTTCTTCCAAGGTCAAGGTGACAAGGAAGTGGAGAAGCTTTTCTGGTCGCAATTCCGTGCTCCCACCCGCCCGCTGCCATTGAGTGACAAGATGGCTGCTGTAGCGGAGCTTCACAGGTTGTCCGGGCTTGCAATGCAGTCTGTAATAGACCATCTTTGCCGAAGGGGTCTAAGCCGGACAATTACTTTGGTTTGGTGCAGCAGTTCCTTGGGGCCGTGCCTCGGATCGATGCCATGAGGAGATCGGCATGTATAGGGGGTGCACGGATGGCGCTCGCCCGCGTTAAAGCCTATTGGACGGATATGGATGCCACCATGATAGCGCCTGTGATCCGTGGGGGGCCAATATCCGGCCGAGCACTACTTGGCACAGGTCACAAAAGGTGCCCGTCTAATAGAAGCGCAGTGCTCGAAGAATGTCCTGTTCGAATGAACGGAATCATTGTAAAAACAATGTTTATTTTGATTATCAGGCTAGATTTGTACTATTTGCCTGAGAATATGATTATTTCCCCCGTGCGGCCGTTTATATATATGTAAATAAATATGTAATACGAAAGTTAGCAGTCGTTGGCTTCAGCCCCCACGCATACAATACGGGGGTGTTTGTGAACAAATATGCTTAATCACACTTGATCCAACGTCTTGGTCTGTTAAGGAGGTGATCGCACGACGAACTAGGCAACCGGACTATATATCTGTAACACTTTCGCTTAGCCATGGGATTCTAAAGTGGGGCTACTATGTAGCCCCTGGTACCTTCGCGTGCATCCGAATACGGGCGCGTATGTACCTGGCCGGGAAATAGCCCTTCGTTAATGCGAAGGAATCCTAAAGATTCCGGTGAGTCCTCGAGTGGTTGACCAGTCTCTCGCTGTATCATGACAGTCTGTTTTTGGCTTTCTCTACCGAGGTGCTCGTCCGGAATAACCAGGGCACAATCGAAGTAGTTCTCCTTTGGCCACAGAGGGAGTCCTGGATTAGGGGGTGTCCGGATGGCCGGACTATGACCTTTGGCCGGACTCCTGGACTATGAAGATACAAGATTGAAGACTTCGTCCCGTGTCCGGATGGGACTTTCCTTGGCGTGGAAGGCAAGCTTGGCAATACGGATATGTAGATCTCCTCCCATTGTAACCGACTCTATGTAACCCTAACCCTCTTCGATGTCTATATAAACCGGAGGGTTTTAGTCCGTAGGATGAACAACAATCATACGATAGGCTAGCTTCTAGGGTTTAGCATCTCTGATCTCGTGGTAGATCTACTCTTGTACTACCCATATCATCAATATTAATCAAGCAGGAGTAGGGTTTTACCTCCATCGAGAGGGCCCAGACCTGGATAAAAACATCGTGTCCCTTGTCTCCTGTTACCATCCGCCTAGATGCACAGTTCGGGACCCCCTACCCGAGATCCACCGGTTTTGACACCGGCATTGGTGCTTTCATTGAGAGTTCCTCTATGTCGTCATCTTTAGGCCCGATGCCTCCTCCAATCATCAACAACGATGCGGTCCAGGGTGAGACTTTTCTCCCCGGAGAGATCTTCATATTCGGCGGCTTTGCACTGTGGGCCAATTCGCTTGGCCATCTGGAGCAGATCTAAAGCTACGCCTGGCCATCGTGTCAGGTTTGAAGTTTGAACTACACGGCTAACGTCCGGCGGAGACTTGATCTTCGACGGTTCGAGCCACAGCCTAAGCGCCAGATCGTCACGACGGGCATGATCTAGCCTCGCCACCAACAAAGGCCCCTCGAGGTCAAGACAAAGGTCCGCCCGACCCTTAGCTCGGAGTCGAATGCACCAATCGAGGACGGGTGGCTGGACACCGCGTCGGGGGCTGCAATCTCTACAACGATCGAGCTGAACACCATACCTGTCCTTTGCAAAGCTCGTGACTCCAAGGTGTCGGACTCCTCTGCGGACTCCGAACCTTCCGCGCCCTTGCCAATCGAATCCGATTGGGCGCCGATCATGGAGTTCACCGCCGCGGACATCTTTCAGCACTCGCCCTTCGGCGACATTCTGAATTCACTAAAGTCTCTCTCTTTATCAGGAGAGCCCTGGCCGGACTATGATCAGCAAGGTTGGGATGCGGACGACGAAGAAATTCAAAGCCCACCCACCACCCCACTTCGTAGCCGTTGTCGATGATTTAACCGACACGCTCGACTTCGACTCCGACGACATCGACGGTATGGACGCCGATGCAGGAGACGACCAAGAACCAGCGCCTATAGGGCACTGGAAGGCCACCTCGTCGTATGGCATATACATGGTGGACACCCCAAAAGAAGGGAACATCGATGGAACAACGGAGGATGACCCCTCCAAGAGTAAGCCTAAGCGCCGACGTCAGCGGCGCCGCTCTAAATCCCGCCAAAGCAAAAACGACGATTCCGGCACGGTTGACAATAACACCCGGACAGTGCCGAAGACAACCCCCTCCAGTAGGATTCAGCACAGGAGGATAGCGAAGCCAGCCCTCATGAGAGAGCGGCAGAAAGAGAGGTAGAGGACGATAATTACATGCCTCCCTCCGAAGACGAGGCAAGCCTCGACGACGACGAATTTGTCGTGCCTGAGGATCCAGTCGAACAAGAGCATTTCAAACGCAGGCTTATGGCCACGACAAGTAGCCTCAAGAAAAAACCGCAAACAGCTTAGAGCTGACTAAGACTTGCTAGCCGACAGATGGACTGATGTCCTTGCGGCTGAAGAGTACGAAATCGAATGCCCCTCCAAGAGCTACCCAAAACGCAGGCTGCTACTCCGATTAGAGGAGGAAGAACCTAGACCTACATCACCAGCGCATGATGCGGCCGACCAGCCACCTCGTGGCCGCGACAGAGAGGCCTCCCGGCCCTCCACTCAAGCCGCACCCCGACGTCGCTCAAAGAATACCAAGGCACGGGGAAATGCGCCGACACTGCGAGATATATTGGAGGACAGGGCAAGGCAAACAAGATCGATCTATGGATCGCGTGGGCGCCCACTACACGTGACGATAACCGTCCATGCTGGATATGGTAACCGCCGGGCCGAACACATGAGACAAAGCTCATTTGAGCTACATCGTGATATAGCCCAATACAGAGGCGCATCACACCCACTATGCTTCACAGATGAAGTAATGGATCATCAAATCCCCGAGGGTTTCAAACCCGTAAACATCGAATCATACGATGGCACGACAGATCCGGCGGTATGGATTGAGGATTTTCTCCTTCATATCCACATAGCCCGCGGCGATGATCTACATGCCATCAAATACCTCCCACTCAAGCTTAAAGGACCAGCTCGGCATTGGCTTAATAGCTTGCCAGCAGAATCAATTGGTTGTTGGGAGGACCTAGAAGCCGCATTCCTCGACAACTCTGTGGCACCTATGTGCTACCACCAGACGCCGATGACCTAAGCCACATAATTCAGCAGCCAGAGGAATCGGCTGCATAATTACGGACACGGTTCCTAACCAAGAAAAATCAAATAGTCGACTGTCCGGACGCAGAGGCCCTTGCAGCCTTCAAGCATAACATCCGTGACATGGCTTGCCCGACACCTAGGACAGGAAAGGCCAAAATCCATGGCAGCCCTCACAACACTCATGACCCGCTTTTGCGCGGGAGAAGACAACTGGCTAGCTCGTAGTACTAACATGACCAAGAGCCCTGGTAATTCGGATACCAAGGACAACATTGGCAGTGTCGGCGTCAAGAACAGCAAAAGCGCCGCATTAACGGCGCATAATGCCGAGGATACAGAGTTAATGCCGGATTCAGAGGCTCTAAACCCGGCCGATGGAAAAGCCATTCAAAAGAAATACTCCGGCCCGGCCCAATTTGGACTGAATACTCGATCGCTCGTGCCAGATACACGGCACCCCCGAAAAACCAGCCAACCACACCAACAGGGATTGTTGGGTGTTCAAGATGGCAGGCAAGTTAAACGCCGAAAACAATGACAAGGGGCTGCATAGCGATCATGAGGAGGAGCTCCGGCCGCCGAACAATAGGGTACATAAGGGCTTTGTCGGATTTCGGGTTCCGGCAGACCCTTGAGGTTCGAACACTGGGGTGCGCGCGGAGATCTCGCCCTCTACCTACCTGCACCCCGCCGCCTCGCTTGGATCTAAACTACGAAAGGAACAACACAAGAGACACAAGGTTTATACTAGTTCGGGCCACCATTGTGGTGTAATACCCTACTCTTGTTTGTGGTGTGGTGGATTGCCTCTTGGGCTGATGGCGATGAACAATACAAGGAAGAACAGCCTCGCGAGGGTCTGTTCTTGGCCGGGAGACGAACTACTAGGGGGAGTTCAGTCGCCTTCTCTCTCTCTAGATTGCTTAACCTCTAGCTCTATTCTGGATTCCGGATCAAGCTCTCTCTCTCTCTCCCCCCTCGATTCAAGATGCCCCTAGCTCTGCGCGTGGCTAGTCCTATTTATAGACAGATGCCCTGGTCCTCTTCCCAAATATTGAGCGGGAAGGGCGCCAACAATTGGCCATTTTGAAGGGGAACATCTGGTACACTTATCCTGACTAAAGTTGGTCCTCGCCTGTCAAATGCTCTGGTGGTGACGCCGGCTTGGGCTCCAAAATGACTTCCTTCCTGCCGTTGGGCTGGTCTTGGTCTTGTTGCACCGAAATAGACGCCTTTGCTTGATGCCCTCGCCTGCGCTTGCTCCCTGTGCACCAAAGAGGAAAGGAGGACATCAGCATGTCGGGCGCCTCACCGGGCGCCTCTTGGTCGTCATGGCTGCGCCATGGGCACCTCATGAGGTACCCCGCTTGATCTCTCCTCCTCCTCGCGAAGCTAGCTCGACGAGGCTGCGGCTCGAGGAAGCTCCCTGTCGTCCGCCCCGCGAGGCTTGGCCCCTCGCGAGGGTCTTGAGGTTGTGTTGATGAAGATGGGCCGTGATGGGCCCCCCTTCGAGCCACGCCGCAGGCCGCAGGAAGGCAAGTCTAGGGACCCCCATTCCTAGAACGCCGACAAGAACTCCCCTGTGCCCAAGGCGCGGCATGCTGGCTTGGCCGAGCAGGAGGCGAAGGGCAGTGCGGCGCCAAGGGCCCTAACAGCTCAAGGGCCTTGGGCGCCACGTGGCGGTTGATTGACGTGGGCATCTCCACTTCCCACGACGCCGGGCAATCGCACGAATTGACAAGTCCCTGCATGCAAAGCGGGTCATGATTGCCTGCGATCATGGAGGTCGGTGGTTGGCCTCCCACGGCTTTGGCACGGAACGGTGAGCGCCCTCCGGTCCGCTTTCTTCTTGCTTCTCCTTCTTCCGTGTCCTTGCTCCGCCTTTGCTGCAATGGCTCCGATCCGCCGGTTCTCCGCGGCAGAGAAGGGAAAGGCTCCCTGAGAGGGTCCTGGCCAGCTTCCGCCGAAGAAACGGCTAGCCCTCTGCCATCGGGATGAGGGTGCCCACCAGGTGGTGTCGAGGCCCTGGTGCGAGCGGCCACCACCAGGATTCCCGCTTCCCTTGTACGCCCACATCGAGGGCTCTGAAGAAGTTGATGCCGAACGCCACGGGCGACGCCGCCGTCGGCACCGGCGGGACACGAAGGTGCGTGTCGTTCCCCCTGGAGTCCACGCCGAGGGCTCCTCCCGAGGGTTTGTGCTCCACGCCGCCATGTCTCCTCTGTCTTGGATTCGCCTTCCTCCCTTCTTCGCCTCCGCGATTCCGCGGGGTGGATCCTTGGGGCTCTGGCTGCAGCACGCCGGCTGCGGCACGCTTGCGACTAGGGCAGAGGTTGCGGTCGTTGCCCCGGGCGAGGTCTTCATGACTCGAGGCTGGGGCGAGATCGCCCGGGTCTGCAGGACAAGGGGCACCTTCGCGATCCACCTGGAGCACGACGGCGCTTCGGTCATGCTCTTCAAGGTCTTCGATGCGGAAGGGCGCCGGCTGGAGTGCTGCCCTGGGAGAGGTGATCGAGGCCCTGCCGCGGCGAGGGCTAGGCTCGCCGACCGCTCCCTCGGCAGCTCCTCAGGCGATGGAGGCGTCGGAGGATCCAGCGACTCCGTCGAGCTCTTCACGACTCCGGAGACGAGCGACGACGGCTACGAGCCCTGAGCCTGCGCCGCTCTCGGAGCAGGGCGGGCTCGGCAGGCCGTCGCCGCCTATGATCTGGATGGGGTTGGCGTCGGTGCCCGACGGCCCACTGTTGATGATGGCATCTTTTGCAGGGGCGCATGTAGTTAGCCTTCTTTAGGATCTGCTCCCTGCGAGGAATCAAAAGCGTGCCCCGTGGGGGCTTGTAAGGTGCATGTGGTCCTGTTTGTTAATATGATCCTTGTCATGAAGCAGTGCGAGTTGCTCATTCCATCTTAGCTCAGTTCTCCCTTTCGAACCTCGTGAGGGCTCGACGCTCTGCGCAGACAGGTCCCAGTCCCAAGGCAGGCTTCAGCCGTCGCTGGTATGCCAGGTCGCGATGCCGTGGTCAAGGCCAGGACGTGAGCGACCCGTGGTCCAGTAAGAGCCTCTGAGTCGCGATGCGCAGGAGGTCCCCCTTAGCGCTCAAGTAGCCATCGTTCGGTGAGAAAGGAGAGCGACGTTGCTAACACGGGATTGCGTTGGGTGAGGGGACGGTGCCGTGTTAGTTAGTGCTTCCGGGGGGTGACTTATCTCGAGAATCGTGAGCCTCTTCCGGTGGTGTTGCCGGGTCCGTGCATCGGCAGCGAGGGGTCGCCATGCAGGTCCTTGCGTGTCCCTCCCTCTCGCCTCGCCTCCCTTTACGATATACGCCCTCGGGTCCCGCCCTCGAGCAAGTCTTAGCTGCCGCTGGTATGCTGTGTCGCGATGCCGTGGTCAAGGCCGAGGGTGAGGGCTGGAGAGCCAAGAGGAGCCCTGAGTCGCGATGCTCAGGCACCCCCCCTTTAACGTGCTAGCGATTCGCCCGGATGAGAGTGAAGGAGACACTGTGGGGGCCTCGCCTGATGCTGCTCCTTGAAGAGATCCTGCAGGCTCATCACAAAAAGAACGAAAGTTCGCCGTGACAACCGGCTGGGCCACCGTTAGTTGCCCCGAGGGGGTGACGAGGCAATCAAGGCTTGACGAGGTGGTGCTATGCGGGCTGCCGCGCCGAGCTCAGCCATTCAGGTTTGTCGACGCTGCGTGGACGGACCCATGCGCAAGCTGCCGTGCCGTTAGGGAGCAGCTCCATCGGTTGGTGTCGCTTGAGCGGGCAACCAGGTCAAGCATGTTAATCACGGCGAGCAAGTCCATTTAGATAAGCGCAAAGAAGATTAACATCGCCGGTCAGACCCGAGCGACCTGGGATGATGCAGCCCGAGGGCGCCCAACAAGATAAGCTCGGAACATGAAGTAAAAGGGATACACGCCGCAGGGACGGACCCACGCGGCCTGGAATAATGCAGCCCTGGGGGGCGCTCCCAGCTGGAAATGAAGCTTGAAAGATGTCACCTGATAGTGTTGAAGACGAAAGGGTGTTGGTGCAGCAGACTCGGTGGGCTGCGGGAGCCGATCCTCACGAGCCCCCAGGCTCAAGGGCCTCGGGAGGCTCCGGAGGCGCTGGTGGCTCCTCGTGAACCATCTCCATCTCTGCCAGGGCTGTGGAACGCCTGGCCTCTTGAGCCTGTGATGCTCCTCATGAGGCGCCGGCATCGCAGCCGCTGCTCGGCATGCCGTAGGGCATGTGAACGTAGCCATGGGGTGGACCTTCGCAGCGCCCCGCGCGTGAGGGCCAGAAGCGCTCCTGAGAGGCGGCTCGGTTGAGCCCTGGTATGTCGATGCAGACGCGCAGCCCACCATCCTGGCCTGGATGGGGAGCTACGGCAGGTAAGCGGCGGCTGCCACTCATGACTCTTGACTCCTGCAGCTCCTGAATGATCTTGCTGACGAACTCCTGAGGGTTCGGCCCTCCTTGACCTGCTCCTTCTTGATGGAAACGTGCTTCGAAACACGCCTCCAAGTGGTGCCCAAGCGCCTCCCTCGTGACCTTAGCAAGGTCGGTGGCCCTCCAGGGGGAGCCCCGAGCCCCGCCGAGGAGGGCGCCGCCGCTTCCTATGCGATAGAAGGAGGTTCCCCGAGCAGCGCTGACCCCGAGGGGCCTGCCTCCCGAGGGGCCGGCCGGACGATGTCTTCTTCTTCTTGGGGGCGGTCTCGGAAGCCTCCCGCTCGCGATCCGTCATCTAGTGATGCGGCTGAAAGGCTCGCCCAGGGAGCACACCACGTCTTTCTCTTTTGCAGGGCACCGTGATGACTCCACCACTTCCTGGCATCTTGAGGACGCTGTAGCCATGGTGGGTTACGGCCATGAACTTGGCCAGCGCTAGGTACCCGAGGATGGCGTTGTATGGCAGGCGAATGTGTGCGACGTCAAAGTCGATGAGCTCGGTGCGTTAGTTGTCGCGCGTGCCGAAGGAGACAGGGAGGCGAACCTGCCCAATCGGGACCGTGGAGCCGTCGGTGACCCCAGAGAAAGGCTTGGTCGGCTGAAGCTGATTGTAAGGCACTTGGAGATTGTTGAACGTTTACACAGACAGGACGGTGAGCCCTGCCCCGTCATCGATGAGGGTCTTGGTGACTAGCACGTTGCTGATGATTGGGGAGCAAAGCATCGGGAGGACTCCGGCTGTGGCCGCACCCTTGAGCTGATCCGCTGAGCTGAACGTGATGGCACCCTTGAGCATCGGGGCGTGCGGCTTCGAGCTTGGGGAGGACTGCATTTGTCGGTGTTCTGGGAACGGGGGTCCCCAGACTTGCCTGCCTGCGGCCTGCGGCGTGACTCAATGGAGGGCCCATCACGTCCCATCTTCATCAACACAAGCTCAACACCCCCGCGAGGGGCCAAGCCTCACGGGGCGGACGACAGGGAGCTTCCTCAGGCATGGCCTCATCAGGCTGGCTCGCGAGGAGGCGGAGAGATCAAGGCGGGGTACCTCGCGAGGTGCCCATGACGCAAGCCATGACGACCAAGGGCGCCAGGCGGGCGCCAGCCCGCCAAGAAGGTCCTCCTTTCCTCTTTGGTGCAAAGAGAGCAAGCGTGAGGCGAGAGCATCAAGCAAAGGCGCCCATTTCGGTGCAACAAGACCAAGACCAGTCCAACGGCAGGAAGGAAGTCATTAGGAGCCCAAGCCAAGGCCACCACCCGAGCCTTTGACAAAGCGAGGACCAACTTTAGTCGTGATAAGTCTACCAGATGTTCCCCTTCAAAATGGCCAATTGTTTGCGCCCTTCCCGCTCAATATTTGGGAAGAGGCCCAGGGCCTCTGCCTATAAATAGGACTAGCCACCCATAGGGTAGAGACATTCAGAAAGATAGCAAGAGAACAAATGAGAGAGATAGAGAGAAGCGACTGAACTCCCCCTAGCAGTTCATCGCACCAGCCAAGAACAGACCCTCATGAGGCTGTTCTTCTTTGTATTGTTCATCACCATCAGCCCAAGAGGAAATCCACCACACCACAAACTAGAGTACGGTATTACACCACAATGGTGGCCCGAACTAGTATAAACCCTGTGTCTCTTGTGCTGTTCCTTTTGTAGTTTAGATGCTAGCGAGGCGGCGGGGTGCAGGTAGGTAGAGGGCGAGATTCTGCACGCACCCCGGTGTTCGAACCTCAAGGGTCTGCCGAAACCCGAAATCCGACATTTGACGCGCCAGGTAGGGGGTGCACCGGAGTTTCCCTTCCGCCACCGCCGTGGACCGCCTCACGATGAGCAGCGCCACGCTCGCCCGCCGCCAACAGCGCTGGGGCCGAGGGCTCGAGCCTCGGCCCCGCCTTGCAATGTGTGTAGTGGCCGGACAAGTTCAAGCCAACGACACCGCCGCGCTACAACGGCGCAACCGATCCGATGGCTTTCCTGCTGGCGTACGAGGAAGCCGTCCTCAAAGCAGCAGGTGATGACAGGGTCATGGCCAACTGGCTCCCTATGGCCCTCACCGACGCAGCTGCGGGTTGCTCCACCTTCCGCAGCCTCTGTGGCCTTCTGGGAAGAGCTCCGCGCCTCTTCCTCACCCACCACGCTGCACCGGGCGCTTCGGTCGCCGCTGCCCTCCTGGGCGGCTCGCTGGCACCGCCCTCGAGTCACCACGCTGCCGCTCGTCTGGCCGGGTCGGGCGCCGCCTCCACGCAGCAGAGGCCCCCAGGACCGGTCGGCGCCCAAGGCTAGCCAGACCTTCAGCTCGGAAGACCACCCCTCCAACTCAGCCTGCTCGGGTGCGCTACCCATGCTGTGCACCCCCACCATCTGCCAGGTGGCTGTCACTAGGACTCTCATCAACGGCGGTGCGGGCCTCAACGTGCTCTCAGTCGAGGCCTTCAACCTCCTCCGCATACCCCGGGAGCGGCTGCAGCCCAGCCGGCCTTTCTTGGCCGGGGCGGATCATCCAGCTCCTTGGGACAGATCCGCTCCGGTAACTTTCGCACCTACGATAACTTCCGTGACGGAAAGGTGTCGATTTCGACATCGCCCCGTCGGCCTCCCCATAACGCCATCCTCGGCTACCCAGCACCGCCCAGTTCATGGTCGCGATTCACCCGGCTGCATTCACCTCATGAAGATGTCCGAGCAACGGCGCCCTCACTGCGTCTGGGACACCGGAGATGCGCTGCGAGTGCTCAAGCTCGCCTTCAAGACGGCGGCACCAGCGCAACCCGCCGACGCAGAGACGTCTGAGCCCAAGGGGGCTGCATCAACCAAGAAGAAACAGTTGTTCACCCAAGACAAGGCAGAGACCAAGCAAATACCCATCGACGAGGACGGGTCCACTGACGCCACTTTCACCATAGGCGCCAACCTCGAGCCCGAGCAGGAGGAGGGCCTGGTCAAGTTCCTGCGCGCAAACAAGAAGGTATTTTCCTGGGAGCCTGATCATTTGGCGGGGATCCCTAGGGGCGTAATTGAGCATCACCTCCACGTGTGCCCCAACGTACGCCCCGTAAAACAGAAAGCGAGGTGGCAGTCCACTGAAAAGCAAGCCTTCATCGTCCAGGAGACCCGCAAACTAGAAGTCACCGGGGTCATTCGCGAGGTCCGGTACCGGATTGGTTGGCCAACCCTGTTGTTGTACCAAAGAAGGGAGGGAAGGAGCCCATGTGTGTCGACTTCACCAACCTCAACAAGGCATGCCCGCAAGATCCGTTCCCGCTTCCTCGCATCGACCAGATCGTCGATTCCACTGCTGAGTGCGACCTATTGTGCTTCTTGGATCCCTTCTCCGGGTACCACCAGATCAAGATGGCGTTAGAGGACGTGGAGAAGACGGCCTTCCTAACCCCGTGCGGGGTGTACTGCTACACGTGCATGCCATTCGGGCTGCGCAACGCTGGGCGACCTTCCAGCGGCTGATGCACATCACCCTGGGTCCGCAGCTTGGGAAGAAGGTTGAGGCTTACATCGATGACACTGTGGTGAAGTCTCGGGAGGCCAGAACCCTGATACAAGACCTGGAGGATACCTTTGCGAGCCTCGACACAGTGAGCCTATGGCTCAACCCACATAAATGTGTGTTTGGAGTCCCCTCGGGCAAGCTCTTGGGCTTCCTCGTATCCAACCGACGCATCGAGGCTAACCCAGAAAAGGTCAAGGCGGTTGAGGACATGAGGCCACCAACGACCCTCTGGGAAATGCATAAGCTCACTGGCGCTGCGGATCGCGCTTAGGACGCTTCATCTCCAAGTTGGGGAACGAGCGCTGCCTTTCTTCCAGCTAATGAAGAAAAGGGGCCTTTTGAATGGATCAAGAAGCCGACAAGGCATTCCAAGATCTCAAGAGGTACTGACCAGCCCTCCGGCCATGGTGGCCCCACGCCTCAGAGAACCCCCGGTGCTCTACTCGCCGCCACTCCCTACTACTCGGCCACGCAGCTCGTGGCCAGTTAGGGAAGAGCGTTAGACCAAAGCCACAAGCAGTCTGTGTCAAGGCAAAGCAGGAACAAGGAAGACCCACAGAAACCATCGCCATGGCCGAGAAGGGTCACCGGCCAGGGAGCGCTACTGGGAGGAAGAGGTCTCCCTGCACTAGCGGGCTCGAGGCCCCACCGCCAGGAGGCGCCACGGTCTCGAGGGCGCCAGCTGCATCGGGCGCCCAAACTTTGTTGAGCACCCAAAGTATACTTCGTCAGCGCTGTGTCAAGGGACGCGAGGGCGTACCCCTGCCTCGTAAACTCCTCCTCGCTATTGGTGGCCTCACGCAAGCTGCGGCGGCACTATTTTCGTGCTCACCCCATCAAGGTCGCCTCAAAGATACCCCTTGGAAAGGGTGCTCAGGAGCCCTAACTCAGCCGGAAGGGTCGCTGAGTGGAACATTGAACTGCAAGCGTTTCAGCTCGAATTCAGCACGACCAGAGTCATCAAGGGGGCCCTGTTAGCGGATTTCATGGCGGAATGGACAGAGGCACCGGGCCTCAAGGCTGACGAGGATCGGTCCCTCTCTCCGGGAAGCGAAGCGCTGGAAGGCTGGGTCATGTACTTCGATGGGGCGTTCTCCAAGCATGGCGCTGGGCCTGGGGCGGTGCTCATATCTCCCACTCAGGACAAGCTGTACTACGCTGTGCAGCCTGCTTCCAAAGAAGGTGAAAAGGTCTCCAACAACATAGCGGAGTATGAAGGTCTAATAGCGGGCTTGAAGGCCGCATCAGCCCTGGGGGTGAAGCGCCTTACCACCAAGGGCGATTCGCAACTCCTTGTCAATTTCTCCAACAAGGTGTACGAGTCAAAAGATGAGCACATGGAAGCCTACCTTGCGGAGGTCCGCAGGATGGAGAAGCAGCCTGGGGTTGGAGTTGCAGCATGTGCTCCAAGGGCACCAATCGGGAGGCCGACGACATCGCCAAACGAAGCGCCTGTGCGGTTACCTCAGGAGCCTGGCGTGTTCGAGGAGCGGCTTTTCAAGTCCTCCGCCATGCCATCACTATCAAACACGGCGCAGCCTCAGGAGGAGCTCCCCCAGCCACCTGCCTCAAGAGCCCCGATCTGGGGCCCGGCCTCAGGAGCGCGCCTGCTCCTGACGATGAAGCCTCAGGAGGGGTGCTGGATCACAGAACTCCGGAGCTACTTAACGCATGGGACCCTGCCGGAGAAGGAGGAGGAAGCGGAGCGCGTGGCACAGCATACTGTATCAGGGATGGAGAGCTCTATTGGAAGCGGCCGAATGATGTGGCACTGCGCTGCATCTCCAGGGAGCAAGGGAAAGAATTGCTGGCGGATATACACGATGGAGACTGTGGGCATCACTCGTCATCACGAACCCTCGTGGGCAAGGCATTCCAGAGTGGTTTCTATTGGCCTACTACGCTCAACGACGCCATAGAGCTAGTGAAGGCTTGCGAAGCCTGCCAATTCCATGCCAAGCAGATCCATCATCAGGCAGGAGGCCTACAAACTATACCCCTCTCGTCGCCATTCGCAATTGGGGCTGGATATCTGGGCCCGCTTCTCAGCGCCAGGGGATATCGCTACCTTTACGCCGCCATGGACAAGTTCACCAAGTGGGCTGAAGTGGAAGCCGTCCGCGACGATCCCCGCAGGTTCTCGCGGTCAAGTTAAATCAAGGGCCTCGTGAGCCGGTTCGGGATGCCGAACCGCATCATCACCGACAACGGTTCAAGTTCACCAAGAATCTCTTCAAAACATATTGTGCTAACCTGGAACGCAGATATGCTACGCTCGTGGCGCACTTCGGCAACGGCCAGGCCGAGCGGGCCAACGTAGAGGTCCTGGGGGCCTCAAAACTAGAACATTCAGGAAGAAACTGGAGGCCTGCTGTCGGTGTCAAAATCGGCGGATCTCGGGTAGGGGGTCCCGAACTGTGCGTCTAGGCGGATGGTAACAGGAGACAAGGGACACGATGTTTTTACCCAGGTTCGGTCCCTCTCGATGGAGGTAATACCCTTACCCCGCTTGATTAATATTGATGATATGGGTAGTACAAGAGTAGATCTACCACGAGATCAAGGAGGCTAAACCCTAGAAGCTAGCCTATGGTATGATTGTTGTTCGTCCTATGGACTAAAACCCTCCGGTTTATATAGACACCGGATAGGTTAGAGTTACACAGAGTCGGTTACAATGCTAGGAGATCTACATATCCGTATCGCCAAGCTTGCCTTCCACGCCAAGGAAAGTCCCATCCGGACACGTGACGAAGTCTTCAATCTTGTATCTTCATAGTCTTGGAGTCCAGCCGTGATGATAGTTCGGGTCTCCGGACACCCCCTAGTCCAGACTCCTCAAGAGTCTCCCCGATCCAGGCTTCAATGACGCATTTAGTCTGGTGCGCATATTGTCTTCGGCATTGCAAGGAGGGTTCCTCCTCCGAATACTTCATAGAAGGTTTTGAACAAAAGGATAGTGTCTGGCTCTGCAAAACAAATTCCACATACCACCGTAGAGAGAATAACTTTTGCACAGATCTGCTGACGTATTCCGCGGCGTGTCATCACACCACAGCCAGGCCTTTATATGAATCGCTTTCATCGTTCCACCTCGGTAGCGTTTAGCGAGGCGGTTTCGCACGCCTTATCAAAGCGTAGATTGTGCCCCCTTATTCCGGGATTCCCATCAATACGGACGTGGGTAACCCATCCGCGCCATTGATTACGGCGCTTGGGAGATAAGCAAGTTTTACTAGGCTGGTGGGGGACGCATAGCTTCGTCCGTCCAAATAAGGGGATACGGATCCACCTTTTCACCTACGCCTTCTTCCTCCTTTGCTCATCCATTTTCAAGACTGAGCTCCAAATACCAAGTCCGCACACCCCACCTCAACCTTCTCCAATCATGTCCGGAGCGGGAGGCAGGTGGATGGCCTCCTCCGTCACGGAGGGGCACATCACAATGCTGCGGAGGCCGGATACTTGTCCAAAGAATATCACAGCACCACTCGCCTGACGCGGGGCAGCTCATTCCAACCCCCAGGCCCCATGAGAGGGTGGTGTTTCTCCCCCACTTCCTCCGCGGACTAGGTTTTCCACTTCACCCATTTGTCCGGGGGCTCATGTTCTACTACGGCCTGGACTTCCACAACCTGGCCCCGAATTTCATCCTCAACATCTCGGCGTTCATCGTCGTGTGCGAGGCCTTCCTTCAAGATCCAGCCCCACTTCGGCTTATGGCTGAAGATCTTCAATGTAAGGCCGAAGGTAGTGGGCGGCCGCCAAGTGGAGTGCGGAGGCGCCATGGTTGGCAAGATGGCCAAAGTCCTATGTCTCGAGGGCTCCTTCGTGGAGACAATAAAGGGGTGGCAATCGGGGTGGTTCTACATCACCGAGCCGCCAATTCTAATGGGTGGCGGCCCCCGAATTCAGATCTGGCTTCCCCACACGGCTCTCGTCATGGAAAGAGATGGGCCTGACATGGGGGAATTCGGATGAGCTATCTGGATGCCAAACATGCGTCCGAAACCTGGTGGACAAGAATCTCAGGCTTGTCAACGTAATCCAGGTGATGCTCATCCACCGGATTCTCCCATGCCAACAACGGGCCTTCAAATTGTGGGAGTTCGATCTGGCACAGCACTCAACTCTAAAAAGGCTCTTCGACACTACGTACGAAGATGCCTGGAAGGTGTTGTTCAAGGGCGCTGAGGTTCCCACAACCGCTACCAAAGATCGCGGATTCAGCTCGCAGCGTCAAGCCAGCGAGGTGAGTTATTTTACCCTTTACGGGACTCCTTTTTCATAGATTGACTCTATGTGAGATCTAAAACTCCCTAACCTTTAACGGGACTGGCTGAAGACGTCCGGACAGGTTAAATGTCCGGCCCCTTTGTTGGAAGACTCCAGACGCCCGATTGACGGGGCTGCTGGCTCCGGTACCTTATGTGGTGCGGGAGAAGAAGGCCAAGAAGGAGGCAACGGGAACTCGAAGGAGCTCCCGACACCTGGTGCTGTCATATTCTGAAGCAGAATCCTCTCCTGAGAACAAGGAGGAGGAAAAATAAGTCTCTCCCCCAGCTGGGGAGGAGAGGAAAAGGAAGGCCGCCCTAACTGGGGAGGCCGGAGGGTCCAAGAAGGGAAGGACCCTTCCTCCGGACTTCTCCACCAACGTCGACAACGACGAGGAGGAGTGGCCAACAAGGGCCAAGCCTCAAGTAGATCGTAAGTGTCCGGATACCAATGGTTTTTTCGCTGTATAGTGTTCTCTAATGCCGAACAATTATGCAGTCCGCCCAAGGGCGAAGTTCGCCGCTTCGCCGAGCGGGTCCCTCGAAGTTCGCCGAAAATGGAGAGTACTTCACTCGCCGCCATCGCCTCACCTCGCGGACGACGCCGAGGTGGTGACCCAAGGGGGCCTGGTCAAGAGGAGGTGGCGCAGGAGGCGCCGCAAGGCAACCTCCCCGGACTCAGCGCGTGGGGCGAAAAACCCCGGGGCTCTAAGCTGACCTCGCCCGTCAAGACTCCATGCCGGAACCTTCAGCAGTTCCGAGTTCGCAAGCGGTCCCTTCGTAAGAAGGGGTAAGACGCCGTGTCTTCCGGCCCAACCGAGGCACTGGATAAGCATCGGAGGCGCTTAACAGCGCCTCCATCAAGGAGGAGCACCGCACTGTTATGAGTGTGGTGATCCATAAAGTTCAGTGCGCCAAGAGCGGGCTGACTAAAGCCTGTACCAGCCTTCTAATAGGCTTTGAGGTAAGTTTAGAATATGTAAAAATATTACCGCATAGACAGTACCCCCTGATGCTTAGTTCGGTGTTCGGAAAGAAAAGCCGGACTAAGGATCTGAAAAGATATACGCAGGAGTCTAACATAAGTATGTCAATATGGGAATGTAGGTTGCACTGTTGACCTCTGCCGCACTGACTGCGGAGGTTAATTCATTGAAGCAGAGCCTCGAGCGGTCCGAGAACGAGCTCGGCCTTGCCAAGAAGCAGCTCGAGGACAAGGAAGGTAAGTAATAGCTTATTAAAGAAATACCTTATAGAAAGGTTTCGGTTGCAAAAAATAACAGGAATAACATGGGTAATGCAGGGGCCACGAACGAGGTGGCGACCCTGAAGGAAGCGGTGTCCCTGGCCGGAAACAAAGCGGCTGCGGAACGCATCGAGCGAGAGAAGGGGGAGGCGCAGCTGGCGGAGGTGCGGCAAGAGCTCTGTGCTCGTGGAAAAACACGAGGGTTTGGAGCGTGACTCAAGACCCGAGAGTCCGAGCTTGCCTCGCTCTTGAGAGTGCCAAAGCTGCTAAGGCCGAGGCCCAAAAAGCCCTCCAGGAGATTGAGGCAATAAAGAAGATCGCGGCGGGTAAGGCATTCTTTATGCAGAGCAAGAATGTGAAAGTGAATTACCTATTACTTACCCGGATTCGGAGCCCTCCAGGAGCATTCGCAGATCTGCCCGTAGTGTATCCGATGCTGCCGCATTCTAGCGCCGCCAAGGAGGGAGCTCGACGGAGAAGGTGTTCGGTCTCGTGATGTTGAGGCCGGACATCCGTGCCCTAAGTAACCAGCTGAAGCAGCTGGTCGAGCTCCACAAGGTCGCCGAACAGGCCATGAGGGGCCTCATAGTTCGGCTGTGGCCATTGGAAGTCATGCCTGGGAGCTACTTTGGGCTAGTGCGGCGGCTGGTGGACGCCTGTCCACGGATTGAGGTCAGCAAGCGCTCCGTCTGCATTGAAGGTGCCCGTCAGGCCATTGCCCGTGCTAAGGTGCACTGGGGAAAGCTGGACGCGGAGAAGCTTGTGACGGACGGGCCACCGAAGGGAAAGGAGCATCGCACGCCCGAAATGTACTATGAGCGCCTCCTAAAGGGTGCTCGCTGTCGGTGTCAAAACCGGCGGATCTCAGGTAGGGGGTCCCGAACTTTGCGTCTAGGCGGATGGTAACAGGAGACAAGGGACACGATGTTTTTACCCAGGTTCGGGCCCTCTCGATGGAGGTAATACCCTACTCCTGCTTGATTAATATTGATGATATGGGTGGTACAAGAGTAGATCTACCACGAGATCAAGGAGGCTAAACCCTAGAAGCTAGCCTATGGTATGATTGTTGTTCGTCCTACGGACTAGAACCCTCCGGTTTATATAGACACCGGATAGGTTAGGGTTACACAGAGTCGGTTACAATGGTAGGAGATCTACATATACATATCGCCAAGATTGCCTTCCACGCCAAGGAAAGTCCCATCCGGACACGGGACGATAGTCCGGCTATCCGGACACCCCCTAGTTCGGGACTCCCTCAGTAGCCCCTGAACCTGGCTTCAATGACGATGAGTCCGGCGCGTTGATTGTCTTCGGCATTGCGAGGCGGGTTCCTCCTCCGAATACTTCATAGAAGGTTATGAACACAAGGATAGTGTCCGCTCGCAAAACAAGTTCCACATAACACCGTAGAGAGAATAAATTTTGCACAGATTCGCCGACGTATTCCGCGGGCGTGACATCACACCACGGCCAGGCCTTTATATGAATCGCTTTTTTACCGCTCCACCTTAGCGCGTTTAGCGAGGCGGTTTCCTTGGCACGTCTTATCAAAGCATTGATCGTGCCCCCTTATTCCGGGATTCTCATCAATACGGACGTGGGTAACCCATCCGCGCCATTGATTACAGCGCTTGGGAGATAAGCGAGTTTTACCAGGCTGGTGGGGGACGCATCGCTCCGTCCGGCCATATAAGGGGATAAGGATCCACCTTTTCACGTACGCATTCTTCCTCCTTTGCTTCTCCATTTCCGCGCACTCAAGCTCCAGCGCCCAAGTCCGCACATCCCACCTCAACCTTCTCCAACCATGTCAGGAGCGGGAGGCAGGTGGATGGCCTCCTCCGTCACGGAGGGGCACATCACAAGACTGCGGGAGGCTGGATACTTGTCCAGCGACATCGCGCACAGGCTGCCCGATGCGGGGCAGCTCATTAAACCCCCCGGGCCCCATGAGAGGGTGGTGTTTCTCCCCCACTTCCTCCACGGACTAGGTTTTCCACTTCACCCATTTGTCCGGGGGCCCATGTTCTACTACGGCCTGGACTTCCACGACCTGGCCCCGAATTTTATCCTCAACATCTCGGCGTTTATCGTCGTGTGCGAGGCCTTCCTCTGAATCCAGCCCCACTTCAGCTTATGGCTGAAGATCTTCAATGTCCGGCAGAAGGTAGTGGGCGGCCATCAAGCGGAGTGCGGAGGCGCCATGGTTGGCAAGATGGCCAAAGTCCCATGGCTCGAGGGTGCCTTCGTGGAGACAATAAAGGGGTGGCAATCCGGGTGGTTCTACATCACCGAGCCACGCGACCCCGAATGGGTGGCGGCCCCCGAATTTAGATCTGGCTTCCCCACACGGCTCTCGTCATGGAAAGAGACGGGCCTGACGTGGGGGAATTCGGAAGAGCTATCCGGACTCCAAACATGTGTCCGAAACCTGATGGACAAGAATCTCAGGCTTGTCGACGTAATCCAGGTGGTGCTCATCCGCCGGATTCTCTCCTGCCAACAACGGGCTTTTAACTTGTGGGAGTTCGATCCGGCACAGCACCGAACCTTGAGCCGGCTCTTCGACACTACGCATAAAGATGCCTCGGAAGGTGCTGTTCAAGGGCGCCAAGCCCTCAAAGATCCGTTAACAAAGATCACGAATATAGCTCGCGTCGTCCAGCTGGCGAGGTAAGTTATTTTACCCTTTACGGGACTCTTTTTTCATAGATTGACTCTATGTCGGATCTAAAAACTCCCTATTCTTTGACAGGACAGGCTAAAGATGTCCGGACAGATTAGCTGTCCGGCCTTTGCTGTGAAGATTCCAGCAGACGCCTCGATTGATTTGGAGCTGTTGCCCGCACCCCATGTGGTGCCAGAGAAGAAGTCCAAGAAGGAGGCCACGGGAACTCGAAGGAGCTCCCGACACTAGGTGCTGTCAGATTCTGAAGCGGAATATTCTCCTGAAGACGAGGAGGAAGAAGAAGAAGCTCCTCCCCCAGTGGGGGAGGAGAAGAAAAGGAAGGCCGCCCCGACTAGGGAGGCCGGAGAGTCCAAGAAGGGAAGAACCCTTCCTCCGGACTTCTCCTCCAACGCCGACGATTTAGGGAGGAGGATTGGCCTGCAAGGGCCAAGCACCTGGCGAGATCGTAAGTGTCCGGATACCCATGGCTTTTTATTATTGCAGAGTGTTCTCTAATGTCGAACAACCGTGCAGCCCGCCCAAGGGCGAGGTCGCCGATTCATCGAGCGGGTCCCTGGGCTCGTCAGAAATGGAGAGTACCTCACTTCCGACCGCCTCCTGCGCCTCACGCTATGGACGACGTGCCAAGGGGCCCCAAGAGGGGCTTGGTCAAGAGGAGGTAGCACAGGAGGTGCCACAAGGCAACCTCCGGACTCAGCGCTGGGGGCAAGACCCCAGGGGCTCTAGGCCCGACCCTCGTCCGGTCTCCATGCCGGAACCTTCATGGTTCCGAGTCCGCAAGCGGACCTTCGGAAGAAGGGTAAGACGCCGGTGTCCTCCGGCCCAACCGAGGCATCGGATAGCTTATCGGAGGCGCTTAACGGCGCTTCCATCAGGAGGAGCACCGCATTGTTATGAGTGCGGTGATCCGAAAGTTCAGTCCGCCAAGAGCGGATCGACCGAAGCCTGCATCAGCCTTCTAACGAGGCTTTGAGGTAAGTTTTAGAATATGTAAAATATAACCGCATAGAAAGTAGTTCTCGATGCTTAGTTCGTGTTCGGAAAGAAAAGCCGGACTAAGGATCTAAAAAGATATACGCAGGAGTCTAACATAAGTATGTCAATATGGGAATGCAGGCTGCGGTGCTGACCTCTGCCAAGACCGATCGCTGGAGGTCAATGCATTAAAGCAGAACCTCGAGCGGTCCGAGAACGAGCTCGGAGAAGCCAAGAAGCAGCTCGAGGACAAGGAAGGTAAGTAATACCTTATGAAAGAAATACCTTATAAAAAAGGTTTTGGTTGCAAAAAATAACAGGAATACTTGGGTACTACAGGGGCCACGAACGAGGTGGCGACCCTGAAGGAGGCGGTGTCCGTGGCTGAAAACAAAGCGGCTGCGGAACGCACCGAGCGAGAGAAGGGGAGGCGAGCTGCTGGCCAAGCACGCCAAGAGCTCCATGCTCTCGTGGAAAAACACGAGGGTTTGGAGCGTGACTCAAGACTCGAGAGTCCGAGCTCGCCTCGGCTCTTGAGAGTGCCAAAGTCGCCAAGGCCGAGGCCCAAAAAGCCCTCCAGTGAGATTGAGGCAATAAAGAAGATCGCGGGCGGGTAAGGCATTCTTTATGCAGAGCAAGAATGTGAAAGTGAATTACCTATTACTTACCCAGATTCGAGCTCTCCAGAGCATTCGCAGATCTGCCCGTAGTGTGTCCGATGTTGCCAGATTCTACCGCGCCAAGGAGGGGAGCTCGACGGAGAAGGTGTACTGGTCTCAGTATGCTGAGGCCGGACATCCGGTGCCCCTAAGCGACCAACTGAAACAGCTGGTCCAGCTCCACAAGGTCGCCGAACAGGCCATGTGGGGCCTCATAGTTCGGCTGTGGCCATTGGAAGCCATGCCTGGGAGCTACTTTGGGCTAGTGCGGTGGCTGGTGGACGCCTGTCCACGGATTGAGGTCATCAAGCGCTCCGTCTGCATTGAAGGTGCCCGTCTCCAAGAAATTAAGTCGTTAAAGAAGATAGCGGCGGGTAAGGCATTCTTTATGCAAAGCAAGCATGTGAAAGTGAATTACCTATAACTTACCCGGATTCCGAGGTCTCCAGGAGAATTCGCAGATTTGCCCCGTAGTGTGTCTGATGCTGCCGCATTCTACCGCGCCAAGGAGGGGAGCTCGACGAAAAAGGTGTTCTGGTCTCAGTATGCTTAGGCCGAACATTCGGTGCCCCTGAGCGACCAACTGAAACAGCTGGTCCAGCTCCACAAGGTCGCCGAACAGGCCATGAAGGGCCTTATAGCGCGGCTGTGGCCATTAGAAGCCATGCCCGGGAGCTACTTCGGCTTGGTGCAGCGGCTGGTGGATGCCTGTCCGCGGCTTGAAGTCATCAAGCGCTCCGTATGCATTGAAGGTGTCCGTCAGGCCCTTGCCTGTGCTAAAGTGCACTGGGGCAAGCCGGATCGGAGAGGCTTGTGACAGACGGGCCACCGAAGGGCCATGAGCATCGCACGCCTCAAATGTACTATGAGGGCCTCCTGAAGGGTGCCCGCCGAATAGCGGATGAGTGCTCCAAGGATGTAAATTTTGAATAAACTCGCATTTGTTATCCTGTACGCTGAAAACTTGTTCATATGCGCTAAGAAACGCTTATTAATTTCAAATATTACCTTCTGTGCGGCCGTTAATCAGATTTGAGAGATGGCAAGTCGTTGGCTTCAGCCCCCATGCCATGAGTGCTAGGGTGTTCGGGATAAACTTGAGCACTCTTGTTCCCATTCTTGGGTCCATCTAGGGAGGCGCTCAACACAACGAACAAGGCAACCGGACTTATAATGCTTGAACACTCTCACTTAGCCATAGAATTTTATAATTTTAAATTTCGGCGAAGCCCCTAGTATTCGGAAGACCGAAGTTCGGGCGCTTATCCACGCCTTTGGCCGGAAAAATCCGCACCTCGCTCTAAGCGGCATAAGTCTTTAGGGACCCGAAAAAACCTCTCGAACAGCGACCGGCTCTCGCCCTATCATGACGGTCAGTTTTAGCTTTCTCCACTGAGGTGCTCGACCCAGCTCAACTGGGGCACAAATCGTAGTGGTTCTCCCGATGCTACCTTAGCCGATATAGAGGAACGTAAGGTACCAAAACACGGGAGCCGGGCAAACCCAACTATTGACCCAAGACATGATTCGAAGCCAATTCATATAATGCGATAAGTTCGGGGTGCCGCACTTGTGAAAGTGTTCAGACTTATCACACCATAATTTTGGGATACGTAAGCCCCTGGTGTGTAGGCCGTACCAAAGTGTACGGTTGCAACATGTCATGTAATGAACATATGTATATATGAAGGAAGTATAGCAATAATAAGCCAGAGCTATGTATTGTTTGCAATGGAAGCAGAACGATATAAATAGTGCGATAAGCAAGGGATGGGACTACCAAACATGTCCCCCTCCAGGGGTAAGCTGCGGGATGGTATGTAAAACAGGTATAATGCTCGTAATAGAGACCACCTGAACACTTGACGTGGCTTTCTGCTTCCCTGGCTGTTGTATCGTGAGTTCGGCGATTCTAGTGCCGGACAGGACTGATGAAAGACGGAGTCCTGAAAGTAAGAAAAAGGAAGAAAAAAGGAAAAAGGAAAAAGAATGACACAATCGGGAGCCCCTGGTGCGGTCGAGCCGCATTCTTGGCGTGCCGTGGTCTTGCCCCTCCCTATATGCCCATGGTATCTCCAGAGCGTAATTATGTACGCGTAATACTAGCTTCGCAATTTCGCGAGGGCTGGGGTTGGGGCCGGATTGCTACGCTGCGCTTGAATCGTGCCAGCGGTCTTGTTGTAGGATACTCCGGCGGCTTGACCGTGTCCGGGGACGCTTAATGGCCGGACTCGAGAGTTGCTCGAGAGGCTGCTTTGTACCTCCGCCGCGAGGGGCCGCCGTGTGCTCCTCCGTTTGGAGAGAGCGCTCGGTGTTTCCATTGACCGTGATTACTCCTTGAGGGCCCGGCATCTTGAGCTTGAGGTATGCGAGTGTGGCACCGCATTGAACTTTGCAAATGCGGTTCGTCCGAGTAGTGCATGATAGCCGCTATGAATGGGACGATGTCGAAGATTAACTCTTCGCCGGAAGTTATCCGGGATCCGAAGACCACTTCGAGTGTAATCGAGCCCGCATAACTGGCCTCTACACCCGGTATGACACCTTTAAAGGTTGTCTTTGTAGGTTTAATCCTTGAGGGTCTATGCCCATTTTGGCGACCGTATCCTCGATAAAGCAGGTTTAGGTTGCTACCGCCGCCCATCGGGACTCGGTGAGGTGAAATCCGTCGATAATTGGGTCAAGAACCAATGCGCGAAACCGCCGTGACGGATGCTAGTGGGGTGGTCCTTCGATCGAAGGTGATCGGGCAGGAAGACCATGGGTTGAACTTCGGGCGATCGCTCCATCGCATATATGTCCCTTAGTGCACGCTTCCGCTCCCTTTTGGGTATATGAGTTGCGTATATCATGTTCACCGTCCGCACTTGCGTGGGAAAACCCTTCTTTCCTCTATTGTTCGGCGGCCGGCGCTCTTCCTCGTCATCGCTATGCAGCCCCTTGTCATTGAGTTCGGCACTTAACTTGCCTGCTTGCTTGAACACCCAACAGTCCCTGGTGGTGTGATTGGCTGGTTTTTCGGGGGTGCCATGTATCTGGCACAAGCGATCGAGTATTCGGTCCAAGTTGGACGGGCCCTGGGTATTTCTTTTGAATGGCTTCTTCCGCTGACCAGGTTAAGAGCCTCTGAATCCGGCATTGACGGCCGTATCTTCAGTATTATCGCCGTTAATGTGGCGCTAGATCTTGTTGCGACGCGACCTGCCATTGTTGTCCTTGGTATCCAGACTATCAGGATGTTTGGCTAAGTTGTTGTTTCGAGCTAGCCAGTTGTCCTCTCCCACACAAAAGCGAGTCATGAGGGTTGTGAGGGCTGCCATAGATTCCGGCTTTTCCTGTCCTAGGTGCCGGGCAAGCCACTCGTCGCGGATGTTATGTTTGAAGGTTGCAAGGGCCTCGTGATCCGGACGATCAACGATTTGATTTTTCTTTGTGAGGAACCGTGTCTGTAATTGTCCGCCGATTCTTCCGCTGCTGGATTATGTGGCTAAGGTCATCGGGCGTCTGGTGGTCGCACATATGTGCCCCGGAAGTTATCAAGGAATGCGGCTTCCGTGTCCTCCCAACAAATAATTGATTCTGCCGGCAAGATGTTGAGCCAATGCCGAGCTGGTCCTTTAAGCTTGAGTGGGAGGTATTTGATGGCATGTAGATCATCACCATGGGCCATGTGGATATGGAGGAGATAATCCTCGATCCGGACCGCAGGATCCGTGGTACCATCGTATGATTCGATGTTTACGGGCTTGAAGCCCTCGGGATTCGATGATCGATTACTTCATCTGTGAAGCATAGTGGGTGTGCTTGGCGCCCGTATTGGGCTATATCACGACGTAGCTCGTGTGAGCTTTGTTCATCGTGTGTTCGCCCGGCTGGGTTTGCTGTATCCGCGCGACGGTAATCATCCCGCTGGCTGCTACGCCCACGCGATCCGTAGATTGATCTTGTATGTTTTGCCTTATCCTCCAACATATCTCGCAAGACCGGCGCATTTTCCCGTGCCTTGGTACTTTTTGAGCGGCGTCGGGGTGTGGCTTGAGCGGAGGGCCGAGTGGCGTCTCTATCGCGGCCACGGGGTGGCCGGTCTGCCATGTCGTGCGCTGGTGACTTGATTGCTTCCTCCTCTAGTCGAGGCAACGGCCTGCATTTGGGGTAGCTTTTGGAGGGGTGTTCGAGTTCATACTCTTCGGCTGCAAGGACTTCAGTCCATCTGTCAGCTAGCAGGTCTTGATCAGCTCTAAGCTATTGCTTCTTTTTCTTGAGGCTGCTTGCCGTGGCTATAAACTGCGTTTGAAACGCCCTGTTGGGCGGGATCCTCAGCACGCGACAAATTAAATTCGTCCGTCGAGGCTTGCCTCATCTTCGGAGGGAGGCGTAATTATCGCCCTCGACCTCTCTTTCTCGCCGCACGGTCGTAGGCGGACTTGCTTCTCCCTCCTCCCGCGCCGAGTCCTCGCTGGAGGGGTTCTCTTCGCACCGTCCGGGTGTTATTATCTCCGTGCAAATCACCGTTTTTATTGTGGCGGGATTTAGAGCGGCGCCGCTGACGTTGGCGCTTCGCCTGTTTCTTGGAGGGGTCATCCTCCGTTGTTCCATCGCCGTTCCCATCTTTTGGGATGTCCAGCATATATATGTCATATGATGAGGTGGCCTTCCAGTGCCCTGTAGGCGCTGGGTCTTGGTCGTCTCCGGCATCGTCGCCCATACCGTCGATGTCTTCGGAGTCGAAGTCTAGCATGTCGGTTAAATCATCGACAGTGGCTACAAAGTGGGTGGTGGGTGGGCGTTGAATTTCTTCGTCGTCCGCATCCCAACCTTCCTGTCCGTAGTCCGGCCAGGGCTGTCCGGATAAAGAGAGAGACTTTAGTGAATTCAGGATGTCGCCGAAGGGCGAATGCTGAAAGATGTCCACGACAGTGAACTCCATGACCGGCGCCCAATTGGATTCGTTTGGCACATGCGCGGAGGGTTCGGAGTCCGGAGAGGAGTCTGGCACCCTGGAGTCGAGGTCTTCGCAAAGGACAGGGATGGAGTTTGGCTCGATCGCCATAGAGATTGTAGCCCCCCGAGGCGGTGTCCAACCACTCGTCCTCGATCGGGGAATCCGGCTCCGGATTAAGGGTCGGAGCGGATACTGGTGCGGCCTGTGGCAGTGTTCGCTGCAGATCTAGATCATGCCCATTGAGACAAAGGCGGCATCGCTATTACGGCTCGAATCCGTCGAAGATCAAGTCTCCGCAGATATCAGCCAGATAGTTCAAACTTCAAATCTGACACGATGGCTGTGGGCGTAGCTTTCGATCTGCTTCCAGATGGCTGCTTAATTGCCCGCAGCAGCAAAGCCGCCAATACGTAAGATCTGTTCAGGGGAGAAAAGTCTCACCTGGACCGCTGGCCATTGTTGATGATCGAATGAGCCATCGGGCCTATCGGTGACGCATACGTAGAAACTCTCAATGAAAGCACCAACGTCGGTGTCAAAACCGGCGGATCTCGGGTAGGGGGTCCCGAATCGTGCGTCTAGGCGGATGGTAACAGGAGACAAGGGACACGATGTTTTTACCCAGGTTCGGGCCCTCTCGATGGAGGTAATACCCTACTCCCGCTTGATTAATATTGATGATATGGGTAGTACAAGAGTAGATCTACCACGAGATCAAGGAGGCTAAACCCTAGAAGCTAGCCTATGGTATGATTGTTGTTCGTCCTACGGACTAAAACCCTCCGGTTTATATAGACACCAGATAGGTTCGGGTTACACAGAGTCGTTTACAATGGTAGGAGATCTACATATCCCTATCGCCAAGCTTGCCTTCCATGCCAAGGAAAGTCCCATCCGGACACGGGACAAAGTCTTCAATCTTGTATCTTCATAGTCTTGGAGTTCGGCCGCGACGATAGTCCGGCTATCCGGACACCGCCTAATCCGGGACTCCCTCAATGTCAATATGGGAATTCAGGCTGCGCTGCTAACCTCTGCCGCACTGACTGCGGAGGTCAATGCATTGAAGCAGAGCCTCGAGCGGTCCGAGAACGAGCTCGGCCTTGCCAAGAAGCAGCTCGACGACAAGGAAGGTAAGTAATACCATCTTAAAGTAATACCTTCTAGAAAGGATTAGGTTGCAAAAATGACAGGACTAACGTGGGTATTGTAGGGGCCACGAATGAGGTGGCGACCCTGAACGAAGCGGTGTCCACGGCCGAAAGCAAAGCGGCTGCGGAGCTCACCGAGCGAGAGAAGTAGGAGGCTCGGGTATGGACGTGCGGCAATTTTCTGTGCTCTCGTGGAAAAACACGAGAGTTTGGAGCGTGACTCGAGACTCGAGAGTCCGAGCTCGCCTCGGCTCTTGAGAGTGCCAAAGCTGCTAAGGTCAAGCCCAAAAAGCCCTCCAGAAATTGAATCATTAAAGAAGATAGCGGGGGTAAGGCATTCTTTATGCAAAGCAAGCATGTGAAAGTATATTAACTATTACTTACCCGAATCCGAGCTCTCCAGAGCATTCGCAGATTCTCGCCTGTAGTGTAAACGATGCTGCCGCGTTCTACCGCGCCAAGGAGGGAGCTTCGATGGAAAAGGTGTTCTGGTCTCAGTATGCTGAGGCCGGACATCCGGTGCCCCTGAGCGACCAGCTGAAGCAGCTAGTCGAGCTCCACAAGGTCGCCGAACAGGCCATGAAGGGCCTCTGTCGGTGTCAAAACCGCCGGATCTCGGGTAGGGGGTCCCGAACTGTGCGTCTAGGCGGATAGTAACAGGAGACAAGGGACACGATGTTTTTACCCAGGTTCTAGCCCTCTCAATGGAGGTAATACCCTACTCCTGCTTGATTAATATTGATGATATGGGTAGTACAAGAGTAGATCTACCACAAGATCAAGGAGGCTAAACCCTAGAAGCTAGCCTATGGTATGATTGTTGTTAGATCCCACGGACTAAAGCCCTCGATTTATATAGACACCAGATAGGTTAGGGTTACACAGAGTCGGGCCATACAATGGTACGAGATCTACATATCCAGACGCCAAGCTTGCCTTCCACGCCAAGGAAAGTCCCATCCGGACACGGGACGTAAGTCTTCAATCTTGTATCTTCATAGTCTTGGAGTCCGCTGCGATGATAGTTTGGCTATCCGGACACCCCTAGTCCAGACGCCTCAAGAGCTCCCTCGAACCAGGCTTCATCGACGACGAGTCCGTGGCGCATATTGTCTTCGACATTGCAAGGCGGGTTCCTCCTCTGAATACTTCATAGAAGGTTTTGAACACAAGGATAGTGTCCGGCTCTGCAAAACAAGTTCCACATACCACCGTAGAGAGAATAACTTTTGCACAGATCTGCTGACATATTCCGTGGTGTGACATCACACCACGGCCAAGCCTTTATATGAATTGTTTTTTTACCGTTCCACCTTAGCGTGTTTAGCGAGGCGGTTTCCTTCGCACGTCTTATCAAAGCATAGATCGTGCCCCCTTATTCCGGGATTCCCATCAATACGGACGTGGGTAACCCAACCGTGCCCGTCGGCACGCCTCCTCTATCAAAGGCGAGTCCTAATCGACCACGGGAGGGCTCTTGGTATTCAACCTCTTTATAATGAGACCAAGGCCCTCTTCTTTTACACCCTCCATCGAGTTCGCCTCGTGCTTCGAGTTCTAACACCCAAAGCTTCAGATTTAGGCGCTTCGGACCTTCGACGATGTCCGGCTCCGACCAGCACGGCCGATGGATGTCTTCCTCCGTCACAGAAGAAGATGTGCTAAAGCTGCGAGACGCCAGGTATCTAACCGTCGAAATTTCGCGTAGGCTGCCTGCTCCAGGGCAGGTCATTCCCACTCCCGAGACCGGCGAGAACATGGCGTTCGTGTCTCACTTCCTTCGGGGTTTAGGCTTCCCGACAGATCCCTTTGTGCGGGGGCTCATGTTTTATTATGGGCTGGATTTCCATGACTTGAATCCGGAGTCCATCCTCCATATCTCGTCATTCATTGTCGTATGTGAGGCCTTCCTCCATATTACCCCTCACTTTGGATTGTGGCTCAAGACCTTCAAGGTAGAGCCAAAGATGATCGGGGGGCAGCAAGCAGAGTGCGGAGGGGCGGTCAAAAGGAGCTTGGTTTGTGGCAACGGGAGTGGTTTTATATCACCGCTCCCAGGGGCACCAAATGGGTGGCGCTCCCCGTCTTCCGCTCAGGTCCACCACAGCGCCTGGCGTCATGGGTCAACAAGGGGCTCGACTGGGGCCGTCCCAAGGACGTTCCTTTGCTGCAGGGCCGTATTCGAGACCTCCAAGAAAGAGAGATCAATCTGGTTGCGATGGGCGCAGTTATGTTGATCCGCGCCTTCGCCTGCAAACGCCGCCTCCACCTATGGGAATTTAATCCGGAGGGACCATGAGCTCTCCAAAATTTTATGGGCACGACGCCCGTGGAGATGTATAAACTGTTCTTCGGATCACAAGAGAAGTGTCCGGACCTGACTGAGGACGCAGGACTGAGCTGCAATAGCCCAGATACTCAATTAAGTAGTCCTGTAACCGGACAGGCTGTTCATTCATTTATCATATACATGCCCTTTAAAGGAGCCGTTTCTTGAAAAGGAGAGGATAGCCAAGGCAAGGTTAATAAGGTGTCCGGCTCCCCTCCCAGAGAACACGACGGATCCCATGCTTGCCAAGATGTTGAAGGCCGCGCCTTTTAAAGAAGGAGGCCTTTGAGGAGGGAGGGATCAAAAGTCCCACCCTCCAAGGAGAGAAGAGGACCGCTTCGGAAGATCTGGAGGTCAAGGCCTCAAAGAGGGGAAAGAAATCTTCGTCAGAGAGTCCGGCGTTGGGAAGCAACCCAGCCGCACTGTTTCCCCAAGGGGATAAGCCCTCCAGCGAGCCGTAAGTAAAAAAGAAGGGGTTTTATAAGTAAGGAACATCCCTGTATTTGTTTCTGAAGATAACCGAAATTGTACCTTGTAGTTCGGATCTCAGCCCTTCTCAGCAGAGCTCAGATTCGGGGATCTTCTTCCGGAGATGATGGAGAGCTAAACGCCTCCACCTGCCGCACCCTCATGCAGGCGGACGACCCCGAGGTGTCGCCGCGAGGGTTCTCTAAGTCCGGCGGGCCGGAAGGTCCGCGCCAATCGGGCGTGGCGGTCGGACGAGTGAAGGATCTGCTTCGGCGAGTGGTTATCTCGTAAGATCACCGTGTTTCTAATGGGTACGGTGATTGAAAGAATTGCATCCGCCGAGAGCGGATTGCATGAAGCCGCCGTAAGTTTCACCGACGGGGTTTGAGGTATGCAAAATGATGTACCTTTCCGACAGCTTATGCATATAGAATGCGCCCAGTATAGATATTAGCCCCTGAGACACGGTATGTTGTCAAAATTGACAGCGCGCCGAGGATCATAATCTCAGTTATTACATATCTCCGCTCCTAAATAGGTGGCGGGGCGTCCGGTGGCCAGCCGGACTGATGAATATGCTGAACTAAAGAGGCAACTTGACGAGGCGGATGCGGACATCGCGCTGGTCAATAAACGGTTTGACGAGTCACAAGGTATGCGACTTCTACGCGGACACCTGGTAAGGGAGCTTGACGCCCATGCCTTACTACGTTCATGCTTAATGCAGATGGTGCCGCTGTTGTGGAGGAGCTGCGGGCGGAACTCGCCCGAGCGAAAGAGCAAGCCAGAAATAGTAATGCGGCCGCTTTAAGGGCGGCCGAAGAGCTAGAAGACGAACGGGCTGCTCACTGCCGAAGCAAAGAGGAAATGGCCGATATGGCCAGAAAGTTGAAGAATACTACCGATCGCTGCGAGGTTCTTGAAAAAGAACGTCAAGCGGAGCAAGAGGGCCTGAAAAAGGCCGCCGCCGAATCCAAGGATGCCCGCTCGGCTTTGAGAGCTGCCAAGGAGGAGCTGAGTCAGCCGGGCTATTGCGGCCGGAAACTGTTTCGCTGGAGGAAATATACGGATCCAAGTATGCTCAGTTGGACAAGTTGTGGAGTTCGGAGGATTCTCATCTGGACTTAGCGGCGAGCGCTGCGGACGCGATAGGGCACTTCCGAGCCAGAAGGGGCACAGAAGGGAAGAGCTATATTGATCGCAATTCCATAGTCCGGAGCGTCCTCTTCCGTTGACCGATCGGTTGGCCGAATGGGCTGAGCTGAATCGATTATCCGGACTTGCCATGAAGCATGTCATGACTCATTTGTGGCCAAAGGACCCCACCAAGAGTTATTTTGGTTTAGTGTAGCGGTTCCTTGGTGCGGTACCGCCAGACGACAATGAAGCGGTCGGCGTGTATTGAGGGAGCGCTGGATGGCTCCGCCCTTGTCAAGACATACCGGGCAGAGATGAAGGCCACCGATGTTGCATCCCAAGATTCGGACAGAAGTTTAGTACCGCCGAGAACTACTTTGAGGAAGTCATGTAGGGCGCTTCGTTTAATAGAGACGCAAAGGTTTCGAAGGATATTATGTTTAAATGACATGTATGATTTGTGAAAAAATGTTTCAATAGAATATAAGAGCTTTTTATACTTGTGCGTTCAAGTAGTAAACTACTCCTCGTGGCGGCCGCTTATGTATATGTATATATAACCCGAAAGATGGCAGTCCTTGGTTTTCAGCCCCCACGCACATAGTGCGGGGTGTTTGCAAAGAAGGCATTTTTTCACACTTAATCAAACGTCTTGGTCCTGTTAAGGAGGTGGTAGCGTAGCAAACTAGGCAACCGGACTATACTGCTTTATCACTTTCACTTAGCCATAGGAGTTCGAGGGTGGGGCTACTATATAGCCCCTGGGGGCACCGCACTCTCCCGAATTCGGGGTGCGTATGTGCCTGACCGAAAAATGGTCCTTCGTTAATGCGGAGGAATTCTAAACATTCCGGTGAGTCATCGAGTGGTTGACCAGTCTCTCGTTATATCATGACAGTCAGTTTTCGGCTTTCTCTACTGAGGTGCTCGCCCGGCCGAACCGGGGCACAATCGCAGTAGTTCTCCTGGTGCCGCGTTAGCCGATAAAACGGAACGTAAGGCAGCAAAACATAGGAGCCGGGAAAACCCAACATTTGAACGAAGACATGATTCGGAGCTGATGCATATAAGGCCTAACTCGAGACGCCGAATACTCCGTAAGGTATTCAGTCTTTATAACAACGGGCAGAGTAATGCCCTAAGCCCCTGGTGTCCAGGTACGCGCAAAAATTCTGGTGCGGCCAATGCCAAAACGCCAGCCTCCTCCTCGGTTATGGTAAGAAACCGGGGGATGTATATCAGCAAGAGACAAGAAAAAGGTTTATGCAGGTCTTAATCTGAAAAGAATCCTTGCGACGGGTCCCTACTGCACGCTCATACCGGGTCTCCGCGCAGCCAGTATCCTGGACGGGTGTAGCAAGTTGTTGATCTGTAAAAGAGAGGAACTTAGTTTAAAAGAAAAAGGATCGTGCAAAAGATGTACTTTATATTAAATATACAGAGTACAATTCGAAGAAGTGAATAAAATTGAGCTTTATTGTCTCTTGTTGTACATGCATGCAGCCCCTTGTATGTGGGCATGCCGCTAGTAGGCGCCGGACTCGTCTAGCCGTGTCCGGGGTTCGAATTACCTATTCAGTGCTTTGGTTAGCGGAGCCGGATCGGTGTGGGCTGTCAAGGCAGCCTCGCATTCTTCCGTGCTCGAGTAACACTTAATACTCCTTTTAATGAGATGATGCCACGTGGACCGGGCATTTTAAGTGTAAGAGATGCATAATGCGGTATTGCGTTAAAGCGGGCGAAAGCTTCGCGTCCCAATAGTGCTTGATGGCTACTTTTAAATGGAGCGACATGGAAGACTAACCTTTCACGACGGAAGTAGTCGGATGAACCGAACACAACTTCTAGCAGTAGGGAGCCCGTACAATGGGCATATGGGCCCGGCGTTACCCGTTTAAAGGAGGTGTTGCTATGGCGAATTTTGGTTGGGTCGATCCCCATCCTGCGGATTGTGTCCTGATATATCAGGTTTATGTCACTGCCGCCATCCATGAGGACCTGTGTAAATTGGAATCCGTCAATTATAGGATCCAATATCAAGGCAGTCCATCCTGCATTCCGAATACTTTCAGAATAGTCCTGATGGTCAAAGGTGATTGGTTTTGACAACCAGTGTTGGTACTCCGCTAGGGTAGTATGTGCGGCGCGTGCCTTAATGGGCGCCGCTCTGTTTTTTCCTTTTACCAGTGTTTTTTCCTACTGTTTTAACTTCTTGTGGGAAATTCTTTTGTTTTCCAGGGCTCTACTTGTGGTGCTCGTCATCATCTTCACTTGGTGTGTTGAGCCCCTTGCGTTCGGCATTGAGTCTGCCGGACTGTTTGAAGACCCAACAATTTCAGTGGCTATGGTTTGCAGGCCTCCCGGGAGTATTGTGGATTTGACATATCTTGCCCAAGATTTTGTTTAAGTTGGATAGCTCATCGGTATTGTCCTTAAGGGGCAGTTTTTAATTGTTCTGCCGTGAGCTTTTGAATCCGGCGTTGGCTGCCGCGCTCTTTGGACCACTCCCTTTAATCCGGCGCTGGTCCTTGTTGCACCGTGGTTTCCCGTTTCCATCCCTGACTTCGGATGTACTTGGGTCGCTGGTGCTGCATCTTGCTACCCAACTATCCTCTCCCGCGCAAAAGCGGGTCATGAGGCTTGTTAATGCGGCCATTGTTCTTGGCTTTTCTTGGCCGAGGTGTCTGGCGAGCCATTCGTCTCGGACGTTGTGTTTGAAGGCTGCTAAGGCTTCGGCGTCCGGACAGTCGACTATTTGGTTCTTTTTAGTAAGGAACCTGTTCCAGAATTTCCGGGCTGACTCTCCGGGCTGTTGAGTTATGTGACTTAGATCGTCTGCATCCGGAAGGCGGACATAGGTCCCCTGAAAATTTTCCCGAAACGCATCCTCGAGCTCTTCCCAGCTTCCAATAGTATTTTTGGGGAGGCTTTTAAGCCAATGCCGAGCTGGCCCTTTGAGTTTGAGGGGTAAGTATTTTATGGCGTGGAGATCATCTCCTCTAGCCATGTGTATGTGGAGGATGTAATCCTCAATCCAGACTCCAGGGTATGTTCTTTCGTCGTACGCCTCTATGTTTACGGGTTTGAATCCCGCTGGGAATTCATGATCCGGCACCTCATCGGTGAAACATAGGGGATGTGCAGTGCCCCTGTATTTGGGTGTGCCTTGATGTTCGGATATTTGGTGTGTTGCATTGCTTTGAAGAGCTTGCTTTCTCGGCCCATAGATGGACCTAACTGGGCCATCCTTTTGATGTGAATCCTTATGCGGATCGGCAGATCGCTTGTGTGCGGCGCCATTTGCCGCTCTCTTTTGCCGTGGGGTCGCCCATCCGACCGGTGGCCTTCTTACTTTTTGATTGTGGGGGCTCGATGGCCTCCTCATCAAATTCGGGCAGTAGTTTTCTTTGGGTAGCTCTTTGTTCGGCGATCGTCAGCCGCATTTGTCTGCGGTGTTGAATACTCTGCTCCATCTGATTCTGAGTGCATCTTCCGCTGTTTTGAGCTTCTGCTTCTGCTTTTTCAGGCTACGCACAGTGGCGACGAGCCTTTTGTGGAGGTTATTATGCTCCAACAATTTGTGCGGCGTGAGATTGTCCGGACTATTGTCTTCGTCGGGGACGGGTTGTTTATCCAAGTTGTCTTGTTCGGACGATTGCTCGATAGCATTTTCGTCGTCCACCGGTTCGCCCTGCTCTATGGCTGGGTCTTGGTTGAGGCGGGACTTGGTTCGGTGTTTACGTTGCCGTTTTGACTGCTTTTCGAGGGATTTATCCTTCGTAGCGTCCCGTTGTTCCTCGTCTTCATTTTGTTTAGGTGTATCCACCATGTATACATCATGGGATGAGGTGGTTGTCCAGCATCCTATAGGTGATGTTTCCTACATCGTCGTCCATACCGTCGATATCTTCGGAGTCGAAATCGAGCACGTCGTGTAAGCTTTCAACAGTGGCTACGAAGTGGGTGGTGGGTGGGCGTTGAATTTCTTCGTCGTTCGCGTCCCAACCTTCCTGACCGTAGTCCGGCCATGGCTCTCCGGATAAAGAGAGAGAGACTTTAGTGAATTCAGGATGTCGCCAAAGGGCGAGTGTTGAAAGATGTCCGTGCCGGTGAACTCCATGATCGGCGCCCGATAGGATTCGATTGGCAGGGGCGCGGATGGTTCGGAGTCCGGAGAGGAGTCCGGCACCTGGGAGTCACGGTCTTCGCAAAGGACAGGGATTGTGTTCGGCTCAATCGCCGTAGAGATTTCAGCCCCCGAGGTGGTGTCCAACCAACTATCCTCGATCGGCGAGATCGGCTCCGAATCAATGTTCGGAGAGGACACTAGTGCGGCCTCCAGGACACTGTTCGGCGGCAGAGTTAGATCATGCCCATCGAGACAGTGCGGCGCGCTTGGCTGTGGCTCGAATCCGTCGAAGATCAAGTCTCCGCGGATGTCGGCCGTATAATTCAAGCTTCCAAATCTGACCTGATGGCCAGGGGCGTGGCTTTCGATCTGCTCCAGATGGCCAAGTGAATTGGCCCGCAGTGCAAAGCCGCCGAATACGAAGATCTGTCCGGGGAGAAAAGTCTCACCCTGGACCGCGTCGTTGTTGATGATCGAAGGAGCCATCGGGCCTATAGGTGACGACACAGAGGAACTCTAAATGAGAGCACCAATGTCGGTGTCAAAACCGGCGGATCTCGGGTAGGGGGTCCTGAACTGTGTGTCTAGGATGGTAACAGGAGACAAGGGACACGATGTTTTTACCCAGGTTCGGGCCCTCTCGATGGAGGTAATATCCTACTCCTGCTTGATTAATATTGATGATATTGGTAGTACAAGAGTATATCTACCACGAGATCAAGGAGGCTAAACCCTAGAAGCTAGCCTATGGTATGATCGTTGTTCGTCCTACGGACTAAAACCCTCCGGTTTATATAGACAACGGATAGGTTAGGGTTACACAGAGTCGGTTACAATGGTAGGAGATCTACATATCCGTATCGCCAAGCTTGCCTTCCACGCCAAGGAAAGTCCCATCTGGACATGAGACGAAGTCTTCAATCTTGTATCTTCATAGTCTTGGAGTCCGGCCGCGATGATAGTTCGGCTATGCGGACACCCCCTAGTCCAGGACTCCCTCAGCCTCATAATTCAGCTGTGGCCATTGGAAGCCATGCCTGGGAGCTACTTCGGGCTAGCGCGGCGCCTGGTGGACGCCTGTCCATGGATTGAAGTCATCAAGCGCTCCGTATGCATTGAAGGTGCCCGTCGGGCCCTTGCCCGTGCTAAAGTGCACTGGGGCAAGCTGGATGCTGAGAACCTTGTGACGGACGGGCCACCGAAGGGCAAGGAGCATCGCAAGCCCGAAATGTGCTATGAGGGCGTCCTGAAGGGTGCCCGCCTTATAGCGGGTGAATGCTCCAAAGATGTAATTTCTGAATAGACTCGCATTTGTTATCCTATACGCTGAAAACTTGTTCATATGCGCTAAGCAACACTTGTGAATTTAAAATATTACCTTCGTTGCGGCCGTTTATCAAATTTGAGAGATGGCAAGTCGTTGGCTTCAGCCCCCATGCCACAAGTGCTGGGGTGTTCGGGATACACTTGAGCACTCTTGTTCCCATTCTTGGGTCCTTCGAGGGAGGCACTCAACACAACGAACAAGGCAACCAGACTATAGTGCTTGAACACTCTCACTTAGCCATAGAATTCTATAATTTTAAATTTCGACGAAGCCCCTAGTACTCGGAAGACCGAGTTCAGGGCGCTATCCACGCCTTGGCCGGACATTGCCGACTCCTCGCTCTAAGCGGCATAAGTCTTTAGGGACCCGAAAAAACCTCTCGAACAACGAGCGGCTCTCGCCCTATCATGACGGTCAGTTTTAGCTTTCTCCACTGAGGTGCTCAACCCAGCTCAACCGGGGCACAATCGCAGTGGTTCTCTCAGCGCTACCTTAGCCGATATAATGGAACGTAAGGTACCAAAACATGGTAGCCGGGCAAACCAAACTATTGACCCAAGACTTGATTCGGAGCCGATGCATATAATGCTATAAGTTCGGGGTGCCGCACTTGTGAAAGTGTTCGGACTTATCACACCATATTTTCGGGGGTACTTAAGCCCCTGGTGTATTGGCCATACCAAAGTGTACGGGTGCAACATGTCATGAATGAACATATATATATATATAGATAAAGAAAGGAGTGCAATAATAGGCAAAAGCTATGTATTGTTTAAAAAAGGTACTGCAATGAAAGCAGAATGATACAAATAGTGCGATAAGCAAGGGATGGGACTATTTGACATGTACCCTCCGAGGGTAAGCTATGTATGGTATGTAAAACAGGTATAATGCTGCGTAGTAGAGACCACTGGACACTCGGCGTAGGCCGCTTCCCCGGCTGTTGCATCATGAGTTCGGCAATTCTAGAGCCGGACAGGGCTTCTGGGAAATGGAGTCCTGAAAGTAAGAGAAAATAAGAAAGAAAAAGAATGACACAATCGGGAGCCCCTGGTGCGGTTGAGCCGCATTCTGGGCGTGCCGTGGTCGTGCCCCTCCCCTTATGCCCATGGTTTCTCCAGAGCGTAATTATGTACGCGTAATACTGGCTTCGCAATTTCGCGAGGGCTGCGGTTGGGGCCGGATTGCTACGCGTGCTTGGATCGTGCCAGACAGTCTTGTTGTAGATTACTCCGGGTGCGCTTGACAGTGTCCGGACGTTTAGTGGCCGGACTCGAGAATTTCTGTGAGAGGCTGCTTTGCACCTCCATCGCGAGGGCCGCCGTATGCTCCTCCGTTTGGAGAGAGCGTTCGGTGTTTCCATTGACCGTGATTACTCCTCGAGGGCCTGGCATCTTGAGCTTGAGGTATGCGAAAGCGGCACCGCATTGAACTTTGAAAATGCAGTTCGGCCCAAGCTGTGCGTGATAGCCGCCGCGGAACGGGACTATGTCAAAGATTAACTCTTCGCTTCGAAGTTATCCGGGATCCAAGACCACTTCGAGTGTAATCGCGTACTGTAAAATTGGCCTCTACACCCGGTATGACGCTTTTAAAGGTCGCCTTTTGTGGGTTTAATCCTTGAGGGTCTATGCCCATTTTGCGACCTTGTATCCTCGATAGAGCAGGTTCAGTTGCTACCGCCGGCCCATCGGGACTCTAGTGAGGTGAAATCCGTCAATGATTGGGTCAAGAACCAATGCGGCGAATCCGCGCGGCGGATGCTAGTGGGTGGTCCCTTCGATCAAAGGTGATCGGGCAAGAGGACCATGGGTTGAACTTTGGGGCGACTGGCTCCATCGCATATACGTCCCTTAGTGCACGCTTCCGCTCCCTTTTGGGTATGTGGGTTGCGCATATCATGTTCACCATCCACACTTGTGGGGGGAAGCCCTTCTGTCCTCTATTGTTTGGCGGACGGGGCTCCTCCTCGTCATCGCTACGCAGCCCCTTGTCATTGAGTTCGGCATTTAACTTGCCTGCCTGTTTGAAGACCCAACAATCCCTGTTGGTGTGGTTGGATGGTTTTTTGGGGGTGCCACGTATTTGGCACGAGCGATCGAGTATTCGGTCCAGATTGGACGGGCCCTGAGTATTTCTTTTGAACGGCTTTTTCCGCTGACTGGGTTTAGAGCCTCTGAATCCGGTATTGACTGCCGTATCTTCAGCATTATCGCCGTTAATGTAGTGTTTGTGCTTGTTGAGACGCGACATGCCATTGCTGTCCTTGGTATCCGAACTACCAGGGTTTTTGGTCAAGTTGTTACTACGAGCTAGCCAGCTGTCCTCTCCCGCGCAAAAGCGAGTCATGAGTGTTGTGAGGGCTGCCATGGATTTCGCTTTTCTGTCCTAGGTGCCGGGCAAGCCACTCATCGCGGATGTTATGTTTGAAGGCTGCAAGGGCCTCTGCATCCGGACAGTCAACCATTTGATTTTTCTTGGTTAGAAACCGTGTCCAGAATTGTCTGGCCGATTCTTCTGGCTGTTGAATTTTGTGGCTGAGGTCATCGGCGTTGGGTGGTCGCACATATGTGCCCTGGAAGTTATCAAGGAATGCGGCTTCCAGGTCCTCCCAACAACCAATTGATTCTGCTGGCAAGTAGTTAAGCCAGTGCCGAGCTGGTCCTTTAAGCTTGAGTGGGAGGTATTTGACGGCGTGTAGATCATCACCGCGGGCCATGTGGATATGGAGGAGGTAGTCCTCGATCCAAACCGCAGGATCTGTTGCGCCATCGTATGATTCGATGTTTACGGGTTTGAAAACCTCGGGGATTTGATGATCCATCACTTCGTCTATGAAGCATAGTGGGTGTGCGGCGCCTCTGTATTGAGCTATATCACGACGCAACTCAAATGAGCTTTGTTCATCAGTTCGCCCGCCGGAATTGCTGTATCCGGCGTGACGATTATCATCAAGTTTCGTGGGGCGCCCACGCGATCCGTAGATCGATCTTGTTTGCCTTGCCTTGTCCTCCAATATGTCTCGGAGGTCCGCGCTGCTTTCCCGATGCCTTGGTACTTTTCGAGCGATGCCGGGTGCGGCTTGAATGGAGGGTCTAGAGGCCTCTCTGTCATGCCACGCGTCTTGGCCGGTCGGCCGCATCATGCGGTGATGTAGGTTTGGGTGCTGCTTCCTGTAATTGGGGTAGCAGCCTGCCTTGGGTATCTCTTGAGGGGCGCTCGAGTTCGTACTCTTCGGCTGCAAGGACTTGATCCATCCGTCTGCTAGCAAGTCTTGGTCAGCTCTAAGCTGCTGCTTTTTCTTGAGGCTGCTTGCCGTGGCCATAAGCCTCACGCTTGAAACGCCTCCTGTTCAAGGGATCCTCAGGCACGACAAATTCGATGTCGTCGAGGCTTGCCTCATCTTCGGAGGGAGGCATATAATTATCGTCCTCCACCTCCCTATCTGCCGCTCTATCATGGGGGCTGGCTTCTCCCTCCTCCTGTGCTGAATCCTGCTGTAAGGGTTTGTCTTGACCTTTGTCCGGGTGTTATTATCTCCGTGCGGAATCACCGCTTTTGCTGTGGCGGGATTTAGAGCGGCGCCACCGAGGCCGGGCGATTAGGCGGTTTCTTGAGGGGTCATCCTCCGCTGTTCCATCGCTGTTCCCATCTTTTGAGATGTCCACCATGTATATGTCGTATGACGAGGTGGCCTTCTAGTGCCACAGAGGCGCTGGTTCTTGGTCATCTCCAGCATCGCCGCCCATACCGTCCGATGTCTTGAGTCAAGTTGAGCATGTCGGTTAAATCATCGAAAGTGGCTACAAAGTGGGTGGTGGGTGGGCGTTGAATTTCTTCGTCATCCGCATCCCAACCTTCCTGACCGTAGTCCGGCCAGGGCTCTCCTGATAAAGAGAGAGACTTTAGTGAATGCAGGATGTCGCCAAAGGGCGAGTGCTGAAAGATGTCCGCGGCAGTGAACTCCATAACCGGCGCCAAATTGGATTCGATTGGCGGGGGCGCAGAGGGTTCGGAGTCCGGAGAGGAGTCCGACACCTTGGAGTCACGGTCTTCACAAAGGACAGGGATGGAGTTCGGCTTAATCGCCATAGAGATCATAGCCCCCTCGGCGGTGTCCAGCCACTCGTCCTCAATCGGCGGAGTCGGCTCCGAGCTAAGGGTCGGAGCGGACGCTGGTGCGGCCTCCAGGGCACTATTTGGCGGCAGAGCTAGATCGTGCCCATCGAGACAAAGGCGGGCGCTGCTTGGCTGTGGCTCGAATCCGTTGAAGATCAAGTCTCCGCGGATGTCGGCCGTGTAGTTCAAACTCCCAAATCTGACACGATGGCTGTGGGGCGTAGCTTTCGATCTGCTCCATATGGCCAAGCAAATTGGCCCACAGTGCAAAGCCGCCGAATACGAAGATCTGTCCGGGGAGAAAAGTCTCACCCTAGACCACGTCGGTGTTGATGATCGAAGGAGCCATTAGCCTAAGGATGACGACACAGAGGAACTCTCAATGAAAGCACCAATGTCGGTGTCAATACCGGCGGATCTTGGGTAGGAGGTCCCGAACTATGCGTCTAGGCGGATGGTAACAGGAGACAAGGGACACGATGTTTTTACCCAGGTTCGGGCCCTCTCGATGGAGGTAAAACCCTACTCCTGCTTGATTAATATTGATGATATGGGTAGTACAAGAGTGGATCTACCACGAGATCGTAGAGGCTAAACCCTAGAAGCTAGCCTATGGTATGATTGTTGTTCGCCCCACGGACTAAAACCCTCCGGTTTATATAGACACCGGATAGGGTTAGGGTTACAGAGTCGGTTACAATGGTAGGAGATCTACATATCCAGACGCCAAGCTTGCCTTCCACGCCAAGGAAAGTCCCATCCGGACACGGGACGAAGTCTTCAATCTTGTATCTTCATAGTCCAGGAGTCCGGCCAACGGTGATAGTTCGGCTATCCGGACACCCCCTAATCCAGGACTCCCTCAACCCAATAATGGTAAAAAGAGCGCTCAAGTTTATCCCGAACACCCCAGCACTCGTGGCATGGGGGCAGAAGCCGACGACTCGCCATCTCTCAAATTTAATAAACGGCCGCACAGAAGGTAATATTTTAAATTCAAAAGCGTTGCTTAGCGATATGAACAAGTTTTCAGCGCAGACAGATCACAAATGCGAGTTTACTCAAGAATTACATCTTTGGAGCACTCATCCGCTATACGGCGGGCACCTTTCAGGACGCCCTCATAATACATCTCGGGTTTGCGATGCTCCTTGCCCGGCGGTGGTCTGTCCGTCACAAGCTTCTCAGCGTCCATCTTGCCCCAAAGGCACTTTAGCATCGGGCAAGGCCCTACGGGCACCTTCGATGCATAGGGAGCGCTTGATGACTTCAAGCCTTGGACAGGCATCCACCACCGCCTTACCAACCCAAAGTAGCTCCTGTGCATGGCTTCCTGTGCCACACCGGACTACGAGACCCTTCATGGCCTGTTCGGTCACCTTATGGAGCTCGACCAGCTGCTTTAGCTGGTCGCTCATATTGTCCGCCTCAAAGATATCGAGACCAGAACACCTTCTCCGTCGAGCTCCCCTCTTGGGCTCGGTAGAATGCGGCAGCATCGGACACACTCCGGGGAAGATCTGCGAATGCTCCTGGAGAGCTCCCGACTCGGATAAGTAACAAGTAATTCACTTTCACGTGCTTGCTTTGCATAAAGAATGCCTTACTCGCCGCTATCTTCTTCATCGCCTCAATTTCCTGGAGGGCTTTTTGGGCTTCGGCCTTGGCAGATTTGGCGCTCTCAAGCGCCGAGGCGAGCTTGGACTCTCGAGTCTTTGAGTCAAGCTCCAAACTCTCGTGTTTTTCCATGAGAGCCTGGAGCTCTTGCTGCACCTCCGCCACCCGCGCCTCCTGCTTTTCTCGTTGGGTACGCTCCACGGCCGCATTTTCTTCGGCCTTCGACAACGCTTCCTTCAGGGTCGCCACCTGGGTTGTGGCCCCTGTAATACTCACGTTGGTCCTGTCATTTTTCGCAACCACATCTTTTTTATACTTACGTAAGGTATTACTTACCTTCCTTGTCCTCGAGCTGCTTCTTGGCAAGGCCGAGCTCATTCTCGGACCGCTCGAGGCTCTGCTTCATTGAAGTGACCTCCATAGTCAGTGCGGCAGAGGTCAGCAGCACATCCTGCATTCCCATATTGACAGACTTATGTTAGACTCCTGCGTATATCTTTTTGATCCTCAGTTCGACTTTTATTTCCGAACACCAAACTAAGCATCAGGGGCTACTGTCTATGCAGTAATATTTTTACATATCTTAAATACATACCTCAAAGCCTGTTAGAAGGCTGGCACAGGCTTCAGTCAGCCCGCTCTTGGCGGACTGAACCTTCTGGATCACCACACTCATAATAATGCGGTGCACCTCGTCGATGGAGGCGCCTTTAAGCACCTCCAGCAGATTATCCGGTGCCTCCGGTTGGACGGAGGTCACCGGCGTTGTAGGCTTTCCTTTCTTAGTAGGGGGTCGCCTGCCGGACACCGGAACCGTTCGGTTCCGGTGCGGTGTCCGGCCCAGGGCCGGACTTAGAGCCCTTCGGGGTTTTATCCCCTTTGCGCCTGGAGTCCGGGAGGTCGCCTTGCGGCGCCTCCAGGACCACCCCCTCCTGGCCTGGACCCTTTTGGGACTCCACCTCGGCATCGTCCGTAGGACGAGGGGAGGTAGCAGTCAGAAGAGAAAGGCTATTCACCTCCGACGAATCCAGGGATCCGCTCGATGAAGCGTCGAGCTGGGCCGTGGGTGGACTGCATGATTACATTCGGCGTCATAAGATACTGTGCAGTAAAGGAACACCATGAGTAATTCTTGTATCCAAATACTTACGATTTTGCCAGGGGCTTGGCCCTGGATGGCCAATCCTCTTCGCTGTCGCCGGCGTTGGTGGAGTAGTCCGGAGGAAGGGTCCTTCCCTTCTTGGACCCTCCGCCCCCCCCCCCCCCCAGTTGGGGCGGCCTTCCTTTTCATTCCTCCCCACGCTGGAGGGGGAGAGGCTTCTTCTTCCTCCTCGTCTCCGGAGGAGGAGTGCGCCTCGGAGTCATCGGACGATGAATCCGGCACCACCGGGCGCCGGGAACTCGAAACCGCGGCCTTCTTCTTGGCCTTCTTCTCTGGCACCATGTAAGGTGCCGGGACCAGCAGCCCCGTCAAGTGGGCGCTTGCTGGAACTTCGGGCAAAGGAGCGGGCAGTCGATCTGTCCGGTCTTCTTCTGCCATTCCTGTCAAAGGAACGACAGCTTAGATCCCGCATAGAGTTAAACTATGAAAAACAAGGAACCCGTAAAGGTTAAAATAAGCTTACTACGCTGGCTTGGCGCTTCGCGCGGAATCCACGATCCTCCGTGATTGGAGGGGGAACCTCGGCGCCCTTGAATATCACCTTCCAGGCATCCTCGTGTGTTGTGTCAAAGAGCCTGGCTAGAGTTTGGTGCTGGGCCGGGTTGAACTCCCATAAGTTAAAAGCCCGTCATTGACACGGGAGGATCCGGCGGATGAGCATGACCTGGACTACGTTGACGAGTTTAACCTCTTTGTTCACCAGTGTCTTGGACGCAGGTTTGAGTCCGTCCGCTCTTCCGAATTACCCCATGACAGGCCCTTCTCTTTCCAGGAGGTGAGCCATGTGGGGATGCCAGATCGGAATTCGGGGGCCGCCGCCCATTCAGGGTCACGTGGCTCGGTGATGTAGAACCACCCCGATTTCCACCCCTTTATGGTCTCCACGAAGGATCCCTCGAGCCATGTAACGTTGGGAATCTTGCCCACCATGGCGCCTCCGCACTCCACTTGGCAGCCGCCCACTAGCTTCGGCTTGACATTGAAGGTCTTCAGCCGTAAGCCGAAGTGGGGCTGGATGCAGAGGAAGGCCTCGCACAATTCGATGAACGCCGAGATGTTGAGGATGAAGTTCGGGACCATATCGTGGAAATCCAGGCCGTAGTAGAACATGAGCCCCCGGACAAATGGGTGAAGTGGAAAACCTAGTCCGCGGAGGAAGTGGGTGAGGAACACCACCCTCTCATGGGGCCTGGGGGTGGGGATGAGCTGCCCCTTGTCGGGGAGCCAGTGCGCGATGTCATTGGACAAGTATCCGGCCTTCCTCAGCTTTTTGATGTGCCCCTCCGTGATGGAGGAGGCCATCCACTTGCCTCCCGCTCCGGACATGACTGGAGAAGGTTGAGGCGGGATGTGCGGACTTGGGCGCCTGGAGCTCGAAAAGTCTTGGAAATGGATAAGCAAAGGAGGAAGAAGGCATAGATGGAAAAGGTGGATCCTTATCCCCTTATAAGGGCGGACGAAACTATGTGCCCCCACCAGCCTGGTAAAACTCGCTTATCTCCCAAGCGCCGTAAATTAATGGCACGGTTTGGTTACCCACGCCCGTATTGATGAGAATCCCAGAATAAGGGTACACGATCTCTGCTTCAATAAGACGTGCCAAGGAAACCGCCTCGCTAAGTGCGCTGAGGTGGGACAGTAAAAACGATTCGAATAATGGCTTGGCTGCAGGTGATGCCATGCTGGAATACGCCAAGAGTTGAATTTATGTAAATATTATTCTCTCTACAGTGGTATGCGGAAATTATTTTACAGAGCCAGACACTATCCTTGTGTTCAAAATCTTCTATGAAGTATTCGGATGTGGAACCCGCCTTGCAGTCAAGACACCGCGCGGACTGCTGCGTCATTGAAGCTCGATTCAGTGGACTACCGAGGAGTCCCGGATTAGGGGTGTCCGGATGGCCGGACAATGACCTTGGCCGGACTCTGGACTATGAAGATACAAGATTGAAGACTTCGCCTCGTGTCCTGGATGGGACTTTCCTTGGCGTGGAAGGCAAGCTTGGCGACACGGATATGTAGATCTCCTCCCATTGTAACCGACTCCATGTAACCCTAACCCTCTCCGTGTCTATATAAACCGGAGGGTTTTAGTCCGTAGGGACTAACAACAATCATACCATAGGCTAGCTTCTAGGGTTTAGCCTCTCCGATCTCGTGGTAGATCTACTCTTGTACTACCCATATCATCAATATTAATCAAGTAGGAGTAGGGTTTTACCTCCATCGAGAGGGCCCGAACCTGGGTAAAAACATCGTGTCCCTTGTCTCCTATTACCATCCGCCTAGACACACAGTTCGGGACCCCCTACCCGATATCCGCCGGTTTTGACACCGACAGCCACCCTAGCCGATAATAACGGAACATAAGGCGGCAAACCCAGGAGCCGGGCAAACCCAACATTTGACCAAAGACATGATTCGGAGCTGATGCATATAAGGCCTAACTCGTGACGCCGAACACTCCCGAAGGTATTCGGACTTTATAATAGGTGATAGGCTCAAGAATGCCTATTCATTATAAACCCGGTGTTTCCAGGTACGCGCGTTAATCTGTCATGGCGAAATGCCAAAAATGGCAGTATCCTCTATGGGTATGGAACCCATGGGATGGTTAAACAACAAGAGGAAATAGAAAAGGTTTACACAGGGGCTTAATCTAAAAAGAAACCTGTTGAACGGGCCTCGCTGCGTCTCGCGCCTTTGTCTCCGTTGTGCCGTATCCTGGAAGGGTATCGCGCGAAAGTTGTATGCGGAAAAACAAAAATCATAGGAGGTTACAACGTTAGTACGCGATGGATAAAAGTGTAAGCCGTTGGCCTGCCAAAAAGGTTGAGCCAAGTGTGGGGCTTTATTAGGTAGTTATAGCCCCTGGTATCCGCTATAGGATTACATATACGATGCATTGGTTCGATCTGGCCTACCGGACTCATCTAACCGTGTCCCTGGTCTTAATGACCGGTCATATTTTTTTGATGTTGGAGGTCGCTTATAGTCCGGCCGCGAGGGCCGTCGCGCTTTCCTCTGCACGTGACGAGCGCTCTGTTATTCCGTTAACGGTGATGACGCCACGTGGACCGGGCATCTTAAGTGTAAGGTAGCCATAGTGCGGCAATGCGTTGTAGCGGGCGAATGCCGTTCTTCTGAGCACTACGTGATAGTCGCTTTGGAAGGGTGCGATGATGAAGAGTAGTTCTTCGCTTCTGGAGTTGCCTGGAGAGCCGAATGTTACCTCTAGTATGACAGAGCCCCTGCTGTAGGCTTCAACGCCTGGTATCACCCCTTCAAAGGTGGTGTTGCTTTGGCTTATTCTGGATGGGTTTATCCCCATCTCGTGGACAGTGTCCACGTATATTAAATTGAGACTGCTGCCTCCGTCCATGAGGACCTGGGTGAGACGGTGTCCGTCGATCATTGGGTCAAGCACCAAGGCCTCTTATCCGCCGCCATCCAAGTGATCGAAAGTGATTGGATAGGACATCCGGTAGTTAGATGTGGGAATAATGGACTCTATATCGCGCGCGTCTTTATGCCCGTGTTCGTGCCTTCTCATGGGTGGGCGAGTCGCGTGGATCATGTTCACTATTTTAGCCTCTGGCGGGAATTTTTTCTGTCCCCCTGTTGTTTCTGTGGCGAGGTTCGGCCCTCGCCCTCACTTGGTGTTTCCTTCCCTTGTGTTCGGCATTTAATTTGCCGGCCTGCTTGAAGACCCGGCACTCTCGTGCGTGTGGTTCGCAGGTTTGTCGGGCCGTGCCACGAATTTGGCATAGTCTGTCCAGACTCGCTCAGACCGGACGGTCCTCTTTGCTGCCTTTAGATGGCTTATTTTGCTGATTAGGCCGAGAGCCCCGAACCCGGCATTAACCATCGTGTTATCCGGCTCTCTTCCTTGTTTTGGCGCTTGTTATTATGACGCTGCGTGGCTTTCGCTGCCATCCCTTATTTCGGATGTGCTGGGGTCGCTGGTGCCTTTACGGGCTAGCCAGCTATCTTCTCCCGCGCAAAAGCGGGTCATAAGGCTTGTTAGGGCTGCCATTGTCCTTGGTTTTTCTTGGCCGAGGTGTCTGGCGAGCCACTCGTCACGGATGCTGTGTTTGAATGCCGCTAAGGCTTCGGCATCCGCATACCAACAATTTGATTCTTCTTAGTGAGGAATCTATTCCAAAGCTTCTTGGGCGGATTCTCCGGGCTGTTGGACTATGTGACTTAAGTCGTCAGCATCCGGAGGCCGGACATAGGTCCCTTGAAAATTGGCCCTGAAAGCATCCTCGAGTTCCTCCCAGCTCCCAATTGAATTTTCGGGGAGGCTTTTCAACCAGTGCCGAGCTGGTCCCTTCAGTTTGAGGGGGACATATTTGATGGCGTGAAGGTCATCCCCACGAGCCATATGTATGTGCAGGATAAAGTCCTCGATCCAGACCCCCGGGTCTGTCGATCCGTCGTATGCTTCTATGTTCACAGGTTTAAAGCCCTGTGGGAATTCATGGTCCAGTACTTCATCAGTATAGCATAGGGGGTGAGCAGCCTCTCTGTATTTGGACGTACTGTGGCATGCCATCGGCTGTTGTTGTGTTCGGTGTTTATTCTGAACTGGTATTTAGTTGCCATAACTGTTTGGACGACCACAGTCCCCCGCCGGGGTGTGTCCTTTAGATCTGTAGATGGACCTAGCTGCGCCAGCTCTCTTATCCAGGTGCTCACGTAGATCAAGCGCGTCTTCGGTAGTTGTTTTATTGTGGTTATGAAGTGGTATGTCTTGTCTCCTGGTCGTGTTATTCTTTGGTGGAACAGCCTCGTTGTCGAATTCTGGCAGTAGCTTTCGTTTTGGGTAGCTCTTTGTGAGGCGATCGTCGCCATATCTTTCTTCAGTGTCTAGCACTTTGTTCCATCTGCGACTGAGCGTTTCGTGTGTGGCTTTAAGCCGTTGCTTCTACCTCTTCAGACTTCTCGCTGTGACCATAAGCTTTCTATGGAGGTCCTCTCGTTCCACGCGCTCTTCCAGAATGATGAACGCGTCATTGTCCGGACTGTCTTCTTGTCCTGGGCCGGTTTGATGAACTCGTCCCTCTGGATCATTGTCTTCGGGCGTCTGCTCCGGGCTATGTTCGGCGTGACCTGGTTCGTCCTGCTCCATCGCTGGTTCCGTTTGGTCGTTGTTGCCTTCGAGGTTGACCGGAGTATCCATCCTTCTGGTGCTCTTGCTGACATTTTTGTTGTTGCTGGATTTGGAACGGCGTCTACGCCGTCGCTTTGGTTTTTGCCCAGGGGTTTTATCCTCTGAATTGTCACCGTCGTCTTCCTCGGGCGTATCGACCATGTATATATCATATGACGAGGCGGGAATCCGGTACCCCATAGATTCTGAGTCTTCTCCTGCATCGTCGTCCATATCGTCGAGGCCTTTGGAGTCGAAGTCAAGCACGTCGGTTAAATCATCAACCGTGGCTATGAAGTGGGTGGTGGGTGGGCAACGAATTTCTTCGTCGCCTGCTTCTTACTTGAGCTGGACATAGTTTTTAATGAGTTTAGTATGTCGCCAAAGGGCGAGTACTGGAAGATGTCCGCAGCGGTGAACTCCATTACCGGGGCCCAACCAGGCTTGGTAGGCTCGGGAGTGCACGGACTGGGACCTACAACCGGATACGAATCCGGAGGCTCGGGGTCACAGGCTTTCCCAGAGGTGGGGTCTGTGTTCTGCTCCATCACCGATGAGGGTACGGCCTGCGGGGCGAGGTCCAGCCCTCCGACCTTAGGCAACGCATCCTGCCCCGGATTTAGATCCGAAGCTTCTGCCGGGGCGATATCCCGAACATCGTCTGACGGCAGGTCTAAGCCGTGCTCATCATGACTATCCGGTGCTCCTGACGCGATCTGCTCCAGATGACCAAGCGAATCGGTCCGCAGCGTGAAGCCACCGAACACGAAGATCTGTCCGGGGAGGAAAGTCTCCCCCTGGACAGCGTCGTTGACGATGATTGAAGGAGCCATCGAGCCTGACAACGACGACACAGAGGAACTCTCAATGAAAGCACCAATGTCGGTGTCAAAACCGGCGGATCTCGGGTAGGGGGTCCCGATCTGTGCGTCAAGGCTGATGGTAACAGGAAGCAAAGGACAGAGAGGTTTACCCAGGTTCGGGCCCTCTCGATGGAGGTAAAACCCTACTTGCTGCTTGAATAATATTGATGAGATGGGTAGTACAAGAGTAGATCTACCACGAGATCATAGAGGCTAAACCCTAAGAGCTAGCCTATGATGGTATGATTGTAATTGTGATCGGCCTTCTAAGGACCAACCTCTCCGGTTTATACAGACACCGGAGAGGGCTAGTGTTTACATGGAGTCGGTTACAAGAAAGGAAACACAATATCCAAATCGCCAAGCTTTCCTTCCACGCAAATGAGAGTCCCATCCGGACACGGGATGAAGTCTTGAGTCTTGTATCTCCAGGCTTCAATAGTCCGGACATTGTACATTGTCTGCAGTTCGGATACCCCCTAATCCAGGACCCCCTCAGTCTCTGCTAATGATCATCATACCTTTTTTAAGTACCCGCACGCAACTCGCTCTTAGTCATGGCATGTTAAATAGCCTTATTTTCTTATTGCACTACTTGTACACTTACACTTTGACGTATTAATCAAATTACAACAAAAACAATTGGCAGGGTTTGTTTATTACCTAATTTTTTCTTGTCTATCTATTTTCAATTGCACCCATACACTCTGGTACGCCTTAATTCGCCAGGGGCTTCATCGTACCCCATAACACGGCAAGAAAGGCCGAACACTTTTACAGTGCAGTTCGGCACCCCGAACTTATAGCATTATATGCATCGGCTCCGAATCATGTCTTTAGTTAATAGTTGGGTTGCCCGGCTCCTGTGCTTGCTACCTTACGTTCCGCTATATCGGCTAGGGTAGTAAAGGGAGAACTACTGCGATTGTGTCCCGGTTCTTCCGGACGAGCACCTCATTAAAGAAAGCCGAAAACTGATTGTCATGATGCGGCGAGAGCTGGTCAGCTGTTCGAGAGGTTCTCAAACCATTGGAGATTTCTTCTGCTTTATGCGAGGAATCGGTCTTTATCCGATTAGGCGTGTTTAGCGCCCCAACTTCGGCTTTCCGAATACCAGGGGCTAGGCCAAAATTTAAAATTATAGTACTCCTATGGCTAAGTGAGGGTGATAAAGCTGTATAGTCCGATTGCCTTGTTCGTTGCGCTAAACACCTCCTTAAAGGACCAAAAACTTGGGTAAAGAGTGTTTAGATTTATCCCGAACACCCCTATACTAGCTACATGGGGGGCAGAAGCCGACGAATGGCCAACTCTCAAATTTTATAAACGGCCGCACAGGAGGTAAAATTCAAATAACAAGCATTATATTACATAAGGACAGTGTTCCATATTACAGGACATGATAAAACAATGCTTTCAGGGGAAAATGATATCCTTAGCACATCGCTCCGCCACAAGGCGGGATCCCTTCATGACACTGTCATAGTACATCTCGGGCTTGCGTTGCTCGTTGCCCTCGGGCGGACCCTCCATCATCAACTTTGTGGCATCCATCTTCGCCCAGTGCACCTTGGCACGGCCGAAAGCCATCCGCGCACCCTCCATATAGACTGACTGCTTGACGACATCAAGCCGAGGACAGGCACTAACCAGCCGCTTCACGAGTCCGAAGTAGCTACTGGGCATGGGCTCGGCAGGCCATAGCTGGACTATTAGGTCCTTCATGGCCAGTTCGGCCGCCTTGTGCAGCTCGACCAACTGTTTTAGCTGGTCGCTAAAGGGCACCGGATGTTCTGGTCTAGGGTATTGAGACCAGAACAACTTCTCCGTAGAGCTCCCTTCTTGGACTCGAAAGAACTCTGCAGCATCTGATACGCTGCGCGGCAGATCCGCAAACGCTCCTGGAAAACTCCAAATAAGGGTAAGTAAAAAGAATATTTCTTTCACATACTTGCTTTGCATAATAAAAACCTTACCCTCCGTGATCTGCTGGGCCGCCTGGATTTCCTGGAGGGCGCTCTGGGATTCGGCTCTGGCTTCTTGCGTGCATTGGTGGGCCTTGGCAAGTTCGGACTCTCGAGTCTTCGAATCACGCTCCAAGGACTCAGCACTTTTTGACGGTGTCTTGGAGCTTTTGCAGGACCTCGCTCACCCGGGCCTCCTGCTTCTCGCGCGTGGCGCTTTCCTTAGCCGCTTTGTCCTCGGCCTTGGCCAACGCCTTCTTGAGGGCCGATACTTCGGTCGCGGCCCCTAATAAAGTTCGTGACACTTTAGTCAGTACGAAATTTTCATCCTTCCTAAATATAAAGCACCGATTAGTGCATACCTTGGCTGTCCTCCAGCTGCTTCTTCATGAGGCCGCGTTCTTCCTCGGCCCGCTCCAAATTCCGCGTTAAGCCGGAGACCTCCGCAGTATGAGCAGCAGCGGCCAGCAGAGACGCTTGCTTATTCACGTAGACATGTTATGTTAAACTCCTGCGAAAAATATTTTGATCCTCTGTTTGGTTTTTCTTTCCGAACACCGAACAGAGCATCAGGGGCTACTGTCTACAAGGTGATATTCTTTTACAACTATACTATTTACCTCAAAGCCTGTTAGAAGGCTAATACAGGTCTCGGTCAGTCCGCTTTTGGCGGATTGAACTTTCTCAATCACCGTACTCATAAGAGCACGATGTTATTCCATAATGGAAGCACCTTGTAGCACTTCCAATAATCTATCCGGTGCCTATGGATGGACAGAGGTCACCGGTGGAGGCAGCTTGCCCCCCTCGTTCGGGAGAGGCGGACTGCCTAAATCCGGAGCTATATTCGGCTGAAAGACGAACTGAATGCGGCCCCCATCGTCGGGTTCTGTAGGGGTCTTTCCCCCCGTATGCTCGGCAACCGGGTGTTGTCCTCCGGCATCACCGGAACGGTCTCCTCTTGGCCCGGTATCCTTCGAGACAACACCTCGGTGTTGTCCGCGGCCTTGTCTGAGGTGGCCGTTCGGAGGGACACGTTGTTCATCTCCGACGGGTCCAGCGACCCTTCCGAAGAGGAGGATAGCTTGATGTTGGATTGGGTCGGACTGCAGATGCATGGACTAACACATTAAAAGCTATAAAGTTAAAAGATCGAAAATGTTACCGTGTCCGGATACTTACGATCTGGCCAGGGGCTTGACCCTGGGCCCCCACTCCCCGCTGCTGTTGGTGGCTGCGGCGGAGTAGTCCGGAAGGGAGATTTTTCCTTTCTTGGAAGCCTCGGCCTCCCCATGTGTGGATGCCTACCTCTTCTTTTTCTCCCCAGTGGTAGGGGAGCGGGTCTCCTCCTCCTTCTCCTCCTCCTCCTCGTCGTCTTTGGCGAAGGAGTGCGTCTTGGCGTCTTCGGACATCACATTTGAAACACCCTTGCGAGGGAGACCACCTCTGGTCCCCTTGGCCGCCTTCTTGGCTTTCTTCTCCGGCACTTCATAAGGTACCGAAAAAAGAATCTTCATCAGAAGAGCCTTTTCTGGATATTCAGGTAGCGGAGCTGGACATTCAATCTCCGCCGCTATCACTACCCAGGCCTAAAAGATTGGTATACAGGCTTAGGTTCCTCCCACAGATATGCCGGTAAAAGATATACCTTGCAAAACATAAAAGAACTTACCGGATTAGCCCGACATTTCGCGCTAAGCCCGCGATCTTCGAACGTGGGCGGTGGTATCTCCCGGTCTTAAAAAGCACCACCCAGATGCCTTCGTGTGTCGTATCGAAGAGCTCCAGCAGCGTCTGGTGCTTGGCCTGATCGAACTCCCACAAATTACAAGTCCGTCTCTGGCACAGAAGAATCCGGCGGAAGAGCATGACCATGTTGACAAGCTTGATTTTCTTGCCTATCATGTTCTGCACACATGTATGGAGCCCGGTCAATTCTGCGGCTGAGCCCCAGGCTAAACCCTTCTCTTGCCAGGAGGTGAGTCGCATGGGGAGTCCGGAGCAGAATTCATGGGTCGCCGCCTAGTTGGCGCCGTGCGGCTCGTTGATGTAGAACCACCCCGATTGCCATCCCTTTACCATCTCCACAAAGGAGCCTTCGCGCGAGGTGACATTGGGCATCTTGCCCACCATGGCGCCTCCGCACTCCGCTTGTTGACCGCTCACCACCTTTGGCTTCACATAGAAGGTCTTCAGCCATAAGCCGAAGTGAGGTTGGATGCGGAGGAAGGCCTCACACAGGACAGTGAATGCCGAGATGTTGAGGATAGAGTTGGGGGCCAGGTCATGGAAGTCCATCCCGTAGTAGAACATCAGTCCCCGGACGAACGGGTGGAGGGGGAATCCCAGCCCGAGGACGAAGTGGGAGAGAAACACCACCCTTTATTGAGGCTCCTGGGTAGGAATGATCTGCCCCTTGGCCGGAAGCTGATGAGCGATGTCTTTGGACAAGTACTCGGCCTCTCGGAGTTTCTTGATATCCTTCTCCTTGACAGAGGAGGCCATCCACTTGCCTTGCGCTTCGGATCCAGACATGGTTGGAGTGCTTTTTGGGCGGAAGAGATGGGTGCACGGGCGCTGGAGCTCGAGAATGGGTGAGCAGAGGAAGAAGAGGGTGTGGGTTCCTTATCCCTTTATAAAGGCCGTAAAAATCGTGCGCCTCCCTACTCGCCCTAAAGCTCGCTTACTTCCCAAGCGCCATGCTGATGGCACTGTTAGGTTACCCATGCCCACATTGATGAGAATCCCGTGATAAGGGGACATGATCTCTGCTTTGACAATACGTGCCAATAAAACTGCGCCTCAAAATACGGAGAGGCAGGTTTGATACGTCTCCAACGTATCTATAATTTTTGATTGTTCCATGCTATTATATTACCCGTTTTGGATGTTTATGGGCTTTACTATACACTTCTATATCATTTTTGGGACTAACCTACTAACCGGAGGCCCAGCCCGAATTGCTGTTTTTTGCCTATTTCAGTGTTTCGAAGAAAAGGAATATCAAATGGAGTCAAACGGAATGAAACCTTCGGGAGCAATCTTTTTTGAACAAACGCAATCCACGGGACTTGGAGTGGACGTCAAGCAACAAACGAGGCGGTCACGAGGGTGGCCGGTGCACCCCCTGCAGGCGGGCACGCCCCCACCCTCGTAGGCCCCTCGAGTATCCACCGACCTACTTCTTCCACCTATATATATATATCCACGTACCCTGAAAACATCTATGAGCACCACAACAAATTATTTCCACCACCGCAACCTTCTGTATCCGCGAGATCCCATCTTGGAGCCTTCGCCGGCGCTCCGCCGGAGGGGGAATTGACCATGGAGGGCCTCTACATCATCTCCAAAGCCTCTCCGATGAGTTGTAGTAGTTTAACATAGACCTTCGGGTCCATAGTTATTAGCTAGATGGCTTATTCTCTCTCTTTGAATCTCAATACAAAGTTCTTCTCGATCTTCTTGGAGATCTATTCGATGTAGCTCTTTTGCGGTGTGTTTGTCTAGATCCGATGAATTGTGGGTTCATGATCAAGTTTATCTATGAGAAATATTTGAATCTCTTATGAATTCTTTTATGTGTGATTAAGTTATCTTTGCAAGTCTCTTCGAATTATCAGTTTGGTTTGGCCTACTAGATTGATCTTTATTGCAATGGGAGAAGTGCTTAGCTTTGGGTTCAATCTTGCGGTGTCCTTTCCCAGTGATAGCAGGGGCAGCAAGGCACGTATTGTATTATTGCCATCGAGGATAAAAAGATGGGGTTTATATCATATTGGATGAGTTTATCCCTCTACATCATTTCATCTTTCTTAATGTGTTACTCTGTTCTTCAAGAACTTAATACTCTATAGATGCAGGCAGGAGTCGGTCGATGTGTGGATTAATAGTAGTAGATGCAGAATCGTTTCGATCTGCTTGTCACGGACGTGATGCCTATATACATGATCATGCCTAGATAATCTCATAAATACGCGCTTTTCTATCAATTGCTCGACAATAATTTGTTCACCCACCGTAATACTTATGCTATGTTGAGAGAAACCACTTGTGAAACCTATGGCCCCCGGGTCTATCTTTTATCATGTAAGTTTTTCATCTGCTTTTATTTGCATCTTTTATTTTCCAATCTATATCATAAAAATACCAAAAATATTTATCTTATCTTATTATCCCTATCAGATCCCACTTTCGCAAGTTACCGTGAAGGGATTGACAACCCCTTTATCGCGTTGGTTGCGAGGTTCTTGTTTGTTTGTGTAGGTGCGTGGGACTTTTGTGGAGCTTCCTACTGGATTGATACCTTGGTTCTCAAAAACTGAGGGAAATACTTACGCTACTTTGTTTCATCACCCTTTCCTCTTCAAGGGAAAAACCAACGCAAGCTCAAGACATAGAAAGGTTAAAAACGGTTCTAATAAAGACCGGGCCGTAGCGTGATGTCACGCTATGCGTTGTCAGCAGATTGGACTCGTGTGATATTATATTCTCTACAGTGGTATGGGGAATTTTTTTTGCAGAGCTGGACACGATCCATATGTTCAAGATCTACTTTGAAGTATTTGGAGAAGGAACCCGCCTTGCAATGCCGAAGACAATCTGCGCGTCGGACTCATCGTCATTGAAGCCTGGTTTAGGGGCTACTGAGGGTGTCCTGGATGAAGGGGTCCTCAGACAGCCGGACTATTTGCGTATGCCGGACTGTTGGACTATGAAGATACAAGATAGAAGACTTTGTCCCGTGTCCAGATGGGACTCTCCTTTGTGTGGAAGGCAAGCTTGGCAGTTAGGATATGAAGATTCCTTTCTCTGTAACCGACTCTGTGTAACCCTAGCCCCCTCCAGTGTCTATATAAACCGGAGGGTTTAGTCCATAGGACAACAACAATCATAACCATAGGCTAGCTTCTAGGGTTTAGCCTCTACGATCTCGTGGTAGATCAACTCTTGCAATACTCATATCATCAAGATCAATCAAACAGGAAGTAGGGTATTACCTCCATCGAGAGGGCCCGAACCTGGGTAAACATTGTGTCCCCCGCCTCCTGTTACCATTAGCCTTAGACGCACAGTTCGGGACCCCCTACCCGAGATCTGCCGGTTTTGAAACCGACAGGGGGTGGCGCTCCCCTCTCCTTCCTTCTCTCTTCCCCCTTCCTCCTTCTCCTAGTTGGAATAGGAAAGGGGGGCGAATCCTACTTGGAACGGGAGTCCAATTTGGACTCCCCCCTTGGTGCGCCCCCTCTAGGGCTAGCCTCCTCCTCCCTCCTCCTTTATATACGGGGGTAGGGGGCATCCTAGAACACACCAAGTCTTGTCTGAGCCATGTGCGGTTCCCCCATCCACAGTTACACACCTCGATCATATTGTCGTAGTGCTTAGGCGAAGCCCTGCGCCGGTAACATCACCATCACCGTCGCCACGCCATCGTGCTGACGGAACTCACGCTCGTCCTCAACTGGATCAAGAGCACGAGGGACATCATCGAGCTGAACGTGTGCTGAACGCAGAGGTGCCGTACGTTCGGTACTTGGATCGGTAGGATCGTGAAGACATTCGACTACATCAACCGCATTACTAAATGCTTCCACTTTCGGTCTACGAGGGTATGTGTACACACTCTCCCCTCTAGTTGCTATGCATCTCCTAGATAGATCTTGTGTGATTGCAGGAAAATTTTGAAATTACTACGTTCCCCAACATTAATTAGTTGTAGTATTAAAAGAAAACCCAAAAAGATTTCTCATTTCTTCTTTTGCTGGTTAGGAGCTTTCCCGTGTAATTAGTATTTCTCGTTTTTTTCCCTTCTTTAATTTGCTTTCTTCAAGAGAAAACTAAAAATTCCAAAAATATTTAAGTGTGTTTCTCTGAAATTCATTTCCTTTTATTGAGTTGTACCAAAGGGAAGACCACGATGAAAATGTTGAGTGGCGCTCATAAGCATTATTGTTTATCTAACAAAGAACCGAAATTATCTTGTCTTCTCCTTTGGAATAAAATGTTTGCACATTACAGCTTAGTCCACGACACTCTTGCACTATTATTATTTTCATATCATTCGGTCGTGCAAGTGAAAGGCAATAATGACTATATTTGATGAAGTGACTATGGCAGAGAAAATCGGGTATGAACTCAACTTGTTTTTGTTTTTGTAAATATGTTTAACTTAGTTTCCATGATTCAGCTTATTATGATCGACATGTTTGCAAGGAAAATTAGAGATTGTAGTTGCTCATGCCATGCTTATGTAGCTAGGAGTGGATAATGATTTATATTGGATGTTAACATCCATTAAAATGATTGTGATGTAGTATGATGATATGGTATCCTCCTCTGAATGTTTCAAGTGGCTTGACTTGGCACATGCTCATGCATGTAGTTGAATCAAAACCAACAAAGCCTCTACCATATTTATGTTCATGGTGTCCATATCCTACTCATGCTATTCAATGTTGATTGTTCATAACACATGTTCATGAACGTTTTCAATCTCTAGATAGCCGCTTCTCAACCTATTAGCTAGCCTTCACCTGTACTAAGTGGAAATACTATTTGTGCATCAAAAATCTTAAACCAAAGTTATTCCAGATGAGTCCATTATATCTACCTAAATGCGGTACTACACTACAGTTCCAAGTAAATTTGCATGTGCCACCTCTAAAATTTCAAATGAACATCTATTTTTGTGTGCTTGGACCACTCATGGAGCGACAAGGGGTGGTCAGTATCTTCCATGCTAAGCGGGTTATTCTCATGATGGGTGTTTATTCACTCGTCCTTGCACGAAAGGGGCCGATAATAGGGATTCCCAGTCCCGAAATCAAAAATATAGCACCCGTGGATTCGGCTAGCCATGGAGTGTGTTTATTGGTGGAGGGGAAGTAAACCTTTAATTTTACCGTTTGGGAACGACCGCTAATTTGTTTAGCATGGAAGATATTCAAAACTCTTGGTCGTAACTTTAACAGGAAGGGTGCATCTCCCAAAATTATATTTATCTCTAATTTAATTTTTTAGCTCTGGCACCTCGGTAAATCCCTGCTTCCCTCTGCGAGGGGACTATCTATTTACTTTTATGTTGAGTCATCACCTTCTCAAATAAGCGCCAGACCTGAGAGCACTATTGTCATCCTCATGCATTGTGTACAGTTAACATTGAATGCATCATGACTGGATCCTTTCAACCATGAATTACAATGTTTAGTCGCTGCTTGAATTTTGGAGGTGCTCTGCATTTATATTTTGTGGACTTAGAAAAGGCTAGCGAGATACCCCTATTTTCATATTTTATCATGATTGTTTTGACAAAGTGTTGGCTTTTGAGATATCTTATTATTGCTCACTAGTTGATTATGCCATTGGTATGAGTTAATATAATTTCTAAGAGTAATTGTTGATATGGTTAGTCATGATCTTTGATGAAAACCTGGGTGCTACTTAAGCATATATATGTATACAAGAACAAAAGAGTTCGTAAAAGTTTTTCTTTATCACTTTCAGTGTGTCATCTGAATTGCTTGAGGACAAGCAATGAGTTAAGCTTGGGGGTGTTGATACGTTTACATCATATCTACTTTTCCTAACGCTTTTGCTATTGTTTTAGACACTAATTTGCATGATTTGGATGAAACTAAACCGGACTGACGATGTTTTTGGCAGAACTACAATGGTGTTGTTTTTGTGCAGAGAACTGGAACTAAGAGCCACTAGAGGGGGTGCCCTGGCTGCCCACAAGACACCAGTGCGCGCCTGAAGGTGTCCTAGACTAGGGGGTACTCACCACGTCGTCTCCCGACTAGTGGGTCGGGCCGAGGACCTCCGTGATGATTCACTAATGGGTCACTTCGGGCAGGCCATGCCAAATACAAGGAGGATTCCACAAGACATGGCGCACAAGACAAGGACTCCACTAAACCCTAGGCCTACAGTTCATATATAAACTGAGGCCAGGCTAATCAGCAGACAATCTCATATTCATTACTACAATCTCGTGGTAGATACATGTACTACATATTATCCTCATATCAATACAATCAGAAGCAGTACGTATGGTATTATCTCCTTGAGAGAGCCCGAACCTGGGTAAAATCATGTGTCCATGTTACCATCGATCCAAGATGCCTAGCTTAGGACCCCTACTACGAGATCCGCCGATTTTGGCACCGAAATTGGTGCTTTCATTGAGAACCTGCTAGGTATCGTCACGGATCGACGGCTTTAATCAGGTGTTATGATTTCAATTCAATTTATCCCACTTATATCATATTTCTTTTTGAATTATTGTCTGTGGTCTTGTGCTATGTTGTTTGCAGACCAGTTTTGATCTCGAACACCGCCGGCAATTGTATGCTTCATGCCGCGGCCGCCCGGCCTCCCTAAAGATCAGGCGGACGTGGTACACTGCGGGAAGTCAAATCAAGACATATCAAAACGCTGCTCCGAGGAGAAGCGGCAGCCTAGCACTAATTGTCAGATCAATCTAATCATGGGGCAGCCCACTAGGACTACTAGTTGTGGCACATCAAACGTGGTTTGGTTGATGCAAGCGTGTTAGTCTAATCCGACTAGCTCTCACGCTGAAGCTCCAGAGCACTTCGATGCAGCTTCTTTTATTCCCGTAGCATCAGACGCATCCATAGAGATCGACTAGCAGACGATCTTTCCTGACGTATGATGCCCTGGGTCCAGAGGAGTAAATGCCTGGGTCGGCCAAGCGCATGCAGAGCCGAGGACACTCCGGCAGGGGCAGCGGCCATCTAGGGAGTTCTTTCCTCTTTCTTTTTGCTCTTTCCTTTCTTTAATTCTATTCTTTGTGCTCTTTCCTTTTTTAACTCGGTACAATTGGTTGCTATCATCCACTAGTAGTGGTTTTATCTATCGCATGTATAGGCCAAAGTACTAATGCTGAAGTGCTAGTTTCTGCAGCATGGTTTTTAAGGTCTAATTAACGAACAGTGCAAACTAGCGTTTCATCAGCATCTGGATGTGGATTTTTTTGACCGCAGTCTGACGGAGGCCGTACCTGCAAACGGATCTGCCCTATAAAAAAATACTTTATCACTCCTCTGTCTTCATTTACCTAGGCGCCATGCTATGTTTCTTTTATTTACATTGCGAAAACTTAATTATGCAAAGATTTTTTTCAACTATTATTATCTCTTTGTGCGCAACTTTATGTGTGCAGGTAATCCACGTTGAGAACACTACTCAAAAATACTAATTGGTCATCACATCTTTCGAGGATTAATTAGTCTTCGCACAAGGCAGTACTAGTCCTTCTTTTTACCTCGGCGAACGAAGAACATCAGATTTCTCTATGTGATACAGTTTGGTCCGCTGATCGCATCAGCGTGGTGGTCCATCCAGTTTCTGGCTAGCCGGCCACCACCATAGTCCGGCGAACACCACACGCAGCCTGCCGTACCAGATGAATTTGAACTGTCTCGCGGGTCACCACATTGAGTCATCGTGTCGTCAAACCGACCACAACGTCTAGTCCAAACTTACCTCATGATTCGCTTTGCATATATTAATTATGCAATTTTTTCTTTCAATTATTATTGTTTTTTGCTTGCACTATTTTATGTGTGCAGGTAATCGATTTTGACTGTGTTAAGCGGTCACTTCGGTGTCACCAACCGACCTGCTTCCACACCTCAGCTGGCATGAGACTTCGGCGTCACCAGCCGACCTGCATGAGACTTCGGCATCCGTCGATCACAACTTCGCGATGTTAACTTGACCAAGGACTTATTTGCTTCACTTAAATTAACTAAGTAGAATAATTTCCACATATATATATATATATATATATATATATATATATTATAATTAACTTAGTTTGTTATTATTTTTGCTTTGCCATATATTATGTGCGCATATAATTGGCTTGGACTTTGTAACACGGTCACCATAAGATGATCCGTTTAGCTCTAACTAGACCGGCTTCTCAAGGGCGCACGTACAGCCGTGCATACATGAAGCGGTGGTAGTACGTGCCAAATGGCCATATTGAGAGAAGGACATCTGAACATACGTCATGGAGATTTGTTTTTCTCTCTATATGTTTCTTTTTTATAATTCAGCTCATAGTTGGCCTTTTGCAGCACAGTATCCCAGAACATGTCTTCTATGGTTTGCGAATTTTCATCGTGGAAGCTCTACAATCTTGTCTCCCTTGCAGTCACCATTATACGATGGATTGGTTTTCTGTCAGCAGCTCGACAACATCATTGTTCGGCAAATTCCGATCTGCAATGACACTTTGATGCTTCCACCCCGTCGAGCCAACCCCCATGTCCAGGCCGTGTTCCTTTAATTATTTTTTCACTCAAATTAATTAATTGGAGGAATTTTTAATTTTTTGTATTAAAACATTTTATTATTATTACTTCTGCCTTGAACTATTTTATGTGTGCAGATAATTAATTTTTGCTGTGTCATGCGGTCACCTCGACGTACGGAGTCTGTCCTCTCGCCTCCATCAACCAAATTCCACCGTCAGCATGGTGTGATACCCTATGTCGCCATTATCGCATCGTCGCTTCATCAAACTGACGTCCACCATGCCGACTTGTGTCGACATGTCGACTGACATGGGGGCTTCATTGTCACGCTGCCGAACTACCCTGTCTCCTCAGCTGGACTGGGGGCTTCGCCTCGGCACTTTGGCACTGCCGTGCTATCACTTCATCAAGCCGAGCTCTTCCGTCGGGTACGTCAGGACCGGCTTGGGGGTTGGGACCTTGAGCCTCTACAAGCTCGGCCCACGTCACACCGAGCACATTAACCAGCTAAGTCGCTTTCATGCTCAAAAACTATTAGTTCTAAATTTTCTTTGGTTCGATCAAGCATTAACTTGAGGTCTTCCTTTATGAAAAACTTCCTTTGTCAGAATCTTGTTTGTTATAAACAAATTCAAATACCCCGTTTACTTGGGGGCTTCCTTTATGAAGCCATTCTTCTTGCATATGACTATTAATGTATCGCACCATTCTTGTTTGTTATTATGCCAAAATATGCATCATGTTGACTTAAGTGTTTCGCAAAGCTGGGTTGCCTGGCTCCTGTGATTACCCCTACGTTCCCGATTGTTCGTCTAGGGAGTAAAGGGAGCACCTCCGCGATTGTTACGACCGGGTCATCCGAACTCGTACCTCAGATGGCTGAAGCCAAAAGCTAGCGCTCTTATTGTTTTCAACAATGGTCGGCACACGACGGAACTCACGCGTACACAAATCTATTGCGCAACTCTCATAGTAATCATGATCGACCAAAGAAAGGTACCGTTGGGGGCACTATTTTTTCTAAAGATCCTTCTTACGCTACATAACTAATATAGCATAAGTTCCATGGGCGCTTTGTCTGTTACAGCCTCATAGCCTGATTGCCTGGTTATTCGGAACACCGCCGTTATTCTCGGTAGGAGGAGTAGATAACTCTTTTCGGCCCTTGCCCGAAGAGGGAGAAGCCAACGGTCGGTTAAGACGTGTTCAATGTTCGGGCGAACATAGATATTATATAAGTACTTCAGTACATACAATCATTATACATGAAATTCTTGTACCCAAGTCACTTGGGGGCTCTTAAATTAATATGAGCCATTTTATAATAGATGTTTTCTTCTTAGTCTCTGCAAAGTATTTTTCTACCACTGCTTTCTCGACCCAGGTGTATGATCAATAGCCGGGTAGCCTGGTTTCTCTTTGAAGCCGCTCGCGTTTAGTTTGCTAAACTGGCCTGACAAACACTCCGCCTTTGGGATAGGGAGGTTGAAGCTGAAGGCTGGCCCACTTGAAGCCTAGAGATGAGATGTGTCATGTCAAAGCACGACGGAAGTACAATTTTATGACCAATTTCGTATTGACACCAAATCAGCTTGATTCAATGTCGACGTAAAGTTTTTTACGCATGATTTTTGGTCTTTTGAGCTTATAACATCTTTCACCTATTTTATGTTTTCCTTTCAGGAAGTGGTACATTCTCTTGGTTCAGGTGTTCGGCGTGAAACTCTTTTCTAACTACAGTTCGACATCTTTCCTGCTGAACTCCACCTCGGTATTATCAAAACATACATGACAGTTGAACTAGTTCCCGAGGAGATTCTATCCTAGGGTCGGCCATGTTGCCCAAACCAATTCTCGATGGCTACTGCACTGACAATCCAATGCAGAAAATTAAAGTGTAGTATAGTTTCCAAGGAGATTACAAACCGCACCCAACCTGAGTTTCGAGGACTGTGCACACCGCTTTTTGTGTCCCGAAGTATTCTGCCGAGCTAGGAGTTGATCCTCATGCCGATTTTGTGAATGAACCTGAGTATCAGGGGCTACTGGGATCAGTGGTCTTATGTCATCCTTCAGGTGCATCTCGGGTTTTAAACCGACACACACCTTGAGGGCTACTGGCTATATATCTCGGCAGAGAATAAATTGCACCAATCGAAAATATTCTCAAAAAATCAGCCCGCGATCGGGGTGGTGCACCACCTCAGAAGCAGTCCGGCATAAAGCTCAGGCGCCAGTGAGTGGCTCCATAGAGGGCATTTCCGGCATGATGCTCGGCTGAATTCTTTCAATCTTTTAAAGACCAAAGTAGTTTAGGACACCTGGGATGCGGACCATCATCGAAGCTCGGCTGTGAAAAGACACCTCGGATTTAGTTCGGCGTTGGAGCTCCGATGCAACAGGACATCGTCGCACGGGAAACACATCAAACCCCAGTTGTGGCATAAAAACTTACAAGGCAATGATAAAGGCCAATAACTTAATAGGGGCTCCTTGGATGCCCGACATGTAAACTCTTCGGATTCAGCTCGGTGATCGTCAAGACGAACATGGGAAGATTAGTTTAACCAGTTCTCAAGACCAACGATCGAAGATGAAGAATTATTCGGAAGAACCGAGGAGCATCCTCAACTTGAAGACCGGTTCAGGGGGCTACTGACGGTGTCCTAGACTAGGGGTACTCACCATGTCGTCTCCCGACTAGTGGGTCGGGCCGAGGACCCCCGTCATGATTCACTAATGGGCCACTTTGGGCAGCCCATGCCGAATACAAGGAGGATTCCACAAGACTTGGCACACAAGACAAGGACTCCACTAAACCCTAGTCCTATGGTGCATCTATAAACCGGGGCCAGGCTAGTCAATAGACAATATCATATTCATTACTACAATCTCATGGTAGATACATGTACTACGTACTATGCTCATATCACTACAATCAAAAGCAGGACATATGTTTTTATCTCCTTGACAGAGCCCGAACCAGGGTAAAATCATGTGTCCTTGTTACCATCGCTCCAAGACGCCTAGCTTAGGACCTCTACTAAGAGATCCAACGGTTTTGACACTGACAGCGCCACCCCCAGGCGCGCCCTGGTGGGTGGTGGGGCCCTCGAGGCTCAGCTGACCCTAATCTCAACTCTATAAAATCCTATTTTTGGAGAAAAAAGAGGGGAGGAAGGTTCATCACGTTTCACGATACGGAGCCGTTGCCACCTCCTATTCTTCAATGTGAGGCCAGATCTAGAGCCTGTTCGGGGCTTCGGAGAGGGGAATCTTCGGTCTTCGTCAGCACCACTACAAAAAAAATACACTTTCGTGATGATACGTGTTTGTCACAGTAGGTCGCGTTTTCTGTCATGCATGTACATCCATGACGATTTTATGACAGAATCAAGATAGTCATACATGTGCTGTCGTAGAAGTGTTCCATGGCATTACCAAAATTATCATCACGGAAATGTCCACTTCCATGACGATAAATCTCGCGTTACAGAAGTGCTTTCGTCAAGGGTGACCGACACGTGGCATCCACCGTAACGGAACGCCGTTAAGCTATCGGGCCGGGTTTTGGATCCGATAACCCATTAACAACCCCGACCAATGGGGATTTTCCACTTGTAAAATCATCATTGCCTGGAGGAAACACGTGTCGGCTCATCGTTGGGACAGATGTCATCCACTCATTGGACAGAAGGAGCCGATGATACGTCGACACATGGCACGACCCAACAGAGGCCCATTCCTGTGAAATGGTCGGCCCGTTTGACTTCGTCACAAGGTGGCGGGCCGACCCATGGAAAGCCTGTTAACATCCTATTCGCATATAGCCCATTTACAGCCCGCTAACCCAAGGCCCATTACGCCCTATCCGAATTAGGCCCAGTAGCGTCATCTGGGCCATCCAATATGATTCTAGCCCATTTTCACTTCTGGCCCATGTATGGCCCATGACGTCTTTCGACCCATATAAGGCCCTATGTAACTCTTGGCCTACTAACGGCCCGTGTTGAAGCTGGCCCGTAATGAACAGTGTATCACTTTACACCCATTAACGGCCCGTGGTTAAACTGGCCCGTAATGAACAGTGTATCACTTTATACCCATTAACGGTCCGTTATTCCGTTGGGCCGTTTCAAGCCCATGTTATCTTCCGGACTTCTCAGAGCCCATTTATTCTTGGGCTCATTTCCAGCATTCGTTTACTTACGGCCCGTTAATGTCATTTTCTGCTTGTGGGCCAAATTCAGCCCGTGGTTATAGTCAGCGCGTTTGTGGTCCGTTAATACGTTGGGCCGTTTTCATAGCGTCATCAAATACGCCCTATTAACGTTGGCCCGTTATGGTCGGCCCATGAACGGACGATTCCAACTCTAGCCCGTTTACGGCCATAATGCGGCCTGTTATTGGCCCATGTTTGGCCAATCGATCATACGACCCGTATAAGGCCAATTGGTGATACGGCCCGTAGAAGGCACATTGTTTCTACGGCCCATAGAAGGCCCATTGTTTCTATGGCCCGTAGAAGGCCCATCGCTTTCACGGCCCGTAGGGAGGCCCGATGTCACTACAAGAAATATTAGCCCATGGTTATTGTGGCCTAGTTTTAAAAAATAGGTTATTGCAGCCACTAGCAAACCGCGGAAAAAGAACTGCACTGACTACAAGCAAACAAATAAACAAGACAACAAGGAAATAAATAAGCAAGCAACTTATGCTAGGCTATCACGGCTATTGCACATATTACATCCACTGGGCATCAAAGTTCGCCACCAGTGCAAATATAGGGAACAAAGCACATATCATATACACTAGTTGTCAAAGTTAGCGACCAGCGCAAATAAACGCCGCAGCAACACAAATCCAGAACTGAAACCACTTCAGAAGATCTCGAGAAACAATATCCTGGGTACCCATAATGCTGGCAAGATGCTTAGCAAGCCTATTATCTTTCTCTTGTTTGGCGCTTAAATCCTCCAGTGCTTGCTATTGCCCCAGGAAATATGCATCTGAATTCTGGAGGGACTTCCTCAGTCTTTCAGCTTCCTGTCGCAGCACATCTGATCGATATCTTTCAACTTGAAGTTGAGACTCAAGAAGATGAACTGATTCAGCAGCGAAGTTCAAGAGCTTGTGCCAGCAGTAGTGGCTAGTAACTCGAACACTACATCAAGACAGGACTTTTGGGTTCTCTCACTGTCGTCAAGATAGTTTTTATCAGCTTTCTTGGATACCAACAGGGATGTCTCACTATCTTGAACGTTATCTCCATTACTTCCTTTACCATTGGATAACGCAATACTGTTCTCCAATATTTTGTCCGCATTCTAAAAGAGAAACAAGCAGACACATCACATGTTTACCATGTTGTATATGAAACTCATTTTGGTTAATGAGTTCAATAGTAAAGTGGACAGGATAACTGAAAGTGCTAGTTATCGACTAGACGGGGGGTGAATAGGAGATTTTTAGGAAAGTCTTCAAAACACGAATGTTTCGAAGACAAACAATAGAAATGACCTAATTGATATGCAGCGGAAGATACTACAACAAGCACGCCATAGTCAAGTATGCAATACTGTGAACGGACAAGACTAATAGCAGCTATGTAGTAAGGATCAAGATGGAAGATAGTATGAAGCCAATCAACAAAAGTAGTCAAGCAATGAAGTCAAACAGGTATGACAAAGAGGCAATGACTTCACGAAGACAAACTCTAAGTAAAGGAGGGAAGGGATAGAACCAGTCACTTGTTGAAGACACATGATTTGTTGGACCAGTTCGATTCTTTGTGACAAGCTGTGACATCCAGTTAGGGAGGCTGAGATTCAACTCAGAAGACCGCGTCTTCACCTTATACCCCTTGAGCTAAGGACACACAGTCCTCGCCCAATCACTTTGGTAAGTCTTCAAGGTATACTTCCGAACCTTCACAGACGACGTTCACCGGCAATCGCCAATGACTCTTGGATGCTCAGAACGCGACGCCTAACCGGCTGGAGGATTCACAGTCGTCAAGTGTAATAAGTCTTTAGGTCACACAGACAGGAAAACTTCAGTGATGCCTAACACTCTTTGGCTCTGGGTGTTTTGGGCTTTGTCCTTGCAAGGATTTCTCTCTCTCAAAGGCTTCGAGGTGGGTTGCTCTCAAACGACAAAAGTCGTGCACTAACTCTGAGCAGCCAGCAATTTATGGTGTAGGGGGTGGGCTATTTATAGCCACTAGGCAACCCGACCTGTTATGTCCGAAATGACCCTGGGTCACTAAGGAACTGACACATGTTCCAACGGTTAGATTTGAAACACACACGGCAACTTTACTTGGGCTACAAGCAAAGCTGACTCATCCAGCTCTGGATAAGTTTTGCTCTCATTGTCTTCGCTCGAAGACATAGGATTTGGGTTGAGCATCACTTCAGTCATTCTGACTGTGATCACTTGGACCCCACTTAACAGTACGGTGGTTCCTACGACTCAACAAAGAAGAAAAGTAAACAACGAGTCTTCACGCTCCATAGTCTTCACTCAATGTCTTCTCATGTCATAGACTTCAATGTGAATATCTTCACATACCACCATTGTCGTCAATGTCTTCATACATTTTTAGGGGTCATCTCCGGTAGGTAAACCGAATCAATGAGGGACACTACCTGCGTTATCCTGCAATTCTCACAAACGCATTAGTCCCTCAACCACATTTGTCGTCAATACTCCAAAACCAACTAGGGGTGGCACTAGATGCACTTACAATCTCCCCCTTTTTGGTGATTGATGACAAACTGGTTGAAGTTTTCAACGGGGTAATATATGTGAAATTGTAAAGGATAGGAAATTGTCTTCATAAGTGGCAAAGGCTCCCCCTGAAGATGTGCATATAAGTAGTTTGCTTTTGGAATGCGAATGCACATGGCAGGTTGTACTTGTGGAGATCCTCTTCAACTTATGAAGATAATTCATCATGCATGAAATGATATAGCTAAGAGAATGACATGCATAATGAAAAATGGACGTCTGCAGAATGATCTAAGTGCGGAAGTTATCGCCGCACATGCGGAATTTATCATCGCACTGCAGTAAAGCAAATAAGTAGCAGACGACCATCGAGTTTAAGTGTTACAACTCAAAGAACCAAATGTATCAAAAGCGAGAGTTGTAAACACTAGGCAAAATATAGTGCAACCGCCCTTATGAACCCGCTTGAAGACTATCAAACTCATATGCTTCTCCCCCTTTGTCAAGAAGGACCAAAAGGTTTGAAGACATAGAGCATCTACTCGTCCTCTTCTGAAGAAGATGATGCAGCAGGGTTGTCGTTGTTGGTTGGCGGTGCAGATGAGCTTGGTGCAGTGTCGGTTCGTGCAGAAGTAGGGGGCGGTGAAGTAGCATCGGCTTCATCATCGATCACTCTGGCATTGACAGTTGCCGTGGAGGAAGAATAGTCAGAGTCTTCAAGTGATGGAGTTCGTCGTAGGACTGCATTCCGTGGAGGAGTGGAGTCAAACTTGAAGCGTTCGGTGAAGCCATCGTGTTGAAGATCTGCTTCAGCACTGAGCAGGGTCAAAATCTTCCATGATCGCCGACAAGTCTCGTGAGTGACAAAAGAATTCTTGGTGGCAAGGTTTCGAATGCGATTGACGTCCACCAAGAGGCTTTGCATTTGATGCTTGAGCCAGGAGTGATGCTTATCTTGCTTTTGATGCAGCGCCACAAGAAGTTCTCAATCATTGAGGACTCGAGAGCGCTTCCGAGGCCTTTGGCCAATTGTGCTCTCAGTGGCTTTTCCGTGCCGCGATGAGGCAGACGTGTGTTTCCAGCCGAGGATAGACACGAGATACCACTTGGACGCCTTCCATGGGTTGAGAGAAGCTGTGGTGATCTGCGTTCTGAAGACTTAGTGGCGTTTTGGCAGGCTCAGGGTATATGGCTTCAACAGACATATCAACCTCTGGTAGAAAGATCATATGATTGCGAGAAGAGGGTTGATAGTTGATAGCAGAGTGCATCTTAATGAGGCGCATAACCCATGGAGCATAGAACTTCAGACCAAACAGATCAGATCCAGACGCAGCCAATTGTCGGATGAAGAATTCTTGCGTGTTGGAGCTGATGCCATTGAGGATGTAGAAGACCAATGTGTTCATTGCTCCTTCAAGCTTTGCAGACGATGAATGCCCTTTGATTGGCCATAGAGTTCGCCTGATGATGTGATATATGGTACGAGGCAGATACTCAAGGTCATCAACAAAGAAGTGCGGAGGGTATTCAGCATCGTGTGGAAGTGGCTTCATCATGCTCAGCATCTGACTCATGTTGGGTTCTGGCTTAAGAAATATGCTCTCCAAGGCATCGCGGTGGAGTTGACATCCTGGTTCAAACAGCTCTCCGGGAGTGGGTAGGCCTATGAGCTCAATGATGTCAAGAGCTTTGGCTTCATGATGAACATTTCCAGTCATCCACTCGAGAACCCATGTCTTTCTGTCTCTGTTGTAGCCGCGGATGTGGAGGGTAGCATAGAATTGAAGCACTAATTCTTCATTCCGGTGTTCTTTATGCGTAATGTAACCAAGCAGACCTGCATCATGAAAGCAGTCAAGTGCTTCTTCTAAGCACGGCAGTCCGGCAATGGCTTCAGTGTCAAGGCGCATATGAGGGAAAATGCGGCCTTGGTCATACAGAACATAGGAGTAATAGCTTCTTTGCTGATAGCTCCAAAAACGTTCAGATGAGATCCTTGGCCTTGTGTTGGGGTTCTTTGCACTGTCAAAGAAAGTGTTGTGGGCTTTGAAGCCATTTGCATTGAAAGAACCTGTTGAGGTGGCAGTGCCTGGAAACCTTGGCAGTCTTGGCTTCGGCTTCTGGACCTGAGGCCTATGCTCAATATGATAGTCGAACTGAGGACCTGAGGCATGAGGCGGAGGGACCAGAATGGGCCATCTTACTGTGACTAGCTCGCCATAGTTGTATGCTTGCTCGATTGTGTAGGGCCTTGGTGGCGGAACTGGAGCAGTGGCAGCAACTGAGGCTTCAGGCTGCTCAGCAGAAGCTTCGGGAGCAGTTGGGACAGGCTCCACATTGGCTTCAGCCATGACCACGTCATTGGCTTCATTGGTGTTGGAGGTGGCAGCCTCAATGTTCTCAACCTCCACTTGAGGAGCTGGAGGGTCTGCACCGCACGTTGATATCAGGTATGACTTCTTCAGTTACATGGGGTGTAGGGACACGTTCTTCTTCTTCTTGGGTGTCTGTGGCTGATGCAGCCGGATTGTCTTCAGCAGCTTTAGCTTCAGACTCAGAGACATTCACAGTTGGAGTGGCTTTTGAAAACACTTGACGTGCAATAGGTTGGTGGTGCACTTCTCCTTCTGGAACGCTCGAGAGAGGTACTTGAGGCCTTTGACCTTTGCGAAGCCCGCGAAATGCTGGCGACGCCTTTGGAGATGGGGTTGCCTAGGCCTCAAAGTCTTCCTCTTCTTCTTGCTGTTGTTGTTGGGGAGTGACTTGATGTTGGGGAGTACTGGGGGAGTCTTGTTGTTGGGGGCGATCAGCCCATGAAGCATCCTGTGCAATTGGCGTCAGAGGACGACCAATGCTGATGAGTTCGCTGTTCGTATGAACAGGCGATGATACCACATTATACTCGATCTGAGGAAGAACTTCATCATCTTCAACATTGTCATGGTGACCAATGTCTTCAAAGATGATGGGATCATTTCTTTGGAATCTCTTCACCTTCGTGGAGCCCTGTGTGGAAGGTGCTCATGAACAGTCGTGCGAAGTTCTTGGGTTGTAGACGCGGGACGAACCACAGAAATGGGTTCAACAATGAAGGGCTCTGTGGGAGTGGCCCGATTCTTCTTGGTCTTGATCTTCTTTTTGGAGGGAGCAGCATCAGAGGCTTCAGGAAGTTTCCTTTTTCTGGCTTCAGCCTCGGCAGCCCTCGTCTTCTTCTGTTCAGAAGTGGTTGACCGGACTTTTGGCTTCGAGCCAGTCATGCTGCTTGGGAACACTATGCGGGGCTCTTCCTGCCTTGAAGGTGCAGCTTGGTCAGTCGAAGACTTCTTTTTCTTTGCTGCCATCCTGGGGTCGATGCCAGGACGGCCAAGAGCCTTGCGCTTCTCAGCCTCATTGTAGGCAAGAACGCACTTGTCAGCCAGAGCCTTCATGCGCTCACGAGAGCCTCTGGCTTCTTCACGCTTCTTGACAAAGTTTTCTTTGAGGTCATGCAGCATGACCTTGAAGTTTTTGACGTCTTGCACACTGAGTGCAGCCATATGCTTCTTGAACTGAGCCTTCTCATAGTCAATCTTGTGCTTCAGTTCAACAATCCGCTGAGCTAGAGCTAGCTCAGAAGCAATGGCGCCGTTGAAAGAGACGCTGAGGCCAATAGGAAGTTGCAGATCTTCAAAACTAATGTTTGGGGTATCAAACCATTCATCAATGAAGTGATGGATGATTGCCACATCAAAGAGAGGCAAATTGTTGAAGATTTCTGCTTCTTCTTTGCTCTTGATAAGTTGCTCAAGGGAATCATCTGCAAGATCGTCATCACTATACAAATCAATGTGCTCTTCACGCAGAATGGCAGCAGGGGCCAGTGTCAGTTCAGTGTTCTTGACAATTTTCTTTCTCTTCTCCGTCTTCTTGGAGATGCGGGATTGATCCTCAGACTGTCCACTGGCTTCAGGAGGTGCAGACGTGAAGCTTTTGGAGGAGCAGCTGACTTTGAAGCCTTGACTTTCTTAAGCTTGTGCGGCTTTGGAGCAGGAGCAGGAGCTGGAGCTGGAGCTGGGGCTTCATCAGAGCCAGCATTGTCATCAGAATGATCCACTTTGGCACCTTGGACCAGGATGTAGGTGATGAGGCCATGAAGGTTTGAAAAGGGACCGATGACATTGGGTTCAGCATCACGTGAGCCGTCAGCACGGGGAGCAGAGGGACCAGGGTTGAAGTCTAATCCCAATGACTTCTTGTTTTCCTTTGCAGAAGCCTTTGCGTGCTGGAAGTTGCACTTGAAGAGATTGTCGTCACGACACCAGAGCAAAGACGTTGGGTCGGCATTTTCAGGCTGAGGTCCATGGACCATGCAAGGATAGAAACCTTGTGCAATAGCTTCAGCCATGTTCTTGGGTGGAAGGCCTCGAAACAGAATATCACCCCAAGGGCTTCTGATGGCATTCTTCTCGGCATATTCCTGTGTGATGAAATTGTACTTGAACCACTGTTCAGCCCAATATCGACGAATCCATTGGATTCGCGTCTTGCGCTGATTGTAAGACTCTTCGGGATCTGACTTGTACAGCTCTGCTAGGTCATCAGGCAGATCTTTTGAGGTTCCCTCACGACGCTGTCTGCCACCCTTCCTGACTGTTATCTGTAGCCATGAGCATCAAACGAAATGGCTTCACGTTCAAAGGCTTCGAAGGCTTGCGTTTGCTGGACAGACAGGACTGGCTTCGGGAGAGTTAGGTTGCTGCTGTAAGAATTCTGCAAACAAATGCAGACTATGAGAACCAAGGGATTCTCCCATGGACATGTACCTGTGACAGCATTAGAGATGCGAGGGAAGGGGAAGAGGTCATATGCATTCTCAGAAGATTTTGAAGATAAATCGGTTTGAAGACATTGACCTCAAGATGCGAAGACATTCACTTATACGCGAGAGTTGGTTCCAGATTTATGCGAATCCGTGAATAAGTACAAGTGAGGAATCTAACTAGTTGTGAAGCTTAAGTGAATATACTAGGCGATCTGAGATGCACACAGCATAGATCTAACATAGTATGGGCAGAAACCAATTTCGGCAAGTGGGATGAATCTTGAAGATCAAAAAGATGGTAAAAATAGAGTTATATTTACCGCTTCGAAGAACTGCTAGACGGGAGGAAAGGAGGCCGAGCAGTTCAGTCCACCATGCCCTAACTTGGCGACGGAGGACACCTACGGCGGCGGCGGAGATGAAGATGTTCGCGGCCGGCGTGAGGACGTCGTCGGAGAGGTTGCGGCAGCTAAGGGCTTCGTCGTCGGCGTCGTCGAGAGCTAGCGGTGGCGCTAGGGTTTGGACGAGGTGGAGAGGTGGAAGAAGATTTTCTTTACCGCAGGAGACATGTATTTATAACGAGGTGTGCGGCGCAGGGCAATTACGCAGGTGCCCCTGGCGGTTCACATCTGAGGGGCATGTGGAAAGCATGCAACATGCTCTGAGTTGTCCCACGTTCCCACGCTCGCCAGGTTTGTCGGATGGTCGTTCCGGCTTCTTCAGAATTCAACAGTAAGGATGAATCATTTAACACAGACTCAAAGTTTGTCTCTGTGTCTTCTGCTGACAAGGACGCAGAGAAGACATTCGACAGTTTCAATAGAATGCATATGATTTGGACAGATAGAGTTTGAGATAGAAAGCATAGAGAGATTGGGGTCCGATCACATTCACTTAGTTCAAAAGATATAACTTGAAGATATAGCTATAAGTGAATGTTGTAGAGGACAGAAATATATATATATATCAGACAGCAACCAAATCAACATAGTGACGAAAATCATGAAGATAGGTTGAAGTTGAAGACACATCAAATGCGAAGCTATTGCAGAAATAACGCCATGAGTGAAACACTTCAAACAAAGAAATTTGGTGGTGGCGTTCTCAACCGTATAGGAAGTATTAGACCTAGACACGGCGCACAATTATCATGGCGCTCCGAAGTCAAATTCCACGTTAATGTATTCACACTCAGAATGTAAGTCTTCATTGATTGAAGATATACGTTACTTCGTGTGTTGCACATCTAAGTCATCAACATGCATAAGTGTTAGGATGTGTCCTTGATCACAGGACATTTGAAGATTCCAAGATATTTAGCTCACACCGTAACTTGCAAAACCTTTTCTCATCCAAGGGCTTTGTGAAGATATCTGCCAGTTGCTCTTCAGTGTTGACGTGAATGATGTCAATATCTTTCTTCATGACATGATCCCTGAGAAAATGATGAAGAATTTCAATGTGCTTTGTCTTCGAGTGCTGGACTGGATTATTGGCAATCTCGATGGCGCTTTCGGTGTCGCAGAAAAGAGGTACTTGTGTCAGATTGATGCCATAGTCCTTGAGAGTTTGCTTCATCCATAGAAGCTGAGCACAGCAAGATCCAGCAGCAATGTATTCAGATTCTGCAGTTGAGAGTGATACACAGTTCTGCTTCTTTGAAGACCAACAGACGAGTGATCGTCCCAGAAAGTGACATGTGCCTGATGTAGACTTGCGATCCACCTTGTCACCAGGATAATCAGCATCCAAAAATCCAACCAAATCAAAATTTGAACCCTTTGGGTACCATAATCCGAGTGTTGGGGTGTGAGCCAAATATCGAAGAATTTGCTTCACAGCTAAGTGATGCGATTAATTTGGTGCCGCTTGGAATCGAGCACACATGCAAACACTAAGCATAATATCTGGCCTAGATGCACATAGGTAAAGTAAGGAACCAATCATGGAGCGGTATACCTTTTGATCAAACTCTTTACCATTGTCGTCGGGACCCAGCACTACAGGAATCCAGTATTTTTCCGTCCGCCACGGTGGACGGCAAAGAGCTTTGCCGTCAGCGGCGGACGGCAAAGAGCTTTGCCGTCAGCGGCGGACGGCAAAGAGTGACGGCAAAGACAGGGTCGGCAAATAGGTCCTTTGCCGTCTGCTTTTCACGGCGGACGGCAAAGAGTCCTTTGCCTTGATGGCGACGGCAAAGGGAGGGACGGCAAAATACTTGACGTCCGCGGCGTTAGTCCGTTAGGTGGCTAACGGCGGCCTTTGCCGTCCGCCAGCGGACGGCAAATTTGACCACCCCTTTGCCATCCGCCAGTTGACGTCAGCAGTGCGTCAACGCCCACGGTGGTTTGCCATCAGCCACGGCGGACGGCAAAGGTTATGTCTTTGCCATCAGCTTTTCTTTGCCGTCTGCCGGTGTGGCAAAACCTTTGCCGTCCGCCACGGTAGGCAAATTTGCCAAATGGCACAGTGCGAGGAAGCATAGGTGGGCGCCACGTGTCCCCTTTGCCTCTGATGTCAGACTGACAAGGGCTCTTTGCCGTCGATGGCGGACGGCAAAGAGCCTGCTACCTCTTTTTAATTTTGTTTTTCTTATATCCAATTATCACAAAGACACAACACATATATATCCATCACATAAATATCACAGCACATATATATATCACATCACATATATATCCATCACATAAATATCCAACACATATATATCCATCCATACATACATAGTAGGTTGCACATAGTCCCATCAATCCATACATATTACAATATGCAAAGTTTCATCATAGCAAGCGAGCAGAATACAAGAAGTGCATCAAAGGAAAAACGAGCAATCCATCATATGATGTCAAGCTCGTGAAGTGAATGAAACCTGCAAAATGACAAATAAGACAGTTAGAAAAAGAATAGAAGAAGAAGAAGAAGACTAGAAGAAGAAGTATATGCCATTTATTAGCTAACTTAGGTGAACTTGATCATTTATGAGCTAAATTAGTTGAAATGGATCGTTTATGAGCTAAGTTAGGTTAAATGGATCGTTTATGAGCTAAGTTAGGTGAAATGGATCGTTTATGAGCTAACCTAGGTGAAATGGGTCGTTTATGAGCTAACCTAGGTGAAATAGGTCGTTTATGAGCTAACCTAGGTGAAATGGGTCGTTTATGAGCTAACCTAGGTGAAATGGGTCGTTTATGAGCTAACCTAGGTGAAATGCATCATTTTGGAGCTAAGTTAGGTGAAATGGATCATTTATGAGCTAACCTAGGTGAAATGGATCATTTATGATCTAATCTAGGTGAAATGGGTCGTTTATGAGCTAACCTAGGTGAAATAGGTCATTTATGAGCTAACCTAGGTGAAATGGGTCGTGTATGAGCTAACCTTGGTGAAATGGGTCGTTTATGAGCTAACCTAGGTGAAATAGGTCGTTTATCAGCTAACCTAGGTGAAATGAGTCGTTTATGAGCTAACCTTGGTGAAATGGGTCGTTTACAAGCTAACCTAGGTCAAATGCTTCATTTATGAGCTAACCTAGGTTAAATGGATCATTTTGGAGCTAACTTAGTTGAAATGGGCCGTTTATGAGCTAACTAAGGTGAAATGCCACGTTTTTGAGCTAATTAAGGTGAAATGGGTCATTTTGGAGCTAACCTAGGTGAAATGGGTCATTTAGGAGCTAACGTAGGTGAAATGGGTCATTTTAAAGATAACGTAGGTAAAATGGATCATTTAGGAGCTAATCTACGTAAAATGGGTCATTTTAGAGCTAACTTGGATAAATTGGATCACTTGTAAGCTAACTAAGGTAAAATGAGTCATTTTAGAGCTAACTTAGGTAAAATGGATTGTTTATGAGCTAACTAAGCTAATTATGCAATTTTTGACATAAGTAAGCTAACTCTAGGTCATTATTGTAAGCATATTGGAGGAAATAAAGCTAAGTCTAAGTCTAGCTCGTGCTCAATAGCGGGCTGGCTCGTGCCGGTAGCTGGAGAAGGATCGTGCGATGCGTTTCTGGAGTTAAGCTGGACCAAAGATCATTTCCAATGTCTCGTTAGCATTATGACACCCAAATGTTAAGACTAGCAAGTAATGTCCATTCAAAGTAAACTCACCGTGCTCCTGTGGAGCAATCATCGGCATCCATGAGCGGTCTCGACCGGACTTCTCGCACACAGACTGCACATTTGGTTTTCACAACAGAGTCATACTAGTTAGTAATGAGACTCAAATGTTAAGACTAGCAAGTAATCTGCAGAAGAAACTTACCACAAGGAGCTCATACATGGCCCTTGCCTGCATTTCGTTCCGTGCCCTCTCCTCCTCCAACATCTTTGTCGTCCTCTCCTCCAACTCCCGCTGCCTCTCCGCTGCCTCTGCCAGAAGTTTCTCCGTTCTATCTCTCTCACTCTGTATAGCAGCCTGCAACACCACTCAGATGACCATTTTTAATCATTGATGGAAGCGCACACAATGTAATGGAGAAAGATAGCTGAGTACGTATAACTAACCTTGATGGCGAGTTGGACTGGCCGTTCACGAGGCCTTATCTCAGGAGCGGAGCTCGACTGGCGCGCCTTGATCTCCGGGAGAGTGCTAGGACAACGGATAAGTCCATCTCCCATGGCTATGGAGCCATGGGACCTCCCGCCACCAGATATCATCAGCAACTCTGTACCAATGGGACCCTGGCTCGGGTTAAAGTCCTCCCCTTTCCTCGCCTTCCCTTGATCTCTATATTGCATGAGCTTGTCATGGGCGGAGATGTTGGTGAAGTTCTTTGCATCATCGAGGTCAGAAGCAGAGAATGCCTTGAATTTCTTGTAAGGGCCAGTGTGGGCCATGGCATACAGGTCATACACCTCTGCACCGTATCCACCTTATTGTAGCGTGCCTAAAAGAGAGAAACAAAGTAAATTAGTAATTAAGGGCTAAAGCTAGCATGATGAATGAATTGCATGAATCATGAAGCAAACCACATACCCAGTTCCGCCCGTACTGAAATAAGTTGGAGGTGCCTTGGTGGTGTGGCACACCTTCCATTTGGGCACGTTTGTCCTTGGCCTCGTTGTGGGTGGCCCGCCATTCTTTTGAGCACCACGCATTGACCAATACCTCCCAACAATCCATCCGATCCGCACACCATCTCGGAGGGGCCAAAGTTAGCAAATAGAAACTTCAGCGCTACGGCTATGAATTACTAAATGAAGGAATTAAGTACAAGGCCTTAAGAATTACCTTCATGTACTGCTCCTTACTCAAGAACTTATCGCGGCACTCCTGCTTAGGCTTCTTGATACCACGCCCGGCGTAGTAGTCTCGAACAGCCTGCACCCGAGCCTCATGCCGTAAGTTCTGAAGTAGGCACTTGCACTCCTTGTGGATAACATCTGTCGCCTCCTCCTCGTATCCCTCCTCACACCTATAGAATGTCTGCAATCAAATGAGACAATATTGATTAGTACAATTAATAACTAGCTAGTTGAAGATTTTTAATTGTGTAAAGGAGAAATTACCCAGAATTTTCTGATCACCACGTCTGCCCTCGTCATGCACAAGACACCGTCGATAATCTCACCCGGCGGGGCTGGGGCAGCCAAGTAGTGCTCCCAACTCAATCCAACCTCTGGAAGCCGACCCTCACCAGGCAACGTGGCAAACCCCGGAAAGTTTTGCCGAATCAGAACTCCAAGGACGGAGTTGGGCCGGCGGACACTTTCATGGTGGTCCCAACCCTGCCGCATGACAAGGGCAACGCATTAGTTATTTGAAGAAACGTGAATGCAGAAGGTACAAAAAGATTAAATGCACTTACCTCTCCCCATCAGGGAAAATCAACCACCTCTGCTCGCGGGTCGCCGGCACGGAAGGGAGCCATGTAGCACCATGCTGGTAGACGTTGCCCCCCTCCTCCTCAAAATCAGTCGGCTCCCCGCCATCATCACCATGGCCACTTGGCTCCCCGCCATCATCACCATGGCCACTCGGCTCCTCAGGCTGACCCGACCAAGTACCCCATCCAGACGTGTGCTCCTCCGGGGTCTCGTGGGACCAACTCTCGTGGGCCGAAGGCCCGTCGACACGAGGCTCGTGGGCCGAAGACCCGTGGACCGGAGGCTCATGGACCGGAGTCCGTGTAGCCTCCTCCTCAGACGAGTCCACCCTAGCAGTCACGTGCTCGGGTGAAACAGTGGGGCGGCCCGGCGAGGAAGGCGCCGTAAGAGTCACCCTACCTCCTCTCCCGCGACCACGTGCTCCACCTCCTCTCTTCTTCTTACCTCGTCCCTGCTTTGGGCACCACGGTCGACGAAGAAGAAGGGCCCGGCGGTGTCGCCATACTATCCAGCAACGCTCGGCGGAGAGGTGCATGTGGAATGGAAGACCTCGCACCACGCGCCGACGAAGAAGGGGCCTCGGCGCGCTCCCGACCAGCGCCCACCATCTTTCAACACCTGCCATGACAAAGAATAAACGAAATTAGTACAACATAAAAAAAAGTACCGACATGAATAATAATATGTATATCACTTAAGTGTATCATCATCAAGTACAACATAAAAAAATTGAATACCTGACACTACTAATAATCTCGATCAGTATCATCAATAAATGCATAATCATCATCATCACTATAATCAATGATGGGCTCATAGGGTTCATTGGCATCAACATGTGCAAGGCCACCTTGACATAATCGGTCAAGCATTGACAGGTCATCCGCAATAGTAGCCTCTTCTTGTTCCGGCTCTTCTTGTTCCTCCTCTGCGGTGATGTCGGATTCACTGTCGATGTCTACTTCAATGTTTTGGGGTGAAGCATAGCGGTTCTTGAAATGCTTTTTGGAAAGACGTGTCTCTTGGAAGAATTCTCCTTCATATGTGCAGGTTAATGTGAGGTTCATAATCCTCTTCCTTTGGGGGAGAAAGTCTAGCACATGGCGGCACTTCATAAACGACATCCCAACCTTTCAGATTTGGATTAGTTTGGCAGGCCCACGGTAGATAGAATACTTGGGTCACCTGTTGAGCTGTAATATAGACATCAGGAACATCTAAATGGGTGCTTTGGTTGATTTCAACTAGCCCTATATGTTCATGAGTCCTTGTAGTCTCCTTCGGGTGAAACCAATAACATTTGAAGACTACGACAGTCGGTGGGTTTTCACCATAGAACAGAAGTTCATAAATTGCTTCAACTCTCCCATAATACTCGGTACCTCCTTCGCCGATAGCAGATACACAACTATTTGTAGACTTTCGGTCGGCCATAGATTGCTCTTTGCCATAGGTACGAAAGCGATACACGTTTATGTCGTACTTGTCAAATGAACGGACCTTATAGTCAAAACCATTAGCGACTTGTCTCAATTTGGCGTCCATAGACTCTGAATTAGCCTACAAGTTTAATATGAAAGGATTGTTGCATTACGCACAAATTAGCGAATGAAATAAAATTGTCTAATAGAAATTACCGTTTGTTTGAACCAAGAGATGGAATCGGGATATCCGCCTCCTTGCTTTGCGAGAAGCTCATACTCTTCGACGGAATCCTTTTGGATCTCCGCTCCATACGAGAATATGGCGACGTATCGACTGTATGACATATCCAGGAATAAGAGTAGTTCAAAGGAAATAGAAGTTGTGAAACAATGTACCGAGAACTTACTCGATGTACGGCCGCACTTCTATCAGGTTGTTGAAGATATACAACGAAATGGTCCGCCATTCTTCGTTATCCAAAGATACTGGATGTGAAACACTAGCTGGTGCGAGATTTTCTTTGAATAGGCTTAGGTTGGATCCACCCTTTTTAGGGTCGTCAGCATTGTACCGAGGCTTCGGATTATGCAAATGACGATTTTTGGCTTCGTAGTGTGCTGTTACGAAGTTTGCCGCCTCCTCTGTGATGAATGCCTCAGCCATCGATGCTTCAATTCTACGTTTATTTTACATTTTTCTCGGCGTCTTACGCATCCTCTCGGTTGGGTAGCACCAACGATTTTGCACGGCCCCCAATCTTGCCTCGGTCGGGAGATGCATAATCAAATGCTGCATTGGATTAAAGAAGCCCGGTGGAAAGATATTCTCTAACTTGCGAGATCAACTCCGCGCCAACTCTTCCATTTCTTCTAGCACGCCAGCGATAATTCTTTCGCATTACGTAACACGGAAGAAATAACTGAGTTCTGCCAGTACTAGCCATTCATCCTCAGGGATGAAGCCACACAACATCACCGGCATTACCCGCTCAATCCATATGTGCCAATCATGACTCTTGAGACCAAATATCTTCAATTTATCAAGATTCGCTCCCCTCTTTAGATTCGCTGGATACCCATCGGGGAACATCAACTGCTGTTGCACCCACAAGATAATTTCCCTCATAGCTAGCCTTCCAAGATTGAACCATGCCTTTGGCTTCGTCCAGTTCTGCTTTCCTTTCGGTTCTTTCATGTTTTGTAACGGCCGATCACATAGCGCGTCAAGATCGACTCTAGCCTTAGTATTATCCTTTGACTTCCCATCTATGCCGAACAATGTACCAAAAAGTGCCTCGGCGATATTCTTCTCAGTGTGCATCACGTCGATGTTGTGCGGGCAAAGGAGGTCTTTGAAGTAAGGCAGATCCCATAAGCATGTTTTGTGAGTCCACGCGTGCTTAGTATTATACCCCTTGAAGTACCACGGGCCGTGGATCTGGCTCGAGAGCGTTTAAGCGATCCAGGTCTGCATTGGCCTATCAATGTAGGTGGTGTAGAGTTTTGACAACTCTACCGACGAAAGTTCTTCTTGTCTTTCCTGAACTTATGGCGAGGATCCAGGAACTGTCTATGCATGTCGAAGCAAGAAAACTTGCGACCGCCCGAAGCCAACGAAACTCAAGAGCTCCCTTGCATGTGGGGCACGGAACCTTCCATGCACACACCAGCCAACGAATTGCGCGCTGACGCCAAAGAAGTCATGCGTCGAGTACATGTACCAGACACGCATTATGAAGTTCCGCTTGCTATAGGCGTCGTATGTCTTGAACCCATTATCCCAGGCTTCTTGCAATTCGTCCTTAAGCGGCTGCATGTACACATTCATATTTTTCCCCGGATAGTTGGGCCCTGGAATTATCAACGTCGGAAAATGTTCTTTCTTTGCATAATCTGTCCGGGGAGATTGAGTGGAAAGACAAATACGGGCCAACAACTGTATTGGGCTGCCGTCATACCAAACACACTGAACCCATCCGTGATGATGCCGACTCGAGGATGCCTCGGATCTGCCGCTTTGTCAGCATGTAATTCATCAAACTTTTTCCACGCAACACCATCCGATGTGTGTAAAATCATCAGATTCCCATCTGTATCTAGTTCGGTTCTTTTGCCTGTTTTGTGCCATGTCATCTGTCTGGCCGTCTCTTCGACCATGAAAAGACATTGAAGTCTTGGTACGATTGGCATATACCGAAGAACACTAACGGGGATTTTGGTCTGTGTCTTCTCACCCATACCGTTGTCTACCACAATAAGGCACATCCTTTCTCACAGGCATGTATCTTCTCATAGGGCATCTTCAGTGCACGGAGGATTTTGTCCGACTGGTACAGGTTTGCAGGCATTACATGGCCTTTGGGTAGAAAGCGTCCAAATACTATCATAATTAAGGCCACAGCATTCTTCGCCCAAGTTGAATCGAGCCTTGAGCCATTACTTGTGAGATGGCATCCAACCGACAAAGCTCGGTGTGTGCTCGTGGAGCGGACGTTTTGAAGACTCCAACATTTCATTGAAGGCCTTTGCAGATTCCTCCATCTCCTCGCCTGAATCCCGAGCATCATCATAGTCTTGCACCATGTTTTCCATCCCGGTACCATGCTCGCCGGTGCGGCGATGATCCACCTCAGCTCGGTCACGTTGGGCTGACTCACCATGAAATGTCCACACCGTATAATCGGGCGTAAAACCATTCTTCTGCAGGTGTTTGCCCATTTCAGCCTCTGTCCTCTTTTCCCAATTGCCGCACCGTAAACAGGGGCACGGGTTTTCTTCGGCCATTTGCAATGCGGCTTGCACAAACCCCTTGGTTTTTGTGAACCATTCAGGGCTCCATTTGTTACGACCCAGTGACCGGTATACATCCACGCATACGATCACTCATCTTGACTTTCAGAGCTACTGGACACACAACAATTATATATGTAATTCACCATGTATATATTCATCAGTTGATCTACTTTGTCAATTTTATTACGTCCATGCAACCTGCACTCTAATAGGTAATGATAGGTCCTAATCCCACCCGTGTATGTTTAGATTGGGTTCATTTTCCCATGCTATGCTCCAGATCCGACGCAAAATTTCGGCAACACCTCCCGTTTCTCCTCGATACACGCCTCTACGCAATAAACAGAGAGGATGTGTACCCGGAGAACAACAGGGGAGGCACTGACGAAATTTGTGCGTCGAATCCGCAGCAAAGCATATGGGAAAACGAACCCAATCTACACATACTCGGGCTTTCCATGGATAGCGTTGTACAATTCGAAAGAATCAAGGTTATAAATATGCAAATGCATGCATATTTATAACCATGACGCGTTCGAACGGGAGACACATATTGGTTACGCATACTGATGATCCAAGACACATATATAGCTAGCTATCAAGTTTCATCGGAATAGATCAAATAATTAATGGGGGAGGAGGACATGTCATTTGTGCTCACCAACGAACGGCGAAGGGCAGAGTCAAACGCACGGCGAGGTCGTCGAACACCATACCTCGCAGCGATGAAACAACTGCACATTTAAAACTACCCGATCAACACAATTATATATGATGTTTTTCATAACAAAATCGAAAAATATATGACCTAACTAATAATTCACAAATATATGACCCCGTCGGCCTCTGGAAGGCCAAAGAACACCTTTTCGGGAGGTGTCGGGGGTCGGGGTGTCGTGTCGGTGTCGGGGTGCCGTGTCGGGGTCGGGGTCGGGGTCTCGGGGTCGGGGTGTCGGGTCGGGGTGCCGGGTCGGGGTCGGGGTGCCGTGTCGGTGTCGGGGTCGGGGTGTCGGGTCAGGCTCGGGGTCGGGGTGTCGGTGTCGGGGTCGGGGTCGGGGTCTCGGGGTCGGGGTGTCGGGTCGGGGTGCCGGGTCGGGGTCGGGGTGTCGTGTCGGTGTCGGGGTCGGGGTGTCGGTGTCGGGGTCGGGGTCGGGGTGCCGTGTCGGTGTCGGGGTCGGGGTGTCGGTGTCGGGGTCGGGGTGTCGGGGTCGGGGTCTCGGGGTCGGGGTGTCGGTCGGGTGCTGGGTCGGGTCGTGGGTGCCGTGTCGGGTCAGGGTTATTTCCTCTTTTTTTCCTTTTCTTCTTCTTCCTATTCTTGCTTTTCTTCCTTTTCTTACTTTTTTCCTTCTTCTTCTTCTTCTTCTTCTTCTTCTTCTTCTTCTTCTTCTTCTTCTTCTTCTTCTTCTTCTTCTTCTTCTTCTTCTTCTTCTTCTTCTTCTTCTTCTTCTTCTTCTTCTTCCTACTATTCTTCTTCTTCTAATCCTCTCCTCTTTTTTCTTCTTCTTCCTCTTCTTCTTTTCTTCTCCTCCTCCTCTTCTTCTTCTTCTTCCTTTCCTTTTTCCTCATCTTCTTCTCCTCCTCTCCTGTTTTTTTCTTCTTCTTCTTCTTCTTTCCTAAAACTGAACTAAACATAAAACTAAACCTAAATCTAAACTAAACATAAATCAAAAACTAAAATAACAGAAAAAAAGAAAGGAAAAAACTAAATCTAAACCTAAAACTAAACTAAAACAAAACCTAAACCTAAAACTAAACCTAAAACTAAAACTAAAACTAAATCTAAACTAAACATAAACCTAAAACTAAAAAAACAGAAAAAAAGGAAAACAGAGGAGAGGTAGAGCTCACAGGGCGGTGGAGGAGGTGACCGGTGGAGGAGGGGCGGGCAGGTTCGGGAAGCGACGCTGGCCCGGCTGGGGCGGGGGCGGGGTCAAGGCGGCGCCGAGACGGCAGGCGGGGCGACGGGCGGGGGCAGGCGCACAGGGCGGGCGATGTGACGAGGCGGGAGGTGGAGGAGGTTGGCGGGCGGCTGGTGGCGGCGCCCGGGAGGCGGGCGCCGAGACGGCAGTATGGGGCGACGGGCGACGGGCGGGGCGACGGGCGGGGGCGGGCGGGTGGGCGGTGGACCAGGCGGCGAGTGGTGGGGGCGGCGCGCGGTGGGAGTAGGGGAGAGAAACAGAGAGAGAGGCGGGGTGGGGGCGCCGTTAGATATGTTTAATCTTTGCCGTCCGCCACCTTTGTCGCTAATGTGCTCTTTGCCGTCAGCTAGCAGACGGCAAAGAGGGGGGGCCGTTAAGTATTTTTTAACCAGATCCTCAGTGGGGCCCCCTCCCTCTTTGCCGATTGCTAGCGGACGGCAAAGAATCTTTGCCGTCAGCTATCAGACCGCAAAAAGCAGGCAGATGGCAAAGGCTTTCTTTGCCATCAGCCCGATTCTTCTTCGTCTGCTTTAGCTGATGGCAAAGAGCTTCTTTGTTGTCTGCTAGCAGACGGCAAAGAGCTGGCAGATGGCAAAGTAGCTGATTCCAGTAGTGCAGATGGTGTTTGGCTGGCATTGGCGTCGTGTATCCTTTGCAGTCTTGCATACCAAACTTCTTCAAACAATCTTGGAGGTATTTTTCTTGAGATATAAAGATGCCATTCCTTTGCTGACGAATTTAAAGACCAAGGAAGAACTTGAGCTCTCCCATCTTGGACATCTGATATTGTTCTCGCATCATGTATCCAAATTCATCACTATACTTCTGGTTGGTGCAGCCGAAGATAATGTCATCCACATATATTTGGCATACAAACAGTTCACCATCATATGTCTTCGTGAAGAGTGTGGGATCAAGGGATCCAGGTTTGAAGCCTTTGCTCTTCGTGAAGTCTTTGATCGTACCATACCAAAGCGCGAGGAGCTTGTTTGAGGCCATCTGATTGCTTTATTCAGCTTGTACACCATATCAGGATGTTTTGGATCTTCAAAGCCAGGTGGTTGAGCGACATATACTTCTTCTTCAATCTTGCCGTTGAGAAATGCACTCTTCACATCCATTTGATAGAGCAAGATGTTGTGGTGGTTATCATACGCTAGTAGTATGCGAATGGCTTCAAGCCTAGCTACAGGAGCAAATGTTTCATCGAAGTCAATTCCTTCAACTTGAGTATATCCTTGAGCCACAAGCCGTGCTTTGTTTCTTACAACTTGACCATGCTCATCTTGCTTGTTTCGATATATCCATTTGGTGCCAATAATGTTATGCTTGCGAGGGTCAGGACGCTTGACAAGTTCCCAAACATTATTCAGCTTGAACTGTTGTACTTCTTCTTGCATAGCTTGAATCCATTCTGGTTCCATAAAAGCTTCAGCAACTTTCTTGGGTTCTGATATTGACACAAATGAAAAGTGCCCACAAAAATTTTCTAGCTGTGTTGCTCTTGAGCGAGTAAGTGGACCGGGTGCACTGATGCTATCGATTATCCTTTCAATCTGTACTTCATCTGCAACTCGAGGATGAACTGGACGAAGACTTTGCTCATGCTGATCATTGTCATCATTGGGACGATTGTCTTCAGGCTGAGCAGTGTCTTCAGGTTGGTTAGGTGCAGAAATGATAAGTTCCTCTTCAGGATTTGCTTCTGGCATGATTTCACCAGTTCCCACCAGCTTGATAGATTCACTGGGCGGAGCTTCGTCTAGTGTGCTTGGCAGGAACTCTCTTTGTGAACCATTGGTTTCATCAAATCGCACGTCTACAGTTTCGACGATTTTGTAGAGATAGAGATTGAAGACTCTGTAAGAGTGTGAGTCCTTTCAGAATCGAGCATGAAGCCTTCATGAGCTTTGGGTTCAAATTTTGACTTGTGATGGGGATCCTTGATCCAGCACTTAGCTCCAAATACTCTGAAGTAACTGACATTTGGCTTCTTGCCAGTAAGGAGCTCATAGGATGTATTGTTCAGAAGCTTATGGATATAAACACGGTTGATGACGTGACAAGCTGTATCAATGGCTTCAGCCGTAACTTTCTTGGTGTCTTGTACTCGTCGAGCATTGTTCGAGCCATCTCAATGAGGGTTCTGTTCTTGCGCTCCACGATGCTATTTTGCTGAGGTGTGTATGGAGCAGAGAACTCATGAGTGATTCCCATAGTATCTAGATAAAGATCAAGTCCGGTGTTCTTGAATTCAGTGCCATTATCACTTCTGATATGCTTGATCTTGACGCCATAATTGTTCATTTCTCGATTGGCGAAGCGTCTGAAGACATCTTGCACTTCAGTCTTGTAGAGAATTATGTGCACCCATGTGTATCTTGAGTAGTCATCAATAATGACGAAGCCATAGAGACAAGTAGTTGTTGTGAGGGTAGAGTAATGAGTAGGTCCAAACAAATCCATGTGTAACAGCTCGAATGGTTGAGAAGTCGTCATGATTGTCTTCGAGGGGTGCTTTGCCCTAGTCATCTTTCCAAATTTCGCAGCACCACACAAATGATCCTTCTTGAACTTGACACCTTCGATGCCTATGACATGCTTCTTCTTGGCGAGTGTGTGTAAGTTCCTCATGCCAGCATGCCCCAGCCTCCGATGCCAGAGCAAGCATTCTGAAACTTTTGCAAGAAGACATACGGCAAGCTGTCACTACGGGAAACAGAAGATTTGCCGTCAGTACTGTTCTTTGCTGACAGCATTTCGTCGGGCCAGACGGCAAAAACTAATTTTGCCTACAGCAGCTGACGGCAAAGAACAACTGACGGCAAAGAATCTTTGCCATCTGTGATTTTTTTTACAGACAGCGAAAAGTCTTCCACCTGTGATTTTTTTACAGACGGCAAAGAGAGCTCTTTGCCGTCTGTAAAAAAAATCACAGACGGCAAAGAGAAAGCACAGCACACGGATCGATCCCACGGATCGATGACATGGCGTGATCTGCACCGCGCACCCGCCCGTGTCTCTCACCACGCGCGCCCCACCCACCTATCCCATCAGTCTCTCTCTATCTTATCCCCAAGGCCCACCACGATCTCTCCCACGCCGACCCCATCCTTGCCTCAATCCCCATCTTCTCTGCCGCACACCCCACGCCCGGTCCAGGCCTCCTCCTCGTCCACTCCTCGTCAACCGCCGCGGTCGATCCCACCTCGCCGCCGCCTGAGCTGAGGATGGAGCGGGATCCTCCTCCTCCTCCCCTGCTTGTCAGCCCTAGCCGCTCGACCCCACCTCGCCGTCGCCTGAGCCGGAGGCCGCCGCTGGGTCCTCCTCCTCCCCGCCCGCGACCCGGCGCCTCCTCCTTCCCTGTTCGTCGACCGTCGCCGCTCGACCCACCTCGCCGTCGCCTGAGCCGGAGGCCGCCGTTGGGTCCTCCTCCTCCTCCCCGCCCGCGACCCGGCGCCTCCTCCTTCCCTGCTCGTCGACCGTCGCCGCTCGACCCCACCTCGCCGTCGCCTGAGCCGGAGGCCGCCGCTGGGTCCTCCTCCTCCTCCTCCCCGCCCGCGACCCGGCGCCTCCTCCTTCCCTGCTCGTCGACCGTCGCTGGTCGACCCCGCCTCGCCGGCACGGGTTCCTTCTCCTCGCCCACGACCCCATGGCTCCTCCCCTGCTCGTCAACCGCCGGCGCCCTTCGACACAGCGGCGTCGTTGCTTTGTAAACAGCTCGCCGGAGCTCCTCTGCAGCACAACCTCTGCCTGTCGGCCCCGCCTCGCCGCTGCCTAAGCCGGAGGCAGCAGAGGGATCCTCCTCCCCGTCCGTGACCCCACACCTCCTCCCGATCCAGGGCTCCATGGCGCCATGGTCAAATCCTCCCGAAGACCACCGTTCGCCTCCTCGAGCTCGAGGCCCGCTCTCGGATCTACGCTGGCAAGGGCCAGTTCATCAATTTTGTAATAATTTTTTTTGTGATGTTATATCGTGTAAATGGAGAACATTATATCGTGTAAATATTGTGATGATGGATATATAGTACTATGTAAGTAGAGTACTTCTGTCATGCAAAAATCCATTCTTTTGTCATCGCTGTGAAAGATTTTCCCTACGCCTTCGGCCATCTACAACCCCTGCACCTGTACTATTGTTTTATTTTTTTTAAATAAAAATATTAGCTTTGCCGTCTAGGTATAAGAGGATGACGGCAAAGACATAGACTAGCTGACGGCAAAGTACTTGACGCCGTCCGTTAGCGTGACTGCTCCGTCTGTTGGCATATTTTTGCCGTCTGGCTAGTCAGTTGACGACAAACCCTACTGACTGACAGCAAAGTCTTTGCCGTCATCCCGACAAATAGCAGACGGCAAAGTATTCTTTGCCGACTTATCTTTGCCGTCTGACTTTGCCGTCTGCTTCTTGACGGCAAAGTCTTTGCCGTCTGGAATTAGGTCTTTGCCGTCTGTGATCCACAGACGGCAAATTACCTGTTTCCTTAGTGTGTGGACCTGCTGAGAAATCTACCATGTATAGATCATCTTTCCTATACCCTTTAAAGACTAGAGACTTGTCAGATTCCATTAGTACAAGGCAACGATACTTTCCGAATATCACAATCATGTTCAAGTCACAAAGCATTGAGACAGGCATCAAGTTGAAACCAAGGGTTTCAACAAGTGTCACTTTATCCATGTGTTGATCCTTTGAGATTGCAACTCTACCTAGACCCAATACCTTGCTTTTACCGATTAAGACCAAATGTGATGTGACTCTTGTCTGATGGACGTAAGGTTGAGTCCATGAGAAGACTTCAATCACCAGTCATATGATTAGTGCATCCACTGTCCATAATCCATTCTGAAGCATGAGGTGTCATACCCTACAGTACAGTTAGGGGGATAGGCTTCACCAAGAGCATTGTGAAGCATAAACATTTGACAGGCAAGTGGATTATTGAAGCTTAAATCAAGATTAGGACTGATAGGATGAATGGCAAACGATTCAGGAACAAAATACATAGTGAGACCATTTGGGCATTTGATCTTGTGCCCTACAAGATGTTTTAGGTCCCCAGCAAGAGCATCATACGCCTTTGATTTTCGGCTGGAGACCCTTTCCTGCAAAAGAGAGTTAATTCTTCTTAACCACCCACACCTTCAGGGGTGGCTTAGAAGTAATGAGTCTAAGTGCAGCATCTGAGAATTTCAGCTTTGGAGCCCTAGCAAATAGCATTGCAGGAGATGAATGATACTCATATGAATAAGCAGAAAAGTTCTTAGTTCTATGAACATAGCGTTTTGAAGACACACGCTCATATTCATAAACTTGAGTACGGTTTCCCTGCAAAACATTGGCGTTAGGGTGACTCAGGTGAGTCCTCTGCATGTATGAAGCCTTTGGACCATATGGCGCCATAGGTCCTGGGTTTGTCTTCTTCCCGTGTGGTGTCATGATGACATTCATGGAAGATTCTCAAGACATCTTTTGGGAACCCAGATCTTCTTCATAGGGGGTCCATTCCTGCAGTTAGTACCAATATACCGCAAACACTTCACCATTCGATTCTTGAACAGCTTATAGTTTGCATTAAAGGATTCATCAATGATAATAGGGTTAGCACGGGTAAAGCCGGATAAGGTGGATGGATCCATCGAAGGTCCCTTTGCAACAACCCATGTGGTTTTGGGATACCGCTTTCGGGCTTCCAGAGGGAACCATCAACATTCATTTTCCTTTCAGACCCAACACCCTCTTTCCTAGGGTTTCGGTTCGAGAATCCGCTTTTGAGGACATCGCAAAGTGTCTGATGCCCTTTCATACTTTTATACGTTCCTGTTTCAAGCAATGTCTTCAACCTAGCATTTTCATCAGCAATAGCAGTGGTATCCTCCGCAGAGGGGTTAGTTACCACATTAGTAGTTGAAGACAATGCAACAGTAGCAGCAGTTGAACATTCAACAACAGAGGTAGTGATATCACGCTCAAGACATTTTAGACATGGTGGTTCAAATTCATCCTGAGCGGGACTGATGCATTGAGTGAAGTGACTCATTCTCTTTCTGAAGATCTTCATGAGCCGCTCTCAATTTCTCAAGCTCTTGCTTCCTTTGAAGATAATCATAGGAGAGCCTTTCACGAGTAGTTGAGAGCGTTTCATGACGAATTTCAAGTTCTTGGTACTTAGCATGAAGATTTTTAATATCTTCAACTAAGGACTGTGAACGTGTCATTTCCGCGTCCAACAGGTCATCGCTTTTGTCTAACAGTTTTTGAGTATGTTCCATAGCTCTTTGTTGTTCGGTTGCAATTTTAGCAAGTGTTTTGTAGCTGGGTTTGGATTCACAATCGAGTCATCTTCACTTGATGTTTGAAAGTTAGCATCACGTGATTTTACCTTGGCACCACGTGCCATGAAGCGATAGGTGGGAGCAGGGTCGTCCTTGTCATCGCCTTGACGTTGGTGTAGAAGTCATTGTCTTGATGTTGAAGATGGACTTGGCAACATAGGCTGTGGCTAAAGCCGGACTTGCAACACCGGGTCGGACTCCTCTTGGACTCCACTTCCACCTCCTCGAAGCAGACTCCTCCTCTGAATCCATTTCCTTGCCAACAAAAGCACGAGCCTTGCGGATGAGCTCTTCTTATGCGATGAAGACTTTGATGAGGACTTGGAAGAAGACTTTGAAGATTTCTTCTTCTTCTTGTCATCAGAATCATATTCCTTGCTCTTCTTCTTCTTCTTCTTCTCATTGTCCCACTGTGGACACTCAGAGATATAGTGTCCAGTTTTCTTGCACTTGTGACAGGTTCTCTTCTTGTAGTCATGAGTGGAAGATTCATCATCTCTTGAGCTGGATCGTGAAGACTTTCTGAAGCCTTTCTTCCTAGTGAACTTCTGGAACTTCTTCACAAGCATAGCAAGTTCCTTTCCAATGTCGTCAGGATCATCAGAACCGCAGTCAGATTCTTCTTCAGATGAGGAAACAACTTTTGCCTTCAAAGCGCGAGTTCGACCATAGTTGGGACCATAGATATCTCTTTTCTCGGAAAATTTGGAACTCATGTGTGTTGAGCCTCTCAAGTATATCAGACGGATCGAGTGTGTTGAAGTCAGGATGTTCTTGTATCATGAGGACAAGGGTGTCAAAAGAGCTCTCAAGTGATCTCAGTAGTGTCTTGACGATTTCATGCTTGGTGACCTCAGTGGCGCCGAGAGCATGAAGCTCATTTGTGATGTCAGTGAGGCGATCAAATGTGAGCTGGACATTTTCATTGTCGTTTCTCTTGAAGCGGTTGAAAAGGTTGCGAAGAACACTGATCCTTTGATCTCTCTGGGTTGAGACGCCTTCGTTGACCTTGGATAGCCAGTCCCAGACTAGCCGGCGTTTCCAGAGCACTCACACGGCCATACTGTCCTTTGGTCGATGACCACAGATGATGTTCTTTGCAGTTGAGTCCAGCTTGGTGAACTTCTTGACATCGGCGAGGTGACACCTTCACCAGACTTGGGAACGCCGTTCTTGACGACATACCAGAGGTCGACATCAATGGCTTCAAGATGCATGCGCATCTTATTCTTCCAGTAGGGATAGTCAGTTCCATCGAACACGGGCCCAGCAGCGGAGACTTTGATTATCCCTGCGGTCGACATAGCTAAAACTCCAGGTGGTTAAACCGAATCACACAGAACAAGGGAGTACCTTGCTCTGATACCAATTGAAAGTGCTAGTTATCGACTAGAGGGGGGTGAATAGGCGATTTTTAGGTAAGTCTTCAAAACACGAATGTTTCAAAGGCAAACAATAGAAATGACCTAATTGATATGCAGCGGAAGATAAACTACAACAAGCACGCCATAGTCAAGTATGCAATACTGTGAACGGACAAGACTAATAGCAGCTATGTAGTAAGGATTAGGATGGAAGATAGTATGAAGCCAATCAACAAAAGTAGTCAAGCAATGAAGTCAAATAGGTATGACAAAGAGGCAATGACTTCACGAAGACAAACTCTAAGTAAAGGAGGGAAGGGATAGAACCAGTCACTTGTTGAAGACACAGGATTTGTTGGACCAGTTCCAGTTGCTGTGACAACTATACATTTGGTTAGGGAGGCTGAGATTCAACTCAGAAGACCGCGTCTTCACCTTATTCCCCTTGAGCTAAGGACACACAGTCCTCGCCCAATCACTTTGGTAAGTCTTCAAGGTAGACTTCCGAACCTTCACACACGACGTTCATCAGCAATCCACAATGACTCTTGGATGCTCAGAACGCGACGCCTAACCGGCTGGAGGATTCACAGTCCTCAAGTGTAATAAGTCTTCAGGTCACACAGACAGGAAAACTTCAGTGATGCCTAACACTCTTTGGCTCTGGGTGTTTTGGGCTTTGTCCTCGCAAGGATTTCTCTCTCTCAAAGGCTTCGGGGTGGGTTGCTCTCAAACGACAAAAGCCGTGCACTAACTCTGAGCAGCCACCAATTTATGGTGTAGGGGTGGGCTATTTATAGCCACTAGGCAACCCGACCTGTTATGTCCGAAATGACCCTGGGTCACTAAGGAACTGACACGTGTTCCAACGGTCAGATTTCAAACACACACGGCAACTTTACTTCGGCTACAAGCAAAGCTGACTCATCCAGCTCTGGATAAGTTTTGCTCTCGTTGTCTTCGCTCGAAGACATAGGATTTGGGTTGAGCATCACTTCAGTCATTCTGACTGTGATCACTTGGACCCCACTTAACAGTACGGTGGTTCCTACGACTCAACAAAGAAGAAAAGGAAACAACGAGTCTTCGCGCTCCATAGTCTTCACTCAATGTCTTCTCATGTCACAGACTTCAATGTGAATATCTTCACATACCACCATTGTCGTCAATGTCTTCATACATTTTTAGGGGTCATCTCCGGTAGGTAAGCCGAATCAATGAGGGACACTACCTGCGTTATCCTGCAATTCTCACAAACGCATTAGTCCCTCAACCACATTTGTCGTCAATACTCCAAAACCAACTAGGGGTGGCACTAGATGCACTTACAATAACAACATGAAATAAACATATATCTATGTACCATGGTCACTTTATGGTCTATATCATTCTAGTTTTTTTGCCAAATCAAGATAGAGACACAGTTCAAATAATATTTGTTCAAGACAAAGCAGAATAGACATA